>CM054113.1:225050536-226524524 GCA_028673005.1 Tanypteryx hageni
ATTCTTCAATAATTTTACAATAAAATGCTTTTTATTTGAACATTTTAGAACCAATAATTCATGATATGTGATAAAATTACCAAAAATACCTAAAAATAAATCCGTCGTTTAAAGTGGATGTGATGGTAATCTGATCTCTATTACTCTTATGCCTCACGTTCGAGCAAATATATTTGCCGACTTAGTGGAACAAGTCAAAACTTGTTATAGTGCTTAACAGTGCTCAATTGGGTGGAAATGCATGGGAACTCCATTCCAATTGATACAAAATGAAGCCCATAGCGTTCCCATTGTTAAAAAATCAGATCAGAATCTTCCGGTTACTAGCGTTCTAGTTCCAATTCGGGTACTGCTTCCCATGATGAATGTTTTAAAGAGCACATCCAGTACCGCATTTATTTGCATATATGCCACTTCTGCATATAAGCTGCACCCTTGTTTTTTGAGACTGAATCTAGGAAGAAAAAGTTCTCGAAAATAAGCCGCGCTTCAAAAATCGCAATTAGGAGTAAAACATGCGTGGTAATTTCTAATATGTATCATTAACTGCACATAAACATAAGTAAATATTGGTATTGTTTGTAATAATAAAATATTTCAGTCAATTATTTGTAACCGATCAGCAATATATTCATTTTGCAGGATACAAAGTACAATATTACCGAAAATCTCAATGTGAATTTTACCCAAACATGCTGTACGTGGAAAGCAACGAAAAATCACGACTTTTGAATCGAAATTAATGCCACCAAAATGTTTCTAGCAATAGAGTTATTGGAATATGAGACTAAACTGTGACGATGCCTTCATATCCCTCAAATTACGAAATTTTTCTCGCGGACCCCTGGCGCTACCGTAATTCCCTGGCGCTACCATAATTCCATCACCGATAATAATATTTCTTTTCTTTTTTATTTATTTTGCTGATTATGATATGTTTTTATATGTCACATACTGCATATTGAATCACCCAGCCATTTAGCAAAGTCATAGTGAATTTTAACGATTATTTCACATTTTTGAATTTTCCAATTTTGTTTCCTCGCATATAAGCTGCATCCATGTTTTGGAGATGAAAATTTTTGGGAAAAAGTACGGCTTATATGCGAGTAAATATGGAATATTTGAGGAAAGACTTTAAGCAGTAGGAACGTATTTCATATTATATAATAAAAGTCAATAGGAAATTATGCTTCCATTTACCGCATCCCAATTGCTCTGTCTCTCTCAATTAAGCATCCCGCAAGAATGGATCAAACATGTCTAAACTTGTTTCCGTTTTTGCCTTCTAGACCTTTCCATGATCGTAGAGAAGTCATGGAGAAGTTGTGTTAAATTGAACAACCAATCATGTTAGTTGAAAACAAACCATACTTTAAAAACCATGTTAAACCAAAATCATGTTGGTAGAATTTATGTTAGTCGGAGATTGGGTGTATTATTTAACCGAAAAGTAAGCCCTAGATTATAAACATCATCATCATCATAGGTAGTCTGTCAGTAGACAGGTCCGTAATTATTCTTGGTTAAACCTGGTTCTCCATATACTCCTATTTTCCGCTGTCCTCTTTATATCTTGATAACTCTCTTTCTCTTTCAAATTGTCTATCAGCTGAAACCTTTTCCTACCTCTTTCCCTTTTCCCATCTAGTTTTCCTTCTAACACGTCTTTAATCATACTCTCTCTCCTCAGGTAATGTCCAACCCAGTTAGCCTTCCTCTTTCTGATAGTCTGTATAATCATTCGCTTCTCTCCTATTCTTCGTAGCACTTCATCGTTTTTCATCCTATCTGTCCATTTTATCTTCAACATTCTCCTCCAAGTCCACATTTCAAAGCTTTCCAAGTATTTGATGTCATTTTTCCTTAGCGTCCATGTTTCTGCCCCATACAATGCTATACTCCATACGTAGCATTTTATCAACTTCTTGTGGATATCTTCCCTTATATTCCCTGTAAGTAGTTGTTTCTTTCTCCTGAAAGCCCCTTTTGCTTTTCCTATTCTAGTTTTGATCTCATCCGTACATTTTGCCTCTCGTGTTATGATACTTCCAAGGTATTTATATTCTGAAACTTGTTCTAATGGATTTCCCCCAATAGTTATGTTCAGATTCTCTTCTTTACCCAATATTCGAATGACCTTGGATTTTTCTGTATTTATTTCCATACCGTATTTTCTACCTGTTATCACTAGTCTATTTATCATTTTTTGTAGCTCCTCTTCCTTTCTTGCTAGAAGTACTTGATCATCTGCGTATTTTACTGTTCTTATAATCCTTCCTCCAATTTTGAAATCCCCTGTGCCTTCTAAAGCTTCTTGCATTAGACTTTCTCCATATATATTGAATAGGGTTGGCGATAGGCAGCAGCCTTGTCTTACTCCTCAACCGATATTTATTCCGCAGGTGTCCACATTCTCAAACCTGACCTTTACAATTTGATTCTCATATAGATTCCTAATCAGTCTCCTGTCTTTCCAGTCTACACCTATATCCTTTAATATCTTCATCAACTTTACCCAATTTACTCTATCAAAGGCCTTCTGCCAGTCTACGAAACATGCGCAGATATCTTGACTGTATTCTATTGCCCTTTCTGATATGATTCTAACTACTCCTATAGCATCTCTAGTTCCTCGTCCTTTTCGGAAACCGAATTGATCTTCCCATATTATTTCTTCTGCCTTTTTCTCCAGCCTTTTATTAAGAATCCTCGTGATGATCTTCGATGTGTGTGACAGAAGGCTTATCGTTCTGTAATTATAAACATAATATACTGATTTTTAACAAAGCAGAAAAGTTGCAAAGTAAATTACTGAATATAGGATATAAATCCCAAGATACAGTAAAACCCCTTATTTACACTTTTCTTGGAAAATAACTTGACGACCCTAGGGGGCCAACGGCTTCGGGCGGATGAAACTCTTAGGGAGGGTGATGGTCCCTCAGGTGGAGGAAATGCCCCTGGAACCCATCTAATAGCGTCTATACCCCATGTTAGGGGTGGCTACAAAAGGCATCTGTACCCCAGGTTAGGGGCGGCCTCTCTAGACAGCGGAAGGCAACGGGAAACCACCGCTGGAATTATCCCATGTTATGGTGCGGAGGAGTTAGAAACATCATGGATTCTTCGCAAATTAAATATTCCGGAGTTAAAATAGTCTCCCGATGGATCTCTGAGGGAGACAGTTTACGAAGAGTCTAGAGAATAAAACGAAGTCAGAGGAAGGAGGAAGAATAAGGTTAGGAACCTGGAATGTAAGGACGTTATTAAGAGCTGGAAAATTGAAAAATTTCAAGAAAGAGCATTGAAGAGGTGACCAACTTGTGCAATGCAATATATGAGAGTGGGGAGTGGCCGGAGGAGTTCGTCAGAACGGAAATGATACCACTACCTAAAAAGAAAGGGGCAAAGAAGTGCGGGGAGCATAGAACTATTAGTCTGATACCTCACGTGGCCAAGATAATGTTGAGAGTGATGAATAGAAGGCTGATGAGGGTAATGGAATAGAATGTAACAAGAACAATTTGGATTTAGGAAAGGAATGGGTATGAGGGATGCCATAGGGGTGGTAAGGACGATTGGAGAGAGGTATTTAGAACGGGACAAGGGTATCAGTCTGTGCTTTGTGGACTTGGAGAAGGCTTTCGACTGTATGAGGTGGGAAAGCATGATGGAGATATTGAAGGAGAAGAAAGTAGATAGGAGAGACAGAAGGTTGATAAGGAATCTTTATGAGACAGGAGGCGGCCATGAGAATAGGGGAAAGCAGGGCGGAGTGGTTCGAGATTGGGAGAGGAGTTAAACAGGGCTGCTGTTTGTCACCAACCCTGTTTAACATCTATACTGAAGAAATGATAAAGGAGTGTTGGGAGACGAGCACAGGAGTAAGCGTTGGAGGAAGAATTATATCGTCAATTAGGTTAGCTGACGACATGATAATGTTTGCTGAGAGGATGGAAGACTTGAGGGAGATGCTACAGAATCTGGTGAGCGTGGAGGACAGATATGGGTTGAGAATAAATGGAAAGAAAACGAAAGTAATGAGAATAGGGGGCGAGGAAAGGATGGAAGTGCAGGTGAGGGGGGAGAGGATAGAGCAGGTGGAACAGTACAGGTATCTTGGTACATTGTTGACAGAGGACTGGAAATGTGAGAAGGAAATTAAGATGAGAATAGGTTTGGCAAAGGAAGCATTCAATAGAAAAAGGAAGCTATTTAACAGCAAGATGGATTTGGGATTGAGGAAGAGACTGGTAAAGTGTTATGTTTGGAGTGTGATGCTATATGGGTCGGAGACATGGACATTGAAGAAGAGAAACAGTGAGAGGGTGGAGGCATTTGAAATGTGGGTGTGGAGGAGGATGCTGAAGGTTAAATGGACTGACAGGATTACAAATGTGGAAGTGCTAAGAAGAGTAGAAGAGGAAAGGAGTTTGATGGACACGATAGTGACTAGGAAAAAGGAATGGATAGGACATGTTTTGAGAAGAGAGGGATTACTGAAGGATGTTATTGAAGGAATGGTGGAGGGAAGAAAGAAAAGAGGAAGAAGAATTAAAATGTTGGATATTCTAAGGGAGGGAGGAGGGTATGGGGAGATGAAGAGAAAGGCACAGGATAGAGAAAGGTGGAGGAGAAGCACCTGAACCTGCAGATATGCAAAACATTATTTTTATATTAGGGACCTGGAAAAAAGTGTCAATTTTGGGAAAGTGCAAATTAAGGAAAAAGGAAAAATAGCTAAACTGATTTTACTTTTAAACTAACCCATTTTTACAGTAAGACTAACAATAAAATCAGTGTTAAAAGAGCTAAGTTTATAAAGAGTATATCTATTAATTCATTTACTTAAAACTCACTAAGATAGGCACAAAGAATACGCTGATCGCACTGATAGCTTCAATTCAGCGACTAATGAGGAGGTCAACCGCCGACTGCACTCGATCTATTCTCGCCTCAGACGCTTTTCAAGTATATTGTAACATGTATGCCTAATGTGTCCACAATGTAACAAGTATCTTGTATCACTTAACAGACATGCGGAATGTACGATGATTTTTCAAAACACGATTTTACGATCTTTTAAAATCACTAGTATGCGAATATAACGCGGGGGCTACTTTTAAAATTTAATTTTTTGGAAAAAACATCGCGTTATATTCGGGACAATATGGTAATTAATTACAACAAATTACAAATTAACTTAAATTTAATTACAAACCATGCGAGCCAAGAGATAGAATTTGAGTGGAAAAGGTTAAAACATGATAGCGCCAAACTTTAACATCTTTTCAATAGCATTCATACTTGGTTCAAAGAGTAAATAGCATAAATAGTATTTCTGTATCTAGGTGTGCTGTTTATGCTCTGCTAGTGTGATTTATGTATGAAGTTTTGAAGTTTTCACCCAAAAGAGTTCATATGTATTTCCGTCTCTCTAAGTACACTGTTCCTGAGTATCATCTGTTCGAGTGGTGTTTTGAAAAGAAAGAGTTCATATTTCTGCCTCTAGGGGCACTGTTCCTACTCTGCCGCCGTTTTCAAAATCTTCACCCAAAAGAGTTCGGATTTTTTTGCAAAGCTAAGTTGAAATACATTTAAAACTGTTGGGAATTGCATGCTAAATTCTTTTTTAAAAATTGGAAATTCTAACGTAAAATGATGCGAATAGTGGGAAAACTTAAAATGTAATAACGTAAATACAGGGTTTTACTTACATTGGAATCATAGGAAAATTGATGGGACCCATATAAAATGTTGTAAATAGCAGGAAAACGTACATTCCGTTAACGTAAATACGGGGTTTTACTGTATTTCTATAAGAGCTACAGATTTGAAATTGGCATGATGGTTGGAAACAGGATGGAAAAATCTGAAATTCAAAACTCAACAGTTGACTTCCAGTCGCTGTCGTGTTCAGGTTGCCCCCGAGGATGCCCACTTGGTGGGCGAAATGCATTGGGCTTATTCACAATCCCTTGGTTTTGGCTTAAGGAGTTCACTCACTTATCATGAAATTTAATTTTAAAATTGATATTACTGTTTTTTTTAGTTATTTAGATAATGTTCATTGTTTTGTTATTACATGTTTTGTAAATATTTGTTTTGGTTTCTTAAACTCAAAATTATTACTTTTAGACAAGGTTAATTGTTTTTAGTCAATTTGGTTCTGCAATTTACAAAAGATAAGTTTAATTTGCCTTTGCTAATTTGTTTTGTTTAATTTTTTAGATTAATGAGCATACCTAATACTCATTTGCCTTATATGATACAAGAAAAAGAATGTACTTATATACAAAATTCTTATCAATTATTATAAATTTATGTAATACATTTTATCTAGAATAGTTTAAATTTATACAAAATTAAGTGCTACGTTCTACCAGTTCAAGGTATTAGATACATTTTATTAGAGGTTGCTTAATATAATTTAGATATGATCAATGGCTTATGTATGCATGTACACTTTATACCATAATCTTTTAATGGTTTTAAACATTGTATATACTGAGGCTTTATTATAGGCAGCGACATACCGTATTCTCACAATGCACCCTCCGCCATTACGGTCACCAACCAGCAAATTTTATTGGGTCCCCTTAGTGATCCCCTTCCTCCCCCTATGGGTTGAGACGCATAGGTTTCACGAATACGTAACTGGCTATAAGATATTTTGGCAGTTAATGAATGTCATAACATTTTTGTGAACCAGCTTAAAACATTGCAAGCAGTGATGCAACGGGCAGAATAGCATATCATAAATAATTTAATAGATGCAAAAGTACTCCAAAATGTTAAATAGATGGTAGTTTTTTTAATGTTAAATATCATCAAATTCTCGGTAAAACTCTCAATTCAAGACAGCAGTTGAAGTACAACCCATTCCTTTTATAACATCATAAAAATTAAAATCTAGTGTACATATAATGGAAATTTGACATATATAATTTCTAAGAATGTTTATTAGACAACTGAATGCATTATAGACATACCTTTGAAAGAGACCCAGGGCACTCCAATCGAATCCTGTCAAATACCTGAAATCAAGAAGATAGAATCAAATATTTTCAAAGAAAAATTAAAACAGTTATTTGATTAAATTGTCAATTACTTTTTCCAAAGTCAACACTGCAGATATAATGTAGCTCTTATTGTTAGATTAACATTCAATTTTTTTTTCATTTTTATTTATTACGATGCCATAATAAATTTGCACCACCTACTCGCCTTGGTTTTCCTTCCATTTTCCTATTTTCCACCTCCCCTTTTCTCCTTCCCCCTCTTAACGCTAGACATATAGCATAATATTTGAATGGGTTGTCACCTGAGATGACGCAAAACATAAGTCATATTTGAATAAATAATTTTTTTGTTTAAATCTAGGTCATATTTTCATAATAAAAGATTTATCTTAATATGTGTTCATACACAGAGGTGTTTTAAAAAACTCAACAAATTTTCATATAAAATATATAATGGTACCTGGGTACCTACTCGTACATTAATGTAAAATTTTCCAATCATGGGGACAAAGGTAATGCCAACATACACAAACCGCAACACTGGCAAGTTTTTGGGCAAAATTGAACATAGAATACCCTATGTTGAGCCAGAAAGCCGTGAAACTACTCTTTCCATTCCCTTCCACATATTTATGTGAAACTCAACATTCACCACTACGAAAAATAAATCAATAAAAGCGTTTGGATGCCTCTGCTACAGTGAGAGTTTCCCTTTCTACAATAGAGCCCATAATCAACAAACTTGTCAGCCAATGCCAAGTAAAAGGATCACATTAACTAAATACATAAGCGGTCAGTTATGTTCTTCACTAAAGGTTTGTTATTGCAAAATTTTTCATAATTTTTGTTGGTTCTTTAAAAATTAAATCGATATTTAAAAATTCACGAATTTATTATCTTTTGCTGAGAGGGAAAAAAATAAAAACTTGACCTTTAATTTCCAGATTATACCTGAAAATGCTGATAAAGAAACCAGCATGAAGCCAGAACAGGAAGACCAGAAGTCGATATTTTCATCATAATTACAATGAAGACTGGCCCAAATGTTTCATTAATTTGTAATTATTTCTAAATGTTATAAATAATATTTTTATAATTGATTTTGAATCATTTTTAAGGTTATCAATGTTAGGGTGGCCAAATTTTTTTATTATGGGAAATTTCTTGAAGTTCAACTGGGCCGTGTTATCAAAAAGGTTGAGAACCACTTCTTTAGAGAGAAATGGTGCACTATATCTGCCAACTCATAAACCATATACCATATACCATATTAGTCCGAATATAGTCACCCCTATTTCTGAAGCCTGTTTTGTAAAAAAGTTTGAACCCTATTACAGACCTCACTTTTTAGCCTACTTTCCAGAATGAAAATAGGCTTATAGTTTTGTTGTTGTGTTTGTCTGTACATCCCCCTATTAACTTTTGAACCAATACACCGATTTTCATGAAACATGGTGGAAATCTCTTGCTACATGGGCTGAGCTCCCAAGGATAGTTTTTATTGCAAAGATTGAAGTCCCGGGTTTGATTCCAGGAACTATCCATCCCATTTGATTTACACGGGAAATCTGAATTACATCGTGCAGGATAATTTTTTCTTGCACATTAAAATATCTTAGAATTGTAATATCAGAGCGAGTTTTGTACTATTCTCTGAGGAAAGGAATGAAGATTTTAATTTTTATTGTAGAATTTTGCTTATCAATTGTATTTCTTAGAATTTCGCGTAAATACTGGCAATTTTGAAGTTTTTATTACTCATTACGAGAGTGTTGCCATAGCAACAACTTTTGTTGGACTCAGATTTAGTAATTCTAATACGTACACACGTTATTTTTGCCACATAAATATGCGTGATCAATTTAATATTCCGTTCAAATGTATTTGTAGTATTTTATAATGCTAAATTATGAAATTTGGGAACACAAGGAGTTACATATCCATGATGACTTTAAAGCTATTAAAGCTAATATAAGTATTAAATAAATGATTAAATGGAAAGTAGGCATCATAAGTTCTGTTTGGATCATCTTGTAATATTCTAAAGAACAAATTTTAATATGTACGAGCAATTTAGTTACAGCTATCAATTTACAATGAAACGGTGATATCACGTTTTGTATGTTATAGTTGTAGGCATAATTTAAATATGTATCAAGTGTTACTGGACTAAATTCGAAAATTTTGATTTATGAATTTTATTTAAATTCCATTTGTATCACTCAGATGCTGTTGACAATAGCTACTTGAATCGTGCCTGTATAAAAAAGTAATTATCACCAGATTTCCAGTTAACATTTTCTTTTCATAATTTATTTTACCCGTATTTTCGTTACTTCCGATATTTATGGCTCGGAATATCACATCAAGGAATACATTCTGTAGATAGTTGAAACACCTTCAACACCTTGGTTTGATTTACGTAAGTAATACTTTTATAATGTGATCGCATCACATACAATCAACAGCTGCACAGGCTGGAGTCTGATCAGCTAACAGAATTGCCTACGGCCCTATGAATCACTATGGATTGATGGGTAACGAAGATAATTTCTTTCATCGTAGTGCCATTTTCTCTAAAATAACGATAGGTGGCACCACTACATATCAATATTAGCATATTTGTGACTTAGGGAAGGGATGAAGTTGGCCAATCAATGCTTTCAAAGCAAAAACTGCAATTCCCACTATTACGAAAATACGAACGTTAAAGCAAGGATTCCAAAGAGTGAACAAAAAGAATTGAGTTATTGAGGCATATGTATCAAGAAATTCTCCATATAACAATCAAATCAAGTGCCAGTGGTGATATTCTCGTTTGCTAATTTTTTGGGTGCAAATATAGTCCCCCCTTACTTTTCTTACTAATATTTTGGCCAAAAAGGGAAGGACTATATTCGGACTAATACCATATGTCAAACATTGAATTACCACAATTGGTACATTCTTTGACCTAAGTAAGGCTTTTCATTAATTGATCCTAGTATTTTATTAAGTTATTTAAGGTGGAAATTACTGGTAATGTCCATACTTGGATAATGTCATATCTTTCAAATTATCGACAAATACCAAATATACTCGTGTATAGGTTGATGTTTGAAGACCAAATTTTTAGCAAAACACTCGGAAATATTTTTGATAGGTTTAAACACATGACTTTATTTGCCCTGTGGTTATTAAAATTTAATGGAATTTTCACTCTTGTTGTACTTTAACTGTATCGATACCTATCGGATATTTAAATACCGACGTATAGAAAAAATAAATTACTATATAATTTGGTGATCCTAAGTTGATCTCTGATGCTTTGCAAATAATTAAGCAAATTTGATTAACCTAACATTTGGTAACGTGACGCAGCAAGACAGATGCATAATATGGTAACTCCATAACATGTAAATAATAAACACCTCATCAGTGATTCGCGGAAAGGAAATGCCTACCTCTAAGCGTCACAGATTAAATTAGTATCGCTGAAGTATTTATGGTATACAAATTATGGTACTGTGCATATAACCAGAGCAAAGGTAAACAAGGCAACGCTGAGAAAGCGAAAAAATGAAGGACAACCGTAAATATAAGATTTCAAGATTTGTAATGTAAGGGGAGGACATGTAATATTCTTTATTGCAAGGTCGGTAGCACTAGCGTCGCTTTGTTCACCTTTCGCATCCTTTCCTGCCATGTTCACATTTGCCCTCACTGAGATATTGTACTACACACTCATACCTACATATTTTGGATATTTGAAACTTAAAAAATATTATGCTTTCCCACCAGGTTGGGTTGGTTAGGGGTTGGCTTGGTTAGGGGTTGGCTTGGTTAGGGGTTGGCTTGGTTAGGGGTTGGCTTGGTTTTCCTCCCACGTTCACATTTGCCCTCACTGAGATATTGTACTACCTACATATTACAGAAATTTGAAACACGAAATATTATGCTTCCACACCAGGTTGAATTGGTTAGGGGTTGTCTTGGTTTCCCTTCCATGTTGCACTCTCTGAGGGGCAGGTTCCTCCGTTCCTCTTCCAAAAACGTACAAAACACATATTTCCTAGGACCACATAGTACATCTTTCCACCGATTTATCATCAATTTCGGCGACACCTATCCTCTACGGTCCAACGTCAACTTTGTTCCCTGTTCACCTGACAACGATAACTTCTAAATGAGCACTGGGACAAAATAGGAAGTCTATCCCAAGTCATTTGATCTATTACAAAGGCATATACAATGTAATAACTTTTGATGTTATGCAGTGGTGCTGTGGGAGACATCGGACTGCTTCACTGCTTCTTTGACACAATGTAGTTATATCGGACTAAAGGGAACTTAACATGGAACTTAATGGATTAACATGTATTGAATACAAAAAATTTGTTCTACTACACCTGAAAATCTGGAGTTGACATATATACAAGATATACAAAAAACAAAAAATTTTATGAAAAAGTTGGGGGTTGACCTATACACAAAATCAACTTATAGACGAGTATATATGGTGGTTCAATTCAAAATAAGTCATTAATGGGAAAATGCACTTACAGATCTAAAATACTTAAGAGCCAATTGTGGTGTCCCACAAGGATCAATGTTAGGGCCCCTTTTATTCATTTTATTTGTGAATGACCTTCCTAATTCACTGCCTATTAGTAAAGTAATTCTGTATGCTGATGATACTTTCATTCTAACTTCTGAAGGAAAACTAGCCAACTTACATAATACAACTAATAACACCATTGAAAGTGGTGTCTAATCAAGAATTTGTCATTGAATGATAAAAAAACTTGCTTTCCATCCCAAAATATCACTCCCTAATTATAGCTCTCTGTTATAGGTCAATAATAATATCATTCAACGTTCCCCTTCTATAAAATTTTTGGACCTACAAGCTAGTGAAGACCTTGACTGATCCTACCATGTAAATAACATCATAAGTAAAATCGCTGCAGGTATCAATATGATCAGAAAATTGGATTACTTCCATTGAAGTTTTAAAATTTGTTAATTATGTCAAGATTCATTCCCACTTAGCATATGAGATAACTCTACCGCAGCTGTTAAAGCATTCTCTATGCAAAAAAATCTCTCAAAGCTATGGTTAATGTATCTAGTAGGTCCCCTGGTAAACTAATTTTCAGTGTTTTGAAAATTCTTACTCTACCCTGTGTGTACATCCTCGATTATGCAATATTTCTAAAAAATGATCCTGTATTTTCTATGAATGCCACAGTTCATGATTATTTTATCCATGGAAGGGAGAATGTGCATTTAAATGGTTATTCTCTTTCTCTATGTAAGCAAGGACCTCATCATTCTGCCTCCATGATTTTTAACAAGTTGCCCAATTACCGTATTTATTAGCATATCCCATAAAAATGACCCCCAAAATCATCCTGCGTCTTATACGCCTAAGGTAAGATTATTACTGTTCTCAATACTGACACTAACGAGCATACTCATCCTCAAAATGGAATAATTGGCAGTCATTCATTGCAAAAATAATAAAATATACATTATTAATAGGGAAAATTTGTTAATATACAGGGTGCCCGGCGACTTTATGTCATAACTTCGGGATCTTATTCCTTAAGTGATTTTGAGTAAAAAAATATCATATGAACACGGGTCTGATTCCCATTTGTTACAGAGCTACGGGCAATTGAAATTATCTCGTACTTTGATTTGTACAACTTAACCCGTAAATGGCGTCAGACGTACTATTACGTCCTGCAAAAACTGTCCAATCGGTCATCAGACGTACTATTACGTCCTGCGTCAGCCATAATTTTTTTTATCTTTTGACACTCGAGACTTCTTTAAATTTAAATAACCTTTATATATTTTGAAAGAGGAAGCTTTGTACTTCCTACCTGTGCTTGTCCTGTATTTTTTTCCTGTTTTTTTAAATATATAATCAACGTTGAATTTTGCGATGGAATTTTCAATTTTTCTACGATATGACGGTGTTTTCCGTATAAAAATCGCTTTTTAATGCAGCAAGGAACCTTTCCTTGGTGTTTGAAATGCAATGTAGCAATTGTGTATCTTTTCAAAGGAGAGCACGATTTTTCTCCTCTTTTTTTCCTGGTGGAGCCATTTGGCTTATGTCATGCGACAATGGTCTTCGTCGGCATGTAAAAAAAGAAAGGAAAATGTCTTATTAGAAATGTTTACAATGCAATTCATGAAGAATGGAATTGGGTTGAGTAAAATCATTTTGGTAAACATTCGCTTTCATGACCGTGCGATCCTTCATTCTTCGCTGCATAGGTGAGCGTCAACGCCAACCAATATCTGTTATTTTGCCCTTTTTGAGGTGATTCGAATTATTAAGGATTTTTGCATCCCCAAAGCAAGTTAGTTGAGAAGGAGCCATTGTTCTTTTCAGAGAGGAATTGCGAGAAATTGTGTATATCTATTTGTATGTATTTGTTTACATATAATATACGTTTAGTTTTGTGATAGAATTTTAGTTTTTACCACTGACCTATGGACTTTTGGTTTCTAAAGTTGACACATAAATACCCGAGGAAAGGGAACCCACTAAATTGGGTTCCTTTCCTTGGTCATCTGAAAGAAGATGTAGGGTTTGTTTTACTCTTCAGATAAGAGCTTTCTCTGTTGTGCTATCTAGTGGGACCAAAGCAGCGATGAAGCGAGTGAGCAAGAAGAGGACACGTCATCAAAAATCACCAACAGCGAAGGTCTTCCATATATTTACACATTATTTTCCTAGAAGTGTTTACTACACTATAAGGCATTTCTTGCTGAATCCAATTACGCATGTGTAAATTTTCTAAAAATATTTGGAAAGGACTCATAAGCTAGTTTAACTTTTGAAAGTTTTCCGTGTTTTGCATCTAAATTCATTTCTGATGCATACATCGTCATATCTCCCTTTCCAAAGAACAAAATGTAATCATTTCTTCTATGTGACTTTTGTAATGACCAAGAATAATGACTATATAACTAAAACGTTTATATTATAAATAAATCATCTTCTAATAAATCAGTAATACTACAGTTACTTAAAAATTTCCAGTCAAGACATGAAAAAGTTGAGATACGTAAAACATTTCATCTAATTGGTTTAGATGGGTAGATTCGTAGAATAAAATAGTTACTAATTTAAGTTATTCTTTTATTAAGATTGTACATCAATATCTTTCATAGATTTCCCAGTGCTGAATGTTATATAAATAATAATAATATAATAATAAAGCGCGAACGGGTGCCGGAAAATTAGTGATTGGTGTACATTCTCTTCTACTGCAACAATGTCTGTTTGTAAAATATGATATGAAAAATGGATACTTACAAATTTCATGTTTTTTGTAAATCCACAAAAATTCAGAAAAATCGAGAGAAAACTTATAAATAAATAATAATATTATTATAAATAATCCGACAGCTTTAATTAATATAACCACCGAGTTCACGCAGGGAACATTTAGCTATACAAGTCTCGAAGCAATTATATATGTTTTAGATGATCCCTATTTATTTTATGAATGAAGTTTATTTAAAATGTTATATTTAACTGTTATCATGCTGGAATATTTTCTGTAAATGTTGCAGGATACAGACTTTAACACGGTTGGAAATGATACACGACATGGCCCTTCATAAATGCCTTGGTGAACCAAAATACTTTTTTCCTGAAAAATCTTCTAAAAATCAGGGTGTCTTATACCCTGGTGCGTCTTTTATGCCGAGAAATATGGTATATAAAATCCCTCCACAATCTCCACAATAGTTTGAAGACACTATTATTATGTAAAAGTTATTATTGTATTAACGAATTTTTAAATGATGATAATTTCTCTGTTTAAACTACACTTTGTATCAATTTGATGTGTATTGTAAAAATTTTTTTTGTCCTTGACAAGTTTCTGACATGTTTTTTACCAATTGAACAATAAGTTATACTATTATATTATATTTTTGGAACAGCTCTTGAATTACCCATCAGATTTCTACAATGTGTTTTCCGGTCTTCTTTTGTTGTTTTCTGCTAGGATTTAAAAATGTACATCGGGAGATTGTTGATTTCATACTATTTGTCTTTCGCAATTTGGGAAAAGATTTTAATAAGTCGAAAAATACTTCCAACTTACTCAAACTGGTGAGGATGAGGAAAATGTTCCTTTGAGGAGGAACCTAAAACACTTCAACCAACTTACCCAACCTGGTGAGGATGATCAAAATGTTCTTCCATGTTGAAAGTTACCAAAACAACAAAAGATCGGAAATCGCATTGGGGAAGTGTGACAGGTTATTTGAGAGCTTAGCTATATTTTCTTTTGCCCTCAAGAACATTGGGTAATAATTCTTTTCTAATATTTTATAATACTTAGAAATTATAATTTTAAATCTACATTCAAAAGAAATTTCAAGAATTTCAAATTTTCTGATATTAAATTTATAAGTCAAATTACACAAAGTGATACTATTATTTATTAATGAATATTACAAATTCTCACCGGATTTTTTAACAGTTCTGCATGCCGAGTGGTGACATCAAGACCTCTCTTGGGACGTATCAGTAGATATATATTAGCTATGTCAGGGCAGGAGCGCAAAAGTTTCTCAACCAATGCCTTTCCCACAAATCCAGTTCCTCCAGTAATAAGGACTGAACGACCTCTGAAGAAGTTTGGGATAGTTTGGCTGTTTCCATCAGCAACATTTTCTAAAGGGTCCATTGAACCCCTTTGGAATCCTCCTTTACAATTGGTACCACACACTATTGCACAATCCAAATAACTTGCTACCTGATTGAAAGAAGAAAAATACTTGTAATTGCTGGTTCATTTTTAATGTATGATAGTATCTTTTAAAAAACAATGCAATATCCAGTATGTTATTAATGAGATAAAAATGTCTGCTTTAGCAAACAAATTAATTATGGCATTTTTCTATGGTTACCAATGTAAATAAAGATACCGTATTTTCTGGTAGATAACGCACGGGTTATCTATACAAAAAAGTTTGCAAACATAAATAAATGGCAATGCGTGTTATACAAAGGAAAATCTTGTTATATTTCAGTTGCGTTAAAGAGAATTACAAATAATTTTATCAATCATAAAAATTTTTAAAGAGAAAATCTTAATTATAAACAAATGATAAAAGCTCATATTTATCACTCTAACTCAAAATCATCGCTTTCATAACATCGTATTCTTCAAATTCAACATTTCTGTATTCAATGAATCAAATTCAGATATATGAGTTATTTATGCAGATAACTGAAATTACAATGTAAAAATTAAAAAATTATTGTGCTCATATTACAGAGCAAAAATTAGTTTTTTATAATAAGATCATAGGGAAACATCTTTATTATTCAAACCCATAAAATTCATCGCCCGTATCGCAATCAAATGATTCGATAGCTAGCACTATATCCACTGGAACATCTGCAACTTCATTTTCCTCAGCAATTAGATTTTCGCAAGAAACTTCGTATTCACCAGATTCTTGTATTTCCGTAATATGCACTTTGCCAAATGATTTGAGGAAATCATTTTTGATGCAAGTTACTGTAACAGCATTCCAACTCTCAGAAATCCATGTACAGATTTCCACATAAGATGGCCTTTTCAATTTTCCAGAGTTGGAGTAATTATGGACACCAGATATCATCCATTCCTCCCATTTACTTCACAGTTTTGATTTGAATGATTTATTCACAGTTAAATCAAGTGATTAAAGTATCTTTGTTAACCCCACTGGGATAATGGCTAACTCTGAATATTTGCTGATCATATTTTTTACTTAGGGCGTTGTATGGGCTGGACATGCATCCATAACTAAAACTGATTTTGGATTAAAAAACGCACATTTTTGTTTCCGCCAAACGCTATCTTCATCATTTCTCTGTTTATCCAGCCTTTTTTATTTGCGGTAACGATGATATCCTTGGGAAAACATCCTTTTGGAATAGTCTTCCTCTTGAATATAACCATTGGAGGTAGCTTGGCACCAACAGAAGTAACGCACAATACAATAGTAAAATTTGATTTTTCATATCCTATAGTACTTAGATTAGATACTTCCTTTGCACCTTTAAGATTCACAGTTCTTGCAGTCAGAAGATCAAAGCTTACTGAGACTTCGTCCATATTGTCAACATGTAAATTTTCAACTCTAGAAATTCTCTCTTTTATAAATTGTCTGAATTTGATTACATTTGCTTCCCAATCTATGGGTAATTTTTGGCCAATGCTTGTTGCATAACAAACACAGAAATTATTCCTCCTCATAAATCGGAAACCCCAAGAAGGATATGCTTTAAAGTCAACAATATTTTTCTCTAGTGCAATAAGCTTTGCTTGAAGTAAAACTCAAGTTGTTGAGTCCCATTCCTTTTGATCTTTCATGAATCACCCAATCGTAAAGTTCTTTTTCAAGCCATGTCCAGAAACATTTTCTATAACGCATGGCACATTTTCCGCGATATAGTTTCTTATTAACAAATTCATTCTTCTGCCATTCTCTCACACTAGCTTCACTTACATTGAATTTTCTTCCAGCTGCACAATTGCCATTTTCTTTTGCGAACTGAACAACTTCTAACTAATACCGAGCTGTGTATGATTTGCGCGATTTTGTTTTTCCACTTTCCATGCATAATATACAAAATAATTAAGATTTTTATAACAATAATATCTGTTACAGATGTAAGTTAGGATACTTTTTCATCATTCGTCCATAATAAATAGCATATTTTATAAGAAATTTTGCCGCGCGTTGTTTATACAAAATTTGGAACTATACAAAACTATACAAATTTTTAAATGCGCGTTATCTATTAAGTGTGCATTATCTATTAGGTGCGTGTTATTTACCAGAAAATACGGTATCTATAATGAGAAATTCATTTCAAAAGAAGATCTGAACTAAAGTTTAAAATCAATAGCAACTAACAAAAAGCTAGCTATAATGAATTTCACAATTAATATATCTTTTGGCAATGTCACATAATTTATCTCCAATCAATAATAATTCATCAATTCAAGTTTAATATAGGCTTAGCCACACAAAAGCATAAAAGAGAGATACAAATAATATTATTGTTTGTATAATATTTTTTATACAAACTGACTTTTATAATGGGCATTAAATATAGCATAAAAATATTAACAAGTGATAATTCAGCAATCAGTAAGTTGCCACTGAGGATGGCTTAAATGATAATCTGGTTATTTCAACCATATTTGCTACACAAATTACATATATTATATTTCCTATCCCATAATAACTGAAAATCTCGGTGGGATGGCCACATGTTTTACTTTGTTACATCATAGAGTTTTTAAGCTAAATTTGCACTGTGAAAAATAGTCCAATTGCAAACATAAAGAAATAAAAAGAATTAAACTGAAATGTGTCACATTCATTATCTTATGTAGAAATTTAAATAAAGAAATGAAGTGACATTTAAAGCATAGAAATTATGCATGTTCAATCATATGCACACAAAACGACGAGTCCTGCACTGCCAAAATTCTAAGTCATTTCAATCAGGGATGTAATCCATCATTTCAATCAGAAAAGAACTGTTCTATCCTTGAGGAAGGCTGGAAAAATGTATTGATTCTGAAACAAGAATGCGCATGCAACAGATTCCATGGGGATAAGAATTTTGCCTAGTTACAAACAACAAATCCATCTGCATTTCTCTCGCATTTTAGCATCTCTACTCATTGCCTCGCGGAATGGCAGAGGCACCACTGAAGCCATGAAAATGGGAATGAGAATGAATATTATCTCACTTTCACCACAGAGGTAGGTGGCAAAAGATGCTAAGTACCTCAATTTCCTAAAAATTTCTTTTTTTGTTTGACTATTGTAATTATGACCAGATGTGGCCCAACATATTTTGGCACCCCGGGGATGAAAATACATTACAGCACCTCCTTCAGATAACTTGAAAGGTCATTTTAGTATATATGTTCACTTATTTACCCACCTTAAAATATAAAGCAATGATTACAAAAACTGAAGGAATGCTGTTGATATTCTGCCTTTTCAGGTTTATACAATTGCTAGCATACAGCAATATTCTTGCAAGCAAGATATAGACAATTGTTCGGGATAGCACTCTCTAGATCTGTGGTTCTCAACCAGCATGTCAGGAAGAGCCAGAAGGTGTGTTGCAGAAAATTTTAAAAATTGTTTGTGAAAAAATAAATTCTGTTAAGCAGAGTTTTTATCTTTCTCTTGCATCATTTTTAACAACAATGAAAACAATTTTTAGTCTTAAACTCTGCATATTACATGCAACTACTCCTTTTTTAGTCCAGCGGACCATAATGTGTCATGCACGCGAGCATCAATCTTCAATCAAAAGTCTCTTCGAAATTGTTGTTTCGCAACCCAGTGGGATGTCACTATGAGCCTTGAGACTCGGGTTGCAACCCTTAATATGCAAAACACCACTCTAAGCGAATGAAGCAAATAACTTTGGAATGTATTTTCACCACAATAGCAAATAGCTTGTGCACCTCAAGTTTAAATATGAAAAAAAATTATCAGATGTGTCATTTTGCAATCCAATGTTGCACTGTGGTGATTGGTATGAAATGCGTGTGAGAAAATACGTAGTTGATTTTATAAACTGAATTATACATAAAGAATATTCTTAAGGTAAGTCCACATAATTGAGTATTCCAGAGAGAATAGTTTTGGGCGAATAGAAATTGTATGACTAAGAAATAAATTGCACTATACAATTCTTATAGGCCCCAAATTATTTTTAATTTATGGAACATTTAATTTTGTCTCTCTCTCTCTCCTTCTTTCTTTCTTCCTCTCTCTCGTATTAAAGCATTCAAAGCAAGCATTCTTTGCGCATGGAGTATAAGAATTAAGGCGAGAATACAATCTCAAGGTTTAACAATGACATGGTTGGCAAGGCAACATACCGTTAAAAAGCTTAAATTTTCTAATAAATATGATTTAAATGCAGAAATTGAGCGATTTTGTATCGTAGGCAAAATGTGGCAATAATAATAAGGAAAGTCATTTATTTTTCTTTAAAACTGTCCAGGTCCAAAGATCATAGGTCAATTCTTTCTAATTTTAATTTGCAAAAGAGTAAAAGCCTTAAGTTAAAAGATCGATTTTTACATGTTATCTTATGGGAAATAGAAATTATCTACTGGAGTTGAACCCAGTTCTTTATTGAGGATTTTTTTTCATAAATGGCATTTACAATAAGAATCAAACATTCCTACCAAATTTCAATTTTCTACCTACTCGGAAAGTTTTTTAAAATAGCATTATAGTCAGTCGTAAATAGTTCTCGATTCTTCCGCTCTTTTATAAAGCCTCTTTGAGAGCAGCACCACAATCGAGCGTGAGGAACAAATGTAGCTCATCTAAAATCTATAAAAAGCCTACTTCTGTCCGTTTGTCACTTCGTTCCTTTGTCCTTTTGGGGCTCCCTCTGTCAAGCTATAAAAATGCGAATAACTCGATAAAAGATTGAGATATATTTTTTAAATTTGGCAAGAATGCTGAGATGTGAAAGACCATATGTCCCAGAGATAAATCTATGGGAAAATGAGTGTTATTGCCATGAATATTAATTCATAAAATTAACACTATAAAAACACAAATGAAATTGCCTCTGCATACTGCGAAGGTTTCCTTCAGACTAACTTCTTTAGAACGACACGAGAATATTTCTTCTGCGACCCAAGCGAAAGGACCGGTGTGCTCACCCCGAAAGCACTCTCGCTCAAGAAATAGTAGCAGACATCATCGAAGTGGCTTATTTGTAAACAAACCTAGTGACTTGTGCATTTATCCTTTCACTTTTTAAACGCTTACGTTTCCAAAGGATGAGATCGACCCGATGCACCCTTTGGTAATACATATAAAGGAAGAAAAAAACGTCGATTTCTGTCTCTCCCAGAAAGTTACTGTAAGTTGCACCATTGACGCGGCCATGGGCTTAGCGAAGGCCTGCAATGCAGAGTGGCGGCGAAGAGGGAGCCCAGAAACCATTTCAACCGTAATTGCCGCCATTTGATGGTGGGGTCCCATAAATTTTTTTTTGCGGGAAGCCTATATTTCCGCAACGCCAATTGGCGCTGTATGGTACAAAGTACTCTCCACGAGCCGCATACCGCGAGAACATTTCATCTTGCCGGCTAAGTTACGGTGTAAAAGTAATCTGCGAAATTTAATACAGGCATTTTCACATTTGATATGTCAAATAATTCAACAGGGAACTATCGATCTCGTCTTACGGCTGAAAAAATAGAATCAATTTTCGTCATGTTCGTCCGTCTGTCTGTCCGCATGATTCATCTTCGAAACTACTGGACGGATACTCATGAAATTTGATATTTAGGACATACGGGTAAAGAAAATATGAAAATTGTATAAATGGTTCACATAGCTTAATCGGGAGTGCCACTTTACTGGTGACAAAAACTAATGAAATATCATCATTATATTTTTATCGAAGGAGTGGCCGATTTCAAGAAAATCAAACGAGAAAGTCGTAATTCACTTTCAACTTAGACATTTTTCCTGTGTTTTTCAATTGTCAACAAAACAATCTTCGTGGTAACTAAAGTAAACAATATCTGCTGTAAATACCTAATTAGTTTAATTTTCTTTCGTGTGCACGCAGCGTTTGGTAAATGAAGGGAAATTGATTATCTATGACGAAGAAATGAACGTAAATACGTCTATTATCTTTACGTACACACATCGTTTGTAAGTGAAAAGAAATGAGTAATTTACGACGAAGGAATAAACGTGAACATACATAAAGATTATACTTATTACTACTATTCGAGTGAGGTATATTTTAAATAATTGTCGATTCTTTTATTAATTACAACTGATTAGGAAATAAGTCGGTGATTCAAAAATTCGTTATTTCCTTGGTATCTTTACTGGCGTATCATTTTTCAGTTCTTAGATATTATACTAAGCCATTAATATTTATCTTTTTGACATGATTGCATAAATCGTAAAGAACGCCTCTGCCTCGCATGTATGCACACATGAGGTGTGCATCTTTCCTTTCTTGAAGTGGCTATTGGAGATACCCGAGACAAGTATTTTTTAAAAGCTTCTTCTTGAAAATAATGCTAGAAATTCCTCAGAATAAGCGATCATTATGCGATACCATAGAATTTCGTAAGTTAGCTTTCTATGCAAGCACTTATCCGACCTATCGATTCTAATGCGGCCCGCCGAAGCACACATACAACGAATGTAAATGGCTTTCGCACCCATAGCGTTTTATCAAGAATTCCCGCCTCCCTGAAAAGCGGCACTCAGAAGAAAAGTCATTAAAGACCGTATCGATTAAATGGCACGTTCTTCCACTAATAATATCGAGTTATTGTACGCGGTTGAAATTTCTTTGATGCTTCTTAAAAGGTCATACTAAAGCTTGTGTATATATATGACGATACATTAATTCTTGGTTTAGTCCATAAGTATTAAAATATTTTGGTCCAGAAGGCGTCAGAGTAATGTGCCGTTGCCACTACGGCACATTTTTTTGAATTCGCTGGAGTTTGTGATGTGGTCATCCCTGAGCGACGGGAGCGCCCGAGGTTTTTACCTGGTCTCGTCGAGAGGCAGCAGACGGGCCGCATCGAAGGAGACCGTAACATACATCGGCAGGGCTCGTAGTCCATGTTTGAAGAGTCTCCAGTTTAAAGTTTTCATATTTTGTGTCGTTTTGTATTGAATTGTATGTTCTTTGGATTTATTTGATTTATACATTTATGTTTGGAATATAGATATATTTTCTCAGAAAAGGTGAGCCAAAGCGTTTCAGTAAGATACCAAAAAGGCATACTTCAAGCCCAAGCAAGGAGTAGAATGTAATGCAACTAAGCTGGTGCGTTATGACTAAGTTTCTGCTGAATCTATTCATGATAAATTGCAACAGTATAGACTCCATATAACAGTCAGGGTCACAAAGAAAATCTGACATCTCAAAAAATAAATTAAAATTATGCTCGTGGAACTTATCAATCGAGAAAGGAGACATCAGCAATTTTCCTTCCGTTTCACAAATATTTGAAGAAACTGATCGAAATTCCTTAAAACAACTCGTTCAGGAGCATTTATCAGCTTCGGAAGCAACAACGGCACATTACTTTTCCTCGCTGTTGACTGGCGCTGTAGAATGGATCACTACACCATTTTCGGATAAATTCATGGAGAATGCTGGGGGGGTCTCAGTACTCAAGAAGAGAATGAACCCATTGACTTGCAACGGATACTTCCTAAAGTCTTCCCTAATTCGTTCTGGCTTACTGCGAAAGAAGACAACCCTTAAATAGTGGACGAGGCTATTTACGTGATATTGCCATTTTCGTCTTCGTATTTTTGTGAGGTCCTTCTCCGCTATCAATAATATTAAAACGAAGAATAGACCACGTCTGATCGATGTCTCGGAAGAGCTGCGTGTACGCATCGACCCAGATTGGAAAATTGCGCGCTGTCAACCTGTCTCAAGTATCCCATTAATAAAAATTGTGTTTGGCTATGGTTTTGTACGCCATCAATAATTAACAAGAACGAAAATTATACTCCGTAAATGTAGTACACAGAGATTTCAAAGGCATTCTTTATGAGAATGCGTATAAAACGATATGAAAGATTGGGCGGTTCTCGAATTTTTGTATTCGAAACTATAATAATAATTATATGGTCCCGCGGACTTTCTTCTGGTAAATGTTCTCCTCTAGTCGAATATATTTTTAGTATATGCCTCATAAATCACATAAGAGCTTTGGTGAGAGAATATGTTTTTTGTTGTTTTCCAATAGAATCGTCGTATCAACCGATCTAAACAAAATACGCGGTGTTAAATGTTTTAATTGATAACTTTCAGATTATATAATAGCTAGGGAGAGGAAAATATGCCGTTTAATTGTTGTTTGGCGGAAGCCATTTAACGAGATACGGGTACGCGTTTATTTAAGTTCTCATAATATAAATTGGAAGTTATAGCTGAAAATCATAATTTGCCGATAAATTTTAATAAGGATCACTAATACTGAATTTAATCAAAATCCGCCCAGTAGTTTCGGAGATTAAAGAAGCGGGCGGACGTATGGACGGAGGCGACGCGCCCATAAAACGTTCCGATACTACCGCTTCGCTGGTAAAGAACGCCTAATTATGAGTCTTTCTCATTTTTAACTATTACATTCAATATATGTTTTATAAAAAACGTCGGATTAGGAAATATTTCGCCCATAGGCCAAATTATTCTTTTGGCCCTTTTATTCCTAAAAAGGGACGTAAAGCTGTGGGCTCCCTTGGAGCTTTTCCCAAAGAGTAGGCTAATGCCGGCACCGGGTTTCTCTCCCCTCTTCTGTGTGTGTCCAGTTGATGACAGTACAAATGGCCATGTCAGTTGACGCACTTAAAAATCAATTAGTACTACTAATAATATTTTTTCCTAAAAGAAGTCTTCGTAACATTAATTAGTTCTTTTCGTCATTGCTGAAAAGCACCATTACCTGCGCGACGTTCGTCCGTCCGTCCGTACGCATATATCAGGGAAGATTTAAACCAAATTTGGTATATAAAATATGCACATAAATTAATAACGAAAATGACATATTTCGACCGAATCGACAACGCAGGGGTGCCACAATTTCAAAGTTAAAATTTTCGGTAATTATGAATTTGGAAAGAACTGGCCAAAAAGATTTCAACGAAATTTTGTATGGAGGAGGAGTGCAACATGAAATAACAAAATCAATATATTTTGTATGGATATAGGAAGAATACAAGTAATAATAAAATGCCTTTTTACACGTATGTGTGTTAAACTGTCCACATCAATTTCAACTAAATTTAATATTTAAACACACACACACACATATATATATATACACATAACCATATTAGCATATTTGAACCGAATCAGCCAAATAGGGGTGCCACATTTAAAAAATAAACTTACAGTAATCAAGGATTTGGAAGGAATTGGTTGAACGGATTCCAATTAAATTTTGTAAATATGATTTGTACAACATACCATAATGAAATCAAAATGTTTAAAGCGGAGCTAAAGAGCAGGACTACCACAGTAAAAAGTAAAATGATAGAATGGGAAAACGAAATGAATGTCTAGAACGGATCAAAAATGCAGGACTAACACTATAAAGAAAAATATTTTTCTGATTTCAAAGCAAATGCATTAGCATGCGATTATACTGCGGCGAATTAGACGAAAAGCACTTCTTTACTACGGGAAACCCGTGTACACCCCTACGTGTTTTTTTATTCCCGCCCTGAAATCCAGTTTTTATTGCTGCCCCGCAATATCGCCACCCCTTTGGCCTTATTTCAAATCCGCTACTGATTTTAATACATATGTATGTTGTAGTATTACATCTTGGGTAATTTGAATCCACATGTGACAAAAATATGATTTTCCGGGAATACGTGTCGCAACTTATAAAGGTTGGGAACCACTAAAACAGGCATGTCAAAATAGCGGCCCTTTCTATGACGTACTGCGGCCCAAATACCGAGTTTTGCCATAACTAAATCGTTCGATATTTTATATAAATCCTCTACTTTTTGAAAATGAGGCGAGATTTTTTAATAGTTATTGAGGTATAATAAAACGCATTTTATAAATTAGTTTTTAATGGCAAAAATTAAGTCTATTTTGGCCCTCATTAAATAATTGTAATTCTGATTCTAATTCTATAACATCCATCGCTTCAATGCGGCCCTCATGCCTCTTTAAGTTTGACATGCCTGCTCTAAAAGATATAATTTTTTTAAATGTTTTATTTCCACTATGCCATAAGGCAGTGGTTCCCAAGCTTTTCGTGGGTGCGGTAACCCAGCCTTGAAACAAGGTATTCATATTTTTACATAGGAGTATTACAACCTTCCTACTCAATCTTTTTATTGTACTACACCATAATCAATTTATTAGAGGAAAGATTATTGCCCTAATTACCTATCAACTCATCCAAATCGTTGACTTATTTACTAAACAAAGTTTTCCGCGTAACTTCAACAAATCAGCTGTGGCGCCTGTATGCCGTGGCGCTCAGTTTGGGGGCCACTTCTATAAGGCGTGATGAAAACCTTGCAATTTTAAAATAATATCTAAAAAAGCTGCTTCAGCAGAAAACGTCTGTGAATTTGAAAAACAGCATTGTGAGGGATGAAAAATGTGGAGATAGCTGGTTTTAGAAACCAATTCGTAGGTTTGATTAGGATACAGATGCGCTAACGAGTTGCTGGCGAATAATGTAATATTACGCAATCAACCTATAAAGCGCCAAATTCCCGCAACCATTAATGGCTTCAATTGATTTATTTACAAGAATGAAACTTTTTATTTACGAGTTGTCGGTGCTTGCATACTGCAAGCGTTCAAAAAATTTAGCGAAGTTCATTGATTTTATGAACGCCGAATTATCGGAAAATGCCACAGAAACTCGTCATAAAATTAACGTTCGCGTAAATAAGATTGCGACATCTATATTTTGTTTTTATCGAAGTTTAATTAATAACAAATCATTTATTTATATTTTCATGGTTTATTCATCACTTACTCTATATTAATTCTTTCCTCTTATTGGGGGTCACGAGGATCATTTTCCATCTTTATTGAATCTACTTTTTCACTCTTTGGAAAATTAATTTCTTTTCAATGAATATTTTTAAGACTATTATTATATATATAATATAACTAAATTTTTATCAGGAGCATAATTACGCATTTTAAACATGCATGCTAAAGGATGGACTGAATAGATGATTATCTCACTTTAAATATTATCAGAAATAATACCCTTGCAAAAAATTCTCGCTCACTGTAGATTAAAGAGTAGGTCTGATAACACAAGAGGCTTCAGGCAAAAAAAATCAAAAAAGAAACAATATCTTGCTTCAGTGAGACATTAACAGCAATGAAAATAATGTCAGTTGATTTTGTGTGATGCTAGCTTATAAATGATATGCAACCGCCGAGAGAAACGTGAATCAACATTCTTCCAGTCCGTGGAGGCAGACCATAAACAAAATCTTAATTCTGTTTCGGTTTCAACGAAAGCAGAAATATCTCCTAAAACCAAAAGTAAAATGCTTTTCAATTCCGGGATGACATACAGAACCGTTGGATTCCTCTGTAGAGATACGACTTTATCCTGAATGGCAATTCACAGTTCAGATCTAATAATAATTCAGTAGCGCGCGAGGCATCGATAAACTAAAAATCATCATGGTTAACTGTCGCAGCATTCGCAGGAAGAAGGCCGAACTTGAAGATTATATTCGTAGTCTGCGTGCTGACGTAGTGATAGGTACAGAAAGTTGGCTAACGGCGGACATAGCCAGTCAGGAGATCTTTCCTCGTGACTAGCGTTTTTAGAAAAGATCGATGTAGCCGGTCGGCAAACACTCATTGTATCAGTTAGTGAGATTTCCCACGAGATATAATAATATATTAGACTTATTGGCTACTAATCTTCCTGAGCGTAAGAATAGGGTATCTACTGCTGAGGGAATAAGCGATCACAAGGCAGTGTACGTGGAGTTTCAGCTCAACATTAAGAAACAGGTTAAGGCTAAAATAAAGCTTTATGCATTCGCCAAAGCCGATTTCACTAGATTTAGGTCTATTCGGCGAAATAAATATACTAATTTCTGCGAGGTAACAGATATTGCAGACGCGGAAGAATCCTGGTGCATGTTCAGAGATATGATGAGAGAGTGTACAGATAAATTTATTCCAAGCAAACTGAAGCGTGAAAATGCAGAACCTAGATGGTACAATCAGGAAGTTAGGAGCGCTCTCCGACGGCAAAGAAAACTCCACCCTCGCGTAAATACATCCTCAACAGCTACGGTCGAACAAATTGCAACGTTGAGGCAGCAATACAAGGAGGCGCGCTCCATAACCAGAGTGTCAATGCGTAATGCGTTTAACAATTACAAAAAGAAGGTTTTACAGGACAACTTGAAAGAGAACCCGAAAGCATTTTGGTCATATGTCAGAGAAGTCCAAGGTAGAGGCCCCACTATTGCGTCACTGAGATCGGAAACGGGAAATGTAGTTCACGATAGTGCTGAGAAAGCAAACCTTTTAAATTAACACTTTCAGAAAGCTTTTTCTCCTAATGACGATGAATGTGAAACCACTATTCCTACGCATCAGGGAGACTCAATGGAAGATTTGATATTTTCCGAAAATGGTATCGCGCTCCAATTTCATTCAGTTAAACCAAGTAAATCTCCTGGGCCGGAGAAAATACCCGCACGAGTATTGAAAGAGTTAGCTTATGAAATCGCGCCGTATAAATTATATTCGAGAAATCCATTGCGGAAAGTGTAGTTCCTAAAGATCGGAAGATGGCACACGTTACGCCCATCCATCGTGCAAGATACTTGAGCACATAATCTTTAGTTCTGTAATGCGCTATTTAGTCACTTATTGCTTAGCGGATGCCAGCACGGATTCCGGAGAGGTAGATCATGCGAAACGCAGCTCGGCTTGTTCGTGGATGATATCTTGCGATGCGGAGAGAAAAATACTCAGGTCGATGTCATATTCATTGACTTCAGAAAGGCATTCGATAAAGTATCTCATAAGAAATTAATTGCAAAGTTAGGACAATATGGTATCAACCCGAAAGTTGTCGGTTGGGTGAGAGATTTCCTCTCGAATAGAGAACAGATAGTTGTCATCGATGGGAAATACTCGTCCCACGTTAAAGTTGCGTCGGGTGTTCCTCAGGGAAGTATATTGGGCCCTCTACTTTCCTTAATCTATGTGAATGATATCTGCCCGGTAGTTCGTAGTAAAATTAGACTTTTTGCCGATGATACCGTTCTATATAAAGAAATAAAAAACCAGGAGGACCTCCGCTGCGTGGTGCAAAGAATGGAAAATTGAAATTAATTACACTAAATGTGCCGCAGTCACGTTCTGGAAAGGTAAGAACAAAGATTTAGGTTTCGAATATAAAATAGATGAAATGAGCATTCGACAAGCTGAGTATGTAAAATATTTAGGAATAACCATTTGTCGAAATCTTTCATGGGGCATGCACATTCGTCGAGTTATAGGCGCGGCCAACAAGAAACTGGCTTTCATAGGTAGAATAGTACGGAACACTACAGAAAAAGTACGCGAAACATGTTACTTATCACTGGGTAGACCACAAGTGGAATACGCCTCATGCATATGGGATCCGCACGAGAAGGGACATATAATTCAATTAGAAAGAGTTCAGCGCAGAGCAGCCAGATTCGTAAAACAAAAGTACGAACATAAGGAAAGCGTCACCTCATTATTGTGGGATTTGAACTGGGTACCACTGGAGGATCGTAGATAGAACTCAAGGTTGCGGCTTCTGGAGAAATATAGATCGGAATGTCTAAAGGACGAGGTTGTAGGAATAATTGAAGCACCAAAGTATATAGGTAGAAACGACCGTTATGATAAGATACGTGAGATCGATTGTAGGACGGAGCGTTATCTAGGCTCGTTCTTTCCGAGGACAATACGAGATCACAATAGAAAATTTCAACCTGCGATAGACAATCTTTAGGTAGGTTATGGTGCATTGCATCCCCTGCCACCCACCAATTAGGTGAACTGCAGGGTAACATGTAGATGTAGAACATTTCCCAAGCAAGAGAATGCATCTAGAAAGACATGCAAGTTTCAAAGAGGTGAGAGAGTCGCCTTTTCTAAGAGATATGTCACGTTTGAACCATGTAAGCCATGATGACGATTAAGTGAATGAATATACTTGTAGCGAAACAAATTAATTTCTCTAACCGTTAACTGGGATTTTATTGATAATAACCTATTTTTCCAAGATTTTTTTCATCTGTAAATTAGTACCCGATACCATCCATCCGACATTCGAAGAAACCAAACCTGACAATCGTGTCCTAATTAAAATCCACATATAAGAGAAAACATTTTGGCTTACATCGCAGCAGAAATATTAGTCACATATACATCTTAACATGGTACTCATAGGCAAGAAAACAGAGATGGCGAATAAAGATTTACGCTCTCGCTGACCAGAATCGAAAAGTAACGCGTGAAGCCGCCAATGACAGTCAGGGAAACATCGAAGAGCAAATTTCGGAACTAACGATGGCCAGGTCATGTTCCTCGACCCTAGCGATACCTCCTCCTCTCAGACAAAACTTCCTCCCCCTTTTAGCCGTCGCCCCACCACCCACTCCCTCCCCTCATTTTATGGGAGCGGTAGGAGTGGGAGGGGAGGGGGGAGGGGTTAGGAGGGGTGGAAGGGGAGGGGTGGGAGGGGTGGAAGGGGAGGGGTGGAAGGGGAGGGAATGGGATGGGAGGGGATTGGAGGGGGTGGGAGGGGGTGGGAGGGGGTGGGAGGGGGGTGGGAGGGGGTGGGAGGGGATCGGAGGGGTGGGAGGGGGTGGGAGGGGATCGGAGGGGTGGGAGGGCGTGGGAGGGGGTGGGAGGGGGGTGGGAGGGGATCGGAGGGGTGGGAGGGGGTGGGAGGGGATCGGAGGGGTGGGAGGGCGTGGGAGGGGGTGGGAGGGGGGTGGGAGGGGAGGGGTGGGAGGGGAGGGGTGGGAGGGGAGGGGTGGGAGGGGGTGGGAGGGGTGGGAGGGGAGGGGTGAAGCCGATCGCGTTTCTCTTTGCCAGGGTTCGTCTCGGGGCCTCTAGGGTTCGTGCGCGGGTGCACTCTTCGGATGAATCGGCGCCTGGCGGACGCCGTCGTGGGAAACGCCGAGGGGTCATCACCTGCGCGTAACGAGGCACGTCTAAGGGGATACTCTCGCGTGATGCCTTATCGGTCCGTGGCTTTGCAATGGGGGAGGAGGTAAGAGCGCGTGAGAAGAGCCAACGCGTTCAGATCGATGAGGGCGAGGCCCGCCCATTGGCGGAGGCCCCTTTCGGAGGGCCGCTCGAACCCCGACGGATTTTCTCTTCTCTATTATCTAACACACTTCGCGCACGTTTCACGGCAATCTACAGTGATTAGAATGTTAGCTATAATTGACCGTGATAAATTCACGCTACGTCGAGGGTTTTATACGCTTGCATCCGTTATTTATGCGGCAAATCTGTCTCTACAATAGCTCTCTATGAATAAGCAGTTAGGTAAGTGCCGCGATAAAGAAAACGTGTAGCACTACGGCTTAATTATAAGTATAATTTATAGTTTGCATTGGTTATTGATTCTTTAATGTATTTTAATGCAATCCATCCATTTTGAAAATAATGTCTCTAAAACGATCTCTTTTTTACAAACAAGACTGTACAACAGGCCTTGATTAGAGTGCTGACTAACTTTCCCAACCAGTCGAAATACGTATTCAATAAAATATTTAAGATGCCGAATTAGCCAAATGTAACCTGAAAGAGGGAATGTGGAGAAGGGCATCCAACTTGAAACGACGGCCAAAGCCATTCTCATCTCACGCACCTTGATTTCGCCGACTATATAAACACGTCACGGCGGTTTTGTTTCCCCCGAACTCTATTTTCATTTGTGCAAAAAATGCTTTGAGGGATATGGAAATTTATCGAAAATATATACTTTTAATTGTGCAAACGATCGTTCTGAAAGGTAACAAGCGATATTATGTTAGTCGCAACAGCATCGTTGAAAAACATCCGAGTAGTTCTGAAAATTCTCCCGACTTATAAAAAATATTCTCTAAGCAAATAAAGCTAAGACCTTCAGAAAACTTGATCGAATATCCATTTTTACATTAAATTTTTTAAAATGAAACCCGTAAGTTGCATAGTTTACGTCCTTTAAATACTATTATCGTACCGATCGGTGCAATATCTATTTGATGCTAACATTCTTTGCCATCTTTAATTATATTTAGTATTTTAGTGTTGACTCCCAAATTATCAGATTACAGTTTAAACTCTTCAAAATGATTCACTCACATGGAAGCGCGTTTTATATTCAAAACGAGTCCAGTCTAGACGATGTTTACTTTTCATGTCATAATTATTTCAACGTAGACCGAAACGCAAATACGACGACGGAGTAGCTAAACAAAAATAAGAATGCGATGGGTAAAACACACGCGAATTTCCAGTTTCTGCGCATTTAATTTAATTTTGCATCCATGGATTTCTTTGGCGCATTATTTCAGCCTTAACCCGTAACCACAGGCATCGGTCTCTCAGACAGCACGAAAAATTTCAAGTCTCCATTAGGGTTCGTGAAACATCTACGCCTTTTAAATTTTGTTTACCTTTGTATCCTACAGGCGGCTTTGTTTATTGTACGGCAGTTGCCTATTAGCATTGGACCTATGCGTACTAGAGCGTGTTTAGCATCGTTGCCGGTCTGAGAGATCGCATGCCTGTATTCGCGTAATTTTTTCCGGCGAGTTCTTTTTCACGGTTTCGGAAATTTCTAATGATATGTCACAGTTAAACCGTCCTGGACCGTCGCACGTCCGGAAAATAGAACCAAAACTGGCTTCCAATGTTTTATTTGTAGCAGCTAAATATTTTTGAAATGTTCAGCATCCGCTTGAGCGTGCGCCGGAGTGCCGAAGTTTGGGGTCCCCATTTTTAATAAGTTTTTGTTTTTTTTATTCTTTTATATTCATGTGTTTAAACAAACCTTCTGCAAAAGACTAAAGCATATAATAAAGTTTCTGTGTGAAATTAAAAAAAGTAACCTATCAAAAATTAGAGCCTTACTTTTTTGTGTTAAAAATTTTTTATTTTCATATTTACTAAGAACATATTGCATACTAAGAGTTAATATTTTTGTGTTTTCTCACCAAGACCCTACTTCAAATATAAACATAAGAAAACTTGAACAGTGTTGTTTCTTCTCACATAATTGTTTTTGGTGTGGGGTCTGAGAGACCGCATGCCTGTGTTGGCGCGTCAATTTCTGATGCCTGTGGTTACGGATTAAATACAAAGATTAAAAAACTCCTCCAGATAATGAAAAAAATCCCGCGTTTAGGACATCTCCCAATAATCCTCTCCGCTGCATTACATCCACCTTCTTTCCAACCAACGCTCTATTTCCCCTTATCCATCTCTTCCTTTTTTAATGATAGTAGTGACAGCCGAGTCAAACAATGCGTCGGTCGCCAAGCAGTACAAAAGATACGATTTTTATTACATGATTTCGGACGCGAGGTATTGCTTGATATATCGCTTGATTAATACTCATTCGCCATGATAATGGATATATGTGAGTCGAGGTTTGTAAAAGTCGTGGGATTATATTCATATGGCAAGATTGCGAACCGAGGATACCGCCTCCAAGAGAACGATCTCTCTCTGATCCCGCAACAACTCCACTCCCGGGTCTCTCAGAGCAGTCACGAAATTTACAATGCAATGGGATTTTAAAACCGCAAATTTTAAATGTTTTTTCAGATCGCCATGAAAGAAATATAAGTATCGTTGCTGGTTCGAGTCCTGTTTAGAGCACGGATTTGTGCGCTTGCCATTTTTTCAGCCAAAGGAGGGTCCCAAGGTGGCCTCTTATCAATGCAGCAGTTATTACATAATTAATAATGATAATGAACCGTGCGGCGTCCTCTTCTCTCCCCCGCCATGTAAATACAATCGAGGCCCACACATAAAACGGACATTCACTGGAGCGCATGACAGGGAACGCGCAGTTAAAGAAGCACAGGAAATGGAGGAAGGCGAGAAGCCGCCTGTCAAGCTCTTTAAAATTTCAGCAAAAGAGGCGATCGTGGCTCTCGGGCGGGAGTGAAGGCAAGAAGTGGAACTGGACACATCTCCTTTAAGTGGAAAACGCCAACGCATATGCTGGAGAAGAGTCTGTGTCAGTGAGGGGGAGGCGAAAATGGGATTTAAGGGGGGGTAGAGACACAGGAGGAAAAGCCTCCGAATGCGTCCTAAAAAATGAACATCGCGATATGAACGCATTCAAATCTTTCAGATCGTCCCATCATTCTGCCGCGTTCCCTTTACGAACGCTTGATCCAGGGACTGCAGGAATCGTTATTCTGTTGCGTGCGTCACAGCGGTCGGGGTTTCGTTCCTGGCTGCACCAGCGACCTAATAACGACCACACGCTCAAAAAATTCCACTCCTTTTTTCAGTTTCGCGAAATGAACTTTAAATCGACTATAACTGCATCATACGAATTCCTTACTTGTGAAAATCTCAACGAACTGGAGGCGCCAAAGGGTACGATCCCAATGAGCACATAGTGATTCTTAGGATGCGCCATCCGGATATCGGTCGAGAGGTGTGTGCAGGTTGGGCGTAGCGCAAAATAGTGAATGGTCGCTCTCACATCGAGCTGAACATATTTTAATCGCGTATTCACTGAAATAATTCCCGATTTCAACCCTTCCGATTCGAAAATTCTCTGAAGACTTCGTCTTAATAGTTCCACAGAAATAGTTAACTCAAAAAAAAACACAAATCCTAACTGTCCATGAACTAACCTCACTGAACCGAGGTACATAACATGGAATTCATCATTACCTGGGAAAAACTGCGACATTATGACAGGTCGCGCTAAAACAATGTTGTCAGGAGAAAAACTACTATTTATTCAAAAGGATGATCAGATCGAATCGTTACATGGTGTCAAAATTTCCTCGATTTAAATCCTGCAGCTTCATATAGATACATTTAGAATGGATTCTCAATTTTTTACTCAAATAAAAGAAAATCAGATCATTCAGCGTAAAATTGCAAGTCTTCTGAAGCGCTAGGAAAAAAAACAGACAAATAGCGAAAGATTTTCCTCAGTTTGAGAGATGCAAGATGAAAGCAAACTCGCTTGAATACTCTATATGGGTAAATACAATCCCGCACCACATGTGCTGCGTCACGGAAAACATCAAAGGGCTACAGCGTGGATAAGAACCAGTTATTATTCACATTTTATTGTTCATTTTATACTAAAATTAGTAATATATTACCATGATATCATTGATTCACCATTAAATATTGACTTAAAAATCTTCGCTGAATTCTTAAGCGCGATTTTATTAAGCCCATGTCATATAAACACACCTTCAATTACGTAATGTAAGTCAATAAGAAAATAACATACGGTGTACAACATTTGTCTTTTAGGATAATCGGTAAAACGGGTGATTTCCACGTTTGATGTTTACCTGCGTAGATGTTAAAACTATGCTAGCGATGACCCTGAAAGAGGGAGTACCGTATTTACTCGAAAATCGCCTGCACCTTTTCTTTCAACAATTTTTAAGAAAGCAGGACTCGTATCTTAAACAAGGATTTCGAAACAAAATTTTATTTGTATTTCAAGAAGATAACCGCCATTGCTAAGCAAATACTACGGAAACTTGGAACGAATAATATAAAAGAGATTATTAAATCATAGTTTCAGGAACGAAATCTATAATAGCTTAACTCATCAAATGGAAAAGTCAATCAAAATTTGCTCATTCGGCTTTCTAGGAAACAGGCGTGGAAAATTCAGCTGCCGGAATAAATACCGCTAGAAAAATTTTTAACTTATCACTTCGGCGAAATCTAATGCACGTCACGGTAAGATCACGTAAGGACGGTACATTCGGTGATTCTATATAAGGCACCTCACGAAGGTTAAGAGTTGTTGTTACCGCATGAATGGCTGATAATCACAGTCCTTGTGACGAGCGTTAAAAAACCTACTGATGTTGGCGCAATTCGTAACGAATATGCGAGAAAATCGAGAAACGTGATCGCAATATGGTGAGCGATGCGCAACTTATATTTCAGAAATTTTATTCGCTGAGGTTCTAATATTGTGAATGGTTTTATTAAAGGATGGGCGCTTCAGTAGTTACTCGTTTAGAAAACATTTTGGCGCCATAGCGCAATGCGTATTGCTTCAAGCATAAAATAAGATTGTGACAATTACTTTATTAATGTTAATAATTCGATCTTTCAAATACTCATGCAACTTTCTTGATGTTCATAAAAAATCTGGTGCGTCCAGCACATGACTTTCTCCATGCCGAGTAATGAATATGATTTCTTTCGACATCAGCGTACTCAAGAACAATTATAGACAATTACACTTGCGAATAATTTTTAAAATGAATAGTTTTCACCGTGAAAAATACTTTGAATCACTTTTCACATTGAAAAAACAATAAGTAAACAAAATTGTAATCTGTTGCTATGGATAACAAAATTATCGAGGCGCGGTCAAAAGTGCCGTTAGTAGCGCTGGGATCGCTCTCAATATTTAAAAGGAATTTTTTAGAAAATATGCACTAGATGGCATCGAGACAGTTTTGATCGCAATTAAAATAGCCCTTGGCAGCGTAGGTATAGTTATCAACCATTAGAAAATTTTATCATGGCAATGGAAAATAAGGTATCACCTAGCGACATACTTAAATTCAGACAATCAAAATATCTCTTAAACAATCCGTTTCATGAAAGAATATTTCAAACAAGACTAGTACAAAATTATATTTCCTGAACTTTGGTAATGACGAATATTTACATAAGTCGAGTCCTATAGGAGATATTTCGAAAAACGGAAATATGACATGAATAAACCTCCACTTCTTTTTCACCGGTTTCAGCCAAAACCTTTTCAGACCTTGAATTTTCTAACATAAATCTTAAATATAAAGATTTGTGCTGATCAGATTATTAGTCTTTGAGTTGGAGCCCAAAAAATTCCTACCACACACACAGACAGACCTGATCGAGAAAATAGTAAAAACGTACTCAATGGACCCTTAAAACGTGTATTTAAAAACACGGGGAAAATAAGACAAACCTGAAAAGAAAACGAACTTCGTAAGAAGTAAGAACGGCCAATTTGGGAAATGCTCTTTTGGGATTTTTCATTACAGAATATGTTGCGGTCGCTACGTTATGAGTAAAGTTTATCCCCTCGCCAACTAACCAATCTCAGCGGAGGGGTTTCATTCACGCGGAACGATTAAACAATGGAACACCGACGCCGGCAACGCGACCCCGCGGGGTTACGAGCGCGGCTAGGCCACGTGATCGAGGCGCGCTCGTCGGGGAAGGCACGCGTGCGAGCGGAAACAAACACGTAAAATAACTCGACACGCTTCCTACATCCGACGTAGGGCATGCATCCCGGCAACCATCCTCTCGCAGCCATTTTTATTTCCGAAGAAACGTCCTGGCGAATAAAAATAAAATCATTTCAAATTAAATAATACAATGTAACTTTTAAGTCAACGAAACCGGATTACCTAATTTGGCGGGCGAAGGTGATAGGATATCTCGGCAAATTGTAGCTCAGTTCATTATATAATGTTTACTTTATAGTAAACGATGATTCCTATCCAGATTTTCCTCCTAGAATCATCCGAGACAGTAATCTCATGCCCCCTGCACTACGAAAACTTTAAAAGGAGGCAACCTCATCGAAGGAGAAGGGATGCAGAGAAATTAATCCTATTTGATTTAAACGCATGTACTCGAGTTTCGATGACGTATTGTGTTCGTAAGCCCGCTCTCGGATCAATATGCCGGTAGCTCTCCATTCCGAGGGTGATATGCGCATGTTTCCGCAGTCGACTGCCAACGGGGAGAGATAGAGAGAACGGCGAGTCGAGGCAACAGGTCGGAACAGGACAGCAAGGACCAAAGATGAAAGTAGAGGCGAGATTTGGGAGGTGGAGGAAATAGGTGAGTGAACAGGTGGGGAGAGGAGGATATAGGCCGAGGAGAGAAGGAAAAATCATAAAAACAGCAGATGGGGCGAGTGCATGGGAGGTAGGATGAAAGGGGCAAAGAGCTAAAGAATAGAGAATGATAATGGGGTCGTACAGGTGGGACGCGGTGCGCGGAGAAAGAGGGAAAGAATGATGGAGATAGAGAAAAGGGGAGATGATGGAAGAAAGAGAGAGAGAGAGAGAGAGAGAAAGAGGGGGAGAGAGAGAGAAAGAGGGGGATAGAGAGAGAGAGGGGGATAGAGAGAGAGGGGGATAGAGAGAGAGAGAGGGGGATAGAGAGAGAGAGAGAGAGAGGGATAGAGAGAGAGAGAGGGATAGAGAGATAGAGAGAGGGATAGAGAGAGAGAGAGAGGGAGGGATAGAGAGAGAGAGAGAGAGGGAGGGATAGAGAGAGGGAGGGATAGAGAGAGAGAGGGATAGAGAGAGAGAGAGAGAGAGGGATAGAGAGAGAGAGAGGGATAGAGAGAGAGAGAGGGATAGAGAGAGAGAGAGAGGGATAGAGAGAGGGATAGAGAGAGAGAGGGATAGAGAGAGAGAGAGAGGGATAGAGAGAGAGAGAGAGGGATAGAGAGAGAGAGAGAGGGATAGAGAGAGGGATAGAGAGAGAGAGGGATAGAGAGAGAGAGGGATAGAGAGAGGGATAGAGAGAGAGAGGGATAGAGAGAGAGGGATAGAGAGAGAGAGGGATAGAGAGAGGGATAGAGAGAGAGAGAGGTATAGAGGGATAGAGAGAGAGAGGTATAGAGGGATAGAGAGAGAGAGGTATAGAGGGATAGAGAGAGAGAGGGAGAGAGGGGGATAGGGATAGGGAGAGAGGGATAGAGAGAGAGAGAGAGGGATAGAGAGAGAGAGAGGTATAGAGGGATAGAGAGAGAGAGAGGGGGGATAGAGAGAGAGAGAGGGGGGGGGGATAGAGAGAGAGAGGGGGGGGGATAGAGAGAGAGAGAGAGAGGGGGGGATAGAGAGAGAGAGGGGGGGGATAGAGAGAGAGAGAGGGGGGGATAGAGAGAGAGAGAGGGGGGGGGGATAGAGAGAGAGAGAGGGGGGGGATAGAGAGAGAGAGAGGGGGGGATAGAGAGAGAGAGAGAGGGGGGGATAGAGAGAGAGAGGGGGGGATAGAGAGAGAGAGAGGGGGGATAGAGAGAGAGAGAGGGGGGGATAGAGAGAGAGAGAGGGGGGGGATAGAGAGAGAGAGAGGGGGGGATAGAGAGAGAGAGAGGGGGGGATAGAGAGAGAGGGGGGGGGATAGAGAGAGAGGGGGGGGGGATAGAGAGAGAGAGAGGGGGGGGGGATAGAGAGAGAGAGGGGGGGATAGAGAGAGAGAGAGAGGGGGGGATAGAGAGAGAGAGAGAGGGGGGGGATAGAGAGAGAGGGGGGGGATAGAGAGAGAGAGGGGGGGATAGAGAGAGAGAGAGGGGGGGATAGAGAGAGAGAGAGGGGGGGATAGAGAGAGAGAGGGGGGGATAGAGAGAGAGAGAGGGGGGGGATAGAGAGAGAGGGGGGGGGATAGAGAGAGAGAGAGGGGGGGGATAGAGAGAGAGAGAGGGGGGGGATAGAGAGAGAGAGAGGGGGGGATAGAGAGAGAGAGAGAGAGAGGGGGGGATAGAGAGAGAGGGGGGGATAGAGAGAGAGAGAGGGGGGGATAGAGAGAGAGAGAGGGGGGGGGATAGAGAGAGAGGGGGGATAGAGAGAGAGGGGGGATAGAGAGAGAGGGGGGATACAGAGAGAGAGAGAGGGGGGATACAGAGAGAGAGAGAGGGGGGATACAGAGAGAGAGAGAGGGGGGATACAGAGAGAGAGAGAGGGGGGGTGGATAGAGAGAGAGGGGGATAAAGAGAGAGGGGGATAGAGAAAGACAGAGAGAGGGGGATAGAAAGAGGGGGGGGGATAGAGAGAGAGGGGGGATAGATAGAGAGGGATAGAGAGAAAGAGAGAGGGATAGAGAGAAGGGGGGATAGAGAGAAGGGGGGATAGAGAGGGGGGGATAGAGAGAAGGGGGGATAGAGAGGGGGGGATAGAGAGAGAGAGGGATAGAGAGAGAGGGGGATAGAGAGAGAGGGGGATAGAGAGAGAGAGGGATAGAGAGAGGGATAGAGAGAGAGAGGGATAGAGAGAGAGAGAGAGGGATAGAGAGAGAGAGGGATAGAGAGAGGGATAGAAAGAGAGAGGGAGGGATAGAGAGGGGGAGGGATAGAGAGAGAGAGGGAGGGACAGAGAGAGAGAGGGATAGTGAGAGAGAGAGAGAGAGGGGGATAGTGAGAGAGAGAGAGGGATAGAGAGGGATAGAGAGAGAGGGATAGAGAGAGAGGGATAGAGAGAGAGAGAGGGATAGAGAGAGAGGGATAGAGAGAGAGGGATAGAGAGAGAGAGAGAGAGAGGGATAGAGAGGGATAGAGAGAGAGGGATAGAGAGAGAGAGAGAGAGGGATAGAGAGAGAGAGGGATAGAGAGAGAAAGAGGGGGATAGAGAGAGAGGGATAGAGAGAGACAGGGGGATAGAGAGAGAGGGATAGAGAGAGACAGAGGGATCTAGAGAGACAGAGGGATAGAGAGAGAGGGATAGAGAGAGAGGGATAGAGAGAGAGGGATAGAGAGAGAGGGATAGAGAGAGAGGGATAGAGAGAGAGGGATAGAGAGAGAGGGATAGAGAGAGAGGGATAGAGAGAGGGATAGAGAGAGAGGGATAGAGAGAGAGGGAAAGATAGAGAGAGAGGGAAAGATAGATAGGGATACATAGAGGGATGAATAGAGAGAGGGTTATAAAAAGAGGGATAGATAGAGAGGAATAGATTAAAAAAAGGAATAGATAGAAAGAGGAATAGATAGATAGGAATAGATAGAGAGAGGAATAGATAGAGAGAGGAATAGATACAGAGAGGAATAGATAGAGAGAGGAATAGTTAGAGAGAGGAATAGATATAGATATAGGAATAGAGAGAGGAATAGAGAGAGAAATAGATAGGAATAGATAGAGAGGAATATACAAAAGGAGGAATTGACAAAGGGAGGAATAGAAAGAGAGGAATAGAGAAAGGATTAGATAGGGTAATGCTAGGGAAAGGTAGAGAGAGGAGGGAAAGGTAGAGAGAGGAGGGAAAGGTAGAGAGAGGATGGAAATGTAGAGAGGAGGGAAAGGTAGAGAGAGGGAAAGGTAGAGAGAGGAGGGAAAGGTAGAGAGAGGGAAAGGTAGAGAGAGGAGGGAAAGGTAGAGAGAGGGAAAGGTAGAGAGAGGAGGGAAAGGTAGAGAGAGGAGGGAAAGGATGAGAGAGGAGTGAAAGGTAGAGAGAGGAGGGAAAGGTAAAGAGGAATGAAAGGTAGAGAGAGGAATGAAAGGTAGTGAGAGGAATGAAAGGTAGAGAGAGGAATGAAAGGTAGAGAGAGGAATGAAAGGTAGAGAGGAATGAAAGGTAGAGAGAGCAGAAAGCTAGAGAGAGAGGTGAAGAGTAGAGAGAGGGGAAGAGTAGAGAGAGGGGAAGAGTAGAGAGAGAAGAGTAGAGATAAAGGAAGAGTAGAGATAAAGGAAGAGTAGAGAGATGGTGAAAGGTAGAGAGAGGGGAAGGTAGAGAGTTGGAAAAGGTAGAGAGAGGGGGAGAGGTAGAGAGAGGGGGAAAGGTAGAGAGATGGGGAAAGGTGGAGAGAGGGGAAAAGTAGAGAGAGGGGAAAGGTAGAGAGAGGGGAAAGGTAGAGAGAGGGGAAAGGTAGAGAGAGGGGAAAGGTAGAGATAGGGGAAGGTAGAGATAGGGGAAAGGTAGAGAGGGGGGAAGGTAGAGATAGGGGAAAGGTAGAGAGGGGGGAAGGTAGAGAGTTGGAAAATGTAGAGAGAGGAGGAGAAAGGTAGAGAGGGGGAGAAAGGGATAGAGAGGGGGGAAGGTAGAAAGAGAGAGAAAGATAGAGAGAGTGAGAAAGGTAGAGAAAGGGGAGAGGTAGAGAAAGAGGAAAGGTAGAGGGGAAAGGTAGAGAGATGCGAAAGGTAGAGAGTGGGGAAGGTAGAGAGAGGGGAAGGTAGAGAGAGGGGAAGGTAGAGAGAGGGGAAGGTAGAGAGAGGGGAAAGGTAGAGAGAGGGGAAGGTAGAGAGAGGGGAAAGGTAGAGAGAGGGGAAAGGTAGAGAGAGGGGAAGGTAGAGAGAGGGGAAGGTAGAGAGTTGGAAAAGGAAGAGAGAGGGGGAGAGGTAGAGAGAGGGGGAGAGGTAGAGAGAGGGGGGAGAAGTAGAGAGGGTGGAGAAGTAGAGAGGGTGGAGAGGTAGAGAGGGTGGAGAGGTAGAGGGGGGAGAGGTAGAGAGGGGGTAGAGAGGGGGTAGAGAGGGGGGGAGAGGTAGAGAGGGGGTAGAGAGGGGGGGAGAGGTAGAGAGGGGGGTAGAGAGGGGGGGAGAGGTAGAGAGGGGGTAGAGAGGGGGGTAGAGAGGGGGGGGGGGGTAGAGAGGGGGGGTAGAGAGGGGGGGGGGGTAGAGAGGGGGGGGAGGTAGTAGAGGGGGGAAAGGTAGAGAGGGGGGGAAAGGTTGAGAGGGGGGAAAGGTTGAGAGGGGGGGAAGGTTGAGAGGGGGGGAAGTTAGTGAGAGAGGGGGGGAAAGTTAGTGAGAGAGGGGGGGAAGTTAGTGAGAGAGGGGGGGAAGTTAGTGAGAGAGGGGGATAGTTAGTGAGAGAGGGGGGAAAGTTAGTGAGAGAGGGGGGATAGTTAGAGAGGGGGGAAGGTAGAGAGAGGGGGGGAAGGTAGAGAGAGGGGGAAGGTAGAGAGAGAGGGGGGGAAGGTAGAGAGAGGGGGAAGGTAGAGAGAGAGGGGGGGGAAGGTAGAGAGAGAGGGGGGAAGGTAGAGAGAGAGGGGGGAAGGTAGAGAGAGAGGGAAGGTAGAGAGAGAGAGAGAGGGGGGGGAAGGTAGAGAGATAGAGAGAGAGAGGGGGGGAAGGTAGAGAGAGAGAGAGGGTGAAAGGTAGAGAGAGGGGAAAAGGTAGAGAGAGAGGGGGGAAAGGTAGAGAGGGGGGAAAGGTAGAGAGGGGGGAAAGGTTAGAGAGGGGGGAAGGTAGAGAGAGAGAGAGATGGGGGAAGGTAGAGAGAGGGAAAGGTAGAGTGGGGGGAAGGTAGAGAGAGAGAGATGGGGGAAGGTAGAGAGAGGGAAAGGTTAGAGAGAGGGGGGAAAGGTAGAGAGAGGGGGGGAGAGGTAGAGAGGGGGGTAGAGAGGGGGGGGGGGGTAGAGAGGGGGGGAGGTTGAGAGGGGGGAAAGGTTGAGAGGGGGAAAGGTTGAGAGGGGGGGGAAAGTTAGTGAGGAGAGGGGGGAAAGTTAGTGAGAGAGGGGGGAAAGTTAGTGAGAGAGGGGGGATAGTTAGAGAGGGGGGAAGGTAGAGAGAGGGGGGGAAGGTAGAGAGAGAGAGGGGGGAAGGTAGAGAGAGAGAGGGGGGAAGGTAGAGAGAGAGAGAGGGTGAAAGGTAGAGAGAGAGAGGGGAAAAGGTAGAGAGAGAGGGGGGAAAGGTAGAGAGAGAGGGGGGAAGGTAGAGAGAGAGGGGGGAAGGTAGAGAGAGAGGGGGGAAGGTAGAGAGAGAGGGGGGAAGGTAGAGAGAGAGGGGGAAGGTAGAGAGAGGGGGGAAGGTAGAGAGAGAGGGGGGAAGGTAGAGAGAGAGAGAGGGTGAAAGGTAGAGAGAGAGAGGGGAAAAGGTAGAGAGAGAGGGGGGAAAGGTAGAGAGAGAGGGGGAAAGGTAGAGAGGGGGGAAGGTAGAGAGAGAGATGGGGGAAGGTAGAGAGAGGGAAAGGTAGAGAGAGGGGGGAAAGGTAGAGAGAGGGGGGAGAGGTAGAGGGAGGGGGAGAGGTAGGGGGGAGGGGGAGAGGTAGGGGGGAGAGGTAGAGGGAGGGGGGAGTGGTAGAGGGAGGGGGGAGTGGTAGAGGGAGGGGGGAGAGGTAGAGGGAGGGGGGAGAGGTAGAGGGAGGGGGGAGAGGTAGAGGGAGGGGGGAGAGGTAGAGGGAGGGGGAGAGGTAGAGGGAGGGGGGAGAGGTAGAGGGAGGGGGGACAGGTAGAGAGAGGGGGGAAAGGTAGAGAGAGGGGGGAAAGGTAGAGAGAGGGGGGAAAGGTAGAGAGAGGGGGGAAAGGTAGAGAGAGGGGGGAAAGGTAGAGAGAGGGGGGGAAAGGTAGAGAGAGGGGGGGAAAGGTAGAGAGAGGGGGGAAAGGTAGAGAGAGGGGGGAAAGGTAGAGAGAGGGGGGAAAGGTAGAGAGAGGGGGGAAAGTTAGAGAGTGGGGAAAGGTAGAGAGAGGGGGGAAAGGTAGAGAGAGGGGGGGAAGGTAGAGAGAGGGGGGAAAGGTAGAGAGAGAGGGGAAAGGTAGAGAGAGAGGGGAAAGGTAGAGAGAGAGGGGAAAGGTAGAGAGAGAGGGGAAAGGTAGAGAGAGAGGGGAAAGGTAGAGAGAGAGGGGAAAGGTAGAGAGTGGGGAAATGTAGAGAGAGGGGAAATGTAGAGAGAGAGAGAGAGGAAAATGTATATAGAGGGGGGAAGTGAGAGAGAGAGGGGGGGAAGTGTGTGTGTGAGAGAGAGAGAGGGGCAAATTTAGAGAGAGGAGGAAAAGGTAGAGGGGAAAGTTAGAGAGAGGTTAAGAAAACAAGAAAGAGGAGTTGTTGAAGCAGAGGTTTCGCATGACGCTCGGCGAAAAGAGGAGCCGCGATTAGGGAGGTGGAGTGATCAAGTAGACAAGGTCGTTGATGGAAAGAGCGAAGCGACACGTATCCACGAAGGCCAGGTCGTATTTTCGTGTCTCAGAAGGGTTCAATAAAAATGCGATTTGCGAGAAAAGTCATTAATCCTACTTTTACGCCCTCTGCGGAATCGGACTCGTTGCGACTCCCGACGCCTAATAGGTGATGAAGATGACTGGGCGCGGCAGTTTCAAAATTATTCTTTTTATTAGTAGATACGCGGTGCATTTCATCGTTTCATCATCTCAACATATCTTTCCTTCACGGTCTACTCGCCCTGTCCCGGTATCCATTGTTAGCATACAGTGAATTGTTAAATGAATGTGGTACTAAGTAATTGCACAACCCCCAAACTGGAGGATCAATTGTTACCCACGCGAGCACACATTCAGACTTGAGGAAAGGAGGAAAACCCGTTGCCGGCATTAGCCAACTCTTTCGAAAAGCACTAAGGGGTCACGCTGCTCAAGAGCGTTGAAGCAAGGAGTGCCGTTATTGCTCCTCACAACGCACAAGTCGAGGGGGAGGAGCACATACAAAGCCGGCCTCCGCCAGGATTCGAACCACAGGGTAGATCAACACTCCAGCCATCACTCTATTTTATTTCATAGCTTCTATGCACCTGAAAGATCTCTTTTTTTATGACCTTGGAGCAGAATTTATCTTGGCAGGAGTTCTGGCTCTCAATTTTAAAGGCCTTACAAACAAAAAGAAAAAAATGGCATCCTTGTTTTGGGCATTTTCAGGAGCAATCCGAGGAAATAATAATTTCGAGATGTCCAGCTCTCCATTCCCTTTTCTAACTGGTACAATTATCATTAAAAATAACTCATTTGTAAAAAGTAAATGTCATTTGTGTTGAAATGTGAATACTAGCATCAAAATTAAAATTATATTATATTTATAATAATGTTTAACAATTTTTTTAAATTCGCCATGAACTAAAATTTGGCGCGAGAATAACGGCAAACTACATGAAAAGGCGGCGAAAATACCAACGGCGTCGTGGAAATGAAAACTTTTATCTGATTTTCTTTTCCAGATGCATAAATTACTTACGCCGGGAGTAAACCGACTTTCATTTCCACAAATTCACTTTCTCTGAACTTTGCCCTTTGAAAAATTCTTCCGCGGACCGCGACGAGTTTCGCTGCAACTGCAGGAGAGTGAGGATTCCACGGCGAGCGACAGAGAGATAGTGGCTAGGGATTGTGGAAGAGAAAAGGAGGATTGGGAAGAGCGGGAGATAGATGGAGGGAGGGGGAGATGGAAAGAGTGAGAGATGAAGCGAGTTTTGGAGAGGACGGCGGGGAGGGTGGCGACGCGCTTTCCCGCTGCCCCCAAAAGTATTTTCTTCCACTTTTATTATATCCCGCGCGTATTGCGACCTGTTTCGTAACCAAGGTTTTCGGACTTGCGTCCAGCTGGTGGTTTCCCTAATTCCTGCTCCACCTTCTCCCCGCCAATCTTTTACCTCCTCCCTCACATCCGCCCCTCTCTTCCGCTCCTCTCTCCATCGCCCTCACTTTCTCCTCGCGGGTGAAACTCCGTAACTAGCCCGAAAGCAAGAGTGTGGAGCGCTTCCAAGGAGGGAATTTTAGAAATTAATGAGAGAAGTATGCGTCATGATTTCCAAAAGATACAACTCTCTGCGGTTAGAAAAGTTGCCTCTCGCTTAGATTGAGAACGCCGCGCGATCGGATGCGAGGTTTCTATTATAGGCGCTTTTTTCCACATATAACCTTTAAAAAAAATTGGACGAATGACAAACACCGCCATTGTTAACCTGTCGCAAAGGGCAAAAAAACCCATTTTGCGAATCTTTCAAAATGAACGAGATTTCGGCTTGTGAAAAACGTAAAACTAAATTGTACGAACCGAAAGTCAATTAATTGCCGAGGTCTACGCATCGCTGAATCCAAATTAATTAACTTAATCCCTCCGATAGCGGCAACACTGCAGAGGAAAAACATTTTTATAGAATAATACTATCGGCGAATCGCCATTGAAGACGGCTGTCTTGTAGGCCAAATAGCCACCTGATTTTCTCAACCTTTTTTATGGCTACGGGAGAAGCACAAGCGATCTGAATAGCACGATAAAATATAACACGAATGCGACTGTCTCGCGGGACGTATGATTCGTCGCCAGTCACACGCCGCGTTTATTCAGCAACGCCCTAAACATCCGCGAGGAAGAACTTCGCCGACATCAAAATCCTTTCAGCGAAACATCTGATAAGGGAGGTGCGCGCGCTCGCTGTGCTCGGTCCCAGAAGAGTTTTGTTTATGTTCGTAGAGGGCGTGCGCGGCGCGAGGGCCCACGTTCCCGTCGGGATGGCCAGCCCAAGGTCCTACGCACTAGGAAATGGTTAGCGAGAGAGAGAGGGGGAGGGGGAGGATATGGGATAGGAAAATACACGAGAGCAAGAGAGTGAGTGACGCAGGCAACCATCCCGGCCAGACCACACACGCGCACGCCTATCTCGGCACCACTCGGCACTGTCTCCACTCGCCAAACTACACTAGCCGAGCGCTCGACTCGACCGGCCAATGCACTCGGCATCCAAGTCTCGAGGCGCATTTCACGCCGTCCGTGCCGAGGTGCTCCGACCGAGACGAGTCGCAGCGCATTCGATTATCGATGTGTTTCGGAAGGGAGGCGTTCGAGGTAGCGAACGGTCGCCCGTCTAACGACCCCTTTGCTTCGGCGGATGGTCCAGAGACCCCATCGAGAGAGCTCCAGCCGCGGAAAAAGGGAAAATGGCTGCGATGACACCCGGAATTCGGACCCCGAGGTTCGCCGGTGGAGCTCGGAAATACTTAGATCGCAAGCACGAAGACACTGCGTAGGAACACGAGATGGAGCTGGCGACGCCAGCCACGAGAATCGAGGGAGGTCCTCTCGCTCACCTGTTAATGGTGGTGACCCACGAGCCGCCGACGACGCTGTCTTCGTCCGGCGAATCTAACAAACTCACAGTAGGGAGGGCGGAAGTATACTGAGGGTGCCCAGCGCTCCGAGCGGTAGGCGGAGGGAGCGCGCGGGAGAGAGTGAGGGGAGGGAGGGTAGGCATGGAGGGGGGAAAGGAAGCAGCTAGAGGGGAGGCATAAAGGGCGGGAGAGAAGGCCGGGACTCCCGCCGCCCCTTTCGAGAGGGAACGGTGTTCAGGGTTACACTTATATTCGGCTGTCCCCCCGAGCTCCCCCACCCCACTACCCCCTCCCCTGCCCACCATCATGGCTCGCCCCCTTTGTGCCTTTTCTCCCTCTTGATCCTTTCCTTCTCGAATTCGTCCCTACTCCTCTCCCATCTCTCATTCCCCCACCACTCATTCCCCCACCTTTCCTTCCCTCTTCGTCGACGGACTGCTTCCTTTCTCCTCTTCCCCCACCCCTCGACCCTAACCATCGGCACGTCATTCGAATTCGGGAAGCTTCTTTCCAGCCCATTCATTTAAACCAGTAACGCACGCAGGATTTTCATAAGGGAATGGGCCCTGAATTCTCTAAAACTTGGCAGGAGATATTTCTCAAGTAATAGCTATCTCTAAACATCAGTCGCTGGCAGGGGCGTCGAGAGCTAACGCGGGCCCCGATGCAAAGTGTATGACGGGCCCCCCTTGTGTCTAAATATGTGTTTGTGTTTCTGTGTACGTGTGTGTCCACATGTAGATATGAGGGTTAAAAAGACAAGTCATTTCTGAAAAAATTGACTATATTTATTGAAAAATGTGTTAATCTTAAATAGCCAAAACAATTTAATTAATATAACAGAAATGAAACAAATACGAGTACACGAGTAAATACGGTATTTAACTTATGAATAATTATCAATAAAATATAGTTGCATAAATATGACAGGATATAAATAAATAGCTAGCAATTACTTACCTTTATTGTTAATCCCAATTAAACGTCTTGAAAATATAAGTCCATGTAATTTATGCTGGTTGCACTAAAATATTGAATAATATGTACTTAATACATATTTATACCGTATAAATGACAGTGATAAATGGATGTTAACACCAGAAATACTAGGAAACCACTGAGATCTCAATTTCCGGCCACTCTAATTTTTGTTGACGTCTTTCCCCGCACATCCACATTGTCAACAATACAAGTATGCAACATACCTGTATACTCGGCCGGGCCCCTTATGGTTCAATCGAGTAATTTTTACTAAACTTTCAAAACTAGAATGAAGTATTTTTGTACTACCTCCTGGAATGCCGAATAGGGGAGGAGGGCATGGGGTCCTCTCTATCGCCGTGAGTAAAAAAACAAGAATGGCAAAAAAATATCTACACCTAATCAAAATCTAAACACGATATTTATTATTATTCCTCTTTTTCGGTTTGCATAAATAGTGTAATAGAAAGGCTGGATTTCCCTACTTTCCATTTAAACTCCATTTTAAATTCCCACGCATTCCTTATGCTTTTGTCTAATGTCCTGCCGCCGCATAGTGGTCCAGGGTAGGAGTTTAGCGGAACAAAAAGCAAAAATTTTTATTTTATAAAACTAATGATTACTTTTAAATTCTTGTTATTGCATACCCATATAGTTTGGAGAAATTTGTCTTTTTTTAGGGCTAAATGAGGAAGTACAGCCTTCCCTCGTTTTACGAACTTAATTCTCCACGAAAACTGTTCGTTAGTCGAAAACTCGTAAAATGAAAATTACTTTTCCATTACTTCCTATGTAAAAAAAATGCAATCTGACGAACTTTACCGAGCTTTTCCGAACTTACCCGAAGCGGATAGAGCACGTATAAGCGAAAATTGATTCGATATTTGAAAAATTCGCAAATCGAAAAATTGGTATGAAATTGCTCAGTTCGTATAAGCAAAAACTCGTAAAACGGAAGTTCGTAAAACGAGGGAAGGCTGTAATTAGTATAGAAATGATTTTTGCATAAAAAAGATGTCCACTAATTTTGAAGTGAAATAAATAACGTCTGTTGCATTCTGCGATTTTCGTGCTGCTAACTTTATCATCATAACCATCAAACACATGCTGTACCAAAATGACATTTAACGTATTGTATGTATGCACCAAATATGTCATTACGTAACAAATTGTAACCATGCCATCCTATGTAACAGAAAGCCTCCATCTCAAATCTAGTATGCGTTTCCCTGTGATGAACATTCGACGTCAGTTGACTTGAAAATTGATTATAGAGCAGATCTTTTCGTTTTTCTTCAGACCTTTTCATCAAAAAGACGGAGGGGCATTGGAGCAAGTTCGTAACTGAAGCAATCTCTAAGTTTTCCTCATCTTCCACACTGCAAATAATTCTTTGAAACAGAAGCATTGATTCACATGGTTAGACTATGTCACATACTTTAATGACAGAATTCTCGGTAGCTAGGGTGATCACTCTCTCAGTTCTTTTCAATTTAACTTATTCAAAATCTACTCCTATTATTCCTGAAATTGCGGCTGTACCAAAAATCGCTGCATTGTAACAATTGACAGAATCTTCACCAATGTACCCTGTGGCAATTGACATCATGTGACTGATCTCTGGAAATGGAGAGTAGGCTTCAAACCATGCTAGAACATTTTTGCAGTCTGAACAGTCCCTTTGATTGCGTGAAATTCTTAACTCCATATGTTATTCTAAAGTACTTCCTCGAATGCCAGAAAATTCTTCAAGGCTGTCACCCATTTGGCTATGACACTATCAGCAAATCCTCGACCTCTTGTGAGTGCACCGGTGATTTTCATCATTCGCATCAGAGTTTGCTCTATTGTAAGATCTGTCCAAAAACCGGCACAAAATTTAAGTGATCTTCGCACGGTGAAGTAACCCTCTCCATTAAATGTTTCAAATTTGCCCATAGACATGTTCTCAGGTAATGCATACATGTCTTTCAGGTACATGAGGAAACTTTTCGCATAATGTACCTGTCCTGCAGCATGAAAAACGGAAGCATTTGGTGAATTGTTTTCAAATGCAGGTCCCAATCCCCGCTCCGCTCAGCTCTAACGAAGTGCCTTATCAAATTAACCGTGACGAAATAATGGATCCATAGCTTTACAGTGGGACCTCGGAGCTATAAGTTGTTGATCTGTTGCTGGAATTTTTCTGCAATGTCAGTAACAGTGGAGTTCTCAACAATTGATTGTAATGCAGGAGGGTTTTCATTAAAATTTTGCAGGAGTTCTGATACTGCTTGTTTTTTGTTTGAAGTGTGATGGTCCCTATTGCTTGCTGAGTTATGAGGTGGGCATAGAGACAGTTTCTATCTCTGCAGATCGCTGAAATTCTGAAGACGTTTTGTCAGATATTATTGAGTCCAGCACTTCTTACGATAAAAGAAGAAATCTGAAATTCTTGTGAATGATTAGAAAATGACTGGATTAGGCCTGTCGGGGATACCACTACAAAAAATGCGCCTATTACTCTACCTCTGGGTTGGTGTGGAAAAGGGCAAACTAAAAATACACTATTCAAGGCATAGACGATTGATCGCTCATAATTGTCGATTTTTAGCACTTTTCAAGTCTTCGGCTTTTTAGTCAATAAAGTCAGCGGCTGTTTAATGGCAATAAATAGAAGTAAACAACTGTATGAGGATTGCATCTTATTGGGAATTTTCTCATATTTCTTTTCTCCCTATTATAATTTGCCAAAGAATTATCCGTTTTGGAGTTATTTGCGAAAAACTCATTTTCGGCGTTGTCCGGCGGCCATTTTTCCAGGATGGCGGCGCTAGCACAACACCTACCGATGGCGACCTTTAGTATGTTGTTTAGGATGCTAATACCGACATTTATACGCAAAAATCTTTTCTATACTAATTACTTCCACAATCAACGCGACGTAACACTACTAATACGATGTGGAAAGCTAGCAATTCCGCTCGACTTAAAAGCGGGTGGCATGACCGCGCGTCAGTACTGTTTGTGCGCCCACTTTGAACAGACGTATGTGCAGTTTTTCGAAGTTTTAAATACTCACTTTACAATGAATATTATAGTGCCAGATATATACTTTATTTTTACCTATTTATTTACTGCAAACTCATATCGGTAAATTTTTTATGCATATAATTAATGAGCCTAAAATAATGTAGGGTTTTTTAGTTTTATTCTTTTTTACATAAGACTTTTAAAACACATCTTCTGTTACTGCGCAGAGATAACATTTTATGTATGTCCCATTGTTCTTCCTCTTTAAGTCGACATATGATTTAACTGCGTCCGAGTGCGTCTGTAACGATGATATATTTCTCAGAAAATGTCGGCGACTCATCACTCGAAAGGAACTGTGCGAGTTGTTGCGTGCAAAATGTAACAAGTTTATTAAGCGGAGATTGTGGACAAATTTTATTATGTTACCTCAAAGAACAGATGAATATTGAACACTGATGAAAATGTGCATAAATCGATAATTACACAACTGTCTTCGTTTATGAGTGATTTTTCTAGGCGGTAGAAAAGTTGTTACATAAATTCTGAGCGATTCATTAATCACTACGGAAAGTGGTTTGAAAAGGAGCTACTTTTTATTGTAACGGAGAGTCAACCAACACCATTGAAATCCGCTAAAGCGAATCCACTTTACGGCCGTCCTAAAAAGACATTTTCAGAAAGTATTGACAAACTAAACGGAGGAAATTCGAAAGTTTATTGCAATCACTCAGTATATAAGAGTTGCCTTTTGCAACGCGAGCAAGCTTGAGAACTGTAGGACGTCGGAATACAGCCAAAGTTATAGAAAAGATTACTCTCAATACCAGCGGCGGCTCGTAGCTAAAATTAGTGGGGGTGCTGCTCCAGAAAATTTTTTGCCTTTGTTTTAAAATTGTGTAAAAGGGAAAAAAACATGTATAAAAAGAAAATTTATTCAGGAACTTGATAAAATCTTAACAAAAAAACCAAACATTTTTTACTTACTTTAACTTAAATTGTTACAGTTCAAGCTTGATCTATTCATTTAAAAATGAAATCCATAAAAGAACCGAAAAAAAATGAATCAAATAGAATAGCTGGAAGCAGAATAATAATCTAATTCTACACTCTTCTACACTTTATCACATTCAAGAATATGGTACACGGTTTTTAAGCACAACACACGCTGAGTGAAAAAAAATTCCTTCCACCATCACGCCAGAGCCGGCACTGCGAGAGCAACAGTGCTCTCTCTACCTGGAAGTCCCGCCTTCCTCCCCACCCCCCTCCTATGTGCGCATGCGCACAACAGTCAAACACCACGTCGCTGGCACTGTGAAGCGCACAGTTCCATACAAAGATTTTTGTATCTTTTTCATAAACTGGGGGATGGCTACTGAAGTACTGACATTAAGCTTAAGGAATATATATTGTACTACAAAAATAAAGAAAGAATTAAAGAAAAAAGGACTCGTTATATTAAATGTTATCGATAATATCAAGTGGAAATAGGGGGTGCTGCAGTTCCGCAGTGCCTATACACGAGCCGCCACTGCTCAATACCTACTCCTCGCCGCATATCAAAAGTGAAAAAGATATTTCGTGCAGACGATAGTTAATGGCTCAGAGGTGATAAATTCAGAAATTTTGCCCATTGGGCAGTTATCAGAGGAAGCTTTGGAGACCCGCAGTAAGGAACTTAAGAAATATAGGTCAGAACACACCCGAAAGTGATCACGAAAAAATACAAACGAGGATCTGTTACTCTTCTGATCCAGTTATTCCGAGCCTTTGTCCACTTCCTAGAAAGAAAACTCTACCGAAGTTTTGTCTTTATTATCCGCACCCGATGTAACGCCTAATATGTATCTTGGCTTCTCCAGGTTCCTACAATGATACCACTAGCGATAGTGAATAGAATTGTATTGTAATACCCAGAGCCGTCACTAAGACCCGCGGGGCCCCGGGCGAGAGGGTTGCCGCGGGACCCCCTATTTATACAAATCAAATTTCTCATTTAATTACAGAGCCGTCTCTAAGATCCGCGGGGCCCTCATGCGCGCGGGGCCCTGGGCGACTGCCCACCCAGCCCACCCGCCCTCCTCACGGCTCTGGCAATACCCACCTAATTATATTATTGTTATTAATTTCTACACAATCACTGAAAAGATTAGGAGAAATTCATTATGGAAAAGTACATAGTGATTTAATTTAGAATGTTAATATTCATTTTTAATATTATTATTGGCTATAGTATTAATATCGTTATTAAGTATGTAAGCGTATGGAAATTAAGTAGATAGTAATTATAAATTAATTAATGTAAGTAACGTAGTTTCATTTCCAAAAATATATACAAAATATTGTTAAGCTCACTTATAATTAAATATAAAATAGCTTCCTATTGTTTAAAATGAAATATCTATTTTTTAAATTTTTGTCCCGCTAAAATTCAACCCTGGCCCACTGTGCGCCGCGGGGAACAAAGGCTCTTCGCTAAAGAAAGTGAAGAGGGTTATTGAGTTCTCTTACCCTCGTCCACATCCGATAATCCGTATTCCATTTACTCGAAGAAGTTCACGAAACCGTCTTTTGTACAATAATATCTGCCGACTTCAATGGCGGATTTCCCTATAGGCGAAAGAAGCGCGCTTAGAGCCCTGCGCTTAACAACGGACAATAATAACCAGGGCATCCAACCAGAATTGAACCGAAAACCCAAACCAAAAAAATCGAGCGGATGCTTAACAATTCCCTCGTCAGTCTTGAAATGATGATATACGGTTTTCTTCCACACTTTTCATTATGACGTCTTATCTTTCCAAGTCTGATTTATTAGCTCACAAGCAGATGAATTATGAATTCATTTCGTCTGTTTACGTTCTGTGTTTACATCATGATTTTTTAATTTTCTTCTTCCTCGGCTGTGCCTTTGTTTAGAGCTCTCAAGCAGTTCAAAATAGCTTTTAGCTCTCGTCCGTTGGTGACGTAGACTTGCTTGATACTTAAAATGAACAGCGGATTAGCGGTTGCACTCTAACTGACCCCTACTGGCCGGAGCGGCCCGAACAACGTGTGCGACTCTTTTCGACATATTTGTCCAGGCCCATGCAGACCTCTACTCTTTGCTTTAGCTGAATAGGAAGGTTTTTATTTATCCAACCGAAGTGGAAATGAAACGAGCGCAGTAATCACCGTTTCAAAAAGTATTAGGTTAGAATGAGACGGAAAAATAGAATAGGAAGGAAGTAAATTTCCCGATGGCTTATAGAAAGGGAAGTCGAGCGTCTCATAATTGAAGAATCTGAAGTGCCCACAACATGACTTTCTCCATATCTGTAATATTTCTAAAAATTCCAAATAGGTTACATAATAATAAATATTTTAAGAAGCTGCGAGAAAATTTTAAACTTTATAAAGAACAGAAATAAAGTCAAACCATAGCCTACTGATATTTGATATAGTCACAAAGCTCCATTAATTAAGAAAAGAAAAAGGAGCGTTACTAAGACGTAACCAAGCGTCAATTATTAACAATAGTTGTCGGTAGGAGGCGTGGTAGTGGCAGGTAAAAATATAAGATATTTCTTTAACAATGCATTATATAGGAAAATGGTTCAGACAAAGGTTGTAGAAAATTAAATTTCCTATAACTTGTATTCTAATACACTTTTACATTTGTCAAATATTAAAGCAAATATTTCCAAATAACGGATAAGTGACAAGAGTAAACACCCACTTCCGGTTGACCGATTTTTACCAAAGACTAATCAGTTCTTTAGACTTTTATAAAAATGTTAAATATAAAATTTCGCGAGTAGTTATCGTTTTGGGGAGTCTGGCACAGCGATAGTGACGCCACCTGTCGGTGGAACTGTGAGCTAAAGATAAAAGATGATCATAAGGACGTCATAACAAAAGACGATCGTAATGCGCAATGTTAGTTTGGCATCTTGGATGTCGGCGGATTTGAATCTAATTAAAATTTTGCGGTTGACAGCGCCGAATGCGTGGTATATTTGAATCGAGTAAAAAAATTTCTGTTGACAGCGCCGAATGCGCGGTACATTCGAATTGAATTAAATTTTCTGGGTTGGTATCTGTTACAGCGGCGGATTTGAATACATCAAAATGAAACAAAATATTGAGCAGGTTGATCGAGTTTTTATTTATAATAAAATACAATCATTATCACTTTATAAATACCCACAACACAAATAACAATAACCAATTTCCTAATTCTAGTAATTCAGGAAATTTATGTAATATATTATGCATATCACGTGGATGATACAATTCAATATAATCAAAAAGTATAAATTTCTGATCCGCCAATTTCATACTCTTCCTACCATGTTCATGATAGGTCCGAATGGCCGACCCAACTTTGTGTATAATTGCAAGTTGTTTTAAGTCCAGTACTATCTGTATCATCTAAATCAGTGCAAGTCTCGGAACTATCTTCTTTTTTTGTAGAAACTTTTCTCGGGTATACAACCGGGTCAAAGTTTGATCTAGGATCAACGTTTCGACGGCTGACTCTGCCATCTTCATCAGGATGTCTAAAAACGTGTTTTGTCCGCTATATATACTAAAAAAGATAAACCATCTGAGTACAACGCTACGGCAGAATGGTTACCACGAACGGGACATCTCGATGGCCCTGAAAAGGGCCGACGCCCGAATGAAAAAAGGAAAATCCGTGAAGGAAGAGGAAAAACCTGTCGCCACTGCCTGTCTACCCTACGTCTCTACCATATCCGGCAAGATCTCAAGGATACTGGGAAAGCATGTTATCAAGACAGTGCACAAACCACCAGGGAAACTTAGAGACCAACTCGCCCGAGCTAAGGACGATCTCGGATTAAAGGCTCCGGGGGTCTACAGTATACCATGCGAGTGCGGCGCCTCATACATCGGGGAAACTAGCCGCACCATCGAAACCCGGTTAAAAGAGCACATGAGGTGCATAAGGTTGGGACAGCCCGAGAAATCCGCGGTGGCAGAGCACAGCCTCAGCCACGACCACAAGATCTTTTGGGAAAAAACAAAAAGATTACAACATACCAAAGGTTTCTGGGACTGGTTGGTCAAAGAAGCCATTGAGATCCGTCTTGGGGACAATAAAATCAACAGGGACTCGGGCTACTCGCTCAGCAGAACCTGGGAACCGATCCTCCAAAAAATCGGGGAGGGAAGACGCAATGCGATTGGTGGGCGGAAAGACGGAACCTGATTGGTGGGAGAAAGACGGAACCTGATTGGTGGGCGGGCGTATTAGACCGTTACGGCCTAAGTATTAGTCAGCCGTCGAAACGTTGATCCTAGATCAAACTTTGACCCGGTTGTGTACCCGAGAAAAGTTTCTACAAGCAATCCACCGGGAAAGCACCAGATACTATCTTCTTTTTCTTCATTACGAAAGGCCTCACGTAGTCCAAAGGATAATTTCACTTCTGCTTCTGGATCTGGAACTTTGAAGTTGAAAGTTTCGAGTCCTCCGTAAGAATGTAACCGGTATTCTTTTATAAGTTCCTCGTTCTTTATAATGCGCACACGAACTACGTAATCCACGTCCTTCCTCTTCCTATTCTCAAATCTGACTGAAACATTTTAACTGCAAGATTGCAAAAATGCTGAAGTTGCGCGTCCAACCCCCAGCGAGACCTTGCTTAGCGATCTTGAGTCAGCGAGGAACAGTACAGAATTACAAAATGCTAAGGTTGTGCATATACCGAATGTGAGCTGATAAAGTGGGGGTTAACGCAAATGTATCACGTCAGCACTTTCCCCATTTCCATTTTGGGAAAATTAGCGTGGTTATTCTTTATAAAAAGAATAGGAAGCTCCGCATTAACTTCAGTCATATTTCGAAGTCCACCTCGCCAGTGTCTTCCATCGCCGTCGAAGTTTTTTAAAGAACATGTACAGCTAAACATCGAGTACCCGGTTCGGGGGCTACAAAAAATAAACACCCGTTTTGGAGAGACTATTGTAGCCAAAATTGAAATGGACAATAATAATTTCAGGAAGTTAATTTTACAAAATGATTTATGTTTAATGACTGAGTTAAATCTGTATAATTCTGAAGGGAGTGGATTTTTTGTGATTTTTAATGGTAATAAACTTATACTAAAATAACAATTCATGTTTAATTTCACGACATATCAGAATTTTAGTTTTAAGCGATGTCTAGCAGTGTGAAAGGATAAATTTCTTCACGTGGAGTTTCTCAAAGCGTTGGGGCGTGGCACTTTTGCGCACTAACCTTTCGTTACGTTATATGGACACTGACAGCTTCATTTATGAAAAAATGGCTGATGACTTTTACAAAGATATGTTGACACTCGGACTTTTACGACACATCCAACTTTCTAAAGGACCATCCTTACTTCTCCGATAAAAATAAAAAGATGAAAGAGAAAATGAAAGATAAAAATGACGGACAGATAATGACACATTTTATAGGATTGCGGAAAAGTTGTACGCATTTAAGGCTAGAGATTCGAAAGAAAAGAAAAAAGTAAAAGGAATAACCAAAGCAGTTATCAATAAAAGTTTAAAATTTGAAGACTATGTGAATTGTTTAAGAGATAATTCTGTTGCATTTCGCAAAATGAATGTAATTAAAAGTAATAAGCATGAACTTCATTCGATAGAAAAGGATAAGGTTGCCTTGACTGTTTCTGACGACAAACGGTATGTTTGTGACGATGGGATAAACACCTTAACGTGGGGAAGCTGTAAAATACCAAATTTAAAGAGAAGCTGGGAAGAAGCCTTTGAAGGCGATCCTTGAATAAATATTTTTGTCGTGAGAAAGTTTTGTTTAGTAAGCATTATGAGTGTAAAGTGGAAACATCCATTTACTTACATCTGTGCGTGTCCAAGTTGTTCTGGAAAAACTACCTTTGTAGAAACATTTTTGAAAAATTTACCACATTTGGTAGAGGGAAAGATTAGACATAGTGTGATGTTGCAGTCCTGGAATCAGACCTTCGGTAAAAGGTGTTAAAATTGAAAATCAGGTCTCATCCTTCGACAACGCTAGCGGAATACCGACATTGTATGTCATATATGATTTGATGCATGAGGCATATAATAAGCAAGTCAGCGAATTATTGACGTGAGGTTCCGACCTTTTCAATATTTCCGTCTTACTGATTACACAGAACGCATTTTATCAGTCCTTCAAATTTCCCGCCTTCCAAGATATCAACCTAACATTGCGCATTTCGATCTTCTTTTGTTATGACGTCATTACGATCATCTTTTGTTTATCTTTAGCTCACAGTTCCACCGACAGGTGGCGTCACTATCGCTGCGCCAGACTCCCCAATACAATAACTACTTTCGCGTTGACCTGATTAATAGTTTACGAGTTAGAGCACCCACAAAAAGCTATCACATACACACACAGACATCACCGATGTAATGGTCAAAACGTGTTCAGGGGACCTCAGAAGTGATTTCCGTTGAAATCTCGAAATCGATTTTTTCATGAAAGCAATACTTTTCCCTATACTACGTACGGATAACTTAAAAACAGTTCGCGGTGCGAAATCTTACGAGGCGGTTGTGTTGTTTGAGTGCGTAGCAACGCTCGCGAAAATCAACCCGTAATTTCCAAATCTGACAAAAACTACAACTCCACCGATCAGATTAGTACAAAATGCAACATCGAGACACGTTTTTATACATTGCATCGATCTTTAAACTTTTGCCACGTATGCCGATATAGCTGTTTGCCTCTCGAGGTGGATAATGTATTTTTTAATTTTTATTTATTAATGTTGTCTTTATGATAGTAAAACATGTTTATAAACAAATTTTAATGTCACAATTTGATACGTCGGTCCCCGGAAAGGACGGATGAATAGGCAAACCCGCACATCATTTGGCGTTGAAATTTGTTTCCCAGATAATTAAATCGAAGGAATTATTGAAGGAAAGCAAAGTTACAGTTGTAGGAACTTTGAGAAGAAACAAAAGAGAGATTCCTGCAGATTTGATCTCACTAAAGGGACCCCCAACTGAAACAAGTATTTTTGCTTTCGACAGACTTGGCATGTAGACAGGGCCGGCCCAAGGCGTGGGCAACGTGGGCAAAAGCCAGGGGCGGCCATCTTTCTGCGGACAAACGCGAACTAAAGTTTCTATTAAAATGTAAAATTTAAGGGTCGAAAGGGAACTTAAGTTCCCATGAGTTTCGGACTCTCGTATATTTGTACGTAAACGTAATCTCGCTAAGGTTTCAAGTGCTTCGCTACTTCTAGATTGAGTCAGGTGTTCTTTGCGTGTATGAGTCATACTTAGGGCATAATCTTATTGAAAGAATAAACAAATGCGTTGTTTGAATATCATCGCTCTTTTCTTCTCACGCACTCGAATTCTTTTTTATCGTCACGATCATTCAGTTCTTTCATTGACTTGCGTGAGGAAAGTACATAGTACTGTCTTCGAACTGGAATTAGCATTTTGGATATTTTTCATAATAAGTGCAAGTATTTTTAATGAAGTATTTTATCATAGAAACTGTATTTTCATGTAGTCCGTTCAATTTTTAAAAAGGTGTTACAAGCGTATTTTTTTCAAAAAAGTCAATATAATAATTATAACGTGAGCAGTTTGATCTAAAAATTTGCAAACTATGTACATCCATCCATAAGCAAAGAAAACTGTTCCTTGAGTCTACCCTAGATCATTTTGAGGAAAGTCAATATTTCGTTCTTCATCCAGAAAACGAACGAAATGTGACATTTTTTAGCGAATTCCGGGAGCGTGATTAGGACTTTCCTCTGCCGGTCTAGGTGTGTGAAGTTACGTGAGGTTTTCAAGGATGCACGTACATATCGTAGTTATCCCTCCGCATTCGCGCATAAGCTATTCTCGGTTTCGCTTATTCGCGATCGAACATCTTCGCACATCTTCTTGCAGGTATCTAATATCAAGTCAGTCCGTTCTCGCTGTTTTTTGTATTATTACTTTCTCCTTCCGTAGTATAGGTAAAAGTATTGTTTTCATAAAAAAAATCGATTTCGAGATTTCATCGGAAATACACATTTTAACGTCCCCTGAACACGTTTTGACTATTTTATCGATAATGTCTGTGTGTGTACATATATGATAGGAATTTTGTGGGCACTCGAACTCAAAAACTATTAATCAGATCAATTCTATATTTGACATTTCCGTTAAAGGGACAGGAGTTGATAGAAGAATGGAGGACTTGAGGACGGTTTGAGAAATAAGGAGAGAAAGAGAGGGTTAAAAGAATCACAATAATAATAAAAGGCTATGTTGTCCGTCCGTTGGTCTGAGTGTAAAGCTATTAAAACGAAAATAACTCGATCAAGGATGTAGATAGAAAATTGAAATTCAGCAAAATTCAGAATTAGTTTATTTAGGGTTGACATGGTAATTTAAGAAATACATGTCCGTATGTGGCGCTATTTTGAGAAGGGGATATATTGCACTTCCTCCGAAAAAAAAACTAATTAGTTTTAATATAATGAAAATATCGTATATCTTGGCATAATACATTCTAAATTTTGCAATATTTGTAAAAAAATAATCCTTCTATATTTCCTATGAATGCCAGAGTTCATGATTACTTTACCCGTGGAAGGGAGAATGTGCATTTAAATGGTTATTCTCTTTCTCTATGTAAACAAGGACCTCATCATTCTGCCTCTATGATTATTAACAAATTGCCCAATTACCGTATTTATCAGCATATAATACGCAATTTTTCCCATAAAAATGACCTCCAAAATCAGCCTGCGTCTTATACACCTAAGGTAAGGTTATTACTGTTCTCAATACTGACACTAACGAGGACATTCATTCGCAAAATGGAATAATTGGCAGTCATTCGTCGCAAAAACAGTAACGTATAAATTATTAATAATTAACAGTGAAAAATGTGTTAATATATACAGTAATACCTTATGCAACGTGAATTCCGAGGACGCATTTTCATCAATACGCTTTAATACATGTCCGCTCACAGTGATTACAATTTCGGCGCGTTTGCGATGTTTTAGTTTCTAATGGGCCTGTTGAATAGCGCGATTAATGCCACGAAACAATAGCATTCGTGTAGATGCTATAAATATTTTATACGAATCTAGGATAAAATACGTTAGGTGTATTGAGATTTCAATGGCTACAAAAGTGAAAAGATATGCCTAGGCTCATCATCATCATGAGGTGTTCTGCCTCTAGGCAGGTCCCTGGCACCAGCGTTGTCTCCACTCATTTCTGTTCCTTGCCATTTCTTTCATTTCCTGATACCCTCCCCTTTCTTTCAGATCGTCAAACATTTTTATTCTTCTACGTCCCCTTTTCCTTTCCCCTTCTACTGATCCTTCCAACACCATCAATAGTAAACCTTCTCCTCTCAAGATATGCCCTAACCAGTTACTTTTCCTCCTCTGAATTGTTTCAAGTAATCTTCTCTTCTCATTCACCCTTGTTAGTATTGCTTCATTCCTTATCCTATCCGTCCACTTAACCTTCTCCATCCGCCTCCACACCCACATTTCAAATGCCTCTAGTCTTTCTTTCTCTCTTTTCTTTAGCGTCCATGTTTCACACCCATAAAGCAATACACTCCAAACATAGCACTTCACAAGACGTTTCTTCAGATTTAAATCCATTTTACCACATAGTACCCGTTTTTTCTTATTAAATGTTTCTTTTGCCATTGCTATTCTTGTTCTTATTTCTTTTTCACTTCTCCAGTCTTCAGTTAGCATGCTTCCCAAATATCTATACTGTTTTACTTGCTCTACTCTTCCATCCTTTATTGACACATTCATAATCTCTCTATCCCCTATTCTCATCACCTTTGTTTTCTTTATGTTCATTTTCATTCCATATTCCATCATCCTGTCTTCTAGCTTTGTAACCATTTCCTGAATATGCCTCGTTTCATCTGCCAAAATTACCATGTCATCAGCAAACCTTATACAATTTATTATTCTACCCCCAATACTAATTCCTTTATCATTCCCTATTCCATTGTCAATCATTTCTTCAGCATATATATTGAACAGGGTTGGCGATAAGCAGCAACCTTGCCTTACTCCTCTTCCTAAATCATACCATTCGGTCTGTGCATCTTTTATCCTCATAGCTGCTTTCTGTTTCATATACAGCTCTTTAATTAACCTTCTATCTTTCCAGTCTACTTTTTTTTGCTTTTAGTATTTCCATCAGTTTTTCCCAGTTCACTCGGTCGAATGCCTTCTCCATATCTATGAAGCACAGACTAATTCCTTTACCCCTTTCTATATATCTCTCTCCACTCATTCTTATCAATCCTATTGCATCTCTTGTACCTCTACTCTTTCTAAATCCAAACTGTTCCTCTGCAACATTTTCTTCCATTTTGCTAATTAGTCTCCTGTTCATAACCCTAAGTAGAACCTTTGCTGCATGTGTAATTAAACTGATTGTTCTGTGTTCACTGCATTTTCTTGTTCCTTGCTTTTTCGGAATTGGAATCATAATTGTTTTGACGAAATCCTCTGGCCACATCCCCTTGTCATAGATTGCATTACACAACTTCACTATTTCTTCCAGTCCTTCCTCATTAAGACACTTAAATAATTCTATCGGTATCTCATCTACCCCCATTGCCTTCCCATTCTTCATATCCTTTATTGCTTGTAGCACCTCTATTTTCAATATCGAAACCCCTGTTTCGTCATTATTTATTTCATCCTGCTCTTCAATACGGAGATCCTTTGGTTTTTCATTTGATTTGTACAACTCCTCCATGTATTCTCTCCATCTATTAAGGACCTCCTCTTCCTTATATAGAACTTTATCTTCTTTACTTGCAATCTCTTTCACACATGCACTTGTTCTCCGTCTATCCCACGTTACATTTTTTACTTTCTTATACATCAAGTCATACATTCCTTTTCTCTCTAGATCTTCTATATCTGAGCATTCCTCCTCTAGCCATTTCTCCCTTGCTTTTTGGGTTTCTCTTCTTAGTTCATTATTCAGTTTCCTGTATTTCCTTTTTCCATCTTCATCAGTCCTGCTTTTGTATTGCCTTCTTTCTTCCATCTTTTCTATCATTTCCTTTGTCACCCATGGCTTTTTTATTCTTTTTCCTTTGAAAAACCCAATAGCCTGTTCTGCTGTTTTCCTTATAGCCTTCTTTATCCTATTCCATGCTTCATCCACATTTTCCTCCGACACGTTTTCTCTTTTGATTGCCTGAGCTAATTTTTCTCCTATTCTTTCTTTTCCTACTGTGGCTATATTCTCTAAATCCCATTTCCTAACTATCCTAGCCTTCTTAACCTTCTTCAAGGCTAGTTTTATTTCGGCCATGAGGAGCACATGATCACTGTCAATGTCTGCTCCTGGAAGTCCATATGCCTTTTTTACTCCATTTCTATATCTTTCTTCCACTAGAATATAATCTATTTGATATCTGGCTCCATCTCCTGGTGATTTCCACGTGTATAGCCTTCTCTTATGATTTTCAAACCAAGTATTTGATATAAACATCCTCTTCTCTTTACAGAACTCAACAAGTCTTTCACCTCTTTCATTTCTTTTCCCTAGTCCAAATTTTCCTACTACTTGGTCTTCTCTTCCCTCTCCTACCACAGCGTTCCAATCGCCCATCACTATCTTGCAACAGTTTTTACCTTCCTCCTCCATAATATTTTCTATCTTCTCGTATATTTCTTCAACAGCCTCATCTTCATGTTGGCTGGTCGGCATATAAACTTGTATCAACAGTAGATCTTTCGGGTGCATTCCTATTCTAAGACCAATTGCTCTATCATTTACAAATATCACCCTCTGTACACAATTTGCTATTTCCTTATTCAAAATTACCCCTACTCCATTCGTTCCTCTAGTACCTCCTGAATAGTACACTGTGATGTCATCACTTTTTATTTCCCCTCTTCCTTCCCATCTCATTTCACTTAAGCCAATCATATCCATTCTATTTATTTTCATCTCTTTCTTTAAATTTTCCAACTTCCCTGCTCGTAGGAGTGTTCTAACATTCCACGTGCCAATTCTCAACTTCTTTCCAGCATCCTTCCTTCCTTGTGTTAAACGGAACCTCTCGTGTTGTCCCCCCCCGGAGATCCGAGCGGGGGACCATTTTGCCTCCGGAATATTTAACAAGAGAAGACTCCGTCATGATGCCTCTACATGGGATATATTGTGGCGGTGGTTTCCCATTGCCTTCCGCCTATATATTCAGCCGCCCCTAACATGGGGAACAGACGCTGTTTGCAGCCGCCCCTAATATGGAGAACAGACGCTGCTGCCTGTTGGTCCGCGGGAGGTATTTTATTTCCCTCCTACCCTACATATCTGTAGAGCATTCCCCTATCCGCCACCCGGGGACGCGCCCTCTAGAGGTTACAGGCTCCTCCGAGGCTATTAGGCTATTAGTTATAATCTTCAGACAATTTAATATACAAAAACACACAGAAACCGAGCAGCAACACATCATTTCGGTCCACAGAAAGAAATGATTCGTAAATTGAGATAACAAGGAAAAACTGAAGCTGATGGGATAAGAGAAGCATAGTCTTCGTAAGGTTGGTCTCAAATGGCCACAACTAGAGGAAGTGATGGATAGTAGAACAGAGGAAGTTAGGTATTGCTTTATCAAACAAAATCGTTATGTATGAGACAAAAGGAGTTGCAGAAGAAAAAGGGCTAGTTGAGCATACATATTGTTATTAGATATGCATTACATTTATTATTTATTCCATTATATTAAAAGATCAACTTGAACTTAAGTTTAAGTAAGTACTATCGGTACGGTAAAGCGTATCTATACATGCGACGTTTGCGGCACACTCCGACAGCTTTAATTAATACAACCGCCGAGTTCACGCAGGGCACATTTAGCTATACAAGTCTCGAAGCAAACATTATATTTTAGATCATCCTTATTTATTTTACGAATGAAGTTTATCTAAAACGTTATATTTAACTGTAATCATGCCGGAATATTTTCTGTAAATGTTGCCGGATACGGACTTAATCACGGCTGGAAATGATATACGACATGGCTCATCGTAAATGCCTTGGTGAACCAAAATACTTTTTTCCTTAAAAACCCGGTGCCGCGAAATACGGTATATTTTATGTGGACTGAAAATTAAAAAATATATAATTGACATTATAGTATGTTCCAGAGATTTAAAATAATTTTGGCCAGCTAAAGTTGTTTAATGCAATGTTTAAAAAATAAATATTCGTTTTGTATGTAAGATTTGTATCTACGAATATCACGCTGAGAGAGACAGCTACATTTTTAGGGGGGAATGAGTAGGAAAATGTGGAAGAGAAAGGAGAATGAGAGGGAGGAAGAGAAAGGATGGGAAAAGAGAGGTTGAAGATTAGGAGGGAGATAGGGAAGAAAAACGAAAGAGGGAGAATCGGAGGGGAGAGAGAATAGGGAGAGATGGAGGGAAGAGAATAGGAGGGAAGCAAAGAGAAAGGGAGAAAAATGGGAAGTACTTTAATTTTAATATATAATCTGCACATACCCGTCATATTTGACAGGCAATTAAGCTTGTACATATTTATAAAACCATAAATGATGGACAATATAGAAATGTAAATATAGGATCTATCCAGAGAAGTTTGCCAGGACCCCGTAAATTTTAAAACAGCCATGGCTCAGGTAAATCACTCCACGTGTGGCAATTTTTGCCTAATCTAGTCTACTACAGTTTCCGAGTCGAGTTTTTCATAATGGTTTCTGCTACACTCAATGGGGTATTTTTAGAGGCATATAGAACGGATAAAAATTTCTTCAAATTAAAGGAAACAGCTGGTAAATTTGCTGAAGAATCGGGTTTAACAGCGGACTTTTCCCAAGAAGGAAATAAAAGAAACCGTCTTACATAGGCAAAGTTCGTGTATGAAACGGCCGATGACCCGATCAACGATTTTGAGAAGCAATTAAGAGTTAACTTCTTTAACGCCATTCTCGATACAGCAATTTCATTCGTCTCAAAAATATTTCATCAGTTAGAAGAATATATGTCCGTTTTTTGGCCTTTTGTTCAATTTAGAGAAGTTAAGTTATTTTGAACTCATTTTATCTGAGGACGCCGACTGCAACGCCGCCGGCGAAACGTCGTCTACAAAGCCGAACAACGCGGTGAAACCTAAAGCCATGCAGCCTACATCAGAACGCCACAAAGGCCTTCGCACCAAACTAACTTCGAAGATGATTATTTTAGGAAATGTTGTATGAATTTGGAAGCCACTTTAACAGATGGCACGGAAAGAGACATAGAAGGATTCCGAATCCTTCGCCAAATGAAAAGTTATTCTTCATATGTGAAAACAATTTTTGAAGAAACGATAAGAGATTTTGTTGCATTAAAAGTCAGGAAGATCTTTAACTTTATTTATTTTCGCCATCTGTTTGTATTATTTTAAGAATATATGTAACTCATATCTTTTGTACATTTTCTTAATGTGTATATTTTATTATTTATCAACACATCTTTATGTAAATACCTTAAGAAATATCAAACTTGATAGCAATTGTTTTTAAAATGTATCTAATTATTCATTTTTTGTAATGTACGTTTTAGTATTGAAGGTAACACAGAACACAAATGTCTTTCTGTAACGTCTGTAATAGGTACGGTAGAAATGTGAAAATGTTCAGCTAGTGATCGGTAATACCACGTGCGTTTCACGCGCCCAAATTCAGTCGCGGTATTTTGTGAAAAAAAGTGCGCGAATTATTCAAACAAAAACGGTATTTTTATGCAAACAACTTATCTTATAATGTGCAGGTCTTTAAGCAAGGATAAGAATATCACACTTCATCAGCAATATTTATACATTGTGTAATTACCTTGTAATTACATTGTGAAATTACCTTGCTGATAATTATGCAGCTGAATCTTGTTCAGAAGCTATACAGTTTTTCAATATTACACAAAAGTTATTCACATTTTTTCAGCTCCCACTCAAAAATGGAATATATGTAATCAAGGCCGGGCCGATAGGTGAGGCGGCGAGGTGATCGCCTCAGGCGCCTCTCGCAAGGGGCGCCAAAGTTTGACCCCAATGAAAATCACGATTTGGAATAAATAATACCCAATAATCGAAAACTCAACCCATTACACATCTTCAAAACTAGCAACAAGATCAACAGTGACCTCGGTCCAATTCTGTGCTCTCCGTTATATTTCTTAGCAAAACAGATATGATTTTTTTCTTAGAAAAATGTTTCGGGTTTAACCCAGGCTACAGACTCTCCTTCCTCTCGTCCGACCATAAACCCTCGGTTTCCTAAGGTTTAAATACCTTCCCTTTCAAATTCGTACACAACCGACTTCTTTTATTTTCGCTGTTCTTTTGGTCTCCCCAACTGCTAGCATCTTTCAGTGGATCGTCTGTTCGAGTTTGCTAAAGCAGCGTTTCTCAAACTATGGGCTGCGGCCCCCAAAGAAAGCTAAAAATTATTTTGGAAGTAAGGTGAAATGCCAAAAAATTTAAAAAATAACGTATAATAAAAATTTATCAGAGAATTGGAGGAATTAGTTGCGAAGTTTGATCCAGTTTTAGGCGAACACGATCATAAAATCGACAATTCTGAAATTCAATATCATTACTTAGGTAAAAGAATGCAAAAGGAATTTATACAACTTATTAGCAAGAGTATCTTGAAAAAAATTACAGCTAGTATGAAAAAGTCAAAATATTACTCTGTGATTTTAGATTGAACTTCGGATGTTAGTCACCAAGAGCAGATGACCGTAGTTACCTATATGTTTCCTTGAAATAATTGGGAATATATTGAAATCGTTGAGCGGTTTGTAGGATTTTTAACTGTCGAGGAGAGAAAAAGGGATTTGCCTTAACAGAAGTAGTCTTGGAAAAGTTGAAAGAACTAGCATTATCAATTTCTGATTGTCGTGGTCAAGCATATTACAATGCTTCTAATATGCGAGGCTGTAACCAAGGAGTACAAGCGAGAATTAGGGAAATAAACCAGAGAGCATTTTATGATTCCTGTGGTTGTCACTATTTGAATTTGATGTTATGTGGCATGGCAAAGTCATTATTTGGTGTTATACAAAAATTTATATATTATTTTCCGCATCTACTCAAAGTTGGCAAATTTAAAGAAACATGTGAAACATCCGACAGTCAAGGAACTGTAGGAAACAGGATGGCAATGCAGAGTTGAAAATGTCAAACTCTTTGATTCCAAATAGGTGACATTTATGAGGCATTGATTGATGTTTCTGAAACAGCCGGTGATTAAAATGCATAACAGAAGCCTTTTCTCCGGCGAAAGAACTTAAAAGATTTAAATTTCTTGTGATGCAATACATTTGGTATGATTATTCTAACTCAGGTAAATCTTTTGAGCAAAGTTCTGCAAAGCCAGCACATATAATTAGAGCAACTATTGGTACTATTGGAAAAGACAAAAGAATTTTTAATTTATTATAAGGAGAATAGATTTCAACTTCAAAGCAAATAGCCAGGCAACTAGCTGAAGAATTAGAAATGAAGCCCGAAGAAAATGTTTTCCCCTCTACAGATCCCATTCGACATTGACGCAACAAAAAGCAATTCTCCTATGAAGCTGATGGTGAGGTAATCTGTGATCCTGTAAAAATGTTACATGCAGAATTCTTTAATGTACTATTAGATCAATCAATAATGTCCATTACTGAACGATTTCAAGAGTTAAAAAAAAGGAAATACATTCAGATTTTTATTTGATATTCACAGTTTAAAGACTACAAGCGATGAAAAATTGCTCAAGTTTGTAGTTATTTGCAGTTATTTCTATCTGATTCAGAAAACGATGCTGAGAGTGATGTAGATGGTCCAAGTCTTCATACTGAGCTTAGGACCTTGTCAAATAGACTATAGTGAAATGATATCAGACTTTGCGAGCAAAAAAGCAAGAAAAATGGCTATTTACAATAAATAAAATTTTGTTTACATTTTGTAATTATACGTTACCTATTTATATTTAGATAATCTTTTCAATAAATTTGTAATGTTTTTATACAAACTATATTTTTTATATTACGATTATGAAGTAAAAATTTACAAATTTGTTACACCAATGCGACCTCAAAGAAAACTCCTTCGCTTGGGACTGCCAAAAGAACTTTTGCCTAGGAGCGCCAAAACTTTAAGACCGGCCCTGCATGGAGAGAAGTTTATTCGTGATGTGTTTAATATTATTTGTAATAATTTAATGTTTAAAATCATTCCTATGTTTGGATAGGTTGGTTGCATTGTAAAACTATATCCTAATATGAAATATTCTCTTCTTTACAGAAGTTCAAAAACTGAATCATTTCATCTTTAAACGACTCGAAATCAATATAACTATTGTATAAATGAATCACATATGTAACGAATTCATCTACGTCCTGCATATTTAAGCTGTGATCAAATAATATCTTTTAAAAATTTAAGTATATTAAAATATGTGACTTTAAAATGAATTTAATGAAGTTTTGTAATTTATTGTATTTAGTATTTATGATATTTATTGATAAAAATTTATATTTTAAGTATAATTTAACAGGTGTATATTGGTAATAATAGGTTTTTTATGAATGAGCAAATATATTTTATGGAAAAATATCAATATGCAAATTTCAATTATTACAGTAGTTTTTACTAATATTTGTGAAGAAAATGATAAGGCCCCCAAAAGCCTTCATCCAGCCCTGATCTGCTGTGTGCTTCCATTGCTCGACATTTTGCATTGGCTAATCGAAAAAATTAGGGTAAAACTCAAGGAAGGTCAAATCTTAAAGAGGCCATATTATATTTACGGCATTGACAGGTTATCCGTCCTTGACTGCATAAAAGAATCATTCCATTTAACAAGAGCATAAAAAGAGAAGTAATACATTGTCATAATCATGGCCACAGTTAATTGATGAGCATATAAAGGTGAATTTAAAAACAAGAAAATACCCGTACATTTATTGATATTTAATCAATTCTATTAAAAATATAATAAAATTTCAAAGAAGTAAAAAAACGAAATGTTATAATATTCTGAACAACTTACAGAAGAATTAAATTTCTTGAATCTTTGAAAAAGTGATGATTTCTAGTTATTTCGCTTTCCTCCGATATTCGTTCATTTTCGAAATAAAACAAATTCCACAATTATATCAAAATTTCATTTTCACGATTTATTATCAGCATTTTTTATTTTTAGACATTGTAAAAGTTACGACAATGTTGGATTTATATTTTATTTCCAAATCCCTCATGTTAAAAGTTTACTTTACATTTTTCAAAGGAAATCTAGCCATTGCGTGCTTTTAATGCTTTTAATACGAGAGAGCGAAGGAAGGAGAGGGAAAGAATACATAAGAATGTACAACATTAATCATTCGCATATTTAAATTACTTAGAATCATCGTAGGAGGTCGAGACTTGAAACAACGAACACCTAAAAGAACGAAAGTTTGTTTTCCTGCCATCGATTTTTTAATACGTACCGAATCGATCAACAGAAAAGTTTTTAACGCGAGAATTTGGCGCATTCTTAGTGATTTGCGTTGTTGCCGCTTTCGTGTAATTGGGTACCGTTAACTTGGGTAATCCATTCACAAAATTTTAGTTAAATACTTTCCCGTAGAATTTCAACGGGAATCTCCCTAGTTAGTTAATAAAGTCAATTTTTTAAGAATATATAAATATATTCATATATTTCACATTGACTAAAAATAAAACAAATAAAAATAAATATTTAAGGGAATGACTTTTATAAAGCGCACGAAAAGTGTAAAAATAAAAATATAATAATTTTGTTATTAATAACTTATATAAAACGCACTGAATGAAAAAAAAATATTGAATTGATGTAGATATTGAATACTAGTAGTTGGTGCTTGCATACTGCAAGCATTTCATCTCACCTTGAAAAAACATTCATTTTTCAGACAGACATTTCATCATTACAAATAGTCTTTTAATTCTTAAGATTTCTCCTCCGCAGCGATTTTCGTTTTTCCCACATGTAAAAATAATAGTTTAAAACAATCCCCAAATGTTGCAATTTAATTTTTTTACAATATATTCATTATGGGGTACTAATGTTACACATTTTAGCCAATTTTTAAAGTTGTAACACTTCTAGAAATAAAATAATATTTTTCTAATTGTTTAAATTTAAATAATTTTTAACGGCCGCCGAAATTCATATATGGTAAAATTGAAATGTTTATTTGTGCAAATTCACTACTCTGTAAATAATTTGAAAATTTCAGCTTCCTAGCTCATCCCGTAGAATCTAAACAGTTATCTATTTATTTAAACTTTAAGAATTTTTAACTGCCGAACAAATAAAAATATCAAAATTTGTATAATCCCTATTTCTTTTTTTTAGGAATTCTACTCATAAAAAAATTTCAGCTCCGTAGCACATGCGGAAATACATAAACCTTGAAAATTTGTTTAAACAATTGCGAATTTTTAGCGGCCGCATTGTTTCACTTTTTCAAGATTTTCGTTTTTTGTAGTCGGTTTTGCACAAAATCCCACCTATGAAAAAAATTTCGAAACTCCAGCTCATCTGGAAGTGCCTAAACATTAGTATCCTCCTGTTGTATGTTATATCTATCCTCCTCTGTAAGAGTCGTCGATATATAATGATATAAAAGCTATGTTGCATTTTTTAAGACATCTGAACTCATTATTAGAATTGCAACATAATTTTTATATTCAATATCTCTATTAATTCAATAATTAAAATGTTTTTCATTCAGTGCGTTTTATATAAATTATTAATAACAAAATTATTATATTTTTATTTTCACACTTTTTGTGCGCTTTATAAAAGTTATTGACTTACCAATTTTATTTTTGTTTTATTTTGTTATTATTTAAAGTTATATGCTAATTATTATGCCATGTAAATTAGATCACGAAGCCTAGTACAACTTTTCTGATATAACGTGACAAAAAAATTCCCGCCACTCGGAGGATTAATTGTGTTGTGTATTGTTTCTAAGTGACTTTTTTTAGTGTGTTTTTTTTAAAGATTCTTGACATAAAACAGAAAAACAAAAACTGGATATCTAACTAAAGAGTGATTAGAAATAAAACATTTCAGCCTAGAGAGACTTAAATGTAAAAAAACTGCTCGATTCGAGATTCGAATACTTTACGACGATTCGATTCGTTCCATAATTTGAGATTCGCAGGGTCGTAGCCCGAAGATCGTACGTCAATTCTTTATAATTTTAATTTGCATAAGAGTACAAGCCTGTAAGTCGAAAAATCGATTTTTACGTGTTATCTTATGGGAAATGGCACCCCTTCCAAACAAAAATGATCTCATTAGTAATTGTACGAAGTTTTAAGTCTCTAAGTTTATTGGTTGTTGAGATATGCTGTCCACACACACACACACAAAGACATGGCCTTTTTATTACTATCTACAGATACGTAAGGAAAGAGTGCTTTGAATGCTTTAATAGGAGAGAGAGATAAAGAGAGAGAGAGGAAGAAAAAGGGAGAGAGACTGGAGGAGAGAGGGAGTGAGAGAGAAGAAAGAGAGGGAGGGAGACAGAGAAGGAGGGAGAGATATATAGATACTGTTCCTTATTATGGCGAGATTAAAATTAGGAAGTCTAGTTTTCAAGAGAAGGGGAGATGGAGAGGGAGAGAGAATGGGAGGGAGGAGGATGGGAGAGAGGAAGAGAGAAAAGGAGGAAGAATGAAGAATGGGAAGTGCCTTAAACGCAAACCCGTCATATTTGTTATGAAATTACGCTAGTAGGTATCATATTTATCTTATTCGCTTCCATCATTAACGGAAGTGATTGTTAAAATAAATTGTTTACGTATCGATTAAGGCACTCTAATAACTATTTATGAAAAACTTTTACATTATCCCCTCGACTTCACACAATACCTCAGTCAAGTAATACGTTACGATAAAATTCTTATCGTTAATTACCTCCTCATGTTCATCTGCTATACTAGAGACTGAGCCCCTGGCTCCATAAGGGCCCCAACCCCTTCTGAGGGCTCGCTCCTCTCCCTTATTATTTTTTATGGTAATTTAATAAATATTTTAAATACAATATAGACAAATCCGGCCCTATTATAACACTGGTCGCTACAACACGGTTTTTAAAATATCAAAAATTCAGATAACGCGGATTATGGTTCATAATAATGCAATATGGTCGGTACTAGGATGTGAGATTCCAAATTGCTGAGCGAGAAATAGACATTTGGAGGAAGTGCTTTCTTTATAAGCTTAGATAATCGACAACAACACATTGTTTGTAGATACATATGCATCAGGGGGAGGTTTGGGAGGAGTCTAAAAGGATATAGAATAGGTAAAACCTTCCTATCACTATGTTAAGTTCAAATAATAAGGATTTACGTCATACGGCGCTTTTTCAGAATGATTCCTTCTTGTTAAATGAAGACCGGTCGTATCTGATTTATCATATCAATAAATAAAAGGAGTAGTGTGTTTCTTGCAATAATTTGGATACATCGTGTTTTGGGATTATGACATCATCATATGTTTATGCCATTGGCTGAAATCATAGGTATCATAATTTAGTATATTAATTCACATTAAAAGCATTAAATTCGGCACACATTTGAAAATTCTCTCTTCGAAAAATAAACCTTATTCTTTCATCTATAGAACTGTTTGTCCCGAGTTCGTATCTCAATTTTAACAGATTTAAAAATGCAATTTTATTAAGCCCTGCTCTTATTTCCATGCTTTTTATAGGGATAGGAATAAAAAATGGGAACGGAAAAACTGTCGTATATACGGAAATTTTTTGAATTTAGGACTTTCTCCCGCAGGATGTACCCAATGGCATATAAAAAAACCAAACTTCAGCTTCCAAAAGTACCTTAGGTTTTCTATCAAACTCCTATATGCAGCTCCTATGTAAGAAGCAGCAATTTATTAGAGACATATGGTACCGTTTAAGTGTTGAGTTTCGTTAGACTATTGATTATCAAAGTATTCTATAGATTATCAGATTAATTTGAAATGTTGAATCGCAGTAGAGCTACAGACTTAAACTAGTTATCCTATTAAAGTATAAACACTTTAGCACGAAAAATTAAAATGCGCATATTATATGTCAAGAAGAGAATGGTGATTCACTGAAAGTAGATTCTAAAAGTTCTCTTTTTAGGCTATAGATCGGGGGTTCCCAACCTTTATGTGCCAAGGGCGCACTCAAACTAAAAGGAAAAACAGGCGCACGCCAACCTGTTTATGCCTTCATCTACAAGATGTAACTTTCTTTTTTCACTAAAACATTTGAATAGCGATAGACATGCACTTATTTTATTCTAAACGAAAGCATAATAAGTGAGACTTGAAAGAATATCAAGTTAGACAATAATACATAGATCGAAAGATCGAAATAATCACACTTAAATTATATCAAAACAAAATTCAGAGGTGATCTTGGCTTTATTCAGGTCTGCATTAATGTGAAAGCTAACACTGCAAGGAAGTGGGTGTCCCAGAAAAAATTGGAAAGGGAACGGCATTGTGAATTTCATCATTTCGCGCAAGAAATTTCATTGGATGAAGAGAAATTCTGTCGATATTTTCGGTCGGTATCAAGGTCCACTGCAAAAAAATAGGCAATTTAACCCAACACAACCAAAAATGAATCAACCCAACGCACGACCACCAAATACTCAATGCCAAGAGGTATTGAGAACGTACTGCACTCTTTACCGCGCCTGTGCAGTGATGTGTTTTCCTTATACTGCTAGGAGGGGTATTTGAAAATTTCTGGTTGGCTCCACAGTTTCAGCAGATGAAAAGGATATTCTTTTGGCCTCCACTCCACCGTGAAAAGTCTCCGTCCGGATAGTATGAGTTTCGTCCTCTGCCTCTTTCACGCAGACGAAAAATATCACTTTTCGGAGGATGACTACGGCTAGATAATTAGAATTACTTCCTGAGAGCGAAAGAGGGGAAACGTCCGTACCTCTTTGACAGCTCCTGCGTATAGCTCGTAAGAAAATTTTCCTAGTATTTCTGTTCCGAGTTCAATCGTGCGTGGCAGTATTTTTATTAGAATAATTGGTTTGTACTGAAACGTGAAAATGCGTACGGGCGCCAGGAAAAACCTCGGTTGGCGCCGGGTTGGGAACCACCAATCGCTTAAGTATTAAAAATTACGTCTTATCATATTGGTAGCCTTATCATCAGCACTGTCAGTCTTACTACCGGTCTTGCTGACTAGGGAATGCACATATGGCGTGTTGGTTTCCAATTGTCTTCCACACCGGACACACCGGCTTATATTTGAATATTTAGTGTTGATACCACTCTTAGTTCAATACTTTAAAGGTAGGTAAGCCATAGATAGTTGAAGTACGAAAAAATGTATCTTTTCATGTTTGATATATCATATTCCTATATGCGGGATCATTTATTTTAAAATCATGTAAAATTAATTCACGATACTTCAATTAATTTTTTAATATAATCTATTTTTTGCCATTGTTATTTTTAAACATTCATTTTCGATTGTATAAAAATAAAATGAGTATTTTATCAGTTTTTACTCACCGTTTTACGAAACTAATATTTTGATTTAAAAAACTATAGTTTCTATCAGTTGAAGCCTATAAATTTTATACGTTTGGCCCTTTGACAAATTCTCGTATTGTTTTAAATATTAAAGAACGATAACTTATATAAGTTTCCGAAAACTCAGAATGCGCGGTAATAAATTATCTTTATTTTATTAAAGCTGCTTAAAAATCAAATCACTCTTTTACTTAGTGTTTTTTTAAAGGAAGGTGAAATAATGAAATAAATCCTTAAAAATTAGCGATCTCATACAATTCTGAGGCATTCGCCAATAGCTGCTTCATATCTTTCATGACGTCGTACGTCGGAAATTTCGAGAAAGTTTTTCGATATATAATTCTGACGGGTGGCGAAACGAGAAATGAAACTGATGCAGAAGAAAATAATATGGCAAGTTAAGTTATTAACTGAAATTCCTGCGGTAGGCAATAGATTCACCAGAACTCACCATTGGTTCAACGCAACGTAAGATAATAGTAAGATTTACAACAAGTGAAGATATAAAAATGAATTTTTATAACCAACTTTTATATAGTTAATACTTTAATATGAATAAACCCTATAATATAATTATGATAACCTTTCTGCTTGTATGGGTTTAAACAGTTGCAAAAGTGTCTACCAGTCGTTGAGTGATGTGGGGGTCTCTATATTTAACTTTAAATCTTTTTACAATTGAGAGAATGGCAGACAGAAGTAGAGAACTCTGGCAAACTTAGGAATGTTTGATATATAAATAGTAAGAAGTTTGATAGTATATTTTGTTTCATTAATAAAAATACTGACTTATCCGTTCATATTGCTTAAAATCAACGAAAATGTACTGCTAGTTCAGAGTAATTCAGCTTTAGATACAAGGAGGAGTGAAACGATGTTTTCAATGGCCTTTTCATAGGGAAAATAGTTTTCAGAATAATCTTAAATGAATAACGATAAAAAGTTTTAAAGATAAGTAATAACTTACTATCAATAATAATTACGAGAAATAAAAACTTACAATTATTAGCAGACATCTCTTCAAAAAACGTAGGAATGCTCATATCAATACAAATCCACATTAAAATAAAGAGACTTTTATTACACCATTATACCACGAACAATGACAATAGTTTATTTAATCTCCTTGCTATAATGAACGCTAGTAATTTTTTAAGATTCGCTACAACAATATAAGTACAGAAAAGGAAAGCTAAGGTTATAATAATAATATAACTGTTGTCAAAATAATGAAATTATAAAAATAAACAACTAAAAAGAAAACAATTTTAAAAAAATGCCACTAATACTATATCTATCTTCCCACGCGAATTCAAATTAACATTTATCGCAGCGCCAATGCGGAGATCTGGTGGCCGAGTTGACTAAATCATTTGTCTTCCGCAATGATTACCACAGATGAGGTGGTTCGATCTTACATATAGTTCTGTCTGGTCTGTGTGAGACGCTGACGTCATCAATGGCACGTTTTAACGCGTCTTCAACAAACCTCCCGATTAGGTGGAAGGTTGAAATTTCGCAGGAATGTTTGATTCAGATATAAAAGTTAAATGACAAAAAAATACGAAAAATGACCCGACTTTGACTCCAGTGGGGCAATTTCCCGTACGGTAACACGTATAAAGCGACTTTTTAAAGTGCAAGCTTTTATTCTTTTGGACAATAAAATTAGAAATAATTGACGTAAGATCTTCAAATTTTAACTGTTTTAGGAAAATTAATGAAGTTTCTTATTCTATTGATCTTTTTCCGCCTACCGTTCTAAATCTCTCATAATAAACATTTAAATCACATATTTTGAGAAAAATCGGTATTTAAACGGAATGTTGCCTTGTCGACTACGTTATAGTTAAGCTTCGAGAATCAATTGTTGTCTCAACCCGCATACGTGTAATATATAAGAGTGCATTGATTGCCTTTAATTATCGTAGTATTTTTCGCGAAATTACGTAATCCTAATGGGATTGGGATTTAGTTTGGATTCTTTTGCTTATTTAAACGACTACAGTGAAATCACGATTTGACGTTCCTGCGTTTAGTGAAAACCAGTATTTAATGAATATTTTTTAGGTTCCGACCTATTTTGATGTAGTTTAGCATAACCCAAATTACATTTAACATTGCATACATACGTAAAATGTGGTGCAGGAATAACTAAATATTACACGTATTGTAAAAATAATTACCACTTTTATTCAGCCCTATATATCAGCAGTGACCAAGCCTGCTTACCCTCAGAGCCTCATATGATAATCTTCCTAAGTTTGAGAGCGGCAAGACATGCATTCCGCGCACAAATATGTGTGAACAGTAAACATAACTTGTATTTGACGCAATACAGAGAGACTGCATGCCCATTAAGCATCCCCAAAAGATCTTACTCGCACAGCGTTCGCATTCTGACGTGATAAGCCTTGATACGCCCTTGACTGTAAGTGAATAAGGGCCGTACGTTAAGTTAAAAGAGCCGCGGTTTGACCACCCCTGGTATATAATCAAATCAGCGTTGAACAAGAGTTTACTTTGTCTTGCCTCATTTTATGACTACCTATTCAAACGGACACATTAAAATGTGCGTGTGCACGTATCCTAGCGTGAGAGTGATATTCGAGTATGGTAACATTTTTAGTGACTTTTTCGCATAAAAGTTTTTCTACCACGTAGGAATAATTATCGCTGCACTTTTTGCAAATGAACCATTGTAATCTTACATTTCTCATGTTATAAATGAAATGGACACATTAGAGTTTGCTGTGGCTTTACACAAGGGAGAAAGTAATTCCTCGTGAAAGAATTACGATTTCCCATTACAAATAAGATTCGAATCTGTTTTCCTTTTGCTGTAGGGATGTTATCGCTACCCAAATGAACATTCTCCGCTATTATAAATTGACAGAATATAAGCGCGATAACCGAGTTATTTCGGAGTTCCCAATGCAGTATCTGGGTCTGCCCAAGCCAGCATAAGGGCAGATAATTACCACACTTTTAAGATCTAGATACGAAAAAACCAAAATCAGACCATTAGCGGCGAGTCCATGCAAAAGGTCAACACGAAAGCAGCGATAGTGCCCCTCGGAGGAGGAATCGGAATGGAAATCGATGGTGCGCGCAAGCACCAAGAGATCGAACACCGCCAGCCAACGGAATCGCTGCGAAGGGCAACAGGCAGAGAGCGTAGATGGGGCTGTGATAGTGGACAAATATTCCTTCGAATTTCGGCCGCGGCGTAATAGAGCTGCTTAATAGGACGACGTCCCATTGGATTATATAGGCATATTTTCAAAATATGCCATTTTGTTTAGGTAGACTAATCTTTAACTGAAATCAAATGAAATATACTACCTATTTATCTTATTTATTTTTACTTCTTATCATTTATTTGTTTTTAATAGCTCACAAACCACACTCAATGACCTTTTGTGGACGACAACAAAGACGAACATATACGACAATGCCATCGGCTGGATTAGTACCTCCGACCCTAGCATTAGGAGTCTGATACGCTAAGCAATTCTTTACCAGTGCTGGTAATAATCCATTAATAGTCTTTTAGATGCATAGATCATTAAGATATTTGAAACGCTTTCTTTCTTCTGATTTTGATATTTAATTCCAAATGAATAAGCAAACTAGCTCAATCGACTAATTGGAATTTTCTCCCGTCCTGCCAACTTTTTCTTTATCATATTATCCCATTAAACATTATCTGTACGCGCAAATATGAATAATATAATGCACATTTACCTCGACTGTAGCAGCAGTAACAATTGAATAAATTTAATTGCATCAACAAAATTGCTATATATTATAACTCCATTGACGTCTCTATCGTATTAATAATTTATTGATATAACTGGTGATCCGAAGGTAACGAATTTATTCAGATTGATCACCATAACTTTATTGACTTGAAATTCTACGAGTTACGCCGCCTTGTTGGCCAAGTTGATGAATAACGACATGTTGGAATTCTTATTACTTATAACTAGGCTTGGTAGGATTCGATTTAAATCGATAAATGTCGATAAACATCGAATTAATAAACATTTTAAATTCGACGAAAATGAATTGTCGTCGATAATTGTTGATTTTTCACCAATACATTTTTTAAGAAGTGTAGCCTTATTATTTTTAAATTTGGTTGGACTCACTAAAATAATACATTTTATACCAAGCATTCAAAGCGGAAGAAAAAATCGGCATTTGTCATAGAGATGGGCGAACTTTATTCACAATTCCCTTAAGGTCTTTTATGTCATTGTCTTAAGGACACATACGGGGCTGTGGCGGGATACAAAGTGACAAAACAATATGATCGGTTTATTGTTTATCGTTTTCAAGATGTGATCTAACGCCATACTCCATTTACCGAAAAGTCGCGGGACGTATCTTGTACCATCTGTACGAATAGATCTGCCGACCTCTTCCAAGATGCGAAAAGAAAGTCTCGCAAACTGATAAATCGCCAGTATTGAAAAAACTGTCATAAAATTTATGTTTTTAGGAGTCGATCTCCGAGGGAGAATTGCCCATGCTAAGTTATTCTTGCATTGCTGTCAAAGGAGCATCGTTTCATGTTCCGAATCATTGCTTTTTAAAATTTTGCCCCTTCGTTTGTTGCTCAAAACAATAAGCTTTATCCTCAAAGCATTCGTACATACATTTATTGTTCATTATGTTCACGTCACACTAAATTTGTTATTGAATGGTCACGATTTCGTGAATAAGGGACATAATTCAACGAGTAAAAATATACCTGCTGATTTATTACGTTCCGGGTTAGTAGTCAAAGTCAATAACAGCACATTCACAAAAATTCAGAGAACAAAGAACAATCAGTCATACAAGAAGTGTTATTTATATATCTATATTTTAGTAAAATAGACTTAGAAGGAATTAAATTTGTGGAATTTTTCTTGATAAAAATTTATAAAATGAATTAAATTAAATATCGATTTTTATGGAATATAAACGCCGATTTTAGTAGCCGCTTTCAAGAAATATAAACATGGAAAACAATCAATCCTAATAAAATGCATTAAAATAAATGTCGACATCCGTCGTAGATTTTTATGGAAAATATACGTCGAAAACTACCATGCCTACTTATAGCGAATAAATTCTATACTGATCGTCTTTTAACATAAATTGATCATTATTCAAGTATAAGCGCTTCAACATAAAAAATTAATACACAAGTATCTCAATAGGCATAACAAGATTAGGGTTTCCAATTCTTCGTACTTTTGGTGAACAACCACTGAAGACGCCTGCATTGTAGCCAAAATGCGCCTTTGGTTGTTTGTAAGTTATAACGCAGATCCTTAAGATAAGCACTTGGTTTTTCAATATTTTATACGAGTTGTCGGTACTTCCATACTGAAAGTGAGTAAAAAATCACCATTCACCAAGATATAAACTCGTATAAATGAACCAAAGCGATCTCCATGGCAACAGCACTTCAGCCAAATGGAGCCCATGTTTATTAGATAATAAATTCCATGAGTTCATGCAGAATATTTATAATTTTCCGCGAAATTAAGGCAACTATTCGAAATTTTCAAATTCTCTGGCAATCCGCTCGTGTCCAAGTTTTCGTGTGTGTGTATGTATTTTGGGCTAATCAGCCTCTTGGATTATTATAGCCATAGCTCCTTCCACACCGAACACACAAGGGAGGAAGGAAACCCGGTGCTGGCATTGGCCTACTATTAACATCCCTTCCGAAGGACGGAACGCTGACTTTGCGCGGTCTCTTCAAACAGCAAAAAGAGGAGCCGGGCGACCTAGGAAAAAAATCCTACTTTCGCCGCCCTTTCGAGCAGTCGAGTAGCCGCCAGCGTCCTAACCACTACACTACCGGCACCCCCTCCAAGTGGCAAAATTGGGTAAAAGGTCATTACCGTTTGTTCTTCTTTTCGAGTTTTTCTCAAAAGTATCTGGGTTTGAGTCCAGGCGCAACATTACCATCGTTTGCGGACTTTGCGAGTAAACCATTCTCAGATACTCTCGAATTTTTATCTTCGAAACTATTAGCCATATTTTCGTTCACTCGCTGAATATTTTGTGGGAATGTTGTCCGAATAAATTTTATAATTGATATCTTTCAGATCACATATGAGCTAGGGAAAGAAAAATGTTCTTTTTCGCAATTGAGGTAAACCAATGAACAGTACACTCGAATCATTTTCGTAAGAACATCTATAAATGTCTGCCGCGTGTTTTTTTACTTTCTCCATATACGTAGTATAGGGGAAAGTATTGTATTCATGAAAAAAAATCGACTTCGAGATTTCAACGGAAATACACGTTTTGAGGTCCCCTGAACACGTGTTGACCATTTTCTCGATGATGTCTGTGTGTGTGTGATAGCTTTTTGTGGGTGCTCTAACTCAAAAACTATTAATCAGGTCTACGCAAAATTTTATATTTACTATTTTTATAAAAGTTTCAAGAACTGATTAGTTTTTGGTAAAAATCGGTCAACCGAAAGTGGGTGTTTACTCTTGTCACATCCGTTATTTTGAAATATTTGCTTTATTATTTGATAAATGTAAAAATATATTGGAATAACGGTTGTAGGAAATTTAATTTTTTACAATCTTTGTTTGAAATATTTTTCCATATAATGCATTGTTTAAGAGATATCTTATATTTTTAGCTGCCACCACCGCGCCACCTACCGACGACTATTGTTAACAATTGACGCTTAGTTACGTCTTAGTAACGCTCCTTTTTCTTTTCTTAATTGTTGGAGCTTTGTGGCTATATCCAATTTCAGAAGGCTATGGCTTGAGTTCATTTCTGTAAAGTCTAAAATTTTCCCGCAGTATCTTAAAATATTTATTATTATGTAACCTAATTGGAATTATTAGAAATATTACAGATATGGAGAAAGTCATGTGGTGGCCACATCAGATTTTTCTTTCCTGTCATTGTCTTTTTTTGCCAGCGGAGTTTCAACGGGTAGACGCTTTCTGCACATTAAAAATTAAGTTGAAAACTGGGACGGTTGCTTCACTTTAAGAACATCTTGTAGTTGAACATCCGTTGGCAAACAATTTTCATCTTGATGAAATATTCCCTGCCTCTCATCAATCCCCGACTTTTCTCTCAGCAAAATAAATTTTAGTTTTAAGCTCAGTCAAGGCTGCACAAAAGTTCATGGCCGTAAATTTTTTACGGATAGCTACAAGCGATTTAGTTTTTTAAATCCAGTTTCCCTCCTGCTTTCGTGATTGAGGCGTTACCACACACAACAATATTCTTAAAGCGGGTACAGAGGCATTTAGTACATGAGCTTCCCTATGATTATTTTTCCGATGACCATTTATGAATGGAGCTGTGATTTTCCATCCCCTCTACGAACCCAAATTCTACTTTTCCCTTAATCCCCCCTTCTCTCTCTCTCTCCCTCACCCTCTCGCTTTCCGGATCAGATTCTTCATCTCTAAAAGCAAACTTTCGCTCCGCATCACCTCATTCCACCTGGCACAAGTACACAACACGCAGGGCGCCTTCTCATGGCATTCGAAAGATTACGAGACATAACTGTCTCCGGGATTGTCTGGACCTACCTTAAAATCTTCCCTCACCCGAAAATTGAATCATTGCAATCATTCAGGGAGAGCGACCGATTTAGAGGAGGAGGGTGGTGAGGGGAGAGAGCGAGAGAGTGGATAGAGTAGGAGGGGGATGAGGGAAGAGAGCGAGAGAGTGGATCGAGGATGAGCGGAGAGAGGGAGGATGTGAAGGGGCAGTGGAGGGAGAGAGAGGAGAAAAGGTGTAGAGGGGTCCGAGACGTGGAAGTAGGACGAAGTCAGGAGAGAGGTTGCGAGAAAGAGGAAAGGGGTTGAAAGGAAGCGAGTGGAAAGGGGATCTAGAGGAGCTAAGAGGATTGAGGGAGATAGAAAAGTGGATAGATATAGGTCTAGGGAAAGGTGGATACTAGAAAGTTACAGAAGAAGAGAATGTTAGAAAGAAATTTGGACGGTGGAGAGAGAGAGAGAGGGAAGGAGAAAGGGGGCGATGGAGAGGGAGAAAGAGAGAGATAGAGTGAAAGAGAGAGAGAGCGGTCGAGAGGAGAGTTTCGTCCCCTTCCCCGGTCACACACAATTTCTCTACTCAATCTTCCTTTACGATAGGATTTTAATAAATTAGATTGCTCAATGTGTTTTCCCATGCAGATTAACCTTTTTCTCTGTGTTGTCGTAACCTTTAAAATAAAAACCTCTATTAAAAACACTCTCACGAATAAATACGAAGAGCTCCCACTTGCATTAATATGTGAATTTGTGAATAGAGTCCACAGAGAGATTTTCCATTCGTATGTACTTCATCACTCTTGTGAAATGAGCGCCGCATTGCAGAATTCTCCTAATACGACACGGAGATGTTCATTTTCACCCGCAGTCCATACGACGTTTTACGGAGGGTAGACGAGAGCACATTTCCCAAAATAGATACAAGAAATGAAGGATTAAACGAAGATAAAAGACGAGTAATAACAACTGGATATAAGCGTGTACAGGTTTCATGAGATCAAACTGATGCGCCCGCCGAAATTTTGCAGTTATTGTGCTATGAGTGCGCACCTCATTGCAGACAACTGGCACGGTGAATATCGCAGCTATGAATTGTTAATAATAAAAAGCTTTTCTGAAGTACTTTACGTAGATCCCGAAATATAAATGGAGCACTTCCCTTCCATGCCCTTTATCTTCTTGGATTTCAAGTAGGACGCGGCAATCTCAATCCGCCTGCCAATGACTTTAATTAGATTCGCATCTCGCTGACCTAACCAAACCGATCAGAAGAGAGATAACAAGAGGAAAAATTGGGTTTATTTCGGGTGCTTCAAGGCGGTTGGTAAGGGGAGAGAGAGAGAGGGGCGAGGGAGAAAGAGGGAGTGAGGGAAAGAGAATGCAATTTCTGGAAAGGTTGATTGGGTTGGCGATTGACTCAAGTATTATTGTTGGAGAGAGACATCAGAATGAAAGAGAGAAACGAAATCCGATTGAAAACGAGATTAACTGAATGAACTAAAACTATCTGAACCACTTATTGCAGTTTAAATGTAATCAGAATTCAAAACTCTACCAGTACATGTATAAATGCTCTACTATGATCATTTTCTGGAAAATAAAATTGGTGATATGGATAACTTCTCTAACTATAGATCAGATAATTCAGCTATCTAATATATAAAAATGTGTGTATATATGTATGTCCCTTATAAGTTTTTACGCCGTTGAAGCTATCGAATTCAAAAGTTTTATGGGCCATCCTATGGACAAAAGGAAAAATTTGGGCTAGGTTTGCAAACCGCGGGGTCTCTTATACGCCATGGGGTCAAAAAAATACTACTTCCAAAAGAATGCATAGGAAATGGTGTGGGGAAACCCCAAACTGCCATGCAGCCCTTATTACAAGTTAAATCTCTCGAAATTATCCTTTAAGCGCAAGATTTATTAACATTTTCCAGGCGGCAACAAAGCTAAATTTCTTCATTGTTGTCCTCCTCAGAGGGAGATAGCCACGTAAAGATTAATGGAAGGAAAGTCCACGCCGTGGCGAGCCGTAGATGAAGAATAGCCAACTCCAAGATAAAGGGTATAAATGGATTAAATATAGTCAATGAATACTTATAAAGTGAGTCAAATGATTTTTAAGGAATATTAGAACATTGTTATCTTTTATCATTTACATTGAAAGATTTATCGCAACATAAATCGATACATCTACTTACATTTGTTCGGTAACCAAGATGTTGTTTTTTGTTTACGTTAAGGCTAATAGTATTGACATAATCCAAATAATTTGATTGCTACTTTAAAGGTTTCGGTGCATCTATCCATGTGGATATTAAGCAAGACGTTAATGCGTAAATATATTAATGGTAAAACTTTACAATAAAATAGATATAATATTAAATGTTAATGTAAACATCGCTTGCGTAATTAAGGAATGGGAACGAAAATCCAGGGTTTATGGTGCACTCGGAGTAATTACTATTTTAATAAAACTGCTCGATTATGCCAAATATTCTTGGAAAAGTAGTCTGCCTTGATTATATGATGGATTCGCCATTGAGATACACCCACGAGCACAAGCCTTACTAAAAACTTTCAATGTTTTCTTTAGGGTAGGTAGGGTTGTTAAAATTCCGTGTGGACCTCTTCTTCGAGTAACACATTTGAGAAATTAGAAAAATTAGATCGGAACTTTCATGATTCGAATCTCAAGGAAAAGTAAAAAATTATTCGAGTCATAGAAAACTCAAATTATGATAATATATTTTTAAATATTTGTATATATGCCGTGGAACTTCTTGAACTCGAATCTCAAGGGAAAGCAAAATTATTCGAGTTACGGAATAATATTTTTTCAATTTTCTTTAATTGAATTAACATCACGTTTGTTCCCATAACACTAGGAGTACCGGACGCCGTCAATTGACGGTTTTCAGTTTTCGCAGCACTGCAACTCTTGTACGATTGATCGTAGATTTCTTAAATTTTCTGACTTTTAATATTTTAGGCTAATGTTCTTTTTGTGCTTTGTTGTAATTTTTTCTCCGCTTTATATTCCTCATAATAGGATGTTTTACCTAGTAGTACCACGACCCGTCAATTGACGGGTAGACTATTTTTCTACCCTTTTTGCCTGATACTATCACATTTTACAACTACACAAAATGTGGTGTCGACGTAATTGACGAAATGTCTCGGAAATACAGTGTCCGAGCTATGACCAGACGGTGGTCCATTCATGTCTTTTTTCAACATACTTGATTTAGCAATGATAAATGGTTACTGGTGCCAAGATACCGCGACGCTCGAACATAAACAGTGTAGCCAGAGAGTTGGCTGGCCCGTACAAGAGCACCAGGCAAAAGGCGTTAACACCGGTGGAGGTAGATGAGGCCGTCCCAGCTTCCATACTCGGCTCCCGCAAGCAATGCCAGATTGGTCTCCGCAACAAAAACAGAACAAAAGATTTGTGCGAAAAGAGCAAAAAATTAGTGTGCGGGCAATGCCGCAGTAAGGTTTGCAAGAAATGCGTAAACTTACCTGTCTAAGGTCCGTCCTCTACTTACCAGTAAAGAAAGGACAGAAGCAGCAATATCTTCTTCTGTGACATCACAAATTCTTCTTTTGATCACTATTCATATGTTTGCAAGTGTTTAACAGCATTTCTCAAGTGCTTTATGCACCTCTTTTTGTGAAAAAACCGGAAAGAGTACGAAGAAGCGATAAAATATCGAAAAGAAATGCGTATTTCTGACAAATTCCTCCATATAACATCTAAAAATTACAATTTTATAGTCATCATCATAGGTAGTCTGTCCGTAGACAGGTCCGTGATTATTCTTGGTTAAACCTGGTTCTCCATATACTCCTATTTTCCGCTGTCCTCTTCATATCTTGATAACTCTCTTTCCCTTTTAAATCGTCTATCAGCTGAAACCTTTTCCTACCTCTTTCCCTTTTCCCATCTAGTTTTCCTTCTAACACGTCTTTAATCATACTCTCTCTCCTTAGGTAATGTCCAACCCAGTTAGCCTTCCTCTTTCTGATAGTCTGTATAATCATAGTATTATGTATAATTATGTATAATTCATAGTATTATTCGTCAAATAAAGCAAAAATGAACAAACTTGGTCTATATTTACGTATTTTGATGAATGAGAGAAAAAATATTGCACCTTGGAAAATCGAAAATCCCGTATAAACTTATGGGAAAATATAATTGTCTCCCGGAGTCGAATCCGGGACTTTTTTCGGGATGTTTGATTTTTCTAGGGACCAACTCATGGGGGTTTAAAGATTGTAAAAATTTCAGCTCGTTAGGCTTTGTAGACCCGAAGATATTAAGTAAGAAATATTTGAAGGATATCATTATATATAGACGTTCCTTACAGAGGAGGAGGATATAACATCATTATATATAGACGTTCCTTACAGAAAAGGATATAACATACTAGTAGAAGGTGCTTGCATACTGCAAACATTTCATCTCACCTTGAAAAAACATTAATTTTTCGGAGAGATATTTTATCATGAGAAATATTTCTTCAATTCTAAAGATTTCTCCTCTGGACCGGTTTTCATTTTTTTCATTATGGAAAATTAATGGAGTAAAACAATCACTAATTTTTGCAATTTTAGGAAAATTATACATTTTCCACATTGGGTTAATAATGCCACACATTTCTACCAAATTTTAAATTTATAGCACAATTAGAAGTGAAATAACATTTATCTAATTGTTTAAATTTAAATAATTTTTAACGGCCCCAATAACAATTTAATGGATACATTAAAATGTTTATTCGTTTATATAGCCTAAACTCTAAATATTTAAAAATTTCAGCACCCTTACTCGCCACGTAGTGTCTAAACATTTACCTATTTATTTAAATTTAAGAATTTTTAACTGCCAAACAAATTAAAATATCAAAATTTATCTAATCCCTATTTCCTTTATTTTACAAATCCTACCTCTAAAAAAAAATTCAGCTCCGTAGCACATTTGAAAATACATAAACCTTGAAATTTTGTTTAAACATTTGCGAATTTTTAGCGGTCGCACTTTTTCAAGATTTTCGTTTTTTCTAGTCGGTTTTGCACAAAATCCTACCTAAGAAAAAAATTTCAAATTTCGAAGACAAAAATAAAAATAGAAAAGTCGATAAAAAACTAAATTTTGAAAATGACAAAATCTTTTAACTGAATTCATTTATGTAATAATATTTTTAAATATCAAGCAGTTTAGAGAATAATCGGAAAGACGGGATCTTAACTGTCCTTTGAGGATGCTGAAAATACTCTTTCAGGTTCAGTAGAAGATGGTTTAATTGTGCAATGTGCTTTAAAATTTTTTGTAAATTTTCAGTTCTTTCTCCTGAATTTTTAAAAGCAAGAAATTCGTCTTTTAAATTGGAGAAATTTTTGTCGATGTTACTCTGCACAACGTCACTGATCGCTACATTTATTTCCTCTTCCATGGACGCTTAGGATTCATATTTCACTTCAACCACTTGCACTGTATTTGGTGATTCTGAAGATTTCACTTTTATTTTCGTCCAATTTTTTAAATGAAAAATTGCTTCTTTCGTAGTTAACAAGGTAGCATCTTTTCTTGCTAACGCTTCAACTGCAAGGGTCACCGGTTTTGGCACTTGTCTTAATTATGCAAGTTTCTTAAAATCAATTTTTTGTAACGAATGAGAAGAATTAAGCTCATTCAAAGTATACGTGATAGAGTCACGCACTCTCAAAAATTTATCCAGCATGGGTTCAATCGAATTTCAGCGGTGCTTAACACCCAACTGCAATTGTAACTCGTGTCCTATTTGTTCACAAATCTTTTTTTGTAGAACTGAATTTCGAGTGCTCGACTTTTTAAAGTATTTAATAATAGTGTGAACGCTCTTTAAAATGTCCAGAACATCAAGCTCAACTATTTTTTCATTAATGAGAGCAGATTATTCATCAGAAATGTAATAGTCATCATCATTATTTATATCATCATCATCCTTAGTATCATTGATACCAGCAGAATTTATTGGTTTGTAAAGCGTGTCGCAAACTGCAAGATGTAAGCCATGATTTAAACAAAGTTGGGATTCTAATGGACTATCTCTTGCATATTTAATCATAACACTGGCACCGTCATTTGTAGTCCCAACAATATCATTTTCGAAGGAAAGACCAAATCCTTTTAAATGATCGGTAACAATAGATAGTATTCTTGATGCATTGCAGAAACCAATTAATCGTGAAAGTACAAGATTAATAACTCTGCCTTCCTCATCGTGCAAATTTATGTTTATGTAGCGATGTCCACTTTTATTGACCCATTCGTCTAATGTTATACTATATTTTCTTCCATTATTTTTGGCTGTTTCCAAATTTTTGACTACTTCGGTTCTCCGTACTTCATATTCTTCATGTACCAGACGCATCACTCCGTTTCCACTTCTGGGTAAATTGTAGTTCTTTTCCAACAAATTGTGTCTAACGAACTCTGATTTTATGATTCCCCGAATGGTAAAACCGTCCTGAGCAGCCAATCTAACAACAATATCACTAAGATTGTGTTTCTTAACAAAATCAAGCATGGTTTTTGATGCACATTGCTTAGAGCTTGTTGATGGTTCATATTCTGCATCTCTTTTTAGAACTATCTTGTGAATATTCCTGAGATGATTTATCATTGCCGAAGTGGAACCATATGCGTTTGTGAGTATCGTTTGACATTTGTTATACTGTGCTCTGTTATGCTTTTTATGTGATGAAGGGATCTTTTTAAAACAATTCCAGACTGGAGCAGGCGCCATTGATGATTAGCTATTTTGGATAAAAATATATTTAAAAATATAAGTATAAATATATATTTTAAAATATTACTTTTCATGAAAAATAAATTAAATTAATACTTGACCAAATATTGCGTTATTTTGTGTGACAGAATTGAAAAACTAAATTACAGTGCACTTTTAGTCATTTTCTGTTTTTACTTTCTCCATATACAAAGTATAGAGAAAGTATTGTTTTCATGAAAAAAATCGAATTCGAAATTTCAACGGAAATGCATGTTTTAAGGTCCCCTGAACACGTTTTGACTATTTTCTCGATGATGTCTGTGTGTCTGTCTGTATGTGATAGATTTTTGTGGGCGCTCTAACTCAAAAACTATTAATCAGGTCAACGCGAAATTTTATATTTAACATTTTTATAAAAGTCACAGAACTGATTAGTTTTTGATAAAAATCGGCCAACCGGAAGTGGGTGTTACTCTTGTAACTTATCCGTTATTTTGAAATATATGCTTTAATATTTGATAAATGTAAAAATGTTTAGGAATAACGGTTGTAGGAAATTTAATTTTCTACAACCTTTGTTTGAAACAATTTTTCATATAATGCATTGTTTAAGAGATATATTATATTTTTAGCTGCCACCACCACACCACCTACCGACAACTGTTGTTAACAATTGATGCTTAGTTCCATCTTAGTAACGCTCCATTTTCTTTTTTTAATTGTCAACCGGAAGTAAATATTGACAACGATCCCAGAGCTAACAACATGTAATTTGCCATATAAATATGGAGCAAGTCATGTGTTGCCCACATCAGTTTATTTCACTATATATACACTTCATTACGCACATGTGACTTATTTAGACGCCTACCAAGAGGCAAGTGAATCACCGTAAAAGTCATAGTCGTATTAGAATGGTTTTCTTTTTGTTATTAGAGGGTGTTCTACTATCAACCATACTTTTATGCTAAATAGAAATTAAAGACTAAGAAATTTTTTCATATCTTGCGTAATGTTCATATTCTCGTAATTTCAAATTAAATAAAGGAAAGTAAGCAATTGAGAAATGAAATCAAGAAAAAGTACTTACCTAACACTTTAAATACGTAGATTTAAAAAAAATCCGCAGGAAACCACTCCTCACTACCAACTACGACCACAAGATGAACTGAAGAATATATTTCATATGCATGCGGTTCGCGAACTAAAAGGGTCAGCATTACGAAGTAGTGAATTATCCTTTGACTACAATGTGTTTAATATGTTAGACATGCGCCATCTGCTCTTCGGACGAAAATAAATCTCCTAGACGGAAGGTCGCACTTACCCCACCTTACCTTTAGATAAGTATACAAAAGGTAATGGACGAGGCCGAGACTTCGTGGAATTCCACAATAAAATAACATGAACAATGTTAGATAGTATTTTTTATTTATATTAAACTTTGTTAATTTCCACAAAATATATGAAATAAAACACGACCGGTTTCGGCGAATAATCACCATCATCTGCCTTTACAGAATCAGGTCAAATATTGACAAATATTATACAAAATTAATGTGAATAAACTTAGTTTCCGTGTCTTGTCTGTAGGAAATGTGGTGAAGTTTGTGTTTTAAGTGTCTATCTGCCTTAGTTATTACCTATACTTGTGAAAAGAAAAACTGTAGAAGTGTTTGTCATAACTGCATGTCTCTTTTGTATATGTCGCGAATTTCATCGTTGCTTTTATGGCTTTTTTCTACCTTTGAGGTCAAAGAGGAAAGACTATGTTAGTAATGCTGTTGGATTTATTAAACTGAAGCGAGAAGGAAAAATTTGTATTAAAGGCAAGATTTGCCCTGAACACAGAATAAGATAAACAGGTTATGAAGTGAGTGTAATTGTAGATGAAGAAGAAGATTTAGTCACGTCTGTGGAGTGTCGTGACTGCTCTTATTTAGCAAAACATGAACCTTCAAAATACCATGCTGTCGTGGATATTATGGAAACAAATTTATTAAAATGTTAAATTACAGAACTAACTTAATATGTAACACTTGTAAAAGTATTTGCTACAAACTTGGTACTTAAATATATGCACTGCAACAGTAATTATTTGCTTAATAAACCCATAGCCAAACGATTTCCGTAAGTTTGATCTTACGTATTTAGAATAGGTATATTGCATTATGGAGGTTTTGTTAAAATATATACGCTAATCTGTGAAACATAAAAATATAATTTACTCTTTCAACATCGTTCTCCATAAATATATGCATCATGTCAATGTAACCGACATAAATCATAAATTAAATACGAAGTAATAAAATTACGTACATACATAAAACTAGTATTTAGATTAAAATGATTTTCGCAGACAAATGCAGTTATGCGTTCCGATATATCAGATGCGTATCTCCTCATAGCTTTCAACCACAAAATTCTCCGCTTCTTATTTCTTCCCAAGGAGCTCGGTAGCGTGAAGAACAATTTTCTTGGTGTTTTAATCGTTGTATTTAAGCACTGAGGTACCAGACAATACTTATAACCCTTCTTATGTTCCATATTCTCCATTTTAGCTACGATATCAGGAAAAGCAACAGGACGAAGTATCAAAACCAGTTGCTTTCAGTACGGTCGTACGTTTAAACGATTGGCATGCGATGACGTCACGTACCCCTTACTACTCTCTCTCCAACCAGGAGGCCGTTTTCGCGGGATATTTAAAAGAGTTATTTTAAATATTATTTTGTATAATAAAGACGATTTAACAACAAAATATTCACAGGAGTAATTAAGACAATTACAAAGAATTTAAAAATATATAATTAAATATTTTGAGTCCCCCATTGGTAATTCCAATTTTTTACTGATATGGGATGAAATAACCATGTCACACAACCATGAAATCGATGCAATAAATAAATATTTGCAAGAATTAATGAACTCAAGAAATCCGTTTGGCAATAAAGAAATTTTACTTGGCGGAGATTTTAGATAATGTTTGTCAGTAGTTAAACATGGTATCCGAACAAACATAGTAGAATCTTGCTTAAAACGTAACAAAATATGGAACAGCATCACGGTTTTGAAGTTAACAAAGAATTTGCGCATTATGAAGGAAGAAGAAGAGTTCAACAAATGGTTATTATCCATCGGTAATGGTAGTTTGGAAAAAATTAAGTACCATTTAGTTGTCAAACAATTAATATCGACTCATTGATTGATGAAATATTTGATTTTCCGTTAAATGGTGGTTATTATAACTGAGCGATACTTCGTAGTAAAAATAATTCAGTTGGGAATATAAATTTAAAAATATTTGTTTCCGGGAGAAAAAAGAACATATTTAAGCTCAGATTGCATAATAGACAACGAAAATGATGCATTTGATATAATAACAGAAACCTTAAATAACTTAACACCATCAGTAATGCCACCTCACCAGTTACAACTAAAATAGGGACAATTCTTATGTTAATAAGAAACATGAATACTAAAGGTGGACTGTACAATGGTACACAACTTATCATCATTAAAATGATGACTAATATTTTGATAACAAAAATCACAACTGGAACACATTATAGCAGAGAAGTATTTATATCAATAATTGATTTGACATCTCATGACGATGAGTTTCCAATTACTTTGAAAAGGAGACAATTTCCAATTAGATTATCTTTTCCCATAACAATTAACAAAAGTAAGGGGCAAACTTTTGATAAGGTCGGAGTTGATTTGACTGATGACTTTTTTACACATGAACAAGCCTATGTAGCCCTTTCAAGAGTAAGGGACTTTAATTGTGTTAAAAGTTTTACGAATCAAGAGGAATTCCAAAATGTTGTCTTTAAAAAAGTATTGTAGACACAAAATTTGTAAAAATTATTCAATAAACGCTTCAGAATTCACTGTATTAAATATTCTCTAGTACACAATAATTGAAATTGCAAAACCGTTATGATTTGCCAGACAGTCCTGTGAATCGAATGAGTCGCACAATTAGGTACAAGAAATCAGAGAATGTTGATGGAATCCTAGAATCGATCGAATCAGACCAACTCTATTCAAAGCGAAATCATTAAAAGGCTGTTTAATCCTCTCCAAAGCCTAAACGCCATGCCTAAGTAAAGGGTCTTGCTTGAATTTCCCACACCTCCCCTCCACTTGCTATAAGGTCTCACCTCTGCGGCAAACATCGCTGCCTCACTAGCCCAATCCACCCATCTTCATCATCTTTCTCCAGCCCCCCATCACCTCCAGAAGCAACTGCACCACTCGTAACGTTATTTTCCTCCTCACCTGTACCTATAGTTGCCATCTTACGAGTAGCTGATTCCGGGAGATTTCCATCTCATGAGTAACTAATTCCGGGAGAATCCGGGAGTTTTCTCTAGGTCGAAAAACAACTCAAGTGAGCAATGAAACTTGTTTTATTTATTGATCGTAAAACAGATAATGATTATTTAATCTTTATTTTATTGTTACAGTTAGGGTTGCCACCTTGGAAATTGTTGATTCTGGGAGATATTCACCATATGAGCAGTGAAACGCGAGATCGTTTGTAGGTTAAAAACAGATGAGAACAACAAAACTTGTTTTATTATTTAGAAAACAGTTGAATATTTAACCTTAAATCTGTTTAAACATTATTCTATAAATTATAATAACGAACTCTTAAAATAGCATTATATTAAATGCCATACTTCATTTATTATATTTGAATTTGTACTTTGAATTACTTGGAATACCCTATAAAAATCTGGTTTTGTAAGTAAAACGCATGAAAATCTTTACAAAAATAATTTAAAATCATAAAACTCCTCATATTACCTTCATTATCACACCCCACACTTAGAATTAGTTACCCCCACTCTCTCTGTGTCGCTGAAAAAATTTCCTCCGCCTAGTGTTATCAGAACCGCCGTTTATTATTATCAAAATTTTATTTTATGCCACTTGTTGGGAAATCATTATAGTCATAAAACTCAGAAGCTGGAGTAATTGCGACGGCCTCAAAATGTCCTGCAAGTATTGTTGCCGATACGCGATTGATGAGAAACGTGCGTTCAAAGAATCTTGTTTATTCCGCATTAACACTTCACGGCATGGCCACAATAGTTAAACCAGGGGTGCAGAACATATGGCCCGCCGACACATTTAGTGTGGCACGCCAGGATTTGACTCAGCTGGTGCTTTCCTTTTCCGTAAAAAAAATACAAGTAAAATTTGTTATGGATATTTATCGCATGTGTAAACAAACTCTCTCATATGAAATTAATCAAAGCTCCATTACGTTCAGCACTGACAGATCAGAGTTTAAGATAAATTCTAAGAACAGCAACTACCAGAATTACTCCAGATATAAGTGGAATGGCGAGAGAAAAACGGTGCAAATCTCCCATTGAATAACTATATTTGCTCGTCACCTCATTTTTGTCGCATAAAAATTTCAGGAAAAAGTTGTTGCGGTAATTACTGAATCTGCAATGGTGTACTTAAATTTTTTATGCACAAAACTTTCATAACGTGGCCCGGCTAGGTCCAATCAAGGTCGATTTTAACCCGTGTCAACTTTTGAGTTGTGCACCGCTGAGTTAGACCAATGTGCGCAGCGCATGGAGCCCACGCCTCCGTCGTCTCGCAGCGCCTTGAAACATTGTCACCGGCTACAACATACATCAGCCACTTTGCTCGTAAATTTCCTACAAAATTTATTCCAGTATTTTTTATATTAATCAAATATTTAAAAAAATATTCCAAAAATATGGATAAGTGACGAGAGTAAACACCCACTTCCGTTTAATCGATCTTTACTATAAACAAATCAGTTCTTGTGACTGTCATAAAAATGTTAAATATATAATTTCGCGTTGGCCTGATTAATAGTTTTTGAGTACCCACAAAAAAACTGTCACACGCACGCGCACACGCACAAAAACAGACATACACACAGACATCATCGAAAAAATGGTCAACACGTGTTCAGGGAACCTCAAAACGTGTATTTCCGTTGAAATCTCGAAATCGATTTTTTTCATGAAAATAATACTTTTTTGCTCTATACATACTACGTATGGAGAAAGTAATAATCTCGTATTTAGAAATCGTAAGTCGTGGGCCTCGCACCCTCTATGTTCGCCTTTGCGTACACTATTATTTATTTTCAAGATAACATTGTAGCGAATCCACAGATTTCACATTTAAGGCAGAGGGGGAAGGAAGAAGTGAACAAAAGAGGAGTGGATAGTGGTAGATGGAAGGTGAATGTAGAGACGGTGACGTAGAAAGGGTGACGTAGAGAGAGTGACGTATAGAGGGGGAGGTATTGGTGGCGAATCTCAATACTCTTAATTAACTGAAGAATCAGGGATGTCATTGAGAACACACCCCAAGTGCAATCTGTGTCGGAAAACATACAGCGGAGCGCAAGTTTATGTAACCAGCATAGCATAGGGTGATATATAAGAAATTTCTTTCGCCTACCAGATGAAGGACTCTTAATGAACCTATCACTAGCATACCGTATACTCTTGCCTCCTCCGTGCGACGCCCGCGCATTCTCATATCTCTTCCCCCGTATTATTTCATCTTCCTTGGACTCGATTTTCCTTTCCTAGGATCCAACCCAACATTCTGTCTTCATGGCCAGAATTGTTACCGCAGGGATTACTTTTGCCCGTTGCATGTTCAATTCCGCCATTGTATTTATTGCAACAACTTTATCAGTGCCGAATTAACCGTGGCGCAGTTGCACCAAGGCCCTCTTATTGGAGGGGGTCCTCGGACCAGTCGCAGAGGCGTGGGCGTGAGGGGGGAGGGCCTGCGAAAAATTTTGCGCCAGGGCCCCCGAGTAACTTATTTCAGTCTTGACATTTATGCCCCAGCCCGTTTTTTTGCTTTCCATTTTAGATTTTTCAATGACCTCTTTATTTCTTCTGCTTCATTTAACGCTGAAGTTCTCACCTTGTCTCATTTTCGGAACACCCAGTAGAGGGGAGAAAATAATTATCAATCATATTTCTGTAGCTGTGATATCTTACCATTTCCAACTATTAACCCTTCTGTACTGCTGGCACAGTCCCCTCTCCATGACTATTGCTTATAGATTTTAAGTTTGTTTTTTATCACTAACCCTTCAACGCTGTCATACGTAAAAGTACGTCGAGCAGAAGCTCCGCATGCCGTCGTTCTACGTAATAGTGCGTCTTGTGTAATCGCTACATTCATCATTTTTTGAGGCGCTGAAATTTATCGATATTAAAAGCTCGGACAAATTTTAAAAGAAGATACTTGAACTTTACTAACTTCAATTTTACTTTATTTCTTATTTTTATAACGTTTTAAAATTTTCTTTGTACTCTGCGTATATCCTTGCTGATATATGCATAGTCATATTTACGATTCTATCAAACTACACAACTTTTCTATTTGTCTTCTGCAATGATTATGAATGAAGACTGTGTGACTCAAAAAAGATTTATATCAAATTTTAAGTCGATATATGAAAAAGTTGTCCTGCGAGACACTTTTTCCCTAGATGGTTTAGAAGGGTACATCCAGCGAATACATTTTTTAGAAAAGTTGAAATATTAAAAAAAAATATATCATTTTAATAGTAATCACAATACTGATAAATATATGACTGGACAGATAAGCGATCACTGTGCTATCTCTTCTCTCCAGTAATGAGTTTGTGAGTGACATATGATATCGTAAAATATATATTTTGAAAATGTAATGTTTTACATAACCCCTCAAAAACATTTATAAAAATCCAATGATAAGGAGAGAAGTTATGAGTTTTTAATTAATTTGACATCAGTCTCGCAATGTTTTAAATCTCCTTCGACCTCAAAAGTGATATTTCATTAACTGTCCTCCGCACTTCATTGGGTAACATAGACCAGCGTTATTCAACCTTTTATAACTTCATGCACCTCTAGGCCAGGTTTTCATGCACCCCAGAAGGAAAATTACCATAAATTTTAATGTTTACTTAACCTTTGTGCACTATTTTCGAATTAACACATTACACACATTCACGTAGTGTGAATAACAAACAGGGTTGCCAACCGTACGTAAATTTACGGACAGTCTGTAAAAAAGAGCAAAAATTGGACGTCTCCGTTAGGACAGTAAAAATATTTATATGTCCGTAAAATACTAAGAAATTTCCAGAGGTTTAAAGCAGTGGTATTCGATGTACCCCTTAAAATATTTTTGACGGAATTCGTGTCCTCGGGTATATTTTAAAGTTAACAAACTCGGTTATAATTGGGTAGCCTACAAATATATATGTACTTCCTAATTATATGATTTACGTATATTTTATGGGTGAGATAATCATTAGATTTTGCTTTACTATTTTTTTACATTCGACATCCTTAATATCGTACCTATTTGAAAGATCTTGCGTATCCCCAGGGATATGCGTACTTTAGGTTGAATACCGCTGGTATAAAAAATATGTTTATCTTACATATTTGTCATTTTGGTTATATTTTTAAAAGCAAAGCAACCTTTCTTTTTCAATGGGCACAAATTAAAAATATAAAACAAAATACTCTGAATAAAAAATCAGGTAAAACTTGTGTTCCAAGAATTTTTGCTGAACACATCCGAAATTTCCTGTTTCCCTAATCCAAATAAATGCGCTAAACTAATGTAAATAATATTTCTGTTGCGATGTATGAATGGCAGTATTGAATACTGTTCACTTGTGTCTTTTTGATACATCATAATATTACGCAAAAAAATGTCCGCAAAAAAAGTTTGGTTGTCCGTAATTTTTTCCATATTGTGCGTAAAAATCATTTTCACAGGTTGGCAACCCTGATACCAAACTTTATTTGCACCCAAACATTATATTTAAAATTAAACATTAAGAGGCAAAAATAAAATACAAATAATAGGACATTTTATACATAAAAATAAAAAAGCTACTCGTTATAATAGTGTAAGAAATAAAGATAAATAACTATCTAATCTAAATTTTAAAGCTAAACAAAAAATCTTAATTAATGAATAATATTTTTGTCGAACACCTTTCAATGAACATTATTTATTGAACATTATTTATTGAACATCTTTCAATGAATGCACACCATTCATGCCATGCACCCTGTCAGTTCCATGTACCCTTGGAAAAATCTCATTCACCCCGGGGTGGATCATGCACCCTGGTTGACTCACTGACATAGACCACCTGAAGCAGCCTCGCGGACCGCAAATGTAGAACAACCTCTGCTTTAATCGAAGATATATTTCCTGGGCTAATCGGCTTGTGATCCTATTTTACTGTCTTTATTTGTAATTTTTCACGCATTCCATCCTTAACTCATAAAAGTATACTCTAGCTATTCAATAGCAATATTTAATCTATTTTGAGTTTTTTTATATCTAAGGCTTTCCTTTTTACAGTTTCTCTTAAGTCAGTTTTAGTACTACTCGTTCGTCTCCCAGACTCTAAATGCGTCTTACTATCTTTCATAAGACGGTTCTTGAGTCACAGTGGATGTGGCTAGACACATAATCTACACACTTAAGTTGGTGAACAAATATGGAAATAGATGAATCTGGCAAACTGTTAATCAGCACCGCTAAACGACCACTACCGAATTTCTGAAGTATATAATAATTTACATACGTTACAGATTGGTTGCTAGCCAGGTGGCATCGCTACATCAATAATTGCCATTATGTATTTAATTATAACATCAATCCCAATTTATAAAAAGAACTATAAATATATCAAACCATAAATCGTGCTCAAGCGCACTAGTTCACATAATGCCAATTTTTTCAATAAAGGGTCAAGTTTTCTATAGCAAAACAATCAATTTAATATACCATACGCTTCTCTTCGATCTATTCTTATAAGAACTTACACTACTTGAAAACGGTTACAAAACTACCTCAAGTAAAATTTTTCATCCCAATATTCCTCCATTCAATAAGGAGTATTTGCAAATATTTGTTTTCTGAGCCGGAGTGTTAATTTTAAAATTACGGTAATGCCTTGCTATGTAGTGTGGACCCTGAATTCGAATTTTTAGACTCATTAGCGCTGGTGTTCCTGAAAACATTTTCTTGTCAGTCTTCTTCTTCGGAAACTATCCCAGCCTAACTCTTTCAACATTATGTATGTACTGGAATTAGATGGAACAAATATCCAATCTTCACATCGGTATTAAACATTAAAAAATTTTATTAGTACTACGAAAAAATTGTTTATAAAGAATCTAAAAAGATTCAGCTTAGTGTTCTTTCCTCTTCTTATTCATGCTGTAGATCGAGTCCTTTTAGCTTTTCACTTTCTCCATAGGAGAAAGTATTGTTTTCGTGAAAAAAATCGATTTCGAGATTTTAACGGCCCCTGAACAGGTTTTTACCATTTTCTTGATAATTTCTGATGGATAGGGCTTATGTGGGCGCTCAAACTCATCAACTCTTAATCAGATCAACGCGAAAATTTTATATTTGGCATTTTTATTGGAGGGACAAGAGCTGATTAGTTTTTGGTTAAAATCAGTCAATTGAAAGTATATATTTACTCTTCTCACTTACCCGTTTCTTTCAAATATTTGCTTTAATACTTGATCAATGTAAAAAATTATTGGGATAAAAGTTGTAGGAAATTTAATTTTCTACAACTTTAGTTCGAAACATTTCCCCACATAATGCATTGCTTAAGAAATAGTTAAAAACCATATTTATTTAGCTACCACCACTTCACCGCCTAGTGGAGACTTTTGTAAACACATAATTACGTCTTATTAACGCACCTTTTTAGTGCTTTTCGTCATTGCTGAAAAGCACTATTATCTTCGTGATATCCGTCCGTCCGTACGCATATATCAGGAAAGAATTGGCTCAACCGATTTCAACCAAATTTGGTACATAGAATCTTCACATAAATATAGAACTAAAATGGCATATTTAGACCAGATCGAGTAAGCAGGGGTGCCAAAATTGCAAAATTAAACTTCTAGGTAATAATGAATTTGGAAGGAATTGGCCGAACCGATTTCAACGAAATTTAGTATGAAGAAGATATGCAACGTTAAAAAACAAAATCAATATTTTAATGTAGATATAAAAATTCGGGCTGCCACAGTACAGGAAATAAAAGAAATCTTTTTACAAGTATTTGTGTAGAACTGTTCACATCAATTTTAACCAAATTTAAAATTTGGTATGGAAATATATATACAATACTATAATATCATATTTAGACCGGATTAACCAAACAGGGGTGCCACATTTACAAATTAAATTCTTTCAGTAATTACGGATTTGGAAGGAATTGCGTGAACAGATTTCAACCTAATTTTCTCCATTCCTGAAATATTTCTAAAAATTCCAAATTGGATAAATGATAATAAATATTTAAGGAACTGAGAGAAAAATTCAAAGATCTTACAAATAACAGGCATAAAATCATACAGCAGCCTTCTGATATTGGATATAGCCACGAAGCTCCAACAATTAAGAATAATAAGTAAGGATGTACACGGGTTTCCCGTGGGGCAGAAGTGTTTTTCGTCAAATTCGTCGTAGTATAATTGTATACTAATGTATTTGCTTTGAAATCAGAAAAATATTTTTCTTTATAGTGGTAGCCCTGCATTTTTGATCCGTTCTAGACATACTCATTTCGTTTCTCCATTCTATACTCGCCCTACAAACGAACTTTCTTTGAAATCCGTTCATCCAATACCTTCCAAATTCATAGTTACAGAAACATTCTAACCTTGATATTGTGGTAATCCTCTATAGTCGACCAAGTTTAAATATAATATTTTGGTTATTTATTTATATTAAGATTATATATACTATACTTGGTTAAAATCCATGAGGTCAGTTCTCTAGAAATACGTGTATAAGAAATATTATTTTACTTTTTACTGTGGTAGTCCTGCTCTTTAGCTCCGCTTTAAACATTTTGATTTCATTATGGTATGTTGTACAAGTCTTATATACAAAATTTAAATGAAATCCGTTCAGCCAATTCCTTCCAAATCCTTAATTACTGAAAGAGTTTAATTTGTAATTGTGACATCCCTGTTTGGCTGATTTGGTTCAAATAAGCTAATATGGTTTTATATATTAGTGTATATTATAAATATTAAATTTGGTTAAAATTGATGTGGACAGTTCAACACAAATATTTGTAAAAATAACTGTGGCAGCCCTGCTTTCTATATATATACAAAATATATTGATTTTGCTATTTTATGTTACACTCCTCTTTCATACAAAATTTCGTTGAAATCTTTTTGGCCAATTCCTTCCAAATTCATAATTACCGAAAAGTTTAAGTTTGAAATTGTGGCACCCCTGCTGAGTCGATCCGGTCAAAATGTCATTTTGGTCATGTATGTATTTATGTGAATATTCAATATACCAAATATGGTTCAAATCTGTTAAGCCAATTCTTCTCTGATATATGCGTACGGACGGACGGACATCACGAAGATAATAGTGCATTTCAACAATGAAGAAAAGCACTAACAAGTAGGGATCTGCAGGGGTTTCCCGTGGTACATAATTGATTTTCCTCAAAATCGCCGTAGTGTAATCATATTTAACCTTGAAATACTTTTATGACATATTACCCACTGCCATCTAGCTCAAATTTTGAAAATTCACCCATAGTAGTATTTAGGGGTTAATGTATTTGCTTTGAAATCAGAAAATTATTCTTCCTTAAATGGTGGTAGCCAGGGCCGAGCTATGAGCGAGCCGGACGACTGCCAACGTTTTGGGGGCGCTATCCCGATCATTTATCTATGCATTACTTGCAAGTGAATAAATATTGGATACAAATTTATATCGCGGAACGGGCTAAAATCTTGATGGCATTCCTTTTAATTTGTCATTATCAAGATTTTTTACAGAGCGTTTAATAAATTAACATGTACTTTGTAAATTTCTAAACAAACATTAACGGAGAGGGGCGCTGGAGTGCTATCTCACCCGGGGCGCAAAAATTCCTCGGACCGCCCTGCTTTATAGATACGTTAGAAACATGTTCATTTTATTTTGCCATTCTATACTCGCCCTACAAGCGAAATTTCTCTTTGAAATCGGTTCAGCTAAAAACTTCCAAACTCATAGTTACAGAAAAATTCTAACCTTGATATTGTGCTCCACCCAGTTGAAATATGCTGTTTTGGTTATTTATTTATATGAAGATTATATGTACCATATTGGATTAAAATTTATGCAGCCAGTTCTATATAAATACGAGCAAAAATATAATTTTACTTTTTATTGTGGTAGCCCTGCTCTTTAGCTCCGCTTTAAACATTTTGATTTCATTATGGTATGTTGTACAAATCACGATCCTGGTTTCGATGCTTAGCATCATCTTGACCTGATGATGCCGCTAAGCATCGAACCCCTGGTCGTGAGTTTTGTAAACTAAATTTGTGGTATTGTAAAAGTTATTTTTGTCGTGTTTTTAAGACGGAATACCACCTAGTGAAGACCCATACAGTCAAATTTGAGTTTAAATTAAAGTCCACCTACTCTATGCTAAAATGGCGTCGTTTGTGGCTGAACTAGAAACAAAAGTTTTTGAACCAGGTAACAGCATTATTTCTCCTAGAAATAAAACTTATTGTGTTGATAAGCTTTGGAGTGGAATTATCTAATCGAATTTCATTTTACTTCTCTCACGTCATTTAACATGAATCGTCATTTCCACAGCTTATTGTCGAAATTCGCAAAACGCCAATTTCATGCTCTTACATCACCAGTTCTTCAAATTCGCGAACCAAGAAATTAGTATCTTATAACACCCAAACGCGAACGCTAAAACGTCATGTGAAATGTCATAAACTGATTTGGTAATCACCCAAAGCTCTCGGAGGAGTAAAATTTTCAAGTTTCTAATTACATTTATCAGAATGAAGATTTCAGATGGCCGTAAGAATTCCATAAATGGCGATCTTCGGGCGACGGGATTAGACGACAAATATTATCAAGGCTTCTGTGGTATGGATTACATGCACATGTTCATTTATGCCAAAGCGCCGCGTCTACTTCCGTCAAGCCAATCAGAGGCAAGTTCAGCTAGAGCATTTTTAGCTGTTTCTTCTTTTCATTACAAATATACACAATAAATTTCATTTGAAAGAAAAATATTTTGCAGCAGCAATACTTACCTTAAATTATTCATTATGATTTCAATACAACTTACACAATATGATTGCATTATACTAAATATTTCAATAACTATTTTATTAATATCGTATCTAATTAATTTATTGTTTAATCTTGCTATATAGTACAAGTATTATAATTGTATTAATTTCACAGTAGTTGTTCCAAGTATTCTGTTAATTTATTTTTTCATGCTGAGATATGCTTGTAAGATAAGAAATTACCCACTTATATTAGAAATAAATTCATTTGATACATTTATACGTATACTGAAGCTATTTTGAAAATAAAACAAATTTCTTAAAATAAATCCAACACCAAAAATAATACTGCAACAGATCAAAATCTTTGGGACAAATTTCTGTAGCAGTAAATGATCTCGTACTGTGTTGCATTAAAGTGCCACAGGAAACATTAACGGTTTCACGGAAGACTTCGTAACGCGCATATTCCGACACTACTGATGTTTTCCAATTTCGCCAAACTCCATATAAAGTAAACTTGGGATTTGTATTTGATCCATACGGGAACAATTGGATTTTGTTTTACGATTCCTTATTTCGCCACCGATAATAACGGGTGATTCAGCCACAGCAGCGCACGCAAGTCCGAAATTAGAAACGATTCTGAAGCTCTTCCTTCTCACGGAGCCACTCGGTGAAAATGTGCGGTCATTTGCTGAGTGACGTAATTTCCAACGGTTCCCGGTTTCGCGTTGCATCACGCCCGGTCCCGCCGAAGCGGATCATTTTCCTTCCCGCAGAGAAAGCGACGCGACTTCCGTAAACTAGCGAAGAAAGTTCCGCAAATCCTTTTCCCGATCAACTCTTGTGTCGCGTATCTTTTTGTTCGGGATGTTCTACGCCATTAGATGGAAACCTGCTCCACGGGTTTCGGAGTGGGTTACGCGTGGCGTCGAGGAGACGGAGATTTTTCCACTTTCACTGCCCTCTGCTTCGGTCGCATGCATTTAACGTGGCTTATAGGAAGAAAGCTGCATTAAAAAAATAATTATTCAGACTTTACATGGTCAGCTATAAAATGAAATATAATTTACAGGTATGTCGCTTTTAACATCTACATTGAACCGTACCCTATTATTCAACCCTATTAAAAAGTCACGATTAAAAAAAACACCGTTAAATTAATTATTCATAATGCTTCTAAGAATAAAACAATAGTAAAAAATGGATCTGCGTAAGAGAAAAAAGATAAATTAAAAAAATAACGCTGATAATGAGTGGGACACATATTTTGTCAACGGCTTCTCGTAGAGGTGAATAACGTGAGAAATTTTACACTAACCGTCATATTTTCATCTGTATAGAGGCGCACACATTAAACCAGATTTCGGCCGCAATCGGGAATTAAACGTTTCACATCTTTATCGAAAAAAATATCGAGTATTAATGCAAAAAGCGCTTTTTCCTGTTGAGTTCAACTCGTCTGTGAATTAATTAAAATAAAAAACGAAAATGCATCAAAACTTGGAATTTAATATTAATCATTCAATAGCATCTGAAAAAGAAACGTATAAAATGAAGTTATCAAAATGGGCGCGTCATTAGAGTGGCAGACGCGTTGTGGTGAAAGAATATGTAACCGGAAGTGACGCGATCTTCGAGTCTTCCCCATCCTCCCGCCTCGAACACGCTCCGCGCGAGAGACTGATGACGACGCATCTGTGGCAGCCGAATCTTCTCCGAGGGCCCTCCCCTCCTCCGTGCGACCGCCGCAGCCTTCCGGCCAAAAGGGAATGAGAGCGCATCACTTGAGCACGGTCGCTGCACGGAGCGCCGCAGTGATGCACGGCCAGGCCACGTATAGGAGAAGAGCGGCGAACGCAAAGCGCACGGCGCGGTCCGTCCAGTACATCCTTCAAAGTGAAACAATAAAATGCTTAGGAAACACTTCGAGGGAAAACGATCTATTTTAGCGACCCTAAAATTCGGACGTAAAATAAAAATACTGGTTTGGGATTAGTTTGACGCCGTTAATCGACTTGAAATGCGAGGAGAATGCGAAGGAGAGCACTCAGTGTGCTGAAATCACGATGATAGATATAGTACTTACGAAACCAGAAATTAATAAAGTGCCCAACGGCATTAAAGTTAAAATTTCCTAGCAAAAGAAGGTTTTCTTTCCAGATCTTATCCGTATTTTTTATATTTTTAAATCTATAATTCATTACGCATTTGGGTATTAACAAATGCCAATATAAAAATTGACTTTCATGTAGGTGATACCTATAATATGTGCATTTTCCGTATGACGAAATCCACTGGCCGTAAATTCGCTTAATCAGCAACAATGGGGTTTCCAAAGTCGACGAAAGTTTTTCCCCATCAAGAATTCCTGTTCAAACCAAATTTATGCATCAGATCGATGCGCATTTGAATATCGACGGTAGGAAAATGAATTTTCATTCTTCCGTTCTTCGGTTCGAGTCCCAAAGGTCGTTCTATTTTTAAAAAGTAATTTTAAAATGCAAATAAAAAATACGCTGCAACCATTCCTATGTCATTCAAACGGAGGAAGAAAATGACGCTGGAATCAAACTCGGATCGTTATATTACACGTACATAAGCCCTTGTTGTTAGAAAGGAGTTAATAATAAATAAAAATAATATTATATAATATTAATTCGTATATCTTATTTTTTAACGCGTTTAAAAAAATACGCTTACAGTTTCACTTTGGTGTCTGTCTGTCCGTCCGTCTGTATGTGCAATTGCTTAAATTTAAATTGTGAGAAATTTTTTTTTAATACCTACGAAGGTATGAAAGTTGAAAAGCATTAATTTTGGGCTTACATTTCCGTAAAACCACATAAAAAATAAGGAAGTTAAATTTACGTATATAACGGGCAAGTTCCAAATTCTCCTCAGATCTTCAATTACGTTAATGGGAGAAATCTTCATAGCGAGATTAAACACAAAATATTACTGAATTAAATATTAGAAGAAAAAAGCGCTAATTTTATCCATGTTCATGGATGCCACTCTATTTTTATTATTTTACTTAAATATAGTACATATTGAATTACTTGAAAATATACTGCTTTATATTATTTCTTTCCATTATGCATTTTCGAAATATATTTATCTATTTGCGCCTCGCAACAACTTTCTCCTATGGTTGATATTAAAAAAACTCCAACAGCCGGTGAGCAAATGTGAAAGTCAACTACTAAGTAGCCGTCCTCAGCGGTCACCCACAGATCCCAGACTTTAAAAAGACGCGTTTATTGCGTTTTCTTTTTTGCACGTGATAAAGTTTTGGACGGGCTTCGAAATAAAAAGACCACTCCCCACTAACTTTCGCCTCCTCAAATTCATCATTTCAGCCAAGGCTTAGCGAGAGTTGTGCTCGCAAAAGGATTCGCCGAGCTCGTCTCAAATATCCACTTGATTGGTTCGAGCGACAAATTAGGGAATGGAAGCGACAAGGACTGCTGTGGTCACGCGCGCCGTCCGAATTCGTTGATGATCGTAGGAGCGACGCGAAGGAACTACTTCTCGGATTTTACGACATCATTACCGGAAAAAGTTCCATCACAAACCGAGCAAACAGGGTTATCGTGCGAAGCGAAAGGCCATAAAGTTTTAAGCCGTAAAGATAAAAAATAAATGCCGTATGCATTAGTGATTCTCAGCAAGTGGGACGCGAAGTGCTTCTAGATGAGACGAGAAATTTCAAAAATAGTTATTGCAAAACTTTTTCTCAACGAAATTATTGCAATATCTAATGCCCTTAAAAAATTTTACTTTTATTAATACAATACTGAAACTCATTTAACGTAAAAACTCACTTCTTGAAGAAGGTGGAGTATTGTTTTCATCATGGTGGGACCCAAATTTTTTGGCAAAATGGTTGGTTGGGCGTAAGATGCAAAAGTTTAAAAACCTCTGGTATGTTACGATGTTCTCGCGCGGAAGCTGGCGCGCGCCATAGATGATAGTGATGAGGAGGCGCGGTCCCGAACGCATTGGTTGACTACGCGCTTACTGCCTCAATACATGGCGCAATTGTGCTAATCATAAGATACAATTCTTCTTCTAATTTCGTAATCTGCGTCCCATTTGCGCCTGTATAATTTAATCTCAATTATCAGAATAATGCGTTACATCATCCATCGAGTTTTTCCCAAAAATATTACGCGTTTTTATTGATGCTACATGAATATACTACAATGTGGCGTATGTAGTTAGCTATTTGTTTAGCAATAATCGAATGGAATCCCATCGAAAGCAGAGGCTAATAAACGGCGCAATATACATTGCACAAACTTTCTCATATACGTACATATAATAATGCGTAGCAACAGAACAAAAGTGACTGACACCATCAACCTCTCACATCTAATACCTCTCACTAATAAGCGCGTGGCGTTAACAGAAAAGTACGGAATTTTAGACTAGGGAATCCCCGGGTTCCCCCTCCCCTCCGACGCGTGCGCTGAGCGTCTTGTACGGAAAATATGCCACTGGACGGGGGCGGGTCCAGAAACTTTCCAAGGGGTGGGGGGGATCGCCCCAATTATCCCTCCTCCCTCTTGATTCCGCCTCTGCCGACAATTAAACCTTTTGAAAATTCATACCTCCATCAGAATCTTTCTTTCCCTTATCAGTCAATTGGGATAAAACCCGGATAAAAAACCGGATAAATGACTCAAGTCACCCATACAAACAAAGGATCGTGGCTTTTAGCCACATGGTCCATAGACAGATTGATTTTCAAACATTATTAAGAAACAATCCAAGAAAATGAAGAACAAGACAACAACGCTTGCCCCAATTGACGATAAGAAAAAGTTTATTTCACTTCCCTTCTTTCCAACCCTCACCAAAGGGTTAACAAAAATATTTCAACACGTTGAATACTTAGTAACATTCCACAACACTAACAACGTCAAAAATTTAATAGGGAACCCAAAAGACAAAATACACGTCACAAAAATCTGGAGTGTATCAGGTGCTTTGCCCCACTTGCGACATGTCATATATAGGCCAAAAGAAAAGAAACCTCACCATCAGATTTAAGAAACACTTAGCGCATTACAAACACGGTCATATGGATAAATCTGCCGTCGCGAAACACATTTTTGGAAACAATCGCCCATTAGATACAGACAACCTTATACTGCTAAAACAAGTTCCCAATGCAAAACTTGATGTGACGGGAAGCCTTTATATACATAAATATAGACACACACTGACGGAAAACGACTTTGGGGTAATTAACAGCGTTCTTTTTCAACTGATCTCGCCCCTTCCCTCGCCACCTAGGTCATCTATGTCCCCCTCCCCTCCCCCTGCCCACCCACCAGGTGTAAATGCACGAGCACACCCCCTCATCGCCACTTGAGAGAGTGCCACCAGTTTGCCCGCTCTTAAGTCCTTTTAGCCCTTGATGGTGGTTACGTCGTAACCGAAATATGTATCGGCTTTTTTATCCGGCTTTTTATCCCGTTTCTTTCCCTTTTCATACAGACTTCATCATCGGTGTGGAAACAAGGAATGTTGCGCGGAATGAATTTAAGAACGCACCCAGTGGATGGCAATGGGGTCGTCCAAGGGGAGGGCGATCGCCCCTCCCTTGGATCCGCCACTGCCACTGGACAATATATAGTAACTTTTTGGGACATATGGCTTAGTATAATTTGTGACATCAGGCTGTACGATAGGATTGATTTTAATCAAAATCCCTATAGCCATTTTTGAATAAATCGAATTTTGTTTCAAAATATCCCAGAATAAAGTACCCTTAATTGTTGCGCAATATCGTTTATCTCATCAGAATGCTTTTTATGAATAATATTATCCAGAAATATGAGATATCATTCGATTTAGTTTAACCGTAAGGATGTGGTAAGAGTTTGAATGAATCGCGGCGGAGGCGTGACGTCATAAGGCTTAGGTAAGGTAGCTTAGCGTACATTGTAATGTCACTGGACGCCATATAGTGATTTCAAGAGACATGGCTTACGCAGTATTATTTGTGAGACATCAGGCTCTACAACTGGATTGATTTTAATCAAAATATCTGAGCCATTTTTGAGTAAATCAAAATTTTCAAAATATTGCCAAGAATAAACTACCCTTATTTTAGTGCAATATCATTTTTATGAAAAGTCTGTAAAAGATGATATGGTGCACAAATACGAGATATAATTCGATTTTATGTACGCGTTTGGACCCTAGAATCGGCGAACAGACCAACAGACAGACGGCATGGCGGAAACCACTTTTATGGACTCAGGGACACCTGAAACGCGTATTTCCATCAAAATCTCGAAGTCGAATTTTTTCACGATTACAATACTTGCTAAATATACTACGTATATGATTAATTAAAAGAGAAGAAATTGCATACTCGCTGTCCGATCTATGATTTTCTACCGCTCGCAAAATGGTTATAAAGAAGAAGAAATTAAGTGTATACGAGTACAGTTCTTATGTTCCTTGAAACGAGAATATCATGCTTTGTAAACAATAACGCAACACCTTTTATGATTATTGAACTTAATGTAAAAAATTGCTTAATAACAAAGATAACGTTTAATGTTTATCTGTTAAAGCTTTGACTAAACATCTATAAAGAAAACGCGGACCTATTATCACTACTATCGCGAAGCTATATCGACTTTGACACGCCCTCTGTAAAGTATTAACCTTTATCGTCCGGAATTTGAATCCCATTTGTAGCCGCTGCCGGCCGGAATTTTTTTCGACATTTAAATTACGGTGTTGAGAGCGTTCTTTTCTCCCAGCTGCCTCTAAAATATTTCGAACGAGAGCCATTCGGAAGTCTCGATGTGATACTTCTCCCCCACAGGATGAGAGAAATACAACGTGAAACTTAGCAGAACTTCTAATATGCTTACGCCTCAAAGATACGTGGAGAACTGAATCCTCTATGGATGCGGCGAAGTTCCAGCATGAGAGCTGAGACCAGATGAGCAGGGTAAACAGAGAAGAATATCTATTGGGGGAGTTTGTTTACCGTTCAAGAGAAAGATAAGCGAGAGTCATGATTCACTCTCCCATGCCTCTTGGATGGTGTAAACGATAGTTATGACGTCATTAGAACTGCAGATCCCTTCTAGGAGCCAGTACTAAAAAAGGAAAAATATGCGGGAACTTATGTTCCCTTTCGTACCGCTGGACCTACATTTTTGCGGGAACTTAAGTTCCCTTTAGGACGATAAAGAGCGGTGATCATATTTTGAAATAGTGTTATTATTGTTCAGTAATTCATGCTCTATGATTAATTTAGAATTTCTAAGTAAAACTTACACTGCTACGTTGTCTGTTAAATAACTTTACAAACGATGCCAGAACAACAATCAGTTTAGCAGTTTGATCGAATTATCTCTAGAAATGTTGATGAATATAACAAAAAAGTTAAAATTGCTTACTGGAGCTACTGGAGTGCTAAACAAAAGTACAAGGCGTGCCACTTTAGGTTTTTCACCTTTACAAAATCAATTAAAGTTCAAATGAAACGTTACATCGAGTATAAATTGAGAGTTTAGGAGAGTTATTTCTTGGCAGAAAAAGAAATAATTACAAAATTTTCAATATACTACCGTATATTCTGGAATGATTTTCCCATTATTTATTTTCCCACCTCCAATATTGAGGCAGAAATAGAAGAATTTTTCTCTCCATCTTTAACGCAATTCGCCATTATTTGTATGGCAATAAATGTCATATTATATATCCGCCAGTTAAGTTAAAACATTAAAATTTTATTTTTGCTATTAAGTATAAAATTGCTGTCATTCATTTATTTTAAATATCTCTTACAGGGCCGTTACGGTTTTTTTTATGAATCTAATAACAACAACAAAGACAACCACTTACAGCGGAGCCCTCGACAGGATTCGAACCCGCAACCCTTGTATTGGGAACCGGACATGATAACCGCCCTTCCATCTAGATATCTTAAATGTAAAATTACCCGAATGATTTCCCTGCTTGCTTTGGGGATAAAATTCCAACGAAGAAAGAGGGAAATTACGCGAGGAAGTAAGTATTAAGCGTACCTAGCACTAACAATTCCAATGATGAGCAAACGCACACACCAGGGAACGATAAAATCACTGAAATATAATTCCACAAACAAAAATCACATCGGCACGAGTTAAGCCATGATATCGTGAGACCGAACTGGTACCAGCGTGGGATTACTAAAAAGACGTGGAATGGGTTACCTTTTGAGATGGATCCTGGCCGCATGAAGTGTCGAGTCCGGCTCGTTCAGGAGGTATCGCCTCGCTCCAACGATGGCGTTTCTGAAGTATTCGGCCTCGTCCGCGTCGCTCACGTCGTGGGCGAATCCTGCCTTGTCCGCCTCCAGGAGGCACTTCGTGCTCAGCTCCGAAAACCTTTCATTGCGGAAATGCCACTGGTGGGTCAGGTAGTACTCGAGTGCCTTGTTTGCCGTGTATATGCGACGTTGAAGGCGCCAAAGCCTGCAAAGCGACCGTCTCGATTAGAGCAGCTTTCAATTCCCAAACGAATCTTCGATATTCTTCTTTTCCAATTTAAATAAATAAGAGCCGTACGCTGGATTGATGGATATTCGAAAGATACTACAAACGCACCAATTCGGAAAAACAAATTTGTACATACCTACATACATGAATTGCAAACAATTCACATATTTTATAACTATTTATTGGTAAACTTTCATATTACTCGCCCAACTATAGTTCCACTATACGTTAAAGTACGCGTGAAGATATTTTTTCACTCGTCAATCGGTATCTATACATAAAATATGCCTTTTTCTATTCTTTCATTTTGCAGATACGGATTCTTAAAAAATTTAGGTCGTGCCGCCTTTATATATTATTATTATTAAAACCCATTAATTTTCAATTTTTTTATGCTTTACGTAAAACATGCAAATTGAAAAATAGCTAGTTGATTTATATTCCAACATTTTTGTAGGTGCGGCAAACTTTCAAAGATAAAGAGAATTTTGTGGGATCCCCGCCTTATAACAAGGTTGCATATTTATACATAAGGGAATCATAACTTTTGGAAGTATACATTTTTGTAACTACGGGGTCATTAATTTAATAGAGGAAAGATTATTGCCCTATTGACATCAAAATTTCCAAATTGTTAATTTGTTTATTTAACAAAACTCTTAACGGAACCGCTAACAAAGTTAGGAATCATAGGTTTAAAGCTAGTCTTCATTACCTTGGCTTTTTACCGCGCAACCATAGAATAGTATCTACAAATAGTGCCGGTATGAGGTGAAGAAAGAATACACAGAAGAGATGCAGTGCGGCAGATGAAGTGGTAGAACCCCCTGGATACCAGAGAATGTCGTTGAACGGCGTCTCCGCAGCCAGCTTGCGAGCCATGAGCACTATGTCGCCTATGGTTACTGGCTTCACCGTAGCGGTTGTACAATTGTACACTGGAAGTAAGGGGTCCTTCAATCCTTCTTTAGGAACTTCTTCCGGTCGTCTATTTATAAATATAGAACTTATTAATGTACAAAATGCACGTGTAGTCGATAGCAAATATAAATAAATAGAATAATAAAGATAATATTAATATTCATTTGGTATTGTTCTAATAAAATAATGGGTGGTAAAGCATATTTAAAAAATAATCATAAAATACAGGGTGTTCCGCGAAACGTATGCATAATTTCTGGTCGTGATTCCTTGGCTTATTCTGCGCGAAAATGTCAATATCAACTTGGGTCGAAATCTCAACCGTTACAGAATTACGAGCACTTGAAGTCCGAGCTCCGAGTTTTGTTTTGTAAAAAACTTACGTAATGTGCATCGCACAAACACATTATTTACACCTCCGGACGTAGATTAAAGATACGCATCTTTCTGAATACGGAGATGTGAGTTGCAAACAATAACGCTGGAGGAACGCTGGGTCAAGATCTGACCTCAAAAACACTAGTTTTTGTTACGCCGATTTTTGCGAAAAGCTAATGGAACCTTTATACAAAATGTCTACGCCAACCATACAAATTTCACATGCTACCGATCTCTCGTTCTCGAAATGTAAGCGAAAATGTCCACAACCGTGTCCAAGCGGAGCAGCCTGAGGTCAGCAAGGAACAGGGAGGTATACTGTACAACGCTGTACTTCTGTAGTCATACCTGTTCCCGCAGAGCAGCACCAGTAAGTATATATGTATAATATAACGTCTATAAACAATGATAACCCTCCTCTGTAAGAAGCCTCTATATATAATGATATCTATATGTTATATCATCCTACTCTGTAAGGAATGTCTATTATATATATATATATATATATATATATATATATATATATATATATATATATATATAACAACTTACGGAAAAGGAAAGGTAAAATGAATATATGGATGTCAACAAGGTGTTGGGATGAGGAAACCCAGTGAGCACTCACCAATCAGACGACTTCAGGTTGGCGAGGCCCCGGGGATGTCGAAGCGACACACGTAAAATAACACAAAAACACAGAAACATCACAAACGTAAAGCTTTCGGAACTACTCCTTCTTCAGCTACAGAGAGAGAATATATATATATATATATATATGACCATATCATCATCCTCCCTGCCGACAAGGGCACCACCACGGTTGTGATGGATCGCGCCAAATATAACGAGGAAGCCGAGCGCCAACTTTCTGACGAAACCTCTTACCATCACCTTACTTCCAACCCCACAGACCACCACTCCTACCAAATTTCGTCCTATCTTCATTCCTCAGGCAAACAGGAAGGCCTTTCCGATTCCACCATTGCTCTAATGATCCCCAACAAACCCCGCACACCCACATTCTACCTTCTCCCTAAAATCCATAAACCCAACATCCCCGGCCGCCCCATTGTTGCCAGCTTTAATTCCCCTACAGAACGCATCTCCGCCTTCGTTGACTACCACCTACAACCTCTCATTCGTCAATTCCCTTCCTTCATCCAAGACACTAACCACTTTCTCAAACGTCTCAAACACCTCCCCTTTCCTCTCCCACCCAATACCATTTTGGCCACTATCGATGTCTGTTCCCTCTACACAAACATCCCCCACGATGATGGACTCTCTGCCCTTAGTAAACTCCTGGACTCAAGACCACCCGACGCAAGACCTTCCTCCCATTTCTTATTAGACTTGGCAGCAATGGTGCTCAAATTGAACAACTTCTCTTTCGATGGTCGTCACTACCTTCAAATTAGAGGCACTGCGATGGGCACCCGAATGGCGCCTTCATACGCCAATTGCTACCTTGGAGAATGGGAAAGACTCTTCCTCAACGTTCCACTCAGACCACTTTTGTGGCTGAGATACATCGACGATGTCTTCCTCATTTGGACGCATGGACCTGACTCTCTCCTTTCCTTTCTCTCGCGTCTCTCCTCCCATCCTTCACTGTCCTTCACCCACCAATCCTCTACCTCCCACATCACATTCCTGGATGTCGATCTTTACCTTCAAGACAGCCAAATCCGCACCTGTGTTCACATCAAACCCACCAACAGCCTCCAATACCTCCACTTTGATAGCTGCCATCCCCTTCATACCAAAACCTCTATCCCCTATGCCCTTGCTCGTCGAGGATGGAGGCTTTGTTCCGATAGAGCATCCCTTCTAGAGTATTACTCTGTCCTCGAGGATGCTCTTCTCAAACGTGGTTACCCTCCAGTCTTGGTCCGCGAACAGATCCATAGGGCGATGACGCCTACCCACATTGGATCTCATCCTCACACACCCACTATTCCTGCATCTACCCCTCCACTCACTCTTACGACACTTTTCCATCCTGGTATCCACGAAGCTCTCAAAACAATCATTCATGCTGCCCACCCAATTCTTACCTCTTCCTCCCATCAGTCCCTCTTTATCAACCTTTTTGCCAATCCTCCGCTCCTCTCCTTCCGCCGGCCCCCAAATTTGGGAAATATCTTGTGGAGGAAGGATCTTCCCACTTCTACCACGCTTCTTGCAATAGGTTCCCACCCCTGCGGAAAACCTCGCTGCCTCACTTGCCCTATCCACCTACCATCATCTTCTTTCTCGAGTCCCTCCACCAACAGCACCTACCCCATCACCTCCAGAAGCAACTGCACCACCCGTAACGTCATTTACCTCCTTACCTGCACCCTTTGTCCCGCGTTTTACGTAGGCCTCACCAGCAATCCGTTAAACATCCGAATGAACGGTCACCGGAATAGCGTTTCTCTCAGACGCCCCCTCCCAGTTGCATTACATGCTAATACCCACAATGTCCCCTTCAATAGTTGCTACAATGTTAGGATTATTCGCGCTTTACCCTATGACACTCCTGCCCCCCTTCTCCGACACTGGGAACTAGCACATATCCATCTTCTCGACTCTTTCTCTCCGCCTGGCCTCAACCTCCGCTAACCCTATTAGCCCCCTTACAATGTCTCCTTGTTACTTTGTAACTATTCTCACTCTACCTCATCACACTCCCTCTTTATTGGCTATCCACCCCTCCTACTCCCCACCTCCTCCAATCATCAACCTTCCCACATCACCCTGTCATTCCCCGCCCAGTGTGTCACTTTACGTTACTCTTTCGCTGAAGAAGGGCATAGGCCCGATAAGCTTGCGTGTGTTTTTGTGTTCGTGTGTTTTACGTGTCTCTTCGACGCCCCCAGCAGCCTGCCAGCTTGGTCCTCAACTTGGTGAGTGTCCGCTGGGCTTCCCTCAACACCTTGTTGCCACCCTCATCACTACCTTTTCTTTTCCTTTAGTTTATATATATATATATATATATATATATATATATATATATATATATATATATATATATATATACACACACACACACACACAAACACACACACTGCAAGCATTTCATCTCACCTTGAAAAAACATAATCTTTCAGAAAGATATTATATCATTGAAATATTTTTCAATTCAAAATATTTCTCCTCTGCCCCGAATTTCTTTTCTCCTAATGGAGCAATAATGGAATATTACAATAATAAAATTTGCACTTTCAATAATATTATACATTTTCCACATTGGCTTAATAATGCCGCAGATTTCTGCCTAACTTTAGAGTTGTAGTTCATTTAGAAGTGAAAAAATATTTTATAATTGTTTAAATTTTAAAAACTTTTAAGAGCCGCAATAACAATTACATAGAGATATTGAAATGTTTATTCGTTTATTTACACAAAATTCTAAATAAATTAAATATCTCAGCTCCCTAAATCGCACCGAAATATCTTAACATTTATCTAATTGTTTAAAATCTATGAATTTTTAACTGCGAAACAAAATAAAATATCAAAATTTCTATGATCCCTATTTCTTTATTTTTACAAATTCTACATATAAAAATGTCAGCTCCGTAGCACATAGGGAAATACATAAACCTTGAAAATTTGTTTAAAGAATTGCGAAAATTTAGCTGCCGCATTATTGAACTTTCTCAAGATTTTCGATTTTCTCGTTGGTTTTCCACAAAATCCTAACTATGTAAAAAATTGCGAATCTCCAGATTTTCTGGAAGTACCTAAACATCCTCCTATATATATATATATATATATATATATATATATATATATATATATATATATATATATATAACAACTTACGGAAAAGGAAAGGTAAAATGAATATATGGATGTCAACAAGGTGTTGGGATGAGGAAACCCAGTGAGCACTCACCAATCAGACGACTTCAGGTTGGCGAGGCCCCGGGGATGTCGAAGCGACACACGTAAAATAACACAAAAACACAGAAACATCACAAACGTAGAAGCTTTTGGAACTACTCCTTCTTCAGCTACAGAGAGAGAACTGATGGCGGTGACACTGGGTGGAGGCATGGGGGTGGAAGGGTAGTGCGGAAAGGTCGAGGATTGGAGGAAACGGAGGGGGTTGGGGATGGGTAGGGTGTTGGGAGAAGACAGAAAGGGTGTGAAAAGCTATCGAAGTTTGAGGCCTGGGGGAGTGAAGGAGTTTAGGAGATGGATATGCGAAAGCTCCCACTGACGGAGTTGGGGAGCCGAAGCATTGTCGGGGAGAGCGCGAATGACTCTCACTGTGAAGCAGTTGTTAAACTTTAAATTATGTTTGTTCGCATGAACGGCCACTGGCAGCGGTCGTTTGAGAATGACGCTGTTGCGGTGGCCATTCATGCGGATGTTGAGGGGATTGCTGGAGAGGCCAACATAAAAGGCAGGACATTGGGTGCATCTCAGGAGGTAAATGATATTGCGGGTGGTGCAGTTGCTGGTGGAAGTTATGGGGTAGGTGATGTTGGTTGTGGGACTGGAGAAGGAGTTGCAGGGGGGGTTTATTGGGCATGTTAGACATCGGGGTCTACCGCAGGGGTAAGATCCGGCAGGGTGTAAAGGCGTGGGTGCTGGGGGTTCTTTCTTCCATAGAATATTTGCCAGATTAGGGGGACGGTGGAAGGAGAGCATCGGTGGTCTGGGAAATGGGATCTGGTGAGGGGAGGATGAGAGGATAAGGTGGGCGGCTTTCAGGATGTTTTTCAGAATGTCGTGGATGCCGGGGAAATACAGGGTGGTTAGGGTGAGTTGGAGGGTGGAATCGGTGGTGGTGTGGGTATTGGGGTGGGAGTTAGGGGTGGCGGGTGCGACTGCCCGCCGGATTTGGTCTCGGATCAGATCCGGCGGGTATCCGCGCTGTAAGAAGGCATGTTCGAGAGTGGAGCAGTACTCGGACAGGGAATCTCTGTCCGAGCAAATTCTCCACCCTCGTCGGGCTAGGGCATAGGGAATAGAGGTTTTGGTGTGGAGGGGTTGGCAGCTGTCGAACTGGAGATATTGAAGGCGGTTGGAAGGCTTGAGGTGCATGCTGGTGTGGATTTTGTTTTCCCGGATGGAGAGATCGACATCCAGGAAGGTGATGTTGGAGGCAGAGGAGTGGTGGGTGAAGGAAAGCGTGGGGTGGGATGAGAGGCGTTGTAAAAAGGATTGTAGCGAGTCGGGTCCATGTGTCCAGAGAAGAAAAATATCGTCAATATACCTCAGCCATAGGAGTGGTCTGGGGGAAACGTCAAGAAAGCGTTCCTCCCATTCACCTAAGAAGACATTGGCATAGGAGGGCGCCATGCGAGTGCCCATTGCGGTACCTTTTATTTGTAGGTAGTGGCGCCCTCCGAAAGAGAAGTTGTTTTTTTGGAGCACCATTTCAGCCAGCTTCGTTAGGAAATGGGAGGATGGTCTTGTGTCAGGTGGTCTGGAGTCCAGTAATTTTCTCAGGGCGGACAGTCCTTGGTTGTGAGGGATGTTGGTGTAGAGGGAGCAGACGTCTATAGTGGACATAATTGTGTTAGGTGGGAGAGGGGAAGGGAGTGATTTTAGGCGTAGTAGAAAGTGGTTTGTGTCTTTGATGAAGGATGGGATTTGACGGACGAGAGGTTGTAGGTGGGAGTCAACATAGGCAGAGATGCGTTCCGTGGGAGAATTAAAGCTGGCAACAATGGGGCGGCCGGGGATGTTGGGTTTGTGGATTTTTGGGAGTAGGTAGAAGGTTGGGGTCCGGGGTGTGTTGGGGATCATCAGGGAAATGGTGGAATCAGAGAGGCCTTCTTGTTTTCCCACGGAACGCAGATATGCAGAAATTTCGGAGGAGTGGCGGTCAGTGGGTTAGGAGGGGAGAGGAAGGTAAGAAGTTTATATATATATATATATATATATATATATATATATATATATATATATATATATATATATGTTAATCATTGAGGGAAACTATCACATTACAATCCCTATTAATGATTATATGGTTGGACAAGACAAGAGAACTTGAAAGAAGAAATGAGAATAAATAAAATTGACATTATAGGGCTGTGAGAAAACTAGATGGGATTTTTTTTATATTAGTAAAAGAACTATTTTTCCATCTAGAGAAAAGATAATTGAGTATAATTTTCGGTATTAGATTTGTTAAAAATAAGTTATTCCTTATACTTAGGCCTTACAATTAGCCATAATGTTAGGCAAGAGAAAAGATGGCTGGGAAAAACAAATTAAAGAAAAGCTCTTTTGACAATCAAAGCAGATAAATGTCTTATGCTTCCCAACATATTTACTGCTTCTGCGTTTACTTCAGCAAGTAAACTCAAAGATGCTCCGAGCACTCCATCAGAACGTTCAGTGAATGAAACAGCGATGTAAACATTACCTTCACTTAATGATAAGCAGGTAGAAATGACAGTGGCGGTGGAAAATGTGTCACACAGTGCTAGTAGCCCATTTACAACATCAGAAATAGAAAAAGTAAGTGACAAAAATGTATACTTTATTCGACCAAAAAATGAAAATTTTCGTCAGTTCTTGAAATTCCATCCGATACAACCAAATATACGTTCAAAATATAATTTAAGCGATCCTTTGGTATATTTTCTAAAAGATGGTTTACGTTGATATTGGTTGTCTTTAAATGAACAAACCGAAGAAGTTTTGTTATTTTTTCTTAGCTTTTAGTAAAGATTCAGACCAGTCAATATTTATAAGTGAATATGGTATTAAAAATGCAAAATATATATATCAAAGAATTGCTGAACACAAAATATCCTTGCCTCATTTAAATAATACTGAAGTATACGTAATAAAGATCGACAATAGACATTTTTAATCTATGTAAAAACATAAGTCCGAGGCTGCAAATGTAAATCGACAGATTTTGCAGAGTAATCGAAACAATAAAGTTAATCGGTAGATGCAGGCAAAGTTAACGTAGCACAAAAGAGTCAGCATACACATTGTTAGATGATAACTTAGATCATGGCAATTTTTTCGAGTTACTTTTACTCATAAGCAAATTTGATCCTTTGTTAAAGATTCATATTGATGATTCAATTAAGAAAAGCAAAGATCGTCATGATGCAGTTAGTAGTAGCAAAGGACAAGACAATTTTATTACATTCTTATCAAAAGCTACAGCTAATTCTGTCATAGATGCTATTACCACTCTTCTAAAACAAATATTAACTGATGAAATCGGATATGCTCAAATGTACAGCATTCAAATTGATACCACATGATATTAATGTACAGGATCAGTGTTCAATTATTGTCAGATATGTTAAAGATACTATTCATGAACGTTTGATATCTGTCGTGAATTGTACTTCAACAACCGGGAAAGATCTTTGCAACTTATTTTGTGAAATTTAAAAAAAATTAAACATTGTTGTGTCCAAATGTATTGAAAATTCCACTGACAGTGCAGCAAATATACAAGGTCATTATCAAGGCTTTAGTACCTGGCTAAATACGGCTTTGCCAGGTCAAATACATATATGGTGCCATGCACATATATTAAATTTGTAAATTAGTGATAAAACACAACCACAGAAGTGATTACATTGTTTGGAGTTTTAAATACATGTGCAGTTTTTATGCGGGAATCCTATTCATGACTCCATGTATGGCAGGAATTTAGCAAATTGAAAGATATAGCAGTTATTGGGGAACGCGTTGGTGGTACAAGGATAAAGTGTTAAGAAAAATGTTAGGCAAATTTAATAGTACAAGTAGAATAATATTTTATATAGATGTTCTACCAAATTTTCATATCAAATAAATTGAACAATGTTGTATGTATGTTACAAAGCGAAAAAAATGTTGGACTCTTTAAAAAAACTTTGAATTTATAATCACGGCGCAAATATTTTTAACCCGTAACCACAGGCAGCGGTCTCTCAGACAGCACGAAAATTTCAATCATCTCATTTAGGGTTCGTGAATCATCTCCACCTTTGAGATTTTGTATACCTTTGTATACTTCAGGTGGCTTTGTTTACTGTATGGCAGTTGCCTTCTAGCATAGGACCTGTGTGTACTATAGCGTGTTTAGTTTCGTTGCCGGTCTGAGAGACCGCATTCCTGTGTTCGTTTAATTTTTTCGGAACTTCTTTTTCACGGATTTGGAAATTTCTGAAGATATGGCGCAGTTAACCGTCCTGGAACGTCGCACGTCCGGAAAAGAAAACAAAAACTGCCTTCCAATGTTATATTTGTAGCAGCTCAGTATGTTTGAAATGTTCAGCACCCGCTTGAGGAGCATGCGCTGAAGTGACGAAGTTTAGAGTCTTCATTTTTTAATGTTTTTCTTTTTATAAATTCTTTTATATTCATGTGTTTAAACAAACCCTCTGCAAAAGACTAAAGCAAATACTAAAGTTTCTGTATGAAATTTAAAAAAGTAACCTATCAAAAATTAGAGCCTTACTTTTTGGTGTTAAATAATTTTCATTTTCATATTTACTAAGAATAATTTGCGTACTAAGAGTTCATATTTTTGTGTTTGTTCGCCAAGACCCTATTTCAAATATAAACATAAGAAAACTATAAACAATGTTGTTTCTTCTCACATAATTATTTATGTTTGGCGTAGGGTCTGAGAGACCACATGCCTGCGTTGGCGCATCAATTTCTGTATTTGAAAATACATCTCCATTATCATCATATTTACAGGCAATAGAAATAGATGTTTTGCAAGCTTTTCGCATGGTAGAAAACACTATAAGTGCTCTTTCTAAAATGTCAAGATATTTTGATGATGTTTTTAGAGCAGCTACAAATTTTGCAATAACTGCAAATGAAGAAATAGAAAAAATAAATGTGGATGTTGTTGTTGAAACAGATTTGAAAGAGAAACGTAAACGAACTAGGAAGAATCTCGCTGGAGAAATTAACAGTAAAGATACTATAATGACTGCGAAAGAGAGGTACTGTATAGAAGTACATAATGTAATAATGGATCAGGTGACTAGTAACTTAAAAGAACGATTTTTAAAGAATGGCAATTTATGCAAAGATTTGTCTTGTTTAGGTCCAAATAATTTTCCTCAAATAATAAATAGTAATATCCCAAACAATGCATTTAAAAATTTAAGTATTTTACTTAAAAATTTAATGAAAATATAACAAAAAAAACAACTACAAACTGAATTGATGGACTTTGCAAGGAAATGGAAAAATTTTAATCAGACTTGGAGCGATGAATTTTTAGTTGAGAAAGTTGAAGTTGAAAGTCTGACATGCATTTTTTTTGTTGGGTTGTAGAACTTATGAACTTTTCTGTTAGCTAAAAAGGATCTAAGCCAATCATTGGCTATTCCTGAGATAACGTAGGCATCCAATTTGCTTAAAAGAATGTCATGGTCAACAGAGTCGAAAACCTTGGAGAGGTCATAAAAGAGAGCAACTATGTTGTCATGCATATCTAGGAAATTAAGAACTGAGTTAAAGGCAACAATAATACTTCCTCCTCGAGGAAGCTCTAACAAGCTTTTTGTATGTGCACATGTGGGGAGACCAGTACCATTCACTTGGAAAAGAGTTCCGTGTTTGTCTGATGATTCCGTATTCCAGTAAAAATTGTAAAATGTTTCAATAGTTGACGCTAATGCATAGGTGCAAATTGCCTTAGTAGTGTAGTGTAGTTACTGACTAACAATAAGCATTTTGCATCTGTAATTACATAATATAAATTTAATAAATTTGTTTAAATTTTTAAATTTAACGTTAAATCTCTTGATTAGTTTTTTGATTGGATCGATTAAATTCATGGCTTTATTAAGATATGGAACCGAGGTAATCTGTTCATAGATAAGCTATAGGGCAGGGTAGCTCATATCGTAATAACTTAGAATCTTGCTGGTAGGGACCTGTAGTAAACTGGGATTCATGATGGTGTACCTATGGATCATTTGTGCAGGCAGAGTACCAGATTGGTAAGTTAACTGGATATTCCATCACAATATATAGTGTATATCTAAAGAATATGGAAGAAATATTTCATATTATTACTTTCTCCATATACGAAGTATAGAGAAAGTATTGTTTTCATGAAAAAAATCGAATTCGAGATTACAACGGAAATACATGTTTTAAGGTCCCCTGAACACGCTTTGACTATTTTCTCGATGATGTCTGTGTGTTTGTCTGTCTGTATGTATGTGATAGATTTTTGTGGGTGCTCTAACTCAAAAACTATTAATCAGGTCAATGCAAAATTTTATATTTAACATTTTTATAAAAGTTAGAAGATCTGATTAGTTTTTGGGAAAAATCGGTCGACCGGAAGTGGGTGTTTACTCTTGTCACTTATCCGTTATTTTGAAATATTTGCTTTAATATTTGATAAATGTAAAAATGTATAGGAATAAAAGTTGTAGGAAATTTAATTTTCTACAACCTTTGTTTGAAACAATTTTCCATATAATGCATTGTTTAAGAGATATATTATATTTTTAGCTGCCACCACCACACCACCTAGCGACAACTGTTGTTAACAATTGACGCTTAGTTACGTCTTAGTAACGCTCCCTTTTCTTTTCTTAATTGTCAACCGGAAGTAAATATTGACAACTATCCCAGAGCTAACAACATGTAATTTGCCATATAAATGTAGAGAAAGTCATATGTTGCCCACATCAGTTTATTTTTATATAATATTCCTTTTGCTATAGCTAAGTTATAAAAAAAATGGAAGGTTTGATCGTACTTCTAAGCACCCTCTTCGTAGGTGTATTTCTCAACATTTCAAAAATCTTTCAGGTTGTAAAACTTTTCAGAAAATTAAATTCGGATTTAAACAATTAAATAATGATTAATTTCAATCCTGAAAAATTAGTTTATCAGGCATTAAATGGTTGGCAGGATGGATCAGTGCAGCAGACTGGACACCGACCCGCAAGATAGCCTGGGACATTAAGTGACAAGAGCGAGACATAGAAGACCGAGGGATGTGGCAGCGAGGGACAAGATGCAGATTGCTGGGATGGCGAGGTCGCCATGGAGTGTCGGTGTGGTTCCAGGCGGAAAGCGCAGTGCAGACAAGAGGAGATCCAGCTTATGTATGGGTAATGTGTAAGATGTAAGGAAAGGCATTTTGTAAAATTTTAGTGAGTCGTTTTGATATTTTCGGTCATCAATGGTTTTATACCTTATTTACTCTCAGTATAAGTTATACAATAAGGTTTATGACGACAACGGCATGAGGTATGATCGCATAGGCTGTGTAGACTTTTTCTATGTATTGACGAATTGTACGAGGTATGGTATAACTCGTATGTTGATGTGAGTGAGATTCCATAGTGCTATGGGGTAGTGTGTGAATGGCACAGCTGATACGAGTATTACGTATAGCTGGGTTGCATATAACTAGGCTTGGTAGTTGTCGATGTTTATTTTTCTTAAAAATCGGAGACGAATATCAACGTTTATTTTAATACATTTTACTAGGATGTTTAGTTTTCGACTTTTATATTTCTTAAAAGCGATCAATAATATAGACGTTAATTTTCATACATTTTATCGGTTTTTATCTATAAAGGTTTTATAAATTGAATTCCTTCTGATAAAATTTAATTAACAGTGTGCAAATAAAAAGAAGGCTTCTTGTATGCTGCCTAGTTTGTTGTTATCTATATTTTGGTGAATGTGTCGTTCGACTTCGATCACCTCACGAAATCTTGATCATTCGTGGAAACATTTATGTGACATAAATATAATATATAACCTAATGTATGAATGGATATTTCGATTTAAAAAATCATACCTTGTTGAGTAACAAACAACTATGAATGCAGGAAAAAGTCCAGAGTATATATACGGAACGATGCTTCTTCGACAGTAATGCAAAATAAGCTAAGCACAGGGGAGACTCTCGGAGGTAGGATTATATAAATTTTATGACAGGGTACTTTTTAAAAAGATTGGTAGTCATCTTTCATTTCGGGAAAACTTTTCTTTTTGGCTTTTGGAGGAGGTCGATAGATCTTGTTGCACAGAACACAATCGAGGTCTCCCGACTTTTCAGTAAATGAAATCTAAAGCGCGTAAGGATTATCGGATCCGGTCGAGGGTAAAGAAAGAGTGCGATAAACCAATCATATTGTTTTGTCCCTTAACTTTGGATTCCGCGGCATTGACATCAGAAAGGAAAGTGTAATGAATTCCGAATGTTGTGGGGCCGTTTGGTATGACAACTATCGACTTCTCTTCCGTTTTGGATGTTTGGTGGTAAAATATACCAAGTTTGAGTGTAGCAAGGCAAGTTTTAAAATCATGACGCATAATTTCGTAGAAAATGTAGTGGTGAAAAATCTACACTTATCAATGACAATTCATTTTCGTTGAATATAAAAGTTTTTAAAATTCGATGTTTATCGACCTTGACCGATTTAAATTGAATCCTACCAAGACTACGTATAACCCAGATCCTACTGTACTACTCACGATCGTCCCGAAACGTTTTAGCACACACGGTGCGCTATCGTCGGACTGATACTGCCTTTGATGCGATCCTCCGGCGAATGCCAAATTACTCGCAACTTTCGCCGGATTGTTCAGGACCGCCGGATAATGTTGGAAGTCGGATAATCGATCGCCGAATAATCGATGATCTACTGTATTAGCTAACTCTGAGTTTTCCAAAAATTCAGATTAGAACCCCGTACTCTAAAACAGTTTTAACTGATTTTTGCAGCGATGGTATTAAAAAATTAAAATTTTCAGGATTTTTTGGGTATAACCCGAATTAAAAAAATCATTCGGAGATTATAAATTTGTTAAAAATTGGGAAAACCCCGAAAAATCCATTCCTAAGTTTTAAGGGCATAAAGGGATCATGTATTTTATTGTAATTTTATTTTAATAAACTAATTTATAAAGTATCATTTTAAAAATACAGTTTGGGATAAGGTGCTTGCTATGAATGCATACCCCATCCTGAAGTGATATTAGGAGCTTTATGAATCTTATTACATAAATGCACCTCTTAAAAATATTGTGATTCTAAGTTATGGCTGAAATTTTTCTGCTAAGATTTTGTTATCTTAGAGTACACTTTAAAAGAAGCTGCAAATTCAAAAAGCAATAAATTTTCTAAAATGCACTTGTGAGAGGTAGCTTTATTCCTACATATTTTTCACTGGAAAACCATTTGAAATATACGGGCAATATAATTTAAAAATTTGAATTTATGTATCCAAAAATTGCTAAAATAAAAAACTTGCAATATTCTTTTATAGCCAATCAGGAAAGAGGAATTTTTGTTCCCATGCATTGTTTTGTGTGACTAACTATTTAGGAAATGGAGAACCTGACTACAAGGCATGCATATTTTACCTATAAATAAATAATACAGAGAGAATGATCAATTCTTTACACTATACATTTATGCTGATAAAATAGAATGCCAGGTTCAGCAGTTCAGTGTTAATTAAAATTTATTTAAAATTAGTTGATCATATGCTTCAGTAGTGATTACATCAGTAACCGTTGCCATGATTTTGTTAATTGAATTTTTTTATTTTTAATCTTTTATTGAAAGCAATGTTTTTAGAATATTTCAAATTCCATAAATTTATTAATTACTAATTTACTTCCACTTACAGTTCCTCCTCTGCAGATATTGGAGAAGGCATTGACAAGGTTGCACGAAGCCAAGCAGCCACAATAATTGCTTTTACAGTTACATCAACAGGAGAAAAGTCAGAGATGAGATTATCCATTGCAAAGACTGATCGTACAATACCCTTTCCACTGGCAACAAGCAAACCAACAGGGCCATTGAAGTTATCTAACCATCCAGGTAGAGGTTCCTCAACTGCACTGCTTACTGCCATAGATCACGGTAATATACATTAAAAGATATGTTAAGCATTTTAAGCAATCATTATATTTATATACCATGGATATCTGTAATATTACAGTCATCATCACAATTTTATAAATTAAAAATCAATGTAAATCAAAATAATTTTTTTAAATGATTTAATATAATAAAGCCATTATAAGCAAATTTTATCAAGAGTAACTCATATTAACTGACATGAAAAGTGTACTTATTGCTAGTTTTTTTCCCACAGGTTTAATTTATCTTTCATATGCATAGAGGAGAATATGTGGCCAGACAATTTAGGTGACTGCCTAGAGCAGAGGTCGGAAATCTTTTCAATAATAAGAGTCACTTTTTCAAATTATGCATAACATGCAATATAAGAAGAGCTGCAGTCATTGGCAGATTCACAGGGGGAGGTGATCTTCCACCCTTAATCTTGCCATTGTTTTACTTTTTGTGATTATCTCTTTAAAACAATTTTATTCTAATAATAAGTTCATGCTTTTTATTTTTCCACAATTTACTATTTGTGAATATATCTTCAAAACAAGTTTGTTCTAATAATAGGTCCATACTTTTTATTTTCTGCAATTTCTATTAAAATAATTTGCGAAGCCAATTTCGTTTGGAGAGGTTTAAGGTGTTTTGACAGAGAGAGTTGCTGTCGAGAACCCCTTAAAGAGCCATATGTGGCCTAATGCCTCTGTGAGTCTTGCATCTAGAGCTACAGAAGTGTTAGTGTCATTAGAGTCAGGAGCTTAGTGCAAGAGGGGAAAAAATGAATAAATTGTGTAAAATTTCCAACACAAAGAAGCGGTCATATATCTTACATGATGAAGACAATCAATATAAAGAGAAGACCAGCCACAACTTTTGGGTATCACTGAAAAAATAATTATTTCTGCATGTTTCGCTCAAAGACATTGAGCTACATTGTAAATATATATCCAAATAAATTATGAAGATCTTCATAGCCTGTTTTCCTCCATAAAACTCAACCACACGTGTTCAGAAATCATGAGTTGTGGGCCCCATAAATCACTATCACTTGGGGAACTCACAAACCCCCTTAATCTGCCCCAGCACATTTGAAACCATGTGTTTTGATTGATTGAGAATATACGTATTTTATACATTATTCCTGGAATAATTATACTAAAATTTTTCACACATAGAAACCTAAAAAAGATTCATTTCATGTTAAAAAAGACTACAATTTGTTAGTGAACCAAATGTTCAGAAAATGAAAAACTATAAAAATGAATCACTGACATCAACTTTTGGCTAGAATCTATTGGGAGTAATATTGAGTTAATTCCTGAAACTGTAAATGTTTCACTAAATCGCCAATGCATTTCAGCTGCATTGATGACTGCTTCTTTGCAGCTATATTGAACATCTGGTATACTAAACTATGTTATGCCATCTGACATTTATATATTCTTTATAGAAAATATTTTAATATTGAGCTATATCTTAAATTTAATTTCCTAAATAGCTCCACTTGTTACTAAGAGACATTTCAAAATTATCATACATTTTTAAGATATCTGTTTAAAGGATTTAAGATTTTAATAACATCATTAAATGTTCACTAAATATTTAATGTGGATGGGAAAAATTCTGATTCTGATAACATTTAGTATAAATCAAAATAAATACAGAATTGTATGCTCATGGAAAATAGTGTTCTGTTTATGTGAGGATATTTTTGGGGTACATCTTTAAATTTCTATCCAAAATGCAAGCCAAACCCATGAATAATAAAATCTTGCAAATTTACAATTTACTAAGGGCAGATATGCCAAGAATAATTACTGAAGTTCTCTAATGCAAACACTACAACAAGAAATTAAAAACAATTATTTATGAAATAGAAAATAATAATGGAGGAAAATTTGCTAAAATCTTCCTAAACAACAATCTACCTAATGGAAAAGGCAATAGTTTTATTTTGAAAAAAAAATTAAGTGCTGCTGGTGATTACATTTTTCAATTAGTTGTAAAATATTAATGCTTATATTTTGTTTTCATATGTAAATATTGCCTCGTAGTAAAACATAACAATTATTATCTATTTGCACAAGTTTACTTTTACTATCTAATTGTAAATGAAGTGAAACTTACCTATAGCAGGCCTGAATATAAGCACTGGTACCTTGTGCCTATGCTCAAATACTACATGCTCAGCAAGAGCTTTGGAAAACCCATAAGTATTGGGCAGCTTTCCTAAAATTCTGTAAAAAGCATCATTACCTTAATTTTATATAATATTGGAATTGAAAATTTTTCATTTTAAAAATTATCGGCTTAAATTTGTTTTGGAAATACTTGTGTATTACGCGCAGTTTGAAGATCAAATTTGAAGGTCATCAAGTAGGGGTGCGCATTATACACGGGTAACACTTTTGTGCAGTTAAAATAAAATAATTGAAGTGTATCTAACTTGCACCAGATTCTGACTTTTTGGGTGAATTGATTGGAAACCACGCTATTTGTCGATAATCCAGCTTATACAAATATTAATTAAACGTATCAAACACCTAATTACTTCCTTACAACTGAATTTCCATCCTCTCCAAATATTCCACATTTCACTAGCTAATCAGCTGATTCACGCAAAATCGCCAGGTAGACTTCCCGCAAAACACGTATCGAAAACAAAAAACATGGTATATACGCAAATTGAAATAATATTTTAGAAAATGAATATATTATATATAAAATTAACAATGTAAATAATTTAAAACCCATACAATTTATCTTCCTCATCATCTTCAGCACCAAACAAGTATCCGAAGACGGCGACCGCGATACGCAACGAAATTTAAGATTTCATATTAAATACTGCCATTAAATATCTCAAGCATTTAATATTCTGTAAATAAGTGTTACGTGTAGTTTGATAAGTTTAAAATAAATTGACGAGTTTAAACTGCATTCAACCCTTGACCTTTAAGCCTGAAGCATTTTGCCTTGTAAGAAAATTTCTGCAACTCGGAATTTTCGGATTAAAAAAATTAATTTTAGGAGGTTTTTACGTAAAGTCGGATTTTCGTAAGTCGAATCTTGCGATACCCGGGAAGGGTTTGTATTTATTTACTTATGGTACTCTAGTTAATTCCTAACATGACAATATAATTCTAAACTGTTCTTTTACCCTACAAAATCTAGGGTGCGTGTTATATACAGGGTATACGAAAAAGTAGGGATTTTTTGGCAAAAAGTATGGGTACGTGTTATACACGGGAGCGTGTTATAAACGAGTATATACGGTATATGATTTTAGTTCTCTCTGCTAAATTACCACAAATAAATTAGGTGAATTGCTTTTGTATTAATTTTTACTAATGGTAAGATTCATATATAAAACCCATTAAAATCTAGTTCCAAATTAATGAGGTTAATGTTTTCATTCTTTTTTTCATATTTACCTGCTCATCAAATAACTACATATGTACTAATGACAATATACAAGTAAAATAAGGATTATTGGACTCAACAAATTTCAGTAAAATAGCATCATTGACTGTTGGCATAATTGATTAAGTTTAAAAGGAAAATGGTCCAAGTTTTTGCTGCTATTAAGATACATAAACGAGTCATTAATGTCATACAAGGAATGTTGTTTTTGGGATATAAAGCTCGGTGAAGATTATTCCAATAGATTTGATGTTAAGAAATAAATGTGTGTACATACATATGAATTTTTAAGGTTGGAAAAATGCTGATTTGGGCTGAGCAATTTTTAGTTGGTTTGCTAAATTAATTGGAGGGACAATGTTGGCAAGTCATAATACTCGTAAAGCAGAATTTGATAACATAGATAAATTTCTTACCTATCCAGATATTGAGGCAAGCATTCATGATTTAAAAATACCAACTAATCTCTATTTCAATCTGAAGAATAATTTACCATGATTTATTAAAATTAATAGTCTTGCTGAGTTTAGAATATTCCAAGATATGTTATCATCAAAAAATAATATCAGAAACATTGGTCATGATCAGGGCTGGATTTCTCATTAGGCAAAGCAGGTATGTGACAACTATATAGTGGTTATCCAACATAAACATTCACAAATCATACTGAGGATGATATATTGAATATTGAAAAGTGCTTACAAGGGTAAATTTTCTGGTTGAGGCAGAACAAGAGATTCTTTCTTTTAACTGCAGTGATCCCTGGTATGAAGTAACTTCTCCTCACCCTGAGCATGTGTGAAGTGTTCCTTGGAGCAATGTAAATACTGTAAAGACCTGCATATAGGATGCACTTTTTTCCCAATTTTCGAAGCTAAAAAGTAGGGTGCGTTTATACACAAGTAGATAATATTTCATTTTTTTCTCTCTACAAAATGTTCGATGAAAAATGAAAAATAAACAGTTGCAAACTTATATTTATTAACCATCAATGTGTTTTAATTAAAATAAAACTTTTTGACATGAAAAAAGATTGCACTTTTACAAACAATAATTTTAAATGCAAGATATTTCAGCTTCATTAGCCACTCATACTCATACATGGATACTAAACATTTTTTTCTTCTTTCTTTATGGAGTCTTCAGTTAAAATGAAATACCTGATAACTAAAATTTAAAAATCAAGCGCTGCTCATTGAAAAAAATCATCAATCAAGAAAAAAATCAAACTTTTCAAGCATTTTCTCTAAAATCCTAGAAATTCGCCATCATCGGAGTCATCATCGTTAATATGGAACTCGTCGTGAACTTCATTTGTTTCTGAAGCTTCAGATTCATCTGATTCTAATTTTGCAGTTGTCGTGCCATTTTTGTCATCATCTTCCCATAATATGTCATCTTCACTTCCACCAAAACATACCTTATGCAACATTTTTGAATCCCTTAATTATCGTTTCTGAGGGGAGGTCATTCCATGCTTCCATGACCCACTGACACTGACTGACAACTTTACAAATGAGTCCACCTTTTTAAATTCAAGATATTTTATTTTTACTACAAGTTTCACAGGCGGTCGCAGAAATTTTTACTGAGTTTTTTATTTCAATTGGGTAGGAGTCACAAAAATCAGCTACACTTTATTTTCTACATTGCTTTCCAAAGTGTTTTACTATATCCTGTAATAAGTAGTTTTCACATAGTTAAATCTCATAATACAAATACTTCAGTAAATTCACTTTTCAGATAATACTTAGCAGAAAGTATATTCAACAGAAATAATCGAATAGAATGGAAATGGATCTTTTATTGTTTATTCCTAAAATTTTAAGTGAAAACCTTCTTGCATCCTATACACGAGAATAGAAAATTCTCAGAATTTGAGCCGAAAACCTCCCTGCATCCTATACATGGGTGCGTCATACACAGGTCTTTACAGTACCTCAAAACCTGAGTATACTTATGCATGTACATATATAGTTCTATGTGCTCGGTAAGTTTCTTTTTCTTTTTTTCGCTTGTTCCTCAATCAGCATAGATTATCACTTAGTTTTTTCACATTCCACAATGCTCACTAAATTAAAATTTATTAATGGTTATACATTATCATTCTAATTTAGATTGATTATTTATGTCATATAATGCAAATTAAATAACTTACTTGTGTGTAATGGCTGACAACTCAAAAGGACTAAGGTTTTCTGAAGCCCATACCATATCTCTCCAGTCAGCTGGTGGAGGATACACTGCTTCATCTAGCAACTTCCTATCTGTGTGACAATAAGTAGTTGAAACATGGACCATAACCTGTGAACAAGAATAATATGTGAGGCAATAACTTACAACAAAGCATTAAACCATGCACATAAGTTATTATAAGTTAATAATGAATTCATTTGTAACTCTTATCATGGGTATCTGCAGAAATTTCTCCAGGGGGGGAGGGAGGAGGAGGGGGGGAGGGAGGAGGAAGGGGGGGGGGAGGGAGGAGGAGGGGGGAGGGAGGAGGAAGGGGGGGGGGAGGAAGGCAAGAATCTTTGAAAAATCGCCATTGCAATTTTTTTAGATAATGGGCATGCCTTCTTAGAATGTGTTTAATCATAACTAGTGTCATTTTTATTACTGTATTTGTTATTAAACAGGATGGAAAAGATGGAAAAATATACTCCATAAATGGAATACACAGAGATTTCAAAGGCGTTTTTAATGGGAAATACGTGTGGAACGGTATAGAAAGATTAGGTGATTCTCGAATTTTTATCCCCGAAACTTAGTCTCGGGGACTATATTGTAGTAAATGTTGTTCTCTATCCAAATAAACTTTTCAACCTATACCTCGCAGATCATATAAGAGAATTGGAGATAAATATATGGTTTTTTAATTGTTGTTTGCTGAGATAACCGTCTTCGTGATCGATGTAAACAAAACATGCGATGTTTTGCTCGGGATATTCTCGAATTTTTATCTCCAAAACTATAAGTCGTAATTGTGTGGTCTCTGGACCATCTTGTAGTAAATGTTGTTCTCTATCCGAATATTTTTTTAAATCTATAGCTTACAGATCGTATAGGAGCTATCCTAATATTTAAGCGTGTTTTGGGCAGAAGAGCGGTCTAAGATAGAGTTGCCAGATTCTTAGGACACAAAACCGGGACATAATGAGTTATAAAGAAGAAAATCCGGGACAACCGGGACGTGAATTTTCAATTTTTTTAAATTGAATGCACTAATATTAAAAATAAATAAGCTTCGCAAATACCGAATACAAATTTGTTTAATGTAATAATAAATAATTTCAAATTTATGAATACGAATAAAATCTTACAACAAATTATATCACGATTCAAAGGTAACAATTATTTTAAGGAAAAATAATAATGTTAAATATACGTCCAAATGGCATAGCAGGTATACGCAAATAACAGTAAAAATATTGTTTTAATTTGATTTTACATAAATTTATATATATTTTCATTAATATTTTAGACTACGCCTACTTGTCTTATTCAAATTTTTATTATTTTTAATCATCGGGAAATTCTTGAAAACTCATATTTACTTTAAACACACATATAATAATGATATTGATTGTTTAAACACCAACGTTGTTTCGTTCGTCAGACCATATAAATTTATTTTCGAAACATTCTTTCTACACGAGCATTACGTGCCTGAAACACGAACAAAAAGCTACACAATTTCTCAATATCTGTGGTCTGTAGTTAAAATTCAAATGTCGAAAAATTAGAAGCCCACCTATAGTAAAAAGATTTACTATGCCAGTTAACTTTTCTTTATTTAATCTTTTGAAATTACATTTTATCGGCATTTAAAGTTGATTTAACGTGATCAGTATAAGACCCAATGTTTATAATTATTTGCATGCAGTTTGTATCTATTCCCAAAATGGAATGCTTATTAACAGTATCCATTTCATGTGTTTGAATAAACTTAAGGGTTCAGGACAATTTTCCAGATTGGTCAGTGTTGCTTGATAGTTTTCAAATATTTCATCTTAAAATGATTCAATTTTTTCTACTCTGTGTTGCCTTTAAGAAATTTTTTAACGCTGAGTATAACAAATTTTGCTTCATTTCGTACTTTAAAAATATAAATCATCTCTCTTACACATATCATTATATATATTACTAGTAGAAGGTGCTTGCATACTGCAAGCATTTCATCTCACCTTGAAAAACATTAATTTTTCAGACAGATATTTCATTACAAATATTCTATTAATTCTAAAGATTTTACCTCCGCAGCGATTTTCGTTTTCCCACATGTAAAGATAATAGTTTAAAAACAATACCCAAATGTTGCAATTTTAAACATTTTACACTTTCTCCATTATGGGGTACTAATGCTACACATTTGAGCCAAATTTTAAAGTTGTAGCACTTCTAGAAGTAAAATAATATTTTTCTAATTGTTTAAAATTTAAACATTTTTAACGGTTGCCGCAATATATATATATATATATATATATATATATATATATATATATATATAAAACAACTTACGGAAAAGGAAAGGTAAAATGAATATATGGATGTCAACAAGGTGTTGGGATGAGGAAACCCAGTGAGCACTCACCAATCAGACGACTTCGGGTTGGCGAGGCCCCGGGGATGTCGAAGCGACACACGTAAAATAACACAAAAACACAGAAACATCACAAACGTAAAGCTTTCGGAACTACTCCTTCTTCAGCTACATACATATATATATATATATATATATATATATATATATATATATGGAGAGACTGAAATGTTTATTTGTGCAAATGTACTGTTCTGTAAATAATTTGAAAATTGCAGCTACCTAGCTCATCCCGTTGTACCTAAAAAATTATTAAACTTTAATGTTCAAATGGGGTTAAAACAGCCCCTAAAATTTACAATTTTAAAATTTTCGATTTTTATAGTTGGTTATGAGAAAAGTTCTATAATATTGCAAAATTTCAGCTTCCTAAACTTATGAGATTGGTCTACACACTGGATTGCGTTTTCCCATGCTAACTTATGGGAGATATTCCGGGGTCTCTGGAGTCGAACCCAAGACACTGAAAGCAAAAGTGACATAAATTTCTAATAGATATTGCGGCCATCTAGCAACACTGAAAATTTCATCTTTCTAGCTTACCGGCAAGTGCCCATAATTAATTTACAAAAATGACGCAATGCTTTTCTTATGGGAAAAAACACAACTTTCGGAATTTCTGGAGTCGAACTCATGTCACTTAGGTAAGAAGTCTCATTTTATCTGAAGGTTTCTCCATCATATCTACAAAAACTTAAACTTTCAGCTCTCTAGCTCTTGTAGTTTGGGCTGGACATTAGTATCCTCCTATATGTTATATGTAGACCGCGGATATTTAGGTTCTAAAAATTAAGTTTTAGGCGACTATAATAGGCTCTTTAAGTAGCTTAATTAGGCTTTATAAAACGTAAAATAGGCTCTAAAAACTACTTCCAAAAATTACCAGTCAACGAAACATTATTGATTTGTTTTCAAAGAACATAAAAATATTTTACTACTATACATTGAAACTTATTCTTATGGTTAATTTACCATGCGTTACAGAGAAAATACTATCTACATTACATATAGTAATACTGACTGAAAACACTATTCAAGTGTATATTTAAGTACTATGCAGAATGTTTGACAAACTGTTTCATTCGGAATTCCCATAATGAATTTGTCACCTCTTTGCGTTTATTCCACCAATTTCCCGTAGTTGGCCTCACAGTAAATGACAAGCACCTTTTCTAAGTTTTCTAGCACAAAACTATGGCATTTGTCAGTTAATATCATCTTGTAAGCAAAAAAAGAACGTTCGACATCAACTGATGTGACGGGGGCAAACTACAACTTAGGTGCATGTTGAAATGAAATTTTGCACTCAACTTCACTGGATTTTCCTGCCAGTATATCTGCTGCTGTACATAGGCTCTGCAGATCTGAGTTCTTTTGTAGCACTTTTTCTAGTTTAGCTCTTACTTTTCCCCCACTTCACCTGGCGCTTCCTTGATTTTTTGTTTCACTTCATTCAGCAAAGCAGTATTTTCGTAGATGGGTTTTTTTGAGCCTCCAATTCAGCCATAATCCACACAAGGGATGTATAGTGGGATCTAATATACACTAAATCCTTGGGACCGGAGGGATCATCCAGCAACATTTTCGCCGAAGTGACACAGGCAGTATCCTCGGCTAGATTTGCCACAACTTCCTTGACATGAAGGATATGCTCACTGTAAAATTCAGCTGCTTTCAGCCATGTGCCCAGCGGCTGAGCACAGGCACAGGTGGCAGAGGGACATCGGGCAGTTTTTTCAAAAAGCCTGTTTTCTTGTTGGTGCCTTGACGAAGACCTTCTTCACGGAGGAGATCAATTTGTTCACCTTGGGGATTTCCAGTCTTATTTGCTCTGCTACGCGGTTCAAACCACGGGCAAGGCATGTCACATGCACAAGGGAGGGATAAAACACCTTGAGCAACTGCAAGGCAGCATCTGTGTATAGGAGCAGCACTTTCTCTTCGTCTAGATTGTTGAGATACAGCTATTTCAGTCGATTGTTCACAGAATGTGCTATTGTTTCCTGATTTGTTTTGGCAAGTTACTTTGTGCAAATGAGGTAGGCTCTGGATGGCACATCTGGGTCCAATTTCCCAACAACTAAGTTGGCCATGTATCTGCTGAGAGCGTCAGTGGTTTCGTTGACTGATATCCAAATATGTGAATCTGCAATGTCCTCCCGTATCCAGCACATTGCATCATCGTACGTGGGTTGTACGTAATTCTTGCCTAGCGTTGACTCAGAAGGTACCGACTGATGGCAGTATCGTTCTAGGAACCCCTTGAATGTTGGAATTTCTAGTGTTCTGAATGTAATGTTGGCTGCCACAATTGCATGACACAAATCTGCATCAAACTGATTCTTCTTGCAGGATCCCTCGGAAGTATTTGTTAAAAGCGTTTGTTTCATCTTCGATTTGCGTTCAACATTTGCGTTATGTAGTACTCCTTAGACATGCTGAGTTAGGTGGGTTTTTTTATAACTCGATACCTATAAAGAAAAGTTCTGAAAAAATAATTAACCTTAAAAATACGGAAATAATCTAATAAATATTGAAATGGGACAAAAATATAAAATTTACTTTAGAGCTACGACGGCCCGCAGCTGAATTGCTGGATATTTTGAATTACCACGTCTATAGTTACCATAAAATGGCTCGTATAAACAAAAAATGTAGATGGGTGTTGCCTTAAAGATGACAAGCAATTCACGGCCAATAATTCGCTGCAAGCCAGCATTACAATGTACTTACCTCCTTCTTGCATGCATGACAGAAGATAATTTTTTCATCCAAACTCTTGTAGCCACTGACGTATTAAATAAGCTTTCGAACTTGCTACTTTATGCATTGCACTTTCACAATTTTCACGTTCATACTTCTCACCTTCACCCTCTGCGGTCTGGAGATGGACTGCAGGGTTATTCTCGTTTTCCCGTGTCACACAATATGGCAATGTAACGATGAGAAATTAACGCAACATCAGATTAAACCCATTGTTACATTGTCGCATGGCGCGACACAGGGAAACAATAGCACCGCCGGATGCGTGACAAGTCTGACCTGGTATTCGCCACCTGATCATGACCGTGGTGTGAAGGACATTTTCCCAACCCTCAACTGAACATTGTACAGTCAGTTTAAAAAATATGACTAGTACCAAAATCTGCTTTTGTTGTCGATTTTTTCTACAAAATTAGCCCTTTTTTGCATGAAAATGGCAAAAATAAGCATTAACGTCGACAGGCATTTTTAGGCATTCATGTCAAAATAGGCATTTTTAGGCACTATAAAATATACGTTTTCGGGGTTAATTATTCATGAAACGTATATATACAATTGTATATTCAGATATCTACTCAGGAAATAAATAGGTTTCTACATAAAGATCCGCGGTCTAGTTATATGTTATCTCCTCCTCTGTAAGAGTCGTCGATATATAATGATGTAGTTTTATGATTTTTTTATTTTGAGTGATTCATTAGAATAAAATAGAATAAAAGTTGTAGGAAATTTAATTTTCTACAACCTTTGTTTGAAACATTTTCCTATATATTGGATTGTTTAAGAGATATCTTAAAAATTATATTTTCAGCTGCCACCACCACGCCACCTACCGACGACTATCGTTAACAATTGACGCTTAGTTACGTCTTAGTAACGCTCCTTTCTCTTTTCTTAATTGATGGAGTATTGTGGCTATATCCAATATCAGAAGGCTATGGTTTGAGTATATTTCTGTTCTTTGTAAAGTCTAAAATTTTCTCGCAGTTTCTTAAAATATTTATCATTATGTAACCTATTTGGAATTTTTAGAAATATTACAGGTATGGAGAAAGTCATGTGGTGGCCACATCAGAATTTTTATTCATAATATTTTTTGACGTTTCTCAAATTTCCGGCAGTAGAACTACGGGCTCTCTAACAGTATTATTAAAAATTTTAAAGGCGTTTGATTAATATCACATATTTATCAATTATATAATTCCTATTAGCAATTTTTAAGAGATATAAAAATTATCTCTATTGGACCATTAGAAGAAGAGATATATGTTTAAAAAATTATAGAAAATTACTGTCGAAATTTTTATTTTCTCCTAGTTTTAATAATTTTCTCGAATTTTGAGAAAAGGAAACTATGCATAATCAGATTCAGCATAAAATTGAGCGTCATAATTTTACTTAAGCAAAAATATCACCCTAATCAAGACAAATTTGCCAACTGAGCGGGATTAGTGAAGAAACCAATGGGATAGAGAGAGAGAGATAGCGAAATACCATCAGGGACCATTCTGCCAACTAAAGGTGGAACGCACAATAGTCGAATCATCTGGTTAACGAGTTAACGATGGGGACAACAAAGATGAAACGAATATAGTCAGACCTCGATTTAGCGCCACCGTTTGTCCATCGCTGACATTGGCGCTAAAGCGGGGGTGGCGGTAAATTGAGGTATATGCTTGCTCTATGTAATCATAAGGTGTAAGTTCTGTTCACAATGATTCATGGGTGGTATGCAAGGGTGACACTATAAAGAGGGAAGCTAAATCGGGTTCTGACGGTACTTTTAAGGAAAATAAACCTTAAACATATGGATAAGAATGCTGCAGATGGAGCCATTGCTCGTATAATTTCTATTCGGGGTGTGGTGAGGGACTCGCCTTTAGGCCTTTCATCTCCCGAGCGAGGCGCAGCACATGGTACGTGCCTCGCACGTTAAGTCTAACAGCGTCCTGCAGAGGGTCGTCAAAACGCACGGTGGCTGCACAGTGGAAGATAACGGAAACGTTTTCGGCGAGGGTGGTGCGGTGCTCTGCAGAGAGGCCGAGTTCGCCGCGCCCCTCCTCCGGGTCCGCTCCCACGTCACCCTCCACGGTCACCAACTGATCCTTCCAGTCGATCCTCTCTCCGCGCAACCGATCGAACACCTGGAATGTTTCGAAAACGGCTCTCATTTGATTAGACAGTAAATTTTGGAAATTATACATATGGTTTGTTTGAAGATGTTATCGAAAGTGGAATGATAGAATAATAGAAAAAAGTCGAATAAAATATTACCGCTCCTTAAAACTAATGGAATAATGGCTATAAAAAGCAAATGATTGTTTCATAACGTATCATGTTATATTATGGATTGCTAATGGAATATCTTTATACGAAAAATCTCTCGAAGCTCCAAATGTAATGTTTTACCCATCATTTTAATCAAAACTAACAAACCTGTCATCTGTTGATTTATCTCGGAATAATTTTATAATTGGCTGTGATAATTTTTTGTGAACCCTTTTTTAATGAAAGCTCAAGTTTTTTTTACGATTCTTACGGATCAGATTATTGTTTCCAGACTTAGTACCGGGATGAGACTGAAAAAACAGTGATCTATATCATCTAGCGCAGTGATGGCGAACCTATGGCACGCGGAACAATTTTGGTTGGCACGGCACAAAATGGAATAAGAAATAAAATGTGCCACTCGTTAATACAGCGACGTGACAAAAATTACCCCAGGAATCTAAAACGCGAATAACTCATTCAAGGATGTAGATAGAAAACTGAAAATTGGTAGAAATAATCTATTCAAATATAAAAATGCTTTTTCGAAATGGCTCATTTGTTTATCTTGACAACCGATTGCTGTTAGAAACAAAATCAATATAAATAATTATTGTTAAAATCATTTATTTAAAGTTACAAATTTTAATTTCGTTTTCTTATTAATTTGAACCCGTCATTTTGACGGGCAATTTCGCTAGTTGAGTAGCATATATTTCTTCATGTGTGGGAAAAGACATACTATATGCTATATTCTACGAATAGACACAAATAAGATTTTTTTATGATACTGGCACGCCAACAGGCAAATCTTGTCTTATTAAGGTAATTTTGGTACGCGAGCTAGAAAAGGTTCGCCATCACTGATCTAGCGTATTGTTTCTCAACCGAGGGTCTCCGGATCCCTAGCGATCCGCGCGTTATTTCTCGGAGGTCCGCGAGTTGAGTAGGACATGTTTATTTTTATCTATAACTTATTTAATTCAGCACAGCTAAGCGTCAAATATAAAGCTACCCATAATTTTCGAAATGCCATTTTATATTCGGGTCAATACAGTATATAATGTCATTATAACTAAATTTGAAATAGTTATATATAATATTAGAAATATATGTGCGAAAGAGAGCAATGGTTTGTTTGGATGAAGACTCGAGTTTCCGAGAACAGGTTCTGAAGAGAGGAGCTGAGGTACCAATACGTAGTATCCGCACCCACCGAATGCTGCGTCAGCTGCTCCACCCTCTCTTGCGCCGAGTGACCTTTCTTCGGTCGCACCAGCAAGTATATCTTGTCCACTTGGGGACAAGAGTGAAGGATTTTTTCCACGAGCGCTTTCCCGACAAACCCTGTCCCTCCGGTGACGAGGACGGAGCGCCCCTTGAAGAACTCGGAGATGGTCGGCTGATGTTGGGAAGCCGATTCTCTCGATCCTTCCGATGAATTCGAATTCTCGACTGCCATCTTGGTGCGAGAAACAGAATAAACGCTTGGTATTAGATATACATCTCCCAATTTCATTAATTGGTATTTCCTAATCCGTGCCATAGATTAAGTTTCTTTGAATTCCATAATTCAAGAGTCGCAAACAGGAATATAATTTCATAAATGTTTCCTTTTCATGTTCGTCTTTCTCTTGCATAGGTGGTTACATCGTCGATTGGGAGCTAAATATGAATATAAACTAGCAGATTCCTACCAATTATTAAAAGCTATACTTAACACATTTTGCGATTTCTCGTAATTTTTTCCCAAAGCTTTCGTTGTCATTAATCCAGAAGTAAAAAAATGAAAAAATATACAAATTTCTGCTTGATCTCGCTAGGTAGATTTATACTTTGGTGTTCAAAAACCCTGGTTCTTCGGTGATTCCATAGCTGAGCAGGAAATGAGTCGCTATAGCAGCGGTTCCTAAACTGGGTGCCACGCCACGCTGGGTTGCCGCAGCTGATAATTATGGCCGCCGCGAAAAACGATGTTTAGTAAATAAATCAACGATTTGAAAACTTATATAGACCATTAGGGCAATAATCGTTCCTTTAATAAGCTGATGATGTAGTACCAACAAATGATTGTGTGCAACGTTTTGATACAACCTTATTTCTAGGTGTCGCGAAATTGTTAATCTTTGAAAAGGTGCCGCGTCTACAGAAATATTGGGAACCACTGCGCGATAGGAAGGTGAAGATACCGACTAGGAAGGATGTATTATGAACGTATGTTTTCTCGCCTGATGCAAACTTCGCCAACCGACATATTTGAATTCGCAAAAAGATGCGTCTGAGAGTTTATTCATCTTGCATCAATGCCATTAAATAATCCAGAACTGAAGAGTGGGTAGAAGTGTTTTGCTATATATTTTTTAACCAATTTCATTTCAAATGAAGCATTATTTTTGCTTAAGGACCTCATTGAAAACGAAAGTTTGTAACTAGTTTGTACATTTGCTCTCGAAGCGACGAAAAACTACTATCTATTTATTTAGTCTTCTTGTATTATAACACGTCACACACGCATTTGTAGAATTAAATATGTTACATACTTTTGTTGAAATTTTTACAAATTGAGTTTTACAATCTGCTATAAAGTAATACAACACGATAAGTTCGACTGGTCTATCTCTACGCTAAATTAATTAATTGTACGTAACTATGCAGCTGGTCATGGTGGTGCCGGTGAGTATTTTCAATCATAATCTCAATCTCACTTTTATGAATAATGAATGGCCAATATTAAACTAATGAATCTCCCTGAAATGCATGAAAGAGTGACACTGACGAATATAATTCAGAGAATATGTAATTTTACCTCAAAAACTGCAGATTTGGGTTGCGCTCGTGAAGACCTCGTCACTTCATCTACTCTAGGCACTTTAAAGGTGAACTAAGAAAATAAAATTGCAACTGAGGAAATGCTTGAGGTCAGCAGGTCGATGAGGTCAACAGTCGATTGTTCGACTTCTTCCCACGGTCTTTCATTTGGATCCGACTCATCCATTGTTTTTTCAAAATCGTGAATGCCATTAAAACCTTAGAATACAAAACTAAATCGACCATCATGAAATATTTCTTCTCAGTATAAAATTGACGAAATTGTATTGCCATACATCACCTCTGTTACAGGGGACGCAAACCAGGCAGTACTCAAATATATTACACTCTTGATAAAAAGCCCAATCAAATGTGGCACAATCATATTACTGTACTTATTTTCAAAGTATAATGACCCATTATACATTCAAACTACCCAAACATTTCTCCTCTCTTCATTACCTTAATTTATCCACCTTTCCATTTTCCACTTCCAGACATTCCATTTGCAATTCCATTTTATAAATTCACTCACCTCCAGGGGCACATCCAGAAACTTCTCAAGGGGAGGGAGGGGTGGGGGAGAGCGATCGCCTCAATAGCCCCTCTGTCCTTTTGAATCCGCTGCTACCGATGGTCCTTTAGTCTAAAATCTCTCCTCCTTGTCAGAATCATTCTATCCCTTGGCCTATGGATCTAATCTGTGGCGCATAATTAAGGAATTTTGCATGGAATGGGTTTAAGTATACATCCAGTCAAAGCCAATGGGGACATCCAGAGATGACCACCCCTCCTCCTGCCTGGATCCGCCAGTGCTCACCTCAGAATGCAAGCATTTGATCAGACTGGTCAATCTATATCACCTCTTGTTACTCCAACCAATCTTTATTCATCCAGCCCAAATGTGGCTCTCTGATTCAAAACCCACATCATTATTGAGAGGATTGCCTTGAAGATAAGGAAGAATGGGCAGATGGACATAAAAGTTTGAATAGTAATTAAACGTACCATGTGATAAGTCACTGACATACCTTTCCTTGAAGAACTTCTAAAAACAGGCTTCGTACAGAACTGAAGGATTCAAGACTATAGGATTTGATGTCATAGGAAGATACTTCTCAAAGGAAAAACTACTGAAAATTGTGCTTTGGAGGCTTGATACATGTGTTGAGGTCTATTGAGAAGACTCTTCATGGAATTGCTGTTTCTTGGTATTATTTTCTCTGTTTGGCCAAAATTCATCATGAAGACATACTTAAGGGTCACCAACATACCTTTGAGAGCTAATTTTGTAAAACATTCAATATTTGCTTTCTTTGTGCTACAACATAGGCTAAGTCGTGTGATAGCTGTTGTTTATTCATACATTCAATCATTTTAAATGCATAGCAGTAAGTGGAATTATCAAATAAAATAATTTATAAAGAACTAATCTTAGGTTCCTAATCACTTCCTGAACAAGGAAATTTTAGCTTCAAAGATACTTTATGACACTTGGATACTAATGACTTTGGTTTTGTGCTCTAGAATATTATCTCAAACTTATATAAATACTAATGAATGCTATTTTTCTCTTACAATGGAGTAAGGATATTTCCTAACAATTTAATTTTTAAAGTTCTTTTTCACTTTTCACAATGATAGGAATAATTAAGCAATTTCATAGAGAAATATATGAAGATATCATGTATAACCTTTAATGGGCAGCTAATGCCACTGTGGCATCACAGACTCTATGCCTTAGATGGCCAGTTGACACCACTGTGGTGTTGCTAGTATCTCGTTTGTTTAAAAAAATTATTTTTCTGTTACTAATCGGTTTTCTTTCTAAAACTTAGAAATAAGTTATTGAAAGATATATGTAATGAAAACATGTGACATTATTTTTCTATTCTCTTCTGAGGCCAGGGGAACATGTGTTTTTAGAGGGGTTCTTAGCATTTGACCATCACAAAACCTACTAGAGCGCATTGACTTTTTTGTAAGAGGATTTCTAGCCCATTTTAATTTGTGTATAGGATAGCTCATAATGTTTAGCAACCAGCTTAACGTATAAACATTGGAGGGATGATAGAATGTAAGCCAATTCAAACATAAGGGAGGAGTATCCTTGAATGTTTTCTCCTCCTCCTTGTGTGGTCCAGTTTGAGTGGATTGCACTCATAATTTGATGGTAGAAGAGGAGTTCAATTGTGATAAGTAGGAAAAGACTGAGAAGAAAGAGGGGGATAGAGAGGAAGTAGGAAAGGGAAATGTTTGTCGAAGAAAAGTTTAAGATCAGTTCTTTGCGATTTCTCATGCGGTTCAGTTGTTATCTGCCCTGGTTTTTTTCTATCACTGAAAATGGAGGGAGCACTAATGATGAGAATATTGATGTTTTTCTTGATGAAGACTATGAGGCTGTTTCTGGATTTACCACACAAACATTAACTTGCACCGTTGATTCATCAACGAAAAAATGGAACTTGATGAATCTCCGATGATTTTAAAAGTGTATATCATAGGCATGCTTTTAGAAATAAAAACTTTTTATTTCATCTCTCTATCATTATTCCAAGGAAATTTGACAAAATAACAATAATAACTCATTTCGAAGCATTTAAATGCTGAAAAAATCTGGTCGGCTGATCCAAAATATGGTATTTAAATTCTGCCACTTAAAGGTTAAATATCTCCTAGAATTAGAAATTGGTGTTTAGCCTCTGACAATTAATGAGTTTTTGTTAAAAAGAATAAATTTTTAATCTGGCCTCGGTGCTGAAAGGCTCTGTGGTAGGTCTCCTTTCCAATTTGCATAAAGATCAGAGGTTCAATAATTTCAGAAACTCAGTAGCTTAAAAATAACATAGATGACTGTTGAACCCAGAAATCAGAGGCATCCACAATGGGGATCGCTGAAGGTTTTCAAGGGTATTGTGAAATATTTTCAGAGGGCCACGATTTTAGATGTTTTAGTTTTTACATTTTTTGAAGGATAATAGTATAATTAATTTTTGCACAAATGAAAATGATATTTAACTTATTTTGAAATTAATATTATATTTACTGGTTGATGGATGGAGTTCCATTGGCCGCAATAAGGTCATCTGCCTTAAGAGAGGAATCGCTATAAAGTTGGCTGCCTTAAGAGAGGGATTCTGGTAAGGTGTGCTGCTCTATGAGGGGGTTTCACATGCATGGAGTTTGGAAACCACAGCATTAAATGATTGAGTATATCGAGCAAGATGATCAGAAAACCATCAAGCAGGACATATACAAAAAATAAAACGTGGACAAATGTATACAGGTAAATAGCCACCCAATCAGCACCAAGTCGCAGTTATTAAAACCCACACACAAAACATTATGCATAGGAAATTCCATTCATTAAAAAAAAACAATGCCAAGGCTTGAACATATCTCATCCTACCTTTTCTTTATTCTCATCTACACAGAAAAGATCTAGCAGTTAAGTATTAGGCTGTTAAGAAATTAATGTTTGTTTAGAAAGCAGAATACAATTAATCAAAAACAAATGAAGTAATTTCCATTATTATCTATGATAGCCTTACATATAATAACTAGATTTTCAATTCTACGTTTGAAGAATTCCATTGGTTTTGACCCAAGGAATAAATATACGTTCTCTTTAACTGCCTTTTCATTTTAATTTTTTCCCCATTTAAATGGTGTTGAAGCGAACGGAAAAAAAATTATAATCTGTTGGCCTCATATCTGGTGAGCATGGTGGATGCAGGACTTCCCATCCTAATTCCCTGATTTTTTGTTGAGTCAATTGTGCTACATGGAGAAGAACAACACCTGTCCAATTGTTAAGTGATGGATGATTTTGATGAAGAGACTCATTTAAGCGATCCAACTGTTGGCAGTACAGGTCAGAAGTCACTGTTTTATTCGGATTGAGGTGTTCAAAGTAGATCTGCCTTCTCATGTCCCACCAAATGCAAAGCAATATCTTCTGTAGATGGAGTCCTGGTTTGGGGGTAAGAACTGGTGTTTGTTTGCAAGTAAGCCATTGTTTTCTACATTTAGCATTAATGTAAAGAATTGATTTTTTATCTCCAGTCACAATCCATTCTAGAAATGGTTCATGGTTTTGGTGAGCAATGAGAGAAGCAATGCTGATGCATTGCAGAAGTTGTTCACTGGAGAGATTATGAGGCACCTTCTTTCATGTCTTTTCCAAGTTTTCTAAGGCGTGTTCACACAGTCTCCTGAAAAACATTTAGTTTTGTTGCCATTCATGGGTATGTTGCCGTGGGTCAGACTCCACGAGTGTCTTCAAACTTCTGGGTCAATTTCAATATGGCAGCCTCTACTAGGGCAATCTTTCAGACTGAGGTTCCCAAAACAGAATTTTTTGAACCATTTGTGGGTATTCAAAACATTTCCATAAACTTCTTGGATATTCCTTGTGGCCACATGGGCATTATTTCCTTTTCTAAATTCATTCAGCATACATGCTGAATCTGTATTATTTACACAAATATGTAATCTGTTTAATTGGTTATGAAGTATAAATTCTGAAAGTTATAAGTTAAATTACCCTACTCACAAAAACAACATTCATTTCTAGACAAACTAATATTATTAAAATGAAATAAATCACATCCAGCCTCAAATACACTCCATGGCACAAATTCTATATCCTTTTAAAAATGTTCTTCTTTCTCTAAAAAGCACACCTAACAAATAGGTAACCAACTGCAAGGATTCACTCTCAATCCTTTAATATTTATAAAAACATAAGAAAGATGAGTTGATTGGTTACATAAAAATCAACAATAAGTGAATAATAACCAAGGATAGCCATTATGCATTAATATTTTTCTATGGGAAAATGCCTCAGAATTTTCCAGCCATAATTAATGCCCATAATTATTTTCCTAACTTTGCCCTGCAATGAAATTTTTGTCAAATAATGAAAATTTACCAATGAGAGTACACAGAATAACTTAATTGTAGCACATAATGGTTAAATATATTTTTAGGGATTGTAAATAAAAGGGATATTTCGATAATATTATAACTGCTGGATATTTGCACAGAACGTCTGAGGGTTCTTAGCCAAACAACAGAACTTTCAAATTTTTGATGACTATAAAAGTGCAAGAATTATGTATTCTACATTCCACACTTATATTTGGTCCAAGAAATAAGTAATTTATAGCCATAAGATTAAATAGCCAAAAAGGCATTCTTTACTACAAAATCAACAATGAGAAAGTTTGCTAGAAGAAAAACATGATCCTGCATTAATTATGTTGTATCAACCTTCACAACAATTACCATAAATCATAGACACCTAGAGAACAGATATAATATTTTTAATGTTATTCTACACACAAATAATTTCAAATAGCTTTATGTTTCTGTAAAGCATCCCAAGTTCAAGCTAATTGTTTTATTTCTGTTCATAGGATCTGGGTAGACTTACAACATAATGGCATTCAATATATTGCTTCTGGTCCACTATATTTTCTCAATAAATATGACTAACAGAGTTTTGCCATGTTTTACATTACATAACTGAAAATATTAAAAGAAAAGACAATTTAAAAAAAAACAATGATTCAAAATTCTCCATGCACAGCTGTTCAACTATGTATCACTGCGAGGCCACCCTGTGCCTTAGTCATCTACCCACTGTTTGTGGTATTAAAATCACAATTCCTGTGCCCTTATGTGAAACATATATTTAGCCTTGCAGTGATCAGATATACGTATGAGTCACAAGCATGCAACAAACAGAGTCAATAGGTCCAAAAACATTGATTTGTTTTTATGTATCACAAGAGTTAAAATTTAATAATTATCTTGGAATTCAAAAAAGCTACCTAAAACAGTTATAGAGCAAAAGTAAATTGATTTGCTGATGGTAAGTTTAAAGCAATCAACAATGCAAATATAAAGAATAATGAAAAGGATTTCAAAATTCTTTTACAAATTGTTGTCAAGTTGCCTCCAATAATTAAGAGTAGTTTTTACTGACTTATTCAGATAACACTTCCATCATTACAATGTTAGCTGCATAGAACATTGATGGAGTTTAAGGTTACAAATATATCTTAAACATCAGAAAGTACAGTGGAAACTATTTCCAAGTAAAAATTTATTCAACAGTGATGTGCAAATATTGTTTGTCTTGCCATACTAATTTCAATTATTAATGTCCAATGCTTTGCTACCATATTTGTATCAAACTTCAAATTAATATGTATCACTGTTAAAAGTCAAACATGAATGCAGTTTTTGGAGGCAACAAATTATCAATGAACATGACAAACATGGCAACAAGGAAAAAACAAAGTTTATAAAAAATAAGACATGATAGATCTATAACATCATTTATAAAAGTTTAACCGATGATGTACATAATTTGTGGGCACCTTATTTCAATATCACAAGGTTTAATTATCTAAGTATTCACAAATAAACTCTTATAATTGCAATCAACCTATGTACATAATTGTATATACAATCTATAAAGAGTAAAATAAAAGCAACGACTTGAGTATTATTTGGTTCACAGTATGAATGTACAGGAATCATTCTTGTTTTCTCAACTACTGGTTATGAGGAATAAAGTCACCAATCTACACAGTAAACAACTTATTTTCCTCTTATTTCTATGCATTGCATGCAACAAATTCATGCAATCTTAGGCATTCTTTATCATCCATTACAGTCATTGGAGTGCAGATTAATGGAAGAATAATACTTCTAATTGACAACCCCCATGGTATATAAATCTGCAGTAATATTTTTACATCAATGGTGCATAGCACTACTATGAATAACTAACATTTCAACACCAGATTGATTAACAAAACATTTCAGTCATGATGTAAAATGTAATTGGTCTTTATATGTTAATGAATAGGATTTCATTTGAAATTATTAATTCAGGAAGGGAAAGGGTTTTGGAGAGAGGGGATTGGAGAATAAAGTAGAAGAGGAACAGAGAAACAAAAATGGAGGGATGAGGTTTATAGGGAAAATAAAGATTATAAAGAGAAGTCTAATGAAGAATATGAGTGATGAGCCACCAGTAAGTGGCTAAAGCAGGATTCTGATAAGGTAGAAAGAAGAATGAACCAATTAGTAGGTTATAGGATACTTTGGATTATTTGATGAATTGTAGGAATCATTAAAATTAGCCTTCACCACTTCATAGGTTTATACATAATAACAAACAATATACTTTATCTATGTACACAAACAACAGTATTATTTACCATTATTATTACTATATCCTTTATTTTGAGGCACTACACGCTGACTCCCCAGAGTCATATATGATGACTCCCTTCCTTATCTTCCCAACAGCTTCTTTCTGCAATTACCACTTCCCTCGGCCACTAAGGCTACACAGGAAGGCAATGCTTAGGGAGTCAGCCTCAACTCCAGAAGACAAGGTACACAAGTTCATTATTAAAAGGGTTTTTAGGACGTGCATGAAACTTGAGGCAAACTAAAGAAGCAGAAGAAAGAAATGAAGTGAGAATAAAGTAGAATTGAGAGTAAGGAAAGATGAGGGAAAGGGTGCAACAGGACAGCAAATAGGAAACAATAGGAGTTAGGATACACATAACAGAGATAAGTTACAAAATATAAAAAATGTACAATATGTACAATTTGAAAACACTATAGAATAAAAATTATCAACAAATAACTGCAGTGTAACAGTATAAAATTACAGAGTGTGTGACTAAAGCATTCAAACAGTAAATTAAAGCTTTGGTTATCAAGTGTGCCTTCAGAGAGAAAATTTTCATTAAAAGCTATTCCAAATGGCAGCATGACACAATATATATCGAAGAATATCTTATTCAATAATAAGATGCAGCTCTTAATATACATATATATATATCTTAGTTATTTCAGTACCATGACATTATTAATTGGTCAACAATAATATTCATAGGACCGAGTGAGAAATATTTCACTTCACAAATTGAAGTTAAGCAGTCCTCTTTTCTTGGGTAGCAATAATCACTTTGTATCAGAAAGCAACCATTCAATGCATGCAGAGAATGGTATTTGCATAACTGGAATTTGTTGGTATAGGGATAATATATTAGGCCAGGCCAAATGAATGATCAAAAATTGTGCAATGAAAGCAATACAAAAATTAAAACTTGGGTAAACATTATCAAGTCTTCAGTGAGATTCGAGGTCATACCAAATTGAGGCATCGAACACATTCCAAACCTGAGAAGCAGAGGCAACGAACTCATTACTCGAATTCAATGTTGCGCTGATGCGAGTTCACACTAATATTGAGATGTGAGGAATGATTCACTATTCCTTTGAAGGGAGTCTAGGAAGAGTCCAACAATGTTAACTTCATCATGGTGTCTCAGTTAAGCCAACCTCCTTCAACAGAACTCATTCTCAAGTTCATAAGGAGGCAATATCAATATTTAATGCTTTTCACAGGAATTTCATCTGAAGCATTATGCCAAATTCCTACTTCAGCATACATGAGGCAGAGATCTGAAAGCTTTGACCACCCAAGCCAAGATCACAAATTAAGAGTCCACCTGTTGAAGGAAGAAAATGCCGTGGTCACAAACCCCTTCAATTAGCAGAATAACTGCTACAGGCACAAGTAAATGTTCAAGTGCCCACCCTTTTTCTGAAGTTGAATTGAGCATCATAGCCATACATATAAAAATGCTCAAGGAGAAAGTAAAAGTAAAAACAAAACATTTTATCTGAGACATCCCAAGCTAGTAACTCGGATAGCTTTTCTAGGTCTCCTTTGCCCTTCGAGTATTGTGAAAGGATGCAGGTCTCCGAGAAGAGGTTGGCAGGGAGTCAGTCTTGGCGCTTTGTCAGGGAGACTTAGAACTCAAGAAGGCAGGATCAACAGAAGCCACCTTGGCTGTAAGAAAGGCATGCATGCAGAAGAGGAGGCCCTGTAGAGATGAGCATTCCAATTCCTACAAATAAATAAAAAGCATCACAGTTAATGATAAATACTGCATTAACTCATACATAAGCCAAGCTTTTTTTTCAGATTTTGCATCTCTAGAGTAAGGATGTGGATTATATGCAAGGAAAAAATCTGAAGAGTCCAAAAATGTGAGATAATAGATAAAATTTACTTGAATTCTGTGAAAGGGTCTGATGACTCAATATGCAGTATGGGAGACGCAAAAAAATTATATAACAATTACAACCATGAAAAGGGAAAGAATATTATAATTGTTAACTCCATAACTGAAAAGTTTAACCTTTACAGATAAGGAGTTAGATTTCTCATTTAACATCAATTTCGCCTTAGTCTCCATCTTTACCTATTTAATATTATTATTATTCATTATGGAGTTATAAATATGTTCATTTTTGCCAATGATCACTGCGGGAATTTCCAGGGAACTGCGAGACATCATCACAGTTGGATCCCATATTCTGATATTTCTATTAGGAGATATATATTGGTGGTGTTGCCTTCAGTTTGGAAGTGTTTGGGTAAGAAACTGTGCATCCCAGTTTTGGTCTTTTTCAGCAGTATTGTCCTTTGCACCCAACAATATGAATATATTGCTGATCAGTCGAAGGTAGTGTGCTGAAATACTTTATTATTATATATAATAACAATATTTATAAATACTTAGGCCCTGCCTCTATGCATATCAACTGTGCTCTCTGCTCGATCCTGGGACTTTGGTGCTATGTGCTTCACATATAGTCTCGCTAAGGTGAAAATAATTTTTCGGGATTCATCTAATCAAGGCACATATTTTTTGTCCATTAAGTTTTTCTCCAACTTACAGTTTCCAAAACATAAATTTCTAAATATTTTAAACATTTTGTTTCAAGATGGTGGGTGAAAATAAAATAGTTTTCATGAGGTCTCCTAGCTTTACCTATTAAATCACAACAGTTATCACAGCATTTTTCCGCCCTGAGATGGAAAGTTTAACAATCAACTTTTTAGCACAAGGTTCTTTAATAGTTTGTTTATATCAACAATACATCTTCAATAATGTATCAAATAAATAATCATTAAACGTTGTGATGAAGAAGAAAATATAAATACTCATTATATCTCTAATGAATTTCACTATAATTATTTCAATGTTTAATTTCTAATTAAACTGACATAATTTATTACTGGAATACATGCATTATAATTAATCCTTAGACTACACATATTAAAATGTAATTATTACTCAACATACAATGCTAATTTTATCAGCAATAGATATTATCTAAGTTAAGTTAAGTAACATTTCTTACTCACTTTGATTAGTAGTTTCTTAGCTTGGTTGGACATTTGTTTTATATTTAGACAAAACTAGTCATGAAAATGTTCAATCAATATTTATCGTTCATACTACTGTTTGATTGTTAATTAAGTGCAAATGCACTGAAAACCCAAGACTAACAATATCAGTTACTCTAGCAAATTTTTTGAAATGTTACAAATTCAGAAAAATTCGAATATAAACATAACAAAATGAAATGAATGAATCATGATTTGCAGCGCAGATCCACAATACCCATTTTTATTATTCTCACTTGCCAAAAATCAACAACTCATTTGCTGCCTAGTATACAAATGAAAACAAAAATTATAAAACATTTTAGTCCCAATATCATGCACTCCATATTGATGGCTCTACTACTGAGCATGTGCTGGAAGAAGGACGGAAAAACCCTGCAGTAGGAAATGCCTCAAGACCAGACAGCTCAATATGCCCCTGGTTTGTGTTCTATAATCTCTATATAATAATACACAAATGTTGGTTGGTTGGAACACTGCATTGAGTTCAATGTCATGCTGTAAGATGGCAGGTCAATCGACTGTGAGAAAAAGACAAAGAAGTATAGATGGAAACAAATACATTGATCCAAGAAACATTAAAACCGAAGTAAAAATTTGAAATAATATCTAAAAGTTTATCTATTCTATAATGATTTTCAAAATGATATTTTAGTTAATCACAGAAACAAACTTCCTAGTGGACAATATAACAAACAATTTTCCTAGTGACCAATATAATAAGCATGATTATTTTATAAAAGATAAAAATAATGAATTTTACATATATGTAAAGAGGAAGTCACCTTTCTTCCTAAAATTTACTGACCAGCTATTCATTGCACTACCTCTTAGATACCATTGCACATAGGCAAGAGGGAATCAGCAGGTCGTAAAAAAAAAAGATAAATTGTTTGGTAGGTTGGTTAATGCTTATTTATTTTTGCTTTGATATTATTCAATTCTCAAAAACAGCATAGTGATGGATCTTAATAATGAAATAATAAGCCTTCTTTCTGGTGAAAGCAAAACACATTACAGTGCAGATTCCATTGTAACTGAAAATAACGAAGATATAACAAACTATCCCACGAAGTTTCTGAATGCACAATGTCCATCAGGTGGCATTCATCACATTAACTAATTTGAAAGTTGGAGGCATTGCCATGCTTTTGAGAAAACTGTTTAACGATCAAAACATGGCATGAGAATTTTATTGATGCTGAAATTTTGACCAGAACTAACCAAAGTATTTATTCGTAGAATTGACCTCACACCCCGTGAAAACCATCTACCATTTATATTAAAATGCCGTCAATTCCTTATCATTCCAGCATTTGCCATTACAGTTAATAAGTGCCAAGGACAGGCAATCAATGAGGTTGGACTATTTTTGCCGGAACCTGTGTTCAGCCACAGCCAACTTTATGTCATGCTCTAACGATCAACATCAATGGAAAAACTAAAAATTCTTAAAACAGACCTTCAAGGGAATATAACAATTAATAACAATGTTTTCTTGAAAACATAGAATATAAGGAAATTTTGGATTTGATTTAAATTGAAAAATGTCGATAAACATAAATTTTTTAAATTTTCAAATTGACGAAAATGAATAGCCGATTTTCCAAAAATATGGAAAAGCACACGTCTAAAAACCTATTTTATTCTGAAGAATAATATTAGAGTCATTTCTGTTCACTTTTTCTGCAATATTACTTCCTACATACGATTTTGTTCCTTTTCTGGGCTTGCATTAACAGAGAGACTGAAATATGCATCTTCTTGAAAAGCTCAGACTTCTAATCTGAACAATCAGGTAACTGAAAGGCCCTAAGGTAGTTTTGAGAACACATGTTTCTTAACCCTTTTGAGGTTTTTGAGATATATTTGCTGACCTAATGGTGGGATATTTCACGAGCTTCTCTATACAGCTAAGGTGATGGATATGTCCTGCTGAGAGTTCCTCGAGGTTCAGAAGAAAGGAATTTCAGTGGTCATTTGAAGAATATGCCCACTAATCATTTTGCTACCCCTTACACATGGAGTGTATTCCTGGAACAATTGTTTCTTAATTGCTTGCTAGGGTTTTTCCTATAAATGGACGTTGTTGTATGCACTTTCACACTTCTCCATATACACTGAACCCACTCTTTTGGCAGTCTTTCTCTAAAAGTTACCCAGGAAAGACCATTCCGCTCCCTTGATTTTGGCTCCTTCATCCTGGACTACTATAGCTTAGTAAATTTCAATTTATATATAATAGTTTTAAAAAATTGCACATAAATTAGTAATCGTTACTTTAAATTGAAGAGGGATTAAGGATTAATATTTATTTGCTATTTGTTGTAAAATATTTTGCCGATTGGAAAAACATCTTAATCGGGATTTGAGGTAGGACTGTTGATCGAGCGCTGAATAATTAAGTCTAATTTTTCTGTCCATATATTTTATGTTAAATAAAGAGAATATTTAGTACAGTGATGAAATATATAAAATTATACAAAGTAAAGTATTAGATACTGTATTTACCAGAATCGAAGACGACCCTGAATCTAAGATGACCCTCCCTTTTAGCAGACTGTCAAAATAGAAAAAAGATTTCATGACCTAATTTCTCACTAACTGTATTTGGTGTATATTTCGAACAGATATTCAGAATGGGTATACTAGTTCATTCATTAATTGAAATGGTTTGTTACAAATTTTTTCTGAAATAAAAATGAATTTTTAAAATTAAGACTTTATTAATTGAATTTCGGATGGTAAGTTTGCAATAAAAAATACAATTATTTTTATCTTGTTTCATTTGTTTAAAAAAACATCAATTAAACGCGTAACCATACTTCCTACGGTCCTATGACAACTCGTCGCGGTCACTTCGTCGCGAATCAATTCGTCGTGGTTAATTCTTCGCGCTACAATACATCGCACTACAAACTCAACGCGCGTCAATTCATCTCTTGACAAATTCGTCATGGTGTCTTGCCTTTCAATTTGTCTCGCAACGAAATTGTCAAGCGATGAATTTGTCTAGCTATGAATTGATGCGCGATGAGTTTGTCGAACGATGTATTGACGCGCGATGAGTTTATCATGTGACGAGTTGAAGCTCGGCTAATTGATGCGCGATCAATTGACCGCGATGTATTGATGGTATATGACGACCCCCGATTTTCGCAAGCTGAAATTTGGGAAAAAAAACGTCGTCTTGGATTCGGGTAAATACGGTAGTTATTTTTTGATGGCTAAAATATTATTACGATAATTATATCATTAATGTTTTTTCCTTAATTAATCCTTAATTGGCATAAACGAATGTCTGAAAGGCTTTAAGCTGAACTTGCAAATTCTTTTTTCAAAGAATGTTTCTCGGCAAAAGCAACAGCATTTTGTTTGGATTTAAGAAAGTAAAGCATAATTTACTATCTATATTCGTGAAATAATATATTTATCTAAGATGCGATTGGAAGAATTATACAAAATCAAAAATATCTAGATTTGGAAATACAAGCTTACCATATTTGAGATTAAAAATATACTAAGTTTCAGTGTGGTAGAACAACAATAATATTCTCGTGAATGATATATATATATAGATATGGAATAGAGTGCTAATTTGGTTTTATCATCAAGATTCAGTTAGTAAAAGGAATGAATTAACTATTAACCCTAGCAATACCAAGTGGTCAACAGCTTGATTTTTAAAATGCATATTCATAATTGTAAGTAATGAAAAAAATAATTATGTATTGTCAAATGCATTGTTTAGAACCAACTGACAGTAATACTATCTAAAAATAATCATAAGTAATTTTAATTTTCACATAATTAGTAATGGGCCTCAAAGGCCCACCTGCTGGTAATCCTAAGGGGTTGAACTTTTTGTCGCTTGGTGGTGTTGGTATGTACTTCTCATCTTTATTAGTGCCATATTTTAACAACAGAGTGCACTGTAATTGGTTGTCTGATCAGTTTATTTTGTTGGCTTTGTTTCTTCTCACTTCTGAGTCACTTTCTGTTCGTGAACATCATGGGAAGATGTTCGTCACGTGAAAACTCTATTGAGTGGGAATTAAAAGAAATTTGCAATGAAAGAGACTTGGAAGCCAGTGAAGAGGAAGACAGCGTTAAACAACTGGAAACATCAGGCTCTGAACTTGAAAGTGAGCTTATGTCTGTTTCTACAGCATCAGTTTTAGACAATGGTAACAATGCCAAATATGTCACAAAATAGGGTGAGTTTACATCAAACAGCCTCTAAGAGTTTCACGAAGAACAGTGCAAAATATTGTGCAGGAGAAAAGGGGGTTGCATATATAAACCATGGTACAAGATAAACCAAAGAGACTTTTTTTGATGTTGTCAACTCAGCATAAGAGGCAAATATCAATGATGATCCTAAGAAAACCACCAAAATAAATCTCTACTACAATGCAATGAAAGGATGAGTAGATACAGTCGACAAAATGACAAGAAATTACTCTCCAAAAAGAGGAACGAGAAGGTAGTCCTTGTCTGTATTCTACACACTCATTGACATCATGGGCATAAACGCATATACAATCTTTTCACTGAACATTCCAGACTGGAAGGACAAATTTCCAAACCGCCACCGGGTGTTTCTCATGAATCTAGATCTTGAACTAATAAATCCATATGTTGAAAGGTGAGCAAGGAACTTTATACGGGTTGAAGAAGCCAATAATCTTGGCTATGGAAGGCATTCTGGAATGTACTATAGAAGTTCCTACACCAGCTCAGTCAGAATAATGTGGTAAGTGCCACACCTGCTGCAGAGAGGCTAAAACTAACAAAATGAAGTACAACAAGCTTGGAAAGTCAACTGTTGCATGTTCATGGTGCAACAAACGTGTGTGGGAAACAGAGCCCCAAAAATATAGTGTATATGAAGTGTAAGTATTCCGATGATACAGAATGAAAAAGAGACATCAAAATGAGAAAATTTGAGATGTTATTTTCATTATCTGGTGTTATTGTTGTGTAATTAGTGAATTTTTTTAGGGAAAATAAATATTTTGAAGGGTAGTGAAAGATACAATTTAATTTTGTAATTGCCATATGTTCTGCCAAGCATAATTATAAGTTAAATGAATAAATAAAATTTTAAAAATTAATTTTGTTTTTTGAGGGAGAACCCATCATTGTTGGCGGACTAAATGTTTGTACATACACTAATAAAAAGGATCATAAAAATTCTTTTAATGACATTTAAAAAAATGTTATCTTATCTTTTCCTATCCACAGATAATCCACAAACTGCATATTCAGATAACTGATAAAGCCATTTATTTTTGCTTATATTTCAATGCAAATAAATTGTTTAAACTAATTTATTCTACAAACTGACTGCATAATGCAAGAAATACAGCTTGAGTATGCTTACACTCAAATACAAATGAATACATATTCAGTAAACTATCAATTAACCTTTATCCACTAGAGTTAAATACCCACAGGTAGGGGCCAGAATACAGATATTTTTTGGATATTTAAAGTTTTGTTGACCATTTTCTGGAAAATCGCATAGCTCACAAACTATTGGTGATAAAAATGTTCAAATAAGAATATTTTATGGTAAAAAATACGAAGAATTACATGCTTATGTTTTTAGAGGAAAGGGGCATGTCTAAAAAATATTATAGAAAATATTTTTTACTAAAATTTCACTGGCCTTAGCCAGCTACCACTCTAGTTGGATGACAGAATAAGACAGCTGCAGAAAAGCAGATGTCCGAGAGCATTATGAGCTTGGAGCTCTGTCTCAGGGTTATGTTCAGTCATCTCAAATGTACCTGCTGATCCAAGATTTAGAGAATGGGTTAATTGCTGCCCTTATGAGGCCTCCCCCTCCCCTTTGACTTTGAGTGTTCTTGCCTTGTCCTGCCATGACACCATTCCTCTAGGTTGGTCTCTACCTAGGCCCAATACTCCCTATCAAATGGGACCTCTGTAGGCAGTCTCGAAGCAAAGTCACTCCATGTGGGGTATTTCAGTAGCGAGGGAACATATTATAGTACCCTGATCGGAGTATTCCAGTGGATAAAGGTTAACCAACCACAGTGTACCTGTGGAACATTCTGTAAAATTAACATCTCCTAAACCTTTTTAATAGCTATGCATTGACTACTAGCAGAAACATTTAAGCAGGGATAGCAGTGTAGGTGCCACTGATTTTAGTGCAGTACTACAAGGCAATAATTATTTCACAATTTTTAAGATCTCATTTGAATTTTAATGGCCTATCTGCTGATACCTATATATTTAATGCAAAAGTTTTATTATTTACCTAACTTTCTTGTAAATCAGCAGCTTACATTATTTTTATACTAGATCATTACCCGCACTTTGCCCCAGGTTTACAGTTTTGAATTTTTCATGAACATTTCACTCACTAATATTTTTATTGAAACAACCCTTAGTTGGTATGAACAAATTAAATATAAATTCAAATTTGAAATTTTGCTAAGAATATTTCAAAAATGTTGTGTAATTTTAGAAAAAATTAACATGGGCCTCTAGTCAGGGTATGATTTGTGTGACACCCCTCTCTTAAAAAAAAATCACAATTCTGGCCCAGAGGTGCATACCCTTGTGGTATTTTTAGTGTACCAAGTTTTAAGTCTCTAAGTTTCTTGGTTTTTGTCAATTCTGAAGGGTATGATTTGTATTTAATGATTTGTATGGCATCTCCCTCCCGCTCCTCTCCCAAGAAATCTAAGTTGAGGTGCACATCCTCAATGTCTCTTTAATATGTGCACCAAGTTTTAAGCCTCCAAGTTTCTGGGTTTAACATTGATATCGGTGGAAGATTCATCAAAATCGGTCAATTGGTAGCTGAGATATCTTAAAAAAACTGAAATTTGGACTGACAGTTCCATGGGGACCTCTCAACCCCGTGGGCTGATTTAAATTATATTTGGCACTGCAAATCTCATAATCAACCTGAAGCTGCTGCAAAATATTTAAGCTCCTACCTTTATATTCTGGTGAGTTAAGACTGCCACAGACACACAGACAGACATCTTCTTTTATTATTATAGATAGATTTCATGTACCTTGGTCTCAATAGCACGAGTTTCAGCTGTGAGAAAGTGCAATAGGAGTCGGCATTTTCCATCATCTGAGGAGCCCTTAAGTTGGGAAAACTTGTACTTCCATGCATAAGCTTTTGCTTCAGTGTCATAAAGAGCAAAACCCATATTCCAGTCAAGGGTGAGACCAGCTGTTTTGCCATTGGCAGTCACTGTAAATGTCTTGCTCTGTAACAAAAAAGTAATGAATAAGTTAAAATATAACTGCTAAAACAAGAGAAGTTGAAAATTCTCTTAAAATTGTATTTGAGCACCATTTTTACTTTCTCCATATGTGAAAGTATTGTATTTATAAAAAGAATTGACTTCGAGATTTCATCGGAAATACACATTTTGAGGTCCCCTGAACATGTTTTCACCATTTTCTCAAAGATGTCTGTGTGTGTGTGTATGTGATAGCTTTTTTGTGGATGCTCTAACTCAAGAACTATTAATCAGGTCAATGCAAAATTATATATTTAACATTTTTATAAAAGTCAGAATAACTGATTAGTTTTTGGTAAAAATTGGTCAACTGAAAGTGGGTGTTTACTCTTGTCACTTATCCATTATTTTGAAATATTTGCTTTAATATTTGATAAATGTAAAAAAGTATTGGAATAAAAGTTGTAGGAAATGTAATTTTCTACAACCTTTGTCTGAACCATTTTCCTATATGCTGCGTTGTTTAAGATATATCTTAAAAATTATATTTTTAGCTGTAACCACCATGCCACCTACCAACGACTATTGTTAAAAATTGACGCTTAGTTATGTCTAACAATGGAAGCCTCCAAGGTGTGACACTCGCATCGGATTGAGACTGCAGAATGAAAGTATATGTAAAATAACGGCCTCCTATGTCTACCTAGGTGCCAACTCGATGTCGTTTACGAGAAAATGCCCTTTGAAAATTGCGATTCGAGAGTCAACATAATAAGAACGTTAAAAGTCCTTTCCTAATCATCTAGGAGTGTTGGTCTAGGGGAAATGAGTTGGGTTTCAAATATTTTTGCTGGGGTTCGATTCCCGAAGGGACCAAAATTTTTTAATGATTTAAAATTTTTTTTTCGCAATTTCCAGCATATCGTCGATAAAACTTGCAAACATTTTTTAAAAAATTATTCCAAGCATTATAACTACTATTTTCTTCATTGTAATGCAGTTTTTATTGCCCCAAAAACTGAAGATCACTCGCAAAACACGAACAAAAACAAACAATTCCAATCGACACTCCAAAATGTGCCCTCTAACAATAAACCGCTGCTCGGCAATATTCTGTGGTTGACTGTGGTAGAGAGACAAAGACATCTGCTAACAAGGCCATGAAAAACTGCATCTAGTCATCTTATAATGTTGTTATCAAAGTTACGGTGTTGTTGTTAAAGGGATTCGTTATCAGTTGCAGGTGTCAATTATTGTCATTATAATTATAATTGAAATTATGTCACAATACTGTTGGGTTATTTCGATGCATTGTTCTTTATTCCTCCTTTCCATCTCGTCATGTATTGTTCATTATGAATAATCGGTTGCTGGTGTCAATTATTGTCATTATAATTATAATTGGCCTTATGTCACAATATTGTTGGGTTATTTTGGTGCATTGTTCTGCATTCCTCCTTTCAAATCTCGTCATGTATTGATCATGATGGTAAAGCGAATGGGTAGTGATCCGTAAAATTATGTTCGTGAAGAATTACGGTGAAGAATTACAGTGAAGAATTACGATGAAGAAAATAGTATTTGGAATAAATTTTTTAAAAATGTTGTGCAAGTTTTATCGATGATATGCTGGAAATTGCGAAAAAAATTAAAAAACCAGAAAAAGATTTTGGTCCCTTCGGGACTCGAACCCCGGCAAAAATATTTGAAAATCAACTCGTTTCCCCTATACCAACGCTCCTAGATAAATAGCAAAGGACTTTTAACGCTCTTATTAGATTGACTCTCGGATCACAATTTTCAAAGGGCATTTTCTCGTAAACGACTTCGAGTTGGCACCTAGGTAGAAATAGGAGTCCATTATTTTACATATACTTTCATTCTGCAAAGTCTCAATCCGATGCGAGTGTCACACCTTGGGGGCTTCCCTTGTAAGTAATGCTCCTTTTTCTTTTCCCAATTGTTGGAGCTTTGTGGCTATATCAAATATCAGAAGGCTATTGTTTGAGTTTATTTGCGTTCTTGGTAAAGTCTAAAAATTTTTCGCAGTTTCTTCAAGTATTTATTATTATGTAACCTATTTGGAATTTTTTGAACTATTACAGATATGGAGAAAGTCATGTGGTGGCCACATCAGATTTTTTATAAAGTAACTTATCTGAATAGTGAATAGTGATCTGAATCTGAATAATGACATAAATATAAAAAAATTAGAAAAAGCCAAAATTCACTTCTTATCACATATCTTTGGTAGGTTTAAAAAATAAAGCTTACCCCAAGCCTCATAACTGCTGAGCACACTGCACAGTGCCAAGCACCCTCAATTCGAAGTAATTCTTGGCGTGTCTCCACTGAAAGATAACGTGATTCTCTGCCTGATGCTTGCACCAAGAAACAATGCTGACGGCCATCCACATTCTCTGAATCACGTACAGCACGAAACATGGTTTGATAAACCTTGAGAGGATCACCACCTGCTGTACAGCATAGCCAGTCTTGCTCAGTTAACTGTAAACAAGAAGGAAAAATTTATAGAATATGATAATTATATATTGAACAAGTTATAAAGGTACAATTATAAACATATATTGAAATGAATGTCAGCATAGTCAATCTAAAAGAAAAATTAAGTTTGTCAGTTTCAATGAAGAGATTACATGAAACCACAAAAACTATAATCACCATTGCTTAAAACTAATTCTTTATCTTTTGAGCAGCTAAATTACACTACACAAAAATTCATTATGACATATCCTATTTACTTGCATACAAGCCACAACTTTTTTTACAAATATTAAGGACACAAATTGAAGATGCAGCTTATATGTTAAAAATCTGATGTGGCCACCACATGACTTTCTCCATATCTGTAATATTTCTAAAAATTCCAAATAGGTTAACTGATAATAAATATTTGAAGAAACTGCGAGAAAAATTGAGACTTTACAAAGAACAGAAATAAACTCAAACCATAGCCTTCTGAAAGACCACAATAATTTTCCAGATGGCCTGATAGAGGACATCCTACAAAATAACTCCCAGGAGCAGTTCCAAGAGTTACTTTTGTTCACCGATTCCGGAGATCCCCAGGACAGCATCCCAATACTAGATGACTGCTTCTCGGACTCCGACACAGATGATAATTTGGACGCCGGTAACAGTTCCTCGGATGACTCAGGCCTTCCTACACCCACTGATGCTGATGACCCTGAAGAGAATCTACCTGATGATGCACCATCTGACCTAGGCTGGCTGCCCCCTAGAGAGGACGCTGGTCCTGCCATTCCTCTTCATGTACCACCGGCGCCGCTAGCTCGAGTTCACATAAATCATGAGTTACCCATTTTACCAGCTGCCTTGCCTTATCCTTATCAGTGTATGTCCACTTTAGTCACCTTTTTGGAAGGCGCCAACATTCCGAAACCAGCAGCAGCTCCTATGCTATACCTTCCCTCTACGCCCAGTGAAAACCTTTTTAACTATTTGGAGAACAAGGTGACACAAGGCATTTTAACTCGCGATAAGCCTATTTGCACATTTCGTACTTATTTAATTGCTAAAGCAGGTGGTGGCGTTCACCTGATTTGTGATCTCTCCCCGTGGACTGAATTTTACCGAAAACCACGTTTTAAACTATGGGATAGTGCCCGGGCCATGATGTCCATACCACGTAAAGCATGGCTAGTCAAATTTTACCTGAATTCAGCATTCTATCAAATCCCAATTCACCCAAACCATAGAAAATACTATGGTATTTATTGTAGCCAACATTACTACCAGTTTACCAGACTGCCCATGGGGCACTGCCTGGCCCCAGCTGTAATGCAACACTGGGCTAGGGCTGTAGCTGCAGTAATTTTAAATCGGTTTCGACTAACCTTGATTTGCTATTTAGATGATTGGTTACTAATATTAAATTTCCAACGCGATATTACCCTAATTCCCGAAGTTTTAAAATTTTTACAGGATGACTTAGGCATTTCCCTTAACCTTAACAAGTGTATATTACAACCCGTTCAAAGGCTTAAATACTTAGGAGTGATAATTGACACCAGACTTCAGCAGCTGTGGCTTACCAACTCATCACTTGTGCGAGTGCATTACTTGATATCAGTGCTACCACGTGTTCGAACCGTTGACCTCCCCAAAGTGGCAGGATTTTTATCCTGGGTTTGTTTTGTGCTACAGCTTCCGATGTTTGTCATTAAAAATGTTTTTGTGCGTGATACTACTTGGTTAATGAAGTTATGGGACTACAAGTTATTTGAAAAGAAAAGACTGTTTGCCAATTGGCACCTTATTGTAGACGTATGGACAGACGCCACCCCGTGGCAGGTAGCATGGGTGTCGCATGATTTGGAAATGTACCAAATATTACCCATTGATGATCAAATGCCTATTTACTATGCGGAGGGGTTAGCAGCATTAGCTGGAGCATTGCATGCACAGCAACTAGCCCCTCCGCATGCAGAAATTTGTGTATATATTGATAATATGGCCATTTTATGCTCATTACAAAAGGGAACTGGTTTACTGTTTATGCATAATATGTTTATTGATATGTATATTAAAATAATAAAGAATGTGTCACAAGTTGTGACCTGGAGGTACGTTCCCACGGACGCCAATCTGGCCGATCGTCCATCCCGGACCGTCCTACCTATTAATGCACCAACGGCCAGCGATTGGCTCGCTGGTATCAGGGTGCCATATAGGTGGGATGAAGCCTGAGACGGAGGGTCAGTCAGATTGAAATTGCGGAAGTGAGAGCGTGCCGCCAGCTCTCTCTGTAAAAATGCCACGCACTAGACGCCTTAACACAGAGGAAACTTCCAATGCTGGGAGCCATGAAGAAAACGTGGATGATGAAGACACTCAACCTGCGTGGGCCACTTCGCTTCAAACGCAGATGACCAGGCTAGCTGAGCGCTTATCAACTGCACCATCCACGTCTACTGCCGCCGGCAGCGTGATAATCGCATCTTTTGATTCCTTGAGACAGGAGCGGATATAATCTTGCAAAATTTCAGCTTCCTAAACTTATTAGATTGGTCTACACACTGGATTCCGTTTTCCCATGCTAACTTATGGGAGATATTCCGGGGTCTCGGGAGTCGAACCCAAGACACTGTAAGTAAAGGTGACAATAATTCCTAATAGATATTGCGGACATCTAGCAACACTGTAAATTTCATCTATCTATCTTACCGGCAAGTGCCCATAATTAATTTACAAAAATGGCGCAATGCTTTTCTTATGGGAAAAAAAACGCAACTTTCGGAATTTCTGGAGTCAAACTCATGTCACTTAGGTAAGAAGTCTCATTTTATATGAAGGTTTCTCCATCATATCTACAAAAACTAAAACATTCAGCTCTCTAGCTCTTGTAGTTTGGGCTGGACATTAGTATCCTCCTATATGTTATATGATATCATAATATATCGACAACTCTTACAGAGGAGGATATAACATACTAGTGGAGGATTGCACACAAAACTTTTGAGTTTTTTTAACAGCCAATCTGAAACGTAAAAAAGATATTTCATTCTGCTTGGTCAGAAGATGGAGTTGAATTTAAATCCTGAAAACATTATCAGTTATTGTGGCGACAATGATAGCGTTAATTTTCGAACTCATGTCACTTAGGTAGGAGGTCTCATTTTATCTGAAGGTTTCTCCATCATATCTACAAAAACTAAAACTTTCAGCTCTCTAGCTCTTGTAGTTTGGGCTGGACATTAGTATCCTTTTATATCATCATTATATATCGACGACTCTTACAGAGGAGGATATAACATACATATAACATATAACAGGAGGATACTAATGTTTAGGCACTTCCAGATGTGCTGGAGATTCGAAATTTTTTTCATAGGTAGGATTTTGTACAAAACCGACTAGAAAAAACGAAAATCTTGAAAAAGTGCAACAATGCGGCCGCTAAAAATTCGCAATTGTTTAAACAAATTTTCATGGTTTATGTATTTCTGCATGTGCTACGGAGTTGAAATTTTTTTTATAAGTAGAATTCTTAAAAAAACGAAATAGGGATTATACAAATTTTGATATTTTAATTTGTTTGGCAGTTAAAAATTCTTAAAGTTTAAACAAATAGATAACTCTTTAGACATTACGGAATGAGCTATGGAGCTGAAATTTTCAAGTTATGTACAAATAGTAAACTAGCTCAAAAAAACATTTCAATTTTACCATAGATGAATTTTGGCGGCCGTCAAAAATTATTTAAATTTAAACAATTAGAAAATATTATTTGACTTCTAGAAGTGCTGCAACTTTAAAATTTTGCTAAATTGTGTAGCATTAGAACCCTATAACTATAATGAATAATGTGTAAAATATTTAAAATTGCAACATTTGGGGATTGTTTTAAACTATTATTTCTACATGTGGGAAAAACGAAATCGCTGTGGAGGTGAAATATTTAGAATCAAAAGAATATTCGTAATGATGAAATGTCTGTCTGAAAAATGAATGTTTTTTTCAAGGTGAGATGAAATGTTTGCAGTATGCAAGCACCAACTACTAGTATGTTATATCCTCCTCTGTAAGAGTTGTCGATATATAATGATATAACATATAGGAGGATACTAATGTTTAGGCATTTCCAGATGAGCTGGAGATTCGAAATTTTTTTCTTAGGTAGGATTCTGTGCAAAACCGACTAGAAAAAGCGAAAATCTTGAAAAAGTGCAACAATGCGGCCGCTAAAACTTCGCAATTGTTTAAACAAATTTTCAAGGTTTATGTATTTCCGAATGTGCCACGGAGTTGAAATTTTGTTTATAAGTAGAATTCTTAAAAAAACGAAATAGGGATTACACAAATTTTGATATTGTTATTTGTTTGGCAGTTAAAAATTCTTAAAGTTTAAACAAATTGATAACTGTTTAGGTACTACGGGATGAGGTAGGAAGCTGAAATTTTCAAATTATTTACAGAATAGTGATTTTGCACAAATAAACATTTCAATTTCACCATATATGAATTTCTGCGGCCGTTAAAAATTATTTAAATTTAAACAATTAGAAAAATATTTTTTTACTTATAGAAGTGCTACAACTTTAAAATTTGGATAAAATGTGTAGCATTAGTACCTTATAATGAAGAAAGTGTAAAATCTTTAAAATTGCAACATTTGAGGATTGTTTTAAACTATTATTTTTACATGTGGGAAAAACGAAAATCGCTGCGTAGGTGAAATCTTTAGAATTAAAAGAAATATTTGTAAAGATGAAATGTCTGTCTGAAAAATGAATGTTTTTCAAGGTGAGATGAAATTCTTGCAGTATGCAAGCACCAACTACTAGTATGTTTCTGTAAGAGTCGTCGATATATAATGATATATAACGGGAGGATACTAATGTTTAGGCACTTCCAGATGAGCTGGAGATTCGAAATTTTTTTCTTAGGTAGGATTTTGGAAAAAACAGACTAGAAAAAACGAAAATCTTGAAAAAGTGCAACAATGGGGCCGCTGAAAATTCGCAATTGTTTAAACAAATTTTCATGGTTTATGTATTTCCGCATGTGCTACGGAGTTGAAATTTTTTTTGTAAGTATAATTCTTAAAAAAACGAAATAGGGATTACACAAATTTTGATATTTTAGTTTGTTTGGCAGTTAAAAATTCTTCAAGTTTAAACAATTGAATACCTGTTTAGGTACTACGGGATGAGCTAGGAAGCTGAAATTTTCTAATTATTTACAGAGTAGTAAATTTGCTCAAATAAACATTTCAATTCTACCATACATAAAATGTGGCGGCCGTTAAAAATTATTTAAATTTAAACAATTAGAAAAATATTATTATACCTCTAGAAATGCTACGTAAAAATTTGGCTAAAATATGTAGCATTAGTACCCCATAATGGAGAAAGTGTAAAATGTTTAAAATTGCAACATTTGGGGATTTTTTTAATCTATTATTTTTACATGTGGGAAAAACAAAAATCGCTGCGACGTTGAAATCTTTAGAATTAAAAGAATATTTGTAATGATAAAATGTCTGACTGAAAAATGAATGTTTTTTCAAGGTGAGATGAAATGCTTGCAGTATGCAAGCACCAACTACTAGTATGTTATATCCTCCTCCTCCTCCTCCGTAAGGAACATCTATATAGAATGATATCCTCCTCTGTAAGAGTCGTCGATATATAATAGATAACATATAACATATAGGAGGATATTAATGTCCAGCCCAAACTACAAAAGCTAGAGATCTGTATGTTTTAGGTTTTGTAGATATGATAGAGAAACCTTCAGATAAAATAAGACTTCTCACCTAAGTGACATGAGTTCGACTCCAGAAATTCCGAAAGTTGCGTTTTTTCCCATAAGAAAAGCATTACGCCATTTTTGTAAATTAATTATGGGCGCTTGCCGGTAAGATAGAAAGATGAAATTTTCAGTGTTGCTAGATGGCTACAATATGTATTAGGAATTATTGTCACTTTTACTTACAGTGTCTTGGGTTCGACTCCGGCGACCCCGGAATATCTCCCATAAGTTAGCATGGGAAAAGGTTTTCCCAGTGTGTAGACCAATCTAATACGTTTAGGAAGCTGAAATTTTGCAGGTTTATAGAACATTTATCATAACCAATTATAAAAGTGGAAAATTTTTAAAATTGTAAATTTTAGGGGTTGTTTTAACCCCATACGGACATTAAATTTTAATAATTTTTTATGTACTACGGGATGAGCTAGGAAGCTGCAATTTTCAAATTATATTCAGAACAGTGCATTTGCACAAATAAACATTTCAATCACTCCATAAACATATTGCGGCAACCGTTAAAAATGTTTAAATTTTAAACATATAGAAAAATATTATTTTACTTCTAGAAGTGCTACAACTTTAAAATTTGGCTCAAATGTGTAGCATTAGTACCCCATAATGGATAAAGTGTAAAATGTTTAAAATTGCAACATTTGGGGATTGTTTAAAACTATTATTTTTACATGTGGGAAAAACGAAAATCGCTGCGGAGGTGAAATCTTTAGAATTAATAGTATATTTGTAATGATGAAATATATGTCTGAAAAATTACTGTTTTTTCAAGGTGAGATGAATTGCTTGCAGTATGCAAGCACCTTCTACTAGTATGTTATATCCTCTTCCTCTGTAAGGAACGTCTATATAGAATGATAACATATAACATATAGGAGGATACTGATGTTTAGGCACTTCCAGATGTGCTGGAGATTTGAAATTTTTTTCATAGATAGGATTTTGTGCAAAACCGACTAAAAAAACGAAAATCTTGAAAAAGTGCAACAATGCGACCGCTAAAAATTCGCAATTGTTAGTAAATAAGTCACTTCTGAAGAGCAATTAAATCACTCTAACGTAGTAAACACTTCCACTGTGTTAAAACTGCTTCACGTTAACATGCACGACCAGCGAAGGGAAAAGACGAACTGAAAGATAGAATGACTTATGGCATTCACTACATTGTAACTCAAAAGTGAGTGAATTATTCCGCTCCGTCTAAAAAGATCATTTACGTTGTACCCGAATTATAACCCATTGTATTCAAAATTCTTGTAATGGTTTCTTATCTTTTATGATCAAATGCTCTTTCATTGTTGCTAATTTCGAAATTACGTCGGTAGACATGTTGGCTTTGAGAAGGAAAGACATTACGTTTGTGTTAAGCATCAACTACGGCCTTTACGATACATGTGTCTGCTAATTTAAATTCACTGTCAATATATTAATGCTCTTCATGCCACATATTATATTTCTACTGTCTCTTCGTGTGCCGCCTAAAATTTCTTCGCGTGCCACACTGTGGCAAGCGTGCCATAGATTGCCGACCCTGGTAATAATCCAATACGATTGCCCTTAAATGGACCGTTCTCAGATACCTTGAACATCTCTCTCTTTTGGTGATCAAAGTATCTAGCAGTTGTGACAGGATCCTGATTAGATCCAGCAGAGAGCTGACGTCATTTTCTGTAATACTGACCCAATGCAAAACCTATTTTAGTATCACAATTAACTCTGGTCATCTAGTCTCTGCCGAAGAGCATGTGAAAAACATTGTCAGACACCCTCTCTGATAAATGCAAATAGCTCTTTCTTTTTGCTTTCCCAATATGCTGGCGATGATCTTACACCTCTTAAAACATGGTACCCTTTCCCATTCTGCATCATACCATTAAAATAATCACAATTTAAAAGTGCCCCAGCTGTCAAACCACTAGATGTACGAGTCTTACGTAAACGCAGTGATATTGAAATCCCAACTGTTGTCAATGAACATCTTTAGTCTTATAGATAAGATTAGAAATTGATAGAGCTTATCTACGATATCTTCGTCTCAATTCCGATTTTGCTAGATCTGTAACAGAGACTCTTTTGATTGAAGGTAAAATGGAAGTCAGGACGAAAAATGAGAAAATATCAAGAATAGCAGAAAAGTGAAGAGGAATGCGAACTGGAGCATTACCTGAGGAGTAGAGAAAGAGAGAATTAATAAATATGTGTTAGAAGGAAACTAAAAGGAAATGAGAAAAAGGAAGGAATAGGTTCCAGCTGATGGACGACTTGAAAGGGAAAGAGAGCTACCAAAAACTAAGAATATTGTGGATATATATATACGTACAGAGGGTGATTCATGACTTTATATCGATACTTCGGAAATATGTTCCTGGGACCATTCCCAGTCAGAAATGTCATATGAACATGGGTCAGATTTTAGATTTAAATCCCCGTGCATTTTATGTCCCATGTTCAAATCATAGTCTAAACCTGATAGTTAATGACGCTGCGAATATCAATCATGAAACTATTGGTTTCTTTAATATAGTACAAGAGTTATATAAATTTTTTTCCTCTTCTGTTTACCGATGGAATATTTTAACTACTCATGTAATTGATTTAACCTTAAAGCCATTATCTGAAACACGGTGGTCAAGCAGAATTGATGCCATAAAACCCCTTCATAAATATTTACCTGAAGTGTACGATGTTTTATTTGAAATTTGTAATGACTCTTCAAAACTGGACAACAATCCAAATATCAGGCAAAATGTCTATGTGAAAAAATTGCTACATTTACATTTATTTGTTGTATTAGAGTTTGGTATGATATTTTAAATAAAGTGAATTTTGTCAGCAAAATACTGCAGTCTTCATCTATGAATCTCCAACTTGCTTTAGATGCACTGAATGATCTAAATCAATTTTTAAATGATTATAGGTCTGATGAAACTTTCAAAGAAATTGTAGAAAGCTCAAAATTAATTGCAGCAAAATTTGACGCAGAATCTGTATTTTGTGGTAGTAGACCACTAAGGCGACGTAAAAAGACAACACATTTTGATTACGAACATGAAGATGAAAATATAGTAGATCCTGAAATTTCATTTAAAATAAACTTTTTTCTATGCATAATAGATCAAACATTACAATCTTTGCAGGAAAGATTTACTTTATTAAAAGAACATATGAATTCATTTCAGTTTTTGTATTTGTTAAGTACTCCACAAAATAAAGAATATTTATTATCTTGTTGTAAAAAGTTAGTACAAAAATTAACACATGAGAATCATTCAGACATTGACGCAGACGATTTATGTGAAGAAATTTTACACTGTCAACCATTTATTTCTAATTTTAAAAACGATATATATCAGATAATTCAGTATATTTATTCAAACGACTTAATCACAGGCTATCCAAACTTTACAATTGCTCTTCGGATTCTTTTGTCATTACCAGTTTCTGTAGCATCTGCGGAATGGTCCTTTACTAAACTTAAAATTATTAAAAACTACTTGCGCTCCCCAATGGTACAAGACAGACTTTCAAATCTTGCCATTATATCAATAGAGTCAGATATTTTGGATCAACTTGATATATATGATACTGGTAGAAGGTGCTTGCATACTGCAAGCATTTAATCTCACCTTGAAAAAACATTAATTTATCAGAGAGATATTTCATCATGAGGAATATTTCTTTAATTCTAACGATTTCTCCTCTGGAAGGGTTTGTGTTTTTTCATTATGGATCAATAATGGAGTTAAACAATAACTAATTTTTACATTTTTAGGAATATTATACTTTTCTCACATTGGGTTAATAATGCCACACATTTCTGCCAAATTTTAAATTTATAGCACAATTAGGAGTGAAATTACATTTTTCTAACTGTTTAAATTTTAATAATTTTTAACGGCCGCAATAACAAATTCATGGATACATTGAAACGCTTATTGGTTTAAATAGACAAAATTCTATATAATTTAAAAATTTCAGCTCCCTAACTTGCAGCGTATTGTCTAAACATTAACCTATTTGTTTAAAATTTAAGAATTTATAACTGTCAAACAAATTTAAAAAATCAAAATTTCTATAATCCCGACTTCGTCATTTTACAAATCCTACAACTGGAAATAATTTCAGCTCCGTAGCACATTTGAAAATACATAATCCTTGAAAATTTGTTTCAACAATTGCGAATTTTTAGCGACCGCATTCTTGCACTTTTTCACAATTTTCGTTTTTTCTAGCCGGTTTTGCACAAAATCCCACCTAAGAAAAAAATTTCGAATCTCCAGATCATCTGGAAGTGCTTAAACATTAGTATCCTCCTATATCTTCCTCCTCTGTAAGAAACGTCTATATAGGATACTAGTAGAAGGTGCTTGTTTTTTTCAAAAAGATATTTCATCATTACAAATATTCTAGTAATTCTAAAGATTTCACCTCCGCAGCGATTTTCGTTTTTCCCACATGTAAAAATAATAGTTTAAAACAATCCCCAAATGTTGCAATTTTAAACATTTTACACTTTCTCCATTATGGGGTACTAATGCTACTGATTTCAGCCATATCTTAAAGTTATTCCACTTCTAGAAGTAAAATAATATTTTTCTAATTGTTTAAAATTTAAACATTTTTAACGGCCTCCGCAATATATATATGTAGAGATTAAAATGTTTATTTGTGCAAATGCACTGTTCTGTAAATAATAGGAAAATTGCAGCTTCCTAGCTCATCTCGTAGTACCTAAAAAATTATTAAACTTTAATGTTCAAATGGGGTTAAAACAACCCCTAAAATTTACAATTTTTAAATTTTCGGTTTTTATAGTTGGTTATGAGAAAAGTCCTATAATCTTGCAAAATTTCAGCTTCCAAAACTTATTAGATTGGTCTATACACTGGATTGCGTTTTCCCATGCTAACTTATGGGAGATATTCCGGGGTCTCTGGAGTTGAACCCAAGACACTATAAGCAAAAGTGACAATAATTCCTAATACATATTGCGGCCATCTAGCAACACTGAAAATTTCATCTTTCTAGCTTACCGGCAAGTGCCCATAATTAATTAACAAAAATGGCGCAATGCTTTTCTTATGGGAAAAAACGCAACTTTCGGAATTTCTGGAGTCGAACTCATGTCACTTAGGTAAGAAGTCTCATTTTATATGAAGGTTTCTCCATTATATCTACAAAAACTAAAACATTCAGCTCTCTAGCTCTTGTAGTTTGGGCTGGACATTAGTAAAACAATCCTCAAATGTTGCAATTTTAAAGATTTTACACTTTCTGCATTATGGGGTACTAATGCTACACATTTTAGCCTAATTTTAAAGTTGTAGCACTTCTAGAAGTAAAATAACATTTTTCTAATTGTTTGATTTTAAATAATTTTTAACGGCCGCAGCAATTCATATATGGTAAAATTGAAATGTTTATTTGTGCGAATTCACTACTTTGTAATGAATTTAAAAATTTCAGCTTCCTAGCACATCCCGTAGTACCTAAACAGTTATCTATTTGTTTAAACTTTAAGAATTTTTAACTGCCAAACAATTTAAAATATCTAAATTTGTATAATCCGTATTTTGTTTTTTTAAGAATTCTACTTATAAAAAAAATTTCAACTCCGTGGCACATTCGGAAATACATAAACCTTGAAAATTTGTTTAAACAATTGCGAATTTTTAGCGGCCGCATTGTTGCACTTTTTCAAGATTTTCGATTTCTTTAGTCGGTTTTGCACAAAATCCTACCTAAGAAAAAAATTTCGAATCTCCAGCTTATCTGGAAGTGCCTAAACATTAGTATCCTCCTGTTATATGTTATATCATTATATATCGACGACTCTTACAGAGGAGGATATAACATACTAGTAGTTGGTGCTTGCATACTGCAAGCATATCATCTCAACACCATTCATTTTTCATATTTCGTCATTACAAATAGTTTTTCAATTCTAAATATTTCACCTCCGGAGCGATTTTCGTTTTTCCCTTATGTAAAAACAATAGATTAAAACAATCCCTAAACTTTGCAATTTTAAGAATTTTATACTTTCTCCATTATGGGGTACTAATGCTACACATTTCTGCCAAATTTTAAAGTTGTGGTACTTCTAGAAGTGAAGTTACACTATGACAACTGTTACTGATTGACCAAGTGCCTTTTTAGTAGTCATTGCAAAAGAAACGTTGACCAGAAATTGAAGATGCTTGACTTCAAAAGGGTAGTTGCAAGGAATTACAAGGATCATAGTATAACAAGATGATCCAAACAGAACTTATGAGATGCCTACTTTCCATTTAATCATATATTTTAATAATTATATTGGCTATAATAATGTTAAAATCACCATGGATATGTTGTTCTTTGTGTCCCCAAATTTCATAATTTAGCATTATAAAATATTAAAAATACATTTGAATGGAATATTAAATTGGTCATGCATATTTGTGCAGAAAAAATAACATTTGTACGTATTATACTAAACAGAATCTGAGCTCAACAATAGTTGTTGCTATGGCATCACTCTCGTAATGAGTGATTAAAAACTGCAAAAATGCCTGTATTTACGTGAAATTCTAAGAAATACGTTCTATAAGCAAAATTCTACGATAAAAATTAGAATCTTCATTCCTTTCCTCAGAGAATAGTACAAATCGTGCTCCGATATTATAATTGTAAGATACTTTAATGTGCAAGAGAAAATTACCCTACATCAGGGGTGGTAGCCTACGGCCTGCGGGCCACGTGCAGCCCTTGAGAACGCTTAATGTGGCCCGCAAAGCTGTAATGAAAAAGTGATCAGGAAAATTTCTCATGGGCAATTTTATATTTTTTGAGTAAAATTATGGTCTGAAAGCCTTTTCTGGTGAAGTTTTAACGCTAGTAAATTACGTAGACTTGATTTCGTTTATATGAAATCACAGAATCTCTAGAAAACTTCTGATTTATTCACTTATCCGGCCTGCCGAGGCTTTTTTGACTCCCAATGCGGCCCTCCGAAACATTCACAAGTGCAAATGTGGCCCGCCATGCAGAAAAGGTTGCCGACCCCTGCCCTACATGATGGATTTCAGATTTTCTATTTAAATCAAATGGAAAGGATAGTTCCTGGAATTGAATCTGGGACTTCAATCTTTGAAACAAAAACTATCCTTGGAAGATTAACCTCAGTAGCAAGAAATGTCCACCAAGTGTAATGAAAATCGGTCTATTGGTTCAAAAGTTAATAGGGGAGGACAGACAGATAAACACAACGATGAAACTATAAACCTATTTCCATTCTGGAAAGTAGGTTAAAAATACTGTTCTTTTGCACATTGATATTACATTTCAATTTTAATTTACACTGGTGATATAAATATCAATCAACTATAATTCTGTCTTTTGACATTCGAAACTAAAGACAGTATGAAATATATATTGTGAACTTAGATAATTAATAACCCTGACCTCCTTTATTATGTATTTTGGATTTAACTATTGTTTTAAATAAACAAACAAACAATTGGGTTGTTATGAGAGTGACATTTTTTTTATTTAAAATTTTTGAAAATTTGGCAAGATTCAGTTCATATTTGAGATTTGAGCATAAGAAAATGAAACTTCATACTTTTCTCCATTTCTGGGTTTGTCTCAAATTTGTATGATGATTTTAAATAATTATAAAATTCAAACAAAAATTATGCTACACCATTTCTCATGTTATTTTAAATGGAGAAAAGTAAAAAGGAAAATAATTTCTTCAAATTAAAAAATTTCAAACAAACTGATTTCAATACCAATATACTATTCCTTTCATTGAGGTTAAAAAAAATTTCATCTTGTTCCTACATTCTGTAGTTGTTTAGTGGCACAAACATCCAAAATTTAAAAAAATATATTAAAAAGGTTATGCTTTTAAAATTAATCTGCACAAAAATAATGATTAATAGGAAAGCCACTCGGAAAAAATCCAGGCTAAAAAGAGAAATTGCTATAATAATCTTTATTTTTTCTACATTTTCAGAAAACTTTGAGATGCCCCAGAATGAATACACACACAACACACATACAATTTTGATAATATGGTTAGTCTAGGATCCAAGAACCATAACCAAATTTTTACTTTTGGTTCTGGCACCCGAGGTGTTTTCCAGGAACATAATCCTAGTGAACAGCGAGGGTCTATTATAACTTTTTTATTTCTTTTTCTTAGCAATTCAGTAAAAGGACAGAAAAAAGGGTGGTCTTTACAATGATATCTCTTTAACCTTGCAATGTAAATTGCTTTATGAACGAAATTCTTCCCTTCTTAGTATGCCAATGCTCACTGTGAATCTACAATTTTTTATTCCACCAATACATTGTTTCTTTCCCTAAATTTTGTGTTTGTAATCTGAGAAGAAATGCAGCTGTTACTGTAATATGCAGGGATTTTGGCAAGAGTTCATAATGCCTAACGAATTTTTAATCACGTTTTTATAAATACTGCACACTTATTACTGCAACATATTTTTGTTGTTTCCCAATTTACTCGTATATTTTGGTGAAGGTCTGATTTAAATTGCTTAGAAAATTAGGGGATGTACTTCATGTCTTTTTCATCTCCTATGACCCTCACATGAATTTAAAAAAGCTTAGAAGGGAACTTCATTTTCTACTAAGCAGGTACAAGAACTGGGAAAATAGGATTAAGCGAGCAATGTCAATACTTGTCAATTTTCCAAAAGGATTATCTGTTGCTTGATAGCTTTCCTGTCATCTTTAATACATTAGTGAAAGTCCATTTCTTATTTTTTAAACCATAATTTGGTGTCTGATGGGCCCATGTGCAATAGTTATGCTGCAGCTTATATTCATGTACATTTTTTTCCCAGTTTAATTCTATAAAACATGGGTGTGATTTATAAGTGAGTAAATACTAAAGTGACCATCCATCCTGATTTAGGCGGGACAGTCCCGCTTTTGAGCGACATATCCCGCTGTTCCCAAAAAACTTTAAGGGATGCAAAATTGTTCCGCTTTTGGATATACTGATGATAAATGTCCCGAATATTCAAAATTTTTACCAGTTAACTATATGATATGACTAAAGTGACCAGACGTATCGGATTTCGACTTCCTGTCTAGCATGGCAGTGTCTCAGAAAATGTACCACAATGTACATGCATTAAATTCTCATTCCTATAGGAATTTAATTTCAGGACTTTCTAAATGACCAATGATAAGCCACATCTATTAATGTAGCTAATGTAAAATGTGGATTTGTTACTTTGTTCGATAAACACTTATACCATGGAATATACATTTTTTGGTTACATTGCGAGGAAACAGCCAAAAGTCGAGTGCTTGCATCGGAATGTGAAGTGCTCAATTCCATGAAGTAATTCATACGTTTTGATTTGATTCGTTCTTTGTTTAGAAGTAGTGTACAATAAATGGAACAAAACACATTTATAACTATTTTCTGAAAAATTATACTTTTATACTCTTTGTAAACAGACTAGTACATTTTCCTTTACAAAGATTTTTTTAATCCAGCAATAGCTATCTGAAAGGATTTTGCCCTGCATTGACAAACATGAAATAATTTTTGTCTTGCTTTGGCTGATCTGAAATCTGGTCACTTTAGTAAATAGAGTATTTTGATATTCCACTACTTTATATAAAAGAACAGTAGTTAACCATTTGCAGCTATTCATTATAATTTCTAGCTCGCTTATATGGTAATAGTATTTAATTTGTGTATTGTTGATTATGTTAATCCCTCAAAACAACAGAAGTCATACAATTAAACTGATACCAGAGGATTTTAACAATAGCAAAATGTATATATGGTGTGGAAATAATGTATTATGCATGATAATTAGGTATACTGTTGTTCCAGAGCACCCTGCTTGGTTTTTTCACTAATCCAGGGTTTCAATAGCCAAGAGAGTCCTGTACTATCACCAAAGAAGTGAACAATAAGAATAACTCTATGTAATTTATTAATTCTTAATTGTGTTGAGGCATTATTGATGTTACTATGATATTATTAGTTTAAATATCCAAATATTTCAGGAAACTGCAACATTTAAAAGTGGCAACATTTCTTGGATATATTTGAGAAAAAAGTGTTTGTTTTCACCAATTTTTTTCTCAAGCCAAGGCTTAATATTTCAGTGGTTTGTTTCAAGCATATTGCAGGAGGCCCCCACCTGCTTGCCTGACCTCAGAAAAATGACCGTGTTAACCCTTTGACCTCACCAGACATCAATGGCCCTTGACACAGGCCTGATCCAGAGGGGGGCACCTATCCCCCACCTCCCCCTTTGCCCTCCCCAGCAGATCCCCATGTGTCTATTTAATTTCAGAGGTAATTTTTTAACTAAACTAATGAATGATATAGTACTTACTGGAGGTGCATCCAAGATAAGAACATCTGGTCCCTTTAGGGCCAAGAATCGAGGCTGCCAACTTTGCCAAGGTCGTCTGTTGTCTTTTGTAGGAGATGCCTCATTAACCCAACCCATGTACTCAATGCGCTCTGTACGTGCAAAGCTGCGGTTGCAAAGTTTCATCTGCAATGCGGTAGAATCACAATTTCACAAGTAAGAATTGCTGAATTAAACACACATATGCATTATTCAACGCAAAAAAGGAGTTTTTTAAAGTCAGTTTCATTCTCATTCACAAGTTTTTGCTTAATACTAACAGAAACAGAATGGAAGCCAAACTGATGCAAAATGAATAAATATGGTAGTGTTAAATGATGGAGGATTAAGTCATTCAATATTACTATAGAAATATTAAAATAACAAAAATAATAGCCACAGTTAAAAACACTGTTAATAGAAAATGCTTAATTATATGATGCACACTTCATTCTCTAAACAGACAGGCATTTCAATTATTTATATAGCTCTAATGACCATAGAAAGAAATAAACATAATAACTACTAATCTAAGGCAAAGGATTAGTTAAAGTTAAATAAATTAAATCAAACAGTGAACTCGTTTTGACATTTATTTACAGCTGGTTATTAGTATATTAGACCTCATAACAAAACACACTATAACAAACCATGAAAACTTATGTGCTTTAAATTGATATTAAAGAGATTACACTGTATTTAATTTATGAACTACATTCTAATTACTTCTACTGCAATGCAATTAACATAATTTTCCAGACCTTTTGCTAAATATTTCCAAATTATTCAAATTATACTTATTTTTTATTTAATCTTTATGAAGCTCGGTTATCCTACAATTACTAACTTGGATAATTTAAATATCTCAGAAAAGCCCAGGTTTGGTTTCCTTAATTTGATTTACATGAGAAAGAAAATAGGGTACATTTGATATTGATTTTAAAAAAACTTAAAAGGGAAACTCAAAGAAGGTACAGTGTGTCCTCGATTAATGTCTTCATGTTTTCCTAAAAATTGTGACGTTGAACGATAAAACGTAAAATGAATCAATATCTCCCATAAGAATCCATGTCATGAAAAATAATTGGTTCCAAAACTTCAGGTTCAAAACCTCTTGAAACACAAAAAGATGCTATATACTGTATTTTAAGGAGCTATATGGTGCCACATATGATATGAATGGTATCAGAACACAAATAAAAATCAGTAAAATCACACATTAACATAAAAATTACATAAAATAAGCAAATACTATGACATAACTTCATTTTAGGGTGCCCAAAATCTGAAAAGGCTACATTTCACAATAGTACCCTTAGTGATGAAAAAAAGGAACTACATAATACCAATCCAGGAAAATGTATTCATACAAACGATATAGAACAATGATTTTTTACTAGTAAGTTTAAGTCACGAACACTTCTGAAATTGCCAGTTCATGAGTTAACATTGCTAGAAAGAAATGCAGCAGTTACTGTACAATTCAGTGCTGCCCAAACGTTTCTAATGGCGGGCCACATCAGTGGTTGTGAATACCTTGGCGGGCTGCATTGGAAGTTGCCAATTCTTCGGCGGGCCGGAGTAGTTTAAATCGTAAGTTTTCTATATAATCTGAAGTGCCATATAAGTGAAAATCAAGTCTAAATAAGGATTTCATGGCTAACAATTCAATATTTACAGTTTTATTATCAAAATTTTTAAAAATTTATGAATTTGTGTTAAAATTTTAGAATTGCTTTTATGCCATAGCTTCGCAGGCTGCACAAAAACCCTTCACGGGCCGCATTTGGCCCGCGGGCCATATTTGGGCACCCTTGGTATAATTAATGAAAAATCTACCACAATAGAGATAAATAAAACATTTATTTTGTTTTTTTTATTGAACTGCAACTTTCATACATACAGCTGATACAAATGAAAATAAAATCTGGGGTTGTTAAACTCAAGTTATCCCAGTAGCACAGAATAATTTCAAGTTTATAAATAGGGCACTCAGCAAATTTTCCTTTCTGCATAACTCACAGAAGCTTGTAAGGTTTCTATTAAAGAGGATTATGAGAATTTTACTGACTGCTGGGGAGGGGGCTTCAAGAAGGAGGCCATAACTACCACTTCTTTTTGGACCCATTGCTACAAATTATCACCATGCAAATTAAATAAAAATTCATCAATCCAAAAAACTCCTCCTGCTCAAATTATGGAGATCTGCCACAGCTGGAGAAGTGTTGCACAACAGATGCATGTGCAAGTCATCTATGCAGTTTTTTTCATGCATCATTTCAGCACCGAGTCAGGATGATGTTAACTCGAATCACGGATGACATTAATATGAATATTGGTAGTAATTTTTGAACCATGTTAATGCAAATCAACTTTAAACAAGGCAACATTAAACTGAGGACACACTATGCTTGAATGGCTGTGTAAAAGAAAGCAAATTTTATTTTTCCTGCTAACAGCAATTAAATCCATTCCTAATCCTTCTTCTAATCAGTTTTTCATTTGTAAAGTGCCAATATTTTTCGTGCTTTCAATGGTGAAATAAATTTTATCTTCAAGAGATTTTTCTGCATAGTCGCCATGTGAGTTTGGATTTTAAAATGTCATTTACTTAAGCTAATACCAGCAACAGACAAGAGATCCCTTTTCATTGAAACCATTTTTATCAATATTTTTGTATCTTAAAATTCATGAATACAAAAAACTTTTGAGCAAGTCTAATTGAATTAACACGAACTATCTTCCTAAACAAACACAGGAAAGAAAAAAAACCTGGCGACTTCAAGGATTCTTTAATGGGCAACACATAATCTCAATTTATTAATTATAATTTCAGTTTTCTGTGTTCACCTAAAAACCAATGTTGTCAAATTAAAGGAAACAGAACCTATTCGTTGGAACCACTGTGTATTGGATTGGAACATAAACTGAAATCAGTATCAACAATGAAGCTTCCAGGAAATATTCTATGAAAAGAAAACTATTTCAGAAAAAGCATTAATAACAAGATTTTTATAATTAAATATTATAAGAATATGTTCTTCATATACTATGTTGAGTATATTCTTGAGCTAGGTAATTACCATTTAATCCTCTTCCTCATCTTCAGCATCATTTTTTAAAAGTCACAACTTCTTTCTTTTCTGACAAATAAATATTGAGCATATTTTAAATAATATTCACAATACTAAACATTTCAAAGAAAAGCAAACTCCACTAGCACTTTAAAAAATAGAAAAAGCATAAAGAATTTTTAAGTGGTTGAAAATACTTATTAAAATTAAAAAGTAAAAATGCATATACACAAATAATATAAATTCTAACCTGCAGATTTGTCAATCCAACTACATTGTCAGTAATGTACTTGAGCCATTGTGTAAGCACGGCTGTATCCTCACAGAGGACAACTCCAGTTGAAGAGCCATCCAATCCCCTAACCTCAAAGGCGTTTGGTCTCAATTGATCTGTACCAAATATATATCGGGTAACATAGGCCATCATGAGGGGAACTGCAATCACAGCCACATAGAAACAAGGAAGGCCAAACAATAAATGGTTAATTTTATCTTTAACCCTAGATAGGTAATCCTTAAAACAAGTTACATAAAGTGTAAGATGGGGTCTAAAGAACCCCACAGAGGAAAATAAAAATTATCTCGATTGTTCTACACAATTTTCATTATATTTTTTGTTTATGCTTATTCAGTTCAGTGACACACTTGTAACATTGAAATGATATAAAAATAATGTCAAAATCAACTAAAATAAAAAATATAGCTAAAAAGTTTACATTAACCCTTTGAGTGCCATCTGAAATAGCTAAAATTGATCTGAAAAGTACTGATCAGTTTTAGTGAAAACTGCAGTGATTTTGGAGAATAGCTATTATATTGCTAATACTCATCTATAACACCTGAAATTTTTACAATATATAGTAAACCTATTTTATTACTATTTAATATAGGTATATTTCTTTGTTATACAATTTCTATTCGCCCAAAATATTTTTACTCTCTGTAATACTCAATTATGTGAATTTTATATTTATTGCTCACTTAGTGCCTATAAAAGTTGGTTTCATTAATTTTTAATTCAATTTTATTTTAACTTAATACTTAATTCATGGTCACCCATCATATTTGACAGGCAATTATGGTAGTTCTTATAATTGCTGCATTCAGGAGAGCTTTTATCGTGCAAAAATATTTTTTTTGGGTAGTAAGGAATGCCATGCATCAGATTTTTTTGTCAACAGTATGATTGTGATTATTCATAGCCTCTTTCTCTTAGATGCAAAAAACTAGCCAGCAGAAACAAACATTGTCATACACAACTTAAATAGTTGTTTATTATATAAGAGTAATTTTTATTTTGTATGCAATACAAAAAAACTTAAAGCAAGGACAGTCTGATGTTCTCTGGGTGGCAAACAATGGTGGACTGATGTGAGTGAAACACCAAAAATCATGAGAAACAAAAAACCTAAGAAAACACCAAGCTTTGCCCGAGTTTGCTTATAAGCACATCAACATAAGGGTGGACCAAGCAAGCATAAGATGGGTAATTTGTTCAAGAATGAAATCCATGCAATGGTGGATCAACATCTAGTGGTGTAACATAACATTGCCTGTACTTTGAATGTAATATTTAATGATCCAGCAAACATCTAGCATTAAGTTTCTGGATATTCATATTGAGCAAAGAGGTAGCTGGTCTGTACACACAACTTTCAAAAAAAGTAAAATTCATATTTGTGTTGCATAAGATTTTTCAAAGATAGTTTCTCATGAATTAGTTATTTTTATCCAAAGCATAATTCTTTGGGGCTTCTATGGAGAATCTATATAATATTATACAATTTTGTCTTCACACAACATAGCAACGGTTAGTTTACATAGCAGCACAGAATGTATATGGAGCCACAGGTAACAAGAAATGGAACTACTTGGACCAGTCCGCAGCATACATTAGTTCTTTACAGTAGTTTATTAACATATACCCCCACTTTAATGTATCGTCTGTATTATTTTCTTACTAATAACAAAGTTTATTGAATCTTACGTAATAAAGTCACTTATTATTTAACGTTCACCAGTATAACAATGGAGCTTCTAAATGTCAACAACATCAATAACTAAAATTGATGGCAGTTTAAGTCAATAAGAAAGCCTTCCAAGCATATATTTTATAACATATTTAAATCAGTTATTTGAAGATAAGGTATGCAAAAATTTTATATCTATATAATATTATACAAGTTCATCTTTGGACAACGACAACTTTCCCATCACAGTTCGTATTTAACAAACTTTCCGACTAGGTCGAATAATGAAAATTTGTAGGAATACTTGATTCGGATATTAAAAGGGGATGGCAAAATCAAATTCCATAAAATAACCCAGATTCGACCACAAAGGATTTCTTTTCCTCATATGATAACACAAAAATCGATTTGTTGAGGTGCAGGCCTTTATTCATTTGAAATTTAAAATTAGAAAAAATAGCCTTCAATATTAGATCCTGGACTGTTTTAAGAGAAAAATGAATAAAATTTCTTATTCTTTTCATTTATTTTAGCCTTCAATTCGAAATATCTCAAATTTTAAAATCATGTTTTAAAAAAATATTGCCATTTTAATGATATGTTGGCTTGCCGACCATGTCATTGTAAAACCTTGAGCTTCGATTGTGTTACTAAATAAACTTTCATTTTCTCTTTATTTTAGGCACTTTCAGGACAAAGGATGACAACGCAATACATACTGTCATTTTTGTTTATTTTTTAATTTTTCAAAAGATTTTTTTGTTTTAGTATGTGCAGAATACCAAAGTCAATTTATTACAGAGAACTTTAAAAAACCTACAAGGTCAGCTCATCTTATTTGTATGTACCCTAAATTCCCAAGTATAACACGCACTCATGCATAACGTGCACTCATGCATAACGCGCAGGCCAACCTTCGGCTGTTTTCCGCATATCTCCAAAATTTCTAGTATAACGCACACTTGTGTATTACGCGCAGGACACCTGCAGAACATGGGATTGTTGAGATTAGCGTTTTTAAAGAATGCTACACTTTTAGCATCCTTCCCCAACTCTCCTGTGCAAAGGAGAACATTTGGGAAAAACCCCTGGATACCGATTTTTCCCATTCTTATTTCCGAAACAATGACCACTGGAGAGTCAAAGAAAACTGGTTGGGCAGTGAGGTGTAAGGAAGTGGTGAGGGTGTCATGAGATGTGTTGGGATGGTGGGGGTGGGTAGAGGTGCATAAAACAAAAGAGGGACCAGACCTCAAGGGTGGTACAGCAGGGGGCAAGAGAAAGCTAGCGTAAACAGCCAGAGAATCTGAGAGTGGGAACGAAAGTGGAGGGGACACATGCCTGTTGATGACTCACAGACAGAGAAACAACCTGTAATCTGCATCACCCATTCATTTGTGCTTTGCAGTCTGGCTGTAACGTTGTGATCAACGAGGTAGGGCACTGAAAGTACGGAGTTTCGTTCCTCTTTGACACAAACCAGGTAAGGTATTTTCAAGGATTTTTTGTTTTCCTTAAAAACATTGAAATTATTTTTACTGAAATTTGTTGACTTGGTCATTTATGGAGTGTTACATATTTAATTTTTGTTTATCCTGAGTAAGAAACGATAAGGTTTCTGTGCGGTATTTCTTGATTTGGTAATGCACAGTTAATGAACCTAATGAAAAAATATTAATAATGTTTTTATTTTTTAAATTTTAGACCCACCATTGGACCATAACTCTATTTAAAAATGCCAAAAAGGAGGAAATCTTATAAGTCGCAGAAAAAGTTAGAAATTGTGGAATATGCCGAGATTCACGGTAATCGGTCGGCGGCCCGTTTCTTCGAAGTGGCCTAATCCAGCATTCGCGAGTGGCGGCCCCAAAAGAATTTGTTGAGTGTTCTACCTGTGGCAAAAAGGGCACAAAGGAAACGAAAGGCATTTTGGCCAGATCTGGAGCAAGAATTGAAGGACTGAGTCGGTGCGCAAAGGAGTGAAGGAAGAGGAGTTTCAACTGTGCCACTTAAATACAAAGCAATACAAATGGCTCGTAAGAAAAATATTGATAATTTTAAAGGCAGTAATTGCTGGTGTTATTGTTTTATGAAGTGAAATAGTTTAACAGTATGAGCAATTACATCTACCGGACAAAAGTTACCAGAAGATTGGCAGGTGAAAGTGGAAGAGTTTAATATGTTTGTTGGGCAGGAAAAGAAGGGCGTTGAACCACATCAGATAGGGAACATGGATGAGGTACCTATGAGTTTCGACATGCCATCGAAATTTACAGTCGACGTTAAAGGCACCCAAGACAAAAATATGCACTGCTGGAGCTGAAAAATGCTGCTTTACTGTTGTGCTAACAGTGATGGCTGATGGAGAAAAGCTTCCCCCAATGGTAATTTTCAAGCGGAAAACCATTCCTAAAGAGGAATTTCCTAAAGGTATTGTTATGTGCGTAAACCCAAAAGGCTGGATGAATTGCGATATGCTGCGAATTTGGTTAACTGAGGTATGGGGAAAAAGAAAGGGCTCATTTTTTTAAACAAAAATCGCTGCTTGTATTGGATTTAGCTAGGCCACACATAGCAAATGATTCGAAAATATTATTGAAAAAACATTGCAAGATTGCAGTTATTCCTGCAGGTCTAACAAAACAGCTGCAACCACTGGACATCTCCGTAAATAGATCATTCAAATCGAAAATACAGAGGCACTGGGAAAAATGGATGGTAGATGGTTTCCACTCCTATACAAAGTCTGGAAGGATGCGAGCTTCTTATGCTGAAATTTGTAAATGGATTGTGGAAAGTTGGGCCGATGTAACCCGTGAATGTATAATTAATGGTTTCAGCGTATCGTGAATTTATTCCTCTGATGTTGATGGGGGGGATGGAGGGTATTGTGACTCACCATCTGATGCAAGCGATAATTTTTCTCTTGAAAATTTACCGGATTCATTGGATAAGAACTTGAATGATTACGATATAAATTGTGACAGTGAATCAGAAGATTTTGATGGTTATGTTAATTAATAATTGAGTGGGAATAAAAGATTATGAAGAATTTGTGATTTTTTATTTTTATATGTGAATGTGTTTTGTTTTGGAATTCATTATCTTATTTAAAAAGGCATTGCATACATTTTTTTCAATTAATAACTTCAAATCTGCCTTAATTTGTCTTAGGTTGAATAATAATTAGGTAACTGAAATTCGATTTTGTATCTGTAATGATTGAAATGCATGGTAATTTACGCCAGAAAATTTGTTTTTATCATCGAAACAAAAAGAAAGATGTTTCCATAGATTTCAGCCATTTAATGATTTCACGAAGTCAGTATTTAAACGCTTTAAGGCATTTTATTTTATAAAGCAGTACTTCTTATGCATAACGTACACTAGTACATCTTATGTATAACGCGCACTAAATAATTCAGAAAATTTGACAAAAAAACCTTGTATAATGCGTGCGTTATACTTGGGAATTTAGGGTACTTTAAATAAATCTAAAAAAATACTATTATAAATTAAGATTCATTATTCCTCATCATTATTAATTTTTATTAATTTACCAAATACTCAAGAAAATGGCTGAAGACCGCCAAAAATGAAAATAATACATGAAAGCTTATCGTGAAAGAAATAAAAAAAACTTTTCGACTAAAAAACCAGCAAACTATTCTTCGACTAAGACAAGAATATTATTCTGCAAGTTCTGAGCAGATTATTTTAAATCATTTTCAAAATCAAGATTAAATTAATCAACAAAGAGAAAATTAGTCACAAAAATAGTAAGCTATGCAATAAATTTATTTTTAAAATTTTGATGACTACTCAATTTTAAAATTTAAAAGCAAATGAAGAAATATAATAATTTTTTTATTATTATAAGCAACCAAATGAAAACTTTTATGCAATGCAAAGCAGGACAGAGGCCCTCTAGTAGCTCAATGTTATAATATATGCTTATTTTGTGTGTCTTCTGTTCATTGTTTGTTTTTTTAAGTACATAACTACCATTAAATAGACAGTTTCTTGTGCATCACATTATACATATCTATGTTTACTTTAGGTGATTTTCTGTTCATCGTTTGTTTTATAAGTATCATTCTATATGTGAGATTATATCTACATCATGCTGAGATAGACAGCTACATTTTGAGGAGAGAGGTAAGAGAGAGCGAGGGAGAATGTAAGGGAGAGAGCATGGAAAATGGGAGGGAGAGAGAGAGAGGGGGTAGGGAGAATGCGAAGAGTTTTAATTTCAATTGAATAATTTATTTGTTTATACCAGCCATAAATGATGAGCAATTATACTAGCATCCTTATCCAATATATTATAACTGCTATGTCCCTGCCTGCTTGCCTACATCTAAAGCCTCGAGTGACATCACCTCCTGGCATGAACGAAAATAAATCGAGAACAGTCAGTTCGATTTCAATGGATCTTTCTCTAGAAAAGACATGGGTTCAATACCAAAATAGTTTTCATTTTTGCATTTCATTAACATAATTGGCTGGAATACGATGTGTAAACCTTTAGTTTTTAACATTTAAAAATATCCAATGATTGAGACTTTGACTCGAGATTTACATCATTTCACATACAAAGAAATGAAGATTCTTATACTTACTGTTGATTCTGTTGTTTATTTCATGTTTACTCATATTTTAAGTTTATATTCAATTTTATCCAGTTTTTCGACATCGAAAAGGAGGTTGGTAGGGTAGCCGGCATTGTTCACCTCGGATTTTTGAATTGTTGGACTCATGCTTTCAAGCACTAAGCTTACAATAAAACTAATGGATGAATTAATCCTCAAGTAATGTTACCTCCCAGTATAAATACAAATAAATCAATAATGGTTGGCTCAATTTCGATGAATCTTTCACCTGAATACTTGGTGCAAACTCTTTCAGGTTTCTAAGTGGGTAGTCGTCTCCAGAAAAGCCATATTTTTTGTTTTTGCATTTGATTAACACATAATCAGCTGGAATACGATGTGTAAACTTTTGGTCTTTAACATTTAAAAATCTTACAATCGAGACTTGACTGATTTACACTATTTCATGTAGAAAGAAATGAAAATTCTTATTCTTACCTTCGATTCTGATGTTTAATTCATGTTTGCTCATCTTTTATATTCGATTTTCTCCAATTTTTCAACATTTCAAAAAGGAGTTTCCTAGGGTTGCTAGTATTGTTAATCTTGAATTTTTGCATTGTTGGACTTGGTATTTCAAGTGCATTTGCACTAAGCTTACAATGAAACAAATGCATGAAATACAAGCACTGACTGAAAATTTCATCTAAATATAAAACAAATAAAACACAGGGTGAAGAAATTTGAAGTCAGGAATGACTCCATTGCATTGTAATAATGAACAACTTAACATTACAAATAGCAAGATGTTTGACACTTAGAACATACAATTTGCTGTACCATCAGAAACAGCAGACACAACAAAAAATGTCATGCACCAGAAAGTGTTAGTCTAAATAATGTTTGTGTTTTTGATTATGGAAATGGTATAAGCTATATGATTATTTTGAGAGGGAGAATAAAAGTGGTTCAACTAAAAACACCTTGTGTGACAATTTTTTGTCATAAGAACTATCGCATTGGACCACATCATGCGAGGTTTCCTAAATATTTGCAGGAAGTACTGCAATGGGCCCCTAGTACATTTTTCTACCATTATGTGCTTATATACTATGATAATTCTTAGAACCATGATGGCCAATGTTTCCATAAAATGTCAGTATCTTTCAGAAATGGAGGATGGAACAGCTGTACATGTTTGACTAAGATTCTTTGACAATTATATAGCACTACTAACCTGTAACCACATCAACCCACTGTTTAACACGCACTGGCTCATTGTTGGTGGAAATAATCTGATTAGCAGGTGCAGGATTATTGGTTACTGCAGCTGCCTTTGGAGGTTTAAAGGATGTTACCGAAGATTCTGATGGCACAGGAGAAGAAGGAGTTGGAGTGTGTCCTGGAGAAGCTAATTGACGTCTACGACCGCCAGTATCCACCTGAATGCCAGCTGGGGAGCGCCAGCCCTCTCCTTCTGAATGTGCTCCTTTGGACCCTCCGATGCCATCATCAAGTAGGTGGCGCTCATCACGATGTACTGCTTACATAAAAAACATGCGAAAAGGAAAATATAGACAAATTGAAAGAATACTGTGATTTACAGTAAATATGAAAATTTGATTCATATATCCTGCAATAAAATGGTATGCAATTATTCCTTTTCTGGTATGAATAATTTAAAAATAGAAAACTATTCTTTAGGACTACAAAGTATAATGATAAATGCATTATATCGAGAATACATATTGATAGTTAGTAAAATGTTATTGTATTAAAGAGATGCAAAAAATAAATATTAGGCTGAAGATACCTAAAACCTAAAAAGTTCAATGTTTTCATTGTTGCCATTAATTTACTTAAAATTTCATTCAGTCTATTGGTCTAATCATAATCCTTAGATAATAATTCCCAACTGTCTGTCTCACAGAGCCGACAAGAGTAGAAGCTACTATGACTTCGGAAGAAAAAATAAGAAATGGTGGAAGTATTTATTTGCATTTGTGGTGAACACAGCCATGGTAAACAGCTTGATTCATTATAAAGAAACAAATACCCCAACAACTTCTAGGCATGGACACACACAAAAAGAATTCTGCCTTGCTCTTTATAGAAAAATGATAGGAAACTTCTCCTCCTGAAAAATTTCATGTCGTAAAAGAAGCAAAGCACATGTCACAGTTTCACTTAGAGTTCTACATACTTTAGTAAAAATCGAAGGTAGAAAAAGTATGCGCATATTGCAGCTACAAAAAAAGATGAACTCCTTCTGGAAGAAGCATCCAAACATCTTCTAAATGCAAAAACTGTAATTTGCCTCTATGCAGAGTGAGGTGTTTTCTGCAGTATCATCAAGAAAAGGGAGTGGAACTAAATATATATCAAGGTAGGAAAAATTACTATTAATGAAATGATATATAATACTAGTAGTTGGTGCTTGCATTCTGCAAGCATATCATCTCAACATAAAAAACATTCATTTTTCATATTTCATCATTACAAATATTTTTTAAATTCTAAATATTTCACCTCCGGAGCGATTTTCGTTTTTCCCTTATGTAAAAATAATAGATTAAAACAATCCCAAAACTTTGCAATTTTAAGAATTTTATACTTTCTCCATTATGGGGTACTAATGCTACACATTTCTGCCAAATTTTAAAGTTGTAGTACTTCTAGAAGTGAAATAATATTTTTTCAATTGTTTAAATTTTAAACATTTTTAACGGCCGCCGCAATATGTTTATGGAGAGATTCAAACGTTTATTTGTGCAAGTGCACTACTCTGTACACAACTTGAAAATTTCAGCTTCCTAGCTCATCCCGTTATGTCTAAACAGTTATCTATTTGTTTAAACCTTAAGAATTTTTAACTGCCAAACAAATTTAATATCATCCCGTTATGTCTAAACAGTTATCTATTTGTTTAAACCTTAAGATTTTTTAACTGCCAAACAAATTTAATATCAAAATTTGTATAATCCCTATTTCATTTTTTTTACAAATCCTACCTCTATAAAAAATTTCAGCTCCGTAGCACATGCAGAAATACATAAACCTTGAAAATTTGTTTAAACAATTGCGAATTTTTGGCGGCCGCAATGTTGCACTTTTTCAAGATTTTCGTTTTTTCTAGTCGGTTTTGCACAAAATCCTACCTATGAAAAAAATTTCGAATCTCCAGCTCATCTGGAAGTGCCTAAACATTAGTATCCTCCTCCTCCTCCTCTGTAAGAAACGTCTATATATAATGATATTTATTTTGAAATTCCATTTAAATTTATTAATTTAATGAATAACTGCTCATAGTGTGTGTCACTGGCCAATTTATAGGGTCAAAATTGGAGAATGGGGAATTTAAATTTGTCACGTAGCGGAGAACTCGGATCAAGTGGTTTTGGGTGACTTAGGAAGGAAAAGGTGAAGCAGTATTTTACCTTTTATTTACTGAATCATGATGGTTGATTATATCCCACTGCTTTGAAGAAAGTGCTGACAGAAATATATGCGAAAATTTTCAAATATAAGCACAAGAAAGATGTGTACAAATTTCCAAATATAAAACAAAAAATTAACTGTCCAAAATTAAACTCGACTGCGAGAGATTACATGCAGATTTAAACTCCGGACAATGAAGGTTAATGACACAATATGGGATAAACTTCTTATTGCCGAGACATAACAGTTTCAGGCAAGTTTAAAAGATTGTATTTTAATATCGAAAATATTTACTATAAACAAAAAATTTAATTGATCGAAAACAGCAAAATTAAAATTGAGAACTTATACAAGTTGGTACTATAATAACAGGGAAAACAGTTTTAGTAAGTTGAGAGTGAGTTTTCTCTCACCAAGGAGAAATTCCAATTTTCCTACAGAGGCTTACCAAAATATACTCCATGCCATATTTCTTAAGATAGCGTCACGTTTCATTCATATGTTGGATGAATTAAAAAAGTTGGTAATTTTGTTGCAGCAATGGTTTCATTAAACTATTTAAGGAATGTGCCTCAGTTAAATAATAAAAAATTATTTCTTTTGAGTTACTGTATTTACCGGAATTCAAGACGACCCCGAATCTAAGAGGAGCTCCTCCTTTTAGCAGACTGTTAGAACAGGAAAAAGATTTTATGCCTTATTTCTCACTGAATGTATTTGGTGTATATTTCAAACACACACATTCAGTATAGGTATACTAGTTCGTTCATTAATTGAAATGGTTTGTTATAAATTTTTGTTTGAGAAAAAAATAGAATTTTAAAAATGTATTTTTAAAAATTAATACTGTTTTACCGTATATGCCAGTGTATAAGTCAACCTTTGAAGCTCAAAAAAAATTCTGAAAACTTAAGGTCGACTTATAGGTTGAATAAAAATGTGACCATTAAATAACAGATTAAAAACATTGATATTTATGAAAACATTTGATCTTACGGCATAGGTGATCGCCATTTTGAAACAGCTGCTCCACTGTTTACATATTGTCATTTATTTTAGAAGATTTAAGGTAATTATTTTTAATAGTTAATAAAAATAAAAATTTTAACTTTTGTTTTTATTACTGAATCTCAAAAATATAAACGATTTATTTGCAATTACAGGAACGAAGGATAAGTAGAAATACATTCTGCCAATAGATGGCAATACGGTATATGGCTGATCTTTCTTAAATTAAACAAATGATTTAATAACTCAAAAATCGACACTGCATTTTTTGGAAAAGGTTACATTTAGGTTTTAAAAACTATCAAATTCCTCGTATTCTTCATTTGAATATTTTTTAGCGAAAAAGTGGGGGGTCAACTTATACAGCGAATATATGTCTAGTCGTGTATTTATAATACGAAAAATCTAGGTCGACTTATACGCCGGCATATACGGTAATTGAAATCTGTATCGTAAATTTGAAATGAAAAATTTCAATAAATACAATTATTTTATCTTATGTTTCATTTGTTTAAAAAAACCATCAATTAAATGCGTAACCATACTTCCTACGGTTCTACGACAACTCATCAAGGTTAGTTCGATGCTCATCAATTTGTCATGGTTAATTTGTCAAACGTCAATACATCGCATGGCATAGTCATCGTGCATCAATTCATTGCCCCCTCTGCCATACATCAGTCATAGTGTCTCGCAACGAATTTGTCAATTGATGAATTGATACGCCATGTGTGATGTATAAACCTGCAATGAGTTTGTTGTGTGACGAATTGACTCAGGATGAATTGACCGCAATGTATTGATGGTATACCACTTCATATTCGAATTTAAGACAACCCTCAATTTTTGCAAGATGTACCTTGGGAAAAAAATCTCCTCTTGAATTCAGATAAACATGATAATTTCTGGAGCATTCACTTTCCTTTAGATATGTGACCTAGGGCCAATGGAAACCACCTCAAGGACTGCAAGTCATGTGTTTGGGACCAGTGACCTAGGATTGGTATTTTTTAAACTCAATATTACTAAAATACCAAAAAGCTAATCCCTTCAATTTTGCTACACGTAGTTTTATTGCATTTATAAACATTATTTTTGGAGCACATTATTTTTGTGTTAGACAACACCAGTGTTGGATAGGGCTTACAAAGGTAACAAAAATATCCAAGGATTAGTTAAGTTAAACTTATGTTAGATGAAAGTTTTACAGAACTATACAATAATAAAAACAATAGCATCTTTGTATAATAATCCTTTGTATGGATTTTAACTAGTTTTCACTGTTTTGTGCAGTAAAAATAATTTTTTCTGTGAAAATATAATAGATAACAACTAACAGCTCGCCTGAAGGAAGGGAGTAGCAGCTCGGTAGTGCTTCACAGTTAGGTGGACGGTTTCCCCTGCATTTCGAAGGATATTCACAGCATCATCATGATTTGCAGTTGTCACATAACGCTCATTAACTGTAAGACATTAGAAACAATAAAATTAGCTGATAAATTAATACAAAAATAACCATCACTGCTTTAGTTTTAATTTTGCTAGATAAAAATAAATTTTTTGGTCAATTATGAGGGATTTCAAATTTGATCTGGACTTTCTTCCATGAAAAATCCTGCTTGATCCAGCAAGTCATATTAAAGTCAATCTCCTTCCTTCAGAGAACACTTGTAACAGTGATCTGCTGATGATGACACCACTGCATGAATACATTTCTCACTTTGTCTTTCAACCAGAATTTCTTGCCTTCTAAGTGCTCTTTTAGCAGCACAAACAGATGGAAATCATAGTGACAAATCAGAACTATAAGGAGGATGGGAAAGAACAACCTACCTAAGTTGATTTGGTGTATTCAGTCAGATTATCCATATGAGGGCGGGTTCAACACAACCATCTTTGGACAGGAGACTTGGTTGCTTCTTCCATTTCAGGGAGTTTCTGAGGACATCACAGCAGTGAACTGCATTAATTGTATGGCCTTGTTCCAGGAAATTCACACGAATAACACCTTTGGTATCCCAAAATATGTTAGCCAACACAATGTTTGCTGATTGAATTTTTTCGGTGGTAGAGAATTTTTGTCTCCACTCCATAATGGAACATTTGCCTTCAGCAGTAAAATGGTAGATCCATGTCTCATTGGAAGTCATGATGCAATTCAAAAGGTAATCCTCTTCCCTCTGAAATAGTTTATATAGAACAGCTGAAATTTGGACCTCCATCACTCTTAGCTTTGGTGATAAGTATTTGGACATCCATCATGTGCTGACTTTACTCAATCCCAGGTTGTCATGGAGTATGATGTCAACATTACCCAAAACATTTACATTAGATCTCAATATTAATGAAGTTCTAATATAAATTTATGCACTGATATTCTTCTGTTACTCTGTGTGAGCTCATCAATCTGCATAATCATTACATCATTGACTGCAGCTGTTGACCTTGCTTTGTGGCCTTGGTTGGACCATTGGAATACCAAAGACTATGGCATGCAAGATTCCTCATGTTGGGCTAGAAGTATCTGATGAATTTTGAGACCTTTCACACTTTCCTTATGGAATGTAATGATAATAAGTGGTTCCACTGAATTAGATAAATGAACAGAGGCCATCTTGTTTCTGACTGACATGGGTTATCAAAAAGTTGTTGTTTCATAGAGCCTATACTGTACCGATAATGCACATGTGATATCAATTAACTGCGCCAACTATACAATTCTTCACAAAGTCCAGATCGAATTTGAACACCTCTCATATATTATGCCTACTTTACATTTGTTTGATTTATACTTGAAATCGTAAACCAAAAAGATTTCTATACATCACATTTATGAAAAAATTTACTTTTCACCTTCATTTTCATAGCAAAACCAAATATAAACAGGGCACAAAAATAACATACCACTACAATACCACTTAGCAATTTGAGAATTACATCAATATTTTCCTTGCATAAAAAATGAGTTTTACATTGAACAGTTCAGTATGTACTACCTTCTTCAATGAATGCATTCACAAATACATACAGTGAATTTAAATTAGTATATCATATTATGTAAACTGGTTATAACATAACAACTTAATTAATTGCAAATACATATTTGAAAAAAAACATTTTTATAATTGGCTGGAGTAATGGCTGAATCTGACACAGTAAAGGTGAATATTTAAAATAAAAATGCATATGATGATAAAGTTGTATCTTACCCTTTACAATTGCATCACCAACAAATAGTTGCCCAGTTTGGTCAGCAGCCTGATCCTTGAAGATCCTTGAAATGAGAATAGGAAGATGGTGCTCAGCTCCACCTTTTATGCTCAGTCCTAAACCTCCAACTTTCTGTCGAAACACTTTTACACATCTTTCCTGTTGAACAAAACATAGATGAATAAAAATTACATTATTGTAAAAAAATTCAGGAATAAATGCAGAATTCAATTAAAGCTATGGCTACTTCTTTAAGTATTCTTGACCAAATTAAAATACAAATGCTGTTTATAGCAAAAAACTGACAAGAGTTGTTTTTAGCCCAACATCATTTTATTCCTGTAACATGCCACAAAATAATTCCTTGTTTATAAAATTAAGATGAAAGCAAGTGTTATTAATTTTCACTTTACAAATTATGATACGATTTACAGCATAAGAGTAAGATATAAACACAGCAGGCTCTTCATATGAAGAAGTGGTATTAATTGCAACTAAGAAAAAAACTCCCATGACCTAGTCTAAATTTACATTTACAGGAATTATTAATTTTGAAAAAAATCATAGTGTTTCTCTAACCTAAGTCTACCACTTCAGTTTTGGATTTTTGTTATATTTTATGGAACCCAGTGAGCAGGAATTATTTTTCAGAAAACCCTTTCCCAAAGCTGTGAATTTGTATGAAATGTACACTTCAGGTTGATTCAAAATTTAATACAATCCATTGTGTTATGATTATAAATATACTATAGTTCGCAGCATATAAGACGCACCAGGGTATAAGACGCACTTCGGTTTTTTAGAAGATTTTTCAGGAAAAAAGTATTTTGGTTCATCAAGGCATTTACGAAGGGCCATGTCGTGTATCATTTCCAACCGTGATTAAGTCCGTATCCGGCAATATTTACAGAAAATATTCCAGCGTGATAACAGTTAAATATAAAGTTTTAGACAAATTTCATTCGTAAAATAAATGGGAATGATCTAAAACATAAATAATTGCTTCGAGACTTGTATAGCTAAATGTGCCCTGTGTGAACTCGGCAGTCGTATTAATTAAAGCTGTCGGAGTGTGCCGCACACGTCGTACGCATAGATATGTGCCCTTTACTGTTAGTACTTACTTAAACCTGAGTTCAAGATGATATTTTAATATAATGGGATAAATAATAAATGGAACGCATGGGTAATAACGATACGTACGCTCAACTATTTCATTTTCTTCTGCAACTCTTTTTGTCTCATACACAACGATTTTGTTTGATAAAGCAATACCGAACTTCCTTTGTTCTACTATCCATCACTTCCTCCTTTAGTTGTGGCCATTTTAGACCAACCTTATGAAGACTGTTTCTCTTATCTCATCGCCTTCAGTTTTTCCTCGTTTTTTCCATTCACGGATCATTTCTTTCTGTGGACCGAAATGACGTGCCGTAACTCGGTTTCCGTGCGTTTTTTGCTTATTGAATCGCATGAAGCTTAAACTTATAGCGTAGGCATATCTTTTCACTTTTGTAGCCATTGCTATCTCAATACACGTAACGTTATTTATCCTAGATACGTGCCTACACGAATTCTAATGTTCCGTGGCATTAATCGCACTATTCAACGGGCTCATTAGGAATTAAAACATCGAAAATGCGCCGAAATTGTAATCACTGTGAGCGGACATGTATTAAAGCGCAATAATGAAAATGCATCCTCACAATCAAACTTCACGTTGCATAAGGTACTACTGTATATATTAACAAATTTTTCACCATTAATTATTAATAATGTATATTTTATTGTTTTTGCGACGAATGACTGCCAATTATTCCATTTTGGGGATGAGTGTGCTCGTTAGTGTAAGTATTAAGAACAGTAATCGTCTAATCTTTGGCGTATAAGACGCAGGCTGATTTTGGTGGTAATTTTTCTGAAAAAAAAGTGCGTCTTATATGCTGATAAATACGGTATTTAATGTACTCATTGTGAAATATAACATTCAGTAATTACCAAAATAATTTTATATACTTGTGCGTTTTCTCTAAATTTTAACTAGCTGCACCAAAAAATTTCGTCTTTGTTTCTTTCTTCAACTGGAATACATTTTCCTAATTTATATGCAACAAGAATAAATGGTAAATGAATTATTTTTAATAAATCAGAAAATGATATTGTCATTTCTCACCTCAAGAAATATTTTGTATCAATTAATTGTCTCATTTACTTTGAAACTATTATAAACTGATCATTAGTAGCAAAAGTACTGTTTTCTAGGAGATAAAAAGTGCTTGTCTTTTAGGGCAAAGGGTTTTGGAAATATATACTACATAGACAGCAATTCATTTAGTAAACCTTTCATAGGCGATTATTTTATTTTTTTATCCTTTCAATAACAACAACTCCTCTACATCAATTAATACAACATATAATATAATTTAGGATGAATGGAGCACATCTTAATCCTTTTCACTTTTATACTGACTTATACACGTGCTTGCTTGAAGCACTTCCATAACATTCATTATTAACACCTTTCAATTGACTAAGTGCCAATCTGCATTTGTTATCAAAATGAATCGATTCCGTTGATATTCTACGGGTTTTTGGTGTAATCAGTAGTCATTGCTCTAAATAATAAAAAATACAAGCTATTAAAATTTATACGTAAAAAATTAGAACAATCAGAATGGAATATGTTGACAAGGAATAACCGTATTTTCCGCATTTTTGTAGCAATAATGTCCTAAAGTTATGCTACGTCTTATACAATGGTTTAAACGCCGATAAGATATCTCACTTAAAATTAATATATATACACATTTTTAGAATTCTCGCGAATGCTTTCGGTAGAGAGGGAAGTTTTCTACGCAGTACATACAATTTCAAACACCTGCGATCATTTTGTTGTAACCGATCAGCAATATATTCATTTCGCGAGATACAAAGGACAATAGTACTGAAAATCTAGCTTTTTCCCCACACATGCTGCATGTTGAAAGCTACGAAAAATCGCAACGATAGAATTATCGGAATATAAAACTAAACCGTGACGATGCCTTGCTATCCGCAAGACTACGGCATTTTTCCCGCAGGCTCTTGGCGTTACGTAGCGATCGTCGGCAAAATCTGGCGTTTGTAACTCAATCATCCATCATAATAATATTTATTTTCCTTTTCATTTGCATCGATGATTATGTAACGTTTTGCATAGGTCATATTCTACGAATCGAATCACTCAGCCATTTAGCGAATTCATAATGAATTTTAACGATTATCTCGGATTTTTGGATTTTCCGATTTTTTTCCTTGAAACAATTTTTGAAAAAAAAACCGGCTTACATGCGATTAAATACGGTATATCTTAAAATTTATTAACTGATAGAAGCTTTTCAATTAACTTACTTTGTGTTGATTTTTAACTACTGACGAATCTTATTTCCTTATCTAAACAAATCTGTTTTTAGGAGTACATTTTTTTTAATCTGAAAAATTGCCTTGATTTCAAGGGCGCGTCTTATGCATGGATGTGTTCTATACACCGGAAAATACGGCAGTTGTATTCTGAACTATATTTCGTTTTGTCATCAGCTTGTTGTCACGAAAATATCTTACCCGCGCGTGCGGTGGGGGCTCCGGGAGGGGACTACGTTGCGCGGGGGCGGCCGTAGGGGTTGCCACGGGAGCGGGTGAGGCGGGTGGCGGTGGTTCTTCGGAGGCGGCGGCGGAGGTGGGGTGGGCAGGGGACGTCCTGCTCCTCCTCTCCTCCTTCCTCCTCCGCCTTCTTCTCCGCCTCCTGCCGCTGTCGATTATCGCGTCTTCTGGCGCCTCTTCTTCGGCCTCCTCGGGCTCCTCTGCCTCCGCGGGGCACTCCACCTCCTCCTGCCGACCTTCGACCCCGCCTCCCTCCACCCTCTTCTCCTCCACCTGCCCGAGTGAGAAGGAGATGGTGACACGCAAAGAGAGTGAGGACAAAGCTCCTCATTCTAAACGGAGAGAAATTTTCAAGATTAGCGCATGCTGTAAAAATGTTGGAATACGAGAATCCAAGCATATACTTACTGGACGAATAATTTAATTTCCGTATTGATATTATGGCGACCGCAAATGCGGGATAAGTCCTAAAACACTTATGAGCCTTAACGGTTTCGGTTTTTAAAAAATGCAAGATATCGTTATATAAAATGAACATCACGAGTGAATTATATCTTTTTAAAATGTTCACATGAGCCTTATACGCCGAATTGAAGTTTATTGAGTTTTACGCGCATTCAAACACCCTGTATAAACAGCGCACAAGAGAGTCAATATTTACCAATGCTCTGAGAAGGGGAAAACAACGCCTATCCTATTTTCCATTATAGAGACGACTTTTAATTTTGGCTGATGTATTTTTCGCAAATTCTTCCATCTTATGGCTCCTAAAATTTCGAAAGTTAACCCCCAACGCATAATGGGGGGCATCAAAAGCATTATGGCCCGAGCTACCGAAGATATTGGGAGAGATAACGGCGACGTTCCTTCATAAAGGTCAAAATCATTTTATGTGCAAACAGGTTTTGATATTTACAAGGGCAATGAATAAAAAACACGACGATGAAGTTTCAAGCAATAACCAAACGAATTAAAATAAAATTTCAACAAGAATACGATAGTGATAATAATAGGAGATCTATGGAAGTTACTAAGAAAGAAGAAATTGAAAATCGAACCGCAGGTGAACTCAGAACGAAAGAAGAGGCAGAAATTTCTTTCAAATTATTTTACGAAAAAAAGATTCTCGGCAAAAATAACTTCCTTTTTCAAAGATTACGATAAAAATCGACTAAGATACTTATAAGAATTGTCAGTGAAGGGTAATGTTTTTATTAGTTACGTAGTCAAGGAAGAAAGCCTCAGGCATGACAATTTAGAAAAAAAGGCTGGAAAATTAAGGAGAGGGGGATGGGGAGCTAGTAGTATATAGTCACAGAGGAGTGTGGTGCAATGAGAATGCGTTTCACATGAAAAGTGAGCAAATAGGGAAGAGGGAGGAAGGGGAGAGATCGATGAATGCCGGTGCCTCTCCTCCTCTCACCTCCTCCTCCGCTTGCAGCCGCAGCGTCTCCATGGAGAGGTGAAGGCGAACTGGTCGCGGACAGCTCTTGCCGTCGCTCACGGCAACCATCCCCATGCGGACCTGTAGGAAAAAACAGCGGAATTTCATTATGTATCTCCAGCACCAATCATCTCAATAGGACCCCTTACTACATGCTAATGGGGCAAACAGTGGAGACCAATACTAGCCGGACACGTAGAAAATTGATTTAAAAAACATCTTCAGCCATCTTCCTTAAAGCACCAAAGAGGGGAGATGGAGAGACGGAGAGGATGAGAGAGAGAGAGGGGGGGAAAGAGAGAGAGAGAGAGACAAAGCCAGGAAGGAAATGAAGAGGTGAAAGTGGAGGGAGGGAGTCGGTGAGAGGGAGCGTGCTGACGCATCTCTATCGAAGACAGCCTCCAATCTCTCCCTCTCTTTCTCCGCCTCCTTTTCGACTCACCTCTCTCTCTCTCTACCATCCGCGTCGCTCTCGTTGGATAAGATGCGAGCGGAGGCAGACGATGGGACTAGAGAGCCGTGCTTCTCCTCAGCCTCCGCTCCTCGACTTCTCAGCCTCACCCTTGAGGACCTACTACTCCATCACATACGCCAACTCGAAAAATAAAAAGTCTCCGACTCAGAAGGAGATTAAGTGTGTAACAAATCCTTGGCCTGAGCGCAGAAAAGAGTTTCAGTTTAAAGTATTCGTGGCGGGTTTAACTGCGTTACAGTGCTTACTGCAAGCTATCGGAGAAAAGAATGAAATGACGCCCCCTTTAAAATACTCATCTAACACACATGACGAGGATATTAAAAATTAAACACCTACTAGTCTGAGATTCTTGAACTTTTAGCATTCATAAACCGTCAGCCAGAATGGAATTTAGCCAGTCGTATTTCTGTAGTTGAAGTTTATCACAGGTTTACAGTTACTAAAACATTTAGACCGCGAGTAATGTCTCGCTGTCACAATCGCTCCGATAAAACTTCGTTTTATATAATCATTAAACCAAAACGCCTACAGAAAATATGCGGACCACATTTGAAGAAACCGCGATATAAAGAGTTAAATATTTCTGCGTGGTTCCTTATTTGTAATTGAAAAAATATTTGAGATATCCGATAAGAACACTACGACTTCTTCGGAAGGCCTAGAAATGATATCTTAGGAAAAGCTTTTTACATATCACTGTTAATTAAATTAGTCACAGAATCACTCCTTCGCTCTCCGTAACCGAAAAATCAGCCGCGGTTTCAATTCAATACGGTTCTTGGCATCAACACCACGTAAAGCGGTTCTCTCGTCAGCGAACGTTGAGAAACATGGACGAATGATCGGTGGGGCAACATTAACAGTCGCAGCCGAACGAATGACGTGGGAAAATCGTTCTAGATGGAGAATATTTCATTTGTGGTAAGCGGTTTTGAGTTGTTCAGACGCAGGCGAGGAATGCACAGATCGATCGAGGCCCGAGAAACAATACAGTAAAAACAAACACAAGAGAGAGAGAGACATTCGATTCGAAGGTTCGCACAAGAATGCGGCGTAGTAAAGAGGTATTTCTGGCGATCCGTTCCATTAAGGTGCGAATATACTTATAAAAAATGATCGAATGGGATGGAAAAACCTAGCGTCCTTCCTCCATCGCCTCAATTCCATCCACCATCATTAATTCATCAGCACCCTTCAGCCGCCTGCCCCTTTCTCCTCCACATCGCCCTCCTTCCTCCCCTCCACTCCTCCGGCACCAACGAAATATACCAGAGAAAGGAGAAAGAGGTGAGGAGGGACCGGAGAGCGACGGACAGCTCCTTAGAAGGGAGGGCAGCGCTGCACGCGGGGCCAAGGACGCCCAAATGGACAGAGGCGTGATTGCATGCGGAGGAGAACGCCTCTTCTCACGCACTGGGTAGGACTGGGAAGAGCCTCTTTTAGGCTTGGTATAAGCGAGACGTAGGCGCACACGCGGGGAGGTCATTCCGCCCCGTTTTTATTTACACCCGGCAAATCACGTTTGCCTTCACTTCCGAAGTATTTTGACGGATTTAGTTGAATTGCACTCGGCGGTGGCAATCGAGTCCACGAGATACGCAGCGAAAGGGGAGAGAGAGTATGAGAGAGCTAAAAATGGCGTCCCTGCATAAATTAAATTATCGCTGTCGTCGGCACTCGCTCAGCGAGAACGATAATAAAAGGCTCTTAAGACGAGACTCAATCGACGGACATAAATCTTTTAAACAGCTCACAAAACGGTCTCTCGCTGTTCGACGGAGCCGAGAATGGGTATAGTTATAGGCATTAGGCTTTATTCGTGCGTGCCCACGACGATAAAAACAAAAATTCTATCGCAGCATTAATAATAATAACTTAAACTAACGATATTAGTCGCGTGGTCGCAAGATATCATTATTGAACTAGATTACTTTCTAGTAACACGATGGTGGCCTGAAAACATACACCTTGCAAAGTCATCGCCAAGGATTGTTTTCCTCGACCACCACAAAAATCCTCTTTTGCTCGAGTTTAATTTCCTCGTATTAATCCATAAAATCTCGACTGGTACCTCTGAAATCCTATATGCGAGAAGATAACGATATTTGCCTTGAAGCACATTAACTTCGACATAGGTTTAGGGATAATATTTATGAAAATTGCTGAACTATGTAGTTCCAACAGCCGTGAAAGGTTTGGGAAAACCAGATATGCATTTTGGCTACAAAGCGAGCATCATCAGTGGTGGTTCACCGACAACAGATTCTGGAAATGTTTTGTAGATTCATAACCGAAATACGCATCTGTTTTCCCAATCTTACAGTTGTAATTAGAAACACGTCATTTATCAGTTGGATACTAATCAGCACTCTTTTGAATTAACATATTAATATGCTTTAAAAAGAAATACTAGATTTGCGAAGAGTTAATAAAATTTACTTTGTTCCCTTTATTTCTATAATTAATTTCCCTCCAGCGGTCTATTTTGATCTCCTAACAACTGTACTTGTTTTTTAGTCATTCTCCACATTCCTTCCATTCGAAACGGTTTCATCAACTGTACATACGGAAACATCCTCGTTTCTCACTGTTTTAGTTCTATATGGTCTCTCTATATAACTTGTGAATCTCATTTCCGTTGGTTGATTTAAGGTTCTAACTTTATTTTCCCGCTCTCAACTGCACACTGCAATAATAATTAGGTTGAGTTTTAACAGGAAGGAAGTTCTGCAGGAGCCCCTATCCATCTTTGGCATTCATCAATTTAAAAATATTTTTATAATCTTGAATCCTTTCATATCGAATTCTTCTACTATGCCAGTTTCTCTGCTGAATTAGAAATTATATTAAATTCAAGATGGCTGCTGTTTTCCGGACGTAATTCAGCACTTTAGTTCCCTTGGCAAGAGCTTCAAAAGCCAGCTTATTATATATATAATTCACTCAGTGGATCTAATTTTGCGGAAATATATGTGGATGAGATGGTCTGGTAAACGGAGCAAGTAGAAATGAATTTCATGAAACTTGAAACATGGTTGCCGAAGAAAATAGCGCGCATTAGGAATATGAAACACGCGCGACTTGTTCTTTGTCGCGATTTTCACTTTCACACGGAAAAAACGACGACCATTAAGTTACTCCGATCGTAAAAGTAAAAGAAGGACGCGACGTGAATGCTTTGCCGCTAGTTAAAAGAGTCGATTTTTCAAATCTCGACGGCGACCACCAAAGAGCCACCTTTAAACGACGCGAAAGCCATCAAAATTTTACGGTGAATTATTTTCTGGAATGTTTTTCTCATTGAAATACAATGGAACGGACGAGAGAGAGATAAAGATGAGAAACGAGAGCCGAAAGGAAGCGTAGAGACCAGGAGAGAAAGGGAGAAATACGTGGGTAGAGAGAGAGAGTTTCGTAATTGGAGGAATGATAGCAGCGGAGACCTTTACCGGAGGAGGGAGGGAGAGGGTACTGGAGGAGGGAGGGAGAGGGTCCTGGAGGAGAGAGGGAGGGAGAGGGTCCCGGAGGAGGGAGGGAGAGGGTCCTGAGGAGGGAGGGAGAGGGTCCCGGAGGAGAGAGAGAGGGAGGGAGAGGGTCCCGGAGGAGGGAGGAAGAGGGTCCCGGAGGAGGGAGGAAGAGGGGCACGGAGTAGCGTAGTACTTTTTACGGAGAGGATGACTCCACTAGGTGGAGGGAGGGAGGGAGGCGGTGGGACGAGAGGCGCTCGGAAGCGGAGGGAGGGGTGACGGATCAATATACGCGCCCCAACCGGGTCGTGTGGAGGGGGGAGCGAGAGGGGTGGCGCCGAGAGGAGTGGAGAGGAGGGAGAGTGTGGGTTTGTGGCGGGAGAGGAGGGAGGGGAGGTTGGAAACCCGCTCTATCTCCCTCACCGCCTTCCACACTGTGCCATTGGGCCAATGGGCTAGGCGGCGGGCGGTTCCACGCCGAAATCACTCCGATTGTTTTTACGACGCCCTCTAGCGTTCGCTTTCCAAAACGCTGAACCCTGTGGTGAGAGGGGGAGGGAAATGGACGCTATGGAAATGTTTTCACACCGAGAGATAAAGAGAGGGAGACGCCTTTCGTTCCGACTGACGTTCGACGTTTCTCTTCGCCGTCCCTCCGTTCGCCCCGCTAAATGACTGCGGCGGGTAATAGGCGGCCCCGCGCGCTTTGTCCGAAGGGACCCATCCGAATGAGAGAGGTTTCCTTTCCTCTTCGGCGAATCCCCTAACAGACGATGGGGTGGTAGCGGAGAGGGGATCCTGCTCGCGACGTCGCGTAGGCCGATTGGGTGGGGTTGGGGGAGGTGGTGTAGGCGTATCGTGGAGGTGGGAATTGGGCGAAGCGTTCGGTACGTCAACCCTTCGAGAGATGAGTGTCGGGAGGGTGGATCTTCATCTCTCCGAATGCCTCAAACCGATCAATGACTTCCGATTAAACAAAAGGAATCGCTCCGGAAGAGAAAGCCTCACCCCCGCCTCCCATTCGCAAGGGGACGGGGCAACTAACTCGGGAGGCTGATTCCCGGGGGAAGTAAAGGATGTGGAACATGGCAAACGACAGAGGAGATAGGCGGTTCGCGAGGCGCGCGCACACACGCACGCACGTTCGAAGTGGAGGATGGGGTGAGAGGTGTATCTGAATTGAGCCGTTACACGTCGGACCGAAGCTTCTCCCCCCTACGGCTACGGGGTTAGTTTTTAATATTAATTAACTTTCCTATAATTAAAAAACGAAGAATTGCGGGCATTTAAACCATAAACCGATTTTTCGGAAGGGATTTTTAATTTCAACGACAGCTAAACTAAAATTCATAACATTAGCTGCGCACCTGCCTAAATTAATATATCGTATATATAATTAAAAAATAACACTAAAATGTTATCTTCTCAGCATTTCCCATGACAAGCGAGGGGGTAGACATCCTCAAATATTTTAATTTTTGCGACAAGGTTTGCTTGATTAACATTAGGCCAATTATGTATCTTAAAAATATATAAATTTTATTTTATATTATGGTCAGGCCGTGTTTCTCTTCGGTTAAGAAGCATCTAGGCCTAAAGCAGGCGTGAGGAACCTGCGGCCCGTGAAATTATGGCGAAAAAGCAGTCTGAAAAGTTTAACATACCAATTCATTTTTTACTTGAAATTATAATAATAAAACCTTTAATATTGAAATGTTAACCCTAAAATCCTAATTTAGAATGATTTTCACTTAGATGATACCTCGGAATCTATAGGTTACTTCCGATGTAAACTTTAATGCGGCCCACCGAAGCATTGGCAACTTCTAATGCGGTCCGTCGAAGAATTCTCAACCATACAGGAAAGGTTCCCCATCCTTAGGTTTAAAGCTTCAATTCATCTTCTCGGCATCTTTCGCCGCCGGTTCCATAATAAGTGAGCACTGTATTTCCTTCGTACTTTGCTTGTCCAATTGTTTTTCTTTTTTCCGTTTCAGGAGAACGGGAGAAACGCTTCTTCAAAGCATCCTCCAGGCCACTCATTTAACTGAGTGTTGGAAAATAAATTAAGAAAAACGTCATTTTTTAATTTCAAAAATTACGATCATGATTAAATAAGAAACTAGATAAAAGTTAATCCTCACACAAGACCACATATGTATGTATGTATATGAAAAAAATTCATAACAAACATTGTTAGGGACTTAAACAGAAAGAAAGGCCTAATGATTAATATTTGGGAATGAAAAATGACGAAATAATAGGAGACTGGAGACAAAAAATACAATACAATGTTTGGGGGAAAAATTATAGAAATGATGGGGATTGCCAACATCGAGATTACAATATCGAATATAAGTCATCACACAATACGAAGCGCCATCGTATGCAAAATGTATTAAAAAATAAACAAAAATTATAAATTTAAAAGGTGTAAGCGAACGTGCGGAATAAATGAAATTGAGAAACTAAGGTGATAAGAGCGAAGACGGGATGAAAAGAAAAATGCAACGGATAATATAGAGAAATTACACAGCAACGAGCAGAGTGGGAGATGTTAAAAAGGATAGAAAAAAATGTTCGAGTGAGAGAAATTCAACGGGAGGGAAAAGGCCAAGAGGATAAATGAGAGCGTCTCGGATGAGGTCTCGGAGGAATTAGCAATCGGAAGGAGAGGTTTACGAGTGGCGACGAATGGAATGTCGGAATCGCGAGGACAAAGAGGGCGCGAGGGAAAAGAGCGCAAACGGTCTGATGAATTACGGCGACAAAAATGAAAATGACGCGGGATGAGTGGATTTCCTCTGCCACAGAGAATAATCAAACACGTCGATGCAAATCCCTCCTCGCCACTCGCAAAAACATCTGCATTCGCGTAACCGAATCGAGACATGGAGACTACGAATTAAAATTCCCTCCGCGCGGTTTTCATCGACGAAAAAAATCGGTGGATTTTTTGACGTGCCAAAGTCGCAGATACTTCTGTTTTTCCGTTCCACTAACGATGCGCGGGTATTCTAAAACAGAGATAAAAAGCCTAAATATCTCACAAAGAATAAATTATTAACTTTGCCAGAAACTATATTATTTGTAAATTAGATAGGCGTCATATAATCATCAGGTGTCTCGGTCGATTACCTAATAGTATCTCACTTTCACGGGCTCCTTCCCCTTCTCTCCCTCCCCCGATTCTCCCTTCCCCGATCTCCATCCCCCCGATCTCCCTCTCCCAGCTCTCCCTCTCCTCCGCTCTCCCTCCCCACCGCTCTTCCTTCCCCCCCCGCTCTTCCTTCTTACATATTCACAGCGCCCTCTCTCATCGCAGCTCCTCTCATTCACGCCGCCCTTTGACTTTGCCGTCTCCACCCCTCAGTGCAATCCTTTATTTGTTATCTTGAAGTTTCCGACTCCGTTCAAATGAGTCTACATGAAGGTCAGGAATCGTCGACCCTTTTTAAACACTCGCTACTCGAGAGTTTGCTGCTTACGGAATCACAAACTCGCGGTTTTAATTTTTACCGTTGGAATTTCGCTGTATTCCGTCCTGATTTGGAGTATCCACGAAGCTGGTAAAACATCCGTCGCTAATAAAAGTAGAAACCAATTCGTATTCGTTTTTATGAATTTCTGCACCAACTGAGGTTTATCCGTTTGAGGAAGGAAAATATACACTTCACGCTTAACACGCTTCTGGGGGGGAGGGTGATATATTAACAATTTACGTCAATATTTCTTGCGCTCCGGTGCCTATGTGAGCGGCTCTAGCGAATGGTTGCGAATCATTAAGCTCATGTGTGTACCGAGTGAATCCATTTTTATTCTTATTTCGAAATTTTAAACGCCCACATTTAAGAAATAAAAGATTTAATCCTCGCCTTGACGCGAGTCGGCTTTCAACAAAAAGTAGGAAATCGGAGGGATTCCTACTTCACTTAGTCTAATCTTTGGGACCATCGAGTCAAACGTTCGCTGAATATGCAAGAATGAAGAAACAACTTGAAATTGCTATGGCTGAAGCCCATTCGCAGATAACTTGAGAGCTTTAGAGAAATCCGATAACGGAGATAATGGAAATGGGTCGATAGGAAAGTTTATATGCAAGAGAGAAAAGCCAAGGGAGAGGAGAAAAATTCTGGTCTTGACCGGGACTTATAATTTTCAGAACCTACGGCGGAAGTTCACTTCTTAATACGAGGAAAAATCGAAGCACGTGTAAGTAGCCAAAGGAATTTAGGCGCCGCCGCCGAATCTTAGTTCGTTCACGACAAATACTAATTTACCAAGGGATTCAGTGATCTCTAATAAATATCGTTTGAAGCACCTCCAATGCTGATCCTATATCTGAAAAATTGAACCATTTTTCAAAACGCAGAGTTGTCATCAGGGGGCGAGCTTGACAAACGCTCAGCTGGAAAAAAGGAAAACCTAAAAATAATAGAAAAGAAGCGGGTAGGTGTGATTTCTCAGAGGAGAAAGTGGAAGACGCTGGGGGTGGGTATGAAAAAATGGAGATGGAGAGATGCAAGATTCGTGCGAAAAGTAGATCCATTTTGCTTGTTGGGAGAGGTGTTGTAGCGACTTAGACAGAGGCAAATGGAAGGTAAAACAAAAAGTCCAAACCGGGACTAATGCAGGCTGGTTTCCCAAAGTTGACTTCTCGAATTGATTACTTATATTGACAGGAAATGTTTCAGTATGAGTTAGTCATTCCAAAGAATTCTCATACTATAAATACCACTTGTAGTTCATAGTTTATCAATGATAGAGAAAAATTGGAAAACTAATTAATAGAGCATTATCAAGTTTAAAATACTAAAAGCAATGTCAAAATCTCTTTCGGACATATTTTGCATGAATTTTTTAAAATAAACGAATTTAATAAATGTTACTGTTTATACCCTAATATGTATGGATCAGCTGTCCATCGCTGAAGGGCAGTCGAGAGGAAAAGAAAATAACCCATTTGTTCACTCGTCAATGCTCAAACCGAATTCGGTAACAATCGTCTCCATTGCAACAATCCGATAAAATGCGATTTAAAACGAAAAAACGCTGTTTTAGTATAAATTAAAGAAAATACGATCAATTATCAAAATTCTGCGATAAGAATTAGAATCTACATTATTTTCCCCTTAGAAAAGTACAAAGCTTCCGTCATCACAATTTTAAGATATTTTCAAGTATTAAAGAAAACATCTCTGCACGATGGATTTGAGACTTTCTATGTAAAACAAATTGGGAAAAAACGTTCCTGGAATCGAACCCGGAACTTCAGTATTCGCCAAATAAAATATAGCCAGGAGGTGGGCCCTGGCAGCACGATCCTCATACCAAGGTTAATGAAAATCGGTCAATAGATGCAAAAGTTGTTAGTAGGGGACACACAAGTATACACACAAACAGGACCTTTCCATAAGGACATGTTTCCTTTGGAAACCAGCCTAAAAGCGTTAATCTGCTGTTATACAATCAAATTTTAGAAGTATTACAAACTGTCAATAAACTTTTATTCTCTAGCCCATTGTTCTCCACCCGTAAAATTTTAAGTTAAAATTAGCCCAGATATAACCATCCAGCGGAAATATTGGCTGCGGAATCTTTTTTCAGAAAAATACGAATCATTATTGGGTGTTTGATTCATTTATTGTCTATCATTCTTGATAGCATATTGAGTGTTAGCTTCATAGCATAGCGAGCTAGTATACCTATATTGTTGTCACTATCGCTAAATAATAAAAATGCTAACAATCATGCTTGGGAAGCACTAAATATACTAAAAGAGGCTACAGAATGAAATAAAAAAATAATTAACTTACTCGCCTTGCGGCTGGAATCCAAATGATAAATTGCTTTGCTCCAATACGCATTAAATGTTATGGTTATTGGAGCTAGCTAATTTATCAAATAAAATAAATCCGAACCAGGATTATTAACCACCGCCGGAGAAATTGAAGAAGGGGGAGTTAATAGTGAGTTCGATAGCACTGTTATTCGCTTTAAAATGGTCATTAGCAATCATTGTTGAACAACCATAAGTATAACAAAGTTATATGGAGAAAATTTCGGTGAGTAGAAAGATAATCAAGGGTTTATGAACCATGGAGTGGAAAGCCGCGGTCTTTCCGAGTGGAGGAATTACACGAATAGTCATTGGCTTAAGAAATGTCACCACTCCTTACGGATGTATAAATAAGTAATATTATACCACTCACTTTCATACGCTTAAGGCAAGGCGTTTTCTATCCGAACGCAACTCTCAATATATGGTCGAATTAGTTGTAGTGTCCTTCTAGTGCCAGTTTATCCTATGGGGTGTGAGTCGATAACACTGTAACTATAATTTCGATGGTAAAACTTTAAAGAAAATGATTTTTAAAATTAATATTACTTTTATTTTATTTGCGTAGTACTTACCTTTGAAATGTGTGCTGAAATTAAATTTTATTAATAAATTTACTGTAAATCACACCCTGAGCATTCATCCGAACTTACAATGAATTTATTAATAATATGTTGTGTAAAAGGTTGCATAAATTGCTCGAGAAGCTACTTTGCGGGTATGTAATCAGTAGAGACCAAAGCTGATAGCATTAGGTACTTAATTAAACGCAAATAGTGAGAAAGATTTTATTGTTGAACTGAAGATTTTCAATTTTCATAATAATAAAATTATTCTTTTCCATTTTATCGAAAAAATATGATTTACAATTATTTATGTCATCGTTTAGTCTTGATTTGTTTTAGGATGGTAATAAATTGAACCCCCGTTAGAGATAACCATGGCAGCGATAGTTTCTTATTTTTCTTTGTTATCATAACACGTAAATAGTTATGTAGAAGATTTCAAACGTGTAAACTTGTAAAATGTGAATCAACTCATACACTCTACTTAAGTTTCAACTTAAAGTTTCGATTTGTATTCATGGTCGAGTTACAGTGAAATACGGTAACTGAGGGTAATTTCCGAATTTCTTGCTTTCTCCACGTTGAGCCAAACAGATGCCATTGTTCTTTGAAATGAGCGGAAAGAAAGTCGGAGAGGATGCGAGCGCTTTTAATCGGGAAATAAAACACCCGAGCCGATCACGCTCCAGTTTCCAACTCTAATTTGATTGGAGAGGATGGCCTAATGCTATGGCGAGGTAATATTATCTCGCAAAGTGAAGTTATTTCAGCAGTCCGACACTTTTATAAAACAAGGTTTCAGAGTTGTGAAGTAAAGAGCACGGGCTGGAGGAAATGCTATATGACCCAACATCAGCTTAAGGTCAGGGGTGTGCAAAAGCCCGAACACGGGATTTCAACCGCGAAACAGTTGAGATCCATGGAATTAATCATGGACAACTCCATGTTTTTTTACAAATCACTAAGTAAGCTTTAATTTTGTGGAATTTAGGAAAATAAAAAGATCACTTTGTAAAAATTCTACTATATTCTTTTGCAAAGTAATTTGTTTTAAGTGCAATTTTCTAAAAAAAATCGCTTATGTATTCGGTTTGTCTGTCCGTCCGTCCGTGTGTTCAGGCAATATCTCTGGAATCCTACAACTTGGAGAAGCCAAATTCTTTAGGGTAGCGGTTTATATGAGGGCGGGAAAAGGCGAAGATTTTGTGGATTTACGATTAGCTGGTTGAGAGTAATCGATATCTTTTCCCAACAATTTGTTTCTTAATAAGAAAAGTGCGATATCGGTGCAGGGCTTTAGAAATTTGTATTTTTTACTTAGTTGAAATTAAGACATGAGCTCGGGACATTAGCAGTTTTATAGTTGAAAGACAGGTTTATATTTTCTGAAAACAGAACTCATAGTTGTGTCAAATGAGAGCGAACAATTACTTTCAAACTAAAAAGGAGTGAAAATTTTACGGTGTTTAACAATGGGAATAACCAATTGCCATGGCAACGAGTCCACTGCTTCTAAATGGAAATCCTACATATTATTACATAGCATTGATATATGTAATGCAATGTATTGATTGTATTATGAGATCGCTGATCCCAACCAAACATGTAATCTTATGATCACTCCATAATCCTAAAACAAGAGAAAAAGCGTCTCACATAATTTGCTCTACAATTCTTACCTCACTTGTATTTCCACTTTTTTACTTAAAATATAAGCGTGAAAATATCTTATAGCGAAAGTTTCACACCAAAGCCTCGTTCAGGGTTGGCTTGCCTTTAGACGATACCACAAGCTTGATAGCGAACTTCCGAGGTTAACTTATCTAGCCCGCAGAAGCACTCTAAACTTCTGATGCGGCCTGCCACTTCAAAAGTTTATCCCCTATTGCCCCAGTAATCGAAGGTATTCACTCGATCACCAGCTACCGAAAGTGTAAGTTACTAATACACATGCACATTCGTGCCACTCCGAAGCACACCAAAATTAAATTTTAAAGTCGAGTTTGGAAAAACTGAATGCTACGAATTTGCTAAAATAGGCTCGGGCGCTATACTCATACTGCGTATGAGCTGAATTTTACGGGATATAATTTTTCAAACTGCCAAAGGAATTATGATGATGTTACTAGCAAATAACTTCTAAGGAATATAATCACAGATTCAGGGCACCCACCTTATAAAATAACTCCCAAATAAATAGCTTTTTGAAATATTTCGGGTTAGAAATATTTTTGGTCGATGAGGAATAGATGAGCAAAAGATCGAAATTCACGTGGAAAAGGGTTTATTTCCGTGCCTGTGAAACACAACGCACGTATTTTCGAATACATTATCCTCCAACTACCAAACGAGCGATAATGTCGTCGTCAATCGCGCGGACCATTGCCGCATGACGAGATGCCATCAGAAATATCTAAACCACCGCGCCAGACCGAATTTTCCGAGCTAAAGTATATTATGAGGATTTTATCACTAACAGGTACCGGCATTTTCATAAGAAGAATCAGTTAAACGATACAAAAGGCACAGTTAAACCACTTAAATCAGAAAACAATACGATTTCATAAGCTACTAGGCACGAAATGAATGCGTGCGACTAAAACGCTTCCGAAACGAAAAAAAAAATGAAAATATAAAAGGTACAGTTAGAAAAAGTCACCGCTAAAAAACCTATGCGCAGGCAGCGATGATCAATAGCCTTCGAATACGACGAAAAGTATTCAAAAGCAAAATATCATGGATACATAAGTGCCTCCCAAAATCGCTGATAAAGCACCGAGATAACATATTCTACGACAGCACGAGGCGTCAAAATTCTGCTTCCGCAAAATGGAAACGAGGTCGATTTAACGTCATTTCATCTAATATGAATAAAAATTAAACTTGATATTTTAAGGAAACACTGGTATTTTCACATTTAATATAATTGACGAAAATATCTAAGGAAAAGCTCTTCGGTACTCACCACCGAAGTGAAAATGAGAAATTAATCATCTCAAATTGTCATAATTAGCACTGCAAAAATGGAATGTCGACGTCAGTTAATCGGTAGAATAAAACTACCGATCAGAATAAATCCAACAACCACAAAACTGTCGACTTTTTCAACTGTTTTGGAGCTATTGTCGTTATACAGGTAGTCAATCCCTAAACATTGATTTTCTACTCGTGAAGATAATATTCAGTGCCTATAACTGATGGGTAATTTCGATACGACGAACTAAATACTGCTAAATTGCTTTTAAACGCCTCAGACCAACGACAAAAGAAGCCGCGCACGGCTTCCGGGTGCGAGCAACGGACAGATGGATGCCACGTCGAATCCACGCATTTCATTTGATAAACGGGAATCGAGGAAATAGTTTTATCATCGAGAGGTATTATAGAACTGCCTCTTTCCGCTCCATTCCCGGAAGCCTATTGTCCCATCAACCACACTGGTGGGCGCCCCACCCAGAGGGAGGAGGTCCTCGAGGGTCGGGGCAAAGAAGGCGGTGCCCCATCAGGTATTTCCAGCATACGAGTGGCATTCGGCAGCGCCGCCAGACCTCTCTTCTCAGGTGCGTTCCCACAGAGGGCGCACCACGCGGCGCCCCCCGGCACGAACGACCCCTGACGCGCGCTCTCGGAGGGAGTGGAGGGGGAGCAAAAGGGGGCGTCGAGACGACGACGGCATTCCGTGGGTCACGAGAGGTTTGCAGAGGGTAGGGCGAGGTGGAAGGGCGAGGTGGAAGGGCGAGGTGGAAAGGGGCCGAAGGGCGAGGTGGAAAGGGGCCGAAGGGCGAGGGAGATCGAGCAGCCGAATCGGTCGCGCGTCGTCTATCGATCGCACGGGAAGCGCGCCGCCCCGCCTCCCTTCCCTTTTTTGTCTAACCGTGATTACGCCGCCCCAGAACAAACGCCGATCACGGCCGCGGAGCAGGCGCGATCGCGGGGGAGGGGGAAAGCGGACTAGGGGGAGGGAGGGGTCCGGCGATTCTGCGGTCGCCCACTCACCCTAGAGTGGACCATGGCCGCGCGTGCCTCCTCGGCAACGGACGGATACGGGAAGTAGCACTCGGCGGAGAGGATGGACGCCCCTTCCCGAAAAACGGACCGCCGAGGGGAATTCTCTTCGGAGACAAGATAAGATAGGAGCGGACGGAGAGGCACGGGAGCGAATGGGAAGGCCCCCGCGACCTACCGGTGGCAAGAGAGAGAGAAAAAGAGAAAGAGGTGGAGACCCACCCCTCTGAGAAGAAGGCGCCCCACTGCCGCCGCCGGACCACAGGAGAGCGACGAAGAGAGAGAGAAAACGCGAGGCGGCGCGCGCGCCCTCGTCTCCGCCCCCTCTTTGCCTCCCTCCCGCAACGCCACTCGAAGGAGAGGGCGGGGGTGGAGGCGCGAAAGGCCTGGGCCCGTCTGGCGCCACCCACCGCCTAGATGAAAAAGCGGTTGGTTTTACGAACTGAAAATATCTCGCGTTGCTTTCTCCCATCTCGAAATGCGAGTCCAAATTAACAGAGATGCGTGTAGAGACCAGGTGAGGCTTTCTGCAATTACAAATGTAAGTTTGTGTGTGTGCTTGTGTATACGCATATAAACCAGGAAATCGAAACAGAGTTGAACCGAAAACCTGAACCAGAAAAATGATATATACGGCCGGAGTTGAACTGAACCCGAACTAAGACCAAAAACCGATAATTATTTTGTTCCTTGTTCTCGATTCCCAGAAATATTGCAAGTGAAAAGCAACATTTCCCTAACAGACAGCTACGCTCCATTCCAGATTTTCCTCATATGGTTATTACATCCCGTGAACAGTGCCGAATGCTGCGTAGTGGCGACGTCCAAACACGCTGGCACAGGTCAAAGAAAGTGTTCGTTTTATTGTATTCTGTCTCTCCCTTCCGTCATACCTGATGATCCATAAGCACCTAGGGTGGTTTTTAAGATAAGACACCCACTGTACTGTACCATTTACCGAAAGGCGTTTCTGGGAAGTCTATTAATTTTTTGCATTAATATATTTACTTATTTCCTCCAACAGCCGAAAAGGCACTAGTGTTTCCCGAACTGAAAATGTAGCGGCAAAGGCCCGTTTTCTTCGCCTTATTTTCACAAATACACTGACACAAAATCTATATTTGTGGGAATAATGCCACTTGGTTTACTTACAGTTCTCTCCCACCTGCCAGCCTCGCTGGACGTGCGTTTCCCGAGGAGTCATGTTTCTGTCGATAGACACTTCCGTACTCTACTCATTTCAGAAAAGGGTTTATCCTAATTCACTTGATTTTTTAATGACACGAGGTCTCCATTATTGGAATTTATTGCTTCTCGAACTCACATTCTTACCTATAATCTATCAATTACTCGCACTTTCCGTCAGTCTTTCTCAGCTCGTGGAAGAATCAAAGTTCCGTATTTTGCGTTGGGCTTTTCCTGCATTCGTTGCCGTTTTTTACTGAACAACGTTGTAGATTTTCTTAAAAATATTAATATGTATTTGGTTGAGTTTTATGACAAAACAGCATTCATATTTCTATGAAAAATATTCATTTCGTGAAGGCCGAAGAATAACTAATGAGAAATATAAAATTTTGATATTTTCCGAACATGTTAACTGGTTGGATTTGATAGAAAAATATACCGAAACTTAGATACGAGCCAAACAGCAGGTACTCGAGAAATAAATCTCATTCTTATATGTACTTATTTTATAGATTTAAGAGGAAGTTTAGTTGAACAGTTATTTAATAAGAAATAATGCGGCAGATTTGAAAGAACGACAAACATTTGTGCGACCATTTGATAAACGAAAAGGGCTGAAACTTTATGTGCTGAAACATTTGTACCCAGAGATCTACTTTTGTATTTTTGATCAAGAACAATGAAGATATTTCCAATTTCAAGAAACGCAATTTGATGAAGGAAATGTTTTTTTAAAGAATCGTTTCGAAATTTCTCTTAAAATTAAAGTCGAAGCGAAAAAAACCTGTTTCCAGTTGATAACCGGAAATAAACCGGAGCCAATTCGGAATTACTGGTTTTACGAGAAGCGAAGCGAATAAAAATTCGGCTCGATGCCGTTATGCAAAAATACATATAACTTCCTTAGACCATCTGCGCAAGGTAAAAGGAAAATTAAACAAGGCAAAGAATCATTCGAAGCTATTAAAAGCGTCGAAATCAAGTATTTGCACCTTTGAATTAGGATTTCCATATACATGTTATCCTGCAAACTAAAGTTGTGGGTGGCAGGGAGTGTAACGCACCAAAGCCTACCAAACAATTTATCTCATTGTTTCGAATCTCTTGTTATGATCTTGGAAATAACGAGCCTCGATAACTCTTTGTCCTACAATCGATTTCACATATTTTATCATCTCTCTCTCTCTCTCTCTTCATTGGCTTGGTAAGTAGTTTTACCACAAATATAGGCCGTCCCTCGTGATAACACCCACGTTCCCAGCCGGTCAGAAAGTGCTCAATTACAATGGGAGTTGTTAATTATATTTACATCATTTTAATACCTTGCGGTTTTTGTGATTTGCTTATAAATTTAAAATTACTATTACTACTAATTAATATAAATACAATACAATAAACATGAAAAAATAGGAAATATATAAATATGTACATACGGTCGTACCTACACATGTACATAAGTGCTCCAACTATTCCTAAAACCCCCTCTGATAACCTTTCGACCTATATTTCTCCACAAGTCTTAGCAAAACGTTTAAACTGCGATCCGAGAGAGATACCCAGTCAAATCCTTTAATACTGATGTAACGCTTACCCCACGTTAATACATATATTTTACGAATCTAGCTGCCCTGCGTTGGACCTTTCCCAACTCAAAAGTACGTGGCCTCTCTTATACGGTTCCCATATAAAATACTTGGGGCATATTCGATCTGTGGTCTAACTAATGATAAATAAAATTGATTTACAAATACAAATGTATCTCATGGTTCTTATATTTCCTCAAAGTTACGATGGGACATTAATGGTAATTATTTAAATATGATATTCTTTGCACCACGTGGAAATAGCTTTTACATCTGTCTGCAGCGACTGAAGGTCATTATGGTTGTTTATCTCCCTATATACGGTGCCGTCTGTGATATATCAGATTTTACTACGAACTACCGAACAGATATCATTTACGTATATTAAGGCTATAAGAGTGCCTACGACACTTTCCAGTGGGTCACCTGCCTACTTTAACGAGGTATCGGGATTTACCATCGACGAATACTATCTGCTCTCTTCTTGAGAGGAAGTCTCTTATCCAACTCACAACTTTTGGATTGATACCGCATTTCCTTAGTGTCATTATTAATTTCTGATGAGGCACTCAATCAAACGCCTCCCTGAATCAGTGAGAACGGCATCGATCTGAATAATTTACTCTCCGCATCGCAATAAATCGTTCACAAAAAGGCTGAGCTGTGTTTCGCATGATCTGCCTTTCCGGGATCGAAGCGAAGAACCACCATCTAAAAAGCCCATAGAAAAATTAAAGATCATATGATCAAGGATCTTGCACGATAATAACGTTTAGGAAATCGGCCTGAAAATTTCAGAGTTCTTTGTAACCGCCTTCATGGATGGGAGTTACGTGTGCTAGCTTCCAGTCTTTGGAAATGACACCTTGTGCCAGTGTTTCCCAAATGGTGTTCCGCGGAACCCTAGGGTTCCGCAAATAGTAAATAGAGGTTCCGCGAGAAGTGCAAGATGCAAAGACGACAACCGGCCGTCTTCCTAAAGGGAAGAACCGGGCAAGAGCCCTTTCTTTGAAATTAATAATGGCTCGGGCCTGGATTTTGATATGACTGGTATATTAGGGTTTCCAAGGCATTTATACTCGATAGGATTTTTCTTTAGTTAAGATGTATTGAAAGTAAAGTAGCCTTTGCGAGAGGTCAGATTTAAATACATCTGCTCCATGCCACCGTGCCACTTGTAGTCACACGACGCCCCTCCAAGTTCGATATTACAGCAGGAGCGACCGCATACAATGTAATTTACGCGGTTGAGACATTTTATGCTATAATTGCCCTGTTTATGATTGACTCCAGTCTCCCCTACCTCTTGAAAAAGAAAATTGTTATAAACCTTACGTTTTATTAGTTTATGAAGTGACATCGGTCATCGCAGAGTGAAAGTCGCGTCGCCTTCCTCCAGCAATGGTGTGCTATTTCCGTAATAATTAATGAAGCTTTTTAGTATTTTTACTTGCTAAGTATTTTTAATTGTGTAGTTTTATTTGCTTCGATCGCGTATTTGGAATTTTTTATGGGAAACTTCTAATTTTGGTAGAAAAATATCCACAAAATCCAGATCTTTTCATCACTACGCGGGAAATCTTCACTCAAACATCGCCTTTTCATGAAGAGGCTAGTTTAACGAACTGTTGAGGCTGTGCCACTCTCAAACAGTACTGTCCCACGTCGAATTCACGATCTTGCTATTGATGTCGAGAAGGAGCTCATTTCTAGGCTACAAATATGTGATGCATATTCATTCCAGTTAGACGAATCCACCGACGTTGCATCTCTTGCAGTTTTACTTGTATTTGTGCGTTATGATTTTTATAAATCTATCGAAGAAGACTTGCTTTTATGCGAAATTTTGAAAACCAATACAACAGGTGAACATATATTTAACTGTACTAATCACTTTATGAAAACACATGGAATAAGCTGGGGAAAATGTGTTGATGTCTGTAATGATGGCGCCGAAGCATTGGTAGGAACAGTATCTGACGCTGTAACACGAATAAAAACTGTAGCACCAAACTGCACTAGCAGTCACTGCATTCCTCACAGGCACGCACTGGTAGTTAAAAATATTTTGTCCTCTCTTAAACGTGTTGGACGAAGCATTACAGATAATTAATTATGTAAACACACGAACAATGCAATCAAGGCTATTCAAAATTATGTGTAAAGATATGGATAGTCAACACAGCCCTGCTTCCATAGTTGCCAATTAGCGACTTTTTACTCCGTTTGGCGACGTTCTTTATGGCTTATCGACATGTCACTCAGCGATTTTTGCCGAAACTTTAGCTATTTCCGTGTTTGTATTTATCCATACAATATTCAGCACAAACCAAACGAATTACTTTTATGGTAGGTTTATTAAAATAGCTATTTCTGTATTTGTTTTATTTATACAATATTCAGCACAAACCAAACGAATTACTTTCATGGTAGGTTTATTAAAATATATATTTCATAAATTTTTCATAACTTCGTAAGTTTTTCATAAATCTTTAAATAATTTTCACAGTTATTTCTCAAGTCACGTATATTTTTAATACGAGTTGTCGGTGCTTGCATACGGCAAGCGTTCAAAAAATCACCATACACCAAGATATAAACTCGTAAATAAACCAACGCGACAGCATTTGAGCTACACCGAGCACATTTATATAAGAAAATAGATTTCATTTTCTGCGAAATTATGGCATCTATCCGGAATTTCTAAGTTCTCTGGCAATCGGCTTCGCGTCCAAGTTTTACAATTTCAAGTTTCATGGCCCAAATCGCCCATTTTAGGCAATAACTATAATCATCATTAAGACAATAGCTTATATATTACACTAAAATTTATGCAAAAATCTGATGTGGCCACCACATGACTTTCTCCATATCTGTAATATTTCTAAAAATTTCAAATAGGTAACATAATAATAAATATTTTAAGAAACTGCGAGAAAATTTTAGACTAAAAAGAACAGAAATAAACTCAAACCATAGCCTTCTGATATTGGATATACCCACAAAGCTCCAACAATTAAGAAAAGAAATTGGAGAATAACTAAGATGTTACTAAGCGTCAATTGTTAACAATAGTCGGTAGGTGGCGTGGTGGTGGCAGCTAAAATATAAGATCTCTTAAACAATACATTATAGAAAAATGTTTCAAGCAATCGTTGCAGAAAATTAACTTTCCTACAACATTTATTCCAGTATTAATTTACATTGATAAAATATAAAAACAAATATTTCAAAATAACGGATAAGTGACAAGAGTAAACACCCACTTCCGGTTGAGCGATCTTTGCCAAAAACTAATCAATTCTTCTGATCATAAAAATGATAAATATAAAATTTCACGTTGGACTGATTAAAGGTTTTTGAGTTAGAGCACACACAAAAAGCTATCACATACACACACAGACAGACAGACATCACCGATAAAATGATCAAAACGTGTTCAGGGGACCTTAAAACGTATATTTCCGTTGAAATCTCGAAGTCGATTTTTTTCATGAATACAATACTTTCCCCTATACTACGTATATAGAGAAAGTAAAAATTAGGACATTTCGTTTGTTAGGATTATGGTTTCATCGTTCGTGCCTTTTAGTACGTATCTGGATCAAAAAAATTAAATTAAAATTATCACGTCATCATATGTATTACGTCTTTGGCTGAAATCAAATGAATTATAATGCAGTCAAGGCATTAAATCAATGCTCTAATAGTATGGAAAATTAATTCCCATTGAAAGGCAATGGAGTCGTTGCTATGGTAAAAAATATTTTTCATTGTTAAAGACCGAAAAATAATCATAATTAAAATTATATTTTTACACAAATTCAGCCTTACTTTGAATTTAGTCTTCAAGAAAAATAAACTTAATTCATTTTTCCACAGTATGGTGCATGTGTTGACTTTGTATTTAAATTTTAAATAATTAAAAAAATCAATTTTATATAGCCCTGCACAGTTTTAAATGCTTTTCTTATGGGTGTATAAATTGGATTTTTTGGTCAAGACGGGCGATTCGAGAGTTGTTACCATTCGCCATGCGAAACTGGGTTCTCGAAATACACAGCAACCAAAAACAAAATACAGAAATCGACTAGATGCCGTGCCCGATATGCGAATCCAACTTTACAGCATTAAACCAAACATAAAAAGAACTTGCCAAAATAAAAAGAAAACTCAGTCTTCACGTTGAAAATGGCTAATGTAATGTATACAATCTTTCAGGTTTATCCTTTGTTCATATTATATCATTAGGTTCATATTAAATGTTTTGTTCATATAAACGATTTTCGTTTTTAAATTTATGAAAATAAACAAAATATTGATCACATGACCTTTTTCTATTATTATCTTTACTTATTTGTGCTTTAATTTTCATCTTATAAAAAGAATACAATTTGGGGTTCCACAACTTCTCTTTTGAGTTGCAAGGGTTCCGTAGCCAAATTATATTGGGAAACGCTGCCTTGTGCTATGGATTTCTCGAACAATGTTTTTAAGTTAGATGCGATTTAAAAGGATAACTCTTTTAATACTCGGACGGATTTTTCCTCAAACCCAGGATATTTATTTTGCTTGATTAAATCAAGTTGCTGTGTGATATCTCTCAACGAAAGCATCAAATCCTCCATTGCATTTCCCTCGTGCATAGGAATAGCCTTCTCACATGCATCGTTATTCGCAGTAAAGACTGATATAAAGGATGATACTACATGTAATTTTAGAAAAAAGGTTAGAAGAATTGGTTGAAAGAGCCGACATATTAGAACTAGTCAATAATAAAGAAATAAACCTTTAGCAAGCCAAATTCAGATATATGATGATGTGTATCTAGCTGAAATTATTTATTTATATCAAATATCATGGATACAAACCCTGAAATATTTTTTTAAAATTCAGTGAAAGGGAAACTTTCCAGAAGATACGAGAAAAAAATAGAACCAAGAATTCTCAAAAAAGAGATTAATATGCTAACATAGTGTATCACTAATCAGCCGACAATTTTAAAAGCAGATCAGGAATCGCTATAAGTTTTAATAATTTATCCACAAGAGGAATTCTAAGTCCTTAGTTGCTCCTAATGGACACTGAAATCAATCAAATATGGATAATTTAATGGTTAACTTTTGATGATATTTTGATACAATAATTACGTCACGGACAGGAACTAAAAAAAACGAAGCTAACGGGATGAATAATTTAAGTAACACCATTCAGATGTAGACTTAAATAGACAAAATATTTCGACACAGGTTTCGTTACGATTACAGAAACTTTAATGCATATAAGTAAGGAGCCTAAAGGCTGTAACTCGACGACTGGTGCAATAACTTAAGAGTGAACAAGATATATTCTAGTCTTTTAGCTGCTAACGATTCTCAGGACAGAGCGGATGAGAGCTAAGTACTTTCTAATATGCTCCGAAATAAATGGATGATCTTGTCAAAGTGGTGCACAAGAATCAGGCGTGGCTGAATCGGTTGACATTTATCTCATCAATAACAAAAAATGAACCTTCTTACAAGAAAGTTGGAACTCAGCCATGCAAGCTCACGAGCAACAAGTCCGACAGAACGAATAATTTTGACGAATCCTACATGATTAAAAAATATAAATATTTATTGTTTGTGAGCGTTAGTTCCACACTTCGCAAAAGCAGTGACACATTCAAAAATAACTACAGACGTTTTTTCCTCCTATCTGTAAAGTAATTTTCCAATAAATGGACTCACTTTTAAGTAGAGAAGCAACACTTCACAAGCATTTCAGGGGAATGAAAAGCAGAAGCCGTATTTACTGGCTCGTTAGAATAAATCTGATGTCATGTCTTTCTAGCAGCATAGGTAAAGTGACCAACCATACTGATATTTGACGATATTGTACTGATTACTATAATGTACTGATTTTTATACTAGCTCAAAAATTACAAATCCTTATTTCATACATTACTTTATTGCCGTGTCTCAGCTTATTTATTGGTATTCTGAAATCTCGATTTCAAACATTGTGATATTAAACACTGCATTCGTACTTATTTCTCGCGGTAACATCAAAACGACATTCATTGCATCAATTGTATTATTTAATTTGTAATTTACTAATGTATGTCGACTGTCAGAATTTTGAGGAAACATTATTTTAGACAAAATAATTTATATTGAACCAACATACATTCTTTAAAAATATGTTTCAACATTTTACGACAGCGTTTTCTTTCTCCAATTGAATAATTTTGGTCGTAGAAGGTCAAGTAAAATTTTCGCTGATTGATCGCTCTCGAAGAATATGAAAAACTAATACTACATATATTTTTTAATTGGCACAAGTATTTTGTGCTGATTTTTTCACTTTCCCAGACACTTTATATAAATGTAAACTGTTAAGAGGCTTAAATTAAAGTTTATCCGAATGCCAGTTTGATGATGCCGAGAATGATTTCAGCGTAGTAAGTAGCATGTACGTTGGCATGTGTAAGGTGGCTGAATATTAAGAATTTCAATATTCTCTCGTATCCCTATGTCACTCCATTCCGTCTCGACCACATTTTCCTCCACCTATTTACGGCCGAAGCAGTAATTAGAGGGCTTCATTTATTTGATTAGTGGGACACGACTATAAAGACCATTGATCTAAAATAACACGTACTAAGAAAGAGAAATTTAGTCAAGATTACGGCTGCTAAGGGAAAGATGCTATTGGTCACACACGAACACAACACGTAGAAATTTACATGCTATTAAGAAGCGCAAAAATAGCGAAAATACTTTTAAGAAAAATAAGCAGCAGCGATCATCTGAGGTCGCTCATGGATTATTTTGTATAAATCGATTAAATGATTGCGCCGTTCTTTTAAATTAGTATAATGGTGATGAACGGGATAAAGAATTGAGTGGAAATAATTATAGAAAATCTAAAAAATATCGGAAAAAGACGAATAAGCCACTAGAATAAGTTGATCAGTACAAATACATTGTAGTCTTATAGCAAGTGATGAAAAATGCAAATATGAAAAAGGATTAAGGCAACGTAAGTGAAATCCGCCTTCGTATATAATAAATTCCCGTTAACAGGAAAACATATAAGAGCTAAAGACGAAATTGGTGAAAAGATGTGCAGAATATAGCTTTGTATGTCCTTTTGGGAAAATGATAGGAAATACTTGGAAAGTTACGATATATAGATACGAAGAATTCTGAAAATAAAATGGACAGATAGAGTAAAAAAGTAAGGAATGGAAGAAAAGACGAAAATGACGGTACAAATGATAAGAAAGAGGAGTACGAGATGGATTGAGCATTTCTTGAAGACAGACTAAATGATTAAGGATGTGACTGAAAGAAAGCATTAAGGAATAATGGAAGTGAAAGGATGTTTCCGCTGATATACGACGGCGTGGAAAAAGAATTATGAGGAAATGAAGAGGGTTGCGGAATCTGGCAGAGGAGGAAAACTCGGTCTAGCCAGTCTACAGAAAAATACTAATAATGATGATTCCTTCATATTCTACCAAGCCTTAAATCTCAGTAAATATAGCCGGCTTAAAGAATACTTCTTAATTCTCTTCTTACAACCACTTTACGGCAGCTGAGGGCTCCAGAGACAAAGTACTCAAATTCTATCTATATTTAAACAAACACCCGTCGTAGTTCTACCTTCCGGTAGGTTTTAGGCACATCCTACCCAATCTGCGCCATCCAAAGCCTTTCTCTTCAAGTTTTCATATCCGATTTCTTCCTTTAATGCATCCAACACGCCTTTCCTCTTCCTACCTCTTTGTCTCTTTACTAACATTCTTCCTTCTATGACTTCTCACTGGAAGCAGTTTCTTTTCAAATGTTGACCCACCTATTTCTTCTGTCTGTTCCTAATTACTCTAATTAATGTCATTCTCTTCCCTGCTGTATTCAAAACTTCTTCGTTCGTTTTATTCTCTGTTCAACTGATTTTCTCTGGCCAACGCCATACCCACATTCCAAATGCCTCTAGTCCGCTCACATCTTCTTCTCTCATTTTCCATGTTCCACACCTCTATCAAGGTTTTCATTAACCTCTTTTTAATATCTTTATTCAGACTGAAAGTCAACAACTCTCGTCTTCTCGTAAATGCCTCCTTTGCTCTTGCTATCCTTGTCTTGATCTCTTCCACACTTCTTCCATCATGGGCATCCCCAGGTCATCTGGAGACATTCAGATAGATTCTATATAGTACTAAGTGAAAACATTCAGAATGGTCACGAGATATAGGCCGCAGGATATCACGTGATAAACCTATTTTAATTGAGAAACTTTTATGTTACTTCGCGTTAAGATTGCACATTAATGCTTTCAAGACCTGTAAGGATTGCACAAGATGGCTGAAAGGTACGCGATAAACTCTCCTTGACTTGGTATTTCCATTAAACGAAAGCGAGCACATTCATCGGAGGTTTTCACAAAATACGCGTCCCTTTGTAATGGATGCCCTTTCACTCAAGAGAATACGGATAATCACTTCTCCCAGCCCCAACCACTTTAGCACTTAATCCCCGACTACGGCTTTCAAACCTCTTCAGACTGTCTTTTAATCTTTCATACGTCACGCTCCGCCCCGCACTACCACAAAAACCCGAACCCGTCCCAACCAACACACTAAGAAGCGACTCCCTTCCAAATCTCACCCTACGACCATTTTCATTCCCCGTGTCCCCTACTACCACCTCTCGCTTAACGCTGACATGAGCAAACAGGGCCACTTGAGTGGAGCAATACCCAACCATTATCCTTCCAGAATATGGTCTTTTCTAAAACGCTTTCTTCTCTTTAGCTATTATAATTTCCATCATTCGCACAAAAATAATAAAATCTACTCCCTAGGCCTCAATATAGACCACATATATACGATTCACTATTTTGCTAGACTCGGATCTCCGCCACGCCCAAAATGAAAAGTCCTCCATGTGAACTCCTTCCCCGCCTCTATCGTCGCCTGTTATTCCTCCCTCCTCATCACTTCCATTATAGCTTTTCCCTCGTTCCACATTCTCTAACACCAATCCATTTTTCTTTGCTTCATTCCAACTTGTATCACGACTGGCGTAACTTTCCCTCTTCGACTAGCGAAGGACTTTCCTTTTATTTCTTCTCCGTGATGTACATAAGAGCCCCGTTCGAACAGAGGTGAAAGATGCAAGCAAGGAAGGTTTTTCTTTCTTTTTCAACTTTCACGCAGAAGAACTGACAATTTTCCAAAACTACAAACGCAATCCAAAAAAACGAAAACAAGCGAGAGAAAAATTGCAGAACAAATTACATAATGTGCTTCTTTTTTCACTTACTACAATCGTTCCATCGGAGTAAAAAATCGCAGTTGCTATGTATTTTTGGTCGCCTGCATTTTTAGCAGCATGTAAGTTTTAGCATTTTTTCCTATTAATCCCCAGTAGCCAATCTTTGATCCACCGAATTTATAACATATGTCAAACTATCTATCCTTGAATTTCGGCGTTTGTAACTTGTCATTCTTGAGTTGAGTTTAAGGCGTTCTTTACAAAAAGTAAAAAAGAACGCCTTATGGTCAGGTAATGTCCGTCTGTCTGCATGTTTAGATTATATTACTACTATTCGAGTGTGGTCAGTTTTAAATAACTGTCGATTGTTGTTAAGTATAACCGATTAGGAAATAAATCGGTGAATCAAAATTTCGATATTTCTTTGGCATACCAGTTCTTAGACATAATACTTGACATGATTGCATGAATCGTAAAGAACGGCTCTGGTTCGCATGTATGCACGCATGACGTGTGCATCTTTCCTCTCGTTTTATAAAAAAGGGATAAAAATATAAGCGATTAGGGACAAAGTTGTTAAACTAATCTCTCCGTAACATATCTGAAACGCATCTAACTTATGGCTGTTCGTAATTTCAACATCTTCTATTGTTAAAATGCAATATAGTATTGACGAATAGAGCTCAGAGATTTAGTTACTAAAATCTGAGAAAGTTCCACTCGAGGGTGAAAGAGATAGGGTATTTTTCGCTCTTTTGTCAAATCGTTGAATACTATTGCGTGGTTTGGGTTCCTTTCAAGTGGCGATTAACTAGTCGTCTCGAAATGGTCTGGCGTAGAGCGGCTCGTTATGTTATGAGCGACTATATTTAAAATCCTGAGATGGCAGGCTCTGGAATATCGAAGAATCTAGCATAGACGGAAACTCTTCGAAAAATGTAATGACCCAAAATTAATAATTAATTTAATTATTGCAATGTGCGTGGCACAATTGTACAAACTATTACTGACGCTAGTAGGGATAGGGCAAAGTTTATTAGAAATTACGCTGAAGTTATCGATTGTACCTACCGATAAAAGTCTATTTTTCCAGGCAGGCTAAATAACATCATCGGCGATAACTGTGTGTTGGATGTCGAATCAACCTGGTGGACTATTATCACCGTACCCTTACTCACAACTCATTCAATTTCATGAAAGCCTGTGCCTGGCGAAAACTCGAAGAGTGGAAAACATGATTTTGTGTTTATTTATGTATAGTGGAACTTATGCGAAGTTGTGTTAAATTTTTTTAATTGTGCATTTATGCAATTTCACGAAGCTACGGCTCCCTCGGCCGATTTTCCCCAAACATGTTCAATAAGGTTGCTTCACCAATTAAAGTTGGCTTCGAGTTTTGGTGCTTCACATAATATTATCAGTCCATATGCAGGCACTACTCAGAAAGTACGTGATGGCTCAAACTTGGAGAGCAAATTGCATTGGATTTGCTCAAGGCCTTGATAAATTCAAGCTATCGCTACGTTTTGACAAACTGCGACTCTCCAATAGCAATGAAAAGACTCCCAACGATTTTGTGGCTATAAGAGAGACATATTTTGTCAATTTAATTCGATTTAGTTTAACTGGTTCATTAACCCTCTCCGGTCCGAATTTAAATGCCCAGTATCCCCAGTTTTAAGCCTTTCAATTCACAGGAATCTCACTCCAAGTACATCAGTTCACATAAATATTAGTGACATACTGATTTCTTATTCAATTTTATTGAAATTTTCAGTAATTATTCACTTATTAATGTATTATTTAATAAAAAATTTCCTACCTTGTAATGGTTTTAGTTTTCCACCACTTCTCCCTCCTCCTGGTGATATTCCCAAAAGCATCCCACTTTGCATAAAGCTAAGTCACAATTGCGACACATCCATGATGTTTGGATGCCTTTTCCAGAAGGTGCTCGTCTCTTCTTACAGCTACAGTTGACACAGATTTTTTCTTCCTTTAATTTTTGTGAGTTTGTGGGGATTCTTCGATGAAACAACATGTGGCAAATTTCTCTTACGCCCCAAGTTTTTACGAGATGAGAAATTTGCAATCATTTGCTTATGGAGGGCGTGTCTGAATTCTTTTTGTGTATATCCATGCTTAGACATGGCCGGAAAATTGGTTTCGCTAAATAAAATGAAACTGTTAATTACAGCAGTGTTGAAAACAAAGGAAAACAAATATTTCCACCATTTTTTTGTTTTTCTTCCCATATCATAATAACATCTTCTCTGGTCAGCCCTATCAACACCACCCATAAAATTAGTATATTTGGTGATATCCTGAGGACAAGAAACCATTATCTGTTCATTCCCTTTTCCCGTTTTTCTTTGCACATTTGCAGCCGTATTTGGGTCACAATTTGTTGAGAGCTTGCATATGTCTCGGTTGTCATGCCATACTGTGGCTGTAACTACACCGCGCTGCAATACTTTACTCTCTCCTCTTTTCAGTTTTAATTTTTTAGGATATTTAAAATTTTCCAGCCAACCCTTACGATTTGGTCTAGTAGATGCACATACATGTGTTTGTTTTTCATATAAAATATTCATAAGGCCTACAGATGAGAAAAAACTGTCAAAATATACATGATGATTCAACCCTAGAAAAATTTCTAGTAAGTTCATAACAACTTGGTTACCAAGAGGAATGTCTTTATTTCTAATCTCTATTTTTCCTACATAAACACTTTCTTGAAATACATAGCCATGAGAACTAGCAAGAACCCAAATTTTGAAGCCCAATTTTGTCGGCTTATTTTTTTATGTACTGTTTTATATGGTGACGTTCTTTGAACGCGACCATTGCTTCATCAATTGCTAGTTCCCTACCCGCTCTATACTTCTAATGAAATTTGTCCATTATATCTAGAACTGGCCTAACTTTATGGCGAATATCATAACCTTCATCCCCTTGCTTCTTTTCCTGTGTAATGTCACTCACATGGAAATATTTTGAAATAGACTTTTACCTATTAACTAGCCGTTAACGAACTTTTACAGCGAGCATAACAACGATAACAAAGACGATCATATATAACCAGGTCCTCAGCAGGATTCATACCCGCGGCCCTAAAACTGAAAACTAGACACGTTAATCAACACTTACCAACAGCGGTGAATTTAATTTTAGTCATAAGGTTAACCCGACAACTATTATCAAAAGATTATTAGAAAATTTTCACAAATTATTCTATGATTTCCTTGTTAACAGATCGGGAATTTTACTCAACCGGAACGGTTCGAGAAGATAGAATCACGATTTGTCTCCTTCAAGGAAAGAAATGCCACGAAATCATAAAATAGAAACACATGACTAAGCAAATGACTTTTTGGAAGGCTAAATTCTTTCGCATCATTCAAAATATACAAACGCCAAAACAAATAAAAAAGAAGTCTAGTGATGCAAGCGGCAAGAAAAAAGAAATGGCCGTCATGACAATGCATTTGCCAACAATCGAATCAACATAAGAGTAAAAAATTGCGGTAGCTGCTTTATATGAATGCAGTTGGAATTATGAGCGCTTGGAATGTTCGTGAGCTCACTACAAACAGTGACACTGCTCAATTTGAATTCGGATCCTACCTGGTTTTAACACTCCTCAGACCTGAAGAAAAGATACTATCAACGAACCAAGTAAAGATTATGAAACTTGTGAGAGGAAAGAGGAAAAGACAAACGAAAATGTACGAAGGCCCTTAACTACGGGTTTATCTGATTCTGAAAGGTGCGACTGCGTGGATCGCATAGTTGTAACTAGCTTTGATAAATAAGCAAAACGCCCAGAATATGTAGCTATAGAGATGTTTATATTTGTTAAAAGGGAAATTATCATTACATAATACTTATTTTGAGACGTTCCACAGAGATGAGTTTAGATTATTTTCTTTTGATTGGAATCATGTAGACTGATCCCTTTCTCTCAATGTTGAGAAACATTTTTTTTCGTATTATTGTGATTGTGGACAGTTTTCCTTGAAATATTTCCATCAATCAACCCAAAAATAATTATAAATCAAGTAAAACGTGAAAAACTGAAACTGAGAACAACATGGTTAAGGGTATGACCATTTTTCAAAGAAGTGACTCATGATTACAGAAATAACTGAGGGGCAGGAGAGAGGGAGGTTGATTTGAGTACTGGACCAAAGAAGGCCTTGAACCCCCTCCCATCCCACATCTCCAGCTGTCACCTGCTCCTACGGTTTCTCCATCGGACAATTCTCTTTCCTACTACTTCTACCTCTACTGTCCCTCCTACTACTCCCGTCCCTCCTACACTCCTTTCTCATCCTCCTCCCCCTCTCCCCTTACCCACTTCCGCCCTTCTCCTCATCTCCTACTCACCGCTTTCCTTTTCCTCTCTCGAACCTCCACTCCTCTTCACTTTCCCTTCTTCCTCCCCACTCCTACCCTCCCTTCTCTCTCTCTCTCCCCTTCTTCCTCTTACACTTACTCCTCCCGCAGTGGCCCGCCCCTCTACACGGCTCGCTTTTTCGCCGGCAGGCTGAGGCAACGCGGTAGAGAGAGAGAGAGAGAGGTCGATATGGAAGCAGGGCAAGTCGATATCTCGATGTGAACCCAAGAGGAGGTCAGCAAGGAGGGTATACAGAGGGCAAAACGTGCGAAGGGGACTTTCTCTAAACTGCCTAGGGTCACATAATTATACGAGAAAACAACGGAAATGATCGCACAAGGATCTGGAAGGGACGGAAAAGATGCGATTCTGGAAGAGAAAGGGCGTCAGCGGCATTGGGCTTCGAAGGCCTCAGCCCCGCGGAGTCTTAGATTTCGACGCGGAGAAGGAAAGGTGACGCGAGATATGATCCGAAAACAACTCGGTTCACGCGACGCGAGAAATTCTTTCGACCAATTCCTCAACACACGTTCCATCGATCGTCCTCCCATTCCATCTGCAAACATATCGGTTGAATTGCATGACAGGTTCCTATAGAAAAAAACTAGTTCGAAAACAGTAGGCAGCGGTAGCGCCGAACCACTCTTGGGGGTAGTGGAGTGGGAGGAGAAGGATAGGAAAAGAATGCGGGAGAATCTAAAGTATAGGGGTGGGAGAAGGAGGGAGGTAGAGGGGAGGGGAAAGAAAGGAGGGGATGGAGAGCAATCGAGACTGCTACGGCGTTACAGAAGAAAGATTAAGCGAGAAGTGGACACACGCAACTTTCCGCTCTGCGATGCGCTCCAACATTGTACTTGGCGATATAGTGAGATATAATGCGTCACGGTAAACATTAGAAGGTTGGCAGGAGGGTGTATTTGTTGGCTGGAAAACTCTACTGGAGGGAAGGAGGGCGGAAGTTGAGGGGCGGAGTGGAGGGAATGGAGGAAACTGCTGAAACTCACGAATTTTTCAGATGGGCCGATGTGGATGGAGAGTATTGTGGTTGCTGAGATTGTGGTGGAGAGAGAGAGAGAGAGAGAGAGAGTGTGAGGGAGGGGAAGAGAGGGTGGGGAAGGAGAGTGAGAGTGAGGGGGGGAAGGAGAGTGAGAGTGAGGGAGGGGAAGGAGAGGACGGTGAAGGTGAGGAAAGAGAATGCGAGGGGAGGGGGGAAAGTAGGCGGCGAGGGAGGGGAAGGAGAAAGCGGTGGAGTTGAGAGAGGGGGTGGGAATAAAAGAGGAATAGAGTGAGGAAGGTACGAGGGGGGGGGGAGGTACAAGAACATCGTCCAAGAGAAAAAATTTAAAGACGGCATTAAATTACGATTTTTAAGGAACAACGTTCTAATTTTCGTTTCGTGCTACAAAGAAATTAACCCGAAGGCAAAGAATAAGTCACACAATCGCGAGCAATAAAGTAAGATGTTTTTCTTCTATAAGAGCAAAGAATACAAAGAAATTGCATTAGGCACGTTATCGACACCAGCTTTTCTCAACCGGTGGGACGCGAAGTTTCAAAAATAATTATCTTAAAACCTTTTCTCAGAAAATTTTTGCAATATTAAAGGCCCTTAAAATTTCAATGAATGATTTATATAATAATAAAATTCACTTTATGTAAGAATCAACTTTTTGGAAAATATTAGGTACTGTTTGTATCATGGTGGGACCTGGTTTATTTGACAAAACAGTTGGTTGGATGCAAGATGAAAAAGTTGAGAACCGCCGATCTACACTAAATGATACTTTCAGACATCTTCTAAGAATAAGAAACACGAAAACCATCGTGATTCCTTCGACTTTTTAGAGAAAATATTTAGTTGAAATATCAATAACAGTGGAACTCGAAATATATTCTTTTCGGCGCAGAGCCATCAGCCTTTGACTACTGAGGACGTAGTATAAGGTCGTACGCATATTAATGTGCTATTTATGGAAATAAACTTCATTCGCACACAAAAAACATTTCAAATTTCTACAGATACACTATGGAATCCTTTTTCGTAGTGATTTTGCTTGCTCAGCAACATTCCTGGACACTTATACGCAACCACATAGAAAACCTATGATTAGAAGAAATACAGATGGTTGATCTTATTCGAAAAGGGACAGAAAAGATCAATACTCGAAATGTGGATCAGAAGTGGTACAGAACCACGTTTCAAAAAATTACGGAAATGATAAAATTAAATGGCCATCACGATAACTCGTTTAGTAATAAAAAGGTTGAGAATATATATAAGGGCAAGATTAATCTCGATTATGAATTTGTTTGCTGTTATAAGGTGATCTCGATTATTCACATCTAGAAGGTGAAAAATGGCTATACAATATCTTAATTAAATTTGTTCTAAAAATACCTACCATACCTACATACATACCTAGATACATATAAATAAATAAATAAATGAATATATATATATATATATATATATGAGTTCTCTCTCTGTAGCTGATGAAGGAATAATTCCGAAAACTTCTACGTTTGTGATGTTTCTGTGTGTTTAGTGTTCTTTTACGTGCGTCGCTTAGACATCCCCGGGGTCTCGCCAACCTGAAGTCGTCTGATTGGTGAGTGTTCACTGGGTTTCCTCATCCCAACACCTTGTTATATATATATATATATATATATATATATACTGCAAGCATTTCATCTCACCTTGAAAAAATATTAAATTTTCAGAGAGATATTTCATCATGGAAAATATTTCTTTAATTCATAATATTTCTCCTCGGGACCGATTTTCGTTTTTTCCTCATGGAACAATAATGGAGTAAAACAATCGCTAATTTTTGCAATTTTAGGAATATTATAAATTTTACACATTGAGTTAACAATGCCACACATTTCTGCCAAATTTTAAATTTGTAGCACATTTAGAAGTGAAATAAAATTTATCTAATAGTTTAAAATTATTTAATTTTTAACGGCCGCAATAACAATTTCATGGATACACTGAAATATTTATTCGCTTGTATAGACTAATCTCTAAATTTAAAAGTTTCAGCTCCCTATCTCGCTCCGTAGTACATTTACCTATTTGTTTAAATTTTAAGAATTTTTAACTGCCAAACAAATTAAAATATTATAATTTCTATAATCCCTATTTCGTTTTTTTACAAATTCTACCTACACAAAATTTCAGCTCCGTAGCATATCCGGAAATACATAAACCTTGAAATTTTGTTTAAACAATTTCGAATTTTTAGCGGCCGCATTGTTGAACTTCTTCAAGATTTTCGTTTTTTCTTGTCGGTTTTGCGCATAATCCTACCAACAAAAAAAATTTCGAGACTGCTGCTTTTCTGGAAGTGCCTAAACATTAGTATACTCCTATATATCATATGTTATACTAGTAGAAGGTGCTTGCATTCTGCAAGCATATCATCTCACCTTGAAAACACATTCATTTTCCAGACAGATATTTCATAATGACAAATATTTTTTTAATGCTAAAGATTTCACCCCCGCAGCGATTTTCGTTTTTCCCTTATGTAAAAATAATAGATTAAAACAATCCCCAAACTTTGCAATTTTAAGAATTTTATACTTTATTCATTATGGGATACTAATGTTACACATTTCTGCCAAATTTTAAAGTTGTAGCACTTCTAGAAGTGAAATAATATTCGTCTAATTGTTTAAATTTTAAACATTTTTTAACGGCCGCCCCAATATATTTATGGAGAGTTTCAAATGTTTATTTGTGCAAATGCACCACTCTGTAAATAACTTGAAAATTTCAGCTTCCTAGCTCATCCCGTAGTACCAAACAGTTATCTATTTGTTTAAAATTTTAGAGTTTTAACGGCATTCAAATTAAAATATCAAAATTTCTATAATCCCTATTTCGATTTTTACAAATCTTACCTCTAAAAAAATTTCATCTCCGTAGCACATTCGGAAATACATAATCCTTGAAATTTGTTTAAACAATTGCGATTTTTTAGCGGCCGCATTGTTGCACTTTTTCAAGATTTTCGTTTTTTCTAGTCGGTTTTGCACAAAATCCTGCCTAAGAAAAATTTCGAATCTCCAGCTCATCGGGAAGTGCCTAAACATTAGTATCCTCCTGTGTTTTATATCCTCCTCCTCCTCTGTAAGGAGCGTCTATATATAATGATGTTACTCCTCCTCTGTAAGGAACGTCTATATATGATGATATATTTCTCTTACTCCGTCCGCAACAATTTCCACCACGAGCCACTGACTGACTGTAATGCTATTTTTAACAAACTTTCCGAGTAGGCAAAACATTAAAATTTGCTAGGAATGCTTGTCTCTTATAGTAAAAGCCATTTACGATACAATATCCCAAAAAGAGCCAGGTTCGGCTCCAGTAGATAATTTCTTTTATGCATAAGATAATACGTAAATTTGGATTTTTGGACTTTCAGGCTTTTACTCTTTTGAAAATTAATATTAGAAATAATTGACATACGATCTTCGAATCTAGACCGTTCTAAAGAAATATAAACAACGTTTCAGTTCTACGTTTAAATCATATTTATTTGAAAAATTTAGCTATTTAACGTTATGTTGCCTTGCCGACCATGTCATTGTTAAACCTCAAGATTGTATTGTCGCCTAAATCCTTATATCATATGCGTGAGGAATGCGTGCTTTGAATACTTTAATACACGAGAGGAGGGACAGAGAGAGACAAAATTAAATGATACATAGATTGTAAAAAATTTTGGGCGTATAAAAATTGTATAGCGTAATTTATTTCTTTGTCAAACAATTTCTATTCGCCCAAAACTTACTCTCTAAAATACTCAATTATGAGAATTTTATATTTATTGCTTACTTTTTGAGCATATAAAAGTTGTTTTCATTCATTTTTATTTCTATTTTAACTTAATACTTAATTCACGCATACCCGTCATATTTGAAGGGCAATTACGCTAGTGTGTATATATTACTATAATAAAAGCATAGATGTTTGTGTATAACGCTGACTTCGCCAATGGCACTTTTTAACGCGTTTTTAACAAACTTTCCGATTAGGTGAAAGGTTGAAATTTAGCAGGAATTTTTGATTCAGATATAAAAATTAAATGACGAAAACAAATACGAAAAAAGACTCGGGTTCGACTCCAGGGGGGCGATTTCCATTTCCTGTAAGATAAAACATAACAAGTAGGGATGTGCACGGATTTCCCGTGGTACATAAGTGCTTTTCGTAAAATTCGCCGTAATGCAATCATATAATAATGTATTAGCTTTGAAATCAGAAAATTATTTTTATTTACATAGTGGTAGCCCTGCTTTACAGATACGCTCTAAACATGTTCATTTCCTTTTGCCATTCTATACTCGCCCTACAAGCGAAATTTCTTTTTGAAATCGGTTCAGCTAAAAACTTCCGAACTCGTAGTTACAGAAAAATTCTAACCTTGATATTGTGGTAGCCCTGTTTAGTAGACCCAGTTGAAATATGCTGTTTTGGTTATTTATTTATATGAAGATTATATGTACCATATTGGATTAAAATTCATGCTGCCAGTTATAAATACGTGTAAAAATATAATTTTACTTTTTATTGTGGTAGCCCTGCTCTTTATCTCCGCTTTAAACATCTTGATTTCATTATGGTATGTTGTACAAATCTTATATAAATAATTTAGTTGAAATCCGTTCAAGCAATTCCTTACAAATCCTTAATTACGGAAAGGGTTTAATTTGTAATTGTGACACCCCTGTTTGACTGATTCGGTCTAAATTTTAAATAAATAATATGGTTTTGTATATATGTGTATATTATAAGTATTAAGTTTGGTTAAAATTGATGTGGATAGTTCAACATGAATACGTGTAAATTTTTTTATTCTTTGTATTGTGGCAGCCCTGCTTCTATATCTATACTAGACATCTTGATTTTGTTATTTATTGTTTCTTGCCTGCTTCATACAATACAAAATTTCGTTGAAATCAGTTGGGCCAATTACTTAAATATTCATAATTACCGAAAAGTTAAACTTTGCAACTGTGGCACCTCTGCTGAGTTGATCCGGTTTAAATATGTCATTTTGGCCATTATTTTATGTGAAAATTTTGTGTACAAGATTTGGTTGAAATCGGTTTAAACCAATTCTTCCATGATATTTGCGTACGGATAGACGGACGGGCATCACGAAGATATTAGCGCTTTCCAGGAATGACGAAAAGCACTAAAACACGACTTTTTAAAGTGCAGGCTTTTATTCTTTTGGAAATTCAAAATAAGAATAATTGACGCGCGATCTTAAAATTTGAACTGTTTTAGGAAAATTAATGAAGTTTCTCATTCTATTCATCTTTTTTCGCCTACCGTTCCAAATCCCTCATATAAAACATTTAAATAGCATATTTTGGGAAAATATCAGCTTTTAAACTGGATGTTGCTTTTCCAACCACGTCATTGTTAAACTTCGACAATCAATTGTTGTCTCAACCCGCATCGTGTAATATATTATACGGGTGCATAGATTGCCTTAAATTATCGTAGGATTTCTCGCGAAATTACGTAATCTAAGTGGACTGGGATTTAGTTTGGATTCTTTTGCTTATCTAAACGACTACATAGATATAGAGTAAGAGAGAGGAGGATGTGGTGGGAAGGGAGATAGGAAAGAAGGGATATAGAATGGAAGATACATAGAGAGTAAGGGAGGTAGAGAATTAGAAAAGGACGGGAGGAAAGAGATAAAGAGGGAGGCGGAGAAAAAGAGGGAGAGCCATGGATTGTGAAAGGAGGGAATTAGAGAGGGGGGAGGTGAGAAAAAAGGCAGAGAGAGGTAGGGAGAGAGAGAAAGAAAGAAAGAAAAATCTCTTTATTGGCGAGGTTGAGGCTAAGTAGCCCCCTCTTCCACCTAACCATAGAGTGAGGGAGGGAGGGAGGGAGGGAGAGGGAGGGAGAGAGGGAGGGAGGGAGAGGAGGGGAGAGAGAGAGGGAGGGAGAGAGAGAGAGGGGGAGGGAGAGAGAGATGGGGGAGGGAGAGAGAGAGGGGGGGAGGGAGAGAGAGAGAGGGGGGAGGGAGAGAGAGAGAGGGAAGAAGACAGAGGGAGGGAGAGAGGGACGGCGAGAGGGAGGGAGGGAATATTATTATTTATTTATTATTATTACTTGATTTTTGAAATGGGGCATTGGAAAAAAACAAGAATGAGAAAGAAATTCTCCCGAATCTCTATTTTGGCAAATTTTATACCGGCTCTCACTCAATAATTACAGCTGTTATTATTTATTCCTAAGTTCCCCGTAACATATTCCTTACCGTCATATTGAATTTTATACTAGTATATATATATAATTAAACAAAATCAGTGATGCGCTACGGTTTGGAGAGCCTTACCGAACAAAGAAACAAATCGCAAGAATTATTATTAAAAAGCGCTGAAAATTGTCACAATACACAGATATCCGCGAAAAATGAAGCATGTGAATAATTGCTCATAAGAGTGACTCTTGATCTTTTCGGGTCCAGAATGGCGTGGAAAGAAGACATGAAACGGGTTAAAAAGGGACGGCGATCGACATGAAAAGCAGCGGCAAAGGCAAAGGGGAGACAGAGAAAAAAAATGAATGGAATAAAAGGCCGGGAAAAGAGGCGCTGGAACGTAAACGGTCTCCGTGGCGTAAATCGGAGCCAATTTCCAGCGATCTGTGTCCGAAAAAATAGCCCGACTGGCATTTAATGAAACATCTATACACATATACGGCTACGTACATCTAAGCTATTTTTTGATAAAGGTAATACAAGCGTATTAAAACGGAGGCATTAAGCTTCGACTGCTGGAAAATAGATCGTACTGTCATATAGAAAATGGCATAGTTATACGACATTGCCATTTCCAACTAAAGAACAAAAATAAAATTTAAAGTTATTCTCACACTTGAGTTATGCTTATTTCATTGTGAGCAATTTTATTTGTAAACTTTTCTCCGCAAATATACCCGATTTTCGGACATTTAAAATCTGAAGCATTACTGTAACCAAATTAAGCAAGATGCATTTATTTTTTATAACATTTTTTGGCTTCGTTCGATATCAAAAATAAGTTCTCCAGACCTATTTAGGAATATGACTGCAAATTTGAGAGGCAGGAAAAAATATTAAAGAGTCACATCAAGTGCACACATGTATCCGATGAATAAAAACCAAGTATCAGATAGCCTGAGAAAATTTATTTCACCGAAAATAAAGGCAGAGCGAGCAAGGAGTCCGTTTCTCGTAGAACGAAGGCTTCCTCAATCGATCCGGATCGATGTGGAATGAGGAAGAGAGAGAGAGAGAGTGAGGAAGAGCGAGAGAGAGTGAGGAAGAGCGAGAGAGAGGAAGAGATAGAGAGAGTGAGGAAGAGATAGAGAGAGTGGGGAAGAGATAGAGAGTGGGGAAGAGAGAGTGAGGAAGAGAGAAAGAAGGAGAAAGAGTGAGGAAGAGAGAGAGAGAGAGAGGGAGAGAACGGAAGAGCGCAATGGGAGGAGTAAGAGAGGACGTCAATAGACGTCATTGCACCCGCTTGAGAATGACGATGGTACAAGCATGCGTATGATCCCGCGTCAGCGTTCGCAACTGTGTAATGAGAACACATTCGTTTACCCTATCTCTCATTAGGGGCGAAACCAAATGCCATCACTTGATTTCAATTATCTCAAAAACGAGTTTTTCTCGGAGCTGATATAATCGCGACGTCAGCTTTACTTGTTACCCTGTTAAGCGGATCTTATTTACAATATTTTGTCTCTATATATGGTGTAAAAAATGATCAGAATGGTTTAATTCTCGGAGGCTTTAATTTCCACCTCCATATACAAAAAAAGACACTCAACATTATAGCTGTAATGTGATAACCGCGATAAGCATTGGCGATTTCTACCTTTAAGGACATCATTAACTTGAGATCAAAAGATGCCAAAAGTTTCTTTCCACTACCTGAAGCTGAACGTATTATCAAAGCAAGTTAATGCATATAGGAGAGGAAGTATTTTTAGAAAATTTATATTCACCGATTAAGGCGAACTTATCGTTAAAAATCGAAACGAACCATTAAGATTTACAATTCATAAAAATGCTCAGGCAAAATTCGATGAGAAATCGATAAGAAAACCGGAATAAATTCTAAAATTGATGTGTATTTAAATGGAATTTGGAATATTTTCATATTCGTTACTCAATAAAGCACTTTATTTTACAATCGCTGCCGTGATTCTCCCAAAGACAATCGTACTTCAGCCAACTTAATTTTGAGACCAACAGCATGCAGCCGTCAAATTCTAACCTCTAGCGGCTAGGAGGTATCGCCTACGTCCATGTTTTTCTTGAGGTGGTATTAACGGCAATTTTAGGTCCAGTACGTATTGTCTATTAACTGAGATTGAACAGAATGGGACAGTTCGGCGAGGCCAGTTCGGCGCCACTTTGGCGCAGGACAATACGGGGCAGGGGCAGATCGGCGCATGCGCAAGTATAATATACTAGGGAAATGCCAGTTGAAATTCAAAGGGAAAGTTTTTTGTTAAATAAAAAATGAACATAAATATGCCTTGACTTTCTTTGGATGACAAGAAAAGAAACTTTCGTTCTTTTAGGCGTTCGATGTTTCAAGTTTCGAGCTCCTACGATGATTCAAAGTACCTAATTTTAATATGCAAATGATTAATATTTTGCATTCAAATGTATTCCTTCTCGTAAATAACGCAACGAATGTTGTTTACATTGGTTGCTATGAAAAGAATTTCTCTCTCCTCTCTCTCGCGCTAATTATAAGAACATTCAAAGCACACTTTCACCCATAAGGATTGAAATAATAATAGGAGTTCGAGGTTTAACAATGCAATGGGTTGGCATGGCAACATCCCGTTAAATGGCAACGTTTCCCCAAAATATGTGAATTAAACGTTTGACATGAGGAATTTCGAACTGTAGGCGGGAATAGATAAACGAAATAAGAAACTTCATGGTTTTTTCAAAAAATGGACTAGATTCGAAGATCATAGGTGAATTCTTTCTAATTAAGATCTCAAAAAGAATAATAACCTGCAAGTTAAAAAGTCGATTTTTACGTGTTATCGTATGGGAAATGGAACTGCCTACCTTGGAGTCGAACATAGGACTTTTTTCGAGATTTCTTTTCGTCATTATATTACAATATGTGAGTCGATCATTCCTGCCATATATCAAAAATGAATCTCGTTCCGTTATCGAGTTATTCGCATTTTTATAGCGTGACAGAGGGAGCCACAAAGGGACAGAAGTAGCCTTTTATTATTGTTAGATAGCTGCTACTTGCATATATAGGATATATCATATATAACTGAAGGTACTTCTAGAAGTGCTACAGAGCTGAAATTTGGCATGAATATAGGTCACTAGGTACAATCTCTGGAAAACATCCGAAATTCCAGAAAATGTTATATTTAAGAGGTATTTTTACCCCAATGTCCAATTTTAAACCCCCTATAAGAAAAGCATTGAAAATTGTGCAGGGTTATATAAAATTGCATTTTAAAATCATTTAAAATTAAGATACAATGTCGGGACATGTACTATACTGTGAAAGAAAGAATGAAGTTTATTTTTCTTGAAGATAGAATTCAAATCTATGCTGAATTTGGCTAAAAACTTAATTTTAATCATAAAATTATGAAAAGTTTTTCGGTTTTCAACAATGAAAAATATTAACTGCCATAGCAACAACTCCAATGCCTTTCAACGGGAATTGACTTTCCATACTTCAATAGCATTGATTTAATACTTAGATTTCACTACAATCCATTTGATTTCAGCCAACGACATATACATATAATGACGTGATAATTTTAAACTAATTTCTTATCCGGATATTTCCTAAACGGCACAGATGATGACACCATAATCATAACACACAAAATATCCTAATTTTTACATAAATTTTAGTGTAACATATAGGCTATTGTCATAATGATGATTATAGATATTGCTTAACAAGAAGTCCAAACCAGGACTAATGCAGGCTGGTTTCCCAAAGTTTACGTCCTGAATTGATTACTTATATTGACAGGAAATGTTTCAGTATGTGTTAATCATTCCAAGGAATTCTCATACCATAAATACTAGTTGTAGTTCATAGTTTACCAATGATAGCAAAAAATTGGAAAACAAATTAATAGAGCAGTATCAGGTTTACAATACTAAAAACAATGTCAATATTTCTTTCTGACATATTTTGCATGTCTTTTTTAAATAAATGAATTTAATTACTGTTACTGTTTATTTGCTAATATGTCTGGATCATCTGTCCATTACTGAAGAGTAGTCGAGTGGAAAAGAATACAAGTGAAGATATAAAAATGAATTTTTATAACCAACTTTTATATAGTTAATACTTTAATGTTAATAAACTATAATATAATTATGATAACCTTTCTGCTTGTATGGGTGTAAACAGTTGCAAAAGTGTCCACCAGCTGTTGAGTAATGTGGAGGTCTCTCTATTTAACCTTTAATCTTTTTACAGTTCTGAGAATGGCAGACAGAAGTAGAGAACTCAGTGACAAACGTAAAAATCTTTTGCATATAAGTAGAAGTTTGATAGTATATTTTGTTTCATTAATGAAAATACTGACTTATCCATTCATATTGCTTAAAATAAACGAAAATATACTGCTAGTTCAGAGTAATTCAGCTTTAGATTCTAGTAGGAGTGAAACTTGAATATTTCATATTTTAGTCACATAACTTAAATAAAAATAATAAATTGTTCTTTTCCTAACATCACATCAACAAGCCATATAAAACCACTGTATAAGTATAGTTAGCTAAAAATTGCTAAGCTACAACACAACACTTTAAAATGTTTTATTTAAATTTGTTCAAATTAACATCCTTTACCTATTACCTATCTTAAATAGTGAAAAAAGGAATATGATACTTAAATGTGAGGACTTTTAGAAAAATGCAAGAACAACTGGTCTTAAAGATTTCATCCAAAGTAAAAAATAAGCCAAGCGGACAGTTCCTAAGAATAAAATACATACAAACTACATAAACAAATATAGTCATCTAAAGTAGTTTTCAAATGAATTTTCAATGTGAACTATTCCGAAAAGATCACATTAATGATTATTAATAGTAGAGCAATATGAATGTGATTATAATGTAATAATAATAAAATGCATGTATAAGGCAACATTATAAGAGGAGCAATAAGATTTTAATAATAATAATAAAATTCATCAAAAGCTTACGTACCTTGATTTTCAAGACAATTCTTAATGAAACTCAGTAATCGCAACAATAACAACTCACCAACGATGTTTTAAATGGCATTTTCATAAGGAAAACAGTTTTCAGAATAATCTTAGATGAATAAAGATAAAAAGTTTTTAAGATAAATAAAAACTTATTATCAATAATAATTACGATAAATAAAAACTTACAATTATTACCAGAAATATCCCTTCAAAAACGTAGGAATGCTAGTATTAATACAAATCCGCATTAAAATAAAGAGACTTCTACCACGAACAATGATAATAGTTTGTTTAATCTAGCTGCTATGATGGATGCTTGTAAACGGGAATTCAAATTAAAATTTATCGCAGTGCCAATATGTATATCTGGTGGCCAAGGTGACCAAAACACTCGTCTTACATTGATGATTATCTCAGGTGATGTGGCTCGAACCCTACTAGCAGCTTCGGATTTTTTTCAGATTAGACAGGGTCCAAAACATATACAGTGCAAACTCTATAAGCCAAACTAATTAATGCAAGTGCATGCTCGGATTATCAAGGTGTTCGGATTACTGGATTATAAGTAAATTACCACGTTTTTAAGAAAAAAATATTTATTATAATGTATAGTAGGTACATTTCCAGAGTAAAAACTGAAAATTCATATATACATACATGATTACATGTTGTTAATGTAAATAGTCATCCATATTTTTTTATTTTATTCCTTTCAATAGGTTCTTATATGCCTGCTTACATAGCTGACAATGTAGTAGTAATATATCAGTAGTGTAGTAGTGTATCAATATTCATGTAAAATAACGATATATATATATATATTTATTTATTTATATATTGAATTTTTGTAAATGAAACACCAATTAATGTACTTACAGTTCACTAAGACGACTGAGAGAGATCCACATTGATGGATGGCAAAATTGTACTTCACACTGAGCTGCTGAGGTAGGAATGAGCAATATCGGCACGGCCGTCTGAGCTGATATCGCTCATTCCTTTTAAAACGATGATTCAAAGAATCATCTATTCAGCCGCAAGAGGGGTTAGTAATGAATATCTGTGCCCGACTTTGTTACAAAATAAAAGCTTCAATTTCCTTTTCCAGCGCTCGGATCGCTTAAACAACACTTCACACCTGATGTTGAGAAACAGTTTGGATTACTGTGGGTTCAGATTATAGAGGTTGCACAGTATATATATATATATATATATATATATATATATATATATATATATATATATATATATATATATATATATGTATATGGATGTCAACAGTTCTCTCTCTGTAGCTGAAGAAGGAGTAGTTCCGAAAGCTTTACGTTTGTGATGTTTCTGTGTTTTTGTGTTATTTTACGTGTGTCGCTTCGACATCCCCGGAGCCTCGCCAACCTGAAGTCGTCTGATTGGTGAGTGCTCACTGGGTTTCCTCATCCCAACACCTTGTTGACATCCATATATTCATTTTACCTTTCCTTTTCCGTAAGTTGTTATATATATATATATATATATATATATATATATGGATGTCAACAAGGTGTTGGGATGAGGAAACCCAGTGAGCACTCACCAATCAGACGACTTCAGGTTGGCGAGGCCCCGGGGATGTCGAAGCGACACACGTAAAATAACACAAAAACACAGAAACATCACAAAGGTAAAGCTTTCGGAACTACTCCTTCTTCAGCTACAGAGAGAGAACTGATGGCGGTGACACTGGGTGGAGGCATGGGGGTGGAAGGGTAGTGCGGAAAGGTCGAGGATTGGAGGAAACGGAGGGGGTTGGGGATGGGTAGGGTGTTGGAAGAAGACAGAAAGGGTGTGAAAAGCTATCGAAGGTTGAGGCCTGGGGGAGTGAAGGAGTTTAGGAGATGGATATGCGAAAGCTCCCACTGACGGAGTTGGGGAGCCGAAGCATTGTCGGGGAGAGCGCGAATGACTCTTACTGTGAAGCAGTTGTTGAACTTTAAATTATGTTTGTTCGCATGAACGGCCACCGGCAGCGGTCGTTTGAGAATGACGCTGTTGCGGTGGCCATTCATGCGGATGTTGAGGGGATTGCTGGTGAGGCCAACATAAAAGGCGGGACATTGGGTGCATCTCAGGAGGTAAATGATATTGCGGGTGGTGCAGTTGGTGGTGGAAGTTATGGGGTAGGTGATGTTGGTTGTGGGACTGGAGAAGGAGTTGCAGGGGGGGTTTATTGGGCATGTTAGACATCGGGGTCTACCGCAGGGGTAAGATCCGGCAGGGTGTAAAGGTGTGGGTGCTGGGGGTTCTTTCTTCCATAGAATATTTGCCAGATTAGGGGGACGGCGGAAGGAGAGCATCGGTGGTCTGGGAAATGGGATCTGGTGAGGGGAGGATGAGAGGATAAGGTGGGCGGCTTTCAGGATGTTTTTCAGAATGTCGTGGATGCCGGGGAAATACAGGGTGGTTAGGGTGAGTTGGAGGGTGGAATCGGTGGTGGTGTGGGTATTGAGGTGGGAGTTAGGGGTGGCGGGTGCGACTGCCCGCCGGATTTGGTCTCGGATCAGATCCGGCGGGTATCCGCGCTGTAAGAAGGCATGTTCGAGGATGGAGCAGTACTCGGACAGGGAATCTCTGTCCGAGCAAATTCTCCGCCCTCGTCGGGCTAGGGCATAGGGAATAGAGGTTTTGGTGTGGAGGGGATGGCAGCTGTTGAACTGGAGATATTGAAGGCGGTTGGAAGGCTTGAGGTGCACGCTGGTGTGGATTTTGTTTTCCCGGATGGAGAGATCGACATCCAGGAAGGTGATGTTGGAGGCAGAGAAGTGGTGGGTGAAGGAAAGCGTGGGGTGGGATGAGAGGCGTTGTAAAAAGGATTGTAGCGAGTCGGGTCCATGTGTCCAGAGAAGAAAAATATCGTCAATATACCTCAGCCATAGGAGTGGTCTGGGGGAAACGTCAAAGCGTTCCTCCCATTCACCTAAGAAGGCATTGGCATAGGAGGGCGCCATGCGAGTGCCCATCGCGGTACCTTTTATTTGTAGGTAGTGGCGCCCTCCGAAAGAGAAGTTGTTTTTTTGGAGCACCATTTCAGCCAGCTTCGTTAGGAAATGGGAGGATGGTCTTGTGTCAGGTGGTCTGGAGTCCAATAATTTTCTCAGAGCGGATAGTCCTTGGTTGTGAGGGATGTTGATGTAGAGGGAGCAGACATCTATAGTGGACATAATTGTGTTAGGTGGGAGAGGGGAAGGGAGTGATTTTAGGCGTAGTAGAATGTGGTTTGTGTCTCTGATGAAGGATGGGATTTGACGGACGAGAGGTTGTAGGTGGGAGTCAACATAGGCAGAGATGCGTTCCGTGGGAGAATTAAAGCTGGCAACAATGGGGCTGCCGGGGATGTTGGGTTTGTGGATTTTTGGGAGTAGGTAGAAGGTTGGGGTCCGGGGTCTGTTGGGGATCATCAGGGAAATGGTGGAATCAGAGAGGCTTTCTTGTTTTCCCACGGAACGCAGATATGCAGAAATTTCGGAGGAGTGGCGGTCAGTGGGGTTGGAGGGGAGAGGAAGGTAAGAAGTTTGGTCAGATAGTTGGCGGAGGGCTTCGTCGTTGTAATGCGAGCGGTCCATTACCACGGTGGTGGTACCTTTGTCTGCAGGGAGGATAATAATTTTGTCGTTGCGTTTCAACGTAGAAATTGCGTGTCTTTCTGGTTTCGTCAAATTGTCGTGGTGGTCAAGGAGTGTGGTGGTGTGAGGTGGTCCTTCTTCAGCTACAGAGAGAGAACTCTCTCTCTGTAGCTGAAGAAGGAATAACTCCGAAAGCTTCTACGTTTGTGATGTTTCTGTGTTTTAGTGTTCTTTTACGTGTGTCGCTTCGACATCCCCGGTGCCTCGCCAACCTGAAGTCGTCTGATTGGTGAGTGTTCACCGGGTTTCCTCATCCCAACACCTTGTTGACATCCATATATATATATATATATATATATATATATATATATATATATATATATATATATATATATATATATATATATATATATATATTGTGTGCATGTTTTCTGTGTCTCTTCGACACCCCCAGCAGCCTGCCAACTTGGTCCTCAACTTGGTAAGTGTCCTCTGGGCTTCCTTCATACCTTGTTGCCACCCTCATCGCTACCTTTCCTTTTCCTTAAGTTTATATATATATATATATATATATATATATATATATATATATATATATATATATATATATATATCAACAAACATTTATAGAAAAAAGAACCCCCAGCACCCACTCCTCTTCACCCTGCCGAATCTCACCCCTGCGGTAGACCCCGATGTCTCATGTGCCCAATAAACCCCCCCTGCAATTCCTTCTCCAGCCCCACAACTAACATCACCTACCCTATAACTTCTCCCACCAACTTTACCACCCACAATATAATTTACTTCCTGAGATACACCCAATGTCTCGCTTTCTATGTTGGCCTCATCAGCAATCCCCTCAACATCCGTATGAATAGCTACCACAACAGCATCATTCTTAAACGGCCGCTGCCCGTGATTGCTTCACCATGAGGGCCATTTGCGTTCTCCCCGATGCTTCGCCCCCCAACCTCCATCAGTGGGAACTTGCCCATATCCATCTTCTAAACTCCTTCACTCCCCCTGGCCTCAACCTTCGCTAGCAATTCACTCCTTTTCTGCAATTCTCCAGCCTCCTCCGTATCCTTCAATCCCCGACTTTTCCGCACTACCCTTCCACCCCATGCCTCCATTCACTGTCACTGCCGTCAGTTCTCTCTCTCCTGTGCTGACGAAGGGATCATCCGCGAAAGCTTCCGTTTTTTTTGTTTTTGGTGTTTGTTTTACGTGTGTCACTTCGACACCTTCAGCTGCTCGCCAACCTGAACTCATCTTATTGGTGAGTGCTCACTGGGCTTCCTTATCCCAACAACTTGTTGCCATCCATAAAGCGAAGTTAATATATATGTTGGTAATAACCATTTATTCACTCATCTATGCTCAAGCCGAGTTCGGTAATAATGGTCTCCATGGCAACGATCCGATAAAATGCAATTTAAAACGCAAAAACGCTTTGTTTTACAACAAGTCGCGAAAATTGGTAAGTTGAAGTTAATGAAACTTTTACAAAATGAAAATTTATCGAAAATAAGGAGACACGTGTTTTGGCGTTTTGTCCCATGCGGCCTCGTTTTTACGTAATTAATGTTTAAAAAACACGAATTTCCGCCAATCTATCATACTATAAAAATAATCGCATGTGTGTAAGGATGTCGAAAGCTCCGTGCGCGTATATGTAATGCTATTTTTAACAAACTTTCCGAGTAGGTAGAAAATTGAAATTTGGTAGAAATGCTTGACTCTTATAGTGAAAACCATTTGTGAAAAAATATTCACGAAAAAGACGTTGATTCGACTCCAGAACACGATTATATTTTTCCATAAGATAACACGTAAAAGTCGAGTTTTGGACAGTCTGTTTTTATTTTGGACGCATAAATTCGAAATATTGACCCACGATCTCCAAATAGGGACCATTTTAAAGGCACGCAAACATCCTATTTTGTTGGCCTTTTCTCGCTTCAAGAACGAAATTTTCACATTTTACATTTGAATTCGCCGATATTAGAAAAATCAGGCCTTTTCATCGAAGATCGCTTTAGCTTCGTGTATTGTTGAAGCTCGAGATTGTATTTGGGGCGGTGGGTAGGTATGGTCTTAGGCTTCAGTACACCTGTTGTTTCTTGTTTTAACGCCCTTCGGGTTGGGTTGGGGGCGGGTAGGTTATTCATGGTTTTAGGCTTTAATACAGCTTATGCCCCTTATTTTAACGCACTTTGGGTTGACTTGGAAGAAAACAGTAGCTAATATATCTCAAGAACGTACAAAAGAACACGATTTGAGTTTTCTACCAAAAATTTTAATTACAAACCGAATTTCTTCATACTTATGTTTTTTTAACAAAAGTTGCGTGAGTTTTGCGATTTGTTCGCAAAAAACAAAACTAAAAAAATTCCACCATTTTTAAAATGAAAAATCTAGAAGACTATTTTAAACTTTCCGAAAAATAATCAAATAATAAATGAAAAGGTATTATGCTTTAGCAACTGTTTTGGGTTGGGTTAACCTGCGCCTGTCCTGCGGCGAACTCTCCTAAACTCGATTGAACATAGTGCAGAGGTGAGGGGGCGCAAAGACAGTTTTCTTAGGTGAGGGGGGCGCGGGTTTGTAATGTTTTGAAACCGCTGCCCTATACTAATGTTTTTTCGGATGCCTCCAGAACAATTAGTATACTGAAGTGTTCAGAAGCACCGGCAAGTCCATTAAACCAGAGTGCCCAGTAGTGTAATCTTCCCTTCACGCCATACTGTCTATAATAATCCAAGAGGTTGATTAGCCAAAAATACACACACGCCACACAGTCACAAACAGCTTTCAGAGACGAGGATGCTGAGTCGGACTCTGTCGAACTGCCGCCACTCACTCCCTCCATAATAATCCATCCTCAATCTATATCAACTCCTCCACATTTTTCATCCATCTCTCAAAGAGAAGTTCTTATCGTAAGTATGCTTTTTTAGGAGTGAGGTCGATAAAGAGAACTCTTTGGGAGGTGTTGCAAAGGGATCCTTATTTTTTCCATATGCTGTTGTTCCTGCAATCCTTCGCTGTAAGCGCGTTTTTCCCACACATCCCCAGTGTAGAGTGTAAGGTGTAATAGGCTGCTGAATGCAGATCAGTGTCAATACCTCGGAGGTGGTCACAAAAGCTTCATTAAGTGTTTGCGGAGATGAAAATCGTGATGGCTTAATTCGAAATGCTTTAAGATCAAGGCAAGTGATGCCATCGTTTGACACCAAAAGCCAGTTTCGAGGCATTGACACTGATAGTGACACTTCTTAAACAAACACTTGTTTCTTCAAACGATTTGTCTAGTAGCCTTCACAAGTCTCATTTTTGGTACTTACCAATACAATTGTCATTGTCTGTAGGCATTAAACCCATCATTGGTTGGTTGGTTGGGATGGGTTAGGGCGGAACTAGATGTGCAGCCACCTTCTCGTGGTGAGTTCTGAGTCGGTTTCTTCTTTATTCCTATAGGAACCGGGCGAAGAGCTGCACTCTCCAGTACTGACAAATGTCGCATTTGGGTGAAAAACAGCGAAATTTTTAAGACTTTTTGAGGGGGCGGAGCAACCCCCAAAGTACCCAAAACCTCTCATTATGTCTCTCACTAGGCTTAATCTAGTATTTAGTGACTTTAGATTGCACATGTACCAAAATCCACAAGCGGAAAGTCCATCCGAACTTTATTATACAAAACCTCAATTTTAGTCAAATTCTCGAAACTTTGAGGATCGTTCGGGGATAGCAAAATTTATCCGATCGAGCCCAAATTTTTTGCATTACCATGAGCTCACAACTTTTCCGCATAGTGCCTAATTCAAATTCAAACTTTTGATTTTTTCGATACACCCTATTGCTCAATAAAGGTTCTGGTCTTTGAATCAATACGCGCAGTCCTCGGTTTGTTTAACCCAGTTTTAAAAGCCCTTAATTCTCTTGCTAAACCCTGAAATTTTTAAAATAGAAAAAGGCTCGGCACCGTGTGAGTGATTTCAAGCATCGTAGAAGACGTGATCTGATATTGACAGCATGGGATTGAGAAAGAGAATCGAATTCAGTCTCGGATTTTATGCAGAATCTCTAACAGATATTAATAATCGAAGTTGCTTTCCATTGACATTCACAAGTAACGATAAAAAGGTCACTTGGATGAAATTTTTATCGAAAAATACTGTATCTTAAGCCAATTACATCCTCCTCTACCAGTAACACTAACTTGAGATAGGTAACTCCGAGGGTCGAATACTCCAGCTGAAGCGTACGTTCAATTTTCTACTGCTTTCAAGCTCTTTACGCTCCAAAGGCTGGCGTATACTGCAATATATGTGCGCAGGTATACAGTTGCAAAAGGAAAATATAGGCGCCGTCGACTTTCCACCGTAATTAAGGAAACTAGATTCAAGTCTCTCGAAATGAACTTTTATGGGATAATTTTTTCCCTTCAATTACGTGCGACGCGCAGAGTTTCCCAACAATAGCAGTTTAGTAAGAGTAGTTCTGACATAGGAATTCGTGATCGACCTCAAAATGACCGAAATTTCGTTTTTCGCCAAGAAAGGTCGCAGAGTGGAAATCTCTAGATCTAGAAACAAAGCGTCCAAATGGGCCACGCAGGTGATAGGGACGCCGAGAAAAGCGAAGGGCGTGAGAGATAAGGGAATGGAGGAGGTGAAGGGTGGAGTGAGATCCTCCTCCACTCCGTTGCTATGGGAGCACGAAACGAACATTAAATCGCGTGCGACGCAATTCGGAAAGCGCGCGCCACGTCACACAGGCAAACCTTCGTGAATACTTTTTTCGTAGTGTAATGTATTGCGAAAATTGCTTAACAAATATCGTTACAAAAGATGTTACATGCTTATATTTATATACAAAGCAAACTACAAAATTAAAAAATCTAAACCGCTGACACTGACAGTGAGGTATAAAGAACTGCTGCAGAAATGAGATGCGTACTAATTAGAAAATGAAGATGGGCACTTCACTGAGACTAAATGCAATGCAATGTTTCGCCATTTCACGCTGACTATATTTGCATATAAAAATAATCGACGTAAGTTTTAACCTTTCCTAAATATATTAAATCCTAACTTAATAAGTAAATTAAAAGAAAAACTGAATGAGCATTACCGGAGATATAGGTTATGCTTTTTCTAATTTAATAGCTAATCTTTCTAAGAGAGTTTTTCATAAAAGCGTAAATTAATAATAATAATATATTGGTAATAGGCTTGGCGCATGATTGTTGCTGGGAGCAATAGTTTTAGTGTTGACTATAGTGGTAGTATTACCAGTCGTAGTAATAGTAGTAGTATGAGGCGTAGTAGGTGAGACGCCCTTGGTCGTTGCCTCTACCGATCGATGCCTCGGCTTCCACGGACACCGCCAAGTGAATGGACGACTTGCACGTGTGCCATTCCCAACCTTTTCAGCAAATGTAAGAAATTTCAGTTTTATACACGTAAAAATCGCGGAAATGTTTCGTCATCAAAATTTCAACATGAACTATTTCTGGTGTTTTCAGTTAGAGCGATCATAATAACATCACTGTAGCCACTGATAAGAGAAGACTCTTTCGGCATGGCTCTACTTTGGAAAATACCGTATTTATTTACCTAAATATTAGTATGTTTTTCATGTTCAGTATTAGCATTTGAAAAATCAAGAGTCGGTCTTATATTCGTGCAATGTGAAATAACTGCACGTGGATCACGTTTCTACGTAAAGGCTCCACATGGCATGGCAAATAGGGGTCGCCGAGAGGAGCATTAACTGCTGTAAAAGCGCGTAAGAAAACACCTGCGGAGTTTATACGGAACAAGGGAGAAAAGATGCACACATCATACGTGCATACATGCGAGGCAGAGGCGTTCTTTACGATTTATACTATCATATCAAAAGAGATAAATATTAATGACCTAGTATAATTTCTAAGAACTGAAAAATGATATGCCAGTAGTGATGCCAATGAAATAACGAATTTTTGATTCATCGACTTATTTCCTAATCGCTTGTAATTAATAAAGCAATCGACAATTATTTAAAACGTACCTCTCACTCGAATACTAGTTATATTATTTTTATGTTCACGTTCATTCCTTCGTCGTAAATTACCCATTTCTTTTCACTTATAAACGCTGTGTATACGTAAAGATAATAGACGTATTTACGTTCATTTCTTCGTCTTAGATAACCCATTTCCCTTTATTTTCCAAATATTGTTTGCGCACGAAAGAAAATTAAATTAATTAGGTATTTACAGTAGATACTCTTTACTTTAGTTGCTACGAAGATTGTTTTCGTTGACAGCAACTAAAAAACACGTGAAAATCTAATTGTAAGTTGAAAGTGATTTACGACTTTCTCGTTTGATTTTCTTGAAATCGGTTACTCCTTCGATAAAAATGTACTGAACAAAACAAATGCTATTTGATTAGTTCTACAAATTTTTTGAAGACATTTTTGTTGTAAGTGATATTGTATGAGATATAAAGAAAAGTTCATTTTTTGTCACTAGTGAAGTGGCACTCCCGATTCTCTCTCTCATGGAATGGTAAATGATTACAAAAAATATCGGCCGTGCCTCGTGGTAACGCCCACGTTCCCAGCCAGGCTACGTGAACTATTTATATAATTTTTTTTATTTTCTTTGCCCTTATGTACTAAATACCAAATGTGATGAACATCCGCCGAGTAGTTTCGCAGATGAAACATGCGGACGGACACGCAGGGAACCATAAGGCGTTCTTTGTTTACTTTTTGTAAAGAACGCCTAAAAATTAAGCAGTGGGCGCACGGATAGGTGTTACTAGGTCGGACTTAAAAACATTTTCTTCTAATAGGAAGTTCTACTATGGGATTCGTCTTATATTCTGGTAAATACGGTCTCCAGGCGTCACGAAGAGGATACAAAATAACAGCGTAACGAGAAGAAGCACAAAATCCTGAGAATTGGAACTGGGTCCTTCCCTATGTGCGCTTCTTGTCCAAATTAATTAATTAATTTGAAAGGGATGTATTTCTCTATACCTACAGAGAGTGACAAGCCTTATTCAAACGGAAAGAAAACACGTTTTTACAATGGAGAGAACCCTCCCTTACTCACACAATTGTAATCGGGAACAATCTATGACACTCTCACTTTGGCTTTCTATAAGTTACCCTCGGTGAGAACCTTCTTCCAGTTATGCACAGAGTCTCGAAATAGGTTTGTGGGTGCGTCAAAACCTTCACTCGACCACCAAGAGGCCGCAGGTAGGTAGAACGGAGTCGTTTTATCAACAAATTCGGGTTGTTGTGTGCGCTGGCGAGAGCGTTAAATGTCTCCACCGAAGAGCAACTTCTCGCGAGACAAAGAGAACGTAAGTGGGGTTGTTTGTTTTGGCCCCTCATGTATGATTAAGGAAGACATTTCTCTATTGACACAGCATATTTGGAAAATCAAAGATTCGACTCTCTTCTGTTCCACAAAAGGTTGAAGATAAACGTGCATGGAACGGCGTGGGCGGTATCTTAAAGTATACGATCTCACATAATGCGAAGATGAACATGAATATTACTTTCTTTTTTTTTAATGGGTGAACAAAATGTAAGAGAGATCTGATCATGTGTTCATTCACCTGTTTCTCCAAATAGCTAAGTATTGATGTGCGCATTAAGCACGCTTTGATGGCGTACCGATCCGTCATTGTTGCAGATACAACTTGTTTCTCGGCGTAAGCAGATTTGCGATCACCGTCAAGGAGACTTTCTTGTATGTGAAGCATTAAAATCTGCTTGTATATAAGCAAGAGATATTTATAATTAAAATATTCCCTTGTTTTGAAAAAACTAATCTACTATGAAAACTTCTAATGCAAAGGTTAAAACACAACAAAGAACGCAACTACGAGCCGCGAGCACATCTCGAGCGGATAAACCTGACTGACAGCGAGCAAACGGACGCGACTCAGGCGCCTCCGAATAGATGGCGGACTTCCGTTTTATTCCTCCCCGCGGATTGCATTATCCCTCCCACGGACAAAGGTGGATTCCGATTCATTAAAGAATCAAAAGCATGTACAGGGGGCGGTAGAGCATTTCCGGAGCGGAAGCACCGAGGCCTACACGTAAATTGTTTGGTTGTGGCAGCCAACATCCCGTGGGGGCGCACCACACCCTCCGATCGAGATTGAATCCCAGGGAGGGAGGGGGAGAACAAAGAAGGAAGAGAGAGAGAGGAGGGAGAGGAACGAGGGTAAAGTCAATAGAAGAAGAGAGGAGAGCCAAAAGAAGGGGAGGTGAAGTCAAGAGAAGCATAGGAGAAGGGAAGGGGCGGGAGGAGAGGGACACAGGAGAAGAGAATGGAAGACAAAGCCAAGAAGAGAGGGAAGAAGCTAAAGGAAAAGTTGATGGGGTCTAGAGGTACAGCAGGGCAGCTTAGAGAAGGACGAGAGGGGAAGAACCATTCCGGAGAAGAGACACACGGAGGGAACAACGAGAAACTAAGCGACCAAACGGACCCGCTGAAGAAGCATAAAACTTTCAACTATAGAGTTTTCTACACACAACACACATTTCTCAAAATAAGTTAATTTTTTGGGTTGATGATAAATCGAAGGGTTTCAAAGGGTTTAAGATATGTGTACAAATATCGCATTAATTTGGCCTAGAGCCAAATTGCATTGTATATTCTAATAATAATAAAAATAATAATAAATAACTGTGTGAAAATTTAAAGGAGTCACACCATACATGCAGCAACGCAGAAATACTAGTTATGTAAAAATTTTCACCGACGTACATGGACTTGAAAAAAGGGATTTCGCATTCAGAGCGCCTGCGATTGTTAAGCGTTGATATTTAGGACCGGAAGAAAGGACGAGGCAGCAAACGATGCGTGGAGAGGTAGATAGGGAGAAAGTGAGGGTCTCAGAAATGGGATGTGGGGAGGAATTCTGAGGCTCGGAGGGAGCGAAGGAAAAGAAGGGAAGCCGAGGGCACGACACAAACAGGGAAAGGGACTCATACGTTAACCGTCTCCCTCGAAATCTTATACATATTAGGAAATAATAACCGCTTTGCGTCATCCGAAAATACGTTGTGCTAGAATTGTATCAACATGCATAAGAAATGGTATACTTTTCGAAAAAAATCGCGAAAAGCTGGATTAACTGAACGTCGTCTAGCCTAGTCATGACCAAAGAAAAACATTTTGCAGAGAGCGAACACAAATAATCTAAGAATCGTGCAGGGGATTCAAAATATTTGACATCTATTAATGAATCTTTACTATAATATAATCTATCCATTGCAAAATATTATTAATTTATTCTGGATACTCGAAGCTATCGCCATTCTGTTTAAAACTAATCTCATAAAATGTACTTGAAATTTTATGGTAAACACTGAATTCTCTCTTTCTATGATTAGTGACGCAACAAAAAACCGCTTCGGAGTATGAACCGTAACTTCAATTCTCGTTTTAAGATGATGGGTCGATTCGTTCTATTTAAAAGGGCACGGCGATAAAGCAAATCAAAATAACTAAATTTTAGTAATCGGTAAACAAAGAGGACAATAAGAGATCTCTCCATTTGGGGTATAAAATAGAATAATTTCAGATTTAATCTTGAAATTAACGTAACGGCGATTTATGAATAGGAAATAGTAAATACATCCTCACATATGGCAAGTTTAACATGAATGATGAAAAGAAAAAACGTCTATCCTTGATGAAAGAGATCAGTAAAATGGAGGTGAAGGAAGGGAAGGTAGAAAAGGAGAGAAGAGAGATGAGGGGCGAAGAGGGAGAGAGATAGGAGAGATACGGCGAATCACTTAAAGTTTATAAATGAATTTGAATTTTGGAAAGGAAATTATGTCGACATCTATGATTAGATGTATGCAAACGCCCAGTAGTTCATTCAATAGGTGTGCTGTGGCGGCAGGCTTCAGACAATAATGGTCTACTACAATGAAAATTTATGTATGGATACCACACTTGGATAAAACATCGATGAGTATTAGAAACTTCAATTACTATTGGAATCTATCGATAAATCGATTCTTCCCTCGTTCAAAAATCGTCATAAAAATAATAATAAAAGATCCGCTATTTTCACTGGATCTTTAAAAACTTGATTTCAATTAACACTTAGTAAATAAATTATCTAAACACAAATTTATGATAAAATGTTACAGTACTCATGATTGTATACTGCCTGAGTCGATCAGCTTAAAACATGTCGCATCGGAATGAGTCCCAAGAATGAATGGTGGATCCCAGATAATTTCAAGGCGGTGCAATGGCGCATTAACCGGTGCGCAACGTACAAGTGCAGCGTCCAGAACGACTTTCGCAATGACGCCGCAATTGCCACAAGGGAATTTCGCAGCCACCCGACTCCGCCCTCTCCACCCGCAATCCCTTTAAGGCGACCCTTCAACCTTATCCTCCTCCTCCCCCATATCTTCCTCCTTCTCCCTCCTATCCTCCTCCTCTCTCCTATCCTCCTTTCTCCTATCCTCCTCCTCTCTCCCATCCTCCTCCTCTCTCCTATCCTCCTCCTCTCTCCTATCCTCCTCCTCTCTCCTATCCTCCTCCTCTCTCCTATCCTCCTCCTCTCTCCTATCCTTCTCCTCTCTCTTATCCTCCTCCCCTCTCCTATTCTCCTCCTCTCTCCTATCCTCCTCCCCTCTCCTACTCTCCTCCTCTCCTATTATCCTCCTCTCCGCTTCCACTCTCACGCACCTTCCCTGAGGTGAGGGGGAACGATCGCGCGAAGCAATCACCCTGGAATGGAACGGAACTACGCAGTAACGAGGGATGCGGTTAGAACCTAAGAGACTTTTTTTTCACCAGCATTACAGAAATCATCTTGAGAGATAGAAAACTGTCGAAATAATACCTGGCGACCTTGCAGTTTATTATTATCGCAAAACCGTCCAAAATCATTTCGTCTAGTAAAAGCTCCATTGCGAATTCAATTTCCAACAAAATTTCTTGTCGTATAAACACACTCGTGAATATATTAATTACACCTAACTTCAGATCCATTGCTGGTCATGGTTCCTTTTTAACGATTTACACAACCAAAATGCATATATTTTCACGAGTAGTTGATTGATATATTTAGATACTACATGTATAGGTTTAAAGATGGTGCATTTTCATGAAATGGTTTCAAAAATTACGAGAGAACGTGTTACTATTGATTATGATGACGATTTTGTTTGAAATAGACATTGAAGTAACAAAATTGACATACTTCTTAAGAAAGATACAGATCTCCTGAATTGAACTAAACTTTACACCCACGCAAGCAAGATGCGATCCAGAAGTTTCCGATCCGACTTTTTGCAGGATCTGTAGTAACACTGGGCAGTTGGCGACATTATAAATCTTGTCTCCGACTCTAATAATGTATGTGGTCACAACTGCGTGCTATGTTTGATTTGTGCTGTTCCAATTATCTTCAATAGGTTTTCTGCCGTCGTCGTAACGATGGTTCTAAAAATGTTGACCGACGAACAGCAATTGCCATGGAGGAAATTTGTTTTCATCTCAACCAAGGAATTCAAGAAGAAGAAAGGGCCATCCTTAAGAATGAAGCGTGGATCTTTCAGCGCAATCCAGAGTTTTCAGATGAAAACTTCTGAATTGCCAAGACCTAAAAGGCGCGACTGTCAAAATCAATAGGAAATGCAACGTTCATCTGCTTTTTAATAGTGAGGGTATCTCTCCAAATTTGTCCAAGAGGTTTAACAACAAATCAGGAAGTCCTTCAACCTAGTTCAATATGATTTCTAGGTAGGGGCTAAATTTTTGGACATATCACTATATTCTTCACTATACATCATCGCATAATGCTCTTTCTCTCTCTATCTTGGCTAAATTTATAAACACTCCTTTAGAGTAACGCCATATTCAAGCTTAATTAAGTATTCATTTAAGGTACTGTGTGACTCAATAAAATTTATTCGAGTCCAAAAACTTATTCATGATTTTGGCTAATCGCAAGTGACTTGTATTATGGGTGGCTAAAATCATTCTTGCCCACACTCGAGAAAACTGTTAATAATTTCATGATTGTATAAATCCATCTATGCATTTGAGGGAAAAAAGAAGAATTGTTGTCCTGGGTAAATGTGAAGGGTTAGATATTATCCTACCTTTAAATAACATAATTTCTTTCTCCGTAGAAGTACCTGAAGGTAAATTATTCAAATCATTTGCAAATATGAGATCAACCTTGTCTCATTACCCAGATAATTCAAAAAATTTGAAATTATCCCATATATTTGGAGCAACTGCATTCAGTGATTGAGTGGCATCGGGTGAAAATACATAAATATCGCCTATTGATTTAAGCTGTCGGAAATCTCCTGCACATAATAATGAAACTCGACCGAACACTTCATCACTTTTGAATATTTGTTTCATCCTCTTTTCAAATTGTGCAAATTTTCGTCTCCCAACCATATTTATTTCGTCAATTATTAATATTTCGACATTCAAGAATTGAGCGGTGTTTGTTTGCAATATCTGCAAATAGCTCAGGCATGTGTTATTGAAATGGTGAAACTGGGAAGAAGAACACGGAATGTAGGGTAGAACCACAAATATTATGCGTTGCTTTTAGTCGGTGCCCTCATCAGAACATATGTAGTATCAGGCTTTTCTTCTGGTATCGTTGAAAAGTATCTTATAGCTGCCCACAAATATTATGCGTTGCTTTTAGTCGGTGCCCTCATCAGAACATATGTAGTATCAGGCTTTTCTTCTGGTATCGTTGAAAAGTATCTTATAGCTGCTTGATAAATAACTATTATAAGTCTACTTTTTCCAGTTCCTGCACCACCAGACATAAATACATAAAACGTATTACTGCATTTAAGATTATGCAAAAATATCTTCGTTGTTTGGTATTCAGGCTTCTTATTATATTCAGATATTCATTATGAGATTAATTTTGTTGGTCAGAAATATTTTACAACCTTAACATGCTCAATTTCATGGATTATATCAATTTTATTACCTATTCTATATTTATTGTAATCATTATTAGTAATTTCAGCAATAATTACTTTATTTTCTTCCACTTGGTTATCTTTATCTAACACCTTGTTCACCCTTTCTATAGTTTTATCATTATCCTCGTCCCTCCTTTACACGAATAACATGATATTTTCACGATAGTAATTTTGTGGATCTTGCATTTTATTGTACTGCCTAAATCTAAGAAATTTCCTTGTACTTATTTTAACTACAAATCCACCATTATCTTTGAAGGTAGAAACTTAGAATTGGCACTTTGGTGTGCTATATTGGTATCATTATCATCACTATTGGTTTATCATTATTTAAAATACCAATCCTATTATTATTACTTCCACATTTAGTCTTAAATTCATATTCAGATGCGAAATCAGCTAAACATAAATCTCCCAACTCCGTAGGCCTTGCTATATAATGCTGTATTAGACTTTCAATGTATATATCATTGGAGTGTGGATCGACCATCTTTAATCGCTCCGCTGATTTAGCCATTCTAACTCGTTCTTCCAGAGAACCTGTATTTATAAATATGGTATTCCGCGAAGCCCGAGATTTAATTTAATATACTGCTTCCCGAGCTGATACATCACTTGAATTAATGAATACATTTGTAATCCTCCTTAATCTTTCCTTGATACTAAATTATCCGGCCACACCTCCTCTAATGTTTCACGCATAAGTTTAAATAATCCCCGATTAGACTTGTTTATATACTTAATGTAATGTGCGCATGCATATGAATCTAGAATGAATTGTAACTCCATATTTGATCTATACCAGGGGTCTCCAACCAGACGATCGCGATCGACCGGTCGATATTTGGCGCTTCTAAAGTCGATCGCGGTGCCTTCCCTCAGCGCTATTACTTTTTTTAAATCAAATGAGACATTTTGAGAAGAAATAGATTTCGACTTTGATTGATCGAAGTTTTTATAGCTCATTAGTGAATGTAGCTTTGAAAGTGGAGTCGTTATTTGGCTCAACATATTTGTGTGAGTCAACGTTTTCTTGTATGAATGAAATCAAAACAAAGCATCGCACCAGCTTAACAGGTAAACGTATGAGTAACAGTGGGCTGCATGTTTTTCGGTAATTCACCGCGTTGATCGGCTGTTTCACAAGACGACGTTTCGCCGCCGGCGTTGCAGTCGGCTTCCTCAGGTCAGCTGAGTTGGGTGATGCTAGGGAGTGCAATATATATTTAAAATACAGTGCACTCCCTAGCATCACCACCTCAACTGACCTGAGGAAGCCGACTGCAACGCCAGCGAAACGTCGTCTTGTGAAACAGCCGATCAACGCGGTGAACTACCGAAAAACATGCAGCCTACTGCCGAACGCCGCGAAAGCCTTCGCATCATATGAGCAACAGTGTTCGAGTTGCAGTATCAACTATTACATCCGAGTTTTCCAGTACTGTAGAAAATATGCAATGTTAGAGTTCTCATTATTTCAATAAATAATGGTTCATAACATGATTTTCTGCTGGTATTAATTACATTTTATTTTAAGTAAAATATTCTCATTTAGAACGAAAATTTAAATCAAGTTTTATGCGAGTTTATCTCAAATAATAGGAAAGTTGTTTGCAATAAAAATGGTAAGGCGTGTTAAGCAGGACATGTTAAGATGCTGGTTTATATGTCTCTCCTAAAGTTTGGGATAAATTTGCGTAGACCCCCCCCTTTCCCCCGCTCAACAGTATTTCTCGCATCATGGCCCCCGTTGAGGTAGGTACGCGTCTGGGTCGGTCCTCGGTAAATTTACAAATGAAAAGTAGATCTTGAGTGCTAAAAGGTTGAACACCCGTGATCTACACACATCGAGGATAAAGGTCTATTTACATCTCACCGTACCGTGTCCGTATCAGTGCCGTTCGTGACGGCACCGTGATGTTCATATTGTCCAATGTAATTCCAATGCATACATTTTTACATATCCGGAGTAGTGACGTCCGACGACAGACAGTGCCCGTGCCGTACTTTCAGATATCGTTAGCAACGATATTTTTCAAGTTTTCGCTGTGGCGACACGGACACTGGCAGCACTGTCTCCGTCGGACTGGTGATGAGTGTGAATTATTTTCTCCAGGTGTTCTGCTTTCATATATCATTTTCTAGTTTATTTAGTAGAACGCTGAATGAATACTGGGACATCCTGAAGTATTCATAGAATTTTCGTTCATCATCGATAAGTTCTTTAAAAAGTGCCATATAATTAGTACCTGTCCCGTTTTTTCCAAGCTTCATGGACCCAAATGGGCTTTCTCTTGCTACTTTCATCGTCTTCGTCCAAAAGCAAAGCAATCATGGCAAGTTCTCTTGTTGAAAACGTGGACGTTTTTCACCAGAGCACAAAAGAAACTAGTATACACACGAGTGTAGTGCTAGAGAAATACGGACACCGTACGGATACAACACGGCCGACATTTGTAAATACAGGCAAGTCCTCAGTTATCCGACACTAGGCGTTCCTCAACTAGGCGTTGAATAACGAATAGTCGGATAAAGAAACCCATTTTCCTATACAATTAAATGTAATAATGGAGGTTAGGTTCACAACTATGACAAAATACCCAGTTTCACTAAAATAACACAAAATAGCAATCAAAATCACATAATATCTTTAAAAAATCAGTAATAACCATTATATAACAAAAAAGTCAATACAGTGAATAGAAATCAGATCAAATAACAATAAAAAATGGTTTCTATAAAGTCAACATCAATAATTATGATCTTAAAATCAAACTCAATATAGTGTTTGTTTTCATAAGTATTGCATGTTCCTGCCGCTTGGTGTCACTAGGTGCACGGAAAATACAGAAGCCGTGTAGTTCAATCATAAAAATTAAATGGAAAAACGTGAAAACTGTTTATATATTTTTATAATGTGATGTCCTAATATTTTTATCATGTTCAATTTTGTATTCAAATTTATTAATATACATTTATACTTCGGCAGTGTTGCCAATCTGGATTTTCCCCCGCTAGATCTGACGGTTTTCGCATCTGTTTAGCGGGAAAAATTATCACTTGGCGGAAATGTTTAGCATTTTATTTTTTGTTTGTGGTGTTTACTGATTTTAATAATAGTGAACTATTTTACATATTGTAAATGCAATGAGAGTATATTTTAAATTATCTTGTTTATGATTTTATAATTGTGTTCGAGTATATTTTAAACTTCCTTCACTATGGATTTGATTAATGATAAAATGTAAATAGAAACCAAAAAGCGTGTAGTAGTTTAAAATTGGATTAAAAAGGGTTAAAATCAGAAATAAAAATTAAAAGAATTGATAAAAATGTTGTAATCAGTTTTTAATTGCTTTTTTACCTTTTCCTTTTGCTTGGCGTTTTTTTTAGACTTTTTTCAAATCATTCTGGCGGAAATTAGCCTTTTCGAGTAGTTTTAGCGATATCTTGTTGCTGGGATTCGGCAGCGCTGCATTTCGGATTTGAATACATGAATATATCTGAGGTGAAGTTAATAAAAATCGTCGGATAACTGGGTTTGACGTCATATAAGCGAGTCAATGGTTTTAATAATGAAGCGTCGGATACGCGAAACGTCGGATAACGAGGACTGCCTGTACTTGTGGCGGACAGAAGGCGGACGGCACTGATACGGAACGGGCACGGTACGGACACGTTACGTTAAGGTGTAAATCGACCTTAATAGGATTGTATGTATTTACCCTTAACTATTAAAATCACGTTTCAGAAACAACGTAGGCCTATTAATACTATTTCTAACAACAGTTAAATATTGATTAATATCCATCCCTAATGTATGAAGAAATTTATCCATGGCAGTAATATGTTTAGTACCTTTATATAAATCGTTAATAAATACCTGTATTTTTCTCCATGATTGGTCTAAACCAGGCGTACCTTCTAAATCTTCTAATGGCGTTAGTATTTGTGTGTATGGCATTGGTGGCAAAGGCATGCCGAAACGACAGTAAACTGTTCTATTCTTTGTTTTTTTTACAAGATGAAGGTTGCATATGTTCCTGTAATGATATAAATGGGAGAACGCTATTGCATGTAATGTATTTATCGACAAACTTTATACATTGTTTAACGCAATTTGGGAGCCTGGGTTGAAGCATGGAGAATTCTAGAGCCATGGTAAGTAACGTGTTGGAACTCAGTACGTATATAATAATCTAGAGGTCGGCAACGTTTTTATGTCGCGTGCCACTTTTACCAATACAGGTTGAGCATCCCTTATCCGAAATGCTTGTGGCCGATCTTGTTTCGAAATCGGGAATTTTTCGAATTTTGGAATAACTGTAAGCAGTCTGCGTCTTACCTTTATTTATTTCTGTAATTCATCAGTCTCCACCTACGATGCTATGTTAGGTTTGGGTTAGGTTTTATTTAAGGTGTACAAACTAACAGAGCATTAAATTTAATTACAGTTGAATGTAACGAAAAGTTAAGCGGCATATGTTCACTCCGACGCTGACGTATCCACTCTTTCAACACACAATCAAGATCTTCATTTTTCGCCTTATGCAATGTTTTTCTATTTTTCATTAGCTTCTGTTCATCACTTTCAGCATAGAACTTTAACAGTTTGTCCTTCTGTTTCTTCAGGTCATAGATGGTGGTCGTTCCAACACCATACTCCATTCTCCTCTGTAAGACGCCTCACACTTACACCACGGTCAAGTTTTTTCAACACCTCGACTTTTTTTCTATAGAAAAGCACAAATGTTTACTGTTTTTCTTTTCACTATTACCCATAAGGGTATCTGCAGGTTTTTTTTACATTTTCAACAGCATATTCGCACCACTAAGCGCAGAATAAGCACAAAATACACGATAATCACAGTGAGTAATGCAGTAACGTTTGGCTATGATGAATGCGGAAAACAAACTTGTGGAATTGTCCACTCGTGGCGTCGTGTCGGCACTCGAAAAAAAGCGCGGTTTTCAGAGTTTTTCGGATTTCGGATAAGGGATGCTCAACCCAACTTAAAAAAATTGAGTTACAGACAGACCTCCACCCTTCATATAAATTACGGTTAGTCTTTTACCTTGAAGCTTGACATCCAACGCATTCAAAAGTGCAGTTATGTTTGTTAAAAACAGACAATCCAAGCATTATTCACCAACTGAGGATATTCTTCTTTAATTTAATTTAATTCTTTATTACATATGTTAAGTAATTGAAATAAACAGTGGATTAGTGCCTAAAGGAGATACCACCATAAAAACGCGTCTGGAGTTCTACCACAGCTGGTGGTGTGGAAACGAGCTCACAATACTTCATTTTAAGACAGCGCGCGGCCTGCGTTCCGCAAAAAACGCTCATTTTCTGCTATACCATCGCAGTAGCAAAAAACTGCAAAGAATCTTTCTTGTAGGAAATTGTATTCTCTACAAGTTTGTCAACATACGGTTTCGCCGTAGATTTGACTTTCCGAGTTATTCTTGAAAGGCCAGTCGCGTGTTGTTCTCCGGCGGTCATTTTGGCGCCATAGCGGTCGACGCGTACACGCCTTAACGGACAAATGTGTCAAGTTTGAAAACTTTATGAATTATTTCCCCTAACCGTCAAAAAAAGTTTAATTTGACTGATCTATAAGCAATCGACAAAATGAGACCGAGCATTTCCTCTGCTCAGCCACCGAACGTTGTATTACAGTGACTGTAATAATAATTGGATTCAATTTTTTCTAAAAGAGATTTGAATCGCCTGTGTTTAAGTGACGAGCGAGCGACAACTGTATTAATTATAATTAATACCGTGGACATTACGTTATTTAGAATATTTGAAAAAATTTTACAGCTTTAATTATCTTGATAAATTACGTAATGAAAGGCTAAAATAGGCCTACCTAACTTTCCTTATAGTTGCTGAACAACACCAATATTTTTACCTATCATTGTACGTGATCCATCGGTAGTCACGGAAAACGATTTTTTCTTTAGATCAAGCTTTCTATTTTCAAAATTTATGAATGTAAAAATATCTTCACCTTTTGTAGTTCCGAACATCGGAGATACGGCAGACACCTCTTTCATCACAGAATCACGCTCCGCTGAATAAAATCGTGCAACGAATGCCAATCGGGCAACATCATTTATATATGTGCTCTCTTCAAGAGTAAAACTAACAACGTCATATTTACGCAAGTCGTTTTTCAACTGGTCATCTATATTGTCAACTAAAGAACCTACACGACGTTGGACACTTGGAGCTGAAAGCGGAACATCTCGAATTCTAGCTATAATATCCTTTTTGTTCGGAAAACTTTTCAAAAGTTCTTCGGTACATCGCAAAAAGCTTTCTTTTAAAAATTCATCTTATGGATTACCTTTACGAGCAACGCACAATGCTTACTTTGGAGGAAATTTCATGTGTTTTCAAAAATTTCACCAAACCACCCTTTTCTTTTTTTAACACAGTTTTTTATGTTCAGATCTATCCGCAATGTCCAAGACAATTCATGTTTTGTTTTATAACGTCTTTGGACACCAGAAGTACTCAAAACAATATTATCACTGCATAAGGCACACGCAACTCGTTCACCTTGCTGTATAAAACCGTACTTGTCTATCTATTTTTCCTGAAAAATTCGTGACTTATGGCTGTGACATTGTTAAATTAGGGCAATGTTAATTGTTTGTAAATAAGTCACTTCTGAAGAGCAATTAAATCACTCTAACGTAGTAAACACTTCCACTGTGTTAAAACTGCTTCACGTTAACATGCACGACCAGCGAAGGGAAAAGACGAACTGAAAGATAGAACGACTTATGGCATTCACTACATTGTAACTCAAAAGTGAGTGAATTATTCCGCTCCGTCTAAAAAGATCATTTACGTTGTACCCGAATTATAACCCATTGTATTCAAAATTCTTGTAATGGTTTCTTATCTTTTATGATCAAATGCTCTTTCATTGTTGCTAATTTCGAAATTACGTCGGTAGACATGTTGGCGATCCACTAACTTTGAGAAGGAAAGACATTACGTTTGTGTTAAGCATCAACTACGGCCTTTACGATACGTGTGTCTGCTAATTTAAATTCACTGTCAATATATTAATGCTCTTCATGCCACATATTATATTTCTACTGTCTCTTTGTGTGCCGCCTAAAATTTCTTCGCGTGCCACACTGTGGCAAGCGTGCCATAGATTGCCGACCCTGGTAATAATCCAATACGATTGCCCTTAAATGGACCGTTCTCAGATACCAGATACCTTGAACATCTCTCTCTTTTGGTGATCAAAGTATCTAGCAGTTGTGACAGGATCCTGATTAGATCCAGCAGAGAGCTGACGTCATTTTCTGTAATACTGACCCAATGCAAAACCTATTTTAGTATCACAATTAACTCTGGTCATCTAGTCTCTGCTGAAGAGCACGTGAAAAACATTGTCGGACACCCTCTCTGATAAACGCAAATAGCTCTTTCTTTTTGCTTTCCCAATATGCTGGCGATGATCTTACACCTCTTAAAACATGGTACCCTTTCCCATTCTGCATCATACCATTAAAATAATCACAATTTAAAAGTGCACCAGCTGTCAAACCACTAGATGTACGAGTCTTACGTAAACGCAGTGATATTGAATTCCCAACTGTTGTCAATGAACATCTTTAGTGCTTATAGATAAGATTAGAAATTGATTGAACTTATCTACGATATCTTCGTCTCAATTCCGATTTTGCTAAATCTGTAACTGAGACTCTTTTGACTGAAGGTAAAATGGAAGTCAGGACGAAAAACGAGAAAATATCAAGAATAGCAGAAAAGTGAAGAGGAATGCGAACTGGAGCATTACCTGAGGAGTAGAGAAAGAGAGAATTAATAAATATGTGTTAGAAGGAAACTAAAAGGAAATGAGAAAAAGGAAGGAATAGGTTCCAGCTGATGGACGACTTGAAAGGGAAAGAGAGCTACCAAAAACGAAGAATATTGCGGATATATATACATATATATATATATATATATGTGTGTGTGTGTGTGTGTGTGTGTAATGTCAGTGTAGCATGTGCGGAAGTGGTGTCACGAGTTCAAAAATGATCGGATGAGCGTAGTGGACGAAAGCAGGAGTGGGCATTCATCCACATCATGAGCCATGTTGATGACAACAATGCAGCAGTGCAGGCAGACAGATGTGTCTCTCTTACGCAAATGGAGCAGAGATTTAACCTTTCACATGACACAGTATGGAACATTGTTCAAACACTGTTTCAAACGGATGATAATGTCCAAGAGGAGGTCGAACGATGGCTACGGCAGCAATACGTGTCTTGCTACCACCAAGGCTTTGACTCTTTGATCTACCGCTATGACAAGTGCCAGAACACACACGGTGACTACGTAAAAAAATAACTTAAGGATGTACCTGTATCTACCCCATGTGTACTTGAAAGTAACTCATTCGTACATAAAATTAAAAAAATACGGAACCTTATTTTCTGACTCACCCTCGTATATACAGGATGTCCGGTGACTTTATGTCATAACTTCGGGATCTTATTCCTTAAGTGATTTTGAGTAAAAGATGTCATATGAACATGGGTCCGATTCTCATTTGTTACAGAGCTACTGGCAATTGAAATTATCTCGTACTTTGATTTGTACAACTAAATGGCTGAAAAATGCATCGTTTAAATAATTATTTGTATACATTGTTAATTGTTGAAAAATGAACTATTTAAATAATCATTCGTTTACATTGATACTTACAAGATGTAACGGTTCAGGCGGGGGTGTGCATTTAACCAACGGCAGGATTTCAATCGACTAGCCATATCCCCGGGTTGAAGATCCCGAACTTGCTGGATATGGTATGGATCAAGTCCCTCATTGTGTAATGTTTGCCAGATTCTCATTCGCGGAACGTTGAGGCGGGGGACATTCCTCGTGTACTAAGACGTGGACTTCGCTGAACCATTTGAATAATGTTTTCCTCCTCATCCACATTAACTTGTACTGGACGTTCAGCTCTCAAAGACACACGGAAATGAGCCATTTTCTCGTAAATGTTAGTGAACTTGAATAAAAGTACGTCGATCTGGTGTTCTTCTTTGTGGAAATCGTAGTCGATATTCGTAAACGGTAGCAACGGAGTTTCCATCACAAAACCCGTACACGAAGTACATATCCGCATACTCTACATTTGAAAATGTTAACGGCATTATTGAAAGTTAATGATACCACACGTGTCACAGCGCACTACACTGAACGCTAGCTTACGTTCTACTGACATGCTGCCTGCGAGCTTGCAAATTACGTCCACGTCTGTTGTGCAAGCGTCATGCTTCTCACTGTTGTAACAATGGATTAAGTATCAATGTAAACGGATGATTAATTAAATAATACATTTTTCAACAATTAAAAATGTATACCAATAATTATTAAAACAATGCATTTTTTCAACCATTGAGTTGTACAAATCAAAGTACGAGATAATTTCAATTGCCCGTAACTCGGTAACAAATGAGAATCGGACGCATGTTCATATGACATTTTTTACTCAAAATCACTTAAGGAATAAGATCCCGAAGTTATGACATAAAGTCACCGGACACCCTGTATATTAGTTATTGTTGAGTGGAGATCTTTCAAAATACTTTCCCGAGAAGATTTTCAAACAGCAAACGATATTCGGGCGATTTTATGAAACTACCATTGGAACCTCGATTTCTCCTCTGCGACTTTTATCTTACAGCTTAATTTAGAAATATGAAAAAAGTTCAAATTTACGACCTGGGACAGACAGATATACAGCTGCGTATAAATTACAAGATCACGGTTTAATACATTTTTGGCAGAAAATTAAGACTGTAACAGACCTGAGTTATAAATTTCAAAAATGTGCTTTACTCGATGCGTGCGAATAAAAAAAACCAAAGACGATTTAAATAACCTTATTGACAAATAAAAATACCTCAGTCTCACAAAAGAACAAAAGCCTTGAGCAATAGGCAGTGATAAGCTCAACTTTCACCGAAATATTAACCACGACCACACATTTCATTAGAATTCAGGGAGCGGAGCCAGGGCGAAAATGCGCCCCCGTCGTGTGCTGCTTCATAAGCAGATGCACAGAATGTTACAGTGCGGCGACGAGGAAAGTTGGCGGAGAAGGACGTGCGCGGGAGAGAGAAGAGATGAGGGGAAAAAGAGGAAATGGAGCAGGAGATGGGGGATGGGCTGTCGAGCAATTGGCCGGTCGATATATCCTTTGTCGATGCAACTCGCACACCGTATGTGGTCGGTGGGCTGCCGATTTTACGGGGGCTATTCAATCAATAGGGCAATAGACAGCATTTGGTAACCGCCTAAAGCATTTTATAGCTACCGTGTGACTTCAGTTAAAAGTTTACACAGACACAAGGACGCCAAATATTGGGATGTGAGTGATCGCATGCTGAGAATAATTAAAAATTCATCGAGTCCGCAAACAAATTAGGTGGAGGCGCGGTTTTGGAGCCCGAAAAGCGATTAGAAAAACTTTTTTGTCTCTATGAAATTAATGAGTAGTTTTTAATTTAGCTCTGAGATTATTCATAAAAAAATCGAAATACACCATATCGCAATTATCTATGGAGTATCGGCGAGAACAAGAGAGAAAACAAATTGCGAGCGGAATCGCCGTCGGAAATGCTTCGGCATCGTGATTCAAAATATTTGTGTTCGAAAATTACGGAGATCACGAAATAAACTCATTCCCGAAAAAAACGCAACGCCAGGCGAGACGCGTTTTTTTAGCGTTTTGTATTTATCCTTGCGTTCAGTGGCGACAATATTTGGGTGAATAATTTCTCAAAATTCGGTCGAATTACGCAATTTAAAACGAATGTCCATTATGGTTTTAAAATGACAAATAATTACTCAAAATTTAGGCACTTTACAGAATTTGTAAAACAATAAAAAGTATAAGCACATGGGATTTGGGTTAGAATGAGTATGCGTCTAATCATTTGCTATTTTGTTTTCTTTTATATTTTCAGCGTAAATGCAGCGTAGAAGATGAATTATGTATGACATCAGAAAGTCAAAAACTAAGAGAAATATAACACTTAAGCAACTATAAATATCTGCGAAACATCGAACGTCAACGGTTAAAATATTTCATTTTTTCTTTTTAATAAAATAATTCCCTCGCATAATTATTGTTTTACACTTACACTAAAGTCCTTTATTCACATTAATGCAAATGTACATTTTCGCATTACACCATTTATGGTATTAAAGTTTTGAATTGTTTAGATCCTTGAATATTCTGGATTTCTAAATACATTCATGATTATTTCTGTGAGAAAAGTAAGAACTTTACGTAAAACAGATTAACACACGATTGGGAACATGTCGTGATTTCTACCTTAACAATACTCCAGCATTTAATATCTTAGAGTAAACGGACTCGCAAAACGCAAGGTCGCACTGTACGTCGCATCATTCCTCGATTCGCGGTTTTTGCAAATAAAAAAACACCGCTTCCATAGACAGCATTGATGCTAAAACCCATCGCTTACTCGACAAGAGCGGGAGATGAAGAGAGAAAAAAAGACGGCAGGAAGAAAGACAAATGAAAAGGGTTGGTAAAGAAACTGAGTGTTGTAGGGGGGAGAAGGCAACGGTAAAAAGTCGAAGCATTTACACAGAGGAGAGGGGTTGAGGGGGGCGAAGGGAATGGATTAATGAAAGCGGGGATTAAAGAGGGAGGGGAAGGAATTTTAACGAGGGGGAAGAGGAAATTTAAGGAGAGATGAAGCGGTTCTAGAGAAGAGCGCCGCATGGAACTGGCATCGTTTCAACAGTCCACCCTTTCCACGCTCTGATCCCGATTCCAGAGACAGCACGGAGAATTGCCGGAACCGATGCAGAAGCGTTCCAGCAATGGAAGTTCATTGGCTTTCGATAAAATTCAATTTAACCTGAAAAATAGCACCTTGGTGGAACGGACGAGAGAAGTCGACGAGTGATTCTGACAATCGGACAGATCTCTCCAGACGAGGCTCTCCAATTATTTGCTTCCAGAACATTCAAACGCCATTGCGCAAACAATGGACAGTGGCCGCAGTCTGTTAGAGTAGGTCCTCTGGCGACGTTTTTCCTCCTTACCTGGTGCTCCCATTATGCCTCCACAGATCAAGCTTTCTTCGATTATTCTCATAAATCCCGAAGTCGTTGCCGCAGAAGAAAAACTCTTTCCTCCTCCGAATTCTCTCTCGACCCGTCCGTTGACGCCACATCCGCCTAACACGCCTCCGTCGCCACTCTGTCTGGCCTTCCCACGGTCTCGTAGATGTCCTCAATTGAGCTCTTCCTTTTCGTCTACGACACCCTCGGAGGTCATTCCGCTTCCCACGGGCGTTTAACGAACTTGGCGACTGCGGCTAAGACCTCCCTCGCATATCTACGAAGTTGACGGGGTTTGTCTCGACGGGAATGAACCGGATGAGACCCAATTTCTTGGTTAGTGTTGTGTGGCAATGGAATGCATCCTCACAGGATGGTCGTTAATCAAAGAACGCACGGAAATTAAAGTCATTTAGGGATAATTTTTGTAGATAAAAATAAAAATTATTATTACAATTCAACAGACCAAATTCATTGGGGTTAAATCCAGAATTCAGGCATGAATCAAGTATAAAGTGACTGCTCTTAACGCGTTGCAGAAATGGAAACGGTAAAATATTTTCCTCACTGTGTCAATCACATAAATAATGGCTGAATGGCTTATGTAATAAGCAAAATTGAACAAAAATTTCGTGGTTTGCCATTACCTTTCAATGAATTACTCCGAAGCCGTTGGGAGCACAAAATTTATTTCTCAGATCGTCGCTATAGTTATTGAAATTGATGCAACATGTTTCGCAGTGACTATTATTTTTACTGGGCCATTAAAAAAGTAGCAAAACATTCACTCCTTTTTAATGTAAAAAGGAAATAGTGTCCGAACCTACATGAACATTCCTCTTCAACTAAACTCTGATTACGGAAAATATCAGTCAGCATCTCACCACTAAGGACATCCGAGGGCAGCAGTGCTTCACTAAGATTGATGACATCATCTTTGCTGAAATAACGATAAATCATGATTTATATCCAAAAATAAAACGAATGCTAAGGTAAAAACATTTATTTGAGAAATACTTTCATATTAACGCCTTGTGCATGACAATTCACCTGTCTATAATTATACCTAATAGATTTTGGCATGTTTCCTCTTTCATAAACTACTATAACTTTTCAATAAAGAAAAATCAGCCTTGGAGAAACAATGTTTGGATTCCAGAACAGGAAGTTTTGACTCATGATACTCACAAAGGTAGCAATTCTGAGCTTTTAAAAATAATAAAATAATTTCATGGCAGTCTAAAAGTACTCGGCAGTCCTATTTCAAGACAACAATTCCCCATGCATACGGTTACAACAAAAACAAAGCTTTAGCGTCTATTTTTGATGATGGTGTTTCATTCATAAGTTGCTTTTGCTTAATTTCCTGGGATAGACGTTTCAAGTGAAAGTGATTTCCTACCGAAAAATCCAGCTCAACCGTCGCGTTAATTTATTTTTCGCTTTCATTTCAGTCTCGAGGTACTTTAGCGACTGTCCGAAATTACTTCTACACGAAATGAGATGTCTCTTAAATGAGATTTGAGCAATATTTACCGTTTAACAAGACAAGACGAAAAGCACGAAGGGCTCTGCCTCGGCGAGATTAAATTTAACCCCTCTCTCGCTCTCCTTCGAAAGGCATTGCCTCGCACTCGAGGCGGGGAGGACACCGCAGCGAGAGATCGAAAGGGAAAATGCGGTTCGACGAACTCCGGGAAAACAAAATAAAATTTAAAAGAGTCACACTTGTCGCCCCATCCGAACATTAAATCCGCCACAAATACATACTCTGTTTTAATCTCAAGTAAAGATTTCCGCGTTTTTCCAGCTCTGATTTCAAGTAATCCCTTTCCTCCACTGTGGGACTTGTTAATGCCGCGGCGTGGAAGGAAAAAAGCAATTTGAGCTGCACAATGGCCGCTTTCAAGGTGGAATATCACTCGACGGCTGAAAAGCGATGGACTGAGTGGAGGAGGCCCTAAGGGGAGGAGAGAGATGGAGGGAGGAAGTAGGACGGAGAGAGAGAATGGAGATATGGGGAAAGGGAAGGACGAAAGAATGGAAACGAAGGAGTAGAGTAAAACGGCAATAGCGAAGGAAAAAACGATATGGAAAAAGATGTTTATGAGAGAGAGAGAGAGAGAGAGAGAAAACAATAAGCCCGGAAAGAGAGAAGTGTAGACGTCAAAAAGAGAAGAATGGCTAAGGGATAGTGAGAGGGTGAGAAGAGCGCAGAAGAGGCAGCCAATTCAATCGGCACTGCATCCAGCCAGTCCGCATCCCCGCGATTCGGGTCGCCCCTCTAGTACTCCACCGCCTCACGCCCCTTTTCTCCTCCTCTTCCCCCACTCCTTTCTCTCCTCCTCCCCCACTCCTTTCTCTCCTCCCCCACTCCTTTCTCTTCTCCACCCCAACTCCTTTCTCTCCTCCTCCTCCACTCCTTTCTCACCTCTTCCCCCACTCATTTCTCTTCTCCCCGCCGATTCCTACTCTCCCTAGAGTGCACTATCGCCACGACGCACCTTACGCTCGTGGAAAATGAGCCACAAAACCACGCATGCGCACTCCGCCTCACTCTCTCCTCCCTCTCTCAAAATTCTCTCCGCTCTTAATCTCAGCCTAATCTCTTTTTCCATTTCATTATTACCTCCCTCTTCACCTGATTTTTCCCTTCACTGCCTTTTGTTTTCCTCTCTCTTTTCCTATCTTTCTAAAAACGAATTTTACAGTTTGCAAAGAGAGATTAAAGTTAGCCCTCCGTGATTACTCATAGTCAAAGAGTAATTAAAATTGAGCTCATCTTACAAATGAAATTAAATCAATAATTTAAATCACTGGTGGCCAACATTCTATGAAATAATGCCACATAGTAAAACTATAATGCGATGTACAGGCGTGCTATGGACAATTTTGTTAATAACACTTTTTACTGAGGAAGTTTATTTTAATGAGACGAATGGTGGCAGCAATAATCATAGGCCGTTATATACTTATTTATTTAACCATTTATTGATAACTTAACTTACAAATTACCTAATTTAACTTCTGAAATTTGCGAAACGTGACAACTGTAAAAGATGATTGAGGTGGTCTGGCGCGGTAGTTACTTTTTATGAAATATGTTGCAGAGAAAATATCCTCACTAATGTATGTTGAGACAAATTTACATGTCTACCACAGAGCGAATCCATTCAATTAGGAAAGTTGATATTTTTTTCTCACCATCTTCAAATCCCAATTAAAATGAATGAACTAGTAGGCAACGAAATATTTTAATTTTCTTTCAAACTCTATACGAAAGTCGTCATCCTTCTCGGAGTTTATCTTCATCAGACAAATGATCAAGTTTTTTTGACCAAAAGTGCCTAAAAACAATTTTTAATGTTGGCACACAAGTAAACATTGTTGAAAAAAGGCGTTCCTTTCTCTGCACACTTGTATTGAGTTTATTAAGATGTTCTGTAGTGTCGGTGAGAAAGGCTACGCCAAGCTTTAACTTTGAGTAATCCTCAACAAGTTCGTCCTTTTTTCTCAGACGAGCCTCTTTGACAACCAGCATACTTGGCAATAGAGAAGTCATTCTGTGGCATTTCGCATGTCTTCATCAAATAAACCGCGGAATTCGTTGCAATATAACGCACGTCGACGGATTCTGTGAATGCAACCTACCAATGGATCAAGAATATGCTAAGATTTCACATCTTTAGTACAGATGGCCTCTAGGTCCCGTTCAAAACATTTTCAAGTCGAGCAACAAAATCTTTTCTTTTACAAGCCATGTAAATACCAATAGAAATGCAGTCCAATGTCGACCATTTTAGCTGCTCCTCAACGCATTTCTTCAGTTCAGCTAGTATTTTTTGTCCAGCTGAGGAGATGAGACTTTAGACGAATTTAGATTTCAGTTTTTCGATGAATGTATTACTATTTTTTCATAGATATAATAGTACGATAGTCATTTATTCATCTTCAGAGAGTGAGAGAGAGAGGGGGGTGTGGCACGCAGTTGTGGCACGCGTGTCTGGGGTTGGCCGTCACTGATTTAAATAGATTCAATATCCATAAAACGTTTGCGAAGTCAGGTGCGCATTTCTGCTACAAAAATTCTCCTACTGGAGAATAACCACTGATATTTCTATAGCTCAAACTTTAATCTGATTTTTCCTTATCATTTCTTTATTATTGCAACTGGATCTATCGAATTTGTTAACAGAAAAGGAGGTAAGAAGCAAAATGAGACATTCGTTGAGAAAGCTTTATAACACTGTCTCTCGTGATAAAAGTATTGGGAGGTAACGATAATTCTCCCTGATTAATATTATCTCCCCCTCTATTCCTCTCTCTCTCGGCACAAATTAACTTCACTCTGTGTCGTCCAAACTTCCACTTATCGACGCGCGACAATTACACGACACCTCAAGATTCGCTGAGCCTCTCCTTTCCCAGAGGACAAAAGCGAGATATTATCACTACTCGAGCGCGAGCTACGTCTTTTAATCGCGTCGCAGATAATGTGAAGGAATTCCTTAGACTGCCGACGGTGAAGACTAGAACGGGGAACGATGCACTGTTTCACGGAAGGCTATTGTACAGATGCTACCTCCGACGGACATCTTTTGATGCCTCGCGAGACGTGCCAGAGAGCCATCACGCCTCTCTGTCTGAGAGAGACGAGTTAGGGGTGTGAGGGAGGGGAAGGGGGGAGAATGGGAAAGGAGGATGGGGAGAGAGAATAGGGAGGAAGAATGGAGAGGGAGAATGGGGAGAGAGAATGGGGAGGGAGAATGGCGAGGGAGAATGGGGAGGGAGAATGAGGAGGGAGAATGGGAAGGGAGAATGGGTGAGGGAGAATGGGTGAGGGAGAATAGGGGAGGGAGAATAGGGGAGGGAGAATAGGGGAGGGAGAATAGGGGAGGGAGAATAGGGGAGGGAGAAAGGGGAGGGAGAAAGGGGAGGGAGAAAGGGGAGGGAGAAAGGGGAGGAAGAATGGGGAGGGAGAATGGGGAGGGGGAAAGGGTAGGGATAATGGGGGAGGGAGAAAGGAGAGGGAGAATGGGGAGGGAGAGTGGGTGAGGGAGAAAGGGTGAGGGAGAATGTGGGAGGGAGAAAGGGGAGGAAGAAAGGGGAGGGAGAATGGGGAGGGAGAAAGGGGAGGAAGAAAGGGGAGGGAGAATGGGGAGGGAGAAAGAGCCGAGAGAATAGGGCGTCGTGTCGATGGGGTTGGTGGAAGGAGAGGCTAGAGACCTCCGCTCGTGTACTCGTAGGGGTGGAGGGGATGGGCTCTCTGCGCTCGGGGATGCGGTGGCGAGGAGGGGATCGAAGAGGCTAGTATTTAGGGTGCACCGAGGGAAGGGTCGGAAGACTGCGGGTGGCTCCCTTGGGTGGGCGGAGGAGGGGAAGGCGGAGTGGGGTGAACAAATGGGGAGATTTTCACGAAAATGGGATATTGGAGGCACCCGGGGGCTTCTTCGTCTTACTTAGACTCTAATTGCAAAATCTTATTAAATTAAGTGCCAAAAGTGCTGACTACAAACGTCGACATAGAAACGTTCCGCAAATTTATTTACTCCAGTTTCTATGAAACTTCTTGGTTGTGTTTGTATCCGTTTTCAGTTAATATTTTCCGAAATATGTATACTAACGAAGGCACAATTATTTGCAAGACATTATAACAATAAATAAAGTACTTTACAATACCTACTTATATTTTAAACCAATGCAACCTCTGCATCATCAGAGTGCAATAAGATGCTAAGAATTGCAATAATTCTAAATATAAACGGGAATTATAAAGTATATTATTTATATTGTTAGGTTTGCAGAAGCGTTTTTTTCGGAATTTTTTTAAAATTATCTTGATTTTTGGATGTAGTGTGTGTAGATTTATGCACCAAATGATATAATTTAATGATAAAATTTAAGTTAAAAATATTCCGCAATGCAAGCCGTTTTCATTCGGTTTAGGACATTTTACTGTTATTGTACCGCATTATATTAGGGCAAAAGTATTTGAAAGACATCAATTTAAAATCACCTAATTCGAAGTCTAGCCTTGAATGAAAATTTTCAGAATGGTTGGTTATTTTTTTACAATATTCTATTACATTATTTTTGAGTCGAGAAAGGTGTTTCCAACTTGAATCCTGCTTTCAGGATTCACTTGATCATGCTCCTTTTAAATTTAGACTGTTCAAAGCCTACAGTAACGTCATGAGTTGGATTCCAAGAACGTGTCTTCTATTTGAATAACATAGAAAGAGCTGAAACGAAGTATGCAGGCCTTTTTTCTTTGCCATTTTAAAGCAACTTATAATCAACGTATAAGTAATACGCTCCTAAAAATTTCTATCACTAATCTGTAAATCTCAAATGGTAAAACGACAAGAGTTGACGAAAATTTATTCTGGAGAAAAGTTGAAATTTTTAGAACCGATTGATGCTTACAGGGTCGAAAGCATTAAGACTCGCTGAACGGCTTTGTTTACTCGACTTCGAATTTGATACTGCAATAAACGAGAAGAAAGGATTGCATAGCAAGTTAAATGAAGCGAAGAGACGAATAAGTGCGACAGGGAAGCGTCCGCATTCTAGCAAAAAGTGAAAGGTCAAATGAGCTAAGTGAAAGGCGTAACCCGGCGCCCATGATGGAGCAGCAATGATATCGCTCTGAAACTTCATTACTCATGACGCACGCTGTTGTGCGAGCGAAACACTGAGGACCAGAAATGTTCTTCACGTTTTCCAGAAATACATTATTCATTTGCATAAATTAGATAGTATAAGTATTATCTATCTTTTTATACGCATATTATATATATATATATATATATATATATATATATATATGGATGGATGGCAACAAGATGTTGGGATGAGGAAGCCCAGTGAACACTCACCAATCGGACGACTTCAGGTTGGCGAGGCCCTAGGGATGTCGAAGCGACACGCGTAAAAGAACACTAAAACAACACGGAAATATATATATATATATATATATATACACACACACACACATTGCTATATATTTTTAAGAACTTTTTCACGAGTCTTTAGGACTGTTTTAGAAATTTTTCTTTATATAGAAAGTTGTATTTTGACGAAAAAATACACAAATTTGTCTTTTAATTATTCATATGTACTCAACTATAAAATAAATAAATAAAGTAAATACATTAACTTAAAATTAAGGAAATGTGACTATTTCATGAAAAAAGTCTAAAACATTATAAATAAACGTCGCGAACACACGATAGAGGACATCGTTGGAAAGAATGGCAAGAGGAATGAGGAATTACATCTGGATTTGATTCGTTATTTAAAAGAATGGAATGAAATCAAGAGGGGTCATCAGTGGGGTAAGTTGACAAATATAGCACCAAAGCAAATTTTTAACATTTTAAATACTTAAATCGCACATGAGAATGAAACGAATACTTGCATTGATGCTTGTTACCATTAAGAATTAATCATCCTGAGAGCTAAAGTGAAAACGTGATAATTAAAATAAAAGTAAGTGCACATAGATACATAAATACACACATTTCCCTTTGCAAACACGTACCTTCGTTGGTTTATACCGACGCTATTAGTCCGCTACTGCGAGAGTTCACAAAATAAAATTAAAAATTATTTTCTGAGAAGTTACGAGTACTTTTTTGACGGGGTTGCCATGATAACAGGCATAGACAAACGGTCGAGACAAATATTCTTAACTAAATATTCAGCTTGTAGAAATGAGAATGAGGATGAGAACAGGAATAACAGAGGTGTAACGCGAACAATAGAAGGGAAAGAAGAAAGGGCAGAAGGGCGAAAATGGGGAGAAAGAGGGTTGGGGAAGGCAATGGAAAGATGCGAGGCACGGCATTGCGGTTAGCTGCATTTCACTCCGAACTTTGGGAATGGATCAGATTTAATATATGTCGATGAATGCCTACTTAATAACTATTATAAAAAGAGTTAACTTAGGGGGATACTCTCAAACAATTCGACTTATCGATGCTCAAAATTTACGAGAAAAGCAAACAGGAGCACCAACTAAATAAATTAGAGGAAAATATATACTAAAATTGCGATCAAAGTAGCTTTTAAATTCCGTGCAAGTAACTCCGAATAAACGTTACTTACAAAAGTTTTATCTTAAGAAAGCACCATAAAATTAATAAATGCCGGAAATATCTCACTAGCAATTACACTCATTGCTCCAAACGCCCTTGTGATGGTAAAAACAATACTTGCTTTCATAGTCTACATCTTACATAAATCGATCATACGAATGACATTCGTAACGCATGCAATCACGTGATTTACCTATATTATTAAATTAAAAGATGTCATAACTTGAACATGCTTTTCCAGCTATTGAAGCTATTTTACAATCCCATAGGAATAATTCGATACATTCTTAAATAAAAAATTGCGAACAACTGCTAGCAATCAACCAAGCCGGAAATGCCTAGTAACCAATTCCTACAGGAGCGAATGAAATAAAATAAATACGAATGCTTCCATATTCTATGAACTGCTTTCTATGTAATGACATCTTACAGTTTATTTCTTTATCTTGAATGTTTTAGTTTAAAACGTAGAAGGAAAAACATAGTATCTTACGTATCAAATTCAAGGAGAGGAGGCTGGGTAAACTGCATATTTTCCAAGAGACTTTCTCGGAATTGTTTCACATCAAATTGTTCCCGTAAAAGTATACGACGATAGGAATATCTTGGTCTGAAAACTGCCTTAATTACCAGTTAATGAACGTAAAAGAGGATTATCCTACAGTTTTAATTCCTCGAGTTGGTGTCGCGCTCTACGATTCGGAGAAAGGCATAACTAAGGACCCTAAAAAGGATTCGTAGTGTGTGCAGTACGTCCTCCAATGGGAGACAATGCCGAGAAAAAGGGGAGATGGAGGGAGGAAGGGAATCCGATGACAGCAGCTTATCCGCCTTCGTCCTCCCTCCCTCAATGGTATGGGTGAGGATTCTCTCGACGAACCGTGGCCAATTATGCCTCGAACAACGGTGAAAGGAGATGCTACCTCCGATGGAAACGGAAACCGATAAAGGGGCGAGGCAGGGAAAGGAAGGAGAGAGGGAGAGGAGAATGGGAGAAAAAGGAATAAAGATATATATATATATATATATATATGAAGAGAATAGGAGAATTATAAAGGTTGGTTAACGAGTGAGAATTCAAATTTAAAAAATGAAAAAGGAGAAACCTCCTTATAACCACAAAAAAAAGAAGTACACAAATACACACGGGTTTAGGAGAAATTACTCCACCCATGTTTACACGCACACGAATCACGCAAGCAAATAAACCACAAAGTGTACTTCTTTAACAAAGTCCACTTGGGAAGGCTCTACTTTGTGGAAAGATTCCATTGAAATGAAAAAAGAAACTTGTAAATTTCCACTTTTAGTGGAAATTTACAAGTTTCTATTTCATTTCAGTGTACTTCTTTTTTAAAAGAATGCCTAATTACGCATTTCGGAATCAATGATTCCATCCTCAGTAGGCCGATTGTAAAGTGAGTGAGAATTAAGCTGAAAAAGACAGAAGATGGCAGGAATAGTCTTAAAATCAACGGGAAAGTGTGTAACATTCACGCAGGGAAACAATTAGAACGGAAACGTCTTTGGGTAAGCGACAGAAAAGAAAGAATAAGCAGAGGGTCGGAGCGAAGGTGGTGGCGAAAACGAGAGAGAAAGAGAGAGAGAACGCGGACTACACACCCAAAGGAGATGCGAGAACGCCCCAATCCAAGAACCCGTTCGACGCCAAAAACCCTTCAAGATGCGACCGCTTCGACAAATTAAGGGGCAGAATGCAGACGCGTACAGGAAAAGCAGTGGGGCAAGAAATGCCGGAGGGTGTGAGTTGGAGTGGGAAGGATGCGTAGGTAGCGAATCGGATACGGAGGAGGCGGGGGAGCAGGTGGGGGTGAGGGCAATCCACGGGCGGAAACGCGCAGGAATCAGAGAATGGGGGAGGGGAAGAGAGGATGGATGTGGGCGGGATAGAGAGGAAGGCCACGCAGAAGGATTAAGGGGGAGGGCGGGGGGGGGGGGGGATGGGGCGGGGAGCGTGGCCGAAGAGCGCGAGGCGGTGGAAGGTCGATATTTTCCCACGGTGGGGTCACCGGCGACGTCGTTAAAGCGAGAGCGGCCACGGCGTCGAGGCCGTTACGCGAAGGCACCGCAAGACGCATGCCGGCGGTCGGAGGAGATGGTGGGAAGCGTGAGAGAGTGAGAAAGGGAGGCGAGAGAGAGAAAGGAAGGAGGGAGAGATAGAGAAATGGAGGAAGAGAGAGAGAAAGGGAGGTGGCAGAGCAGAACCAACTCTCTCGTCATGCGAGCCGGCAGGATCGCGGCCGCACGAGCCCAAGTCGAACCGTCTCCGCGTCTCCTCAAATGTGCTTCGACTGTATTATACCGTAGCAGGGTAGCGAGTTCGCTTTCTCGATCCGACCACTAGAGGCAAACTGATAAATCCCCTGAAGCTTTTAAATGTAAATCAAGCTAATCATGCAGATAAATTTAATTCTTAATAAATATTATTGTAAAAGTTATATTTCTTTTTAACAATAAAAGCTAAAATACTATAAACAGGTTTAAGCCTCTATTGTGCACCATAACCCGTACCTGTAGTTATTATGCCAAATATATCTTAACTGCGTCATTTTAACGCAGGGAGTTGTAGTGATTTTTCATTCAATCTTTTTCTGTTTTGCATGAGAAACCTATTGATTGCCGCATCTTTCGGTTTCTGTTAAGAACTCAACTAACCATTATTCAGACGAGAACTGATCGAGTATATCCACGTGAATGGATGACGCCGTAGATTTTTCCGACTCCTTACCAAGTTGTTAGGATTCCTGCATTTTCCTCGTACCTTCAGAGATTTCGCGGATAATTTTTCCGCGGAATTTTAAAGTGCCTCTAATATCATATAATCATTATGATTGACTTAAAGAGCTACGGAGTTAAATCGTCCCAGAAATGCATCACGACTCGGAGAAATTAACCCTTAGGCAAAAAAATGAAGTCTTCCACACAATGCCAGGATCAAAGAATTTACACGGCCCTCAAACAACCATATTCATGGATTAGAAACTGAATGGTTGGTTTACTGATTTGCTAATTGCGCGATTACATGTACAGTTGCAAGAGCAACTATCCTTCGAGAAACACAGAATTATCTTCGCTGGATGCAAGAAATAATCTCATTGACCTTGAAAACTACCTTCAGGATTTAAGGTTATACGGCAGTTATTATTTTGATCCTCTGATACTTGAAAACTGAGGCGAGAAAATAAAAAGAAGCTCAAAAAGGTTGAGTAAAGAGCCGGAATTAGCGTGACCTTGCCTCGGAGGTTTACGATATACATTCTTAAAGCTCTTGAGTGTAGAGAAAAAATGAAACGACACGACAACTTGAGTAAGCTGACGTAAAAAAATACCTAACTTTTTAAGAATTGTTAAAAATGTTTTTTATTACATTAAGCAATAATGAAACAATTGCAAAAGTTACAGGCTTCCATGATTAAGTTTCATCGAAATCCTTAACATTAGCGATATAAGTTACGGAATAGCACAATCAAATTATTGCAGCGAATTCATGCAAGAGGGCTTCTTAGGAAGCGAATGGGGAGAAAGATGAATAGAGCGATACGATGGATAGAGATAATAGCACGGTATTTGGATAAATACACCTCCACTGGTCTCCAAATTCCATCTTCTTCACATCAAATGCATATGATCACGTTTTCAGTTTATATACGTGTTACGCTTTGTTGGTCCAACTGGCATTTATTCGGTCAGAGCATATGAAATGAAGCACAAACTAACTTCTCTTGTTGATATATAAAGCCTGCTTGTTGATTGCTTGTTACCTGATGATAGTGATTATTCACCAAAACCGAACGTAAGTTATGCGGAATAAGCCCGAGCCATATTAAACAATGTGTTGTTACAACTTTGATTTTATTTTAACAACGCTGCACAATTTTTCACAATAACATCTTCTAGGATGTTTTTGTTTCCTCCGGAAAAAACGTCGGTTTTAAGGAGCCAATTTTAATTTGAAGTAAACGTATGATCACACTCACAGCGAAATTCAAACCTGCGACCTTCAAAATGACAAATGCGACGTGGGTTATAGAGCGAATAGCCGCTTATTTTCTCCCAACTCATTTCCGGTAACAACTGCGGGAACAACTTGCTGTCCAAATAAATGAAAAAAATCATTCCATTGTTCTCTTTAGCACGGCAACATATATGGTCTTCATAAAATTAATTTCTATACAATGCATATAAAATATTCCCATAAAATTAACATGTTTTAGCTGTCATGGATAAAGGTATAGAATCGTTTTAGAAACCATCTCCTGCGATAAAAATTTTGTTCGAGAAAGATTTAATTTGTGGAAGAAAATTTTTTTTATGCACTTAAATGTGCTTCTATTTTGAAATTGGGATCCTGAAATTAATAATATGTTTAACTTTACTGACTATATAGACTTCTGAAAAGCAAGGCAATCGCTAAGAATGTTATAATAACAAATGACCAATTATCTCGGTTTTTCGGAAAGCATCCAATATACACTTATTATGATAAAAATGCATTTAAGGAACGGCAGCTACTGCTTGACACTACAGACAGAATTCATGCATTGCTAGCAATAGAGGCACGAATTCGGCACTCGGCTGTACCTTCAGCCAAAAGTATAAAGTTGATCTCTCTCTTCTATATATGTGGTAAAACTATTTACCAAACCAATTAACAGAGAGAGAGAGAGTGTGTGAAATAAAATTCAATATTCGTAAGCATGAAAAAACGTTTTTATCAAGGCATAAATTACGACAAAAAATGAAAAGAAACATTTTACTGAAAAGGAAATTTTACGAGAGGAAAGTTACCTCAAGCAACCGAGAAATTTCTGAAGTTGCTAGTATAGCTCTTAAAAAGACGAGTTCTTCCATAATTTTCCATTGATTACATCAAATAATAGTTTTCCATGGTTCCTACGTACGTATGTATGGCAATTTTATCATTATTTACTGCTGTGTTTTATATCTACACAGAATTCTCTATGCATAACATTTTTTTAAATAACGGTAGTTTTCGTTAAATCCAATTCCTTTCAGGGAATGCTGAAGAACAAAGAGACGTTTCCCTTATTTTCCGAGGTCAACGGGTTTCAAGTGCCTCAGAGCATGTATTGCTTATTACAATTGCTCATCATCTTAATATATAAAACAGAGTGGATGTATATTTGTATGTCCAAAAGGTTTAACCCACTTCCAGAAGACCTAGAAAGTTGAAATTTGGCACACTGGTAGCTTTTAGCTCACAATTGACAGGAAAAATCCGAAACTCCGAGATTTGTGATTTTAAGGATCCGAGATCGGGGTTTCAAATTTTCCGGAAAATCCACGCCGTAGAGGAAGGATAGCCAACGCCAAGATAAAGGGTACAAATGGATTCATGCGTAAATATAGTCTATGAATGCTTTAAAAGTGAGTCCAATGAATTTTCAGGAATATTAGAACATTGATAATTTTAACATTAACATTGAAAGATTTCTCGCAACATAAATCGATACATCTACTTACATTTGTTCGGTAACCAAGATATTGTTTTTTTTTACGTTTTGGCTAATAGTATTGACATAATCCACATAATTTTATTGCTGCTTTAAAGGCTTCGGTGCATCTAACCATGTGAATATTAAGTAAGACGTTAATGCGTAATTATATTAATAGTATAACTTTACAATACAATACATAAAATAGTAAATGTGAATGTAAACATCGCTTGTGTAATTAAGAAATGGGGAACGTTTGGTAAAGTTTGGATCTTTTTTTGTGGGGGCTCCGCCCCCAAACCCCTGAAACGGCAATTCAAAACTTGGTGTACCCAACAGCAAAAGTAAGTAAATTTCAAATTTTATTGTATTATTTTATTATAATATGACATAAAAAGTGGTATATCAATAAAAATAATAAATAATAAAAATCGTCTACAACTTTAAAAAACTCTTCCCCGAGCGAAGCCGGGCGTTTCAGCTAGTCAATTATACAAGAGCATGCCACGGACAGGCTCTCAAAATACAAATAATGAAACTGCAAATATTTATGAAGGAAATGACGATAGCTGAACAACTCATTTTTTTAAATGAAAAAAATCGTTTTTTCACTTGACCTCAGTGAAACGTGATAACAAAATACAGATTTACAGGATAAAGATACATCGAAAACTGGACAGAATCAGTAATTCTGCCGCTTAGAACGCTCCTGTTTTCCGTTCGTATATATAATAATCGAATTGTTTTATCGCTGCCGCTATCAAGCGACTGAAACTATCTTGAAGCGAGCAAATTTTTTTCTTCTAATTCTTAGCATTGATTGCTAACATTAGAATCTCACTCACGCATGTCAGAGGCGGCGCGAAGTAGGCTAAGGGGAGCGCTCGAAGCGAAATATTTGGAATCGCCTCGGATCATTAACATTTCACGCGCTGGGATTCCTGCGCGCCATCCAGTCGATCGAGCGATACGTTAGGAACGTCGAGGCCTAATGGGATCGCAATAATTAATGTTCATATGGGACGACAAGAGCGACACCACCCGGCAAAGTGCGGAATGAACTCGAGCCTCGACGAATTTTGTAGAGTGAATCGAAACAAACGCAAAATGCCCAGATTTCGAGATTAGAAAACAAACGGCGCTAAAAATCCAGCGAATGTGAAAATTCCTTCTAACGAATCACTCTCTCGAATACGATTCAAACGTATGGATATCGCGCGGAAAAAAAACACAGAAGAGAAACGAGAGAAGACAAAACGTTGTAATCGCAAAACTGCGGAGCCTTTCGAAGCACATCATGACAGGAAATTCTTGTAAATAAGACTTAAAACGGGATCTCGGCAGAACCAACATCCCAATTAATTAGTGCGCGCCACGTGAGCCCTCACGTAACGATTTGCACCTGGGCATCAGGAGGTTAATTTAATGTAGAGATGTGCAGAGACTAAGAATTTGCAGAGGAGCGTGCGAGGGCAGAAGAAAGTGAGGGAGAAAGGGACGGAGACGCCGCCGGAGGCGTACGGCGAGGTCCTTCGTTGGAATGCGGGTCGTGGGATCAACGGAGGGAGAGAGTGAGAAGAGGGAGGAGTAGCTGAGAGGCGGGGGAGGGAGAAGAGGCAGGGGGGATCAAGGATCTTGGAAAAAGTAATATTCGCGAAAGCCTGTGCTTCTCCGAAAAACAATTTTTAGGTACACTTCAGAGGATTGCTTAAGTTCTACAGGTAGAAAATATGTGTGGTGAAAGAGACGCGACATGCCAAAAGACGGAAAAGATGGCGAGGGTGTCTATCAGGGTCGTAAAGATGAGAACGATGAAAAGAAGAGAGAACTCGTTGGCGTACCGCAGCCACAGAAGGAAATGCAATGTGTGCGCAAGTTAGAGGCTTTGGAGATTATAGGAATTCAGGGTTGACTGAACAAACTACGCAGAACAAAGAAGAAGAGCATTGGAGCAAGAGGCAAATGAGAGCTTTCGGATAAGAGAGTTGAACTTGGAGGGCGGGGAAAAATGATAGGCCGAAGGGCGTGATGATTGAAGGCGGAAATTTAAGAGGAAAAGATAGTTGCCTAAACGAAAATGAACAATAACAGAAATGCCGACCTCGCGCAAAGCAATGCTCCAGGCTTCGTACGTGAGGTTGGCAGAAAAATAAAGACTGGAATTCACGAGATAAAAATACTGTCATCTCCTTCCGTTGCCTTCATTTTATGAAATTTAAACAAGGAACGAAATGTGGATATTACAAAGAAAGGGGAAAAAGGAAGAGAGAGAGAGGGAGCGATAAAAAGTCAGAAGGGGTCGTTAAAAAAAGCATGGCGTAGGGGGGTTTAGTTGGGGTTGGCGGTCCAGGAAGTGGGCCACGGATCGAAATGGTGGTGCGGTGACGTCGAAGGGTGAACAAAGGGTGGAAATGCGGGAGTGTGAGAGGACGGAGGGTGAGAGACGGGAGGAGGAAGAAAGGGAAGGGGCAGACAGGAGAAGGGGCAGATAGGAGAGGGGGCAGATAGGAGAGGGGGCAGATAAGATAGAGGGGGTAGATAGGGGATGGCACGGAGCGGAGAGAGAGTAAGAAACAGCGGTTGTTTGCAGATGAGGGATGCGATGAGAATGCCCCTTCTCTCTTCACCACCTCCTCTTCCTCTCCCACTCCCCTCTCCCTTCCACTTAACCAACCTCGCCGAGCGTTGGCGTTGCCCTGGTGCCGAAGGGGGTCGCTGCTGGCGCCAGTCGCACAGTCCGGCAGAGGCGCCGGGGATGCCGCGCATTCTCGTTCCGTGGCGCCGGCACAGATTCTCCTCGCGGGGAGGGGTTGGAATGGGAGGCGGAGGGGATGGAGTGGAGAAAGAGGTGTGGAGTGGGAAATGAGTTGTGGAGTGGGAGGCGTGGGCGGATGCGCGGTGGCGGAAAGGGTTGGCGCCGAGGGACGTCTGGGATGCGCTCGACTGCACTCCAGAAAAACAGGTCGCCGAAATATTTACAATGTAACCCAAATATGGGAGCTATTGAGCTGCAAATGGCGCCCGGTGCATATAATCCCTAATGAGGGAAGAACCTCCTCATAGGAAATATCAGTTCATGCAGATTTTTCCCGTAAAATTGTATAACCCAATTTATACAAGTTCGCTGCAAGGATATAGCAATACGCTTTTGTTTTATAAATTCAATCAAATCGTGCAGCGTGACATTAATCTAGCTATGAAACAAAAAATCCCTACTTAAAATCACACGATAAAGGTAAATTTTCCCTTAAACTAGATTTAAATAAATAACCCCTTAAATGAATATCGAGATATTCGCGAGTCAGTTTCAAGTTGAGAGAGAGAGAGAGAGAGAGGAGTTTTGCCACTCTACGACACCTGGCGGTCATGGAGGTCATACTTGCGACGTCACTTTCGATAATAAATATGTTAGTTTCCAATGATACACCACATTTAATAAAAACTGTTTTATCTAGCGCACAGAAATAACAATCTTAAAATACTGAATTTCAAATCTTCATGCCTTGAGTACTTCTTTTGCAGCAATCGCGTCACATATTTCAATAGTATAAATGTCTACTTACACCGGAAACAATTATTGGAAGTACATTTTTAAATTTTATTGCTGAAGGCACCCAAAACCGATTGGATTATTGTAAAAAAGGACTAGTATTTCGGACTCAAATTCACAGAATAGATCATATTTCGAACACCTCCTCTAGCAACATACGCACATTATACATCTACATCTACAAGTTACCCTGCAATTCACCAAGTTGGTGGGTGGCAGGGGGTGCAATGCACCAAATCCTACCTAAAGATTGTCTAACGCAATTCGAAATTTCCTATTGTGATCTCGTATTGTCCTCGGAAAGAAAGAGCCTAGATAACGCTCCGTCCTACAATCGATCTCACGTATTTTATCGTCTCGATCATTTCTACCTATATACGTTGGTGCCACAATTATTCCCACTACCTCCTCTTTTAGACATTCCGACCTATATTTCTCCAGAAGTTTCAACCTTGAGTCCAATCTACGGTCCCCCAGTGATACCCAGTTCAAATCGCTCAATAAAGAGGTGACGCTTTCCTTATGTTCGTACTTTTGTTTTACAAATCTGGCTGCTCTGCGCTGTACTCTTTCTAGTTGAATTATGTGTCCCTTCTCGTACGGATCCCATATGCTCGCTGAGTATTCCACTTGCGGTCTTACCAGTGATAAGTAGCATGTTTCACGTACTTTCTCTGTAGTGTTCCGTACTATTCTACCTATGAATGCCAGTTTCTTGTTGGCCGCGCCTATCACTATTATAACTAGGCTTGGTAGGATTCGACGTTTATTTTTTTGAAAATCGAAGTTTATTTTCCCGAGAGATTTTCGACGAATATCGACGCTTAAAATTACTACTTAAATATAGGGCAGGCAGTTTTCGGCCTTTCAATTCAATGATTTAAATTTACTTTTTACATCGAAATTCTACGTAAAATTTACGTTTATTTTACAATACTCTGATTATCATACTATATATAAAAATAATCCAGTGTCTGAAGCGGTGTCCGGTCAAGTATAAGTATGTATCCGTAACCCAAAAACTACATAACGTAGAGGCAAGTTGAATGTGTCATTTTCACCACAATAAAGAGTATAGGTGTTAAGGCTGGTTTTTAAACCGATTCACTTGAGCAATTAAAAAAAAATATTTTGTTTTCATTTTCCCCATTTAAAAACATGGAGATGAGTGTAGACTGTTTCATTTGTACATTAAAATTACTAAAAATCATCATACAAAGTCAGGACAAACTCGAGGACGAAAAAAATAATGGAGTTTCCTAAGGTGAAATTTCAAATACGGATCGATTCTTTCCAAAATTGAGCTTAAAACTACAAAATCTCGAGTTTTTTTTAATGAAAAGGTTTTTCTTTCCATGGTGGCCGATATTGTTGCCAAACTCAATATCCTAAGCCTTTGACATTGAAATGAATTACTTGAATTAATTATCCATGTAAATAAGATATGGCATAACAAGCTATTTCAGTTTCAAATATTAAAATACTAGCAAGAGGAAGGAAGAGAGAGAGGGATGGAGAATGGAAGAAAGAAGAGAGAGGGTGGGAGAATGGAGAAAAAAAGAGAGAGGGAGAGAGAATGGGATGAAGGGACAGAGAGAGGGAAAGAGAATGGAAGGAAGAAAGAGAGAGAATGGGAGTAAGGAAGAGAGAGGGAGAGAAATGGAGGAATGAAAAGAGAGAGAGGGAGGGAGAATGGGAGGAAGGAAGAGAGGGAGGGAGAGAGAATAGGTGGAAGGAAGAGAGGGAGGGAGAGAGAATAGGTGGGAGGGAGAGAGAATAGGTGGAAGGAAGAGAGAGAGAGAATGGGAGAAAAGGAGAGAAAATGGGAGGAAGGAAGAGAGGGAGAGAGAACGGGAGGAAGGGAGAGAGAATGAGAGAGAGAGAATGGAAGGGTGAGGGAGAGAGAATAGGGGGAAGGGAGGGAGAGAGAATGGGAGGAAGGAAGAGAGGGAGAGAATGGGAGGAAGTGAGATATGGAGAGAATGGGAAGAAGAAAGGGAAAAACAGCGAGAGTTGGAACGTATTTATTTGTTCTAAAGTATTGTTACTAAATGGTTTGTCACACTATCGCCGTTTGACTATTCGTTTTTTCTTTGCTATTCGTTTGTTACTGCTTTTATCATTTTTGTTCATCTTCACGGTTTTATCTTTGTTCTTATTTGTTTGTTCCTCATTTTTCCACTTTCACCCGATCTTTGATTCTTCTTTACTGTTCGTTCTTTGTATATTATAACATTTTTTTGACGTTTTTCAAAATTTTCCGCAGTAGAACTGCGGACTGTCTACTAGTTTATTTAAATTTTTATATGAAGTTAAATCTTTATGTAAAAATTAATCGAACTAATATATCATGTTCATCATAAATTTTATTTTATTTATTTACACTCTTCTTCATTTTTAAATGTTAATATTAAAGAAAACAACCAATAACGAATTGAGATTTACCTCTTTAATTTGTATAATGAAAACTAGAAAACGATTAATTTCTGAAATTCGAACAATATGATGTTGCTTTTTCCAAGAAACATTCTTAAAAACAATAATTTTCGAGTTCAGCATAAAGGCTTTGGGACATTCGTTTATCCCAATTAAGGAAAAAACATTAACGATAAAATTATCACAATAATATTTAAGACGTCAAAAAAGAACTATTTAATAGTATGTATCATTTGATATATTTCATCACTGCACTACATATTCTCTTTATTTAACATCATTATATATAGACGTTCCTTACAGAGGAGGAGGAGGATATAACATACTAGTAGTTGGTGCTTGCATACTGCAAGCATTTTATATCACCTTGAAAAAACATTCATTTTTCAGACAGACATTTTATCATTACAAATATTCCTTTAATTCTAAAGATTTCACCTCCGCAGCGATTTCCGTTTTTCCCAAATGTAAAAATAATAGTTTTAAACAATCCCCAAATGTTGCAATTTAAATTTTTTTACACTTTCTCCATTATGGGGTACTAATGCTACACAATTTAGCAAAATTTTAAAGTTGTATAACTTCTAGAAGTCAAATAATATTTTGTAATTGTTTAAATTTAAATAATTTTTAACGGCCGCCGAAATTCATGTATGGCAAAATTGAAATGTTTATTTGTGCAAATTCACTACTCTGTATATAATTTGAAAATTTCAGCTTCCTAGCTCATTCCGTAGTACCTAAACAGTTATCCAATTGTTTAAACTTTAAGAATTTTTAACTGCCAAACAAATTAAAATATCAAAATTTGTATAATCCCTATTTCGTTTTTTTAAGAATTCTACTTGCGAAAAAATTTTTACTCCGTAGCTCATGCGGAAATACATAAACCATTAAAATTTGTTTAAACAATTGCGAATTTTTAGCGGTCGCATTGTTGCACTTTTTCAAGATTTTCGTTTTTTCTAGTCGGTTTTGCACAAAATTCTATCTTTGAAAAAAATTTCGAATCTCCAGCACATCTGGAAGTGCCTAAACATTAGTATCCTCCTATATGTTATCATTATATATCGACGACTCTTACAGACGAGGAGGAGGGGGAGGAGGATATAACATTTAAAATTTGGCTAAAATGTGTAGCATTAGTACCCCATAATGAAGAAAGTGTAAAATATTTAAAATTGCAACATTTGGGGATTGTTTTAAGCTATTATTTTTACATGTGGGAAAAACGAAAATCTCTGCGGGGGTGAAATCTTTAGAATTAAAAGACTATTTGTAATGATGAAATGTCTGTCTGAAAAATGAATGTTTTTTCAAGGTGAGATGAAATACTTGCAGTATGCAAGCACCTTCTACTAGTAAAATATATAGTGAGAAAAATTAGACAATATTATTAAGCGCTCGATCAACAGTCTTACCTCAAATCCTGATTAAAATGTGTTTTTCCAATCGGCAAAATAGTTTACAACAAAAAGCAAATAGATATTAATATTTAATCCCTCGTCGATTTTTAGTAACGATTGCTAATTATGTGCATCTTTTTTAAATCATTATATATAAATTGAAATTTACTAACCTGTAGCAAAAGACGAAGGAGCCAAATGCACGAGAGAGGAACGATCCTTTCTGAATAACTTTAAGAAAATACACTCCACGGGGTTGATGACCGGAAGGGGTAGAAAACGATTAGCGGAATGTCTTTAAACGACCAAGGAAATTCCTTTCTTTCGAACCTTGTTTAACAGCAGGGCATATCCATGACGTTGTCTATATGTATAGAAAGACTCGTGGAATATCCCACCATTAGGCCGGCAAATATAATCTCAAAAACCTCAAAAGGGATAAAAAACACGTGTTCTCAAAACTGCCCTAGGGCTTTGCGGTTACCTGATTGTCCAGAGTAGAAGCGTTAACTTTTCAAAATGACGCATATTTGAGTGTAAGAAAATACCCTTCTTTTAGTCCCACTGCTAACCCATTAAGGCCCACAATTCCCGTTTGAATATTTTGATGATTATCTCAGTTTGAGTGGCTATTACTGTTCTAAGCAACATATACTTCACTCATTGTTGTATTTTAATTTTAAGACGGTTTTTTAAGGTGGCAACTTTAGATGCCAGTGGGCACTAGGAGAGTCAACATTTTTAAAATCTACACAAAATAAGTCAATATCTTTCTATTATATGTTTAGTAAATTATTTCAATACATCAGATTGAAAACAATTGATTAAATTAAAATGTATCTTATTTGTTTTGTTAATTTTTGATTTTTGAAGTTTTGACACCAATATCCTGTGGGTAATCAGTAGTATAGGAAAAAAACCTAAAACAAGTATTCTTCTTGTTTCATGTTTTTAATAAATCGAATAAAGATGCACTATGTTATTATGGATAATTTTTATTTGTTATATTTAAATCAGAGCATACTATATTTGGAGACAATTGTATGTGAATATCACTTAGGCATTACTCTCATTTAGTACCTGAGACAAAGGGAATAAAATTTAGATCCCGTTATAAAAATATATAATAAAATCCAAAAGCAAATATATGGTTATCGATAAGTAAAAGTCTCTACAGGTGAAATGCCCGGAAAAATGTTTCAGGATGAAGGGGTGCATAACACTTGAGGCAGAGGTAGCATCTGCGTTTCTTGCACATGCGACAACGCCGATACTTAGAGCTTCCCTTTTCAATGATGTGATCCTTATGATCTTTTCGAAGATTGTTTGTTATAGGGGGAGCTAGAAAAAGAGGAATATACTCGGGATGATAACGGAGCTATGGCAAATGACTTCAGTAGAAAAATGGCGCAATGACGCCTGAACTCTAATTGAGGTATTTCATGCCCAATCGTCTGAAAAGAAGCCAACCTTGGACGCAGAAGACGTCCACTGCCCAGGCGAAAAATGGCCGCCACCACTTCTTAGTCCTGATTCCACATCTGTATGTTGCTAGAAATTGATCACATAAATCCACTCCACACATATTGGCATTGTACTTTGCTATCGTTCCGGGAACCTTCACAACTACAGTTTTTTTCGACCCGTGAGAATCTGGAAGACTTTTTCAGCGGCTCACCAGCATCGCAGTTCGAAAGGACTGTGCCCACTGCATTATCATTCCAACGAACTGCCAGTAAATCATCGTATGCATATCTCCTCGGTTGGTTTTTTTATAGTCCTTCTCCGGGAGATTCATATTTGGCTTCACCCTATTCTCTCTAAGTGCACCCGTCCCTCCTAGGCCTCTTCTAGATAACTCCATCATAGGTTCAACAGAGGTGAACAAGTTGTCAAAACACCTCCTGATTCCTTTGGGTAGACCTGTGTGTTCCGCCAATCCGAGAACGACATCGCCTCCTTGCCCAAGACCCGTGTCAGGAAGACGCGCTGAAGCTCCGCAGTACGGCTCAGCATGGAAAATATAACCGGATGGATCTGCAGCAACCCACAATTTAAAACCAAATCGTATAGGCTTTCCTCTGATGAACTGATTATTGCCATGGCGCCCATTGTATGGAATCATACTATCATCAATACTGATAGTCATGCCACGTTCAACCTGTTTCAAGGCTTTATTGAGAAAATCAAATATTGGTCGAACCTATTCTATCAGTACCATCAATTACATTATTATCAGCAAGATGAAGATAACGAAGCAAATTTTCAAAACGATTACGCCTGATGGCGTCAGCCACTAGTGGGACATGGCAATCAGGGACGACCTTCCAATACTTCTGTGATTGGCGACGGTAACCGGACAATAGCATGACCTCTACCAATGCATGGAGCTCATCGGCTGCAGCATCTAAGCTATGAGCAAGGCGTTGCCCTGCGTAGCGATTTGTTTCTAAAACTACATGGTTCACTAGTTCATGCGTAAAGAATGCTTTGAAAGCATCGTATGGAGATTTTATATTTTCACGCAAAAAGTATTCCGAGATTGGGAGAATCTGAGGAGGTGGATTTACCATTTTATAACAAACGGTTTTTGAATTTGTTTTCCAAAACTTAAGGGGAGATGAGCGCTTCCGTTTTGTTTGTTGTTTGGGGACACATGTTGAGGATGAACTGCGCGCGCTGGGTTTCGCATGCATACTAGGTCCACCACTTTGAGCCAACTTTTCCTCTGCCTCCTCCGAATACTGTGCAAGAACCTGGGTTTGCAAAATACGGGCGGGAAGATGGTTGAAGTCTCCTTCTGCTTCATCGGAGTCTTGGTCACTGATTGCCCCTTTCTCTTCTATTGGTGGACAAAGTGCAACATTGTCAGGAAATATTTCATTCTCCCCCAAAGCCTCGAGAATCTCATATAGGCGAAGGCCTCTGTCAATTAGGTTTTCGACTGACCTATGAACAAGGTGTTAGGAATGAGGTCATGAAGCAAATAAAGCGCAATGATAAACAATAATTAAAGTAAATCTGTTGAAAATGTAATATGATTATTTGGTCAAGAGCGTTGGATAATAAACCTGCACGAACGCTCAATGTTGGCGAAAAAAAATAGTCCAAATGCCAAGAGGTAAATAATTTTTTTGATAACGTCACAATTGTTTCCATCAAGTTTCTGTATACACAATTTAACAAATCAGAAATATATATGCGAATGGTAAAAATAATGTATGAAATAAAATATCCACACGCCGTAGCTATAATAAGTGTTATATTCACGGCATGATGACGAGAAATAACTGCGTGCAATAACTACAATCGATAAAATTGAGAATTTTTGCAAAAAACGTGATAGCTTTCGAACGACTGATCTCAAAATTGCGCAGGATGAATAACAAATTCTGTTACTAAAATCATATAAATTTTGGGAAGCTTCAGAAAGGAGGAAATACTGCCAAAATATAGAATAATGGTATTTTCACTCAAAAATGACTTTCTAAGTGCCCATCGGCAACTATAGTTGCCAGAGATATTGCAAAACGAATAAAAAGCAAGGAAATAAACATAAGAGCATTATTTTTAGGCTCACGTACTAATGCATGTTTTAGTTTTCATACCACATCACTATAGTAGTACCGCGTAGATAACGACCTTCTTGGCGACCAGTGGGTGGAGCTAAGGCTTCTTACCCCTCCTCCACACCTTCCCCTTCCCGTTTCACGTTGTCCGTGTTCCCTATGCTGCTAATTCTCGGTGTTGCCAATTCGTGCAAAATCCAGATTTTTGTCGTTTTTGGCATAATTTCTCACTTAAACACTTAACGAAAGATGGAAAATTAATTAAATAATCCTTTGGGAAAGTAATGACGGAATCGTTTCCTTTTATATCGGTCTTATGTGCAGAGCATATTAACGTAATATTTTATAACTAACCACTTTACTCAGAATTATCAGAAATACAAAGTATTAAACTCTATAGAGTAGCTTTGGAAATAGAAGTTGGACATGAAATAAATGAAACCAGTTCAATAGAGATTGATCACAACATTTAATAATAAACGGAACAGTATTTAAAAAAGATCTTTTAATCAGTCTCGTCCGATGACGTCAACATGTCCATGTCACTCTCGCTTCCAGAATCTCCCTCACTTCCACTGAGTTCAATAATTACTTTGTCTATTTCCTCATCCATTATGGCATCCCGTCTCCAGTACTCTTCTTCTGTCTTCTTAACGTGCTCACACACTTTAATCCACTTCTCTGTGGTGAATTCTTCACAACATTTTAGAAAGATTTCTTTCTTCTTCTCCAGCGTGCAAGCCCCCAAGTCGTGAGATACCTAAATAAACAGCCCACAAAGTTACACAAATTGGCAACATTTTACAATAAAGTAGCAGTCTATATAATTTTATTACCTGTCTTTTAAGGTCACCCCACACCATCTCAATCGGATTAATATCGGGATGGTAAGGAGGCAAACGAATTACTTCGTGTCCAGCCTCCCGCAAAATTTTGTCCACGACATAATTTATTTCCACATTGGAAGATTTAACCAGCAGCAACAGTTCCGCCTTGCTCATGCCGGGAGAAAAACTAATCCCATTAGTTTCCAGCCATTTCTGCACTACAGCCTTTAATGAAGCTGAATTCGGGCGCTTGTTCTCTTGCACACAATGGTATGCAGCATTATCCATGACCACAACACTCTGTGGCGGAAGGTTTGGAATTATTTTCTCCTCCAACCACTTCAAAAAATTCTTTGAGTTCATATCATCGTGGTAATCTCCGGTCTTTTGCTGAGACTTGAAGATAAGCAGACCGTTAGGAACAAATCCCGCCTCACCTCCTGCATGTGCAATGATCAGCCGTCGTCCCTTCCCGAGGGGTCCAAGAACACCTATTTCTGAGTACGACTGCCAACACTTAGCACTCACATGGCTCTCGTGCAAGTAAGTCTCGTCCAAATAAACGATATTTTTTTTATTTCCTCTGCATCTCCTTATTTGTCTTAGGTACCTTTCTCTCCATGCCACGATCTCTGGACGTTCAATCAAAACCTTTCGTTTTGATTGACAGGTTTTCCAGTTGAAACCCAGTTGATGAATTACCTTTAGTAAATATGTTCGCTTGCAACTAAGTATACCATCTTCTTCCAGCGATGCGAGTAAATTTTTCACCGTCGGTAGCATTTTACGCACCGCATAGAATTCGTGGATTATTCTTCGCACGCAACATTTTCCAAAATCATCAAGATCGATTCTCTTCTTGCGTTCAGATTTTTTGCCCTTAGGGGTGGCGAAAGATAACTCCCCTTTTTCTGCCGACATTTTCCCCTCTCTTACAATTTTCTTCACAGTAGTCACACCAACTCCTGTAGCCTCGGCTGTCGATAACGCCACATTCATATCCAAATTGTTCTCTATTTTCAAATCTTTTAAATAACAGTTTACTTTATAAACCATTTCACGAGCTTGGCTCCTGAGAGGCCTGCCTCGGACTGATGACGATTTTGATGTACTGGCCATTCCACGCAAGCAATCCCACCAAAGCAAAAATCAAAATCGAAGTCCAAAAAGAATGTCCAAGAGATAAGCAAAAGTCAAACACGTAAAAAAAAACGAGAGAGCACAGGAAAATATAACAAGTAGCAAGAGCTGGCAACCGCGAGGAAGTGAAGCGTTCACGAGGGAGAGAGTAAGCGGGAGTGGGGGGTGCGCGGAAATTTCCGCGCAGGTCGTTATCTACGCGGTACTACTATAACTTCTAGAAAAATTATAAATAATGGCATACAACTTACATTTTGTAAAAGGGTGCAACAATCATTGCGTCCAAGTCCCTGCAGAGTTGGCTTCTTCCAACCACCATGCACGACCAAATGTATGTAACTAGGGATACGAAAAAAGTATCGATACTTTACTCATATCGGTAATTTCTTTTCGATACCAAGTACTTTTGTACTCGATTCTTTTCTTTCGATTTTCTAGTGATATCGGTACTTTAGGCCCGATACTTTTGTGGAATCGATACTTTTCATTCGATATAACATATGAGTAAGGCATCGATACTTTCGTTTCGATTTCGTATCCTTAGATACGAAAAAAGCATCGATACTTTACTCACATCGGTAATTTCCTTTCGATACCAAGTACTTTTGTACTCGATTCTTTTCTTTCGATTTTCTAGTGACATCGGTGCTTTCGGCCCGATACTTTTGTGGTATCGATACTTTTCATTCGATACATCATATGATTACGGTATCGATACTTTCGTTTCGATATCGTACCCCTATATGTAACTAAATTCAAGCTTACAATGAGCCATCATACAAAGTAAGGTCTAATCATGAATTCACCGTAGACTGAGCGCGATCAGTTTACTTTGTTATCGTTTTGTACGACGAAATGTAGCATGGCAATTACAGTTGCCGGTGGGCACTAATGGGATAATTAATTCAAGATCAGAAAAGGAACGAAATCGTAGGTAGAAAATAATACTGCGAAGAAAAGTCAACAGAAACGACTTAAATATTATAATTCCGAGTAGGTTTTTGGACGTAAACTTTTCCATCTTGTAGGAAAATCGACGCTTATCGACCACTATTCATCTTCGTCGATTTTGAAATTTAAAAAAAATCGACGTTTATCGACGTTTTTCGATGTAAATCGAATCCTACCAAGCCTAATTATAACTCGCACTTACATCAATTACTAGATTTAAAAAAGTTATTTACTCTAAGATTATTAATGAGAAGCGTCACTTCATCATCTATGTAAAACTGTGCCGTAGAACTAGATTGCTTTGATCGGATACATTTTGAATTCCATGGCACATTTCGGGGTAGCTCGCGACACACCAAAGCCATAAGATGTCCATAAGATTTGGTAGAACACTTTACAATTCGGCAGACAAAAATAGGAGAAAATAACCATCTTTCACGCAAAGATAGAGCAAACTATGTCGGAAACTACAATTTCAAATACTTTTAGTATTCAGTCGGCATAGGAATGGATTTTAAGATAATAATAGCTAATTCTTCAATATAGAAACAACTGTTTCAGTTCCAACAAACTGAAAGTCTAATTCAACCATAAAGTATGGCTCCTTATATAAATTTAGTTTCTGTGGGAATAGTTGGAGAGTAATTAAACAGTAACCTTCTCTGTTTTCAAAAGTACTACAACACACTAATTACTTTGTCACGGCACATCAGTGCGTTAATGGACGGCTCCACACGCGATAATTCGATATTTAAGGAAAATATGTCAAATTAAAATAATATAAAACAATCAAATTGCGATGTTTTCACACCAAAAATAATGTCAAAAATTTATGAAAAAATTCAGTCCGCGTTTCAAAATATGCACCTAAATATTAACGGGAAATCCACCAGAAAGATGTGTGACAGGCGATGTAATGCTCCAAAATATTCCAAGAAGTTGTCACTTATTGGGTAATAATTCTCCATATATTCTGATTGTCCCAGAAAAATCACATCTCGATATACGTAAATTATTCCTACAATCGATCTCATGTATTTTATCTTCGTGATCGTGATGGAATGAAATGATCATAAAATACTAGCAGACAGGCATTAGCTGTAGAGTTGGGAATAATTTTGAAACCAGAAAAAAATCTGCTATGGCCGGGAATCAAACCCGCATCTTCCACTAGCCGGGCGGATATTCTACCACTGAACTACCGTAGCAAATAATTTTTCACGTTTTTCTGAACACGGCTGTTTTTCTTAGTTTGGTCCGGGCTAGCCAAGTTAGTATCAACCAGCCCCAACGGACGTCCTCCAAGGGATACGTCGAAGAAAACCTCTCCCTCTCAAATGGTGAGATTGCCAAGCTAGAAATTGATGTAATGAAATGATCATAAGATCCTAAGCAGACAGGCATTAGCTGTAAAGTTGGGAATAATTTTGAAACGAGAAAAAATTATTCCTTCGTGATCGTGTTGTCTGCTATAGGTGGCGGTTTTAATTAGCCGTAAAACCTTCTCAAATATATTTTCTGACTAATGCTAGAGCAGTCTTCAATCATGATGTACTCGTATTCGTCGAGTCATAAATTTGTTTAAGGAATCTAGCTGCCCTGCGAAGAACTTGAGCTTAATCGGGTATCGAACGGATCTCATATATCCGTAGCAAAACGACTCGTGGTCTGAGCAAAAATACGTTACATGCTCCTTGCGATTCTTTGGTTCTATTCCACATGAATCTTCCTCGGAGAGTCAATTTCTTGGGCGCGCCGACCACCCGACGAATACGCATAGTCCACGAGAAATCGCGCCAAATGGTGACTTCAAAATATTTTACAGAATCCGCTAACAGCATAAATAGTCGACCAATGTTATACTTTAAATCTAATGTTTTATTCTTGCCTTTCTATAAATACGAGCGGAAATACCCGATGAAAATCAACGGGACATTGTAGTGTGATTAAAATATCATTTCTGAGGTGTGAGTGTGTAAAAACTTATATATATATATATATATATATATATATATATGTGTGTGTGTATATATATATATATATATATATATATATATATATGTGTGTGTGTGTGTGTGTATATATATATATATATGGATGTCAACAAGGTGTTGGGATGAGGAAACCCAGTGAACACTCACCAATCAGACGACATCAGGTTGGCGAGGCACCGGGGATGTCGAAGCGACACACGTAAAAGAACACTAAAACACAGAAACATCACAAACGTAGAAGCTTTCGGAGTTATTCCTTCTTCAGCTACAGAGAGAGAGTTCTCTCTCTGTAGCTGAAGAAGGAGTACTTCCGAAAGCTTCTACGTTTGTGATGTTTCTGTGTTTTAGTGTTCTTTTACGTGTGTCGCTTCGACATCCCCGGTGCCTCGCCAACCTGAAGTCGTCTGATTGGTGAGTGTTCACTGGGTTTCCTCATCCCAACACCTTGTTGACATCCATATATTCATTTTACCTTTCCTTTTCCGTAAGCTGTTATATATATATATATATATATATATATATATATATATATATATATATATATATATATATATATATATATAGTCAATGTAATTGTTTGATTAATTAATAAATTCCTGACAATCATTTGAAATCTCCCAGAAAATGAAGCGCTTCTGGCATCAATATACGACTTGATTTGCCACTCTTTGGCTCCGTTATTCTTCCTCTTCGCATGTTACTGAATAATAATATTCTTCAATTATTAACGTTGCAATCTATTAAGTTTGACATTGCGCGAAGCGATTAACACAATTCTTTCGTCTATTTGAAGGCTTAATAGACGCTAATTTATCGGAGGCAACAACACCCGAAAAGAGTACGAAAGAGCCATAAAAATTCTAAAAGAAATGCGTGTTTCTGTCAAATTCTTCCGTGTAACATCTAAACATCGCAAGACTAAAATATTTTATAGTTTTAGCCGTCGAGTAAAACAGAAATGGAGAAATTCGGTCTATATTTACATATTTTAATGAATGAAGGAAATAAACCTTGCACCTTCAAAAATCGAAAATCCCGTGTCAACTTATGGGAAATCGGGACTCCGGGAAATTTTCCGGGATGTTTGACCAACTCATGGGGGTCTAACGATTGTGAAAGTTTCAGCTCTTAATTCCATTGAGAAATGTCCAAAAATACCGGGACATACAGACAGACGGACACTTAAGAATTGTTATATAAGGATGCGACCGGATACTTCTCTGAGTAACATAAAATTACTTATTTTTAAGATGGAAAGTTTGAACCCTAATTTTATATGCCTGAAGGCATATGGCAGATTGCAAGTATACGAAAATATACCAATCTGAAAAAAGGAGGAATGATTCTGCATCGATAGTTCAGAACATATGCCTGGCAAATGAAAGACAAAGCTCTGATTCCCGGACAATGCAATTTTCCTCCTGCTGTAATTATACTGTCGTACTATTTACATAAAACCTTTTGGAACAAATGCAGCTGAAATTAATTTACCTCTTTACATGTACATGGTTTTGAGATTCGTATGCCCAACAAATTAATCCTTGACTAAGAAATACAAGGACACAATCATTCACAATTTATCAGGAATTATTAATCTGAAGACAATTTAATTTACTGCATTATTTGACCATGAGACCATAAGGAGTTTCATTCAAATTGAATATATATATATTTGCTTAATGCTTTTAAATCAATTACGCTAGACCAAAATCTCCGTATATGATGATAACATAACCAATTATCACTTTCCTCGGAATAAGGTGCTCTTTGAAATGTGTCAAAAGAGATTTAACATGCGACGTAAACATCACGAATGACGAGATACCTACCGACGCTAATCCACCCACGATCGAGAAATTGCAGAGAAGCAAAAAGAGACGCGGAGGATACGCTAAGGGCGAAGGAGAGGCGGGGCGTCGAGATGAGGCGATTAGCTGACGCATACGATTGCGGAGAAGAGATAAGAAGAGGGCCGGGGGCGGAATAATGGAGAATGAGGAACGGAGCAGGAGTGGGGGAGAAAGAGGCAAGTGCGTGTGTGGAGGGGGAGAGCTTCGTGGAGATAAAGGTGGCACGAGTTAATATACAAGGAGAGGAGGGATAGGAAGAGAGAGAGGGAGAGAGAGATGAATCTCAATCTCTGTAATTGGAGTGCAATAGGCGACGACGACACTCGAAAAGACAACTTCAAAGGCATTTTATCTCGCACTTGCTTTTAATCGTAGAGATTAATGAAAGAAATACAAATTGAAAGAAATTTAAGGCAAAAATTCTCCTAATTAATGCAATAGAAAGACATGTATGTTTGTTTGGTAGTTTTTGCCAAAATTAGGGAGGTTTGAGGCTTTTTCGGAAGTTTTTTTGCTAACAAGAATTAGATCTCCCTGGAAGGCCTTAAGAGGACTTAAAATTTATCAGAAAACAGACTAAGTTACGACAACTTTTATAGTTCGAGAAAAGATGAGCTTGTTTACGACTCCTTCAAAAGCTATCATCAAAGTCAGCACTAATTCGAGTGATATGCGCATATTTATAAATTTTAAAAGGGAAATATATTTCTAGAAATAGTAGGATTAAGCAGGGGACATTATTAATTCAAATTTTGGAAGATTTAAAAAATTAAAACTCGGAAACTTTCAAGAGTTTAGATGTCCACACACAACAGAGTGAAATGACCCAAAGAAAATTGGTTCCAAAACGGCAAAGAAAAAAAAAGAAATATGCTAACGAATAGATTCCTTTCATGTTTTTTGGCAAAAGAATCGAAATACGGCATCGCGCTAATTAAGGCGAGGTACTTTCAAACGGTACATTCAAACTAGATCAGTTTAAGAGTCAAAACAACACCCATTGAGAAAAGTTGGAGAAAGAAATTCTTCGGACTCCTATTAAATAAACCGAAAGTGAAATATAGCTGTAACTGTTAGCAAGAGACGATTAAATGGATCATTTATAGTGGTAAAGCGGGCTGTGGGATCAATAAAACTGTTCCATTGCGATGAAATATTAACGAAGCAATGTAAGGTTTACAGTTTTCTTGAAAATAAAAGCAAATCCTAATTTGAGTTGTCAGTACCTTTACGAGTTGACTGAAAACAATTTTATTACAATTGAAGATCTATGTATACTTCGCCCGCCGAATTGCAACATAAACTACTATAGAGCTCGCATCATGGCCGGCAACCACTTTATAAATTAGGTTGAGAAACTGGTGCGCATTTCAGCATCATCAGTTTTTTTAGAATCTGTTATCGGTAAGACTATTACCAATTATGACTACATCGCACTAGAAAGTAGCAATTGCTTTCTTCGACCTTTTTAGGGCTATTCCAGCTACCTAATTTATCAGAAAATTGACCCCAAACTTTGTTTATGATTTAAATAAAAGTGTGATAAATTTGAAATAGATTGTTTATTTAATTTATTAAGTATTTGCATATAGACAAATCTTTCAACGCATGATTTATGTAGTTCCTAATTTATTTTCCATTTAAATTTCATCCACGCATCGTAAATTTATGTAACTATTTGCAACCTATGATACGAAATTACATTTGAAATGAGCAAAAATTTACTTATTTTATATTTAAGCTCGTATAAATAACCAAAATACTGACAATAACGATTTGTTCCGGTTTAGCTTCCTCAGAACCTGGTCACCCTAGTCTAGACATCATACGAGCGGACAGAAGTACCCGTGATGAATTGATTGTGTCCTCCTCTCTCCGTCAAAATGAATGACATCCACTCCCATTCTGCTCTAACGGGAGCACGACCCTCTCTCCGATGTAAAGCTTCAGTGAGCCTGCTTCTGAGGGATGACGGCGGGAAAACACTGGGAAGGCTGACTTCACTTTCTATACGCCAGGTTAACCTATTATTATGACCGCGATGGCCCAGAAAATGAAAGTATAAACCGCGAGGTGACTCAACTACTCTCAGTTCAAATACAATCAACTTTTGAATGCCTTGGCCGCAAACTGAAAACAAATTATAAAATATTTTAATTAATACATTAAGAGTAGTAATCCAGGAGACTGATTTTGACATTTTACCACCGTAATCAGGACTATATTAAAGAAACGCCTTCCCAAAACAGAAAAGATGGCAGCTTTTAGGGACATTCAGTTTCTGTAAGAATCTATAAGCGAGCTAGCTAAAGCCACGAATGAAAAAACGGCATTCCGTTGCGCATAGACACATTACAAATGCTCGAATATCAGTCGTTCATTTCCGTTTAATTTCAGACTTGTGTTGGGAACGTGTTAAAATATTAAAGGCGAAAGTAATCAGTGAGTACAAAGTTGAGCGGCCAACCACCCCTAACCCATACGGCTCTCGTAAAAAAAACTACATCCGATCCGTGGAGTTGAAGAGAAAAAGTGGGAACGAAAGAAGAAGGAAGGAAATGAAATGGAAAGATAAGAGAGAGAGGAATGAAAACAAATGAACGATGTGAAGAATTGAGGAGCGAAAGGAGAAGCCGCAAAAGAGAGGAAGGAAAAGGGAGGATGCGAGAGGAAGACGGAGAATGACGGCTGATTGAATGAAACGATGGGGCGGAGAAGCGGAATAAGACGAAGAGGCCTTCTCCGCTGGATGGAGTGATGAGGCATGTCACTCAAAACACTCGCGTCTACTAAAACCGACATTCCATCAGCGGGATGGATTCTCTCGGCCAAGAGACGAGGTAAGGCTGGATCTAGATGGGAGGGAAGGAGAGAGTGTGAGGAGAAGAGTATGAGGAGGAGAGAGTGTGAGGAGGAGAGAGTGTGAGGAGGAGTGTGAGGAGGAGGGAGTGTGAGGAGGGGGTGTGAGGAGGAGAAAGAGTGGGAGGAAATAAGGGGAGGAGAGAAGCTGGAATGGAGATCGAAGCGAGAAGATAGACAGGTGCACGTGTTTAATTGGCCGATATTGACAAAAGAAAGTCGAAAAGGAGTGAGGGAAGGGAAAACAATGGGTGCGAGAGAGAGAAACGGTTACCAGGGGAAGGAGGACGGAGAGTGGAGCATGAGAATGACACGGGTCAATGCATCGGAATTAGATCAGCCTACCGCAAATCAATCTACCATCAAAGTTTAAAAAATAAACCAAATTCAATAAATTAAGTTCCGTAAATAAGTTAACAAACTTATCTCAGTGATCCAATTTACCATATACTACGAAGTAGCCAAACCAAAAAATGTTTGGGCAAACCATAAGCGCATTTCGGCCATAAAGCAGCCATCATCAGTGGTGTATCACCGATAGTGGATTCTAATTTAGAATCAAGCTAGCTTATCTATCCTAGAAATATTTACGCATTATATTTAAAATTTATTTTCCATGGAATCGGCGATGGCGCGCAGACTCACTCAAGTGGTGACACATTTTCGAAAGGCACGTAAATTATTTGGATCAAACGCGATCGACATTGCTTAGCTTACGGCAGCGATTTCCGAATGACCCCTTATCTATTGTTATAGATTGTCTACGCAGTTTTAATCTACGAATTGGAGGTTTGGTGACATTTTCAACGACATTTAATATATTCTCATTAGCATCTAAGCGCCGACTTAGAATAGGGCGAGTATCATTCTTTGTAGAACATATATACGTATAGCGTATTCCCCACAGAATAATAATCTTAATTGCAACGGTTAAAGGTCAGTGGCAATGGACGTTTGGGGATCGGAGAGGAAGTGGCCGAGGAGTCGTGTGAATACGGATAAGATATGTACGTGCTGCGGGAATGAGACGCTGAGGAATGAATAAATGAACTGGGTGGGGGTCACCAATGTGTCAGCGCGTTTTTAAAACCGAAGGCCAAGGCGGAAACTTAGGCACTCTCTCGTTATTCGTTAAGGGATACGAGTCGCCTTAGAATTAAACTTCAAACGGCGCTAGGAAGAACGCTTTCGGTTATAATTATTATACTGCGCGTCGTTCCTTGACTCCTAACTTCCCATGAAGCGCCGTGATAAGGCGCGAGTTCCGAATCGAACATCGAAAAAGAGGTGTCAGTAAGCATTGAATCGCCGAACTCTCATGATGCAGAGAAACGTCACTTATCTCACGCCCACTGACAGAAAACATTAAACAATTATTCGAATATAGGTGCTCGTTTAATCGTGGCTACGATGCAAACTTCTGTATTAATATGTTCCACATGCATGCCAAAAACTGGAGCAGCGACAAAATATCATAAACTTACCGCAGGATGCACATGATCCAATTTGATTTTGTCTAAATAATTATCACTTTTAAAAAAACCGCCGAAAAAAATTGTTCTTTACAAACCGTAGGAAAAGCGACAAGGTGGTAATATTAATTCGAAATATACGTTTTAAGTAGTTAAAAATAATAAACTGTAATCATCAATTTTTTCACTTCTTTCAACGCACCAAGAAGCTAATTTTTTATGACATATATTTAAGTTGTTCAAACATCAAATCGTAAAAATTAATAATCTGGCACACGTATTTTATATCTTTAAAATAATATTTTAGTTCCCGCAAAACAAAAGTTTGGAATGTCACTTTACCTTCATGTTGTTCTCGACTATTTCTTCAATTGGGGAGCCCATTGTCGTTCGTTGTAGCTAATTTCGCGAATCATTCACACTGGAATATCATAAAAACGAATAACAAATTAAAAATACAAGCATTGCTTACTAAAACCATAAATGAATAACGTCAATCACACATCAATATACACGTAAAAATGTATAAGATAACGTGTGAATTAAAGAGAATTGTTTTATATAAACAAAGTAATAAATTACCTTTATAAACATTTCGTAATTTTCAAAACCCCCTTATTCCTAGTAAGCTCTTGCTGTAACACATCAAAAAGGGTATAAATAATTGTCACGGAAAAAATTAACTATCGTTCAAACTGGAAGTACATGGCAACAAACACGTTGGTAAAACTTTCGCTGACACTTATTTAAGGGGTAGATTTTCGGCGAGTCAAAAACATACCACATAGTTCCCAAGTCAAACCTAGCGTTTGCAACGGCCTGACAAAACATTGGCTGTCTGTGGTCACATCCTTTATCGTATAGCACAAAACACATTTTCGCGTATCACGGAAATGTCATTAATATGTAATTACCCTTCCCCATAATAACGTTTGATTCATAGGTTCAAACAACAGGACCTTAAACTGAGACTGACGTTACAACGACTTCTGCACTCACTTGTCTATTGGACGTCGCGCGTTGCGGCAGACGTAGGAATTATTACGACAAAGGTAGCCTACCCAGGCTTGCTCTACTGCTGTCATCTGTTGCCTCAAAATGGAATTCTTTAAAATCGTTCTTTCTTTCGCTCAAATTTGATAATTCATTTGCAAACATTGTGCTGATTATATGCACAAGCAGATTCTCCATATACTAATTAATGCAGTGGATATGTAATATTTTCTTTTTCCTTTCAATTTAAAATACCATACAAAATTTACCATCAATAAGGAGGATAAAATACATTTTAATTGTGTACGTCAGAGCACAAAGTTTCATACCTCAGCGGGATTTGAACCCAGAAACTTAATATCATGAGTTAAACTCACTAGCGAGCACTCTATCGATTCCAGAAAAAGAACTGGATTTATAAATAAATTACAATTCAAATGTTAATTCTGAAGAGGTGTGAGCTGCGTTGTTTTAAAACAAGGGAAAACCTTAAAAGTAGAGTAAAAAATAAGACTATTATTTTACAATTCTTTACTGTTTTCAATAATATAATTGCTGTCTGCACATTCTATTAAAAAGATTGTAGGTGATCAAATTTAAATTTATAGATCGTAACGATATGGCAATTGATGCTCTGCTACTTAGGTATAATTTTCATATTAGGTAGGCACTATCTTATCGCATAATGCATATGAAAGAATAACTTAAAACCACAAGAGGGCTGGATTCAATTCTTCCTTAGGAAAGTTTTTGCTTCTTTGTTTTTATAGTTTTGCGAATAAGTGGCTTATGTTTATAATATATATCGGCCAAAGTTGGAAATATATATTTCAGGGAAGTTAATTGTTCATAAGGTTGATATTTTACTAATATTATAATTCTGTTTGAGGAATAAATGTAAATTTGTTTGGTCAATAAAGATTTTGTTAAGTGAAGTTAATTTAAATAAGCATTGTGACCAATAAGAACCAAATTCTAAAAATAAGGATAGTTATCGTATTCCTTTCATATTTTACACTACAAGGTTTTTAATTAATTTAAAACTTTTGTTTACGCTATTAAAAAATTTAAATGGTAGAGTTTCTAATGATATATAATAAAAATATTTTAAGAATCTGTGCACAACATTTATTTTTCCTAACGCTACGCAAATTTCATTAAAAATAAAAAATCAATATATTTAAGACCTTTCAACAGATAATTTGTTTTTACTTTGCTTTTTTACTATGGGACTATCACTAATAATTTGAATATACTGAAAAATTAAACAATTTCATTTAACTAACAATAGAAAAATTAAGAAGTGTTGATGTTTTTAAAACTAAATTGGAATTGCTATAGTTCTTTTAATTCTATTTTAAATAGCAATATTTTATTTTAGATTGGTAATTTAGATTGTTTCATAAAATGCATCATTTTAATCCGAAGTCATGCAATACAGTAATTTGGAATTTGATCAATCCAATGATGAAATGCGTAGTCAACCTTACCTCGAAGGAGCAATCGTATGCATTTTTCTTAAGGATGTGTTGTGTGAGTAATTCCATTTGCATTATTTGCTCGCAAATAATTTCATTATTTAAATCGATAAGACAAGAAAATATAGCTAAAATGAGAAGAAAGAGCATAAAATTAAGTAAAAAATCAGTATAGCATAATGTATAGGAACCCCGAGTAACGTAATATTTATTAATATCCTTAAAATATTTCAAGTAAAAGAATGTAAAAAATATTTCAGAGTAATTCCCTTCAACATCACACACTTTTCAACTTAATGTATAAAATTAAATGATTCCGTCAATTTTTTACTATAGATCTTTTGACTGTAAATTTACATCAATCAAAGAACAATTGATGCCTGCTAAATACAGTAAACTAAACTGAATGGTCGAAAGAAAATTTAAACAAGCGATTTTTCTTATACCCTCCTATGTCATCTCCTATTACAGGAAACTCTTATGAGATCTTCCTTTATCCAATTTTGCGAATCACGTCAGACCCTATTTTCCCCTGTAACTCGGTAAGGTGCTGCCCCCCTTAGATAGGAATGATCGTGGCAGAGAATGTAGCAGATAGAGTTTATTCAGATATTTTTTTATTGTTTTATAATGAATTTTATTTCCCATAACAATTTGAAGTATTCTTCATTACAATGCACATAAAATTAATTTAAATGGAGAAATAGCGAAAATGATTTTAGTGAAAAGGAAAAAGTGAGCATTTGAAAATAACCTGAGAATGTCAAAAGCAAGTAGTTTTTGAAAGAAACATAAGAATTTGACTAATCACATTGTCTACAACATCTAATTCTCTAATTGGTACGCCTACCAGTCAAACGTTTTCTCCCATTTGGAAATTTATCCCTGGGAGCGATTTTCCAAACTTACGCAATCTAACGCTCCTGTATTCTTGCAAATTTGGGTCAACATATATTTTCGAATATGCATTTTTAATTATGTATATAATAAAAATGAAGCTCCGATAAAATTGACTGATGATCACTTTAAATTCCAATTCTGCGAACGAGTACAAAGTGGAGACAAGCATTGCTGACATTATGAGCCTGAATGTAAGTTTTTATTATTTATATAAATAAATACAAATGATATAAATCTGAATTTGGTTTCTTTTATGTCGTTTAAACCCCTTGGTATAAAATGCATTTATCTATAGGTAGCTAGGAAGAATATTAGTCGGCACGTGACACATTTTCAACATCATATGCTGCACGGTACAGGAAGAGGTAGGCTGTAGAACAGGGGTGCTCAAGATGTCGATCGCCAAATATGAAAGTTAGTTGCCCTACTCGAAAGAATTTTTAGCAGTGAAAATTGATGGTGGATCGCCAGGTGTGTGGAAAATGATAAATAGCTCTAATATTTAACTCCACCAGCCCGAAGAACATTTAATTACTCACTGCCTATGAGGTTGGAGGCAGGATCGGCGTGATGAAATATGCATCGTATGCTATGCATCGTATTCTATGCATCCTATACTATGCATACGGTCCCATAAAAGTAGGAGTATATTTTAGGTTGACCATACGTCCGTTTCCAGACCGTCCAGTCGTTTTCGGCAAAATAAAGTCATTTTGTCCCGTTTCAAAGCTTCTCGTGATTAAAATTTGGACTTTCCACTTTTCTCAAAACATGAATAATATTAGATTTTAACTGAGCATTTTTCTCTGTTTAGGAAAGTTAGAATAAGGCCAGGTTGTTACTTTATTGAACATGAACACAGATTTATTCGTCTGCCCGTTTCTGTGAATTCTGTGAGCTCTGGATATTTCAATGTTTAAGCTAAGTATCTAGTTGCATCTTTGTTGCGGTGTTGATCTAGGTATGAAACAAATCAAGGTTGACGTATCAACATAGTCACAGATAGGGAATGCAATACCGGTCGCAGAAATCAATACCGGTATTTCGGTATTGATTTATGTCAAAACCGGTATACCAATATTAATACCGGTATTTAAAAAAAATCAGGAATAGTCATAAAAGAAAGACACGACTTATTCAAAGCATACTTCAATTATTATTTATTGGAATTGCATGGAATAAATAGTGGAAACATGTTATTGGTTCAAAAACAAACAGTAAAATTTAAGTTTCAACTTAAACCAAAGAAAAAGCAATTTAATTGTTATTTGTTTTATTTAATTAAAGTGAGCACGCAATAAACACAAAAAATCAATGCATTCATCACTAAGACGTGAACGAATTGTCGTGAAAATTTTCCCAGATGAAGAAAAGGCTCTTTCAGATTCAACGCTCGTTGGTGGAATGGAGAGAAGGTACTCGTACACTAATTTTAAATTGATCCCTCGAACACCCTATTCTACAAAGATGGTCATTTCCTTTTTAATAAGATTTCTGATTTCTCTGGAACTGCTATTTTTCAATGCCTTCTTAGATCTACTTTTCATCTTAACATTTATAGCCGTTTGTAACCTTTCTTGCGTTGTTTTGGTGACTTTTACAGAAGACGCAGCTGCTTCATTACCAATACTTATATCTATTGAATTAATGGTACTGAATTCTGAATGGGAAGAAGTATTTGCATCTTAAAACACCCGATAACGTTGTACAAGACCCTCTATTCTTTTGGCAATACAACTTTTGCTGTGTGGCGTAAATGAAAAATATGCATCTTCTTCCTATAATCCCTAATTCGTTTTTTTAAATTTCCTACCTCTAAAAAAATTTCAGCTCCGTAGCACATTCGGAAATACATAAACCTTAAAAATTTGTTTAAACAATTGCGAATTTTTAGCGGCCGCATTGTTGCACTTTTTCAAGATTTTCTTTTTTTCTAGTCGGTTTTGCACAAAATCCTACCTAAGAAAAAAATTTCGAATCTCCAGCTCATCTGGAAAAGCCTAAACATTAGTATCCTCCTATATGTATGTTATACTAGTAGTTGGTGCTTGCATTCTGCAAGCATATCATCTCACCTTGAAAAACATTCATTCCTCAGACAGATATTTCATCATTATAAATATTTTTTTAATTTTAAAGATTTCACCTCCGCAGCGATTTTCGTTTTTCCCTTATGTAAAAATAATAGATTAAAAATCCCCAAACTTTGCAATGTTAAGAATGTTATACTTTCTCCATTATGAGGCACTAATTCTACACATTTACGCAAAATTTTAAAGTTGTAGCATTTCTAGAAGTGAAAAAATATTTTTCTAATTGTTTAAATTTTAAACATTTTTAATGGCCGCCGCAATATATTTATGGAGAAATTAAAATTTTTATTTGTGCACATGCACTACTTTGTAAATTACTTGATAATTTCAGCTTCCTAACTCATCCCGTAGTACCCAAACCGTTATCTATTTGTTTAAACTTTAAGAATTTTTAACATCAAAACGAATCAAAATATCAAAATTTGTATAATCCCTATTTTGTTTTTTTACAAATCCTACCTCAAAAAAATTCAGCTCCGTGGCACATTCGGAAATGCATAAACCTTGAAAATTTGTTTAAACAATTGCGAATTTTTAGCGTCCACATTGTTGCACTTTTTCATGATTTTCGTTTTTTCTAGTCGGTTTTGCACAAAATCCTACCTAACAAAAAAATTTCGAATTTCCAGCTCATCTTGAAGTGCCTTAACATTAGTATACTCCTTCTCCTCTGTAAGAAACGTCGATATATAATGATGTATGTTATATCCTCCTCTGTAAGGAACGTCTATATATATTGATATACACACACACACACACTTAAAGTCATGGGATCAGAAGGAATAAAAGCGATCACGAAATTAATTAATAAGATTTACGACACGGGAGAGTGGCCTCGGGATTTTCTAGAAGTAACAATGATCCCTCTAAATAGGAAGCCAAAGGAAGTGTAAAGACTACAGAACAATAAGCCTTCTGACACACACTTCGAAAATATTCAAGAGGATTCTTAATAAAAGGCTGGAGAAAAAGGCAGAAGATATGCTAGGGGAAGATCAGTTCGGTTTCAGAAAAGGACGAGGAACTAGAGATGCGATAGGGGTAGTTAAAATCAAATCAGAAAGGGCAATAGATTACAGTCAAGATATCTGCGTATGTTTCGTAGACTGGCAGAAGGCCTTTGATAGAGTAAATTGAGTAATGTTGATGAAGATACTAAAGGCCATAGGTGTAGACTGGAAAGAGAGGAAACTGATCAGGAATCTATATATGAATCAAGTTGTAAAGGTCAGGTTGGAGAATGCGGAAACCTGCGGAGTAAATATGGGTAGAGGAGTAAGACAGTGCTGCTGCCTATCGCTGACCCTATTCAATATACTTATATGGAGAAAGTCTAATGCAAGAAGCGTTAGAATGCACAGGAGATTTCAAAATTGGAGGAAGGATTATAAGAACAGTAAAATACGCGGATGATCAAGTACTTCTAGCAAGAAAGGAAGAGGAACTCCAGAAAATGATAAATAGACTAGTAAAAACAGGTAGAAAATACGGTATGGAAATAAATACAGAAAAATCCAAGATCATTCGAATATCGGGCAAAGAAGAGAATTTGAACATTAGTATTGGAGGAAAGCCTTTAGAACAAGTTTCAGACTATAAATACCTTGGAAGCATCATAACAAGAGAAGCAAAATGTACGGATGAGATTAGGACTAGAATAGGAAATGCAAAAGCGGCTTTTAGAAGAAAGAAACACATACTTTAGGGGAATATAAAGGAAGATATCCGCGAGAAGTTTATAAAATGCTATGTATGGAGTATGGCATTGTATGGGGTAGAAACATGGACGCTAAGGAAAAATGACATCAAATACTTGGAAAGCTTTTTAAATGTGGACTTGGAGAAGAATGCTGAAGATAAAATGGACAGATAGGATAAAAAACGATGAAGTGCTACGAAGAGTAGGAGAGAAGTGAATGATTATACAGACTATTAGAAAGACGAAGGCAAATTGGGCTGGACATTACCTGAGGAGTGTTAGATGCAAAACTAGATGGAAAAGGGAAATAGGTAGGAAAAGGTTTCAGTTGATAGACGATTTGAAAGGGAAAGACAGTTATCAAGATATGAAGAGGACACCGGAAAATAGGAGTATATGGAGAACCAGGTTTAACCATGAATAATCACGGTGCTGTCTACGGACAGATTGCCTATGATGATGATGATATATTTTAGTAAACCTAATAATAATAAAAATGGCGAAGAGAATTTGTCCATTTAACGATGATCCGGTAAAGGAGTTTAAATTTATTAAACAGGACAGTGCTTTTGTAAATGACAATTCCAAGGTGTACAGTGGAATCTGCAGTGTTCACTTTTTTGTTGCTCATTGAGGTAATAGTGACATAAATCAACACCTGCGAAGCCGAAGGCTTCAAGATGCAGAAAAGGTAGCAGGGGCTTGTAGAAGTGTCAGCTCATTTTTTCCCCAGAGGATTGGACATGTGAAAAAATTGCAGTCAGTGAAGCTATTTTTGCATTTCATAACAGTGCCTCACGGTCAGAGTTTTCGCACAAATATCTGCTTGTCTAGTTTAATCAAAAAGATTTACCAGCCTCAGTTTTCATCTGCCCGTACAAAATCGGAAGCAATTATTTGCAATGTTTTGTCGCGTTATGTATTGGAGCAAGTTTCCGTTGATCTAATTAAATGCAGTAGTGTAACTATTAGTTTAGATGCTTCAAACAAAAAAGAGAACAAACTTTTTCTGTTGTTGTTTGGTATTTCTTAACAGATAATTTTGTTCAAAGTAAAATCTTAGAGTTTGCTTCTTTACCCGGTGAAACATCCGATTTACAATACAACCTGCTAATTGACGATGCAAATAAGTATTCTTTGCAAAACAAGGTTGTAGGATTTTGTGCCGATAATGCAAACAGCAATTTTGGCGGTTGTAACAGAAATAGTCACAATAATATATGGCGTAAACTTGAAAAAGGACTTGCAAGGAATGTTATTGGAATTGGTTGCGGTGCACATATCATATACAACTGCCTTCAATGTGCTATTGAATGTTTGCCATTTGATGTTGAATGCTTTGCAGTTAAAGTTTAGAAGTACTTTCACATATATGCAGTTAGAGTTCATGAGCTCAAAGACTTGTAAATTTGCAGGAGAAGATTATTCTAAGTTATTAGAACATGGAAACACAAGATTTTTATCCTTAGGACCTGCGATAGACAGAATATTATGAGTGTTTAATGGGTTACGTTCTTTCTTTCCCAATAAAAGTGTTCAATGATTAAAAAAAAAACCTATTTGAAGATTCTTGCCTAAAATTATGGATATCATTTAAGAGGGATCAAATTTCAACATTTCAGAAATTTCAGATTCTATAGAAAAAACATGTGTCGGCAACTGAAGTAGCCTTGGGTGTTAAATCTCTTAAAAAAGTCCTTATTGCTAGGAATGAAGAAAGTTTTATTACAACAGATATAACAATTCAACTTAAGTCACTGGTGGAATCTAAAAAGATAAATGATTCCGAGTTTTATGAAATCATTTCAAATTTTTATTCTACCAGTATAGAATATTTGGAAAAATTGTGAGTGGATTTTGCATGTTTCTGCGTGTGCGTGTCTCTTTTTAACTTAGGTCCTGCTACGGTGTTTACCAGCAACCTGCAGCGTGAGTATTCTCTTCCTTTTTACGGTGAAGGAGTTTTTGTTTATTTACTATGAAAGCAATGCTAATTGTGCGTGTGAACTCTGACATGACGTGTAGTGATTTCTATGACAAAATTGTAAAAGATAAAAATTTGTTAAAGAAAATAAGCTCTGCAGAGAAATATAACTTACCTTAACTACTGAATATTGAAAATAAGTAAAGATTTTTAGAATTTTTTGCCTTACCAAAAGTTGTGGTTTCTTGTTTAAACTGTATAAATATAATTATCCTTTCTGTATTACTGAAATGCAAGAAATGTAATTTTTCTATGGCAAATAAACAAAAATAAAGAACTTAGACAAAGGAAGTTTTATGCACTTCTTATCCTTTATAGTTAATAAGAAATATTTGATTCTATCAAAATGGTCCCTAGAATTAGCATGTTATTTTCTACTTTTTGAATAAATTGGTTTCCTCACTGTTTGATACTAATATATATTGCTACCGAAATGAGATCAAAATGTCTTATCTAACGGTAATATTAAATTTAAAAACCCTATCTGTATCGTAAGTAAAATAATTATTTAAAAAGTGTCCTTTTCCTTCTAATAGACTTGTAACGACTGAGTAGCGTTTCTGTCTTTTTAATTGAAACTTATCGGTCGACTTTAAAAAAAATGACAAGTTTACTAATAATTTTTATACACTACAATCATTAGTAATTATATTAACCTTCAGAATATATGAAATAAAAATATTCGGCAACAACTATAAAAGTAGTAGTTTAATATTATATTAAAATTGTGAGCTAAAAATGAAATTTTCATTCTAAAGTTCATTCCTATTAGGATTACTCTTTCCTTGAAAAATTATGTTGACGCAGCGGCGAATAATTTTTCATTTAAAAAAAGAGCTTTTTGCAATTAAAAACGTAGGTCACTCATTTAAATTTAGACTGCTGAGACCATATGAACGCATGAAGTATGGATATTTTCTCTTTATTTAAGATAAATAAATAACAAAAAATACATTTACAATCTACAGAATTGCTCCAATTCCTTCAACTCATGTATTTATTGAAGTGATATCAACCACCCTTTTTAAAATAGTCGTGCAAAAATATTGTTCCGTTTTGTCCCGTTTTCTGAATGGGAAATGGCCCGTTTTCGTCTTGTTGGGATATGGTCAACCTAGGTAAATAAATGTCAGCATAAGTTCCGCCTATCTTTGTGAGTCAGCATTATCAAGCATGAAAATAATAAAATCCGAGCATCATTCCACTTTAACCACTTGGACAACTGAAAGCGGCTAGCAATAAGCAGATACCTACTGCCATGCAGTACAAATCATCCACGTCTACTTTATGCTGTGTAATGAATTTGATTAAATAATTCATATTGTATAGAAGAACAAATTTATTTCAAATAAATTTTTATTTTAAATAATAAATATTTTAAATAGTTCTTTGATAATTTGCTGCCGGTAGATCACGTTAAGAAAAGAGGTAAAATAAACTGGATAAAAGGATCACCATCCTCCAACACTAGCTTTCTCCAATCTATTTCAGACACCCCTGCTCGAAAGAATATTTAATGGTGAAGATGGACGCAAGTGGAAAGTGAGAAGTAGATCCCAAGCTTGTAGTGTGATCGTCCCTGCTATAGAAGATCCCTCCCTCAACCGCAGTGTCGCGACACAATGGTTTGCCGTGAAGTGTGCCGCCGAAAATTTTGATAACGGTTTGTTGAAAATAAAGCAAATTTTCTTAAACAGAGTTTTTGTCTTTTTCTTGGATCTTTTTTTAACAACAATAAAAAAATGTTCAGACTTAAACTCTTAATCATTACGCTCCACTTCTTTTTTAGGTCGGCGATTGTAGTTTGCAGTGTGTCGCGCATGTGTCACGTAAGTCGCCACGGAAAAAAAGATGGAAAATTATACTCCATAAATGGAATACACAGATATTTCAAAGGCTTTCTTAATGGGAAATACGTATGGAACAGTATGGAAATATTAGGTGATTCTCGAATTTTTATCCTCGAAACTATAGTCTCGGGGACTATCTTGTAGTATCTTGTTCTCTATCCAAATAATTTTTTAAATCTATAGGTCACAGATAACATAAGAGAATGGGAGAGAAATATATGAATTTTTCATTGTTGTTTGCTGAGAGTGCCGTCTTGGCGATCGATGTAAACAAAATATGCAATGTTTTGCTCGGGATTTTCTCGAATTTTTATCTTCAAAACTATGTTATGTAGTCTCTGAACCACCTTTTAGTTAACGTTGTTCTCTATCCGAATAAATTTTTGAATCTATACCTCGCAGATCATATATGCGATGTTTTACTCGGGATTTTCTCGAATTTTTATCTCCGAAACCATAACTCGTAATTACGTAATCTCGCGGACTTTCTTGTAGCAAATGTTGTTCTCTATCCGAATATGTTTTTAAATATATACCTTACAGATCATATAAGAGCTAGGGAGATAAAAGTTTTATTACGACGGACGGACGGACGGAACAGACGTGCCCATAAGGCGTTCCGCTATTACCGCTTTTCTGGTGAATAACGCCTAAAAGGCTGAGAACCGCTGCTTATTGCCGACAAGAATATGTACTTATTTTTACAACCTCCTGCCCAGAAAGGTATTGCAGTAATGGAAAATTTATTAACGATAAGGCATCTATATTAAGAGCGCTATTGAGATAGACGAGTCACCTATAAAATCTATTACAGAACGATGAACGCAAAAATCCATACAATGAACACGCTTCCTTTGTACCAAACAGAAGATAGTCTAACGAAATCTACTGAGAAAGGAGATTAAAAAAACGGCTTACTGTAAAAATTTGGTGTAATTCCATAGACAGAGGAAATTTACGGCGAATTTACACACGAATCCCCATTCTGCCAATACTTTACATCTTTTTTTCAGCAGACTATATACGTAAATGTAAAAAATCTAGTGATACCCGCCAAAACTTTGCGAAGTGAGTCAGAAATCTGCATGTTCAACCGAGCAGTCACACATAGTTCGGAGATTGATTTATCTTGCAATTGCCCACGACTCGTCTGTAAAAATGAGGTCCACTTAATAACGAATTGAAACGAAATGATGATGGCTGCAACGACAATTTAACTCAATGAATTATAAAAAAGATATACCGCACTACATTCTTGTTCATTCCGTCAGCCAAACCGACTTCTTACGTCGGTGTTTAAGGTGGAATATACGGAGAATGCTATCAAATAGCAAGTTATGTAAGAAGAAACTGCAAAAGTGTTTCTTTACCTTTTAAAATGCTTATTTCTGGACTGTTTTTGAGAGTCGTGCCTTGTCACTTTCGCTATTTACGTTATGTAACAAATACTATCGAACATGGGAATTTGATAAAACCGATGAAATCGTCGATTCGAAATTCGTAAAACCACTCGTACTTCTACTATTACAACTAATTACGGAGCGAGTTTTTTTCAGCCCTCCCACAACAACCCCACACTTGGACAAAAAAACAATTCCATGGGCCTGCTTACGCTTTCATCACGATGCAAGAATGACTGTTAAATAACAAAGGCGAATTATAATAGTACGTTCGAACGATCGCCCAAGACGCGGAATAATCTTTGTTAACTCCGGTCGATACGCAAGAATACATCGTATTTTATGCAATAAATAAACTCTGAAGGCTGAGGTGGCGTCACGACACGACATCAACTGACATAACATTCACGTAGATAGGAAGTTAAAATCAGTCTGTCGCGAAAGCGACGCCGCTCAAATTGTTGGAATTCTTTTGAAAATGAGTGTACAGTAAGCCCTCGTTAGTACGAACTCGGCTAACAAGAAGACTCGGTTAACACGAACAAATATTTTCCCTGGCCCTGAATGTATAGATTAATGTATATCAGTTGGTTGATTAACACGAAATTCGCTTAAGACTAACTTCGAACAAACTTTTGAGACCAAGAACTCAATTAATCGGCTAACACGAACACTTGTTTTAGTCAAACATATTTTAGAGTCAGAAGACTTTCTTTCTGGCATATTGAGAGGTTGTTTGTGTATACTGTTATCATTCACGATATTCAGCGGCATGCCTGGCTGCGAGAGCAATTCTAATAAGGATATACGACTGCTAAATGCCAATGCGCAAGTTATTGGGAGGATAAGGAGTTTTTGCACCGTTAATCTCGCCTAGCGGTGCGGAGACATAAGTGTTTTTCTCTCACTCCTCGGGGTCGCTGTTAGATCTTTGATAGGAGAAGTATGAGCTCTTGAAAAAGAGCCCGAGTGTCTGGTGTGTTTACAAAAGAAGTTGAACGGGAAGCAAGATATTTGTGCAGCCTGCGAGGTGTTCCTCTCCACCTGGAGGCGTTTAACACAAGACATAACACTCTCAACCATTCTTCAAGTATAGTAAAAAGTTATGATTGTTTCTCTCAAAAATGCTGTGAATTATTTTAGAAATGAATAAGAAAATTCGTGAAAATTTAAGAAATCACGCTGTTAATCACGTCACACAGTGAAAATTACAGCAGAATTGTTAAGAATCTCTTACAACATCAATGTTCTGTATGCAGGGGCGGACACAGGGCTAGGCGACTGCCTAGTGCATGGGTGCACAACATACGGCCCGCGGACCAAATTTGGCCCGCCGACAAATATTGTATGACCCGGCAGGATTTAAATCAGCTGGTGCTTTCGTTTTCCGTAAAAACTACAAGTGATATTTGTTATGGATATTTATCGCATGTGTGGACAAAATTTCTCTCTTATGAAATTAATCAAAGCTTCATTACGTTCAGCACTGACAGATCAGAGTTTAAGAGACATTCTAAGAGCAGCAACTGCCAGTAGGTATTACTCCAGATATAAGTGGAATGGTGAGAGAAAAACTGCGCAACATCTAGCATCGAGTAAGTAAATTATATTTGTTTGTCCCCTCATTTTGGTCGCATAAAAATTGCACGTCAAAGTTGTTATTGTAATTACTGAATCTAACAATAGTGTACTTAAATTTTTTATGCACAAAAATTTCATAACGTGGCCCGCCAAGGTCCAATCAATGTCGATTTTGGCCCCTTGTCAACTTTTGAGTTGTGCACCTCTGGCCTAGGGCCTCACGCCTCATAGGGGCATCGCGCATGATTCCTAAAGACAAACTAGGAAAGAAACGCGTTTACGGTGATGCGTGAGCAATGGAGCTCGAAACATCGTCTAGAAAGCTTTCGTGGATGTTTATTTGGAGAATAGCGACGAGCGATTAAAAGAAACATCTGAAAAGCGGAAGAAAGAAACACTGAGCGTGTGCAGTCACGCACGGAATGCCGTCGTGAAGAGAGTAAAGACAAATGTAAAGCCTCCTGTGTCAAGGTTAAAAGGTTTTACGGATGTGTTTGAGATCGGGTCGAACGATGAAAAGTAACAGACCTCAACTAGCTCCACCTCACACTTGGAAATCCAAAATCAAAACAGAAATTTAATTCCACCGCTCTTTTCTGGACGTAAATTGTATGTCGGACGGCGGGATATAAAGTTCTCGCCAGATGACGTCGGATGGCGTTCAGTCAATATGCCAGCAGTTTAATATTAGAAGTGAAAGAAATGTTTGCACGTATTTCTACAAGGTCTCTTTCTTGTTCAAATGAAAAAATGTTGCGTGGACTATAGGCTTGGGCTTAAAAATTGGTTGATGAAATTCCTCCCTTGAAATTTCTCTATTGTATCTAGTATCCTGGACTCTTCTCTGAAGAGTTGTAAATGGAACTTTCTCATGATCTGCAACTCCACGTATACTTAACTGTCCATTGAGTGTGTTGGGTAAGGCCTGGCACCAGGGCCGGCGGAACGGGGAAGCAAAACAGGCAACTGCCTAAGACACCAGGGAGAGCAAATGTTTTGATTTCACGGTACTATATATGTGTCTGTATTCTTTTTTATCTTTCATCTTTTGTTGATTCATTTTGTAATATTTTTCATGTGCATTTGTGTTTTATATACCTTTATATTCAAAATGATTTCAATTCCTCTTCAATGCTGTGCACTATCCCAATCCTAAAAGCAGAGCCGGTCTTAAGGGCGGGCATGCCGGGCGGTCACTCGGGGCAGCTGAATTGTACATTATGCACTCTATAAAAACTGGGAGAAAATATTTGGCTAGATACGTTTCATAATTTTTCACGGATGCGATTAGAAGATTTAATAGTAATACAATTATATCGTTTAGTGACATTTTCGTACTGGAAAATGTGTAGACCCCCTGCCAAAAAAAATATGGTCTCCAATTTGAAACCCTAAAAAAATATGGACCTTCTTTGGCCATGGGTCTCCCGCAGCGTGGAAGTATCCGGTACGCCACTGGCGTTAGTTAAACGTACATATGTCTGGTGGTAGAAAAATTGGGATCCGTGTCTTCCCAGAAATGCTGTTGAATCTGGGTAGAACGGTGCGGAGATGGGAGAGACTAAAAATGCACCTCGTTATTCGGAAAAAAATTATATAGTCAATAGAGAGGAAATGGCGTGAAGTTCAGGGGTGGTCTAAGGAGCAAGCTCCCATTTTGGAGAAAAGTTCTCCAAGTGTGTTTAAACATAAAAAGGGCGTGGCATTGGGTGAATGGTGTGAAACAAATTAGTTACAGGATACTGCTACAGTGCAGAAGAGAGAGGTCTCTGTGATTGGAAACACTTAAATATGGTTATCCGGATTTTGATACCTAACAGTGTTTCGTCCAAGACTAACTCTCCGCCATTCCGCTGCAAGAATTTCGTTAGCGTGTTAATAGGCCCTATGCGTTTGTGTCGGGTGGCAAAAATGGTTCTTGGTGTGAAGTGGTCAGTGTGAAAGAGGGGTTACTTATTCTTTGTCTCCTTTCGTTTTAATATTTTTTTACGTTTAATTAGTTTTTCCAATTCCATACCTATCACCCGTGATCGTGACAATTCGTTTGCGCCACTGACTAACACTTTTTTCTGAGGGCGGCCTAGTCCCTTTATGCCCTGTGGATGCCACAATTTCAATATAATACTCGGCGACATGGCAGAGTCATCTATTGCTAAATCGCTTTTTGAAGTTTGGCAGCAAATTTATGTGCCTTTTTCTGGCCTGACACAATTATGGCAGGTTTTTAAAAATCGTGTTACTAATTTTACAGTAAAATAATTATCTGAAACTCGTTGGGAATGTAACATTAATTGCGCTGAATTGATCCGGTTTCAGTTGGCGACGTTTATGACGCGTTAGTATCTGTTTCAGAAACAACCAATGGCCTAAAACGCCGAACAGAAGCACTTTCATTTGCTAAAGAACTGAAAAACTTTTAATTTTTGATGATTTTAGTGTTTGGTACGATATTCTCGCCCAAATTGTTGCTAGCAAGATTATGCAAAGCAAAAATATGCAGTTAGATAAAGTATTATTACTTTTACAAAGCAGAGAACGTTTCTTAATGCAATTCAAAGAGAATGGCTTTGATATTTTGAAAATCTAAGCAAAAGAGCTTGGAAAACAATTTGAAATGGATCCAGAAGTAGTCGTTTCTCTAGTGGGATCATCTGTTTGACGACGAAAAATAAATAAACTATTTTCACATGAAGGTGAAGACGAAGGATTTTAAAAGCGTAAAAAGCGATATTGTCTGATAAAAAAACCAAATAGCTACCAGGTTGGTCTCGGTCGTGTAAACTTGCTGAGAATCGCGTTTAACTTTGACAGAAGAACCGATCGCGCTCCCCGTCAAATCCTGAGCGTCCCCTTGAGAGGGTGTGCCTCAAGTTTGCCCACCTCCTACCTAAAGTTTACATATTAGTTCCTAGCGCCTCAGAATTAGAAATATTATTCCTTGATTACGAGTTTCCTGAAATGAAACAATTAAATAAAACCTTAAATTATATTTAGTGTTCGCACTCTGAGATTTACATTTCTCAAAGAAACAAAAGATAAAAGTCGGAATTTATCTCCACTATCTTCTCAATAGCAAACCGAGACTCGTTTATTCAAAGGACAATGCCTTATTGAGTTCGTTATTGCTGAACTAAGATACGAGGGAAGTCAACCGAGAGTATGATTTCCACAATCGAGCAGGCAGAAGCTGTCGCGCTAATATGGTATTAACACGTTTTCTAGAGTCTGATCTAATTGGCACGAAACCAGCATACGTTCTACACACCGAGGAAGCCATCATCGATCCGTGCAAGCAAGTATATATTATTTTTAACTTAAACTTAAAATAGGCATCACAAATAACGGATGCTAAAAGCATGAACTCTAACGACAGTGACGAAAAATAAAGTCTAAGATAAAAAACAATTAGCTTTAATTTTTCCAGTGAAGGCAAACGACGAAGAAATTACTCAGTGAGTCACTGCTAGAGTTTTAAAAGTTATGACAGGCATCAGATTATGGTAATCAGTATCATCTAATGATTTAGACCCTCACTATGGAGACAGAATATTGTTCTAAAAAGGTTTTGCTTCTAAGAGTTCACACATACGTGATTAGTTATCAAAATTAAAATAAGGATCGCATAGCATTTGAAGCAATAAATTCACTTTTAGCAATGTATGAGGAATATAATTAAGCACGTACTCATTAACTTCCATTTTGCATGCTCGCCATTCGACTGTTCCATTTCGAAACGCGATATCTTCGGAAAGAGGTCGCCCTTTCCATCATCTACGCTTTTAAATCGTGCGCACGCGACCTCAGATCGCCTTCGCGTCGAAAAAACCTCCGCAAACACACAAGAGGGCCGTCGGCTACCACAGTACACAGTAATCGGTTGTTACCCGAATCGATGGTTGCCGAAACGAGAGGAATCGCGCAGAGCATACAACCGCGATCAACAACAACGTGGAAGGCGCGTGCGAAACCACGAGAAACGTAAAGAACGAGATCGTTTTGTTTACCACTTGCGGATGTAAATTAGTCTTTGGGTCGGAGGAGGTTATCTCGGGGGGAGGGGGCGGTCGTGTGGCAGGAGGCGAGGGAGGGGGCGGGGGAGGGAGCAGGACGAGGAGAGGCGTGGGAAGACCGCCGCCGCTCTCCTCTCACGCACGCGACCCCCGAAAGGGGGCGGAGGCCGCCTTGCGTGGTCGTGTGTATCCCTCCCCTTAAACCCTCCCTCCCCTTCGTTCCCCCCTTTCTTCCTTCTCTCCCTCTCTCTCTTCTAAGCGCATGCGCGTTACTCCCTCCCCTCCTAGAAGCCCTAGCCGCCCATCGCTCACGCACTGCACTTACGCACGAAAGCTGACGTGGGCGCGTGACTTCGCGGCGGGATCGGTCGTCTCGCACTCCAAACCGCCAACGCGCGTAGTATCCGCGAGTCATTGAAACGGCCCAGAATTGCCCCATTCAGCCCTCAGACCGCCCAAGCACAAGGTGGATATCGTTCCTGATGGTGCGGGACGGCGGCGTGGCCTTTCACGTTTTACAGATTTTTATATTTTGGAATTTTACTTTTGTTTTTCAAATAGTTCTCGAAATGATCTGTACAGCTAAATTAAAAATACTTTCCCACAAAATCTACAAAATTATTAAAATCCGTTGGAAAGCATTAACTATTGACATTGTTTTCCATTATTGGGTGAAAATTAAATATCTTCATAAAAATGCTCAATGCTCGAATAGATTCGTAAATAAATCGTAATTAAGTTTTTCCAAATGTCCAACCGCGAGAATATGAAAATATAAATATTTGCCTTCGCCTTCTCTTAAATACGAGCAAATTATTCAACCTGATCTCCTTTCACCTGCCAAACAACCGCCTCGACCCGCGTTGACAGCGTTGTGGTGCTATTCTAACAATAAGCTGTTTCTGGTGACAATCGCTCACTTTACCAAGTTGGATGAGTTTATAATTAATGGCTTTTCAAATGTGACTTCGTTTTCTTAACCTAGGCTAAAATACATTGTACATAAAAAAGAGAATAAAAAATGAAACGACCAACTCAAGGTTTTGAATTGGCAATATAAAATATAATAGATATGCTGCAATTTTATTTACTTATAGTATTTATTATTTTTTAATTTAATTTATTACTATTATTTTTATTTTTAAATGTAATTAAGTAGATGTATATACATTGATGTTTCCCAAATATTTATTTATTTTTCTAAAGCAATATGAATATGAAAATGGATGAATATGAAAAGAAATAAACGAAAGAGCTTTTAAACTAGGTATGTTCATAATATTTTTAAGACAAATTGTATTTACATTATTTGGCGGTTGAGTATTTTCATATATTAACTAATATTTTACTTGCTGCGAACGGTAATATTTCTTTTCGAGATTTAGAGCCTGGTATTTATTGAATTTCAAAATTTTAGAGATTCTGAGTTCCTTTCGAATTTCGCTAATGCGACATAGTACGGTTTGGCTTGCGATCAGCCGTAAGCAATTACTCTGAAAAACTTCTAACTTATGTCTTTTTTCTTTGGATGTACTATGAAATTTTTCCCTGCAATAAACAATATGGGTAGAATTATTGAAATATGTATGCATAATTTATAATAGGTTATGAGCGGATTGGCTTTACATAACAGGAGCAGCACCATGTTCTTAATAGCTATGGTTTTGGCTAAGGTAGGTTTTTTATTCCATGAAAACTTATTATCCAGGATTATCCCTAGAAATTCGTGACTTTATATCCTCAGCATCAAGGTACCTTCCATGGACGGTAGTGCTTACGTGCCAAATTTTCCACGACGCATTCGCTTTTCGTTGGATTAATTTTTATTTGGGATCTGGTTTGGCAAAGGTCTTCCGTGCCATTTGCGTGCATAAAAATGTCGGTATTAAGTGTCGCAGGTATATCATTTACAAATATATGCTCTGATTTAAAATTTCCCCTTGGGGGCACCTGAATTTATTGTCTTGGCGGTTGACAGGGCATTACCGTTGGAGACATGGAATTTCTCTCCCGAAAGGAAGTTGACTAAGATTTTGACGACGCATTCAGCGCAAATAATACTAACAACTTTCCAGTTAATCAACGACGATACTGTTCTCTGGCTACTCGATTGGTATAACTATTCATCAATCAAGTTATAAGAGCTACATATATATATACGTGTGTGTGTATATATATATATATATATATATATATATATATATATATATATATATATATATATATATATATATATATATATAAACTTAAGGAAAAGAAAATGTAGTGATGAGGGTGGCAACAAGGTGTTGAGGTAAGCCCAGCGGACACTTACCAAGTTGGCAGGCTGCTGGGGGCGTCGAAGAGACACGTAAAACACACGAACACACAAAAACACTAATAAACACGCAAGCTTATCGGTCCTCTGCGAAAGAGTAACGTAAAGTGGCCAATATATATATATCGCTTCTAGATCATGAAGGGAATTCGAGTAGTATCGATAATGCTCGTTTGCGAGCGGAATCGAGGAAAAATAAGAGCAGGGCAAAAAAGTATTACTCAGTAAATAGCTACGAAATTCAAATATATCAAGGGCGCGGACATTTAACTGAAATTCTTAACTTTGATTCATAACATAAAAAATGTTAAAACAACGTCCAAAGTATTTTATCCGGATTCAAACAAGTTACAATGCTACATATGATGGCTAAGGTCTTTTTCCTAATGTGAATTGCATTATTCAGTCTATAAAATTACTCTCTTGTAGTTGGTTAAAAAACGTCGTTTTTTCAATTAAATCAAAATATCTATTTAACTGTATTTTATTATTACATAGACTAGCGCAATTACTCGTCGAATATGACGGGATTATGTTATAAATATTCCAAATATATTTTATATCGATATGAAAAATCAGTAAGATATGTTAAATGATAATAACAAATAAATAGTAATATTCCCTCCCTGCCTCTCGCTGTGCTTCTCTTCCCTTCTCTCTCTTTCTCCTTCCCTCTCTGCCTCTCTTTTGTCTCACCTCCCCCCTCTCTCATTCCCTCCTGTCCCGATCCATAGCTCTCCCTCTTTTTCTCCGTTTCCCTTTTTATCTCTTTCCTCCCGTCCTATTCTAATTCTATACCTTCCTTACTCTCTATGTACTTTTTATTCTATATCCCTTCCTTCCGATCTCCCTCCACACTATCCCTTCTCTTTTACTCTACACATATACTATAGTCGTTTATATAAGCAAAAGAATACAAACTAAATCATAGTCCCATTAGGATTACGTATTTTCGAGAAAAATCCTACAATAATTTAAGAAAATCTATGCACTCGTATATATAACACGTATGCGGGTTGTGACAACAATTGACTCTCGAAGTTTAACAATAATGTGGTCAGCAAGGTAACATCCCCTCTAAAAGCCGATATTTTCCCAAATAACGGAAATTTTGAAAATTGGACGGAAAATCTTTTGGAAAATTTTGCAGCGAATTGTTTTTTTTTCAATTTTACTACTAAATAAAACCAATTGCAAAAAGAATCAGGTCAAAAGCTTGTTTAGTCTTCGAGTTATTCAAGTTCAAAGAGCGTTCCGGACAGAGGGACATAAGCAAATTATTATATACCGATTGTCTGAATAAATGCGAAACAAATTTCTACACATAAAAGCCAGCTAATGTTGTCATATGAGTTGTCTGTGCGAGCATAAAGTTTCAGACGTTCAAACACATTTTTTCTAACTAAAATACGGGTTTTGTTAAACAGCGAAGGTTTAAGGATGGATCTCTGAGAGTCGGACAGTTCGAGAAATCCTTAGTAAGTACGCAAAAAGGAAATCAGGAGGAATTTTCATAGCACAAAAGTAAGGAAGATATAATGAAATCAAGTTTTCCCGAAAGAGGTCCGTCGCTATGGGGGAGGGGAACAATCGGGGTGAAAGACACTAGGGTGAAAGATGCTCTAATTCAAATTTGATGTTGAGGGGCACAAACCAATTTTCCTCGGGACCCGCACCGCTATAGCCTTAGTAAACCACACAAATTTTTATCGGTGAAACAACTCCTTCAGCCATAAAATTTATTAAAATCCCGATGCATTTCGCCCACTAAGTGGGTCTCTTCAGGGTCGAACTTGTATCGACAGTGACTGAAAGTCAACACAGTTGAGCCATAAGTTAACCAAGATACCAACCTTTATAACTACACAAATGGTTATGAAACAAATTTAAATATAAATCAATCCTGGAGGATAATTTTCGAGCAATTCCCCTAGCCAAATAAAAGTAGATTATTTACAGATTGTAAGACAAGAAGTAATTGCAAGTACAAGATTGTTAATTATTTCCTGAAACTGAAAAATAGATCTTTCGCATTTGCATCGTAGGCTCTTTTCCCACAATATTAACTTATTTCTGTCGACGGACTGATTTATATAGGTTGTTCAGGTAAAACATTACCTAAAATCTAACAAAATCGCGGGAAAAAACATTTTAAAGTGAATTTTCATAACTTTTAGGAGTATATCCATGGTGTATTGCACGGCACCACCATTTGATCCTATCTCTTCATCTACAGTGAACAATGGGCACAACGGCTATTCCTCAGACCATGAATATCTCGATGTGGTTTTCAAGTTCGAATATAAAGTAAATAACCGTGTCAACCCTTCTCCTTTGAGTGAACTCTACCACTCATCACACTCGCCATTCTTCTTGGTCAGTATGTACACTGCTAGAATGGTCAGAACTTGGAAGAAAGTCTATTGGAGATAAATAACGACTTTTTCAGTATCTTTTTGCACATTCATCTTCAAACAAAAGGGATTAATAACATTCTTAACTTGATCTTGAGAATGAACTCAACTGTAACTTTGCTCGGAACAGTCACTGTTATGCTACTTCATCTTGTCGTCATTACACAGTCCTCCGTCGTCGCAATTGGAAACGAAACAAAGACTCTATACAGACAGCCATGTGCGAAGTTATAAAGATCAAGTATTTAATCGTAAGAATAGGAGCTCCGTAATACATTTTAGAATTAAAGGGCGCTGTTTTTGTGATTATCTTTACCCTTGATTAGTAGGTATAATTTGGATTGAACACATTCCAAGACGTTGTCTGCTGACAAACGTTTTAATTGCAATAACGTGGGGCAGATTAAATGCACTCTACCTTTGAAAAATTATTCCGCGTAATGGTGCACGCAAGATATCAGTTTTAGTAAAGTTTTTGCCACGTTATGCTGTCAGATCAATTTCCAGGAGTTTTTCGCAAACATAAGGAAGACCAAATGCCACACTTCCACAGTTTTGTGATTGGAGACAGTAGAAAAAAATAATAATACTAACTGATGAAAGGTTAAAATTTAATTCTATAAGCAAATCTGTTCGGAACAGCTGTGGTAACACACATTTCAAAGCTTGTTCAAAATCCCTTATCAAACGATAAAATTTACGTGAAAATTTATGTCAATGACTCATTAATAACGTCTCAAAGTTTGTTTAGTCAAATAAATGACATCCCGCTATCGATAGTTATTTCTAATATTGGGGATTATTTCAGATATAGTATTTATGACCTGAACTAGGACATGCCTTTGATTAATAGATTAATCAGTAAATCGTTAATTACTTAATCATTAATTAATTATTTAAAAAACGATTTAAATGATTCGTTTTTTTATCCGATTTTCCTTCAACCATCTCCCATTTTCATAACGCAAATTCGCACCGAGCGGGTTCGTAACTTGTATCTTGCCGTACATCAAATGATTAGTGAAAACAGAAATGCAAATTTTTCTGGTTTGTTATTATACTGTGAGGAGATGTGTAATTCACCCCTGGAAGATAATTCGCCACTCCCACGTCCATCTACATTTACATGTTTCGAAAACATGATAACGAAAATTAAGTTTTAGTAGCTTGATAGCACACAACCACCACATAAATTGAGTAAGGTAGAGGAACTTGATGCTTTTCAATAAGAGAAAAAGTAAGTGTAAAACCAATAACATTGGATGCGGATTTTTAACCCCAAGAAATCGTGAAACGTATAAGGAAAGCAATGGCTATCTTTGAGAGCAGCAATGAATGTCGCAATTCATTGTAATAGATTATTAAATAGTTTGACTTCCAACTAAGTGTGGAGTCAGAGAGAAGTTTCAATGCAGTTGTACCTTTTGTTACAAAACAATTGTCACCGTTGAATGATGAGACTATAGCTTTCTTCGGTATTAAATCATTCAAGAAAAAAGGATAAATCACTGCCAAGGTGTGTTTGTTTATTTACTAGTTCCATTTGTTTCGCGAAAAAATAAAAAAAATATTTCACATACTTTTTAGAAGAATTTCATTTTAAATCGTATTTATCGGGCAATCATTGATTAATTTTTTAAATTAATCATAGACAATTTTCCCAAAAACTGGTTAACCATTCTTTAACCTTATCGCCATAAGTTTGGTGACATTTGATAACCTATTCGTCAATCTTATTCTGAATGCATCTCATTGTAGAAAAACGCGAGAGCAACTCGAACATTAAAAATAGAACAAAATGAGATTTTAAATTCTGAAGAGTTGGTTCTTCAATATTTCGAAGGTTAATTAATTTTTTATTTGGCAAATCTTCGTAATGTAACCATTATAGATAATTTGTTCTCGGGCAGTGCAGGTAATTTTATGCCGTTTATATTTCTTACCTCAAACTACAGAAATGCCGCACGCTTGTGAATGCACTTTTGAAATAACTATCGTCGAGTTCAATCCTAAAATAGACAGCATTACGTACGCGTCTTATTAGGAACGATTGCATCTCTGGCGGAAGAGGCCTCTGTTTTAGGCTGCTGCACTCAATTAATCGTCGCCCGAGATTAATTATCGCAGAAATAATAATAGCGAAGAAAAGGGGAGGGGCGAGAAAAAGAGGGTTCGGATGCGAGAGAGGGTTTTGACGGCAGAGGGAGAAGGAGGAAGGGGGGCTACGGGTCGAGGGTAAAAGGGGAGGGGGGCGAAGAGACTGAGCGTTCCGCAGAAAGGGTGTATGGGATGGGGGAGGAGTATGTGGAGCCTGTGGGATGAGGGACGGGTGGCCTACGGATCCGTGGGAGAGAGAGAGGACCGTGGGAGGGGCGTGCTCGGTGCGGGAGAGGGCCCTCTGAAGGGGAGGGGCCCCCAAACCCTCCCCTTCCCCGGCCGCCGTCCAGACGCACGTACAAGCGTGTCGCACCGCCGGCGATCCAGTCAGTGTCTCGGCAGCGGCCGTCGCGGCAACACGCTCAGCCTCTCGCAGATCTCTCGTGCCTTCTTCCGGCGCACGCGACGGACACGCGCTCGCCCTCTCTTCCTCCCACGCGCGCGCACGTGCCCGGGAACTTAGCGCCGAGAGGCAACGTCCGCATCTTCGCTTTGGATCGAGTGCTCCTCGGAAGGACCACACGGCGGCGCCTGCGCTCCTTGACCGCACCCGCTCGCCGCCCCCTCGACGACGTTGCGTCCGCGCGACAACAGCACCGCTGGATACCCACGGGCAACACCCCTCGGCCCCGAGGGCGCCAGACGCCGCTAAGCTGTGGGGATCGAGGGCCTTCGGAGGCGGGGCAGTGGCGCCCTCCTTTCCGGGGAGCCTGCTGCCCCCGCCGCCCTACCCGGGGGCGGAGGAGGCGGCGGCGAGGGTCGGGGGAGGGAGGTGGCCCGGCGGTCGCGGTGGAAGTGTGACTGACAGCGACTGCGAAGACGTCTTCTCGGAAGAATCTTCTTCAAAAGACCGGTGAGTGAGTGACCGGGCGAGTGGGCGGGATTAAGGGATGGGCAGAAAGAGTGGGCGGAGTGCGCGCGAGACTGTGCACCGTCTAATCGCTTTTGGAATCGCCTGAGTGACGTGAACATCTTAAGCGATGCGGAATTTAGGTGGTTAAAATAAAACGGGCTCATTGAAATTACATGAATGCTCCAATATAAGCACAAAAGTTTCGCGACTCAATCAGAAATATTTAAAACGCCATATCTTAATGGACTAGAATCTCTACCGGTTGTTTTATAGAGGTTTTACTACTTGTCAACAACCGTTAATGAAAAATAAATTAATCAAACTAACACACCGTAGAACGAAAGGTGAATAAATTGAAATACTGCATCTAAACATGACATTCAAAATAATGTATAATGAATGAAGTTTTTGGTTAAATGTTAAAATTGGGTGACTCCATCGATTTACGTCGTCACAGTAAATTCGCAGTTGGACCTAGCAACGGAGAAGGGTCCATGAAATAAAATTCTTTAAGTGGTTCTAATAACATTGAAGGGGACATCTCTTTGAAAACGTTGAAATGCGGAGGAGATTTGTGCTTTGAAATTCTCATTTATCGCACGTTATTCTTGGGGAAAACTATCTAGGTGGCAACAAAAGTTGCGTTATCTGAAGAAAAAAAATGACGGGCGAGGTCTTAAAAAATGTTTGTTATCCTTCCAGCTGTTCCTCGCCTAGCGAGGCTGCAGATAATTGTCACGTGATGAGTCGCAAGAGGAGGCGTGGGATCATAGAGAAGCGGAGGCGGGATCGCATCAACTGCAGCCTCTCGGAGCTGAGGAGGCTGGTGCCGTCGGCGTTCGAGAAACAAGGATCGGCGAAATTGGAAAAGGCCGAAATCCTTCAATTGACTGTGGACCACCTGAAGATGCTGCACGCCAAAGGTGAGCTTATTACTATATTCATCATTCATGGCCAAGTTTTTTTCGTGTCGGTGATTATTTTAATTAAAATATATAAAAGTTCTCGCAAACACAAGTAGGTATAGATTATCTGATGCTTTATTATGTTCGACTGTAATTCTTCAAACAAATGGATTTAAAACTTGCAGTAGGTCAATCGAGACAAAGTAGTTAACAAAAATTTTCATAAATTCATTAACTATATATATAAGCTGGCAGGCGAAGAGACACGTCCAAAACACGCACACAAAAACACGAAAGCTTTTTGGGCATATGCCCTTCATCAGCGATGGAGAGAGAGTAACTATATATATATATATATATATATATATATATATATATATATATATATATATATATATATATATAGTACTTAGTTTAGGTAACAAATTTAACAAATAACAATTTTTAAAATGTAACATTTATCCTAGATGTGTATTATTTTCATGGAGTTAACATATTGCAAAACCACATTCCGGTGAAAATGATAGTTTACCTTCCGATAAAGATCATTAAAAAATCATATTACACATTTTTTGTGAAAATTTTACGGAAAATGATAACATTCCATTCTCAGCTACTTTGGATGGCGGCTTATCGAATCGCCTGGTTCACTCCTTACTTCTCATTCCACTCTGGTACCCTCTGGGATCTCTCCCCCCATCTCCTCCGTTCTCTCCCTTCCCCCCCTCTGCTTCCCCTTCCCCCCCTCTGCTTCCCCTTCCCCCCTCCCCTCTCTGGCTAATCATCCTCCTCTTCTCTACATCCTTTTCCTCCTCCCTTCCCCTCCCACCTTATTTCGCTCATCCTATCACTCCCTTCCCCTTATCTTTAGCAATTCTTTCTAACAGTTCTAAGAGAAGGACGCTGCGGTGTTAGTAGAGAAGAGAAATACTCGGAGGAATCGAAGGCCGTTTTCGGCATGTGAACCATTTGAAGGACTTACTTAAGTATATCGAATGATCTGTTATTAGGATTTACTGACAGCAAAACCTGTATCCGGAATATTATTTTTAAGGTTTCATTGTTACATTTCATATCGAGGCTAAAAATAAAGAGCCCGACAGATTGTTTACTTCTGTAATTTATTGGACTAAAACATAGAAATTATTCTGATATAAATGCCCGCATTTAATTTTTATCTAAACGTAAGTTATTTTCAGTTAATGCTATAGCTTAACGGTATAATCTGCCATGGACTATCATGCTCATATTGCACACTACACTAAACTTGGGTTTGGCATTGCAATGGATTGATACGTATTAGTTCGTCGAATTCGAGATTCAAGGGGACGCAAAAAGTTCGACTAATTAAACTTCATTTGAAAATGATATATTCGGCTGCATTCCGCCCTTTTAATCGCTTCTGTTCCTTTAAATCTCTTTCCTTTTTCTAAAGATGCTTCCTCGTTCCCACGGTGTATCCTATGAGCAATGAAGTGCCACATAAACACAGCTGACCCTTAGCGAAACCTTTATCCCGCCTCCTTAACTTGCCCTCTCCCGTCCTTATCCTTCATTTCATCCCTCCATTTCCATTTCCTCACACCCCTCTCTCTCTCTCTCGCACACGCAAGTACCTTTTTAAGGGTCCTACTGCGCAATTAAACCATCTGGATTTTTTATTTCAGTTATATCACAATAACAAACTTTAAAAGGCTGCGCATTGACCGCAGAAATTTTTTGGCTTTTAAAATTTCGAGGTCACTTAGATTTGTTTTTTTCAGAAATGTTACTCGAAAATAAAGGTTTGATTACAATGCAAAGCTTTTGTTTATCAGCGTCTAACTAACTGCAGTTCTTGCACTCTGGAAATGAATTTAAATGCTGAGGATAATCGATTTTAGGTAATTTTTTCAAAGAACCATAAGAAATAGAACAAATAATCAAGATTCCGCGATCGCGTTGAAGTATGGATTGTTACAGAATAATTATCATTATCACTGATCTTTGCTGATGAAACAGATTTCTTACCATTCACATTATTAATAGGTACCACAGTGTTGAAAGTTGGACACAATTTTGACCTACCGAAAGAAGAATTAAATTAATAATAATAATTCAACTTTAGTTAAGAGAGATTTTTAGACCATTATTGTATATAAGTAAGTATGGTGAACAAAAACATCCATTCCCTCAGCGGGATTCGAACCCGCGGCCTTAGTACTAGTACTAGATATTCTAACCACCGTCTACCAATGCCACTGAACTTGATTTAAACAAATTTAAGGTTAGAAATCTCAATTATATCCGAATAACATTGTGCTGTATCTTTTTATACATTTTTACTTTATCCATATACGAAGTATAGAGAAAGTATCTATTGTTTTCATGAAAAAAATCAAATTCGAGATTTCAACGAAAATACATGTTTTAAGGTCCCCTGAACACGTTTTGACTATTTTCTCGATGTTGTCTGTGGGTGTGTTTGTGACCGGTATTTTGTGGGTGCTTTAACTCAAAAACTATCATTCATATTAACGCAAAATTTTTTAATTTGACATTCTTATTAAAGGGAAAAGAACTGATTAGTTTTTGATAAGAGTCGGTCAAGCGGAAGTGAGTGTTAATTCTTGTCAGTTATCCGTTTTTTGAAATATTTGCTTTAATATTTGATAAATGTAAAAAAGTAGCGCAATAGGAGTTGTAGATAATTTAATTATCTACAACCTTTATTTGAAACATTTCCCCATATAATGCTTTGTTGAAGAGATATTTTAAAAACTATATCTTTTCGCTGCAACAACTAAACCACCTACCGGCGACAATTGTAAACACTTTAATTTTTCCTTTTTACTTTCTTAATTGTTGGAGCTTCGTGGCTATATTCAATATCAGAAGGCTACTATTTGAGTTTCTTTCAGTTATTTGTTGTTATTATTATATTTGAAATTTTTAGAAATATTACAGCTATGGAGAAAGTCATGTGGTGGCCACATCAGATTTTTTAAATCTCGTAATGGCGTTGATTTTTCAAATAAAATTTAAAAAGTAAAAATTTAATGTGGTTTGAATGTTGTAACGACTCAAGGATATAACTCGTTTATACGAGGTTAGTCCAAAATCGCATGTCTGTTACTCCTTCACGCGAAATAAAACAATATCCTCAAGTTGCGCATACCTTCGAATCCAGCCTGCCCCTTATCAAGTTCAATTTCAATCAGAAGCATCTTCTTCGGGCGCATAATGACGTCCAGTGCCCGAAGTATTCCGAAGATTTGGAAATTGGCAACCTTGGTTGACATCGTAGCTTCCAATTCTTTCTCTAAGTTGAACTATATTTCGTACAATCGCCAGCAGTATAATTTACATTTCACGGTGTTTTACCAAAAAACTCCTCATGCGTAGTAGTTTACAGCAATTTGTTTTGTCAGCACCGAGAAAATGCCAAGTAAATCATCTCGAATTGGCTGTCTGCGTAATCTATGAATTTACGAAGTGTCGCAGAAGGGAGGCGATGGTATCGAAGACCGCGAGGGGGAAGCGATTCCATTGAAGTGGCATGGGTGTGGCGCAATACTTGTCGGGAGAATCAGATGCCGCGGCTTCGCCATCGGAACCGGAAGGAGTCTGAAAAGATTGTCGGGAGGAAGGATAACTGGTCCAGCGTAAAGGGAACAACACAAAGGATTTCGAAAGCGCGGAAGATAGAGGAGAAGAGAGGAAGGAATAGAGAAGGGAATGGAGGGGAAGATACTTCGAAGCGTGTGGGACACAACCGAGGAAGGGGTAGATGGAGGGGAGGGTGTGGAGAGTATGGGAGGGGAGAGAGAGAGAAATAAAGAGCTGAGGCCTCTCTGGGACAATTATGAGAACCAAGAGGGAAAGCTGGGAAAGCAGCGGAAGAAAGGTGTCGATATTTAGGGAAGACACCTCTATCATCCTGACATTTAGATGAATGAGGGATTCTAGCGAGTAGTTCGTGTTCTGGTGGTCTCATCAAACGCCGTCAGTATGACGGAAAAAATATTGGGCGAGATAGTGACGACGAGTGAAAAAAAGTGTGCGAAAAGAAAAAATGAATCCGGTTAAAGGGGGATGAAGGGGTGAGGAAGGAGCGAGAGAAAGAGCAAATAGAGGAAGGGGCGTGGCGGTGGCGAGGGAGTGGCGTGGTGCAGGCGGACACCCGAACGAAATAAGAGCGGCGTTGTGTATTAAGATCCTCATTCCCTTCTCGGCTACTAACTCGACCTCCGTATTTACATTTTGCTCGTTTCAGGTGATATTTTTACTGAATTTGGCGTGAGCCCCTTTCAACAGAAAGAAAACAACTTAAATATATCAAATATCCACTAAACCCTGCCGCAAACTCGTAGATTATATATAATCATGTAATCGATAATTTTATTCGTTATAAAAGGACAGGTCACAATGCTCGAAGTGTTCAAAAATTAACATAAAATGGAAGGAACAAAAATGTGCACTGATACGGAAGGACATGTGCCCGTGACCTCAAAATTTATTTTAGAAACCATCAATTTAAGCAATATATGCGCTAACAATGATTTACTGCGATAAGATCTATGTAATTATGGGACCAAATAATTAAAATGACGATAGAAAATGGACAGTTGTAATAGGTTTTCTGATAACAATCTCACAAATTTCGTGTGTTGATATATAATATTATATTGGCATTACATAAAATCTGCATTATCATCAATTGCAAAATACCGAACACCCTCTAAAACGATTCTCTCTTGTCTTCAGGAAGTGACGCCCTCTCCAGAGACCCGCACAAGTTCGCCATGGACTACCACGGCCTTGGCTTCAGGGAATGCGCCGCAGAGGTTGCTAGGTATCTGGTCACCGTGGAGGGACTCGATGTGCAGGACCCACTCCGCCTGCGACTCATGTCGCACCTCCAGTGCTTCGCAGCCCAGAGGGAGCTGTCCGCCTCGCCCGCCCCCGCCGCGCCTTCTTACCCGGCTGCCGCCCCGCCATCCTGGGGATTCGGCGCCCCCCACAACGTCTACCAGACGCACCACCCGCCTCCACCTCCACCCCCGCCCTCCACCACATCCTCCTCCCTCGGCACGCCATCCGCCATGGCTCCGCTCATCGACGCCTTCGGAGTGCTGGACCCTCTTTCGACTCCCGTCTCCGTGGCGGGGGCGGTCCCACCCGGCCCGGGAGGAGGGAGGTACTCGTCCGGGGCGGGACACCCTTCGGCCTTCCTTCCTTCGCAGCACCACTACGGGGGCAACGCGGAGGCACCGTCGACCTCCGCCCCGCCCACCTCCTCTCACCAAGCCATCGCCACCACCTCCCCGCCATCTGCCTCCAACGCCCCTTACCACCCCAACCTCTCCGGGCACCAACCTTCTTACCACCAACCACACCACCATCAATCTTCGGTTCCTCCCGTCTCCTCCGCCCAGCCTTTCCCCTCCCCCGGAGGGCAGATGAAACCGTACAGGCCGTGGGGGGCAGAGGTGGCGTACTGAACACATAGGCGCCTCAGCAATGTCCTGTAGTCTAACGTGAAAATCCTGGTTTGGTCCACGGCGAAGGGGATTCTGCCGCAGTATAGATTCGTCGTCTGAAGAGCAGATCAAAGCGAATGATTCTTCAAAGAATCTGCAAAATGAGAGTGGACGCGGTGGGGAAATTTCGCCGGATTTGGCGTGATATAGCACACAATGTATATACTTAAAAGATATTTTTTCAGTATTTTTCAAGAGTGAGAAGAAAAAATCGGGTATTTTCCCACCAAAAAATATGCGCACAATCTACTAAGAAAGGCAAATCGGGGTCTTCAAACGAAATAACGTCGGAAAAGACGTTCCCTTTCACGAAGGAAAATTTGATCTGCCACGAACGAATGCGATCTAGCGACGACGCCTGCGCCCTCCGGAAGAATCGTGGCTCACCAGCCGCGCCGGAAAGAAGCAGAAGAGGATCGGACTCCTCCCCGAATTGAAATGCTCCTTACATTTACTAGTCCAACGCTCAAAGCGCCGGGAAAATGTATATTTTCCATTTTCCTGGGCCAAAGAAAGAGATCGAGCTTTATTTTATTTTTTATATTTATAAAAAGTTTTATTTTTTCATTGAAAATGCCATACTATCCCAAGTATGGCTCAAGTTAAAAATGCAAATGAATTGGATTAAGCGTTGGCTATATGAGAAATTAAAGAGAGCTACGTGGAATCGGGAAGCTGCACTGCCCCAACGAGTGCTTAAGCATGTACTAGATGGAATATTTATCAAAAAACTTGTTTCGGTGTTCATCTTTGTCACCGATTTGTTCACAAAGCCGGCCTTATTTCAGTGCCTCTGATGCCGAGTCTGTCGGCGCGCGCCTCGGCGCAGTCACGTGACCTCAAACAACCACAGTGCCTTTTCAGAAGTGCCGCAGTTGTCACCCTTATTGTTGCCTCGCCCGAAACGGCGCGAGGTGTATGTGATAACAGTGAAAGCGAGTGTCCATTGTTGAAGGCTAGTTCGAGAGATGGCTGTTTGATCCTAAGGCCTGTGAATGCAATGGGCTTTTTGTATTCTATTCACACTTACATGTGAAATGTGGTATTGTGTATAATGCAATTTTACCGAAATGATCTCAAAAATATATTTATATATGTATATGATCTCAATCATGAAATGAACTAAAAAACAAATAAATGTAATTTTTTATTCGATATCTTCATTTTTCTTAACCTTCATATCCTCTGTACTTCATGAAAATTTTGTTTAAAATCTTAATTCTTATCAATATTAATTTTCCCGTTCATTTAATATTGTCAGTAATGATTTAGTAATGTGCTTTAGAACCAATGTAGGCGTTAACTCAAATATTCATATTCCAGATATTTTATGTTTCATTTTTGCTATTTATTCATATATAAGTATATACTATATCCTTATACCTTTGAATACATTATGAAGAAAAGCGAAAAATTTGTAAAGGAAGTACCTATTCTTCGGAGACAATGAAATTGAGTATCAAATTTGATGAAAAAGACTATGAATGAATTAAGTTGACACTTGCATCACGTATATTTCTGGTTTTGTTTACTTTCCTTCGAGGTAAATCAAATAAGATTTTGGATGGATGCTTTTAAATTTTCAATTTAGTTGCGTAGTTGAACGGTATGAAACTGATTATTCATCGTAGATCTGAAGAAAACGATAATTATACTTCATCCTGACCACAATGCCATCTCCTGCTCATACAATAGCAATAGAAGAAAATGTATGTCGTTTGACAAATTTTAATAAAATTTTATCCAATTATTTAAGGACAATCAAAGAATGATTGATACTGACAAATACCCCGACTCCTTAAAGTAAGTTTATTGATAAGTTCTTCCAAATGAGATCTCAGCATAAAACTTAGGGGATAAAGATTGTTATTCCTGATTTTCTCATTATTTTATCTTGTGTTAAGAGGGTTCTTTTAATCAAATCATTTTTGTTGCGTGGCAGCTAGTAGATCCGATCCGATGCAGTCTTCCAAAATCGGGGACAAAGCGTCGTCTCGGAGATAATAATGAAAATTACGAAATCAAATAATGGATCTCTCGCGGATGTGATACTTCCATTGTTCGTAAATGAGTCATTATCATTATTTTGAATTGAACGCTAGACTAAAGAAAATTTGAATGGAAGTGAATGATTCATTCATTTAGAGTCCCTTTTCATACCACCACAAAGATCCTCGCGGAACATGTCAAGGTGCCAGACTATTAGACTGCTTCGAACGCTCTCAAGCGAAATAAAAAGACGAACTTTTACGCTTTATTCGATCCATCGATGCGACGATAGCACCTTATGGGCAAGGAATTCTCATCATTCCGCAAACAATACCATCTCGCTGTTATATCAAACGGCTCCGGTAATTTGGATTTCAAAAACACAATTTCTGACACAAATCGAAAGGTTTCCATTGAATGGGAAATGTAAAGTTGGCGTGTCAACAATCATTTCCGTTATTGCTCCGACGCCAGTGAGTGTGCAGCCCTCGTTTGCCCACCCTACAACCCTCTCCCCTCCTCTCTTCATCTCCCTAATCTCTTTCTCCCCCCTCTCACCCTCGCTTCTTTCTTCTCCAAGCCAAAATCCAAGGCACGTGCATAAGCAGCCATGTGCGCTAAGAGCCGAAAAAGGAGCTCGCGGAGACTGGGAGGCAGAAAGGGAGAAAGAGAGAGAGAGAGAGAGAGAGAGAAAGGGAGGGGCAGTCGGACCGACTATCGCCATCTACCCGTTTTTTTCCAAATATGCTCCAAAAGCCGCAGATGCGACGGCGAATTTGCATTTCGTCGTACAATGGGCGATTGAACGTCCGTGACCCGAGATGCGCATTATCCGCCCTCCGGTTCGCGAGCCGCGAGAGGATTCCGCCGAATGGAGAGATCGACCCCTTGCGACCCTAACACACCTCCGCGATAATCCCTTCCCATCCACCGCCCCGCCTCGCGCGCCGACCCCTATCCGGTGTTTGGAATAGGCGAGGAAGACTAGGCTAAGCAATAAAGGATAAAGAGGCGAAGCAGTTTAGAGGCGGAAGGAGAGAGAATGGAGGAAACATGAAAGGGTGGTGAAGGGAAGGAAGGCTCGAGGGGAGAAACTGAACGGGAAAAGGGAGGGGGTGGGCGAAGGTGGGGGAAGTAGAGGCCGAGGGAAGAGAGGCAGAGGGAGGAGAGGCAGAGGGAGGAGAGGCAGAGGGAGGAGAGGCGGAGGGAGGAGAGGCGGAGGGAGGAGAGGCGGAGGGAGGAGAGGCGGAGGGAGGAGAGGCTGAGGGAGGAGAGGCGGAGGGAGGAGAGGCTGAGGGAGGAGAGGCAGAGGGAGGAGAGGCAGAGGGAGGAGAAGCAGAGGGAGGAGAGGTGGAGGGAGGAGAGGTGGAGGGAGGAGAGGCAGAGAGAGGAGAGGCAGAGGGAGGTGAGGTAGAGGGAGGCCCTGAAACCGAAGAAGGCGGGTATTTGAGACTGTCAATGGATTGGTTGCGCAAAGCAAGTTGCAGAGGAATAAAAAAGAGCTAAAAGAAGCAGGAATTAGGGGCAGAGAGAGGGGTCTAAAAGTCAACAGGGTAGAAAGTTATCTGTTGCACTGGTAAAAATATCGCCCGGCTTAAAGCCAGCAAACGTCAATCGAAGACGACAAAAATTAATCGAGATTAGGGATAGTTGTAAAGTGTGGTATTACAGAGACGGAAACAAATTAAACAATGGCTATCGCCATTCAAGTAAGGTATATCTGAAAATTTCCATTTTAAAACTTTGCAAACGAAATATTTATTCCATAAACACAATTATATTTAATAAACACATTGCAATATAATGGACTGTAATTTATCGACTTTTTTGGTGGATTGTGAAACCGTTGGCCATCATTCATTATTGTCTTATCAAATTTGTCAGTGAAAACGTCCTAATAATTAATCACAGCAGCACAATTTAATGTTTAATTTTAGTTTAACATTCTTCCAAGTTCAACTCCCCTAACTGATCACAATCCTTAATCCGAACCCCTTTCTCTTTATGCGTCTTACGCTATACAATAACTGCAATCTTCATCTAGATTTGTAAACTTTGGAACTGTTCCACCATCGATGACATTCTCAGCAGAAAATGCACCAGGAGTAGGCGATAACGAGCATAAAAACTGAAAAAGCGCATGTCGAAAGAGAAATTGTCAGCTCTAAAATCATTAATTATGTTCCTATTATTTTATCAGCCGGAAAAGAGGAAATGAATAAGAAGAATGTAAGGCCAACTTAAACTGATTAAAAACTTTACCCTGCAGCTTGAAATATTAAGGGATGAAATAATCGACCATTTTGTAATACATAAATGAAAAATGCAGGTAATATGAAACATTTAACATCTTCAAATAAGGATAAAGACATAACGTAGGTCATCGTGATGATCATATTTATCGAATAAAATGAAATGGTAAAAAATAAAAGAAAGATAACTTGTTTACTCGGAAAAAGGTAAATCTTTTCATTGCTAGACTTGCAAAATGTTTTCAAATTCATTAGTTAAATCTTATCTTGTACATCTTATCTCAGTACATGAGTTTTCAAGATGCAAGTTGAAAATTTATGCTAACTGTGGATAAGTAACATTTAATGGGAAATCTCACCAAACTTGTAATTAATTCATTTTAATAATTCATGATCATGTCAGAACTGAAATAGTAAATGCAATTAAATGCGCAAATTACTACAACTCTATAAAAGATTCTACTTCAGAGATTTCTTACGAAGATCAATTGATATTTATAATGAGATGCAATTAATTATACCTCGCGCGCTCTAAGGTGGCAGGCGGAGACGCGTGAGAGCGGAAGGAAGGAATGGGAAGGAGAAACTTTAAGGGGGAGCCAACGACAGAGCCTATGCGCACTAACGCAATTTTGGTTCGCGAGAGTCCAAGTTCGCACATCAAATGCCCAACCTAAACACCACCTCCCCTATAGGCAGTCCCGCCTCGAGGATGGACTCGTCCTACCGTACCGCACCGCCACGTTAGAGCGTGTTTACTATACCTAGCGGGGGGATAAAGAAAGGTTTTTGTGCATTTTGTCCCTCGAACGACATAATATAGAATAATTATAGAAGAGGAAGTACTGAAAAAAATTAATATAATTATCACATGATGTAGGGCAGGGTTTATCAATTGGTGGATCACGACCCACTACTGTATCGAAAAGGAACTTGAGGTGGGTCGGAGAAATATTTCTAAATACAATAGTTTATTTTGATAAATAGACAATCTTTTTATCATAAACAAGTCATTCGCTAACATTGGTCTGTAATTTTGAGGCTGAAAAATCTTCTGCAGCAAATTGTAATTTCTACTTATACAAAATATATTTGGGTTTTTCGCTGCATCTACCCAGCGGAATATCTTACGAAAAATATCGAAGTATTTCTTATCCAGCAATTGAAACTTTTTTACCTATTTGTTTTACAAGGGAAATCTCAAATCCATCGTGCAGAGATGTTTTTTTTTAATACTTTAAAATATCTTAAAATTGTGATATCAGAGCGAGGTTTCTACTGTTCTAAGGGAAAAAGAATGTAGATTCTAATTATTATCGCCGAATTTTGATAATTGATCGTATTTTCTTGAATTTATATTAAAACCGTTTTTGCATTTTAAATCGTATTTTATCGGATTGTTGCCATGGAAACGATTATTACCAAACTCGGCTTAAGCATAGACGAGTGAAACAAGATTGGAAAGGTGTACTCCATGTCGGAGTACACAGAGTTTCCAAATGCGTTCTTTGAGATTTCACAATGTTTCAATATTTTTCGCTCAGATTAGAATTTAACGAGAAGCAAGCGAGGTACGTTGTAAAATACATGTAGGTCTTTATTTAAAGTGGTCGTAATTTTTGTCCGATTTTAAATAAAATTGGAATCGGTAGACTGATTTTAGTAAAACTCCCCAATACCAAATTTCATAACAATACGTCCAACGGTTTCCGAGTTATAACATGCGGACGGACGGACGGACGGAATCGACCTCCTCTATATGCGTTCACTTCGTGCAAAGAACGCATAAATATGGGTTATTTTCTTTTCTGCAGGACTACTCTTCAGCAATGGACAGTTGATTCATACATATTAGCGTATAAACAGTAACATTTATAAAATTCGTTTATTAAAAAAATACATGCAAAACATTTCAGAAAGAGATTTCGACATAGTTTTTAGTATTTTAAATCTGATAATGCTCTATTAATTTGTTTTTCAATATTTCTCTGTCACTGATAAACTATGAACTACAAGTGGTATTTATGATAGGGGAATTCCTTGGAATGACTAACACATACTGAAACATTTCCTGTCAATGTAAGTAATCAATTCGGGACGTCAACTTTAGGAAATCAGCCTGCATTAGTCCTGGTATGGACTTCTTGTCATTTAAGAAAAACCTTGAAACAAAGTGTAATTTTGTGTTAAATTTGCCTACAGAATATAATAAAATTACCACGTCACGAATACCATCATAATTTTATAATATTTTGTACATTCGTGCAAAATTGAGAGACTTGAAGTCGCGTGTCGTTAGAACTAAAGTACAGTAGAATCCCGATTATCCGACCTAAACGGGAACCAGAGGAAATCGGATAATCAAAAATGTCGGATAATACAAAAGGTTAATATAAATATAAAAAATAATTATATATTAACAAAATATACTTTTCATCTTTTTATTCATTATAAACACAGTATGAAAAAATGTAAACAGAAATACGAAATAAAACACAAAATACACTGTATAAAAATATGTACATAAATGAAAAAAATATGAGTTTATTTTTAAAAACTGGTAATAGGTAATTGTTTTAAATTCTCCTTCCTTTTCTTTGTGCCAAGATCTCGCCAACGCCTGAAGAATAGTATCTCCGTAGCGGTCGCCTCTTGTTGTTCAACATAAGTAAGTGTGATTTCGATAGCTCTCAATCCGTCATTATGAGTAATTTTGGTGACATTTTCTGCTTCTTCGCTATCATCATCTGAATTATTTTCGCAAACACAATTCACAAGATCTACAATGTCGTTATCGGTCAACTCTTGTTCCTCATCTTGATGCATCCATTCTCTTATTTCATCGTTGTTCGCCTCTTCACAGCCTGGGATTGACCGTAATAAAGGAACAAAATCATCGCGCATTTCTTCTGCAATTTTCTCCACTGATGTGCTTGTGCTTTCTCTTTATCAAGTAATTTTCTCCATGAAAGAATTAGTGTTTTTTGTTGAACTTCCTCCCAAGCTTGAGTCACCCAATAAACAACATCTTTGAGGTTTATATTCTTCAAATATTCTACCATTTCATTTCCATCGTCGAGCACCTGCACCAGTGAAGTAAGAAGAATACACCGATATTTCTTCTTAAATGTTTCCAGAACACCTTGGTCCATGGATTGACATAATGAAGTGTGGTAAAAACATCACCCTTATATCCCCAATTTTTAGTTCGTTAGAATGAGCATTCCCTTTATCAACAATAAGAATTGCTTTTCTTTCAAGATTTTTTTATTATCTACTGAAGGGACAAATTGTGTGAAAAACAGTTCTGGGAAATTTCAGAGTCCATCCAAGCACTGAGATAGACGTCGGATAGCACGGAATGTCGGATAATCGAAGGTCGGATAATCGGAATTCTGCTGTAGTTTATAGGTATTTATAAGTATTTTTAAATGACTAACACATCCTGAAACATTTCCTGTCAATATAAGTAATCAATTCGGGACGTCAACTTTGGAAAACCAGCCTCTATTAGTCCTGGTTTGGACTTCTTGTTTATTAATCAAGCTTTATAAAAAAACCAAGGACACGATATACTCAGGAGTACCCGAATGTTCACCGCACAATCACTATAACCTCAACTTTATCTTGAGCTTCTACTTTCGCAGTATCCCCTAAGTGATCGTTCTTTTTTATCACTTACTACCTTGTCCCCTTCAGTAACTATTCGACCACTGCACTTAAAACTGTGATATCCCTCACATTTCCAGTAAATTCTTTCTAAAATTTGTTTCTCTTTGTAGAATAACTATCCTTAAAAGAGAAGCTCAAGCCTTCCTTTTTCGCTATTCACAAAATACACGGATAGAGAGCAGATAAACACTAATAGAGACCATACCTTTTCTCTCGCAAGGATTTGTACCTGGCCATAAAAATTCTCGCACCCTTTCTCTTAAAGGAGCGCTAGTACGTGTTCTCTCGAAAATTATTTCAAAATAGTACTAAAACTATTATTTCACAAATTATTTTATAAATTTTACTCTTCTTATTCTAATAGTAGCGGCTATACCTCTGTTTCATCCTTTTCAGATAATATCAATTATCACTTAATGTATTTCATTTGTGTTCCATAACGCATCATTAGTTATTAGATATTTCTCTATTCCTAATATTTTTCTTATTTCTTATTTTACTATTGACTGTATCATGTACATATTTTTACAATGTAGAATAGCTTCCATTTTCATTATTCCTGTATTTATATTATTCTGAGTTTGGTTTTAGAAAGCTTAGCTGAAGAAATGAGCTAAAGGAACAATTCTCAGAATTTATTTCCCGCGTCACCTCTTAAAACTAAAATAAGTTTGGAAGTTTTAATTTGATAAACTGATTTTCGACGAAATCGTAATTTTTGACGAACTTGCCATCGATGAATTGATCGTTCGACGAATTTGTTTTCGATGAATTTGCTTTCGACGAATTCGTTTTCGACTAATTCGCCTACAACCGCCAAGGCGACCCGCATTGTTGTCTCCGATTGCAATTACGTCTATTAAGCCTTCAAATAGACGAAAAATTGCGTTATTCGCTTCCCGCTTTTTTGTAGCAACGTCAAACTTAATAGATTACAAGTTTAATAATTGCATATTCTTATTATTCAGTAAACTGCGTGTAGACTATGGGCATTTTTAACGATTTACCAAAAGAAAAAATCTTCTTTTATTTATTTAAATACTGGGGAGAAGCAATTAAAATTGCACATATAAATTATAAAAACAAACATGAAATTCAAAATGTCGGTTGTCTAATTTTATAAGGAGAAATGGGCTGTTAATACTTTTAAACATGCAGATTCTGACTAACTTCACAAAGGTTTTTACGGGTACCACTAGTATTATATAATTGAAAAAGAAGCTAAAGAGTTGAGTTGATCGAAGAAGAATGAAGAAGGGAGAGATAGATAGATAGATAATCGTCTTTATTCGGGCGAAATTTAGACCATAAGGTCCATTCTTACATTTAACCCTTCGTCAATATAATAAATACAAGAAAAAGAATAAAATAAGGTATAACAAAATACATTATATAAACATTATGTACCAAAATCATACAAAGTAAAATGATAAAATTGAATACAGATTTGTGTTTGTGGGGAAAACCTAGGTAAAAACAGGAATGTCCACCCTAGTAAAACCCACGCAGGAAAACACCGACTAAGAAGGGGGTTGTGAAAAACCTGCGAAAACCCTAGATAGTGTACATGTGATAATACAAAACTACTACATTAAATAGAATAGAGAGGGGGGAGACAGAGGGAGGAGAGATGGAGGGAGATAGGAAGGGGGAGAGAGGAAAGGTGGGAGTGAGGAAGGGAGGGAGAGAGGGATGGCGAGATCATTTGACTCTGTAACTATTGTCTCAGTAAATCAAGAGATCGAAAATTGTGTGTATAAAGAAATTTATGATACTGAACAATAAAGTACTAGCGCGCAGATGCTCTGCGCGGGTAAAGCTAGTTATATTTTAAAGTAGCTGAAAGTACCCAGCGTTGCTCTGGTTTTTAAGTCAAGACAAAAAATATTGAGTAAGCATTCAAAGCAGGCATTCCTTACGCATATAGTACAGGGATTGAGGGGACAATACAATCTCAAGGTTTAACAATGAGACGGTCAGCAAGGCAACATAACGTTAAAAAGCTTAAATGTTTCAAATAAATATGATTTAAAAGTAGAAACATGGATGATTTTGTATCGTAGGCAAAATTTGACGATAAGGATAGCAAACGTTATTTATTTTCCTTTAAAACGTTTCAGGTCCGAAGATCGTAGATTAATTATTTCTAATTTTACTTTGCAAAAGAGTAAAAGCATGCAAGTCGAAAAATCGATTTTCACGTGTTATCCTATGGGAAATGTCATCTACTTCCACTTCCCCCCTCCCCGCACAAATCAAAATTATGACCCCGAGGTGCACATCCTCATGGTCCTATTAGTATGTGTACCAAGTTTTAAGTCTTTAAGTTTCTTGGTTTTGGAGCTACAGGGTTAACACAGAAACACGCAAATACACATTTTCTTTTATTTATACGATATTTGATTTATATTTGTGAAATTTTTATTTAGCTATCTAAAGACGCATAAACCTCGATCGATTTTGGGCCGAAATAAGACGAAAATTCAGCACCTCTCCCATGAAACGCGTCGGCACTTCAGATCCCGCAATTCAATACTTTCCGAAATCAGATCGAGACACGCGACTCCTAAGGAAAGGCACGCGAAGACTTCACGCGCGTGTAAGAATTCCTCGTCTCTCGTGTTTCGTGCCCTTTTCCCCTTCTTTGCTCCTCCAATCCCGTCCTTCTCCCCATCCTCCTCGAACAAAGAAAAGTTCCGTCTTCCGCCGTCCCTTCTCGCATCCCTCTAGACCTTTCGCCCCCTCCTTCCCCCCTCTCCCCATTCAATTTCCTCCTCTCCCCACTCCATTTCCCATCCCACCATTCCATTCCACCCTTCTCCCATCGAGCCACGCGGTGTAGGTCTCACCTCTCCACCCCACTCGCATGAGTGAGCGAGAGAACGGACAAGGCTGGTCGCGCGCACTCTGAGAGGTTCCTCTTCAGACCTCCCAAATCGACTGGTAACACCCTTCTCCCCTCAGACAGGGTTCGAGTTTCCTTTTAATCCCGGAAGTAAACGACGCCTTGTCTTTGAATCCAGGATCCTACAACCGGAATTTATTTTTCTTCCTTCCTTTTTTTCCAAGGAGACCACCTTCGCAGTGGCTCGTCTTCGAAACGATTAGCCCCTCCTCTTCGGTGTTGTACTAACTGTTTTCGCACCGAAACCGCCTTTATTTTCGCCGAGAGTGCCCTCGCATAATTAGCGCGCGAACTTGTTGCGCGATGCCTTGTAAACTTTTCCATCAAGTCGCGGCAAGTGTCCAGAAACATTACAATCGTCAATTCATATTTACTGCGTCACTAAAATAAAATAACATAGTAAAACAATTTCCGTGTGGCCAAAAATAAGGGTATAAATTTTTCGCAAAAATTGATCACTTTCTGTAACGTCACAGCAACTGCGCTTTAATTATTAAACACCATGGCAATTTTTTCGACAAAATTTCCATTCCTTCCGGTTAGTGCGAAGGGGATATTTAATGGTGTCACAACAACAGAGTGGGCCATTCTCTCGTTATGTTCTACATTTTTTCGGTCATTTTGCCCTTTTATCGATGTCGCCGAGCGTTAAAAAAAAATCCTAGCGTTTTTCCCCAAAGGCGGCAAAAACGCGGCGATTTAGGGTAACAATGCGGCGATAACAATGGAAGCGCCTTCGTTTAGGCGCTCGTCCTCGACCGCGCCTCAAAGCGTGAGACTCCACCGCCATGCGAGCGCCACGCGTTCCTCGACGCTCCTTCCCGAGGGCGGACCCCACGGGAGCGAAGGACGCGCAATGCGTACGATATGAACGGGAGGAGGGGAAGGGAGGAGGGGAAGGGAGGAGGGGAAGGGAGGAGGGTAGGGGAAGTGGGAGGGGGTAGGACGCCTCTGCGCACTGCAACAGCTGGGTTCGTAGCGGGAGGAGGGGAGAGGTCGTGTGGCTGCTGCTCGTGTGTGTGTGAGGGCGTGTGGGATAGCTCGCCTAGAACGGTTCCCACGGATCCCCTTCGGGAGAGTCCCCTTCTTTCTCCCTTCCGTCGCACACCTTGCTCCCTCCTTCTCCCTTCCACGAGTGCACCCCCTTCCGCAGAGCTGCATCTTCTCCTCACCTGCCGCTCTCTCTCTCTTTCTCCTCCGAACGCACCTCACCAATCGCACTTCCCTTTCCCTCGCTCTCTCCTCCAATTTTAAATCCCACACCTCTCTCTTTCTCTGTCTTGCTCGATTGGAGATTTTTCTATTTCGATCTCCGGAGAAGTTTTACGTCATTAAAAATTAAGCGCCTTGTCGCAAGCATTTCATTGAAAAAAGTGTCCGTTGGAATAGGAATTTGGCACCTTAAGTTTATATTGAAATTCAAGGTGAATACGGCAAGATTGATTCATGTCGCGACTTCACTTCGAGTTTAAATGAGCTTACAGCTTTAGATCGTATATCATGCACCCGAGAAAAAATATATTTTTTATAACGAGTGGATAAAAACAAAATAAAAATTTCGCGTAGGTATATTTTTTGAGGTCAGCAGTTTAAGCGACAAATTCCGTATAATTTGTTCATTCACCTATCAAACAAGTCCATTTATTCACTATCATCATGCACGATTTTTAACGCATTTGGTTCAAGGTGTGTATTAGGATGTCCACCCTCATGGTTTGACAAAAGCTCATTATTTATCTAAAACAACTGAGTTTTGTAAACCACCACATACATATTTCAAAGCTAATACCCGAAATAATAAACAAACATTGAAATGGTTATTTATATCGAGCATCTGATGCGATTTACACTCCACATTACAACTGAAACTTACTAAAATTACTCAACCGAATTTTCCAAGGTACTTTTAAAGAAATTTTAAGACAATTTTCAATGAAACTCGGCTCAACTTCCATCGAAATATATTTGAAATGCCCATCCAAGGTCTCCAAGTTCCTTTTATTTACGTAACTCGCAGTCACAATGCAGTGTAACGGGGCACAAAAAACATATTATTAAATAGTTAAATAAGGATATTATCGAAAAATAACAGCCCGCACGGCTGAATTCGATATTAGTCCTCTCAATCTGCCCAATGTCGACATAGGCTACAGTTCGGACTAACCGTAAGATGTGCAATAAAAAAGTTGCAGAATAAAATTCAATGTTTCGTAGGTATATATTGATTAGGATCAGTCATTTTCCAGTTAATGGTTAACCAAAATATCACGGTATTAATGAGTTAAATAAATATTAATTAAATAATTTCCTTCAAGATGAAGACAGTCGCGAAATGAAGTGTGAAGAGAGAGGAACATAACGTAATGTAAGTCTTCGAGTATTTTCATCTACCAACGAAATGAAGGATATTTTTCCCCTTGATAATTTTCCATATTTATTTTAAAAGAACACATTTCTATCAGTGTCTCGATTAGTCATGGCCAGGGGCGGATATAGGGCTAGGCGACCGCCTAGGGCCTCGCGCCTTATAGGAGCCTCATGCCTAAAGGCAAACTAGGAAAGAAACGCGTTGATGGTGATGCGTGAGCAATGCAGCTCGAAACATCGTCTAGAAAGTTTTCGCGGAAGCTTATTTGGAGAATAGCGACGAGCAAAGGAAACATCTGGAGAGAGGAAGAAAGAAACACTTCGCGTGTGCAGTCACGCACGGAATGCAGTCGTGAAGAAAGTCAAGGTTAAAAGGTTTTGAGGATGTGTTCGAGATCGAGTCGAACGATGAAAAGAAATAGACCTCAACTAGCTCCACCTCACACTTGGAAATCCAAAATCAAAACAGAAATTTAATTCCACCGCTCTTTTCTGGACGTAAAATGTACGTCGGATGGCGGGATGTGAAGTTTTCGCCAGATGTATCGTACAATCTACGACGGACGGCGTTGAGTTAATAAGTCAGCAGTTTAATATTAGAAGTGAAAGAAATGTTTACAGTTTGAAAAGTCCCAGCACAAAGAATTAGTCATGCATTTTAGATGATGAAGACGATTGTTGTAAAAGAGGACTGGTGTGTTCGAAGACTTGATCAGTTGGACTTCGCAGGCCCTCATAGTTGGTTCGTAGTTCCCGTGAATCGCAAATAGTTAGGTAGCGTTATCGTAGGGCATTTTATTGTATTCGTGAATCATTATCATAATTAACACCGTTATTTTAATCTGACTAAAATATTTAGTTTAGCGTTATTACATTAAGAAGAATAATTAACCCCATTTAAATATTAAAATGTCAGGGTGAGATCGGGATAGAGATAAAAGTTTCAATCAAGATCATTTAAACGAAAAAGCGTGCTCTTTTGGAAGAATCACAACGAAAGTTGTTGTTGTGAAAAAAAATTTCAATGAGTGCAGTGAAAAACTGATTCTATAATAGTTGCAGTGTTAGTGAGAAAAATTAAAATCTTATTGATGTTAGCTGTGAAAGTATAAATAAAAATCTTGAAGACCCCAACATAACTGTGCAAAATGGAGCTGAGACAGGTGTAATTATTCAAAATAGCCCAAAATATTGTGATGACTATAATACTTCTACGTCAGCAGGATTGGTGGCAGTTGGGGAAGTGTATTCGCCAATTATAGTGATCCTGGTGAGTAGATTTTCCCTTTGACCCATAAGCAATTGAGCAATATTGTTCGGAAAGGTCCGACTCGTATTTTAAGAGAAAATGATGACTTTCCGTTAGATGATAAAACCCGACATTTTAGTTCATTTTACTGCAATCGTGTATTAAAGAACAGCATCTCCCATCACATGAGTAGAAAACCGCTATTTTAAAACAAGTGAAGATCCTCTAGACGGATTCGATGTGAAATTGCTAGTTGTAGATTTAAGAACCATGGCCCAATGTCGTTACTACAGTGAACCAACTGCCTCTGATCCATTTGAAGACTGGTCCACGATCGACATCAGAAGCTGTAAGTATATACAGGCAACTCTCGTTCAACTAACGACATGCGTTCCTGAAAAGCGTTCGTAAAACGGGAAATTCGTTGAACGATCATGATTTTTCCGTTGACTTCCCCGTTAAAACACCAGATGCCCTTGGAAACACTGCATAGTGCACTTCTTCCTTATCGGTACACAAGAGGTCCTTCAAGTCTAAGTGGATATTTGTAAATATATTTGGTGACGTCATATAAAGCCTCTCAAGGAATGCAGACGATAGGAAAAATACGTGGTAAAGTAAAGAATCCATGGGTAAACAAGACTGTCTTTGCGACCCCAAGAGCTATCGTAAATATCCGAGTTTCTTCGATATGAGTTGGATACATGTTATTTACATCGTTAAAGTGAACAGAATTTTCGGCGAAAAGTGAAGCTATAAAATTCAATTCATTCGCTAAAGCGAGCATTCGTTCAACGAACGAGAGTTAACTGTATATAAATAAATAATTCAATTTTTTTTGCATGTTTTCTTCATCAAAATATAAACTCGTATTCAGAAATCGTAAGTCGTGGGCCTCGCAAACTCCAATTACCTAGGGGCCTCGCGCACCCTCTAAGTCCGCCTCTGGTCATGGCAGCAATTAAAGAGAAATGTTGTTGCGCCAACTTGTAAAGTAATGAATTTATGATTTCCATTTTTAACAATTATCTATTATTAAACTAAAATTTCCGTAAACATTGAATAATTGCTCTCCTACTTTGGAGTTTAGATATTTGCGGCAAAAATATGAAACAATGTGAGTGAAGAAATGATTATTATTGACGCAATTGGTGCAGAAGGTAACAAAGGAAGAAATTAGTGCGAGTGTGGAATAATTCTTTGAAGGTTTTTTTTTAAAGATGCTTCGCCTCTACGACTTTTGTGCTGCTATCGAAGGAAATATTCAAAGCACTTCGTAGGACAGAAAAGAAACTAAATATAAGTGGGAGATTGATTGTAAATTATCTGTGATATGAAATTTACTGAAAATACCGAGTTTAAATGAAATTAACACAAAGTTATATCAAACTACGTTGTATGGTTTTATATCTTTTAAACTAGTGTTTAATTTAAGAACGCCTAAACTAATTCCATTTTATCTGTGATATTGATGTCGGGAAAATTTGGATATGCTGAAATGAGAAGCGGACGAAAATGAAATGTGAAAAACAGACATTTAAAATTACTTCTCAAGAAAAAAGATAAAATGAACAATGCATGTACTGAAGAGGCTTATTCGCTTATCAAGCTACGCACGTTTAGATTTTCTGTATAATAACTACTTTTTACAGCGGTATATCTATTTAGGCAGTGCCAGGGTCGTTTTTCCAAAAGCGTTAGAAATGACTCAATTTCTCCTGCATAATTAATAACTTTAATTTTAACAATAGAGAGAAAGAAATCAATCAATTTCATGGCACTAAAATCAAGGCACAAGGTAAATTTCCCCAGAAAATCCGTACAAAGAAGATCACTACCCCCATCTCCATTTGAAGCCACTTTCATTTATTCGTCTCTTAAGATGTAATCTATACGGGAGCAAGTTATACTGAGTGATATACAATCGTTCTGAAAAAAATTCATACTCATTAAAATACGGAAGGTAAATATAATCATTCCTTGGTTCTAGACCTGTGAACGGCGCGGCTTTAGCTGACCTGGATGCACGAGATTGCGGCACCCTGAGTCATCTCCTCGCTGCGATCGGTTTGACGGCAGGTGAGAGAATTCACATTGCCGCAAACACAAACGGTTCCTCCTATCTGCACAGATTTCTCGCGAGGACGCTTGCCGAGGAGAATGTATCTCTACGACACGGCCCAACTAAGCTAAAGGAAATTATCCGCGGCCTAGAAGGAATTTTCTGCGGTCCACCTAATTATCAATACGTGCATATATAGGCGAGAGAAAATTCTATATTATTAGCTGAAAGTAGCGGGTTATTTAAAAAACACGAAGCAATTTATTAAAATTTTCATTGATTATTTGCTATTCTTGATTTTTACAAGTGTTAAGCTTTTGCTATATTTTTGGGAAAATTTTTAAATATTGCTCAATATTACATATATTCAAAATTTTCTCAGATTCTTTTGCAGCCCACTATGGGGCTGCGGCTTACCGGTTTATAAACCCAGATATCTGTATACCCTTCTCCGTCTATCGTTGTAAGAGTAAACAAGAAACATAACGTCGACATACAAATATGCACCACATCCACTATTAATCGCCTCGAATACTTAAATTAAAACAAGTAAGACATCCTTGCTATATTAGGTGGTGGTAGCACGTTTTCTTAAAAATTTATCCTCACTAGACCTTCCCATACGTGAAAACTTCACTCCTGTAGCTTAAGTAGTTTGGCTACAATACCACTTCAAAATTTTGAATTTTCCGAATTTGAAGCCGATTAACTCTGCATGAAAAAACCCATCGGTGGAAAATTTATAGATTGATAAGAGCTATCTAACACAAAAAGAATTTTTCTAAAATTCCCAGGACCTAGTTTAACTATAGTCCCATTTCAAAATGTTTACTTTTTCCAAATTTGACGCCATCTAGCGAAAAATCTATGAACTACCGTGAAAATTGAACCAGTGGAATCTTAATGGATTGATAAGTGCTATCACATTAAAAAAGAAAATTCCGAATATCTCTCAAAACAAAAAAGTTGATGGTACACAGTCGGACAGATAGAGTGATCTCACAAGCACGTTTTTTCTTTTAACTTGGGAGCAGGCGCGATATGAGCGTTTCTCTAACACTATTTAAAAACTTACCTCTCAAATTGGCTGTAATGGAGATTTGATAATTTCCTTTTATCTAGCTGACTTTATGTTCCTAATGAATAGGAACAATGAGGAGTGAATTCAGGAAGCCTAAATCTGTTGTTATGCGCATGTGCAAACAAGCGTGAGGGATTAATTCCCTCACAGCGCGCCCACTGGCATCAGTCTAGTTCCTACCATCTGTGAGTGAATTTCTCACTCCGCGCCCGCTCGTGTTTGTGTTTCATTTCATTACTTCAATTATTGTTCTTATACTGTGTCTTCAAATGAGTCGCGCAAGGAAAATTCTGGATCTATTCTCACAAACGGAGTCTTCTAGCACGGCAGACACCAGAAAACTCTGTTAGTTTTTATTCAATTACCTTAAATACCTTAAATATACATATAATTTCATTTAAGTCCGGGATTTATTTTTAGATGCTTATGCTTGGCTTCTTGAGTCGCATCCATCTGAAAACATAGGAGAGCCAGGACCAAGTCTAAGCTGTGACGAAATTGACACTGATAACGAGAGCGAGCATAGTGAACATCCAACGGACACTGAACAATCAGAAGATGAATTCGATAGTGATCTCGAGTCAACTTACTTAGAAAAAGACAAAGTAAAAAAGTGGTCTAGGATTGCTCCTTGTCGTAATGTACGCACAGAAAGACATAATGTCGTAACACATCTTCCGGGCGTAAAAGCCATAGCAAAAAGTGCAAAATCAGTTATAGACTGTTGGAAATTATTTTTTCCAGACAACTTGAAGAACTACTGAAATTCACTACTATATTCATTGCGTCCATTAGTCATAAATTTGATCGTGAACGAGATTGCAAACCAACAACTTCTGAAGAAATAAGTGCCCTTCTTGGCTGGATGGCTGGATTAAAGAAAGCACAACATCTAAATCTAGAAGAACTATGGTGTGATGACGGAACTGCCTCAGAATGCTTTAGAGCAAACATGTCGCTGAAGACATTTAATTTCTTACTAAGAGTGCTCAGATTCGATGATATCAATGACAGCAGCTCACGAAAAACCATCGAAAATTTGGCTCCAATTAGAAAGGTTTTTGAATATTTTGTCACCAGATGTCAAAACAATTATCAAGTAGGTGAATATTCGACAGTTGACGAAATGCTTGAAGGTTTTCGAGGTAGATGCAAATTCCGTGTATATATAGCAAATAAGCCTGCCAAATATGGGCTCAAGGTGTACGCTTTAGTCGATTCCCGAACATTTTATACGCACAATTTAGAAATATATGCCGGGAAACAGCCTGAAGGCCCTTTCAAAGTAGATACTAGTGCAAGCAGTGTCGTAAAACGCATGATGGCCCCAATTGCAAATACTGGCAGGAATGTCACTGTAGAAATTTTTTTCACATTCATTCCACTAGCAATAGACCTTTTATAGTTTCGAACAACTTAAGTTGGGACATTACGAAAAAACAAGAAAGAGATACTCCCTATTTTGTCTTATATAAAGAATAGGCCAGTGCTAACTAGCATGTTTGCTTTCATGAAATATGGTGTCCTTGTTTCTTATAAACCCAAAAGAAACAAGAAAGTATTAATTTTTGCACCTTACATTCTGACGACAAAATAGATACGACATCCGGACTTTTAGCCAAACCTGAGATCATTACTTTTTATAATTTAATAAATGGAGGAGAAGATGTGGTCGATGAACTCAAATCTCAATATTCCGTGGCAAGAATAAGTTGTCGTTGGCCGCTGACTATTTTTTATTCAATGATGAGCATTGTTGCGATCAACAGTCAAATTAATTTTGAAGCGAACACATGAAGGCACATTCCAAGGCGGCTGTTTTTGAAAAATTTAGCATTAGCATTAATGAAACCATTTTTGATTACTCGTTTGTCGATCTCAACACTTCGACCAAGTCTTCGTGCTTTGATTAAAAAAATTTTTGGCTTGGAAAAAGGAAAAAAAGGTTACAAAAAATGCTCATTTTGTCAACGAAGAGAGAATAGAAAGACAAAAACAAAAAGCTTGTGGTGTGGAGCATCTATTTGTAGAGAACATTGCAATTATATTTGCCCTGACTGCAAAAAAACGACGCAAGTAAAACTTCACCTGAGTAATTATTTTTTATGAATACTAACTGATTACATATTTTTAAAAACAACAATGAGATTTATAAAGCCCAACTTTCATTTTTGACTATTATTATTTTGCAATATAGAATAAGTATTTTTTTGTATTTCAAGATAATTTTATGAAAACACATTTGTTATATTGATCCGAATGTTCGTTTTATTTCGTTTATATGGCGATAAAGGCATTAGCAGATTTGCTTATAAAGTATTTTCACATTTGGAAGAAAAAATAACTAATGTACAAAAACATATAATGTGAGGGCGACGAAAAAATAACTTATGAATAAAAAGGCATTATGTGAGAGAAACCCTCACGCGCGCCTGCTCGCGTGACAAAAAGTAGCGCGCCTGCTCCCGGGTTAAGAGAACGTGCTAAAAAGAAGTTGCGTCATATTCACTCAATTTTTAATGGCATAGGCGGCATACGTTTTATTTATTTACTTTAGAAAATTTATCAAAATTGCTGAATGAATTCACTCGCATTCGCCAATGACATGTTGCAAAAAAAATTTGCAAGTTTATTCGAAATCTTTAAAGATACTAATGTAATCGATTGGTACCAGCTTACGAATGTCTTTCTGGAATAAGTTTTTACTTGAAAGTCTATCAAATTATCACGCAAAAAAGATTTCCGATGTGGCACTATTTTTAACACAAAGATGACTGTACTTCCGAGGTATTCATGCGGGAATAAATCGTCAATTTAAATTGCACGGGAGAATGCACGCACGATATGTACTTCTTTCCCAAACACTCTGCTGACTCGATTCTGTTTCATTTTCTTTAGTAGCCTCCTGCCCATCCCCGTCCCCCCCACCCCTCCCTCCCAGCGCCATTCTATCTCCCCCCTCCTCTTTCTCTCCGCCCTCCACCACCTCCTCCTCCCCCCGCCCTCCTCTCTCACGCGGCTCCTCCCTCGTGTCCCCCACCTGCAGACAATTCGGTCGGATTTTGCCCGAGGATTTGGAGTAGGATTGAGAGCACAAGGAGGAAGTTATGGCGAGGGGAAAGGTGGGCGTACATCCCCCTCGGAGTCTCGACACTTGATGCGAAAAACTCATCATTTCTCTTTCTTCATTTGTACTTCAATTTCTTTTTATATTTGCACAAAACACGAGTTGTAGAAAGTTTTTTCAAATGGCGGATATAGCTCACCTGTGGATCCATTTTTCTCAACCTGCCAATTCAATTCATTTCGCCTCCTTGTTCAGCATATTGCACTAAATTATCGCACCATCTTTTCTTCGGTTATTTATAATGACATCAAAATTTTGGGGAGAGACAGTCTACAAAAAATTTCAATTTCAAGTTTCAAACCAAAAGGTTGAGATCAATGCCGAAATATAAGAGGGGCCGCAGCGAATAAATTCCGTATTTTAATCGCTTTAGGAAAAGGATAATGAGGCGGTTGAAATAACGTGAAAGAAATATTAGGAGAATTGATGTTGCCGAGATTAGTGAAGGGGGGACGATGAATGGAGAGAGAAAGAGAGGAGAGGGATGGAGGTGTGAGGGAGAAAATGGTGAGTACATGGGTCACATTAAAGAGAAAAAGAATAACGGGGAGGATGCATAGAGAAGCGAGCTCAACAAGGAATGAAAGAGGGAAGAAGATTTGATGGAATAAAGGGAGAAATCTCCCGACATCGTGATGAGGAAGAAAATGGATGCGAGAGTTTGTGAAGATTGGACTGGATCGAGACAACTCGAGGAAAATATCGCTTAAATAATGGCAATTAAGAAACAACTAATTCATGATATGGCATATTTTATTTTTATTATATAAATTAAATCACAAATATCTCTCACAGCACAAGAAACGAAAGACATGTTGTAGTTATATTACATTCAATATCTACGCACGAGTACATTTGAGCAAATTTGTTCATTCACAGCCTTTGCTTAACTTCACGTTATATTTACACCAGTTCATAATTTATATGTTTAATTAAATAAATAAATAAATATTAATTTACACTCAATATATCTAACATAATATCGATCCAATTTGAAATTTAATAATTTAGATCTTTTAAAAGAGTACACACAGAATCGCCACGGATATTATTCATCTATTTTTTATATTTTGAGAGACTTGATAGAAAGAAGTTCTAGAAACCAATACGCAAGAGTTGTAAGGCACATTTTCATAATGATAAATATCAATACGCAATTTTTATTTTCTGGAGTTCTAAGTTATGACTATATTATTTCTACTTAAGGCACTTTTCGAAGAGAGGAAATAGGTTTCAGGTCTCGTGAGCGACATGATCGGATAATTCACGGAAAGGCACGTACAGGTCCATCAGAGGCCCATCCCCAGGTATTATGCACGATCTGATGGGGAAAGGCCGCCTTTCTTGAAGACTAGAGGGCATGCGTCGCACACGCGCGTGGGCCGCACGAGGGATGGACCGCTCGCTCAGTCAGCACGCGACGGGCATGGCCATCTTCATCTCGAGCACCTCGTTCTCTCTGTTCTCCATGGCCTCCTCCGAACCCTCGCCGCAACCACCCAACCACGTGACCACCGTCGTGACACTGCTCCTGTCATCGTATTCGTCGCCAACATCATGGCCTTCGTTTCCTGGCATCACGGAATTGGGCGCACTCTTGACTGTAACGCGACTGCGGCGGCGCATTGCCTTGCGAAGAGCCTGCAAAAAGAGAAATTCCTTTTAGAATGACCCGCTTAGTGCCTCCATTGCCAGGTAATAAAGATCGGTGCATGTATCATTCCATTCGATTATGATAGAAGGGTGCTCGAATCACTTGCATTTATTTTTTAGGTGAGAGGTTAAAAAAATGTTTAATCGAACACAGAACAATATTTTTTAACTTCACCGGCTTCCATCAAACCCTTTCCTTTGCACGTCATTTCATACTACATTTAAATACACATCTTATTACAAAGTTCATAAGTAGCGGCTCTGTGACTACTATCCCTTACGTGAATGCAAACACGACCTCGAACACTACTTCTAAAAAAAATTGCAACCGATGTAATCAGAGATATGGCGTAGAAATGGCAATGAGATGGTAGGAAGATGGTAGGAAAATACAATACGAGAAGGAAAGAGGGAGGGGTTGGCTACAAGAAGAGGTAGAAATTGACAAGGGAAGGGAGAGAAGGTAAAGGTATATGAGAAAGAAGAGATAAAGTAGGGAGACGAGATAGAAGGAGAGAGAGAAAAGGGGAAGTGGTGAAGAGGGAGGGGCGATGAATGGGAAGGGGCGAGAGGGATGAAAGGGGATCGAGGGCCAGCCTCCATCGAGGGGATGAATGGGATATTGTCCTCTCCTATTGTTAGGGTCATCAAAGCCAGAATGAACGTCTAAGGGAAAAAAGCCACTCGCCTCGTTGCTAAGCCACACGACAGGACATTTTCAAATGCAAAAAAGAGTTAATACTAGAAACAATTTCCTATGACTAAAGCGTGAGACAAGTGCTTAAAAAAAGAGAAAAAAATAATTTTCACTAAAAATGAACCGTAAAAACGCTAGTGGGGTGGCCTCAAGTAGTCGTGATGAGAGATAGAGAGCGAGGTAGAAGGTAAAACCGAAAGTGATTTAATTTAAAAAAATGATTGTTCCCGCTTTATTGATAGAACTCAGTTGATAACAGAGACTGTTCCTATACTAGCCATGAAAAGATTAAGAAAACAGCATTCTTATATATGTTACAACGCAGCCGACCTCAGGGGTTATTTACGGATAGAGTTGGAGGAATATTAATTATGTGCGAGAATAATCAGGATTTCCTCTGCTGACTGACTGACTAACTTATGGAAAATCATTCTAGCGGAAGAAATAGTATAGTACCTTATAAAAGTAGCAATTATAAAGCTTATTATTTATCGTGAGAGTAATTTGAATCAGGCGAGCGATCCATCTCGATCGGACGTGTGGCGCCGCCGCAAACGCGAGAGCAACAGGTCGAGATGAGAAATAAGAGGCGCGGCACTTGCAGAAAAGAGACACAAACGTACCTTCAAGCAGCTCTTTCCAGCTTTGCAGATGAGACGGCCAATCGAGAGAGGCGATGTCTTCTCCATTTTCACTTTTCGCGAAGACGATGAGGTGAAAGAGAGAGAGGAACAAGATGTGCTTCTTCACGTAGAGACTCGTCCTCCGGTCGTGCGATGCGCGTACGACGAGACAGAATGAACGCGTGCAACTCGGCCTAACCCATATATATATACCCACACAAACGCAGGCGTGTGAGCGACGCACGCCGGCGAAGAGGGGCGGGAGGGGAAGGGGGAGAGAGAGTGAGCAACGCCATGTGGTGGATGCGGAGGGGCGACAGGTGGTCTCGTGGCCGGGAGCGGTGTCCCGCGGGATCGGGGGCGGCGAGGGTGCGTGGGAAAGAAGAGCAGCAGCACCCTTGCCATCGGGCGAGGGCAAGGAGCGAATCGAGAGGGGATAAGGGAAGAAACGACGACCCGTGATTGTCGATATCAGCGATTCTGGGTTCGATTCCAAAGAAGGCAGTCATTTTCGGAAGAATAAAAACCTAAATTCAACGAGCTACTTCCTTCGGAACTTGTCCACCTACAGAATATTGTATCTAGCCTGATGGTACAATTGCAAATAGGGTTACCACCTTTTCATAACAGAAAATACCGACATTTTTCACTTTTAGTCCCAGAAATACGAACATTTTTCATACATTTTATCGGAAAGTATTTCAGTTGTTGAGAGAAAAAACGAAACTTACACGAAAATATATTTTCGTTAAATATCTTTATTAGAACGTCATATTAAAATTTATAGCCACTTAGATACATTTTAAAGCATTTGTAAATTATATCGTAAAGCACAGCCTTTAGAAAACAAATTATATGCCCAATAAGTTTATAATTACTTATTATACACTAGTCTGGTGTTTTGATTTGTACTTTCGTGAAATTTAGCAGATTTTAATGAGTGCACTAAAGGTAATCAATAATCTTAGCAAATTCCGAGCGAGACATTGAATAGTTGTAGTGAGTGCTTTAACCATGTTATTGAGCATCCTTAGGCATTTGTCAGTCCATAGAGGAAGGATGGTAAGTGATTTTTGTGTCGCGTGCCAAGAAAATTATATGAATCAGAATTTTTCTTCGCGTGCCACTAGTTTACTCCTTCTCTAAGAAACTTCATATTTTATACAGAAAATGCCAAGCTACGCGTGCCAAGTAAAATCGCCCGCGTGCCATGTATTTGCCATCCCTGCCATGGTCTTCATGAAATGGAAAACTCTCTCTACGTGTGCATTACTCGGTGACACCACAAATACATGCTGATTTATTGACAGAAAATTTGGACGCACAATGAAAAAACCCAATCCATTTAACAATCACGGGAGAATTACTCCACTGGTGCAGATCCTGTTGGCATTTGTTCAGATGGTAACAGTATATATTGACAATGAAGAATTTTCATGCATATATCAGAAAACAATTCATCTCCATTGAACTTCACTCCCAATTTTTCAGCACCTTTAACAACATCGACCAAATCCTACTGTTTGTATTCAATGGGCTGAAAAGATAATAAAAGTAATCCATTGAGCAATTGAACCGTTATTCCAGACACTGCAGGATTCTTCTGTACTCAGTATCACCTTCTTTGAGGAAACCTCTTGTTCATGGAGTGGTATAAATTTTAAAATCTGCGTACCTTTAAACGCGAAAATTTTCTTACATAGCGTATTTGAGAATTCCGTTAATAGATTATTTAAATTTTTAAATATTTCTGTTGATTGCAAGTAATCACTCTCTAAGAGTTTAAGCTGTTTGATAATGAGCCCATTATTTTATGTACGAAATACAAGTATACTTCTGGTAAAGGTTTTGATTCATCTACCTCCGATTTTTTCTCATAGGAAATTTGGTGGAGGTTAGATCATGGTTCGAGGTACATTTTCAATTCGTGGAGTGTCAATTCTGGGAATTCTAGAGAGAAAACAAAACGGTTCAGCGTTCACCTACACACTATCAGAGCATCTCTTACCATTTGCCAACTTGCGTTATGGAACAGATTTCACATTTTAGCAGGATGCACCAGTTCAATCCGTTAACTGAGACGAGAGAATGGTTTGAGATGCAAAATATTGCTGTGATGAAGCGACTAACAAAGGTTTTTTGACCTTAGCCCTACTGAAAACTTATGATCAATACTAGCGAGAAAAGTTTACAGTCAAGGCAGACAATTTCAATCAGATGAAGAATTGGTGAGAGTAGTTCTTCAGTTACGGGATAAAATACTACGCTAACCATTGGACACATTTTAAAGATCAATACGGGATTGATATCACAGTGTTTTACAATGCAAAGCAGCAAAAACGAACGAGCATAAATAAATTAAAAATGTTTTAAGAACATTCATTTTTTTTGTTTGTTTCTTGTATTTTTCCTCCCTCTGACTTAAATTTCACGATTTTCTGTTGGAAATAAAATAACATTGCATGCAACATGATTGGCAGTTTTTATTACATAAATGGTTTTAATTGGCCAAAAATATCTTATTATAAACGTCTCATTGGCGATTTATATTCTTATTTTTGGGGTTCCCGTGCTGTAGTATTTGGAAGGCACACAAAACAATTAAGTTGTTCATATTCACAAAATATAACAACAATGCTGACTATAAAAAGCGGAATGAAGTTAATATTAATAGCGAAAGAAAAAATAAGCCGATTGAAAATGTAGATATGGAATTAAAATAAAGTCGGAAAAGCATCAGAATACTGAGTGAATTCCATTAAAATAACAGTTTGGCTCAATGGAAAGGTATGGATTGTTACCTTCACAAATGTTTGAAACGCCTGGAGCGGTTCACGCTGTAACGGCCACCAATGTTCCCTCTAATGTGGCTGACTATCTGAGCAGAAATGGAGGAGTCTGCGCGGCCTTTGTAAATTCACAGCATGAACTGAGCGGCCTTTTACGCAAACTTTTTACATTTTTATATGAAAATAAGGTAGAAATAAGAAATCTAAGATTTAATTTCATAAAATTTACTATAAGATTATTCTAAGATACTTTTTTTATTTTGTATTAGCCATTTTATAAAAATAGTAATAAATATAATCCGATTTTAAAATAAAGTTTAACAAAATATAATTTGAAAGTTAAATAAATTTTATTTAAGGAATAATTATCAAATTATGTCATCTTTTTATCAAGTTAACATTAATGTATCGCTTTAAATTATATTACCATTTTACTAACTCTCCCTTTGAAATTAAGTTAAAATGAGACTTACTTATTGTGATTGCAATGTTTGGCCTTTCCTTTAATGCAGGTGTACTCTGACCGGCTAAATATTGTGATGGCAAAAACGAATGAGTACATATGTTACGTTAATCAAGAATTCGCCTAATTTTTAGGAAATGATAAACGTTCCTTATAAATATTAATATTTCATGCCAAAATGTATTCAAGTTACATTTAATCTCCGACGAAGAATGTAGAAATACGTTTACTGCACTGGAAGTCCATCTCTGAAAACTAACTACTCGTGGATTATATCGAGGAAAGGACGGAACATTAAAGGGCAAGAAAAATCTTTCGATGGCTATTCCATTTCCTAAATGAGACCTTGAAATCCGCCGATCTGCCAATCTCTCACACTACGGATGTTTTGTTTCGTATGCAAGAGTATGGAGGACGGAAGTTACCGATTTGTGAGCTTGACTAACCTAGTGCAAGGGACAAACAACAATCTGTTTACGAAGTAGTCTTTGTAAGTATTCTTTGTTGTCAGCAATCTGATCGCAAAGCTGACTTAATTAGCTTACACCGTCCGTGTTTCAAATCGAGAGATTTTCAATGAATCAACGTTCATACGGTTCTTACAGTAAGGATTAAAAACAAATCATACTCTTGTATGCTTCAACCATATTTTCTTTCTTCTCCCCTCTTGAGATTTTTACTCTTACTTGGCCTTCTTTACTTGTTAGGCCAATTAGCCTCGTTTGCTTTGTGGACCATTCATCCCTGCCCACCCACGCCGCGCGGGGCTTCGGGCATGACCCCTATGTCACTGTTTTAGTCTGTGGTGCGCAGAGTATACTAATTTGTGCGCGGGTGTTTAGAAATTTGTGCGCGGACGCACAGCCGCGCAGTTTAGAGGAAACATTGACTGCCACTCATGGAAATGTGTAAAGACTTTTTTAAATACTAAAAACTTGGGTTAAGTGTTTGATCTATAGGCCATTTCCTTGAGAATTTGTTTTAATCACAGAAAATAGCGCACATTACTTTTGGTATTTCTGATGCAGAGAATATTTTATGAAATAGCACAAACAATTTCTCAAAAAAAGCGAATTCAAACCTGCTCATTTGATGTCTTGTCATCGCGGATGAAGGCATTAAATTCATTGCGCAATGCATCTCGTAAATCTTCCCTCCTCCGCTTCGTACCCCTCTAGTCTCCCACTTTGATCGCTCCACTCTTTCGACATTCACGCACTTCCCAAGGCAGCTTCCCTTTCATGCACGCCCATTGAAAACACTCCTCTCCCCCACCGGAACGTACTCTAAATCGCCCCCTCCCCACGTCCTTCCCCACCGCCCCCTCGGTCATCGCTCCCCTACGAATTTTCCCATCCACCTCAACAACTACCCCACCCCAGCCGCCCCCTCCTCACTCTCAACCCCCACCGCCCCCTGCTCACTTCACCCCTACCGCCCCCTCACCACTCCATCCTCGATTCGCACCCACCTGCTCCGACTCTGCCATTCGACGAGAATGCTCTGAGAGCGGTTTCCCACAGAGATCAATCCGTTTGGCGAATCGACCTCAACCATAATAGCTCTTTTATCAAGCGCACTGCCAGTAATTGACTCAGTTTTTTAAAAATACTCGGTTTCGATCGAAAAAATAACAAATTAAGCACTTTCAAAGCAAAAATCTCCAGAATGATTTTGTGTATTCGGAATTTTTGGCGCCTTTATCGCTCTACAAAAAATAAAACTGGAAATTTTGGTAGCATTGAATCGGGTGATAAGATTTTCGAACGAATTAACTAAAACACAGAGAGTAAATATTTACTAAAAAGTAGTAATAATAGGGAAGTGGAGACTACGGGGCATATAAAATAAACAAATGAAACAACTCCTATGCCGCAAATTAGTAAAAAGTAGTTGGTAAAGATAGGAAGGCTCTTTTCTTCTTTCCGTAATAGTATGGGCAATCTTTCTACATAGTCAAAAGATATTCATTAACTATAGTTTTGAAAAATAAACAAGTATTAGGTAATGAACTATAGAAGAGTAGCAAAAATTAGGCGCATTTTTCTTAGCGAGTTCATCGATTTGAATCCAGCTTTTCTATGAAGTAGCAGCCCCGCTAGAGATAGACGATACAAACATGCTGTTACTCGATTGCATTTGCAAGAAGTTTTTAATCCAAAATTTCATTAAATTCCGTTAATGGGTTGAACTTTCAAATATTATTTCCGGTCATGCGGTAACCCTGATTTTCTGATATGGCCAAAGTATACCATTTATCTCATAATTTTATTCCATCTAGTAATTTACAGGTTTGATTGAATGATGAAACCAAGGATTGATATTTTCGGCTTGTATCTTAATAAAAGGATAAAATTTACAAAGCAATAATGTAGGGGTCTATGCGATATAAAATATTTTACGGTAATTTTCTCTTAATCACGCATACATACTATAAAAATCGGCAAAACATACATTTCACAAATTATCCAATACCCTTGCGCTTCTACTCCGCACAAAATTGGCATTTTCGCGCGGAAAACATTTTCTAGCAGTTAGTCTCGTAGGAACAACGCTACTGCTGCAGAACTTGGAAGAGCTTGGCGTAAAACTGGATAAACTATAACGTCACCGAACATTAAATAAGTATTTTAGAGAAAAAAGATAACAGAAAAAGAAACTTAATAATTTGTTCTTCAAAATGGTTTAGATTCGAAGCTCGTAGGTTAACTCTGTCTAATTTTAATCTGAAAAATATTTAAAGCCTGCACGTCAAAAAGCCTATTTTTACGTGTTATCTTATGGGAAATAGAAATGTCTTCCTTAGAGTCGACCCCAGGACTTTTTTCGAGAATTTTTTCGTCATCACCATATAATATGTAAATCGAGTATTCATGCAACAATTCAAAATTGTATTTAATCGGGAAGTTCGTTCAAACACATTAAAAAGTGCCACTGTAGTCGATGACGTCAGAAAGACTTCGGAAGAACAAAGACAAATTATTAATATACATGACAAGAAAGAATTTGCTATATAGCACATGAAAAATTATTTTATGAATTAAGTATTTTACAAATTTACTTTCTATTTTATGCCAAGTTTAACCTTCTACTTTGAAAAATCATAATTAGCAAACTTCTAGGAAATGCATTCAGCAATACAAAACTAAGAATCGTATGCAATTGCCGCTTTTTATTTCAACTCGTAACCAGCACACATGGGTATTAAGAACCCAGGGAAAATTTAATTTTGTTGTACTACCTTATCAGTTGATATTGCTCCTTTTTCCCCATGTGAAAATAATGCTTGAACGTTCCTTTATATTGATAACCCATCAAAATATTAACGATTGGGTCCTCTGGACCAATGTGTGCTCTTAATGTAATAATTGTGGAACCACGGCAAGAGAACCAACATCTAAGGCGGAAATATATTTATTATTTTCCGTTCTTGGAGTCTCAGGCATCTAAAAGGATAGATATTACGAGTTCTCATAGTCAAAGGTTTTACAGAAAGGGCACGGGCATCATACAACTCTACATATCGATAGTCGAAAACTGCTCCGTAAGTCGGATGATCTGGTTTAGAGCTTAAAGCTGCGATATAACTGCTAGCTAGCAGTATCCGGCGCATGTACAGTGAAGGTTCACCAGATTCACAGAGAATACTTGTTTTGGGGCTAGTTCTAAAAGCACCCGTAGCCAAACGTATCCCTGTGTGTTGTACCACATTTATAGCTCTGATCACTGATGATCTGGCATAACCGTATACGATGCTCCCGTAGTCCAATTTGGAGCGGAAAAGTGATCGATACAGCCGCAGAAAAACTCTTCGATCAGCACCCCAGGATTTGACTGAGAACACGTATTTGATTCAGGGAATGCTGGCATCTTGCCTTTATCCACTTCAGCTGGGGTCGTCAAGTTATTTTCTGTCGGAAAGCATTCCTAAAAATGGTCTATTTCGACAAATGGCAGCTCGGTCCCAGCTAGTGAGAGCGTTGGGTTCAGGTGGAGGCCGTGAACGCGACAGAAGTGGACGCACACTGTCTCGTTCGATGAGAATGTAAACCCATTGTTTGTGACCCATTCGTGCAGTCGGTTAATCGTCAGCTGTAGATGGCGCTCAACTGCTGCCATGTTTTACGAAATGCAATACAAGGCAAGCTCGTCTACGCAGAGGCTTCCCTCTACTGAGGACCGAATACATTGAGCCATTCCGTTTAAGACTACGGCAAACAACATTACACTCAAAATAGACCCCTGTGGAACACCATTCTCTTTAAGGAACGATCGAGAGTTTTCATTCCCGATACACACCCTAAAGTAACTTTCCCACAGAAAGTTCTTGATAAAATTAGGTAGGTTACCCCGTAAACCCCAAGAATGTAGTGTACGATGAATTTCGAATCTCCATGTAGTGTCGTAAGCCCGGGCAATGTCAAAGAACATTGCAACGAGGTGATGCTTCCTTATATAGGCATCACATATTGCTCTTTCAAATCTCACCAGATGATCGGTGGTGGAACGGTGGCGGAGGAATCCACACTGAATGTTGGTCAATAGACAATTTGATTCCAAGAACCAAACCAAACCAGCCGTCCATTAACCATTCGTTTCATGAGTTTGGAAGGCAGCTAGTGAGCGACACGGGTCGATAGCTCTCTGCAGGTTTCTTATCTTTCATGGAATTAAGCAAAGGCACTACAATGGCTTCTCGCCATTGCGTGGGGTAGTGGCCCTCTACCCAGATCCGGTTATACATTCTTAGAAGATATTCCTTCTCAGGGGAATTTAGGTGACGCATAATGTCATAATGAATGGTGTCAAAACCTGGAGCGCTGTCACGTGCCTCTGCCAATGCTCTTTCCAGTTCCCACACAATGAATGGCAGATTGCAGCTCTCATTGCTCCGGGAAGTAAGCCTGAGTATGCCGGTCTAGCTCATCTTTATGAGTAAGAAAACTTGGTGGCAACTGTTGTGAATTGGATGATTTAGCAAAAAGAGACGCCAACTCGTCGGCTATTTCAGCTTTGCATAAGGAAATCGAGCCGTTTACCAACAGTCCACTAATGACTTATGACTAAATACTGCAAAACTATATATCAGAAATGATGCCAGGAAAATGATAAAAGTATGATATATCGATTTATTTTCTAATGAGTTGTAATTAGTCAATTGAAAGTTATTTAAAACATACCTTACTAAAAGTGTTGTAATGTAATTCTTCCGTTCACGTTCATTCCTTCGTCGTAAATTATCCATTCATTGTCACTTACAAAACGTATTGTTCGTACGAAAGAAAAATAAATGCATTTACACTAATTTCTTCTTCGTCGAAATTCCATTTCCTTTAGCTTACTAAATGATGCATGCACACTAAATGAAATTAAACGTATTTTTACTTTCTCCATATATGTAGTATAGGGGAAAGAAAGTATTGTATTCATGAAAAAATCAACTTCGAGATTTCAACGGAAATACACGTTTTGAGGTCCCCTGAACACGTTTTGACCATTTTCTCGATGATGTCTGTGTGTGTGTGTTAGTGTGTGTACGTGATAGCTTATTGTGGGTGCTCTAACTCAAAAACTATTAATCAGGTCAATGCAAAAATTTACATTTAACACTTTTATAAAAGTCAGAAGAACTGATTATTTTTTGATAAAAATCGGTCAACCGGAAGTGGGTGTTTACTCTTGTCACTTATCCGTTAGTTTGGGATATTTGCTTTAATATTTGATATATGTAAAACATGTACTGGAATACAAGTTGTAGGAAATTTAATTTCCTACAATCTTTGTTTGAAACATTTTTTCCATATAATGCATTGTTTAAGAGATATATTATATATGAAAGATTTAGAAATAGCATTAAAAATGTGAAAACACTACCAGAGGCAGATATCGATTCCGACCACAACCTTTTGGTAGCAAATACACAATGTAGACTGAAGAGCGTTAAGAGAAACATAAGAGTTAACAAGAAATGGAACTTAGAGGAACTCCTTAAGAACAAGGAGGCTATCACGACTGAGCTGGAGGAAAGGTTGGGGGAGAGAGCTGAAGAAAATAGGAAGAATGTAGATGAGTTGTGGAGATACATCCATAGCAATATTAAAGATGTAATGGAAAAGGAGGTAGGAAAGATAACGGGTGAAAGAAACAAAAAACCCTGGGTCACAGGAGCCATCCTGCAAAAAATGGAAGAGAGGAGAAAGTGGAAGAACACAAACACGGAAGAAGGCCAAGGAAACTACAAGGAGTTAAATAATGCTTTAAGAAGGTAAACAGATAAAGCCAGAGAACAGTGGATAAATGATAAATGCGAGGAGATTGTCGAGTGTGAAAGAATTTGTAGAACAGACCTCATGTATAGCAAAGCAAGGGAATTATTCAAGAAAAAGGCAAGAAAGATAGGATGTAAAGGAATCATGTAAAAAAGTGGTAAAATAGTCTCAGAGCCAGACAATGTAAAGAATGTCTGGAAAGAATACATTGAGGTGCTGTATGACAAAGAAGGAAAGTCAAAGAATACTGAATTAAATGAAAAAGAGGATGTGAAAAAAGACCAGCTAGGACCAAATATTCTCGAGTCTGAAGTTAAAAGAGCAATTGATGACATGAAAAGAAGGAAGGCTGTTGGGAATGATGATATACCAGTGGACGTTCTTAAGATTTTGGGGTGGAAAGCAGTTAAGCAACTCACAAAATTCTTTAACCAAGTATATGATACTGGCATATGGCCAGATTTATTTAGATGTTGTTATGGTACCACTGGAGAAAAAGAACAATGCAAAATGCTGTAAGGATCACAAAACTATTAGTGTAATTTCTCACACAGCTAAAGTTCTAACCAGAATAATAACCAAAGAAATTGAAGGTAAAATAGAAAAAGAGCTCCAAGATAATCAGTTTGGTTTCAGAAGAGAAAGAGGGACTAGAGATGCTATAGGATATATGAGGATGATGATAGAAAAAGCGCTAGAAGTCAATAAAGGTATGTATTTTTGTTTTGTAGATTGGGAGAAAACTTTTGACCGAGTGAAATGGGATAAAATGTTGAGCATTTAAATAAAATAGGAATAGATTGGAAAGATAAAAGACTGCTTAAAAACCTTTATTTTGATCAATAGGGAGGGGAGTGAGGCAGGGATGTCCTATTTCACCAGCGAAATTTAATATTTATGCAGAAAAAATAACAGAAGAAGCGTTGATGGAAGGGAAAGGATTTAAGATAGGAGGTGAAAGTATTACCACCATTAAATATGCAGATGATCAGGGATTAATAGCAGAAGACAAGAAAGAACTTCAGAGGATGACAGACAGACTAGTGGAGGTTGGCCAACAATATGGAATGAAGATCAATGCAGAAAAAACAGAAGTCATGGTGGTTTCAAAGGAACATAAAGAATTAAATATAATGGTAAATGGCCAAAAATTGGAACAAGTAAGTAGTTTTAAATATCTTGGCAGTATTTTGGCGTAGGATGGAAGTAGTACACAGGACATCAGAAGTAGGATTGCAATGACAAAAGCAGCATTTAACGAGAAGAAGGAGCTTCTCACAAGCAAGAAAATAAATTTAGAACAAGGAAGAAATTAGCGAAATGCTACATATAGAGCATAGCTCTTTATGGTGCAGAGACGTGGATGGTAAGGAGAAAGGAGGAAAAATATTTAGAAAGTTTTGAGATGTGGGTATGGAGGACGATGATGAAAGTGAAATGGACAGAGAGGAAGAGAAACGAAGAAGTATTAGAAAATGTGGGAGAAGAAAGGATGCTAATAAAAACAATCAGGAAAAGAAAAGCAAATTGGATAGGGCACATATTGAGAAGACAGTGTTTACAAAGGACGATCTTAGAAGGCAAAATTAGTGGAAGAAGAGGAAGAGGGAGAATAAGAATAGGAATATTAGAGAATATAAAGCAGGAATATAGTATAAAAGAGGCTTTTAGGGAGAGAGAGATGGAGGCAGCGATTCAACTGAAACCTGTCTTCGGATAACAATATGGTGATGATGATGTAGAACAAACAGTAAAAGTAGAACATGATGGTAGTGAAAGGAGTAAGGCAGGGATACCCACTTTCGCAGCGCATATTCAATATGTGCTTTGAAGAAGCAATAACAGAATTGAAACTTAATATATTATGTCTCGAGCATTCACGTCTAAGGAGAACCTAAAAATTAGTTCCAGTTCAGCAATATGCGTGTATATTTATGAGCTTCAGATTGATTGCGAGGAAAAAACGATATTCCTCTGCAGTGATACTTGACTCAGGCTTCCGTATTGGCTTTATATTTTCATCTGCTTTCTCTTAATTTTTTACACGAAGCCTCAGACGCAAAACCTAAAAAGACAGAAACAGGTGACCACTCTCCAAGAGAGAGAGAAAACATCAAGGAACAATACCAAGAACAAAATAACTAAAAACTAATGGACTGAAGCAAAAGGTTGTTGAACTTCAGCAAAGTTAAGCCTCAGATAATAGATTTTCTAATTAAAATCTATTTTCACAACAAGCTTTTGTCTAATGAGAGAGTTTGTATTAGAGGTTATCAAAATTAACTTTTTGTATTAAGGAATCAACTGCTATCGTGGACGAAGAGTTTTGTATTCGAGGACAAAATTATACATGATGATATGATTAAAAATATCGGTAACTATTTCCCTGACAATTTATACATATAATTCTGTAAACGGGATTTTTGTAATTGAATTTGTGAGCGAATGGAAGCTCCGATTAACATGTGCGACCACTCATTTTAAATGAAAGTAAAAAATATATTATATACAATTACATATGAAATAATAAATTTTGACTGCATCATAAAAAGTATGCGGCAAAATGGTCACATATGTTTTGTTTCTATATATATGATAATTCCGAATATTTCAGCATTGATTCCATCCACTCAGATGGTGAATCCATGGGCGGAATTCCGATAGAATATTTATATTCAATAACACCATCTGGCATGCCCTAACATCATCTTAAATTGAAAAAAAAGGTGCTATCGTCATGTTGATACGTAACATGAACCTAGGCTTTGGTTTAGTTAATGTGGTTAGAATGGCTGTGACGGGAATGTACAGTAATGCTTTAAAGTTACATATTCTCACCGGTCAGGCGAAAGGACAAGAAATTTTCTTACCAAGAATAGAACTTATCTCCACCAACCCTAACCTACCTTTTACCATGAAAAGGAAACAGTTCCCTATTCTCTTGGCTTTCGTTATAACCATAAATAAGTCGCAGGGCCAAACTTTCGAAAAATTAGGCAACTACTTATTCCGTTGCGTATTTAGTCATGGATAAATTTACTTCGCGGTCAAGAGCCCGTTCGGTTGCCGATGCCAAACTGCAAATGTTATCAACAACTCGAAAAGAAGTTTCTCAACTATGAAGGATACTACACAAAAAATATTGTTTATAATGAAGTTGTATGCAGATCGAACAATATATATGTAAAAAACATTAAGTATTACATATTTCATTTTTTGTATTTAAAACATTCTTACTGACGTTTTTCCCGTGGTAAATATTACTAAGCATTTGTATTAGGTATTCACAAAAATTTAATTCTATTTGCTTAGACTTAAACTTGCCTATCCTTGAATTGATAATTTTTTAAAATAAATTTTTACTTGAGTAGGTATTTTACATAATTCCCTTCAGGGCCTTGCAGCTTTTGCTGCAGCAGGCCACTAGTATCCGTATGAATTCCCTCCTCCACATGATTCCCCAATTCCTACGAGGACCGCCTCACATCGAACCTCTCCGCTTTTTCACCTTACGACTCGGTGGACTCATTTTCATAATCGCCCATATGAGTTAATATCATAAGTCTCTTCCAAGTAGTATGTTCTTCACGGAATAAAGGAAAAACTACTTTGAGAAGAACGTATATGAATCAATAAATATATTCAACCTATATTATTCACTCAGGTAGGCTGTGGACAAAAAAAGGTAACCTAAATATTGAGATATATTGAGCCGTCGCCTGAAAGTTTACAATTAAATTAGATTAAAACTCCCAGATCATAAGAATATTAATTGCTACAATATATATACGGTCTTGCGCGGCATATATCCACTGTATTGGTTGGATTATAATATGATTTTGTTAACTTTGTACATATAAATACTATGCCTTATGGCGTCTGAAGAGGTCTAATACTATTGAGAGTGAATGAAAACAAAAAGTGGTATATTGTGATATTGTTAATATTTTCCTAAATGAAATTGATAAGTTATTTTTATTAAGTTGCGTTCACATCGAAAGTTGCGAGTAACCTATCAGGTATTTTTAAATAGAAATGAAAATTTTTAATCCCCTTAATTATTTTGCGCGACTTTTTAAATTTGAGGTGGTTTCATATTGTATTTAGACCAATAGTCGATCCAGTACGATTGACATTGATGATTTCCTCAGAACTATCGACTATAAAATTTCGGTAAAATTGTTATATAAATGATCACCAATGATGCAATGCTTCGCGATAGCAGAAGTCCCGGGTGCCTAAGGACGAAAAAGCGCATCGCACGACAAAAGGATAATTGCACGGCGAGGAAAAACGAAAGATCCTTATAAGCATGAGCGGATCGAAAAATGCAGTGATACCGCCTTGATGTGGCATAACCAGGTAGAGAATATCGGACAAAAGTATTCGAACCGAAAAAAGGCGATATATGCACAAAAAGTGCAATCGCTAGGCCATTACGAACCTCATCGACCCAAAAACATGCGACCTCTGACCGCTTCAATAACACCGCATCTTCGGCCAGAATTAAGGTAAGCGCACCAGTTACCAAAGCATTTCCTCTCAAAGTTACCATTCGGAGCAATAACTTTTCGAAGCTTACAGATACACAATGCGTCTCACTTTCCTTTCTTCGAGTGCAGCAAAAACATAAGTCCATCGAAACAGACGTCGCAGATTCTCTCGCGCACGCGTCCGACAAATCTCCTCCGGGTGGGGTCGCACTCTCCCACGCCCCCCTCCCCCCCGCCTCCTCTCCCGCCGCCCCATCGTGTGCCCCTCCCGGAACCTTCTTTCCCACACGCTCGCCCCATCCTAACGAGCCACGCGCTCCCCGTCCGCCATTCGCATCACTCAGGCCGCGTCGCGTGGACGGAGGCACGCGCCAAGGGCAATGCCGTCTTTAGTGCGACGGAGGGCGGGGGAGGACCAGTGTGGGTAAGCGAACGGCACCCCTTTCCCACGACCGGGAATAATCGATAGGGCCGCCTCTCTCCCCTTGCCCCTCCGACTGCCCCCGTTCGCTCCCCCTCCTGATTCGCTCGCCGCCCTTATGCACGGGATCCCCCATCCCCTAACCCTTCCCCCGAACCATTCGCCTCCATCCCCTCTCGCCTTCGTTTCGTTCTCTGTCTCGATTATCCCACCCTCGACAACTCTTTTCGTTTTACGGGTGTTGATAATTACGTAATTTCGATCTTGATGTCTACTCCTAAGACGATCGATTCCTTTAGAATGGCTCGATAGATCACTATGTTTCATGAGTCTCATCATGGTGCACATTTCGGAATCGGAAAGCTTTTGTCCCACTGGATCAAAAGTAATACAGTCCCAGGATATAGAAGTTTGATCTACGTTAACAGTGGTAACTTTTTCATTTTACTTTTCACAGTATATGGATAACTATTGCAGTCATTTGCCGACAGTGCGGTTATGGTTTAATTAGAAAAATATTCTTAGTTGGATCCTTAGTTATTTTCTGCGTAACTGCCAATTATAGTGAACGGTTGTTGAAAAATATGATGCCCACGAGAGGGAATAGAGACATTACGGCGGTAAAAATAATTAGGAATTGCTTGAAATGTTCGATTTTTGTATTTCGTAATACTAATAAAGAATGGCACATGGTATGCAGCATACGACGACGTTAAATATCGGTTATTAAACATTGATAGGTGGTGATTCGCCGAGAGAAAATTCTATTTTAGAATACAAATTCGGTGAATTGCCTCGACGCGTTTTTTAACGGAATTCACAACAGTTCATAAATAATCCAATTAAAAAAATGTAATTTCTGAGTTAAGTTTTGAAATTTATTGTAACCATTAAAATATTTGTAAAGAATCATAAAATTGTTTCAGAACGCATCTAATGCAGTTTAAAAATTAAATATATAAAATAGGAATCTAAAAAATTAAACAAGAAAGTGCTTTAAGGTAAACGAAATCGCTATTGTGTTTTCATCATGAAGTATAACAAATCGGATCCTTTGAACATAGATTTCAAAATTTTGGATTCGGTGATGTTACTATCCAAATGCCTAACAAGATGGAGAGTGGAGCGTTTCCTTCCTAACACCAAGTGGAGTCCGCATGTCATCCTGAGCAAAGACATTTCTAGCCGTCGTTGTCACTGTTTCATTGCTTGGTGTTACCACCGTCACGAGCTCTGATCGATAAAATAATTAATAAATACAGTAAACATAAATACCGAGACGTGAAAGATTCATAAAAATGTGAGAATTAGTTTCTTTCTAAATTTCAGATAATTGTTTCGGCAAAATGGCATTGACAGTAAAATATTTTAAATAAAATAACTATTTCTGAACTGTAAGAATGTTTGGATACTAACACTATGAAAACAAACTTCCTGTGACTAAAATAAACTTTAAACGGTCATTATCAGCTATCTCGCTGAAGATGAATTTGTTTTCTACCGCTTTCTAGCAAAAATATGACATATATTGTACATATATCAAACTGCTCTTTTAATTTCAAGTTGTAATGAAGTTTTACATTTTTTCATGCGTTCTGATTATAGAAGTACATAGTCTTAATGTGTGTGTTGAATGGCAAATCTGCCTCTTGGACTATTATCGTCTAGGCATTACTCACATAACTCTATAGTATTAAAATATGTTCGCTTTACATGAACTTTGTATGCTAATCCACACCGGACACACACAGAAGTGAGAAGGAAAACCCGGTTTCGGCAGTAGCCTACTCTTACGAAGAGCACCAAGGGCGCCAAATGCTTAGCGTCCTTTTCGAAGAATGGAGCGCTGATTTTTGTGTTCTCCTCATATTTTACGGTGGAAGAGCAGATACTGTATCCAATGGAACAATTTTTGAAACGAGAAAAAAGTCTGCTATGACCGGGAATTGAACCCGGGTCTTCCACTTGCCGGGCGGATATTCTACCTCTGAACTATCGTAGCAGAACATTTTCTCTCGTTTCTGAACACGGATGTTTGGGGCAGTTTGATACTAACTTGGTTAGTTCCCGTCCCACCAAGGGAAACATCCGTGTTCAGAAACGAGAGAAAATGTTCTGCTACGATAGTTCAGAGGTAGAATATCCGCCCGGCAAGTGGAAGACCCGGGTTCAATTCCCGGTCATAGCAGACTTTTTTCTCGTTTCAAAAATTGTTCCATCTTTCACAGCTTATGCCTGTCTGCATAGGATCTTCGGATCATATCATTCCATCAATTACTGTATCCAATGATGAAGACCGATATTATCAACGTCAATGATAGCGTTTAAATGAAGAAATTTTTTAAACAACTATAAGAAGAAACTAAGAAAAAGGCCAAAAGCTGATATGAGGAGAAAAAAATATTATTTAATCAGTTGTAAAGAGCGGGGTAGGATAAGACAGGATGAAGCTGAAAAACTGGGGAAGACCACAGAATCGGTTTAATTCATGAAGGCGTATTCACAAAAAGATATTGATCCGAGGTTGAAAGGAATATATTTTCTCCTTCCAATGCTGACTCATTTACCATGAAACACGAAATACGTAATGTCGGTTCTCGTAAAAAAAGACAAAACTTTTTCATAGATAGTGAGGCTTTTAATTTTTTACCCCAAATGCTGAAAAAGCCAATCTAACAGAACAATAAAGAATACGACGCATTTTACAGGGAAAATCTTCCGACTCAAATATAGAATGTGAACATATGTCGCAAGAAAAAATATAAATATAAAGAACTATAATCCTAAACTGTATGATTTCGTGATTAAATTATATATAATCCTGCACCAATATCAACTGACGAGACAAATTGACGAATTATTTAAAAAATGTTTACGAAAAAAGGCAACAAATCATAGATTTCCTTCGCAATAAGATCGGAAAGAACTGAAAATCATACAACAATTTCGTTTATTAATAACGGAAGACATCTACTGTTCCAAATCTAACATATTATTGTACTAATAATATTAAAAAGTGAACTGAACAATAGATTTTAAAAGGTTTGAATATCAAGTGAAACAATTTCATATGGAGTTGAGGAGCACAATACAATGCAGTTCGAATGAACTCAAATACTGCCCAACCTAAACCTACATATATAGTCGACTCAGCATAGTCTTCACGTCCACTCTTTTGATCTCGAATCACAACATTTAAAGAGAATCCGTATAGTTATCTTCGTACTAATTTGGAATCTAATCGAGAGCAGAAATTGAAGTAAAAATCTCTAACGCACTTTTACTGCATCGTTAAATGAGATTTATAGCGTCCTTTGGTCTCGTGAAGAAAATGGAAAATTGTTAATTTAATTTTTATTAGACAACGATTTTGACCCATTGCCCAAATAAGGAGTTTCTTATTTATCTGGGCAGTATATCGTTCATAAAATTAGGCATTTTCATTCTTTAGCGCGCGAGACTAATCTGTCAAGCAGCTAATGCTCCTTACATTTCGTAATAAATCATACGATAAGATGTTTTGGGAAAGGAGCGCTTTTAAGGCAACTCTAAACCAGCTAATTTACATAATGGCTAAGCTATCTAGATTCACGGAAATAGGAATGAATCATCAATCTAAATGACGTGGTAGAACGTACGCAAGAGACGTTTTCCCATACCCTCGAGCTGCTCGGTCTCCTCTCCCTTCCCATCCCCTCTCCCTTCCCCCACCCTCTCCCTTTCCCCAACCTCTCCCTTTACCCACCCTCTCCCTTCCCCCACCCTCTCCTTTCCCCCACCCTCTCCCCTTCCCCCACCTTCTCCCTTCCCCCACCCTCTCTCTGCCCCGATTCCCTTCACACCCTCCCGTATCCTTCTCCAGCGATGCCTCATCCCCCATTGCCCTATTCCCTGCCTCCCACCTGCAAACCGCACGCTTGGATTTAGCACGAGGGTTTTGCGAAAGTGTCAAAGGCACGCAGGTAATAAAGATGACCTGTCAAACTTCATCGACATAATCACAAGTCCGATAAATGAACATTTAAAAAATAAATCACCGAGCTCAAACTTGAGTATAATGCAAAAAATTATCAAGGTCACTGACGTAGCCATATTCAGATGAATAAAACATCTGTCGAAAAGTGGCCATTCTTATTTATGATTCACCGATATAGTTAAATATAAAATGCAAATCACATGCCGAATATTATGTTTTGAAAATGATAATTAAATGCATTTTTAAGTAAAATGTCTTTCACAATAAAAGGGAAACTGCAATGTCTCGACAAAAGTAATCGAGGATCATGATGGACGTGTATTTTCCAAGCGATACGTCGAAGACTCGTCCCGTAAACAGAGAGAGGCAGTTTTATTATTAAAACCTATCCTTCAACAAATGAAGTGTTCCTAGTCTGAAAAGTGTGATATATTAATTATCTAAAAGTTATAAAAAAATTATATTGTCAAGATAAACATTCACTAAAAAGTAATTTCTACTAAAATGGAAAATACTCATCTATAGCGGTACCTCAATTATATTCGCAATTAGACGAACGCATTTTGTCAGATCGATTAAACACTGTTGAGTGAAAAAGGTGTCATCTTCCTGCGCTTTCCGAAAGTTTCAAACCTGATTGGGACATCCTGAATGCCTTATATTGTTGAATGAATTTTCAAAGAGGACGTATTAGCAAGAGAACGCGACGGTCCTTAAACGTGAGCTCTTCATAATTCAGTGGAACTGCACCTATCCCGTGAGTTCCGTCATTTCACTATACAGTGAAAAATAAAGACATGGTAGCAAAGAGAGCGGAAGGAAACTGTCTGGAAGGGAATAATATCCAGGTAAAGATTCAAGAGAGAAAACGACAAATTTATGATATAAGGAATGGTGAATTGCTTCGAGATTATTTTATATATCCTTATAGTAAATGAAGAGTATGCATGTTTACTGCTCTTGATTTTATGGATGTATACTTAAGTAAAAATTGGCCTTATTCGCAAGGAAGAGAACAAGAAAGACAATATAACTTAAGTCATTCACCTTTTAATGATTTGCAATGTCGGTGTGCGGACATTTGACGAATTGTCGACTAGTAGACCTTGACTAAGAGATTTCAGAGGTGGACTGAGTATCGAGGATTGCAAGAGAATAAAAGAACGAGCGTTTTTCTACTTGGAAAAGGTCTCCTATGCCATCCAAACATCAACCGTATAGATTAAAAAGAAAGAATATGCATTTTATATAAGTATTTAAGAAAAAATAGAAAGAACTTAAGGCATTTGACAAAAATAAAAGAGTAATGGATAGACATCCGCTGAATCTCGTTCAAGAAATTTACCTTGGATTGTGTGTGGTTTAACTATCTTATTGCTAGGAATTTTGCCTATCTTTCATAACCGAGGTACGTCCTATATATTCCTGAATTACTATAATTGTAAACTTAAAATTATACATAACCTTAGTAATATAATTAGATGACAAAGTAATTTATTCAATAATCAATTAAAAAGTATATTCATGCTCTTACACATGATAGGTTCCTAATCTAATAATATGAACATACTACATTACTAAAAAATCTGATGTGGCCACCACATCACTTTCTCCATATCTGTTATATTTCTAAAAATTTCAAATAGGTTAGATAATAATTTATATTTTAAGAAACTGCGAGAAAAATTTATACTATAAAGAACAGAATTAAACTCAAATCATAGCCTTTTAATATTGAATATAGAGAAAAAGCTACAACAATTAAGAAAAGAAAAAGGGGCGTTACTAAGCGTCAATTGTTAACAATAGTCGGTAGGTGACGTGGTGGTGGCAGCAAAAATATAAGATATCTCTTAAACAATGCATTATATGGAAAAAATGTTTCAAACAAAAATTGTAGGAAATTAAATTTCCTACAACTTGTATTCCAGTACATTTTTACATATATCAAATATTAAAGCAAATATCCCAAACTAACGGATAAGTGACAAGAGTATACACCCACTTCCGGTTGACCGATTTTTACCAAAACTAATGAGTTCTTAGAACTGTTATGAAAATGTTAAATATAAAATTTCGCGTTGACCTGATTAATAGGTTTTGAGTTAGAGCACCCACAATAAGCTATCACGTACACACACTAACACACACACACAGACATCATCGAGAAAATGGTCTAAACGTATTCAGGGGACCTCAAAATGTGTATTTCCGTTGAAACCTCGAAGTCGATTTTTTTTATGAATACAATACTTTTCCCTATACTACGTATAAATGGGGTTAAATGTAAGAATGGACCTTCTGGTCTAAATTTCGCCCGAATAAAGACGATTATCTATCTATCTATCTATATGGACAAAGTAAAAAGGATCCTCCTAACGCTCTCCGATTTATCCATAAAAAGGGCCTCTATCCCAGATTATTCAAACAAATTTCTTCTACAGTGCTATAGATGGAATTAAAGGTCACACATTCAGTGGAAATGTTCAACTTTCTATCTGTAACCATTTGCTCAAAATATTAATTTAAAAGTTTTGAAGGCGTCCTCTGCCGCCCACCGATTTCTACAAAAGTTACCTTTGGCAGAGTAATAAATGGCGCCATAGTACGCATGCACCCTGAAAACATCATTCTTATATCTCTTACCGTTTACTTGATACTTTATATTGATTCATAGCACAGACGGACATACAGAGCAAAATAACAAGCGCGTTTATAAAATAAAATACGCTAAAGAGAAATATACATGCTTCCTTGATGCATAACGATTACTGGAAATCGATTGAGTGATATTCGGGCATATTCTAAAAAAGTTAATGATAAATTATTTCAATTCCGAATGATCAGAAAACGAATAAAGAGATACAAGTAAGATACCACTACTAAAGCAAGTGGCGGAAGCAATATTTCTTAAAATACTTTAGCACGTTTTCTTTTGTGGGAAGTAACCCACACCATTGGAACTTAGATCCACACTAAACGTTTTCATCCGTGAAAACTTCATCCATCTAGCTTCAGTAGTTTTTCTGCAATTCCATTTCAAACTTTCTAATATTCCGAGTTTGAAGCCACCTAGCGGAAAAGTTATGAACTACATGAAAAACACAATCAGTGGAAAATTCATAAATTGATATGAGCTATCTAATTCAAAAAGAGTTATCAAAATATCTCTAAAAGTAAAATTTTGACTGTCCATAGACGGACAGTAGCACGCTTTTCCTTTTGAGGAAACTCGCGTAAAAGATTTAGCTAAAAACGATATAGGTATATTCCTAGGCGTTTGCGCATATAATGCCATTATAAAAAGTTAGTTTGTGATTAAAACGGAAACAACACAAATTAAATTAAAACTGGATATTATAAAGTTGAATCTTTGTACGTATACACGACTAAATAAATTTCCTATTTTGTGTGAACTGAAGTACACGCATAGTCCATAAACCCAATAACGCATCTGTAATACAAAAAAGCGCGCAATTTTAACATCATCATTAATAAGTAATTGAGTTATGATTACACCGTTATTGATCATACATTCTAGGCTTTCGATTAAATAATCAGACTTTTTACTTTCTCCATGTACGTAGTATAGGGAAAAGTATTGTATTCATGAAAAAAATCGACTTCGAGATTTCAACGGAAATACACGTTTTGAGGTCCCCTGAACACGTTTTGACCATTTTCTCGATGATGTCTGTGTGTGTGTGTGTTAGTGTGTGTATGTGATAGTTTTTTTGTGGGTGCTCTAACTCAAAAACTATCAATCAGGTCAACGCGAAATTTAATATTTAACATTTTCATGACAGTCATAAGGACTGATTAGCTTTTGATAAAAATCGGTCAACCGGAAGTGGGTGTCTTGTCACTTATCCGTTATTTTGAAATATTTGCTTAAATATTTGACATATGTAAAAAAGTAATCGAATAAAAGTTGTAGGAAATTTAATTTCCTACAGCCTTTGTTTGAAACATTTTTCCATTGTTTAAGAGATATCTTATATTTTTAGCTGCCACCACCACGCCACCTACGGACGACTATTGTGAACAATTGACGCTTAGTTACGTCCCTTTTTCTTTTCTTAATTGTTGTAGCTTTTTCGCTATATCCAATATTAAAAGGCTATGATTTGAGTTTATTTCTGTTCTTTGTAGTATAAAATTTTCTCGCAGTTTCTTAATATATTTATTGTTATCTAACCAATTTGAAATTTTTAGAAATATTACAGATATGGAGAAAGTCATGTGGTGGCCACATCAGATTTTTTATATTTGTTGATCAAATTATCTGAACAATTCCATTAGACCCGAGAATCTTCGACAAAATAAATGAAACTCGTAATATTTTAAAAGAATTTAGTAGTAATATATGAGAGACTTCATAAAATTCAATAGCATTCAATTAATTATGATCAAAATTCAGTATTGAATCTCTTACAAGTAAGAGCTGAAATATTGCTTGTTTTTTTAATGTTAGATACTTTAAATGCAGAAAATTTATCAAATCCTAAGATTTACAGCGTTAGTTAAATATTTCAGTACACATCGGTCACAGCCGTTTACTACTCTAATCTCTACATGCCTTCGATAAAAGGCGTCGCGGATAGCCGGATAACCATCCAGTCTCTGATATAGCGCGTCGATCGATTTCGCGCCGAAATTTCACGGGCGAATCGCAGCCACAAGCGGAATGCTGGTGAGACGCGAACCAATCGATTCCACGGACCATATCGGGCGAGGGGCCCTCGCAGTAAGGTTAGCCCATGAAGCGGCACATTAATGATAAACTCGAGGAAATCACTAAAGATCACACTTCCTTGAAATCACACGAGAACGATGGCACCACGGTGGAAGCACTAGTTCACGGCACACGCCTTGCGACGCGAGAGAACAAGCTGACGGAATCCCCAAATCGGCGGCGACAAGAGTGCGCAGGAATCCTCCGAAAAATCCACACGAAGCAACCACATGGGATGTTAAACTCGAACGATTTGACTAAGCGGGAGAAAGGAGAAGGGAGCGGAGGCACACAGGAACGTGGGAGAAGGGAAGGAACGAAGGAGAAGGGAAGGATCAAGGGAGAAGGGAAGGATCAAGGGAGAAGGGAAGGATCAAGGGAGAAGGGAAGGATCGAGGGAGAAGGGAAAGAACGAGGGAGAAGGGAAAGAACGAGGGAGAAGGGAAAGAACGAGGGAGAAGGGAAAGAACGAGGGAGAAGGGAAGGAACGAGGGAGAATGGAAGGAACGAGGGAGAATGGAAGGAACGAGGGAGAATGGAAGGAACGAGGGAGAATGGAAGGAACGAGGGAGAAGGGAAGGAACGAGGGAGAATGGAAGGAACGAGGGAGAATGGAAGGAACGAGGGAGAATGGAAGGAACGAGGGAGACAGCGCGAATGTGGATGGCACAGCAGACGAATTACTACTTCTTGGTTAGATGTTGCCGTCGCGAGAGCGAGCGACTGCCTCGGCGACTTACGGAAGACTCCGAGAGAGGTAGGCAGAGGGAGAGTGTTGTTCTGTCCTGAGGCGAAGATCTCTCTCTCTCTCTCTGGCCCTCTCCTCCGCCTCTCCAGCCGTGTACTCTCACCCCACTCCTCCTCCTCGTGAGCCTCCACGCGCCGCGGACGACCGGTCCGCCGACGGCGCGGAGGAGGGAGGGCGGCCACCCGCTCACGACTCCGTCACACGGATAGCACGCGTCCAAGGAGGCGAGCACGCGCCCAAGACACGCGCCAGAGAGGAAAGGAGGAGAGGGAGGAGGCGGGTGTGTGGGGGGGGGGGGGGGGTTGAGAGGAGGAAGGTATCCGTGAGAAAATCCGCAGAATACGTTACAGCGGGAAAAGGTCTCCAAACGACGGTAGTCCAGCATGTAACACCTATAGAAACTCATTTCCATTATCCAATCCTGGAGCAGAAAACGTTCAACACAAATAGGTTGATGTTAATTGGTTAAATATTACACGAACCTTCCCTTCAACAGAAACCATCAATAAATCTCGCGGATGCGTGTCCATGGCCTATGCTAATGCAGGAATTAAGTAAATTAAGTAAAAATAATTTCTCTGTCAAAAACTTATATTAATTACTTACAACTTTAATTTTCGAAGTTAAATAGAATTAACTCCTTGACCGTAAAATTCAAAATTAGGGACACACAATGAAAAAGGGGGGAGGAGGAAAGGCAGGAATAGGCAAAAGACAATAAAAATTATAAACTTACAAGTTTAGGGGTTGTTACTCCACGCCAGGGACCTGATGTCACTCACTCATTCACTCACTCAATCGTACAAGCACTAATCCTAAAGGTGGAAAAGGAAACGGGACAGGGTTTGCGAGAAATTACTCTGCGCCAGGGACCCAAAAAATCACACCGTTGCTAGAAGGTTTGTGAGTCCTCACCCCCTTTTTTCACTGTGTCTCTAATTTTGAATTTTACGGTCAAGGAGTTAATTCTATTTAACATCAATTTCGCCGTAGTCTCCATCTTTACTTTTTTATTAATTTTTGAAGTTTAAATCAATGGAAGTGGATGCACTAGCCATTAGGTTATCCTAAGTATCTTTGAAAATCATTTTAAATGAATTATTTAAGTAAATAAAAATCAGATAAAACATAAAGCTAGGCAAATATCTTATTGATAGACTATAAAGCTGTATCTACACCAATGAGACCTTCGGCATTGTTATAATTTAGTTGGTGGGCTAAAATTTATCCAGTAAATGTAAGAAATTTATCATCACTAAAATGATGAAAAACGAATTTTATTTTCTGAGAGAAATTTGGAATGAGTGCTTAATAATTAGCCCTGCTTCCAAGGTTTCCAGATTCAGTCTGTTTATCTCCTTTATTCAAGAATCCTTCATTAAACTAAACATTCTTTCACACATGGCATTAGAATGTGGAGTCGACAAAGTAAATTTGAATCCCGGTCATAGCAGAATTTTTCTCCTTTCAAAATTATTTACAAAATAAATTCTGTTAATTTTATTATATTTCTTGAAGATGAGCCACGATTCTTGAAAAAACTCCATTTCTTTTTGTCACATGGTAATTTCTGAAAGTTAGTTTGTTCCATCAAAGAATGCTATAAGCACACAATATTCTTCAAAAAGGACATCTTCATTAAAATCAGGAGCGTTAAACTTTGATATAGGTACAATTTTTATTCGAATATAAGACGAGATATTTTTCCTATTTTTGTATCTAAAAATGATGGGTCGCCTTATATTCGCGTGGCCAAAGAGGTCAACAGTTTGCGGTCAACGATATCCAATAGTATGGATGGATCAGAATATGATTGTGGAACCAGAGTGATGAAGAAAGTGATAGTGACGAGGAAAGTGTGGACTAACCTGACTGGATGTGGGATGAATTTCTGGGGATAATACTTTTTGTTTATATTTGTCATGTTTATCCTTGTAGTGTGCGTGTTACATAGCGTAGCTTAAATAATCTATCTTGAAAATTGTATTTCTCTACGCAATTGAAAATTCTGTGAATGGGTCGTCGTCTTATATTCAGATAACTACTTTTTTCCTTCTACAAATACCAATTTTTGGGAAGTCCTCTAACATTCTAATCGTCTTATATTCGGATCAATATGGTAATAACAATTTAAATTTTGGACTAAAACATTTGAGCTGTAGTGATTTCTATTTTGTCTTTATTTTGTGTTCAAGTTTTTTCCACACTGATTGAAAACGTCCATTGATTCATTTATTTACCGTGGCTTGTGTTCAATTCTGTAATCTGAAGTTCATGTCCAGTTTCATTTATCCCTATTAGAAATAATCTTTTGTCTAAAAGGTATTTACGCGTCGTGTTTTTGCTACTTCTATTAATTTTTCGTGTTCTTCCATTTTCACATTGACATGATGGATGAATCATCACATACTTCGGGCCTTCCCTCCATATCTCTTTCGCCTCTTCCCTTCACTTTCCAACTCAACCCTAACGCATCTCCATATGTACCTGGTACTCGCTCACTGTCTCACGCTGTCCGTAGAGAATCACTCCTCAACCCTTGCGACCCGGAATTTATGCCTGGATCCCACCAAAATCTTGCTTTGTCTTCGTCCTCCACTTTCATGGGGAATTCTCCTCATTGCAACCTCTCTGATGACCTTTATATATATATTACTCTCTTCTTACTTCAAACCATTTCCACAAGCCTTTCAGCTGGTTTATCTTAACATACAAAGCCGCACTGCGCATTTAGATGTGTTGCGAACCATACTTCCTTCTAATGACGTTCATGCAATATCCCTGGCCAAAACTTGGCTTAAACCTTCCATCTCCTCCTCTACTATAGACATACTTGGTTACTGTTATTATTGCAACGATCGCTTAGGGAAAGGAGGTGGTGGTGTGGGTTTTTACGTACGAAATGATCTGAAGTGTAAAGTGCTTGCTGCAAGTGAACCTCAATATGCAAGAAGGCCTGAATTCCTCTTCTTAGAAACTTTAGTCAATGCCAAAAAACTTTTACTAGGAATAATTTATCGACCTCTCAAAACAGCCCATCTATTAGACTTAGACGATATATTTTCGAATTTTGCTACCAATTATGAACACATTATAATCACCGGTGATTTTAATGCCAATTTCATAGATAGTTCTCATGATACTGTTATTTAAAACTCAACCTGGATTGACCTAGCCGTTACGACAAACCTTGAAAAAATAATAACTTATGGTCAATTTCCATCCCAGGAATTTTTTTTCATGACCTAATCTTCTTAGCATACTCACTCAATTCGTCGAAATTCAAACAGACATTTATGCGTCAATTACATATAAAAGGTATAGATCACTTTGAATGAATGAACGAAGCCTCTACTCTTCCGTGGGATGCAATTGAATTTATCGATGATATTGATAAAAGATGTCGAAGTCTTAAACACTTTATTAATTCAGTTACTTGACTATTTTCCACCTGAAAAAAACATTCGCATTGCCAAACCTCGCGCGCCCTGGCTTAATGACGAAATTAAAAGAATGATGGCGCATCGCGATTCGGTTTTTCGCTTGTTCAAAAGAACTAAAAACGATAATATTTTCGACAAATCTAAGCGCATTAGAAACAAAACGAAACAGCTAATCAGAAATGCAAAAATTAGATTTTTTCATTCAATAGCTAGTGCGAACGAATCACCTTCGATTATTTGGAAAAAACTTAGGTCGATTGGTATTGGTAAACAAAATTACTTTAAACTGCTTCCATACATATCATTAGACTCGTTAAATTCTAAATTCTCTACACTCTCGAATGTCATTAATGATAGAATAAAAAGGGAAGTTATTAATTCGATTACTGCCGCAGCCGAAAAATCAAACAAGGATTTTAACCCGTTCAAGTTCATCCCGGCCATCAATTCCAAGTGTTCCACGCTTTTCGAAAAATTAAATCCAAAGCACAAGGTTTAGATGGCACTCCTACTATCTTCATCAAGAAATTTATACATATTATTCTACCAATAATAACTAATATATTTAACTGCTCCCTATCTCAAGAAAAATTTCCAGTGCAATGGAAACGCGCTTTCATAAGGCCATTACTAAAGAAATCGAAATCGACTGAAATCGACGATTTTCGCCCAATTAGCTTTTTGCCTACCTTATCAAAAGCCTTGGAAAAATTTAAACATGAAAAAATCACGCTCTTTCTTAACGAAAATCAATCTGGCTTTCGTATATCTCACCGCACCACCACTACTCTTGTAAATATCACCGATGACATTCGCCGCGCAATGGACAAAAGGGAAGTTACAATCCTAGTACTAATGGATTTCAGTAAAGCTTTCGACTCGATAGACAAAGATGTTCTGCTGTCTAATCTGCTCGCAATGAATTTCTCGCCGTCAGCCATAAATTGGATATCTTCGTATTTAAGCGATTGTTCCCAACAAGTGATTTCCATTAATTCTCCCTCTGATTGGCTTATTAACGGGAGAAACGTCCCACAGGGCTCAATTTTGGGTCCCCTACTATTTTCTTTATACATAAATGACTGCTCCTTGTCCCTTAAATACTGCAATTCTACCGCAAACGATCTCGCAAGAACCCTAAAGAATAAGGACTTAAAAATGCTCGAGAACTGGAGCAATAAAAATTTTCTTAGTATCAATCCAGAAAAATCACAGATTATCTTTATTGGTTACCCTAAGATATTAACCGCTATTAATCAATACCAAAGAATACCAATCAACATAGCAAATTCAACTACATATATGTTATTGTAAATTGGTATAAAATATAGGATGAAACCCTCTCTTGGTCCTCACATGTTATAGATGTGTGTAGAACAGTAAACTCATTGCTTCACTCACTTAGGAAGTTAAGTAGTAGTGCTTCGGTTTCTCTAAAGAAGCAACTGGTAACTTTACTTATTATTCCGCATTTTGACTATGTTGATATAGCGTACCAAGATTTATCTCAAGTGTTGTCGTTAAAGATTCAGAGAAGACATAACGCGTGCATTAGAAATATTTTTAATCTGAAGAAATCAGACCACATTTCCGATTCACTCGTGGAACTAAACTGGTTAAATTTGGAGTCCCGAAGACACTTGCTTTCCTTACTATACCAATTACTTACTTCTAACAATCCACATTATCTTTTCACGGAATTCAGCAGTATAGACACTACATAACCGTAATACCAGAGAGAGCCATTAACTCCTTATTCCTCATCACCGAACAGTAATTTTCAACAAGTCCTTCATTGTAACCGCTTGCATACTATGAAACGAACTTCTCCAAACAATAAAAAAATTAGCACTCGCTCTCAGCATTCAAACGACACTGCTATGAATCTCTCTTATCCTTTCAAAGGAACAGTTAAACACGCTTAATGCTTCAATGTTTCTTAATCTTGATTTTGACAAAACAAAACTTGTGCATGATTTAAACTTTATTTTATTTTATTAATTTATCATTCATATTGTTTTATTCATTTGTTTTTCCCCTCTAACTTGTTTAGTCATAACAATGTTAATATATATTCATTTTGTCATTTTTATGTTTATTCCATCAATGATCTATTTGTATTGTGCCAAATTTTCCCTGATGTATAGCTTTATGCCTTTCATGTATTTATCTTTTGTTCTAAATTTCACTTATTGGTGTCTTTGGCAGGCCCGACGAGGAGGGGGGAGGGTAGGAGGGTCTGCAGTACCCGGGCTCGCAATTCTTCACGGGGTCCGCCCCAGACTTTAATACAGGAATACCCCGATTATTGCGGTTAATGCTGCCAGGAAAACCACAGCAATAATCGGGAACCATAACCTACGGAAAATACGTTATTGATGCCGACTTTTTTTCTTGATAATTAAAACCATTTATTATGATTTTCTTACATCGATTATTTATTCTTTTACGTATTTAAATAAAGTTGTAATAAATGACACGCAGTTTTTAGTTTTAAAAGTTTATTCAAGAGCACCAGCATGTGCACAAAAATATGCAGGAAATGTTTTATTTTTTGCCAAAATATTTTAGGAGACTTGTTTGCTTCCCATTTTTTTTATATTCTCTTGGTACATTACTCGATAGCAGAGAATTGAATTTTCTATTTCTCTGCGCACCTTCATTGCACGCTCGACATTAGGATCTGCATCCATTATTTTCTGTTTCAAAGCTTCACAATCACGAAACATTTCATTAAGTTCTTTTAGCGAGAATTCCTTCGTTGCTGTTTCAATTTCATCTTCTTCCAGATCATCGTACACAAGGTCTTGTTCTAGATTATCATGAGATTGGAGCAATTCTTGAACACTTCCATTATCTATTTCTGTTAATCCTAGCTCTAATCCAAGTTGCCTGATTTCTTCTATGGCACCGTTCACTTCAGCCTCGAATCCTTGGAAATCATTTGCGCAATGAGGAATAATATTTTTCCAAACAGCTCTCATGTTACTTGTTGCAACTTCACGCCACGCTTCATTAATGTTTTCAATTGCAGTTTTTATGTTAAATTTCTTCCAAAATTTTATTAAATCCATTGTATTTTCTCCGGTTGTTTTTTCAATTGCCTGGGCAAAAGTCTTACGCAAGTAATATGCCTTGAATGTAGAAATCACCCCTTGGTCCATAGGCTGTAATAATGAAGTCGTGTTGGGCGGTAAAAATATGTACGACCTTCACATTTTGACACAAGTTACCTAGTGCTGTTGGATGACCCGGGGCATATCTAAAATTAATAATACTTTAAAATCAACATTTTGTGACTTACAATCTTTTTCGACTTCAGGGCAGAAACAGTTTGTAAACCAATCTTCAAATAGCGATTTCGTCACCCAAGCTTTTTTATTCGATCTCCAAAATACTGGTAGTGAATGTTAACTATAACCTCTAAGAGCGCGTGGGTTCTGTGATCGGTATACCAGCATTGGATTTAATTTTAGGACGCCGGAAGCATTACCACCCAATAGAAGTGTCAATCGTTCCTTTGAGACTTTGAACCCCGGTTGAGATTTTTCTTCTTTGCCAAATAAGTTTTATTGGGCATTTTTTTCCAAAATAACCCCGTTTCGTCCACATTGAAAATTTGTTTGTCAGTGTAACCTCCATCTTCAATAATTTTTTTCAATTCAGCTAAGCTGCTGCTGCATTTTCATTGGCACTTGCACTTTCGCCTACTACATGAACACTATGGATGCCTGATCGTTTTTTGTACCGATCAAACCATCCAGAACTTGCACAAAATGTTTCTTTAGTCTCCCCTTCATTACCGTTTTCTTCCGCTCGTTTTCTTTGCGCTGCTTGATGCAGGCTCAAGGCTTTTGTTTTTATAGTCATTTGATTTAAAGGAATTCGTTTTTGGTTGCAATCTTCTGTCCATATTGATCACAAACGCTCCATTTCAATCATAGGAATGCTTCTGTTTCTTGTCGTTTGTAAACCAGGAGAAGTAAAAGCACTTTATCCTTGTTCCTTATATTGTTTTGGGTGCTGTGGCGCACAGTAGATTCACTTATCACGCGATCTCGACTTAGTTTAGCTTTCGTTGCACCAGCTTCAAGAAGAAAAATTAAGAGGAAAATATTTAAAAATGACTTTCCATTTCTTAATGACCGTTCCACCAACGAGTGTCGAATCAGAAAGAGCGTTTTCTACGGCAGGGCTGATAAGCACAAAAATCAGGTCACAGTTAGGAGACCAAAGTCTGGATAAATTACGTTTACTGCGGGTCAATTTTAACAACCAAAGAGACAACAAATAAAAAAGAGTCAGCGGCAATACCTTTGTTTTAAAATAAAATTTTAGATTTTATTGCATGTTTATAATCAAAGGTTTATTTACGATTTTTGTTTATATTTTATGTTGTGTTTTCCTTAAAGTACTTAGCTTTAGAGTTTATAATCGAAGGTTTATATACGATTTTTGCATAAAGTTTATGTTGTGTTTTTCCCCAAGCACTTTAGTCTTTCGAATTTATTTCATGTTTCTTTACGATTTTTGTTAAAAGTTTATATTGTGTTTTCCTTCAAATAGATACTTATCTTCAGAGTTTATTTTTTCATTTTTATTTAATCAAAGGTTTATTTACGATTTTGTTTGAAGTTTATATTGTGTTTTCCTTATCCTTTCCTTACTTATCTTTAAATATTTTTTTCTTATTTATATTTATCGTTTTATTTTAAAATTTATCATTTTTTGAAAATGTCGAAAGTTACCAATAAACCGGTATTTATGAAAACATTTATCGAATTACCGTTAATTGAAAAAGTCGGTAAATTTGCAATCCCTAGTTGTGTGAATGTGTGGACCGCGTTGTGGATTGTCAAATTTCTCGCGACATCGTTTAAGAAGCGCCGTGACGTAGGCAGTTCACTGGAAAATTTTGTTTCAAAATAAGAGGGGCAAGTACATATATTCTATAGTATAATTACATAATAATTTACGGTTTTATTTGAGTTTTTTCATTAATTAAGAATATTTTTTTCTTTTATCAAAGGAATTCACAAGATATTATTCAGATTTTATTTTGATTCCTGGAATTTCGCCACATTGACTAAAGTTTATGTCATACGAACCTTTCTAATTTACTGTATCTACTTGGTATTTAACGATGAGTATTTGCTGTGTTGACATTGCTACACATGTGAATTTTAAAATGCTAATATTTTCTGATATAGTGGAACCATATACCATTCAACTATTTCATTTTGCACATTCTAAGGATGGAAAACTTTGTTTTGGAGTGACTGATTCCGTAAAATCTAACTAAGCAAAGCTTCCCTGGCATCAAATTTCCGTTATCTGGTGAGCCATATTTGGAATTTATTAGTTTTTCATATGGGTATTTTTCCAAAATACTGTTTTAATTTGGAGATCGTTGTTATTTATAAATATTATACTATAATTAGAAAGAAATATGCAAACTGCTAGAATTTTTTTCATTTTCAAATTGGGTAAATTATCACTGGAGTTGCGTTTCATTGGATTTAAATTACATACGAACATAACGATTGTCTATAATTTATTGCTACAGAGATCAAAGTATTTACCGAAAATTTCTGACTTATTACTCTAAAACATATCTGTGCCGTTGATTTTTGTAAATAAAAATTCCATTATCCGAATTGATAATAAACTTCTTTGGGAAACACAGCTCTATCATTCTACATCTTACGACCGTAACACACACAAGGGGGGCCCGTCATACACTTTGCACCGGGGACCGCGTTGGCTCTCGACGCCCCTGGTCTTTGGTGCATCTAAGTAGGTTTCGCCGGTTTTTCACATCCCCCTTCCTGTGAGGGTGTTTTCCTGCAGTGGATTTTCTTACATGGATTTCATTATTCAGCAGTCCTTCCTTATTTTTTCCTACAAAGTTACATCTTTTCTTTTCGAATACTTGTTCTTTTAATGTTACTTGTAATTACATAATGCTCTATGTATTATTGTATATGTTTCATGAGGAGGAGTTAGGTGAAAGATGGATCTTCTTAGTCTCAATCTCGCCCCAAATAAAGACCAAATCAATCAATCCCCTATATGCGTTCACTTCGTGCAAAGAACGCATAATAAGGATTATTATGATTTTTGGAGTCTTTTCAACTTTCCGATATACGAACCTGTTGGTATTGAAAATACTTGGGTAAATTTCTTGAACTAATGAATCGAACATTAACTGAGTATTCCTTTGAACACCGCGAAGAATCACCTGATGCCAATAATAACCGCTTTTCCTTCCGTCTCACGTGCGTACGCCAGGGATGCTAAGCCTTATGCCTGTATGAATTCGCTGATTTACGCGATTGTACTCAGGACTGATGGACATCCTCGGCAAGAGGAGATGGAGATGATTCTCCCACACGTCAGAGCGCACGTCTTGCAGCTTGCGCCTGACGGTCCTGGTCAGACCATCCACCTGGAGCCTAAGATTCAGCGTCCGATGGCGCTGCCACCGCCGTCGGACGCTGTTTCGCCGGGTGATGGTCTCCCGGACGACTCGAGGCAGGGCGATGCGGACGGCCTTGGTGTTAACCACCTTAGGCACCGCAGCGTACATGGCCTGTTGGACGGTGGAGATGATGAGGTCGACCATCCTGTCTGCCCCATCCCTCGTCTCAGGGTGAGACGGCACGACTGGCAGCCTTTCCGCGATGAATTCACGGAAGTACTGCCAGTCGGCTCTCGCGAGGTACAGACGCTGCAGGGTCGGATTGTGGTCCGAGGACAAGTCGCACAGTGAATGCATCATCAAGGATGCCCTGACGTTGTTGATGAGAGCAACGTCAAGGACATCCCCGGAAGGCAGGAACGTCGGCTCAGTGGGGGGCAACACAGTCAGCCCCTCCTCGTCTGCCAAGTCCCGCAGTCTTGTGCCCCTCGGATTGGTGACTCTCGAATGCCAGCTGGCATGCTTGGCATTCAGGTCACCGATGAAAATTGAGGGGCAGCCGTCTCCGACGAGATCCAAGACCTCGTCCGGGTCCCACGCCCTCCCCGGCGGGTAGTACGCCGAGGAGACCCTGATCCACCCGGAGTCGGTCAGCACGTCGGCAGACACGGCCTACATCGACCTGTATGATCGATCCCGGCAGGGGCGATGCCTTACAGATCGATGGATCAATAATGCATACCCACCACGCCCCTGGCCCCCGGTCGGCTGGCCGGGCCTGACGGCACGGTAAAACGACCAGCCTTCCAGGAATCCGATGGGCGGAGGTGAGTCTCATTGACTTGGGCCACAATGGCGTTCATTTCCTGTAGGAACGCACGGAATTCCTCCGTCTTCTCCTTGACTCCCCGTGCGTTCCATTGGACGATGGTGGAGCACTCTCTAGTCGCCATTATTAGGCGATGAGACGCGCTCCTTCACCAACTCCTCCAGCAGCGACAGGAGGAGTCGTCCGGACGTTGAGGAGATGTATCTCCTCAATGACCTACAAATCATCGCCACCGTGGTCCACAAGTCTGGGTCCACATCGGACCCAGCGACCTCTGGCTCGACTACTCGTGGCAGACTAGTCTTTGCCGACGCGATGCCCGTTGGCGGGGTCACCACTTCCGCGATAGGGGCGGTGAACACCGTCCTCGCGGCAGCCTTTGGTTTTGGCTCGGCCAAGGGGGTCGTGGCCGTGGCTGGGCCGTCGGCAACGGCCACTCTCTCCACGTCCATGACCGATTCGGCCATCTGCTGCTCCCTGATCGCCAACTCCTTAGCAGCCCTCCTCCTTTGCTTCCGAAGGAAGGACTTGGAGGGGGAGCCGCTTGCTCCTGTTGTGTAACGGGAGCATCGGCAGGGGGCGCCACGGAGGGCGACTCCGAAGAAGAAGGGGTGGGAGCTGGGGCAGGTACAGCGGCGGGCCGCTGAGCCTGCGTATTGACAGGGGCCGAGGGAGTCGGACCCTTCACCGCGGCGGAGTACGACCGCGTAGCAGTCGCCTTCGCCTAGGGAGCAGACTTGGCCTTGAGGAGTGCAGGTGCAGACTTGGGTGCCGATTTCGGCACCTTACTCTGCTGACCCTCCTCGTACCTCTCGAGCGCCTCGAGATAAGCCGGGCACTCCTTGTGCGAGGACGGGTGGTCGCCCTCGCAGTTGGCACACTTGGCCGGATCCGCGGGTAGCTTAGGGCAGTCAACGACCCTGTGCAGACCCGCACACTTGACCGAACCGCTGACAGTTAAAGCACGTCAGCGGTCCGCGGCTGCCGCGGAAGAGCTCGACTTTGATCGAGCACCGGCACACGGATATCGCACGGGAGAGGAGCTCTGGGAGTCCTCTCCACGTTTACTACGAATCTACCGATGAGGACTTTTTTGCCCTCCTCGATAGCCGTCGTTTGGCGGACGTTCTGGACCACGAACTCCTTCGCAGTCAAGTCCGCCGACACGTCCTCTGGCGTATAGCCTCTCCCAACTCCCTTCAGGAGAAGGCTAATCCCCTGCACCGACTCCAGGAGCTGGGTGTGATACTGAACGCCAGCGTCGTCCAGTACCTTGGTGGCTGCCTTATGGTGGTCCGCCGAATGGACCACTACTCTGGTGGAGGCCAGCTCATAGTCATGAACAATGACCTTGCTCAGCTCGTTGGCGATGACCTTATGGGACACGATGCCGTACACCACGATTGGTAATACGCGCACTCGCGTTCTCGCTCCGTTGCCGGAATTTCCGGCGTGACCTTTTTTATGGGCCTTTCCACTGTTACCCCTGTTAGCATTCGAGGAAGTCTTCTTCCTCTTTGCCTTGCGCAGGGTAACCTCGGTGAACCCTCCCTCTTGATCATGACTATCCTCGTCGGACGATCTGAGGATAGTAGCCGAGCGGTCGGCTAACGAGGCGTCAGCGGGGCCGACGTTCTTCGTCACAGCATTTTTTCGTTTGCCACGTGCAGGGCCCGGGAGAGGGGGGGGCAGCCGGTCCAAATAACCGGGCCCGGGCTAAAGGGGGGCCCGCGCCCAGGAAAAGTCCTCTGAGAATTTGAATCATCGCTTAACGTTTCTTAACAAAGTTTCAAAAGTATTATTTTTAATGACCTCACATTTTCAGCAACGTTTCTTAATTTTCTACATTGTCGTTTTAGAAAGACATAATCATTACATTGTGGTCCTTCACCCAGCTCTCATCTCGGTGTAGTGGTGTCTCCTTTGCTTTATTTCACGAAGAGAAGATAGAGAAGGAAAGTTTCTTCCCCGGCCGTAACGGGTATAGAGATTTTCATCCCATCCAGTATCTGCAAATTGAATTTTTATTTCAAAGGTAAGATGATACTTTTTAACTCATAAAGTTATTGATATAGACTATACTGCAAAATTTATTGAAAAATTGGGAAAGAAATTGAATACCTACTAATAACTTTTAAAGTTTCGTACTTCTTATTTCATGCTACATACACCAGGATATATTATTATGGGTGGGAGATCTATGGCATAATTTTGGCTTATACTTTAATTTAGCTATCAGCAAGCATTATGTTTTGTTAAACGAAGAAAGGATTATAGTCTATAGTATAATTTATACAGTTATGTTTTGCATGTTAAAGTTAATGTTTGCTATAATCTGTCCAATAACGAACAACATTTAATATTATATTTTTTAATATAAAGTTTGAACTAACTTAATCAAAGTAGTAAATCACAGTTTTTTGGAATATCCACAGATGCTAGCAATCACAAAACTGATAAGGTTTTTCCTTTAGTTGTTCAATATTTTTGTAATCAAAAAGGAATTCAGATATAGATACTAAAAATTGAATTCTTAACTAATGAAACCTCCGACAGCATTGTCAATTTTATTGTTAGAACATTCTGTGAGCACGGCGTAGATACAAAAAATGCGTTGCTTATGGTGCAGATAATGGTCACGATGAATAGTGTGGGGATTCCCAGCATGTTACTCTTGTAAATACGAAACTTTACAGAAATATAACATTGTAAACAAATAATATACATGAAATGAGGAAAAAACTAAATTTTCTTACAGTTAAAATTTTAAAAATGGCTATAGTCGCACCCCTCACATCATTTGTCACACCCCCTAGTTTGTGCAGGTGATGATGCTATAACTGGAAAGATATTCAGGGAAGAAGTATTTTACAAGGTTCTAGACAAAATTACAGATGGTATAAGTCATCGCTACAAGGCTACATTTAATATATGCCACAAGTTTGGGTTTTTATGGTCATATCTTGATAGAACTGACGAAATGATAGCAAATGACTGCAAGCAATTTTCTGCAGAGTATTAAGTTGATGTCTCTGGAGAAATGTTGTTAGACGAACTTTTGCATCTAAAGACGATTCACAAGGCTAACTTGTGTGATGAGTCACTGCCTCCTCTTTCTCTTCTCAATGCCATAATAAAGCTTAAGCTGGAAGACTTGTTTTCTAATGTTTGCATTGCTTTGCGTATATTTCTGGCACTTCCAGTTACAATAGGGTCAGCAGAGAGATCTTTTAGCAAACTAAAGTTAATTAAGAATCGTTTAAGAAGTACAATGTACCAAGAGAGACTAGTTGATTTGTCAATTTTAAGCATCGAAAGTGAACTGACAAGAAGTATAAATTTTGACGATGTAATTGATTCATATGCTTCAATGAAAGCTAAGAAATGCAAATTGCCTAAATAAAAACCCATGAGTTCACAAAAATATAGTATTGTTTAATGTGTGTATGCTATTAATGTCACTTCGTCAATTTCATGCGTATTTATATTCTATTAATTCTTATTAAATGTCTCCACAAAACCATTTCCATTTTTAATACTTGTATTAATTTTAATGTCATTTCCTCAATTTCATATTATTTTATGTTCTTTAAATTCTCATTAAATGTATTCACGAAGCCATATTACTGTTTAATAATTTCATTGTTGTTAAGATCACTTCGTCAATTTCATGGCTATTTATATTGTTAAACATTAAATAAATGCAATTAATTACATAACATTCACAGCTGTATTTGTTCATTTGCTGAGAAAAAATACTGCACTTAATATTCTCTCATATGTAGTTAAAAATTGTACTTGATTAAAGTTGAGGAATGGGGCCCGGCATAAACATGATTATGGCGAGGGAACGTGGTGGTAAGGGGCCCGGGAGCAGGAGAATCACCAGGGCCCAGGATTTCTCTCCCGAGCCCTGGCCACGGGTACCCTCGGTGGCATCCATTGCCTCTGGGGCTGCGGATTTTTGGCCCTGCAAAGGGCCGTTTTCCACCGCCACGCTCGGGGCCATTCTACCCCCAAGTCCGATGCGGAGGACAGCAGGACGTCCTCCGCACTACCCGGAGGGACAGAGGCGCCGATGGGGGCGACATTGCCCTCTGCCAGAATTGGCGAGTGGGTAACTGGGGCTGATGAACCCCTTTGCACTCCTCCAGAGGAGGCCTGTGCAGAACATCGTCTTAGTTGAAGGGCCAGCTTCTTTGAACTCCAGGGCGGCAGCAACTGGAGTCGATCTAGCTAGGTCCCTCAACCCTTGCGGGGTAACCTTCCCGAAGCCGCTGGGCGGCTCGACCCGGTCGAATTGGAGCCCCCCTTCATCAAGGGCGGCCGCAACAACGGGCCCGCTCGGGCAAGCAGTAGTTTCTTCCGGCTGAACCGGAGTCCCTAAAGACGCTGGGCGGACACAACCGGGTGAGGGAGATTTGAAAGCCCCCTTCTTTAAGGGCAGCCAACACACGCGGACCCACATGGGTCACTGGCCATGACGGCCGAAAAAGTGGCGGAGGCCCTTTTCAGGGCCACAACCTAAGCGAAGAACTAGCCTCAGAAGGCTAGTCCTGGCAGTTGAAGACCACCGAGTGAGTAGAAGGGGCTAGTTAGCCTTCCTCCGGCAGCCACAACGAAGCAAGATGGAGCGAGAGTCTCCAATTCACAGCAAACCGCACTAGGGGCTTGCTGCAAACAAATGACTATCGCAATGGCACGTAAAGCACGTAAGTGCGTCGAGTTTGATCATACTATTGTAAGTAGCCAATCACAACTCAGGGCTCTCGGTGAGCATAAATGGGTTGAAAAGTTTAAAAATGGTGTACAAGATGTGGAAGGCGCTGCTCGGCCAGGCCAGGCTGATTACGTAGTCAAACCAGAGAACATTTCTGCCGTTGATAGGCTCATTCACGAAAACCTGTCGCATTAAAGTGAAAGAAATTAACAAGAATTTGAACATCAGCGTTGGACCTGTTCACAATATTGTCAACATAGAGCTTGAATTCAATCAAGTTTGTGAGAGGTGGGTGCCCCGGCAGCTCACTGAAGATCTGAAGCAACAAAGTGTTGACGCCTGCTCTGTGCTACTCTCTCGGTATGAAGCTGAAGGGGAAGATTTATTGAACCGCATAGTGACTGGGGATGAGACATGGGTCAATCACTATCAGCCTGAGAGTAAGCGAGCAAGTAAGGAATGGCAGCATTCAAGCTCGCCGAAGCCAAAAAAATTAACAGCGAAACTATCTGCAGGGAAATTGATGTTGACTGCATTTTGGGACAAAAATGAAGCAATTTTGGAGAAAGGGACAATTGTCAATAGTGATTCCTACTGCAATCTTCTTAAGAATTAATTGAATCCTGCAATCCTGTCCAAACGTCGGAGACTCATCCGAAAAGGGGTTTGTTTGCAACAAGACAATGCCCGTCCTCATAGTGCCCGTGCGACTCTTGAAACCATTCAGGATCTGCGTTTTTAAGTGATACCCCATCCCCCTTATTCCTGTCTTGGCTCAAGGTGATTTTCATCTTTTTGGCCCACTCAAAGAGGCATTACGATGGAAAAACTTTCGTTTCGACTGCGATCTTAAAAATTCGGTGCATGATTGGCTGAGCAAGCAATCAAAAATTCTTCTCCGATGGAATACATGCATTCGTTTCCTGATGGTTTTGGACCAACACCAAGGCTCCCTCCACATTTCAGCTCTGTGTAATATCTAGAAGTACCTTAGATTTTATATAATATATTATTATACAGGGTGCCCCAGAAGTCCGGCCTCACAGGACAACTTTGCTATATTGCAGAATATCTAAAAATAATGAGAGATCAAAGTTGTTTGCAATAGGCAATTTTTCGGGAGAAATATTGATTTTTTTGTCTAGGGCCTTCCGTTCGACCGCTACTCTCTTGGCTCGTCAATGGTTAAGTGAATCTGCGGAAATTCTTGCGTCCACATAAAGGAGCTATGTGAGGAAGCAAGAAGTGTGAATTATGCAAGAGAGTGTGGCATTTGACAAATGTCAACAACAATTGATATCAATTGCTGGCATTAAAATGGATTACTGTGGCCGCTAATGCCTAACAATGAATTAATTAATTTACTGGTGATTTCGGTGGAAACTGTGATTGCTGATGTTGCCGCCTCATTTTAACGTTCATTTTTCATTGTTGGTGTTTGGAGACGTGACAGTCACACCGGAAATTTCAGTTTTCAAGTGGCAGTTCTGGAGTTCAGGCGGAGAAATGTACGCAGCGCGTGATAAGGCGGAAACGGTGATTCTTTACCTGCCCGGTTTGAGCCTTCGTAGAGCAGCAAGGGAGTATCACCGTTGTCATCCGGAGCAACCGGAACCGTCAGAGAAAATGATACGCAATGCTTTCAATCGCTTCAAGGAAACTGGAAGTGTGAATGACAGGCCTCGTGCAGGACGGCCGCGAAATTCTACTGGGGCTGAAGACACACTGGTTGTCCTCGCTAAAGTTGCCGCCAGTCCTCGACGATCCACCCGTAAAATTTCCCAAGAAATTGGGATTAGCAAAAGTTCTGTCCAGCGGATTCTTGCCAAGGACAGATTCCACCCGTACAAAACAACTTTCGTTCAACATCTGCACGGAGACGACGCAGACAGACGGTTGGAATTTTGTGAGTGGTTTCAGAAAACCCGACAAATGCTGAGAAACCTGGAGGGGCATATTCTGTTCAGCGATGAAGCGAGCTTCCATCTTAATGGTTCTGTAAATAAGCACAACTTTGTGTATTGGTCCGAGACGAATCCCCATGCAGTTCAAGAAGGGCACTATCAAATTGATCCGCGGATCAACGTGTGGTGTGAAATTTTTTGTGACAACATTTTGGGGCCTGTCTTCTTAGATGGACGTCTGACAGGTGAGATTTACCTTCGTCTCTTAGAAACCAATTTGCTGCCTTTCTTGGACGAAATGCCCTAGACGAGCGTCTGAAGATTTACTTCCAACAAGATGGAGCGCCTCCTCATTATTCTAACACGGTGCGCAGATGGTTAGATTCGTTTCTGCCGGGAAAATGGATCGGACGAAGGGGCCCAGTGGAGTGGCCGCCACGTTCTCCTGACCTTACACCCCTTGATTTCTTCCTCTGGGGACACTTGAAATCAGTTGTTTACTACAGCAGGCCAAGAAGCCTAGAAGAACTTCAGGAGAACATCCGTGCAGCATGCGCAGAAATTACTCCGCAAACATTGCTACGTGTACAGAGAAGCTTGAGGCAACGAATCAGAATGTGTGTACACCAGCATGGATACCAATTTAAAAATTTATTGTAAATGTGCAATAAACACTGCTGCATGAGTTTTTGGACTTAATATTCATTTTTGTTGCAACTTCTATTCCCATAGCCGGCTCCTAGCTCCTTTATGTGGACGTAGGAATTTCTGCTGAGTCACTTAATCACTGATGAGCCAAGACAGTAGCGATCGAACGGAAGGCCCGAGACCAAAAAAATCAATATTTCTCCAGAAAAATAGCCTATTGCAAACAACTTTGATCTCTATTTATTTTTAGATATTCTGCAAAATAACAAAGTTGTCCTATGAGGCCGGACTTCTGGGACACCCTGTATATATCCTCCGTAAGAAGCAGCTATTATATATATATATGTCCGCTGGGCTTACCTCAACACCTTGTTGCCACCCTCATCACTACCTTTTCTTTTCCTTTAGTTAATATATATATATATTTATATTTATATATATATATATATATATATATAAGCACTGGTGGTGTAGTGGTTAGCGTGTCGGCTTTCTATTGCAAAGTTCGGGGGTTCAAACCCCTCGAATGGAGGTTTTATTAAAAAAAAAAACTATCATCAGTGCCTGGCAGTAGGCAGCAGTACTGTCAGTATGGTATAGAGCCGAAAACAAATGATGTTGGTTGGGTCTATATCCAATACAGCTGTAGGCGTGATCAGGACGATTTGAACGGCTACAGTACTGCGATGTGGAAAGCAAGAGGGAAACTACCACATTACAATCCCTAGTAAAGATTATATGGTTGGACAATATGAGTTCTCTCGAGGTAAAATAATCCGGAGGTAAAATAGTCCCCCAATCGGATCTCCGGGCGGGGACTGCCTTGAGGAAAACATTTGTCGAAAGTAAATTACGAATAGGGACTTGGAACGTAAGAACTATGAGAAAGGCAGGAAAGCTAGAGAACTTGAAAGAAGAAATGAGAAGAAATAGAGTTGACATTATAGGGCTAAGCGAAACTAGATGGGAGGGAGAAGGACAGTTCGACTCGGAAGAATTCACGGTAGTTTATTCTGGAGGAAATAGTGGGGAAAGGGGAGTAGCTCTGGTACTTAGGAATGATATGATGAAAAGCGTGACAAAGATAATAGCAACGAACGATAGACTGATGGCAATAAAGCTAAAAGCAGTCCCAGTGGACATGCTGATAATCCAGGTATATATGCCAACGTCAGCTCATGACGATGAAGAAATAGATGAGATCTATGAGCAAATTAATGAAATTTACGAAGAAGACGGAAGAGGAAAGGTAAACTGCATAATAATGGGAGATTGGAACAGCATAGTCGGAGAAGGACAGGAAGAAAATGTTGTCGGGCAATACGGACTTGGAAAGAGAAATCGAGGAGGGGAGAAACTCGTAGAATTCTGCATCAATAATGACCTTGTAGTGACTAATACATGGTTCAAAAACCATAAACGAAGGTTACACACATGGAAAAGCCCAGGAGATAGAATGAGATGCCAAATAGATTACATCCTTGTAAAACAAAGATTCAGGAACAGCATAAAGAATGCCAAGGCATTGCAAGGAGCGGACATTGATTCAGATCACAGCCTTCTAATAGTTGACGTGAGTACAAAGCTCAAACAAATAAGAAAAACGAGAAGAGAAAGACAGACCTGGGACCTAGAAAAACTGAAAGAAAGGCAGGATGTAGTCAGCATGAAGTTGGAAGATAACCTAAGGAAGTTGGAAAACAAACCGAAGACCGTTGATATAGAATGGGATGAAATTAAAACCAGTATCAAGGATACCTTGGATAAAGAGATTGGAAAACAAGAGAAGAAAATCAGAAAACCATGGATCACGAAGGAAATGCTGGAGAAAATGGATGAGAGACGAAAATGGAAAAACGTTAACAGTGAAGAAGGTAGAGCCAACTATAGGCGTATAAACAATGAGTTGAGAAGGGTAACAGATAAAGCTAGAGAAAACTGGATAAAAGGAAAATGTGATGAAATAGAACAAATGGAGAAGTTAGGACGGTACGATATGATGTACGCTAGGGCACTGGAATTAGAAGATAAGAAGTCTAATGGAATTTGTGGTAAAGGAATTATGAATACGGATGGGAAGATAGTCTCAGAAACAAAGGATGTAGCACAGGTATGGGAAGAATACATTAAGGAATTATACGGCAAACAGGCAGGAGAGGGGAAAATAGAACTGGAAAATGAGAAAAACATTGAAGAAGACAACTTAGGACCAAGTATTATGGAGAGCGAAGTAGAAAAGGCGATAGTGGAACTAAAGAAGGGGAAAGCCACGGGCAGCGATGGAATACCGGCTGAGATACTTAAAGTCATAGGATCAGAAGGACTAAAAGCGATCACGAAATTAATTAATAAGATTTACGACACGGGAGAATGGCCTCAGGATTTCCTAGAAGTAACAATGATCCCTCTAAAGAAGAAGCCAAAGGCAATGCAGTGTAAAGATTACAGAACTATAAGCCTTCTGTCACACACATCGAAGATCATCACGAGGATTCTTAATAAAAGGCTGGAGAAAAAGGCAGAAGAAATAATAGGGGAAGATCAATTCGGTTTCAGAAAAGGACGAGGAACTAGAGATGCTATAGGAGTAGTTAGAATAATATCAGAAAGGGCAATAGAATACAGTCAAGATATCTGCGCATGTTTCGTAGACTGGCAGAAGGCCTTTGATAGAGTAAATTGGGTAAAGTTGATGAAGATATTAAAGGATATAGGTGTAGACTGGAAAGACAGGAGATTGATTAGGAATCTATATGAGAATCAAGTTGTAAAGGTTAGGTTTGAGAATGTGGACACCTGCGGAATAAATATCGGTAGAGGAGTAAGACAAGGCTGCTGCCTATCGCCAACCCTATTCAATATATATGGAGAAAGTCTAATGCAAGAAGCTTTAGAAGGCACAGGGGATTTCAAAATTGGAGGAAGGATTATAAGAACAGTAAAATACGCAGATGATCAAGTACTTCTAGCAAGAAAGGAAGAGGAACTACAAAAAATGATAAATAGACTAGTGATAACAGGTAGAAAATACGGTATGGAAATAAATACAGAAAAATCCAAGGTCATTCGAATATCGGGTAAAGAAGAGAATCTGAACATAACTATTGGGGGAAAGCCATTAGAACAAGTTTCAGAATATAAATACCTTGGAAGTATCATAACACGAGAGGCAAAATGTACGGATGAGATCAAAACTAGAATAGGAAAAGCAAAAGCGGCTTTCAGGAGAAAGAAACAACTACTTACAGGGAATATTAGGGAAGATATCCGCAAGAAGTTGATAAAATGCTACGTATGGAGTATAGCATTGTATGGGGCAGAAACATGGACGCTAAGGAAAAATGACATCAAATACTTGGAAAGCTTTGAAATGTGGACTTGGAGGAGAATGCTGAAGATAAAATGGACAGATAGGATGAAAAACGATGAAGTGCTACGAAGAATAGGAGAGAAGCGAATGATTATACAGACTATCAGAAAGAGGAAGGCTAACTGGGTTGGACATTACATGAGGAGAGAGAGTATGATTAAAGATGTGTTAGAAGGAAAACTAGATGGGAAAAGGGAAAGAGGTAGGAAAAGGTATCAGCTGATAGACGATTTGAAAGGGAAAGAGAGTTATCAAGATATGAAGAGGACAGCGGAAAATAGGAGTATATGGAGAACCAGGTTTAACCATGAATAATCACGGACCTGTCTACGGACAGACTACCTATGATGATGATGATATATATATATATAATATCTATACTATATGGACGCTTCTTACTTATGATAGATGATTAACATCATTATATATAGACGTTCCTTACAGAGGAGGAGTAACATATAACATATATTCTTCCCCATTTGTTCCCGTCACTTTCGGTGTTCCTCAGGGCAGTGGTCTCGGTCCCCTTCTTTTTTCTCTTTTTATTGATGACATTGTGGACGTGGCACTTGTCTACTCAATGCGACATCCTGTTATTTGCTGACGAATCCCTCTTTATTTATCACCCATCGGTGCGACTAGTTGCTCTCTTAACTATTGTTGATTTCTCTATTTTTAGTAATTTATTTTTTGTTTATAAATTCACCTAATAGCGACTGTTTTTGGATTTTATTCTTATTCTTATCATAATAAATGCAACAATTTAGTGCTTTAACACGGGTCAGACTTTTATACATGGGTATAATTTATTTACTGAATCTATTAAGTAATTAGAGGAGCTGCAGTACAAAAATAACGATAATAAATTATAATTGATTACAAAAAAAATTTTACGATTGAATCATGCGCCATTGCCAAATGGTGGAAATTCATAAAACTATATATAGGTCACGTAATTTTCAATGGATTCCTTTAACTGATAATACAGCAAATATTTCGAACGGAATTTCAAATAGGATTGAAAAATAACATTTTATGACTTTTATTTGAATTTATTTAACTAAAGTGATTTTTCTGAAAAATATTCAAAACTAATATAGTTAAAAGAAAAGTGTGATCGTAAAATATAGTTAAAACTCATTGCAATTCATGTAAGTATTTAGTTAATAGTAAGTTACTTTACAATTTTCCTTTGATGGTAAATTGACGGTTCACATTTTGTCCTGTTTTTTAGGAGTTAATAAGAGTAAAATAATTCATTTATTTAGTTAAATTCTATACGTTTTAAATAACTTATAATTTTATCAAATATTTCAAGTAAATTTCAGCTACTTCTTTATGCAATATATCTTATTATTTCGATTTTCCTCTTATTCTCAGCAAATATTTGGATAACCATTTGGCCTCTACTACTAATTACTTTAAAAGTATAATTAAAACAAAGATAACTTTCAAAAACACTGATTTGATTGTGCACGAAAGCCAATCCAGATCATAGCATATCTTAATGATTATTCATATCGATATCATATATATTTGTAATACTTTTATGATAATCCCGTCATATTTGACGGGCAATTACCCTAATGTTTAAATAAAAACAATCGCAGAGAAATGAGTTAAATTTTGTAAATTAAATATAGATGCTAATGAATTATTAAAAGTTGTCAGCTATGTTTCATCATTACCAGATAGGAATGCAGCGAGTGAAAGAATATTTAGTTTGATGGCTGTCGCGTGGAGAAAGACAGAACCAACTATTGCTATGCAATTTAGAAGCTGAACTTACATATGATTAAGCAAAACTTTCAAAGGAGTTGTAGAGAATTTCGATTATATTTATGTAGATACAGAAGCTGGCAAGAAAATACTAGAGGAAGCCAAATCAAGCCTAAAATATTTATAATCAATTAAATTTCAAGTTAATTTCTTTAACGTGTGTTTGAACTTTAATCTTTGTAAAAATATTTAGGAATAAATTAATCCTTCCTCATTTAGTTTTTTGATATAATTATGATTTGAATTTTATTTCATAGAACTGTCCCTACTTAATATTTCAAAAATGCTTGAGTTAATGTAAATGTCCCGATTTGTGATTTTTAAAATCTGGCAACACTAGTTTAGATTCATATTTCCATAGTATTTTTTTAATTCTTGTTTGTTTGTACATCACTTCATTCATTCAGTTTCCTCGTTTTTAATTTAGTTTTTCCATTACTCTTTCAGTTTTCTCGTTTATAATTTAGTTTTCTCGTCTCTAATTTAGTTTTCTCGTATTTAATTTAGCTTTCTCGTTTGTAATTTAATTTTCTTCTATTTAATTTAGTTTTCGTTATTCATTCAGTTTTCTCGTTTTTCATTGTTTTCTATTTAGTTTGTTGTTATTATAACATGAATTATATATATATATATATATATATATATATACACAACTTGGTAAGTGTCCGCTGGGCTTCCCTCAACACCTTGTTGCCACCCTCATCACTACCTTTTCTTTTCCTTTAGTTTATATATATATATATATATATATATATATATATATATATACTAATAATAATTGTGAAGAAAATTGTATTTATTTACAGCGTAGTTTATAAATTCCATACTTGCTTTCGTGGTAATGTATGTAAGAAATAATTTAAAACAAGTAAGGAAAGGACTTTTGAATAACATATGAAGGAAGATTTTAAAAGAATACAGTAAAATATCAATTTTACGTTTTATTTGATATAACGGTTTTTAGGTGTTCTTTACCAGCGAAGAGGTAATAGCGGAACGCTTTGTGAGCATGTCTGGTCCGTCCGTCCGTCGTAACTTTCATCTCCTAAACCGCTGAACGGATTTTAATTTAATTAGTTATGAGTGATCTTTATTAAAATTTATTGCCCAATTGTGATTTTTAACTTAATCCGTCAATTAGAGTTTCCACTTTACATAATTACTTTAATAAACTGATACTCGTATCTCGTTAATTGGCATCCGTCAAGCAACAATGAAATATCAAACTTTTATCTCCCTAACTTTTATATGATCTGTAAGGTATAGATTAAAAAAATATTCGGATAGAGAACTACATTTACTACAAGAAAGTCCGCGAGGCCACATAATTACGAGTTATGGTTTCGAAGAAAAAAATTCAAGAAAATACCGAACAAAACATCGAATATTTTGTTTATATCGATCGCTAAGACGGTTCTCTCAACAAACAACAACTAAAAATTCTTAGATTTCTCTCCCATTCTCTTATATGCTCCGCAAGGTAAAGATTAAAAAATCTATTCGGATATAGAACAACATTTACTACAAGATAATCCAAAGACCACATAATTACAACTTATAATTTTGGAGATATTTCAAGCAAAACCGCATATTTTGTTTACATCGATCGCAAAGACGGTTCTCTCAGCAAAAAACAATTAAAAATCCACATATTTCTCTCCCATTCTCTTATATGATCTGTGAGGAACAGATTAAAAAATTTATTTGGACAGAGAACAACATTTACTTACTACAAGGTAGTCCCCGAGACTATAGTTTCGGGGATAAAAATTCGAGAACCGCCTAATCTTTCGATACCGTTAATACGTATTTTCTATAAAGAACGCCATTGAAATCTTTGTGTATTCCATTTATGGAATATACTTTTCCATCTTGTTTTCTCTTGGTCCAGGCGATTGATGCATTAGAAATATTTTACGCTCTTCTTAATCAGTCTCTTAAAAAACTTGAAATCGAGGTATCATTGTATATATGTGTGTATATGTATAAGAAAAACTAATAATACATTTGTATGATAGGGCGCGTGGCATCAAGTTCGCTATTACAAAGTTTTATAACGTTCACCATTCCTTTTGCCTTGCGCGCTCATCTCGTGCGTTCGTGCGGAAGATATGGCAACAGCGAGTAGCGAAGAGACTGCCTCCACCCCACTCCACCCTAGAGAACCGAGAGCATGCAAGCGGTCCCGAGTAAGAACGAACTTTCACCCACAAAGTCATCTGACAAGCACTATAATCACAATTGGTGATGTTCTGGATTATATTTTCTTCAATAATTTATCAGGCACGTGTTCCAGCATTGCGATCTATCCTCCGATTCTTTTAATTCCATCCGATTTCGATAAAAATTTCCAGACTACTAAATATGTTCGAATAAAATAAATTTTTGGTTCCAGAGCCTGTGACTACGAACATTTAGGTTCCATGAACTTTTCCTTTCTCCATTTAATTAGCGAATCAACGTTTTCAGTAGCTTTCAAGCATGCAACAAAATGGTTGCAACGCGTTTACCACTCCGGGATTCTAGAAGCGCCAAACACTGAAAAATATATTAAAATAACATGATATTTCATGAATTCTTGCCTTAAATTGTCTTTATTTGTCGTTAATAATAGTTGCCCATCATGAAAGGGCTCTTAAGAAGAAATAGTAAAGCTGACCATTTAGTTCAGTCAGCTGCGATGTTGCCGTGTAGTGGTTGACGATACCCTATATATATTGTGTTAGTCGTGATTAAAATAATAATTTTATTCTCAATGTACATTTCTGCAGGCACACAGAATTTAAAAATAAATTAGTAACGAATTTCCGCTGTTTGGTAGGAACGAAGTGAGCTAACAAAAAAGTTATAGATATTCCTCAGCTAAGATCTGCAGCTATGAAAATGAGACAAAACGTTAAGATCCCGTTGCGGAAAATACGCGTCCTATTTGAACGGCTACAATTCCATTAACATGAGGGTTAGAGATTTTTAAGAAAATACTGTAGCCACAAATAGAGTTAAAGTTGAACATTCAAAACCATGCCGTCTCTCACTGGGAAATTACGTTGTTGTAATGGATCAAATTCTATAAAAACTTTTAGCGCGGTAGGGCTGCCATTTATATTAATTACTTTATTTTAGTGGTGCGTTTCCTCCGTCTTCAATTCACTTTTCTGCATCGACAGTGTCAATTTGTAAAAAGAAAATCTTATCGCCCTGGAAACAAAACAATTTCGCACCATCTAAATAGTGCTTGTGATAAAGACAACGGCAACCAATTAGCTGTTTCTTTTTAGAAGCTCCAGAAAAGAGAGGCGCTTTCAAATGCTGAAGAGAGTATTCTTTTAGACATGAGAATTTATCGCACTGCACGTCTTTTGTGCTATTATTTTCTTTGTGAAAGGTGTACACAAGATCGGTCTTCTTGGAATAACCATATTTCTTCATTAAATCAATATCCATAGTTTTGACCTCGTTTTTTACTATTCCCAGAATTTCGTTGAGTATAATCCGTTGTTTCAAAGCGTTTCATTGAAAGATTGGCAATGCTAACATTGAAACGTTTTTGGGAAATATTATGAGGAATAATGGTAATGTAATGCGGAAGACCCGACCTGCATTTTACAACATTTCAAAATTTCACGTTATGTACTATTATATATAGTTATATTTTCAATGACGCTCTTTATAAATTCATGTCGCATGGATGATCAGCGCAGAACCTTAATCTGTCGCTAATTATCATCTATCCGGTTAAAAATGTCTCGAACGTGTTCTGTTTTGGGTAATCAAGAACTTTTTATCCAGATTCCTTTCCCCTTCAACTTAATTCTTGAAAGCATGTTTTAATAACTGTAAGATCACTTTGTGCATATTGAGACATTGTGGGAGTGGCGGGCGATAAATAACGAGTATGCTTGCGTGGCGAATGGTAAGGTTCAAACTGAAAAATAGTTATCACGATTACAAAAACTACGAAAATTGACCGTGTTTATTCTGCATTTTAAATTCTCAATGCAGAACTGCTGTTATATAGCGTAGGCTGAAAGTGATCTAGTGAACACACTGTCAAAAAGGAGAATCACTGACGAAAGGGTGTAGATGAGCTGAAAGATTTTTGGGCGCAGTCCTTCACGTAGATATATGCATGTACATAAAAAATTATTAAAATTTCCATATTTTTTCCCTCAAAACTGAAATAATACCGCCTTCCAAAATCTGCCGTTTTGTCCCAATAGCAAGTCCGCTATTGCGGATTAAATATTTCGAAATAAAAGGGTTTCTACATCCGAAAGAGGCCAATAAAGGGAGAAAAATTGAAAAGAGGGAGTTAGAATGGAATGGGCGTATTTTTCGGATAACCCTCTTGAAAGAAGGAGGATTACTTCCGTTCGCATATATATTTACTTTTGAGGGGGCGCTGGGCCGGATAACAATGGATGACGCGTACGAAGCGTAATGCAAAGTGAGTGGGAACTAAAGAGAGAGAGGTTTGGGGTGTAAGGGTAGGGGGAGAGAGGAGAGGGAGAGAGAGGGGAGGGAGAGAGGGGAGGGAGAGAGGGGAGGGAGAGAGAGGGGGATAGAGAGGGGGAGAGAGGAGAGGGAGAGAGAGGGGGATAGAGAGGGGGAGAGAGGAGAGGGGGAGAGAGGAGAGGGGGAGAGAGGAGAGGGGGAGAGAGGAGAGGGGGAGAGAGGAGAGGGGGAGAGAGGAGAGGGGGAGAGAGGAGAGGGGGAGAGAGGAGAGGGGGAGAGAGGAGAGGGGGAGAGAGGAGAGGGGAAGAGAGGAGATGGAGAGGTAAAGAGGGGCATTGGGTGAGAGGGGGTGAGAAGTTAAAGAAGCCGAAAATTCGAGAGCGTGAGTGCGGAGAAAGTGTACAGGAAAAGCATATGATGATGGTAAGCAGAAGGCTATGATTTCCTAGCAGAAATTTTCATGTTTACAGTCAACATCACAACATAAATTCGCGGTTTGACAATTAATTTCGTGTTTCATGCATCACTGTGGAAACTGTAATTGTATTGAATAATTGCGCAGCAAACACTCCCTCAATTCGTATTTTCTCTGGAAACAAGCATTCCTTCTGTCTCTTTTTACAAAGATCTAGGAATTATTTTCGGCGCTAAGACTAATTTTATTCCTACATCAAATTCATTATCTCCAAAGCCGTGTCCATCGTTGGGTTTCTTTACAGATACAGATACTTAGGGGGTCGTATGCTCTCTATAATAGAATACTGCTCACCCACCTGGTCCATTGCTTCGCACACCAACCTCATCCTTCTCGACCGCCTTCTCAGCTTCTTTATCGCAAAAGACCGAAATCGCACACCTTTCCTTTATAAATCAACCAGGAATCGAATTTCCTCTTCTCTTGGGTTTCTGCATCTATCATACTGGCGGAATATCATCGATTCTAACTTCCTTCATTCTGTATTCATTGACCGATGTCGATGAAATGGCCTCCTATCTCACTTCGCCCTCCACGTTTCCAGACGCCGTACTCGCAGTAGGTATGAGACTTCTCTACCAAACAAAACTCCATCTATCAATATCATCGAGATTAATTTCTCACCGTATTTCACCAGCTTACACCTAATCTACCCGGAATCCCTCTCCCGTTATTTTCCTATTCGCCTCCAGTTTCCGTGCTGCACTTAGCGAGTCCTAAGCTCATTTTCCGCATTTCCTTCTTACCTATGCCTTCTCGGCGTCGTTGTTGTGTTCACGTTGTTTCAACTTTCTGCAACCACATCTCATTTTTTAAATTTACTAGTCACGTCGTTATTTATTATTTCTTATTTAAACTGTTCATTAGTTGAATAATACATGAAGAAGAGAAGTTGGAGGAACGGAAGGAAAGGAAAAATGGCGAGCATGAAAACTGTGGATGAAAAACACGAGCACCACAGAGGACGTAGTGATGGCAAAAGTGACTACTCAAAAGCCAAGTTCAGGAATCCTAGTAATTCGATCTATCCAATCACGGGCAAAACTCGGCATTCAAAGCTCCTGTTACTCATCATTTTTAGTTTTTTACTTAACGTGAACCACTCGCATCCTTTTTCCATTTGAGATAAGGGATATTTTTTCATGTTTAGAATCTAACTGAACACGCTCCGAATATATTAGGTTGAAACTTATGAGAATAATGTCTCACTGGAAAATGCGAATCTTATTTTCACAGATATGGTCCGATCGGTTTGATCAAGTGGGACATGCGAAGACGGGAGAGCAGGCTCCGAGTCCCAAGATTTAGGAAAATGATACACAAAAATGGTTGGCAACCGTTTTTCCAACGTAGACATTACATTGCAATAACTGTGGGTCAAAGCGATTCGTGGATATTCTAGAGAAGATGTCAAAAATATTTTTTATATTTTATATTCATCCAAGGAAACTTTATAATATTAATTTTCAATTTAAACGTATACAACTACATAACTACCATTTTGCAATTTCGGAAAAGGTCATGACACCTTTTTAGATTCTACTCCTTAATTAAAAACGTAGTATTAAATTAGAAACTGCCGAGAAACTGTAATTATTATTAATACTATATGAATTGCGTGCATTACGATCTCTGTTTCACTATTTCAACTAAAAACATCTTTGTTACAAACGAGGTTCAAAGAATCGAATATCGAATTATTAACTACAAATAATTTTTAAAATGTTATCAGATAAGGTATTTGTATATTTTTAACGTCGCGTGTCACTTAAGGTAACTAGTGAGGTATAAATATATTATTATTATAATAGATAGTTTGTCGTTCTATGCGGTAAAAAACGCAAATTTCAAATTATCGTTTTTAAGTGTTTAATGGAAAAAGTAGCACCTTTTGTTGAGAAACTTGAAGAACATAAGATGAATTTATTCATTGGATTATATGAAATCATTCAAAAATTCATTTATAATATTAAATTTTTGCATTCTCAACATTTACGCCATGAAATGAGGCGAATACAAACGTAGAATAGATTGAATGAAAATAAGCGAGCACTTAACCCAATAAAAAAATTTCTTCCGGCCTTCCATAATGCTCCTCCCGAGTCCGACTTCCTATCCTTTTATCTGCAAAGTTTGTGCCGGAGGTGGTTCGCTAGGGCGCGTCGAGGAGACTAGAGAGGATTTTTGAAGGGGAAGGGAGGGACGACGGCTCAGCGAGGAATACGGAAGGTGGCGGCCTGCATCTACAAGTCGCGTGCGCGACACGTGTTGGATTTATTATCGCATGCAATCTTAGCGAACGAAATGCTGGTCGAGCTCCATCGTCTGGCACGTGACCATAGTATAAGGGAATAAGATGAGGAGGAGGGCGGTGACTCAACCTCGCTTCCCTGTCACACCACCTCCTCTTCCTCCCCATCGCCCCCCCTCCTCCCTACCTATTCCCCGCTCCCCTCCCCTTTGGCTTCCACCTACTCCACACTTCTCTCCCTACATCCTTTCCCCCACCAACCCGTCATCTATCTCCTTCCTTCTCCCCTTCTCACATACCCATTCCCACCACTCTGCGAGGGATTGGAAGCGAAGAGAAATCTACAACCAACCAAACACTACAAAATGGCCGTCCTGTCTCTCAGCATCCCTTGCATTATGTATCTCCCTTCCCTTTTATTCCCTCTATCCTTCTTTCTTCGCGATCTCCCCCTTTTTCTACCTTCTCATAATTCAGACCCTATGTGGACTGCACGTATCGTTGATTCTTGGCCGATTCCTTAACCAAACGTATACATACACATTAAACAGCTTTTGTTTGAGCAATTTATGTAATTTTCCGCACAGAAAATGCAGCACGCAGTATGTATATGGTCAACACAGGGACATCAACATTTTCTACTCATATATTTTTATTTTTTCTTTCGTTATTATTTTTTATCATCATTACAAAATGAAAATTTCTTATCGAATTATATTTATTGGATTTCCCCGTTTCCATTTCTTGTTTCAATTTCTTAAACCTTCGCAAATTACAACTTCATGTCTTGCTTGCTATTTAAGAGATAATATCTCGGAGACTAAATGACTCGATCCATTCTCAGTTGATTAAGTTGGATTCCGTATCTCAACCTTTCTGCTAACTCGGAGTTCAAGGACCCTCATAATCGTCATATATTATATAGCTATTTTCGCTTTTCGAGTGTTCGTAATCCCTATTATCTTCTTCCTCATTTTCCTTCGGCATCCCTTTTCCAAACAATGTCTAACTTAACTATATATTTCACTTATTTTAAATTGCGTTTCGTTAACTTATTCCACCTGAAATAACGATATCTTTACTCGTACAATGTATTTTTCTATTCTGAATGGTTATTAAATATTTTAAAATTTCCATGAGAAATATTATCACCATTAAATAATTGCAATGCCAATTCCAGAAACCCTAGCGTCTTAACAAAACGAACGTTTATTACACTGAATGACATTTTGATAATACTTATTTCCAGATCAACCACAAAAAATAAGACTATATTTCTGTTTGCCTAATTGGTCTTCCCACCTCTACGACCAAATGATTCTTTTCGTTCTCTCTCTCATTCTTCCAGCAATTGATAACAGTAGAATAAAAAATCTTAGCACAAGCTAACTTATTCTCGGTATTCACCGTTTATATTCGAATGCAGGGATTCGCAAAACACAAAAAGATTCATTCGGCGTTAGATTTCCTTACTGAGTGCGACCATAACTCCCCACAGACGAGAGACATGAACGAGTGAGCACAAACTCATCGATCGGAATAGTGCAATCAACGGGAGTGGAGTGGGAATGGAGTGTGAGTGGAGAGGGAGTGGAGTGTGAGTGGAGAGGGAGTGGAGTGTGAGTGGAGTGTGAGTGGAGAGGGAGTGGAGATGGAGTGGAGGGGTATCAGAAGGAAGTGAGGACCACGGCGGTGTACGAGTGAAGATGCGAAAGCCGGAAAACGTGCAGAAATGACCCCTCAGTGCGAGAGAGAGAGAGAGAGAGGGAGAGACAGAGAGAGAGAGGGAGAGACAGAGAGAGAGAGAGGGAGAGAGACAGAGAGAGAGCGACAGGGGAAGGGAGGAGGGAGGGGGGAAGGGAGGAGGGAGGGGGGAAGGGAGGAGGGAGGGGGGAAGGGAGGGGGGAGGGGGGAAGGGAGGGAGGGGGGGAAGGGAGGAGGGAGGGGGGAAGGAGGGATGGGGGAGGGAGGGGGGGAAGGAGGGATGGGGGGGAAGGAGGGATGGGGGAGGGAGGGGGGGAAGGAGGGATGGGGGGGGAAGGAGGGATGGGGGGGAAGGAGGGATGGGGGAGGGAGGGGGGGAAGGAGGGATGGGGGAGGGAGGGGGGGGAAGGAGGGATGGGGGAGGGAGGGGGGGAAGGAGGGATGGGGGAGGGAGGGGGGGAAGGAGGGATGGGGGGGAAGGAGGGATGGGGGAGGGAGGGGGGGATGGGGGAGGGACAGACAGACAGACAGACAGACAAACGACTTTATTAGGGCGAAATTGAGACTATGTAGTCCCTTCTTACATTTAACCCTTTCGTCATATAAGTAATTACAATATTTACAAAATAAGAGGAGTTAATTACATACAGATTTTAACAAAATACAAATTAATTACAAGTTAATATATTTGTTAGTAGATAACAGAGCATTACCAAAGAATGTTAGTTTTGTGGGTCATAAAAAACTGTGTATCGGTTATGATTTAACACAGAAAAATTCCCACTGCGGAAAACACCTACGAAGAGAAGAGAGGTGTAAAAAACAGCGAAAATTCCTAAATAGTTCAGGGGAAGGAAAAGAAAAAAATATCAATAATATGAGAAACAGAGAGAAAAAAAACATTCATAAATACAAACATATGTACATACATTTATATCCATATGAGGGAGGGGGGAGGGGAGGGAGGGGGAAGGGAGGGATGGAGAGGGAGGGGAGGGATGGAGAGGGAGGGGGAAGGGAGGGAAGGGAGGGATGGAGAGGGAGGGGGAAGGAGGGATGGAGAGGGAGGGGATGGAGGGAGGGGATGGAGGGGGAGGGAGGGGAGGGAGGGGATGGAGGGGGAGGGAGGGGATGGAGGGGGAGGGAGGGGATGGAGGGAGGGAGGGGATGGAGGGAGGGAGGGGATGGAGGGAGGGAGGGGATGGAGGGAGGGAGGGGGGAGGGAGGGGGATGGAGGGAGGGAGGGGGGAGGGAGGGGGGAGGGAGGGGGGATGGAGGGAGGGAGGGGGGAGGGAGGGAGGTGGGTGAGAGGGGGAGAGAGGCAGTGTTTTCTGAAGGGCAGGTTGATTCTCGAATTGAAACTGGATAGAAATGGGAGTGCGTGAGGGAGAAAATGAGAGTTTACGAGAGCAGTCCCCGTGGAGTTCTCTAGGGAAATGGGTGAACGCTGGTCTCGGATGATCAGGGATTGACCGTGGTTGTGTATCGGCTAAAGAATAGGGTGGAGTGTGTTTCGCAGTAAGGAAAGCGGAAGAAGGGGGAGAAAATATTTCCGGAACACATATTTGGAAGCCGGAGGTAAAAATTGCCTGATGACCCGTATGAGAAACGTGAAAATTTAGATATTTCAATGTGACACGATTTAATGTTAATGCTTCCATTAAGGCATTAATCACAGATAGCATTTGTATTTATAGATACCGCTGTTAAAATAAAATTTTCTGAATAAAATTGATAACACAAAGAATCAAATTCTACCCGTTCAAGAGGCTAATCATCAACAACCAGAAACCTCAAATCACCCAATAATTCATCGCCGAGTCGTTTTCTGTGTAATTTGTATGATTCGTAATAAATAAAATGCCCCAATATTTATATTCGTGATATTATATTTTCTTATAAGATAACGCTGTGATTAAAGTGGAAACATTAATATTATCCAAAAAATAGTGTGCCAACTTATAAGCTCTTATCAGTACTTCCTAGCCTTACATCTTACGCAGCACTTTCAACTATGCAATTTCAATACAGAAATCGTAAGCAGATACACTCGTATTATTCCGAAAAAGTAGCATGCTACCCAGAGAACAGAACGAAAAGTAGCATTTTTATATAACATAAAAAATCCTATAAACATTGGTCAGTAATGATATCTAGCCCTCCGAACAGAAAGAACAATATCCTGTAGCTGTGAAACAGATCCCAACACTCTGTCAGAATAACGAAACCAACACACGGAATGAGCATTATAATAAACTTTATATATAATTACTCAATGTCTGTCCGTCTGTCCGCCCGTCCCCCCTTTTATCTCTTGAACAGTTTGTCAGAGAAATGCTGTAAACGCCATTTTGTTTCTGCCAAATAGGAGACCCCGCGAAAACTATTTTTGTCTACGAAAGTGTCCCGGATTCAAATCCGGGAGACTTACATTTTTCCATATGTTTACACAGGAGTTGCGATTTTTCAAAGTGTAAGGTTTATTTCTTTCATTTATTAAAAAAGTAAATATGCACCGAATTTCTCCGTTTTTGCTTTATTCGACGGCTAAAACTATACAATATCTTATTATTGCAATGTTTTGATTGTACACGGAATAATTTATCAGACACGCATTTCTATTCGAAATTTTATGGCTTTTTCGTACTCTTTCCGGGTGTTGCCAAGGCGACCCACATTGTTGCTTCCGATTGAATAGCATCTATTAAGCTTTCAAATAGCCAAAATAATTGCGTTATCCACTTCGCGATGTTTATGGAGCATCGAAATTATAGTTATAGTAATATCAAACTTAATAGATTGCAAAGTTAATAATTAATGATTATTATTATTCATTAAACTGCGTGTAGACTGTGGGCATTTTTAACGATTTACCAAAATAAAAAAATCTTATTTTTTATTTAAATACTTGAATGTTACCTTTTTCGTAAGGAAGAAGCAATTAAAATTGCACTTATAAATTATAAAAACAAATATGACATTCAAAATATCTGTTTCTAATTTTAGAATGAGAAATTGGCTATTATTACTTTTAAACATGCAGATTTCTGACTGACCTTGCAAAAGTTTTTGCGGGTACCACTAGTTATAAAATAATTACAACGCCTAATATCATACGTTATGAGGTTAATTTTATGATATTATACGATATATGTGTGTAGTTAAATATAAACTCAACTTGCCCAATACAGAGAAGTATTTTATAAAATTACATTTCCATTCTCTAGATTGAAACTGAATAAAAATTACTTATTGTCGCTTACCGTAAAAAAACTTGTTTTTAATTCCACATAAAGCATATTCCGTGATTATGACTTTAATATAAGTTCGCTGGAGATCCAAGTCTTCATCTTTTGATCTTAAACCGTCCTTTTCATGTCCGTAACACATATCAGCAGATATTTTATTAAACGTTTAGTTGAAAAAGATTTAACTGCATTTTAGAGATCATTATTGAATTAAAAATTCCTCAAATTTGACTTCTGAGTTCTCGTCGCAGAATGTATTCATAAGTAGGGTTACCCTATTCTAATGTCCCAAAACCGGGACATATCTAGTTTTGAAGAGACTAAAACCGGGACAAAACCGGGACAAAATCGGGACGTTATTTATAAAAACTGACTTGTACTAATGTTGTACAGTTATTTTATTCTTTTATTGTAATTACAAAATAAAGTTATTACTTGCTTTTGTGGCGGTGGGTTTTAGTACCAAACTCTGGAGTACCGAGTTCGAATAGTGAAGTACCTGAACCCTTCTTGGCCCGCCAAGTAATTCCTCGGGGGCCCCGGGAAAACTTGAATAATAACGGATGATATCTGTCATCCGGTGCCATGGTTCTGAATGTGTTTAAAGTCATTGGGCAGTGATAGTTGCACGGTTCCGCCATATAAAATACCATGATTTCTTTAGTTCATTTAAATATATATAACACTTGAAGTGAAGCAACAGAGTTACATTTTGACGGTTTCTTTAAAAATGCTAATTATATACAATAACATTTTAGTATAAAATATAAGTAGATCAAATTGTCATTTTAATGGGGTGGAAACTGCATGCTTTCCGATGCACGATATTTCGGAGTAGGATCTTTCAATGGAATCAAACAATTTATCTACGTTTATTGCTGCATTTTCAAGCGTTTCATTAATTTTATTAGCTGATGCTTCCATTTCTGCCCATGTAATATCACTGTTATTCATCCAGACAAAGTGTTCTCCTGCACCAAAACTATTTTCCCACAACTTAATGTAAGCCAGACATCGAGTATAGAATTTTGTAAATTCATCCGTAATTAAACGAGAATCGAAGTCTACACTATCCTCTGCCGTCTTTAATAGTTTTTTTGCTCCTTGTGGTATAAAATTATTAACCCGTCTTTCTTCAAGGTTTGTTTTCAATTTTTTAAGTTCTATAACAATGTCAGTTGCACTTGCTTTTGTTTTTTCCATAGCCAAGATTGTTTTGTTAAACAAATCTAGCTGTCCATGAACAAACCACAAATATATTTCTCCACATTTACTTTCAAAGAACTTTTTTATCATCACTGGGCAATGTTCCTGAGAATAAAAATACGACTTTAGCCCGTCGTAAATCTGGAGGATTCTTTCAATAGCGTGCAGTAGTGAGAGAAATCTGATATTTCCATGAATTAGAGTTTTTTTATACTCGATGTCTGCAAATTCACAGAATGCTTTTAGTTGAGTAACACGCACAGTGTATATATAAAAATACTTATAAATTTTGACTACAAGAGCTTCTACTTCAATAAATAGGGCATCAACTGCAATTTGGAGACAGTTATGGACAATATGGGCACCACAACCATTACCCACAATCTGATTTTCCATTTCCTTTTTTAATCGACTATAAACATTGTTTTCACCTTTTCTTTTTACGCCTCCAAAATTAGTGTTGCAATTATCGCCACAAAAACCAACAACTTTTTTGGATAAATTATTTCTTCTAATTACTGATGACAAACAATTTGTCAATATTTCCGATGTTTCGCCAGGAACTGATTGAAAGTCTAAAAGCTTGACTTTTATTCCTTTTTCTGGTGAAAAATATCGTACAACGAAAGGTATAATTTTGATTTCTTTTTTGTTAGAAGCATCAATTGTAATACACACAAAATTAGACTGACTTAAGTCTTCACGAAGTTCATCGATTGCCATTGATTTAATAACATTTAGAATGATAGCCTCACACTTAGTTCTGGCTAGACCAAACTTTGGTTCAAACAACTTAGAAATTAACTTCGACGAGCAGTCAGCTGTTTTGAAGCTTAAATTGTGAACGGCAGTATGAAATGCAAAAGTTGCTTCTTTGGAAGCTATTAATTAATCTTTTTCAACTGGTTCAGTGCTTTTAAAGAATGGCAGAAGGGATGAAGTACTACCAGCTGCAACCAAACTAGCTTTATGTTTGGCACATTGAAGATGTCCTTTTATGTCAGACGTCCACCATGAGGAACTGAGAAGGCGGCACAGGACCGGGCAACATGGAGAGAGCAGATTAAATGAAACCTGTCCGGGGACAGATTCACCAAAGAAGAAGAAACGTATATAAATTAATCTATAATATAATAAAAATACTATGAAAATTGTAAATAAATGTGTTAATGATTAAAATCATACAAAGATTAAGATGAGTGATTATTAATAAGAAAGAAAAGTGAAATAGTGATAGATCTAAAATACACATAAATTACATAATAACAAAAAATTAAAAGCATCTTAAAACGTCATATAAATGCCAAAAATGCTGAACAATGCATTTACTTAAATTCCATAAAAGTGAATGTGAATAAACTTAGAAGTTAAAGTTGAAAATTCATAATCAAAAATTACAAGACGAATTATAAGATAAAGTTCGCGACTCTAACAATTCACGAATCAGTTTAGAGGATATTAGGCTGTTGATTTAATACTGGCTTGAGAGATATCTAAAAACTGCTAGGCGTGAATTGGATGGAGATCAATAAATAATTGTTGAATGCTAGAATTTCTACAGAGAAGTTTGTATGGAGATTTTATTAATTTAAACAAGTGATCTCCCATAGTAGAATTTAGCCAGGTAAAGAACAAATACTATAACCGCACCTACCTCTCAAATTGACTGCCACACGGAGCGTGCACCGAACTGATAATGAGATGGCGTAAATCAAATAATTGTAGACGTGTAAATTTCTGCAGAGAATTTTGAATGGAGATTTAATTAATTTAAACAAGCTGTCTCCCGTAGTAGAATTTGGTTAAATAAAGCACAAATACTATAATTGCACCTACCTCTCAAATTCACAGCCACACGGAGCGTGCACTGTACTGACAATGAGATGGGAAGAGTTTCTCGCTTAGTTCGGCTTCTAACACAGGGATTCAGCCAAGTGACAAACACTCAATAGTCAGTCAAGAGTCTTCGAGGATGCGTGGTGGAGGAAAAACTGTCGAACCACTATAAGAGTTGCTCGATGCATTTCTCGCTTCGGTCGACACAATTGATAACATTTGATACAATGTTTTCGATATACACATTTCTCGCTGCGTATTTCTCCTTCTAGTGAACAGCGGGCCTAACCGAGACATTCCGGGATATTCCGGGACATTTCAGTGTCAGCCGGGACGAATTTGCTAACCGGACGGGACACCGGGACAGACCCTTCAAACCGGGACTGTCCCGGCCAAACCGGGACGTATGGTAAGCCTATTTATACGCATTTACATAGAATAACGAGGTATGCACAGCACTGAGATAAGAAATTTCTTTAACTCCTCTCATGAACTTTTCTTTTTTCAAGAGAGCATATTTCCGACAGAGCTACACAACCGCCGGCACAAGTGTTTGGCTTGCGTTTATGAAGCAAACGAAATACTTGAGCGCTACATCTGTTTAAACCAGCGAAAATATTTCTAGGAGACACAAAAGAGGGCAAAATCTTGAAACGGCGATCAGAATCCAATTAAAAATCACCGATCACTGCCCTCAATTCAAAGAGATGGTGAGATTCGGTCAGCGTGAAGGAGGCATATATTATGCTTTCATTCTATGCCTCTCAAAAACACACAATATGTATTGAGGAAACGTGTTCTCAATTGCACTTAAGATGAGATGCAGCAACTTAAGTCGATCACATTCTCTGGCACGCAGGAAAGCAGCAACTTGGTTCTACAACGGCTTGGTCAACCTCGAAGGCCTGTGGTCGACCTCGAAGGCCTGTGGTCAGCCGTCATCCTTGCACCATGTATGCATGCGAGGGCGTCACCTCCGTCCATGCCCCTCTGGCCAGAGCTCCGCTGGCCACGTTCCCCTCCCCCCTCGTTTCCATTCCCCAATTCCCACTTGTCACTTGATCTCCACACTTGCTATCCCTCCCCTCTGCTAAGATGCAGCACTTCAAATCAAGTCCGGCATTGTTCTCTAATTGGTTTACTCGATAAAACATTTGACCATCACCGATCCACTTTTGCCGGAATCAATCAAGCCTTGCGTTACTGACCGCACTTGTCAGGCCAACACATCTGGATGCGTAGAATACAGATATCAATCCACATCCCTATGTTATTCCATGAGTATAAGAACAACCCTCCTCATGCATACACACACACCATTTCAATTCCTTCCTAATTCATTTTTTATTATTCCAAAAACGTTTTGTTTTATCCAAGGAAAAGATTTATAGCCCTGAAGAATAAAATCATAACGGGAAGAATTGGTGTATCAATAAAACCATGGAATTATTTTGGATGAATTATATTTTATCAAAATCTTCTAAGTGCTTCTTTATAAATAAATTTTTCTATATTTAAATTTAATATTATGCTCTACACCGAACCAAAATAAAGGAAACTTTACATATTAGTGAGTAAATACGGCTAAATAGTCAAAACCTTCAAAATTGCTGAATGTACATGTATTTGTAAATGTTTTTGCAGTAAGTGATCAAAAATAATTATGCGTTGTTTTATTGTAAATTTCACTCCATTAAATGTCACAAGCATCACTTTATTTCTGTCAATGGATAATTATATATAATAAATCAGTAAAATTAAAATAGCAAACTAATCTTTAAGTTTATCCCTTAGATTTATTACCATATATGTTCATATTATATTGAATTTACAAAATCGCGTTCTTTTCAGCGCATTTATTCCTTCGTATTTTCAAAAATATCTAGCATATGGAACAATGATTAAAAGTAACCGTCACATTTCTGCTGTGAGTGCAAAATACATTTGAGAAGTGATCGTAATTTTGTGAAAGTACAAAATGTTATCGAAAGACAAATTATTTCGAGACATATTTTACGGATGTTCTCGCAGTTTTGAATAAAAATCTCAGAGATAATTCTTTGGGATGCTTCTCGGACATTTATCTAAGAAGAAGGACACACTTGAACCATAAGTCGCAGCAGTCTCTGCATCGCATGCACTGCGCCAACGCACCTTCGCCGAACTGTTCTTGCGAGCAGACCTCGTGCCCCAACGATCGATGTGGGTGACGCCCGGGAACATTAATGGGCGATTTATGTATTTGGGGCCGTAAGGACGGACGCCACCACTGATCCGTGACGCACTGACCGCTAAGCAAGGTCCTCTCTCCACCTACCCCTCGAAGGACTCCATGGCAGGGGGCGAAACTTTTTTCTCGATAAGAATCCAGGATTGTGATTCGCAATCGCTTCCGATGATTTTTTGTCATTGTTCGAGTGTTTATGCTTGATTCCTGAACCATTAACAATGTAAACAAACTGTGAAGCGAGTGTCCACTCTTCCAAGTGGACATGATATGGGTTTATCCTGTCCTGTATGGAGAGCGGTCAGTATTTGGTCAACGGATGGTGGTATAAAAGGCCTGAAAGATTTAAAGGGATAAAGGAGGCTAGAGGAGGGATGGTGAGAGGGCAGAGGGAATCGAAGGATGGGTGACGGGAGAGCTGACAATGAGATGGAGGAGACGAAAGGTGCGAGAGAGAGAGAGAGCCATATGGCACTCTCGTCCCTTGAACTTTTTAATTCATAGTGCGCCTTTTAAGGCACGTACCGCGCGAGTGGGACATTTTCACCTCACAAGCTCAGAAAAACAATAATTCTTTCAAACGTAGGATTTGTTTTCCGCTGGCTTTATTGATGTGCAGATTGTCGCGCTATTAGAAATATCATATTTGATTTGTTTAACATAAGTTTGTAATATCAAAACCTAATAAATCCAATATCAAGGAGAAGACTAACAACGTCAGTCATTGTGAATGAAATGTCTCGTTGTTGAAAGATTTTTTCGGCTTATTAGGAACTTATTTGAATTACATCGACATTAAATTTGCACTTTTAACTGTCCGCCGGTTCCAGATTTTGTATCGCTATTTTAACAAAAAAGTGCAATTTATTCTGCAGTTTTCTGACTTTCACCCAGCCACTCCGAGACAAGTTAGTATTCAAGTTGTTTGACAGTAGCAGTTCCTTAATAATAGTACCAGGATTTAAGCTAAACGAAAGGGAGTATTAGGATAGTCAGTATTAAACTTATTCTGAAATCTCTTCACTCCTTGAAAGCGTTAAATAATAATTAACCTAGAACTACCAAGCGATCTTCACTACCATGGACTACCAAGGGGGGTCGTCAAAGGCCCGCCTTCTAAAATACAATAAAAAGTCATAGTAACGTTTCGAACCTATTATTATATATTTAAAAACATCATAGGACTAAAGATATACAATTTTAGTAATTTATTTGAAATTACATGTACCTAAAGACAAATATTTACATTAGAACAATTCTTTTACATTCTTCGTCATTATGTTTTCAAGATCAGATTAATATTGCAGTAAGATTGTACTTACAGAAATAATAACAAATGATTTAATCTGATTCACCTGACACAACAGTTTAAACAAATAGCGCACTTCACACTGTGATTTCCACACATATGGTGCCCTATAAGCTAGAATACTCGCGTGTACAGGCATGCAGCCAATGACTAAATAATTTGCAGAAAATTGAAATATGCATCCATTGATGAGAAATTTCAGGTAATTATTTTACATAATTTTCTGCACAATGTAATAAAATATCCAGACTTTTTCTTTTTTATAAAAGAGAAAAAAAAGTTGTGGACCTCGGAGCCCCCCCCCCCCCCGGTAGTTCTAAGGTTAATATGTTTGAGGATAGCCAAATCACTCGTCATCTACTATTGCGAAGCTCGAAACATGCGACAAAGGCTTTATTTGTAGTAACCGATGGTTTACATACTCGAATCTAAAACAAACCGATTGATTTTAATATTCGCAGCCTTTTTAAGTAAAAGTGAACTGCGTTAATTCGCATATCTATGTAATTTTACAACTGATTCCCGAACCACTATGATTCAAGATGTTTCCAACATCTATAGTCATATAAAAGAGGAACCTTACAATATATTTTACTATTCTAATTTACCTATATAAACTACTCATTTAACTTATTATTTCCAATATTGTTTTTATTTACAATTTATTCAACAGATTTTAAAAGTAATCTCCGTCATAACGATAACATTTGTCTACCATTTGAAAATGAATTTTGACGGAATAAAATAATTTGTTCTCTGAAAATAACAGGTGAAGTTAAAATTTTAGGAAATTATTCGGGGACTACAATAATGCTAATTCAATTGTACCAAATGGTACAAATGAAGAAACCGTTCCAAAATTAGCTCCATACTACCTTAAATCATATCGCCAGGACTCCATAATACATTCACATTTGAATTCGAGAATTATATCCAGCTCAACTCTATAAAAATGTGATCAAATTAAATGAAGAAAATGCAAAACCACCATGGAATTAAAATTTGCATTTCCATTCGAAATTTAATATAATGGCTAGATGACTACAACGCTCGAGCTGAGAGTTATCACCTTTTAGTGCGATGGCCAACTCCTATAAATACGAAAGAAAACGGAATTTAAAACATCTATTTATATTAGTGATATTTTTTTTGCATCAACTTCAACTAGAGCGCTTTGTGGTACAAAACCAAACTTTCCCCTGCACAGTACTTTTTATGAGACTGAAAGAACCTGCCTTCCTTTCTGCATCCCTATAGCATTATTTATACAACACGGAAAAAATAATCAATTTAAATTTTAAGAAGATATCCTACGCGACCACTGCTTCATAATAATTCGAACGTATACGTGTTAAAATATTAGGAAGAAATAGTGTGAAATCATCGCCTGCGCCCTCCCACGCCCCTTTTCAGCCAAAAGTGCTTCGGATGCAGTGAATGCCATCTCTCCTCCTTCCCTTCTCCTTTTATCCCCTCGTTATCCCCCTCCCCTGCTTTAAACTCACTTCGCGCTTCATTTGCGACGCGACGTAATTGACAATTGACGAACGAGCTTTCGAGCGAAAGGAGAGTGGATAACAAGGGCCAATCAGCGAGGGATTGAGACGCGAGAATTTCCGGATATGGCGTTGAAAGGAGAACGGCTAGTTGGCAGAAGGGGAATGGAAGGGGGAAGAGAACGCTATAAGTGAATTAACAAGCGTGTCTCCAACTCTTGGTCCCGATAGCAGCACCGGCGGCAGCGTTTGGTCCGTACATTCGAGTTACAATCTAAAATTTGGCGCAAAATAAGCGACAGTAAATCCTTGTGCACTATCCTCCCTATCTTCAAAATAAGTTCTTTCGATAGATTTCACGATCTCCCAGTAAAAAATGTAATTTGCGCTAGAAGAAAATGAAAGCCCCGTGCTTATCGCTATATTTCAGCTTTATACATACATATTTAATAGAGACATGTGATATGGTTATTTGATGCCATCAGTTGTGTTGTGTAGTGTTTTTATTTGTGCGTCGAGTATGTAAAGTTACGGCGATAATAGCCCAAGAGGCTGATTCGCCAGAAAATACACACACACAGGAATGATGTTTTATGCATCTAAAGTCATGCAATGATAAACAAATTGGAAGAGCAATCAATTAATATGCGAGATGAATAAACATCGACAATTCCAAAATTTCTCAAGCTAATAATATAAAGCGCTTTCTATAAACCATTGTTAATGCTAGCAACAGTCGTATGCACAGCAAAATAAGTATTTATAGTGTTAAAGCAACAATTTATAAATTAGTCCAGAGCATTATGATCAAACACAAGATGTTCTAAAAATAATATTACCTTTAAACAATCCACAATCAAAACTCCATAACAAAGTGGGTACTCGAAATTGACTAGCATGATGAAGTGGAAACATTCTTCTATTTCCGACCAACGAGATGTCATATACAGCTGTTATTTCGACATTCGGAAGGCTTCTGAGAGAGCCACAGGCGGTGCTGCAGAGTATCGCACATTGGTCCAACATCGATCACTGCTCTGCCGCTGTCATTTGTGCGTCGCGCAGTCTTAATTCGATTTGACAACTCTCTCTGGCGTATCCATCGCTCATGTTCACTCGAGTAAAACTCGGAATGTGCCTCACATAATGCATAAAAGATGTCGCATTGTAGAGCCGTGAAATGGAAAATTCAGTTGCCAAAAAAAGTTTTTTATAGTTACGAAACTTTTAGCAGCGCTTTAAAAACAATCGACCAAATTGAAATCATATTTTTTCTCTCCGGTGCAAATGTAATAGTCCAAAGCGACTGGAAATACCTCTACCTGCCGCTGGAAACTTAATACTTTGAATTTCCAAAAAGAACATCGCTTGCGCTTCGAAAATGAACGCGTCTTTTTTCGGGTTAGAATAATTTCTTAATTTGTACCACCATCGCTAAAACGGAAAGCAATGAAATAAATTTCGGAGCAGTTTGCGAATTACCCAGTCAACATTTAAGATGCGATTTCCGATCCTATTTTGTTGTTTACTGCTAGGATTTGAAATGATATCGCGGGAACAATTTGTTGATTTCCTTTTGTATATCTTGTCTTAATTTGTATGAGATTGTTTGAAAAATAAATAAATTGAAATAAGATTTTAATAAACTCTTCCAAAATGGAGAGCATGGAAGTTACAAACCATTCCATAACGAAGAGCATGGAAGAAGCAATGGCGAAGTATATTGAAGCCCATGAAAATTGTGTGTGAAATAATACAGTCGGAACAGCTAACATTAACTGATTTCTATCATATCTGAATGAAATGCAAACTGGAAGTTAATACAATTGAAAATGAATTCTCACATATCTTGAGCAGCGCATTGACAATTTGTGAAAGAAATTTAATGGAGAGTAAAGTATTATTATCTTGTATATATATATGGAACCGAGATACCAATTTCTGCTTGATAATAAGAAAAAGCAAAACACTAAACAGCACTTATATTCAATTTACCAGCAACTATTTAAGTTGCAGTCAGCTGATACAAAGGGTAATTCAATTCGTGAATCTGACATTTGTTTCGACGATGATGAGTTACTGCACTCAGAGAAAGGAATAGAAAATAAAGCAGAATGCAGAAAATTAATAATTTTGACTTTATGTCCTAATTGGACTAATTTTATATTGAAGGGCTTCCAATAAAAGCAAATATCTTCCCTTATTGGTAAGCTAAGGAATTCAGCAACACAAAACTCAATGACTCAAGAAAGTGCGGAAAGATGTTTTTCTATATTGAAATGTATTCTGACAGACAAAAGGAATTGTTTGGGATCTGAATTGTTGGAAGACATTTTATTTTTAAAATTAACCATAATCATATTTATTGTAAAGTACAACTCCTTCAGCCATAAAGATAGAAACCCCTTTATGGCTGAAGGAGTTGTACTTTACATTGAACTAGCCGTAAGTTTTAACTAAGCCACCAACTTCATAATCATATTTATTTACCGTCAAATTTACATGGCAAATCAAAGAATAACACAAGAGTCACTTACAAGTATACATAAAGTTTTAAGACACAACAGTATACAAGAGTCATTTAGAAGTAACATATTGCAGAAAAAGAAAACAATCATTACATTTAGTTGAGCTTATGCTACCTAAATATGTTCACCATAGAAAGTAACACTCAGGAGAATGTTTTTATTCTCACACAAATTCATTAAAATCATAAAATGCTTATTATAACAGGGTTGATTTAATTTTATCTTTAAACTTAATAATGTCTGGAATCCCACTGATCTTAGGAGGTAGGTTATTGTATATTTCAGCAAGAATTGGAAAATATTATGTGTATATCCGATATCGGAGGAGAAAAATGTTTAGGTAAACAAGGAAAATCCTCTAGAATATTCTGTATCCTGCTGTCGTACCATAAGGACATGTTCCACAATTTTCTAATGGACAGTGGTTTAATAAGAAAATCTAACGAATGTGGTAAAATAAGGTAACCAGATGTACTCCCTTCGGGAGTACAGTACTCCTTTCAGCGACTTTGAACTCTTGGAAAATCATATACTTCTTATGTTTGTTTGCTTGAATGCCCAGTCAATTTGCCTCTCTTACAGCACAAATGGGTATCTCAGAGGTAGTGCAATGAATAACCGGGGAGGGAGGAGGGAAACCCGGTGCCGGCATTTGCCTGCTCTTATGAAGAACACCAGGGGGGCCAACAGCTAAACGTCCCTTCCGAAGGACGGAACAGCTGAATTTGCGCGGTCTCCTCAAACTACGCAAACAGGGGGACGGGTGACCTTGAGAAAAATCCTACTCGCGCAGGATTCGTACCCGATGACTTTTTCAAGCATCGGGCGAGTAGCAGCCAGCATCCTAACCACTACACCACCGGCACCCCCTCCTTATGTTCTCCTTTAAAAAGACGCACTCATTTGCAAACTCGCAATGTATGCGTAGTAGTACATAGTATGATTTATAAGGTGCTTCGCTATTAGAGGTCATTTTGCACCATTAAAATTCAATGTAAAACATTTCATGGTCAATATGTTACATACATCATGGTAAAATAAATAAAATAAGGTAAGACATAAAATCTATAATAATAATACACAATGTCTGTCTGTCTGGAGAATACAGTAGTGCTATCTATCAGCGCTCTACCAGTACAAAATCTTCTATTATTGAAGTGAAATTATAGATTATAATTTGTTTACCTTAGCAACAAATTTATTAAATATAATAGATATTTTGTACAACATATTAAAAGTGCCTCGTAAAAATTCTTGAAATACCAAGATGACCAAGAAGTGTATCTAACGAACGTGAAAATGATAAAAGGAGAAAAAAAGGAAGCAAGAGAAAATGAATCGGCTGAAGAAAGAGTTCAACGTCTAGAAGCAGACGGAATACGGCACCAAGAGCAAAGAGCCAATGAACCAAATGAGCAACGATATAAATGTATAGGATCTGAAAGAAACAGACATAGACTTTGAATAGAGAGGCAGAGAAATACGCAAAATCACTTCATAATGTTGATAAAAGAAAATATACAAGTAGACGAATTCAAATGTGGTAAATTAACAAAAAAATGCAACTATTATGGAGCCAAATATTTTCAAAAAGAGTTACACAAATCGAAACGTTCCACTGATTGTTGTCATAATGGAAAAGTAATATTGCCAGGATTATGGAACTTTCCTCATTTGAACAAAACATTGTTAACTGAAGATTCCCCAAGAGGCAGAAATTTTAGGGACCACACAAGGCAGTATAACAGCTATCTAGCCTTTGCTTCAATGGGAGCGAAAGGACTATTTTGCTACAGAATTCATCATCTATCACGCTGTTTTTTATTGCATAGAATTAAAAAAACTGGGAGATTCGATTGAAATCCCTGAAAATTGTTTCTCCGAAGAGTCAAATTGTGTTGATTTCTTATTTGGCGAAAGCATTGATTCACAAGACAGAATTTATTATTCGAAAGCTATTCTTTGTGCTAAAAACGAAATTTCACTAGAACTGAACGAAAAAGTTCTAGAAAAACTGTCAGGCGAATTATAAGATTATCTCAGTGTTGACTCTATAGACGAAGAAGATTGCAACAATCTACATATACCCTCTAGAGTAGACATAGTCTAAATCCAACAGGTATGCCGCCGCACAAACTTAGACTCAAAGAAGGAGCAATTATAGCGTTGCTATGGATCTTGAGTCCCAAACAATGTCTTTTTAATGGAACAAGATTGGTAGTTAGAAAGCTATTTTCTTCATTGATAGACGCTGAAATTATAACAGAAAGAATCCGAGGAAATAGAGTGCTTATTCCCAGGGACGGCGTGATATCTTCGGGGGCTCCTATACAAGTACGATTTTGGGGGCCGCTATACAAGTACGATTTTGGGGGCCGCTATACAAGTACGATTTTGGGGGCCGCTATGCAAGTACGATTTTGGGGGCCGCTATGCAAGTACGATTTTGGGGGCCCCCCTTCTTTTTCTAGAAGGTGTTCCAATCATGGGGTTCACGTGACCTGGGCTTGTGAGACGGCAGCGACAGGCGGCTCTTCATCTTGAATCGGCATTGTCCATATGAATTTCTTGATTATGTTTATTTCTGTGAGATGGATGGAGATGCTTCAGGGGGTGAATTTTTGCCCTACGGTACTTTTTACAACTTTTAACATTTTGTGACTAGTAAAATATTAAATTAACTAGTGTAATTGCCCGTCAAAATAATGATGATATTTTAATCATGTCTAGTTGCAGTAATATTTCTTTGGTAAAACCTGTCATTAACGGAAAACTGATATAATAAATTGACACGAAATATGGAACTAAAAAAATGATATTGTTCTTATGAATTTTATTTTACGAATGAAACCTGATAAATAATTGCTAGCCACACTCTGAATTCACGAAGAAGTAGCAGAATACTATCGATGCTCATTCGATGAAAGGGCAAAAATATTTTATCCCTTTGCCGTTCAGAACGTCCGGATCTGAATCTTCCCCAGCCGCTCAAAACGTTTCAGAACGTCAGAAGATGGACGCTTCCCATTTCCTCCGTGACACATCACTTGACAAAGCTCAGCCGTTGGAAAATGTAAAAATTGACGTCACAGCAGAGAATTTAGTTTGTGGCCATCAGATACTGATTTTCATATTCATATCTGACCCCTTAACACAGCCCATTTATCTGTATCGATGCGTATAAATAAATACTAGGCCAGTTATCGACGACAATGAGTTATAGTCTAGCAAAATTTTGGTCTCCCTCTTCTGGAGGGCCATATGCGTAGTATACCCTGTATACCCCATCACACCGAACCTGTTTATTCCTCGAATAGCAAGCGGCCTGTGTTCCGCAAAAAACGCTTATTTTCTGCTATACCATCGCAGTAGCAAAAACACTGCAAAGAACCATGAAGAGGCGGATTTAACGGTGGGCGCGCGCCCTGGGCCCCGACTTCTGAAGGGCCCCGTAAAACCCCAACTTTACACTTTTTTCTAATGACACCAAGTTTGGTTTCATATGTGCAATTTTAATTACGTACAAGTTTACAATCGGCGGTAAAACCTGATAGTATGTTTATATTCGCTTATTTTCATTATTTCATTACTACGCTGCATACTATACACATACTATGCTGCATAGGCCCCGTGCGGCTGCGCTACTGCTCATCGGAGCAATAGAATCGTATTTGCTACTTTGTACTTACAAAGGTTCTCCTGCAGTGCAGACTTACAATATACGCAAATACGCGTAAGTATATCGTATATTGTTGAAATTATATTAAGATAAAATTAATTCCTGTTGTTACACCAGCGCCTGGATTTTCGTAGTTTATGAATAATTTTTGAATTTTAATTAATCATTAATTTATTGCACTATAACGAAAAATCTCTTCTCTAGTATTCTAATCATTTGGACTATTAAATTTTATATTTTTCTTTTCATTGGTAGCTAGAAAAATGAAACGACATCTATCAGGGGCTGAAAAAAGACAAATTAAAAAAAGATGCGAGCAAGTTGCCAACCGACAGAAAGGAGCATTGGACAAATTTATAACCGGCCCTGGCCATCATAATTCGAGCAACAATGAAGATGAAGAAGCTTCCATCAGTCAACAAAATGAGTTATGCCCGAGTGCACCAACCCCGGTTAAATCAACCGTTAGCTGATCGCGGTTAAAACTAACCGGCGGTTAAATCAAACTTGGAGTGCACCAACATTAAACAACTGTTTCGTGAACAGGGTTAGCTGACGGCCGGTTTGCTCGTTGACTGCTACGCTCAGCGCCATTGCCACACGTTTATTGCGAAACAAAGTGGTAACAAAAACACACACGTTGAATATCGTGATTCATTTGTCAATGTACAATTAGAGGCGGGAAAATATTATCTTGCTTTAAAGATGAATATTGACGAAAAGAAGAGGCAGAGGACACAAAATTTTTCAAGGTACGAGGTCGACATAATCGTAGATTTAGTGACCAAATACAAAGATGTAATAGAAAACAAAAAAAACAGATGGGAACACAATGAAGGAGAAAGAGGCGACGTGGGTCCAAATAAACACGGAATTCAATTCAATTCCAGGTAATTAAATTAATGTTTAGTCGTATTGTATATCCGTTACTATTTCTCCACAAAGTATCTGTTGAACCTACTAGTTACTTAACTTACGTTATTAAAGTTATCAAAGTTGGTTTAGGATCATTCCATACCAATTCATCCAACCCACCATCTCAGATTTTAATGAAATTTAATAAAGTATTGCTCAGTGGTTTTTGACCATGCAGAAAATTTTAGTCATCAGTTAAATACTTTCCAAATTACAGATATTTTAATATGTCAAAAGTACCACTGAAAATATGCCTGTGTCAGTTTAGTGAGAATTTAAGGTAAACTGAGTTCCTTCTCTGCAACCAGACATGATAAAGTGACCATTCATGCAAAGTTTAAAATGTTGAAATTTAGGATGAAAACATGAGCTATGTCAATGATGAATTTCATAAAAGGCACACCTGATACCACTCTTTATTTTTATAGCATTCTTCATCATCCAACTTAACAATATTAATCAATAGCAATTGCAATTAATTGATAAATTAGCACCACATTATAGCCCATGGGTTATTCTGTTACTCCAGATAAAATTCACAGGATTCTCACATTAAAATAAAAATTGCAACTATGTACTATTTAATTATTTATCTTTTTTATGTTTTATTGTCGTTAGACCAATGGTTTAAAGTTTTGAAAATACTGCTATAAGTAATCTGCAATACTCACAAGCATGTGAAGTAAATGAAATAATTCAAAAAACCAAAGCAATATTATGGCAAAGCATGTAAAATTTAGTAAAATAATTTTCCTTTCCAATAGTTACCTTAAACCGCTTAACTATTATAAGTCATACAAAACCAAAAATATAATGAATAAGTTTTTATGGTTTTGAAGGTGTCACATATAGAACATCTAATCAATTTAAGACCTGCTATGAAAACATCCCTCCCTAAGGACTGCATAACCTTACAGAGGTGGGAGGGTTTGTGTACTCTTACGAACCAAAGAGCTATGCTGGCGGGAGATAATTCTCCCGGTAGGACCATCCAAGCCGGAAAGGTCTGAGGGGAAGAGTCAGACTAAGAAGCAGTCTTGGGGGTTTTACATCCCCCTGTGCAAGGGCAGCAGCTTGCACAGTACCTCTGTAGGTGGTGATCATGTGGATCTGAACAGCTACAGATGGGTAATCACTCTGTGAAACTGCGATGAGGAAAGCAAGGGGAAACTACCTCATTATATTTCCCATGATAGGCTGAAAAGCTGAAATACCTCTATGGATCTTTCTGGGGTAAAATATTCCGGAGGTAAAATAGTCCCCCAATCGGATCTCCGGGTGGGGACTACCCTAGGGGATGCACAGAGGAAATTTAACATTAATAGGAAAGCAAGTGGTGAGAAATTAAGAATAGGCACATGGAATGTTAGGACTATGAATTCAGGGGGTAAACTAGAGAACATAAAAAGGGAAATGAGAAGGAATAATGTAGGTATAGTAGGTCTTAGTGAAGTTCGGTGGGAAGGAGAAGGCGAGATAAATTCAGACGAATTTAAGATTATTTACTCGGGAGGGGAGAAAAAGGAAAGGGGAGTGGGGATTATAATGAGAAAAGAGATAGCTGAAAGAATTAGCAAGGTAGTGACAGTTAATGATAGATTAATAGCCGTAAAACTTCAGATGGAGCCAGTGGAAATGCTTATAATTCAAGTGTATATGCCAACGACTAATGCTGGCGACGACGAAGTAGATGAAATCTATGAACAGATTATGGAGATATTGGAGGAGGAGGGAAAAGGAAGGATCACCACCATAGTAATGGGAGATTGGAACAGTGTAGTCGGAGAGGGACAGGAAGATAACATAGTGGGAAAATATGGACTAGGGAAGAGAAATGAAAGAGGGGATAAACTTGTGGAATTCTGCCATAGAAATAGATTAATTGTAGCTAATACATGGTTTAAGCATCACCAGCGGAGACTTTACACATGGAGAAGCCCAGGAGACCAGAGACGATACCAGATAGATTACATACTAGTCAATGAAAGATTTAGAAATAGCATTAAAAATGTGAAAACACTACCAGGGGCAGATATCAATTCTGACCACAACCTTTTGGTGGCAAATATACAATGTAGACTGAAGAGGGTTAAGAGAAACGTAAGAGTTAACAAGAAATGGAACTTAGAGGAACTCCTTAAAAACAAGGAGGATATCATGACTGAGCTGGAGGAAAGGTTGGGGGAGAGAGATGAAGAAAATAGGAAGAATGTAGATGAGGAGTGGAGATACATCCATAGCAACATTAAAGATGTAATGGAAAAGAAGGTAGGAAAGATAACGGGTGAAAGAAACAAAAAACCCTGGATCACAGCAGCCATGCTGCAAAAAATGGAAGAGCGGAGAAAGTGGAAGAACATAAACACTGAAGAAGGCCAAAGAAAGTACAAGGAGTTAAATAATGCTTTAAGAAGGGAAACAGATAAAGCCAGAGAACAGTGGATAAATGAGAAATGCGAGGAGATTGTCGAATGTGAAAGAATTTGTAGAACAGACCTCATGTATAACAAAGCAAGGGAACTATTCAAGAAAAAAGCAAGAAAGATAGGACGTAAAGGAATCATGAACAAAAGTGGTAAAATAGTATCGGAGCCAGACAATGTAAAGAATGTCTGGAAAGAATACATTGAGGTTCTGTATGACAAAGAAGGAAAGCCAAGAAATGTTGAATTAAATGAAGAAGAGGATGTGGAAGAAGATCAGCTAGGACCAAGTATTCTCGAGTCTGAAGTTAAAAGAGCAATTGATGACATGAAAAGAAGAAAGGCAGTTGGGAGTGATGATATACCCATGGACGTTCTTAAGGTTTTGGGGTCTAAAGCAGTTAAGCAACTCACAAAATTTTTTAACCAAGTATATGATACTGGTGTATGGCCTGAAGATTTTTTAGATGTTGTGATGGTACCACTGGAGAAAAAGAACAATGCAAAATGTTGTAAGGATTACAGAACTATTAGTTTAATTTCTCATACAGCTAAAGTTCTAACCAGAATAATAACCAAAAGAATTGAATGTAAAATAGAAAAGGAGCTGCAAGATAATCAGTTTGGTTTTAGAAGAGGAAGGGGGTCTAGAGATGCTATAGGATGTATGAGGATGATGATAGAAAGAGCGCTAGAAGTCAATAAAGATATGTATTTTTGTTTTGTAGATTGGGAGAAAGCTTTTGACCGAGTGAAATGGGATAAGATGCTGGGTATTTTAAACAAAATAGGAATAGTTTGGAAAGATAAAAGACTGCTTAAAAACCTTTACTTTGATCAAAAGATTAGAGTCAGGGTTGAAGGAGAAGAAACAGAAAGTACATCAATAGGGAGGGGAGTGAGGCAGGGTTGTCCTATTTCACCAGCAATATTTAATATGTATGCAGAAACAATAACAGAAGAAGCGTTGATGGAAGAGAAAGGATTTAAGATAGGAGGTGAAAGTATTACCACCATTAAATACGCAGATGATCAGGGCTTAATAGCAGAAGGCGAGAAAGAGCTTCAGAGGATGACAGACAGACTAGTTGAGGTTGGCCAACAATATGGAATGAAGATCAATACAGAAAAAACGAAAGTCATGGTGGTTTCAAAGGAACATAAAGAATTAAATATAATGGTAAATGGCCAAAAATTGGAACAAGTAAGTAGTTTCAAATATCTCGGCAGTATTTTAGCACAGGATGGAAGTAGTACACAGGACATCAGAAGTAGGATTGCAATGGCAAAAGCAGCATTTAACGAGAAGAAGGAGCTTCTCACAAGCAAGAAAATAAATCTAGAAACAAGGAAGAAATTAGCAAAATGCTACATATGGAGCATAGCTCTTTATGGTGCAGAGACGTGGACGATAAGGAGAAAGGAGGAAAAATATTTAGAAAGTTTTGAGATGTGGGTATGGAGAAGAATGATGAAAGTGAAATGGACAGAGAGGAAGAGAAACGAAGAAGTATTAGAAATGGTGGGAGAAGATAGGATGCTAATAAAAACAATCAGGAAAAGAAAAGCAAATTGGATAGGGCACATATTGAGAAGACAGTGTTTACAAAGGACGATCTTAGAAGGAAAAATTAGTGGAAAAAGAGGAAGAGGGAGAAAAAGAATAGGAATATTAGATAATATAAAGCAGGGATATACTACTTATAGAGGTATAAAAGAGGCTTCTAGGGAGAGAGAGAAATGGAGGCAGCGATTCAGTTAAAACCTGTCTTCGGACAGAAGCATGATGATGAAAACATAAAGAGAAAAACCAGAAAAGACATTGCTGACAATCGAGTGGACCTGTACAAGACTGGGGGAGGGCCCTCTAATGTAAAGAAGAAGAAAATAAATGAAAAAGTTGCTGTCCTTTTGGGCCCCAACATCAGACCATTGCTGAATCCGTTTGACTCAGATGCTGTTTACCATGGCGACAGCAATATTAATGGTAAGACCAGTGATTGGATAGTGTCATTGTGAATATAACAGAAATCAATGCTTGATACACTCACAAAGGAAAATTATTAATGTAAATCTTTGAGATAGAGCAATACCACCAATGTTGACTTTTTAAGTGGGGGTAAAATAATATAAGAGTCCCATTCCAAAACACATAACACTTAAATAAAAATAATATACATTAATACTGGTTATTAATTTTTTAGATCAAAACCAAACTATCATTCTGTCGCAAGATATGGCAAATTATTTTTCTGAGGTAGGTTCATTGTATAAATATGATGATAGTTTATAAAAAGTAGCTCTTAATGCAGTAAGTACAAATGCATTATAAATATAGCATATATAAATTAGAATTAAAATGCATAGAATAGTACACTATCAGCAGTTAATTGAGTATTGCATCTATCATTTTACATATTTATATAAGTGCATATAATATTTCTCCATAAAAGAGAATCACTTTGTTATTTACAGGATATATTACAAACTTCTGATGAAATTACAACTTTGCCATCAGTAAGCCAGTCACAATTAGATGATACTCAGTCAGTGGCTGCAGCAGAGACAGTGGTAACTTCATTGCGAATGTCATCTTCTGGAAACAGAAATAGAAAAAGTACTCCGAAGACCACGAAAAACCAAAATCCTGCTGAAGCCATTCAGGAGTCATGCAGACGTAGAGTGGAAGTGTTGGAGGAGCAACTAAAAATAATAAGAAAGGAGCATGTAAAGGAGATGGAAATCAAAGATTTAAAAATTTTTGTTCTGAAAAAGAAACTTAAGTTTTGGAAAACAAAAAACACAGTCTTAAAAATAGATTAATTCTTAAAATTCATTCTAATACCTAATTGATAAGTGATAACTAATATATATTTATTTTTGTTGTGAATTTTTTTTGGACTAATAAAATATTATAAGCTATCTCAGTTAATTAATTTTTAGTGAAACATTACCATTTCAATGTGGGCTCTGCCCTTGACTACACTTTATTTTTAAATTTACCACAGCAAATATTGTTTTAATTGAGCTTCAACCAACTTCATATTTAATAAGAGTTAAATAGTAGGTGATGACAGTTGTTTGCCTTAACAGATGTCCAAGTAGAACAAAGTAACATTGAAAGTTTATCAGATTTGAAATGTAAGCTAGATCATAAGTTTGCAGGTATATTGCTAAAACACATACAACTTCAATACTCTCTAATAGGACCACTTCCAGGTTAGTATGCCTCGACAATGGTATTGATCAAAGAAAATTTTGAAGCACACTCCCACAAAAATGGAAAATAGGTTCTTACCTTAACTGAAATGACCATTTATTATTGCTTGACGAACAGCCTGACCACTGCGTTGATCGTCACGGTACATCAAATGGTCTTGCTGAACAGGCTCGTCGTCAGCAATCTCAGGTCCTCTTTGTTGCTGCAGTTCTTCTATTAACCGACTCACTTCGATATCAACTGGCGGGTCATCTTCCATGGCGGCTATGGCTATGTTGTGGAGAATCGCGGTGGCTACAATTGTTGCGAGGGATTTCTGAACACTACTTCTTAGCCCCAAAGAAAGAACAGGAAATCTTCGTTTCCATACACCGTAGAGCCTTTCTACGGTGTTTCTTGTCTTTATATGTGCCCTATTATATTTCTGTTCAGCTTGTGTACGTGCATTCGTTAATGGTGTGAGGAGAAACGACTTACATGCATACCCTCCATCACCCAACAAAAATCCATTTCGTATTTCCCCAGCTTCAAATTGTGCCCTTATGGTGCAATTTTGAAAAATAGTGCTGTCGTGCACAGAATCAGGCCACCTTGCAACTATATCCCGTATCAATAAATTGTGGTCACAAATAGTTTGCACATTAATGGAAAAATAACCTTTCCTGTTACGGAAAGTTTCGGCGTTCTCTCCGCCAGGTGACCTTATTCGTACGTGTGTGCAGTCTATGGCACCCAATACACCGGGAAAGTTCGCAATTCCATGAAACCCATCCATAACCGTTCTTTGTTCTGGTATAGAATTGGGGAAATGGACGAAGTGCGGTGAAAGGTTTGCTAATGCAACTGATACCTCGTCGATGGCACACGAAGCAGTAGAATGGTTGATTCCGGCCGAATCTCCAATTAATATATGAAAAGCTCCTGTGGCGTAAAACCTCAGCACAGTCAAAAGTCTATTCATTGGCGCAAGAGGCTTATTTCTCTGTGTTGGATACTCCAGGTGGTGACGAATCCTTTCCAACAGAGAAAGTACGGTCGCTTTCGTTAATCGGAACCTTTCGTGGAATTTCTTATCCGTCAACTCTTCAAAGGGATCGCCCCTTTCCATGAATATTTCATCGTGGTTTATTCTTCGACCTAAAAAATCTAAATCAACGAGCTCGTCTTCAAAATTATCCCATCGGAACTCCATGTTTGTTTACAAACTGACGCCGGTTAAGGAACTTAACCGCTCGATTTTGGTCGGTTAATTCTTAATCGGGGTTCAATGTCCGTTAAGCCCTAACCGGGATTGGTGCACACCAAAACGGGCTTAATCACGGTTAGGAAATAATTTTACTGCGGTTAACTCCTAACCGGGGTTGGTACACTCGGGCATTAGTTGAAGTTGAAAACCAAGGTATAGAAGAAAGCAACAATGATGAAGAAGATGAAGAACCAGTCAACAGTCAACCAGATGAAAAACCAGTAGAAAAAAATATAGAAGACAGTCCATTAGAAAATATTGAAACGCAAACGGAAAATAATCCATTCGAAGTTACACTAAAAGATATTGCTCTCTGGCCTAACGTTTTATCTAATGAAATGGTTGAATTTCTAATTTCAAATAAACCAAAAAATATAGGTGATATAACTACACTTAAATCGGTCTATAAACACGGTGATTGCATTTACTACAGAGGCTTGTGTAAAGACCATTTTTACAGAAAAATATCGAATGGTGAAAAAGAAGAAAGGACGTGGCTAATTTTTTCCGAAACATCCAAATCAAGTTATTGTTACCCATGCAAAATGTTTTCGGGCTCAAAGTCTAAGTTGACTACAGGGTTCCAAAATTGGAAAAATATTGGAATAACTTTGTCCGAGCATGAAATGTCAAAAGAGCACGTCGCTTCAATGTGTACATTATACAAGCGCTCCTTTACGTTAAATCGCATCGATGTTCTAAATCAGCAAATTACATTGCAAAAAGAAAATTATTGGAGAGAGATTTTGCGAAGAATTGTATCCACAATAAAATTCCTCGCAAGTTTGGGCATTGCTTTTAGAGGCCATAATGAGAGTGCAACATCTTCGAGAAAAGGCAATTATTTGACTAGTTTAGAGTATTTGAGCGAATATGACGATTTTTTTAAAGTTGCACTTACAAAAGTATGGAAATCAAGGTAGCGGACATGTAAATTACTTATCGCATCAGACGTGTGAGGAACTTTTGCAAATAATTGCCGATTCTCTTATGGCACACATTGTGGAGGAAATAAAATGCGCAAAATATTATAGTATTATTTTAGGTTCTACATCCGATGTTGTGCATGTGGATCAACTTACTTTTGTAGTGCACTATTTATCAGAAAATGGGGATGTTAAAAAAAGATTTTTAAAGTTCTTCCATATAGAAAGACATGATGCGGAGTATCTAGAAGAGACAGTTTTCTCTACCTTGCAAAATTTGCCAGTAGATATAAAATATTGCCGTGGAGAATCGTACGACAATGCAGCAAATATGTCGGGCAAGTACAATGGTCTGCAAACAAGAATAAGACAACATGCTCCATCAGCAACGTTTATTCCGTGCTCCAGTCATTCACTTAATTTAGTTGGTTATGTTGCTGCAGAGAGTTGTAGTAATGCTTCCAGATATATTTTATTCGTGCAAAATTTGTTTGTTTTTTTTCTCTGCATCAACGATTCGATGGAACATGTTATGCAATAAATTGGATAAAGGTTCTTATACATTAAAGAAATTGTCAGATACAAGGTGGTCTGCCAGGGCTGATGCAGTTTTAGCGTTAAAATGTGGCTACAAAAATATAAAAGAGGCATTAGATGAGATATGCAATTCCACAAAAGAAGAAAATTTAAATTTTCCCGTAAATCAGCCTCAGAAAATACTGGTATTGAAAATTTATCCACTGAAGAAGCTACAACAAATGGTATTACATGTCCACCTTTAGATGTTAATAAAAGTTCATGCAGTGAAAATGTTTCAAACAGTGGAAAAAAACAATCAATTCGAGTGAAAAAATGAAAACTCGCGGGCAGTCCAGTTCTTTAAAGCTCAAGAAAATGTGACTATGGTATAGTGATAGTGCCTCTCCAAAAATGAATATTATTCACTTAAATGTGCAATTTATAAATAATAAACTGGAATTAATTGAGTTGCTGCTTAATGAAAGTGCTCCAAATGTTTTTGCTATCTCTGAACATGGCCTTAAAAAGGAGAAACTACTTTCAATTAACAATATCCAAGGCTACTCAATTATAAATAGCTTTTACAGGAAAAACTGTAAAGGTGGAGGTGTTGTTGTATTTTGTGATAAAAATACGGATTGGAATTGTTTAGAATGGGTCAATGGGTTCTCCATTGAAAATGACATTGAAGTAATTGCTATTGAGAGATATTGCTGTAGTGAGAGAATTATAGTTTTGGTTCTTTATAGACCACCAAAGGGAGACATTTATATTTTTTTCAATTCATTGTGTGATATATTTGGTAGGATTATGAATTCAAATAGTAAGTTAGTACTTGTTGGTGACCTTAATATTGATACCTCTAGTAATAATAAGCAAACCAAACTCCTTGTAAATTTCCTTGACATGCACAACTCACCGCCATCGAAATGAAAAATCAAGGTACTACTGCTAGTCCCGTTAACTTTCGCCATGTGCTCAACCCTCCATCAAAATACTGTGAAGTTAGCCCAACCTCTGTCCCGGAAGTCAACACCCCGGTACCGGAAGTAAACATCGCCGTTGGCACTGCCAACCCAGCCCCGCAAGCCATACCCGCAATACCGCGCTGCACTCACCCACGAGGCGAAAACCAGCTCATCAACGCCGCCAGGACAACCTTAAGGAGCTCCTATAAGACGACTAGTGCCATACCAGCCAGAGATATCGAAGAATTATCTTATCCAGATGCAAAGCAGGTGAAAGTTGACGATGAAGGTTTTACCGTCGTCCAACGTTGTCGCAAGCGCAAGGCTGGCGTCACTGGGCAAGGAAACGATTGTAACAGCTTCACCGGTGTCCCCAGAAAGGCATGGTTATATATCAGTCGTGTTTCCCCCAGCACGCAAGAAGAGGATATCTTAATGCATGTCAAATCCAAATTTAGTGGTAATTACTTTGTTTGTGAGAAGATATCCTCCAACAAAAGCAACTGTGCTTTCAAGGTTGGATTTGACTTCTCCCTACTTGAGGACCTAAAAACCCTGCCAATTGGGGTAAGCGTGAATAGGTTCTACTTTCCGAACTCTCAAGCTATTAAAGCTCCCTCAGTACCTCCCAAGGAAATTTCTCCTGTAACCACTACCCCTGCTGTCACTCCATCATTCAGCATCATACCAGCCTCTGGCCCTCCCCTTAACACTAGTGACCCAGTGAATGAGCCCCTAGTGAACTCCAATATTGAAGAGTGTGAGAGATCGTGTCATGAAGAATCAACCACTGGTACTACCACCTCGTATGCTACCGCCTCCACCACAGGTGTAACTACTAGAGGGAAACTGGGAATTAGTAAGCCCAAGACTACACAGTGACTAGAAAGTGAAAATTTGCTGAATCTTTTTTACAGCAATATTCAGTCTGTTAGAAACAAGGGGCATGCTCTTGAAATACTCCTCCAAGAACTAAAATCCGATATTCTCTTTCTATCCGAACATTGGCTAACTGAGGATGAATTAACAACATTTAATATCAAAGGGTTTAACCTTATTTCTTACTATTGTCACCATCAAAACAAGTGTGGTGGGGTAGCCGTGTACTCCAGACCTGGTTTTGATCTCTCATGCATAGACTTTTAAGAAAGCAGCGAGAAACTTTTTGAATGCTGTATTTCTACCTTAAAAGTCAACTCCTCCTCTTATGCAGTTTTTTGCTTGTACCGTGCACCGAGTGGTAGTTTCAGTGACTTCCTTAAGCACCTGCATGATGCTATTTTATCAGCATTACTCAGAAATGTTGATGGACTTTTGCTGTGTGGGGACTTGAACGTAGACCTTCTTAAAGATACAGTTGATAAAACAGACTTCTCCAACTTCATAAGTAGTTTCGGTCTGAAAATTATTAATAATGAGCCCACAAGGATATCTTCCCGCTCATGTTCACTAATAGATTTCCAAATATCTGATATCCCTACCACTAATTTCTCTTCCAAAACATTAGATACAGGCCTCTCGGACCATTTGGCACTAAACTTCACTTTAAAATTTCCCAAGAGATACAAAGCTGTAAATCCTATGTACATATCTAAACGAATTTTTAGGCAAAACTCTATTGAACAACTCTGTGTTATGTTATCCAATGAAAATTGGGAGGATGTATCAAATGCTCTAGGCACCAATGCTAAATTCAATGCCTTTATGAATTATTTTATGATGTAATTCAATGCTGTTTTTCCCATTAAACGAGTTAGGCAGAGAACCTTAAATCTAAATAAAAAATTTTATTCTAATGATTAAATAATCATGGGTCACTTTCTACGGGATTTACACTATAAATGCAAATACATTGATCCCAATCTCTCCGGTTCTTATAAACAATCTCTTAAAAAATTCAAACAATGTGTTTCAGATTACCGGAAACTAATCAATGAAAACTATATTCAGTCATCCAATAATATTATTAAATCTGCCTGGGACGTAATTAAAAGCAATACCAAAGCCACAATGATTAACCCAAACCAAAATAATATTAGTTTCAATAATTGCCTTCTCTCCAACCCTGATGAAATAGCTCAGCACTTCAACTTACAGTTCTGTCAAACCACTCCCGTTGCAACTACCCCAACTGTTTCTTATCATTCCATGCCTACTCCTTCTTCTAAATCACTATTTTTAGCTCCTACTAATGTTCATGAAATAAAAAATATTGTTAGGTCCTTGGACAACTCATGGTCATGTGGTCTTGATGAGATCCCAATGCCTATAATTAAAGCTGTCATTAATTATATTGCTCTTCCTCTAGTTATTATAATAAATTCATCTTTTTATGAAGGGCAATTCCCCTCTAGCCTTAAGTTTGCTTGTGTTCTCCCCGTTCCTAAAAAAGGCTCTCTCTCTAGCTCAGATAATTATAGGCCTATATCAGAATTATCGGTATTTTCCAAAATATTTGAAAAAATATTTTATAACCGAGTAATCCATTTTCTTGAATCTTTTCTTCTACTCCATGAAGCTCAACATGGCTTCAGGAAAGCTAGATCCACTATATCAGATTCCTTCCAATTAATTAACCAGGTCCATCAGGCATTAAATAAGAAAGACTTCACTCTTGGTATCTTCTATGATCTGTCAAAGGCATTTGATAGCATTAACCATGAAATACTATATACTAAACTTCGCAATGTGGGAATAAATGGAAATGCCCTCAATTGTATATCCTTTCTATCTGGCAGGCAGCAAATTGTAAAATACACACATCAGACTTCTAATGGTGTAATCACTTATAAATCTAAACCTCTAAAAGTGTGGAGCGGTGTCCCTCAGGGTTCAATATTAGGGCCACTGCTTTTCATTATATTCATGAATGACCTTCCCCATAATATTGCTAATAGCAAACTCCTATTATATGCAGATGACACATCATGTGTATTGCACTCCGAAAATCTGCCTGATTTAATTAATATTTCAAACTCTTCTGCGGACAGCATGCTTCACTGGTGTCAATCCAATAATCTTAAAGTGAATAGTAATAAAACCCTTTACCTTCAATTTCACACTAAAAAGTCACCTCCTTCCTGCAGTCCATTACTAAAAATGGACCATTCAAACATTGTACATTCTACCTCGGTAAAATTTCTAGGTATACACATTAGTGAAGACTTAGATTGGTCAATCCATAATAATTCTGTTATGAAAAAAGTTGCCACTGGCATTTTTATGCTAAGAAAATTGGCACCCATTGTCTCCATCAGTACCCTAAAACTTTTCTATTTTGCTAAAATTCATTCTTTTCTGTCCTATGACATCATATTTTGGGACAATGTCAGCTACTCCAACAAACTCTTTTCTTTACAAAAGCACGCTATCAAGGCAATGTTGCAATTAACTTACCGAACTCCTGGCAAGCCATTATTTCACTCCCTTAATATATTAACTCTCCCTTCAATCTATATTTTAAATTGTGCTACTTTTGTTAAACAACACCCTCACCTTTTCCCAACAAATTCCAACTACCACTCGCACCATACTCGCAATAAACTAAACATTCATTTAAATGAGTATCACTTGTCCCTTTCCCTAAAAGGACCTCACCATGCTGCCTCTATTATGTTTAATAACTTACCCTCTAGGATTAAGTCAACCTCCTGTACCTTGTCTTTCAAGAGGCGATTGAAGCACCATCTAATAAGTAAAAATTATTATAGTATATCTGAATACTTGACTGATAGTGATAGCTAATTGTCTTCTCTGTTTTTCATTTCAATTTTTTGTATTGTATTGTCTGTGCTTTTTTATGTTTTATTATGACCTATTCCATGTCTATGTAGACCTACGGAATCAATAAAATTTCATTCATTCATTCATCTTCTTTAGTTGATCAACCTACAAGGATTACAGCTACCTCTTCCTCAATAATTGATCATGTAATTATCAACTTTGAAAGAGATCTCTGCTCTGTAGAATTGTAAATACTCATAATTCAGATCACCTTGCTCAATTTGTTTCTGTAGTCATAAATGAGAGTGGTTCCGGCAATACTTATTCCTTCTACAGACGTAATCTTAGCCCACAAAACTTAGTCTATTTAAATAACTTATTAAGATAGGAAATATGGGATTCAGTATATAGCTCACATTCTGTTGATCAAAAGTGGAATTATTTCATTTCAACATTTACAGAGTTCTTTAACAGAGCCTGTCCACTAGTTAATAAAAATAGCTTTAGAATACAGCTTGCTAAATCCTGGGTTACTAACAATATAAACATTGCAAGAGAAAAATTGTGGGATGATTATGAGAAATTTAAAAGTACTAGAGAGAAAATCAATTGGGATACTTATAAATTAAACAAGAAGGAATATAGGAAATTAGTTAAGAAAGCAAAAGCTAATTATATTAGTCAGTATTTAACTGGTAATGACTCAACTTCCATAGGAAAGAAAGTCTGGAAGATCATTAATAACTATAGGGGAACTTCAAACAAAACTATAAAACAGATTAACACCTTCAGTGCCGCGGACGCACATCTGCATCAAAGCGGTCGTCTCCGCCATGCCCCTGACGCACATGTGCGTCGCAGCTGTAAGCGTTTTCCCTTTGGCCTGGTACCGCTATATTTTCGCGAGGGGTCTCCTCCCTAGAAGAGGCACTCAGTGAAGGTTTGAAAGTGAGCGGAGAAGCACCAGTTTTTATTCTACCGATACTTTGCTAGTCTTTTCTTCTGAATATTCTAAGTGTAAGTATAACTTTTTTTAATGTTCTTATTATATTTTTTTACCTTTTTATAGTTGTTTTAAATAATAAATTGTATTTATTTCTCTCTTAGATTATTTTTGGATAAGCTTTGAAGATTTTTCCCTCGTACTGTTTCCCGATTATATATTTTTATCTTGAATTGGACATTGTTAAGGTAAGTATACAGTATAGTATATATGGTGGATGTTTCTTGTCATTTCTACAAATTTTATATTGATTATAATAAATTAAATCTTCTTTAAATCTCTTTCAGAATTTTTCGGATTATATTTCATGAATTTTTCTTGTGATCGATTTTGAATTTTCTGTTCGGTAAGTTTTTCAAATTTAATTTTAGGGTAATTTTTATCTTATACAATATTATAAAACGGATCGAATTATAATGCGTGATGCATTTAAAATATTGAAATCTTATTTTAGCCATGGCTGAAAATCAACCCGATCCTTCCAATGTAAGGGGAATGAGGAAAAGAAAGAGAATGGAAATTCTGGAAGAAGAAGAAGAAGTGTTAGATGTGCTGGAGGAAATTGATTCCGATGAATCAGAAGACTTGGAAGCAAATTTAACAGACTCTGAAGATACTTCGTCCAACACAGATGATTTTGGAAGCCCTGCAGAGGATTCTGATGAAGAAGAAGAGCTGCAGCCAGCATGGACATCTCAACCTCAATCGGATTCTCAACAGTTTTCCTTCACCGGAATTCCTGGTATGAAATTTCCGGTTTCTATTGTAGAACCGATAGATTTTTTTAGTTTGTTGGCAAACGAAAACTTTTATTCATTAGTAGTGGAAGCAACCAATAATAATGCGTGGAGAATACTTAGAGAATCAACCTCCCCTCAATCTAGAATACGTAAATGGAAAGACATGGATATAAAGGAGTTCAAAACGTTTCTTGGTCTACTATTTCATATGGGAACCATACAAATAAATCGTTTGCAGGATTACTGGAAAACGGGACCTCTTTTCAATATTCCATGTTTCCGTATGTTTATGGGCCGTAATAGGTTTTTTTTGATTATGAGATCACTCTTTCTTGCGAAACAACATGATGAAGATGACCCAACTCCTTCGCGACTACATAAAGTGAAAGCTTTGGTAGATTTTTTTAATGAAACGATGGATAATATTTATCATCCATCTAGGGAATTGTCGATAGATGAATCCATGATGCTTTGGCGTGGAAGGTTAATTTTCCGACAGTATTTGAAAGGCAAAAAACATAAATATGGGATAAAATTATATATGCTTACTGAACCTTATGGCCTTGTTCAGAAATTTATTGTTTATTCGGGTAAAGATGATCAGGATCTAGGAGGTAAGGGCCATGTAAATAAAGTAGTTAATGCATTGGTCCAAAAGCAATCCGATTTGGGGCTTTCTTTGTTCATGGACAATTACTATAACAGTGTTGACCTAGAAGAGGAGTAGTTAGATAAAAAAACTTACTGCACTGGCACACTGAGGGGGAATAGGAAAAATAACCCACCTGAAGTCATGAGCACTAAGTTGAAAAAGGGCCAAGTTATCGACCGATATAATAGGAAAAATATCTGCGTACTGAAATGGAAAGACAAGAGGGATGTGCCCATGATATCATCCGAATTTGATGGGACTATGGTTGAGGTCACAAACAGAAGGGGTGTGAAGAAAATGAAACCAAATATTGTTGATAAATATAACAAATACATGAGTGGAGTTGATATGCATGACCAGATGATGGCCTACTATCCTTGTGAAAGGAAGACCCTAAGATGGTATAAGAAGTTAGCCATCCATATATTTCAAATGATGTTGCTCAATACGTTTCATTTGTATAACATGTACTGTAAAAAGGCAAAGCTAGATTTTTATAGCTTTAGGTTGGCAGTAATAAGGTCTTTGTTGGAAATTCCCACCAAACAAATATCTAAAACCCGACCTGGAAAATTTGCTGACCATTTCCCGAAATCCTTCGAAACAAGTAAAAAATGGAAGGCACTACGGAGGCGGTGTAAGAACTGCCTAAGTGTTAACGTGAGGAAGGAAACAAATTATTATTGCCCAGATTGTACTGAAACTCCCGCACTCTGCGTGGAATGTTTTGCTGATTATCACAGGAAAAAAAGTGAACATTTATGTAAATACAAGGTATTATTCATATATTAGCTTTAATTTTTGTATTATTGTATTATCTGTATATATATATATATATATACAGATAATACAATAATACAAACAATAACAATAATAACAATAACATACAAAGAGTTTACAACTAATATATATATATATATATATATATATATATATATATATATTAGTTGTAAACTCTTTGTATGTTAAATTGTTCCTATGTATTCTATGTATATACTAAATGAATGGAAAGATTGATTAATATTTTGCTTTTGCAAATAAAATTGTAATTTTAGATGTTTAAGTGAATATATGAAATGTTATTTGTGATTACATAGTGAAAAAATGCAAAATCCTAATTTGATTTGAAGAGATTGACGGAAAATTTCCGAAAATAAATGAAAGTTTTAGATATTTTCTTGTTTTCATTGAACAAATAATGTAAGTTTTTAATGATTCTCAACTTCAAATTGGTGAGAAAAGAACTGGCCTAATGGTAGATGGTTTTGTGACTCCCACTACATTGCTCTGGAGAGAGAAGGGGTGGTGAGTTTAGGCACTTTCTCTTTCTAAGGCGCTGCCGCGGCTTTTGGTAGGACAATGCGGAGACCGAAGCTCTGTGAAAAGTGGCCTCCTCCTAGCAGAGAAAAGGGTCATAGGATTATTTTTATGAGTTTCCTCAAGGCGGAGGATATCTTTTACAGCTGGAGTTGGGCTGCTTAGCAGGCATTTAAAACAGAAGAGTTAGTAGAAGTTTTCTATATAATTTCTTTTTTTTCTTCCATCCTTCTAAGAATACATTGCCCTTGCTTGTAAGACATGAAATTGAAAAATTGGATAAATTTATGAGTGACCTAATTGAGGCATGGAAAATGCATGCACCAAGTGATTATAAGTCGGACAAATTCTATAAATTTAAACAAATTTTACATTGCATTTTTGAGACTGAATATACAAATATTTTGAAAATAAAATGTATCATTTGATATTCAATCATTGGATTTGAGGAAACAAACTTGTATTCTTAGATTTCCAGTTTGGATACTTTGGGATCGAATCCCAGCAGAGATAGAATATTTTCCAATAAATTCAAATTTCTTTCAATGCATATCTAGAGTCAAAATAAAGACCAATTTGTTTCAGTAGGATTATTATATTTATTAAATTATTATATTACTATATTGGTTGCATGATTGAAAATTTAACTTTTTCAATGAAATATCATTGTATTCCTCTATTTCAATTTTCGATGTTGTACAGTTATAAAAACTGAGATGGAATTCACGGAAAAAAATGAAAATCCGTTATATTGGTAGCAGTTATAAAGATGTGCATTTCCAAATGTTATGTTTTCAAGAAATTATGACTAAACCAATTTCGGTGGCAGAACAGCTTATGGAAGCAGAGGTGAAATTTACGCAACAAAATATATTAAATCCGTTATTTTGGCAACCGTGACTCAGATTCATATGTGAAATTTTTATATTTTCTATAAATTATTATTATGTGGGTGTCTATAATTTTTTCGATGGCTATATATTTCATAGAAGCTGAGATAAAATTTATATAAGATAAAATTTCATATCCGTTATATTGGTAACACTTATTGAGATGCATGCGTAGTAGTTTCATTTTTTGTATAAATTATATTTACAATACTGTGTAAAAATTTTTTGCTTTAGAATTCATAGAAACCGAGATAAAATTTAAGAAACATAAAATATTTTACCTGTTATATTGGCATCACTGATTGAGATGCGCAAGTGAGAATTTTATTTTTTCTACTAATTATATAATAGCATTCCAATGTCTGTTACTGTACAATTCATAGAAGTTGATACAGAATATTTTAATAAAAAAAATTATTTCTTATATATTGGCAACAATGTTTCACAAATCGATTTAAAAACTTCGAATTAAAAAAAAGATATTATGTTATAAATGTCTACCAAGTTTCATTGAGATACAATTATTGGAAGCTAATAACAAACATGCGTCTGGACGGACACAGACGGATGGACAGACGGATGGACAGATGGACAGACAGAAGGAAAGACAGACAGAAGGAAAGACAGACAGACAGACAGACAGACGGACGGACGGACGGACGGACGGACGGTCGGGCAGAAGACGTACTGATGGAAGGACTGATCGAATACAACAGACACTTTTTCTAATAAGTAAAACGTGACTAACACGTTTTTTTACATTAACATCAAATTATCTAACACTATCAAATTAAGAAAAATTGGCTCCCAGCGAAAGTTCACCAAAAATTAAAGGCAGCGAACGTGTTAAGCTACATGTTGATGATGATGATGAACTCCTTGAAAATCCTACAAAAATAGCTAATATGTTTAATGATTATTTCATTAATACAGCTGATACCATGTTAAAGAACATTGGGAGACAAGCAGATGATTTTATTAGTAACAAATATATTTCTGATTCAATATTTTTAAAGGAAGTAACTGACCTAGAGCTACTGAGAATTATTTCTAAATTTAAAAACAAACAATCCTATGGAATGGATGGTGTTCCTATGATAGTATTAAAAGCCTGTGCTCCACTTTTGGTTACAGTTTTGAGCCATATGATCAAGTTCTCATTGGATCAAGGCATTTTCCCCCAATATTTGAAGGTGAGTGTTGTAAGGCCAATTTTAAAAAAAACACACATGTAGGCAATTACAGACCTATCTCCTTGCTGTCAAGTTTCTCTAAAATTTTTGAAAAGGTAGGTAGGTAGGTATTCGATTTTAGGTGCTTCGACAGCTAGGGTCATTTTGCACCTTTCTCGTTGCCTGTCAAGTGACATTGCAAACGATTTCCTACAATGTATTAAATAGTAAAATCATAAATAATAAAATGCATTAAAAGTAAATGTTTAAAATTCTATAAAAGGTGGATACGTCCAGCTTCTCTTAAAAACCTTAAAATATTATCCATTTTCATGGAGTCATCTGATAAAATATCAGCAAGTTCCCCCGTAATGTGGAACTTGCTTCGTAGCACGTTATATTTCCAGCATTCTGTCAGGAGGTGTCTTACAGTTAGAAGGGAATCACAGTCGGTGCATCGTGGTGGTTCCTTCTCGATGGTAAAGAGGAACGAGTGGGTCAGGGCTAAATGCCCTATTCTCAAACGCGCGACCACGACTTCTTCCCTTCTACTATTCCTTACAGAGGATGCTCATGGAGAAATATCCCTTTTTATTTCATGTAGCTTATTTTGCGACATCTCTTGCCACAAAGTTTGCCACTTATTAAGCCCTGCTGTCCTTAACATACCCTTTAGGTCTTGGTGGAGGACAGAGTCGCCATTTGTGACAGGGAGGTTCAAACCCTCCTTCGCAAGTGCGTCCACCCTCTCATTACCTGCTAAGCCAACATGTCCAGGAATCCAGAGGAAAATGATTTCAACTCCTCTGGAGTTTATATGGTAAAGGGCTTCCTGTACATCCTGGACTATTGGGTGGACAGGGAAGAAGCAGGTAATGGACTGAAGACCACTCATGGAGTCCGAACAAATCATATATGGACTGTTCGAAACACCAATGCTCTCCAAGGCCATTCTTATGGCCGTCAACTCCGCCGTGTAAATACTACTCAGCGGGTTGAGCCCTCCCTTAGAAGAGAGATTTTTGCTAGTGAAGGCCCACGCACAGGAGGAAGAGGATCTAGAACCATCTGTTAATATAAGTTCACAACCAGGATGATCAGTAAGTACTTCAAAAAATAGCAACTTGTACTCTCACAAGAGAGGGTATTATGTTTTGTATACAGGGCAAGGTCCAACAAGACCTTAGGGCATGGGATCTGCCATGGCGGATATTTAAGAGATCCGGTAGGAACAATCTTGAGAAGCTGCAATCCAATATCATCCATATAAGACTTGAAATGTATTCCAAGCGGTTTTGTGGCCCTTGGGTGTCGGTTAAAAATTTCAATAAAACGGGATTTAAAAATTACATCAAAACACGGGTGTCCTTTCAAAGATAAAATTTTTGTGACATAGTTACACATGAGGATATTTCTCCGGATCTCCAATGGCGGCTCCCCAGCATTGCAATAAATACTAGGAATGAGACTGGTTCTAAAACCACCAGTTGCCAATCTGATTCCGGCATTGTGTAACGATGTCAGTGGACGCATGTATGACTTCTGGGCCGAGGAGTAGACAATACTCCCATATTCGATCTTTGACCGCACCAATGCTCTGTACAGCATTAGCATAGATTTGCGGTCAGCTCCCCACAGACGGTTTGTGATATATCTTAAAATGTTTAAAACTTTAAAACACCGTTCCTTTAAAAACTGAATATGGCTTTTCCAATTCAGTCGTCTATCCAAGATCAAACCAAGAAAACGGATAGTGTCAGCAAACTCTAAAACATGGCAACCCAGTTTAAGCATAGGCGGGAGGAAGCATCCCCTTCGCCTATAAAAATGGATACACTTCGTCTTTTCTTGAGAAAAACGAAAACCGTTCGACTGTGACCACTTGTATAGACGATTTAATGTGAGTTGGAGCATTCTCCCTGCCGTGGGGATTAATGATGACCTACAGAGAATAGCTAGGTCATCTACAAACAAAGATCCTTCCACAGGTGTTTGTATGCATCCAACCACATCATCTATAGCTATGGCAAAAAGTGTCACACTCAGGACGGAGCCTTGGGGAATTCTGTTTTCTTGTGAATAAAATTTGGGTAAACTATTTCCTATTCTTACTTTAAAAAAACGTCCCGATAAAAAGTTTTTAATAAAAATGGACAGATTGCCCCTAAAACCCCACTTATGGAGGGTACTTAAATTTTATGCCACCATGTGGTGTCATATGCCTTTTCCAAGTCAAAGAAGACACCAACCACGTGTTGCCTAAGAACGAATGCCTCCTGGATGAAGTTATCAATCCGCACCAAATGGTCTATGGTAGACCTATGGCGATGGAACCCACACTGAATTTCGGAAAGAAGGTTTTGGCTTTCAAGACACCAAACTAGCCTCTTGTTTACCATTCTTTCCATCAGCTTGCACAGGCAGGACGTTAGGGATATCGGGCGGTGGTTTCCGAGGACAGAGTTGTCCTTTCCCTGCTTAGGGATGGGTACCACCACTGATTCTTTCCACCTGTCTGGGAACTCACCGTCCCTCCACATACGATTGAACGTATGCAGAAGATTCCTCATGGCAGCTCCAGGAAAGTTACGTAAGAACGCGTTGTGGATGGCGTCCATTCCTGGAGCCGTGTCCTTCAAATCTGCTATGGCAGACTGAAGTTCCCAGGGAGTGAATGGGTCGTTGTACGGGGCATTCACATTGCCTGACCTGAAGTCTAAACTAAGACGTTCTATTTGGCATTTAACATCAAGAAAAGCGCTTGTGTATTGAGCGCTGCTGCTTACTGCAGCATAGTGCTCGCCAAATACATCTGCTATCTCTAGCGGAGATGTTATTAACGCCCCGTTTGCCTTCACCCCTGGGACATGAGGAAGGTAAGCAGTCCCGGAAATACTCCTAACCTTTCTCCATACCTGTGCGATGGGCGTCCTACAATTGATTGAGGACACATACTTCCTCCAGGATTCTCGTTTTGCGGCAGTTATGACCTGTCGAGCTTTCAATCTTAATTTACGAAAAGCCGACAAATTCCTGCTCGTCGGATACTTATTAAAAATTTTTAGTGCCTTCTTCCTTTGATGGATAGCCTGAGCACATTCATCGTTCCACCATGGTACAGATGGGTGACGTGACTTGCTGGCAGATCGTGGAACACTTACCTCTGCAGCATGAATAATTGGGTCCATAGCAGCGTCAACATTCGCTGCAGCACTAAGAGCAGGGTCATAACAAATTTTTAAAATGTTTTTAAAATTACCCCAATTGGCTTTCTTCAAGACCCATTTAGGGGGTAAATTAAAATTATTTAAAAAATCACTTTTCCGGATGAAAGAGGGAAGTGATCGCTTCCACATAAGTCATCGTGAACGTGCATTTTAAAAATGGGAGCAATAGTGCTTGTACATATAAAAAGATCAATGGCCGAATATTCACCATTATAAGAATTAAAATGCGTCTTTTCGTTATAATAGATTAAAATCAGATCGTGATGGCTTAAAAAATTTTCTAAAATACGACCTCGGCCATTATAATCTCCCATAATGTCTCCCCAAAGAGGGCTATGGGCATCGAAATCTCCTAAAAGGATGAATGGCCGAGGTAGCTGGCAGATGAGGTCCTCAAGGGTTCTTTCTGTCACGGAAGCCCACTCCGGAAAGTACACATTGCAAAAGGTGATGTGCTCTGGACAGGCAACCGTAACTGCGACGGCCTGGAACGGTGTCTGCAAATCCACCTGGGAGGTATAAAGAGTCTCCCGGATGGCCACAGCGACGTCTCCCTGTGCCCTACGACCACTGAGGTCATCTTCGCAAAATATTTTAAAACCTTTGAGTGAAACCTTGTCAGATCTTTTAAAATGATTCTCCTGTAAAAATATACTGGATGGGTTAAAATTGTTCATTAAAATATTAACCTCCGCCTTATGTTTAAAATACCCGTTACAATTCCATTGAACTGTAAGCATTTAAAATAAATTTAAAATAAGGATAAAAACCATAAAATATGTAAAAAAGACAGTAAATGCATCGTTCACGTGGAGCGAAGCTTAGCGTGTAAGCTTTGTCTTCCTCCCTTTCAACCGTTGTGCGAGGAGGGCTTGCAATTCCTCCTCGTTCAAGCTTTTTTCCTCCATCTCCACCTCAGTGGAGAGAGGACCCTTGCTGGAGGGACCAGGTGGTGGTGTCTTCCCACGATTGTCAGCATGGGATTCCACTGGTGGCCTGGGTTTAGGTCTTGGTGACTGACTCCTCTTTGGAGAGTCAGCACCAGAGGTGATTTCCACCTCCATTGAGGTGGTTTCTTTTTTGTCTCTTGTCTGTTTTTTTATATTAAATTTTTCTTTTCTATTTCCTTTTTTTTTGTTTCAATTTCTCGTTCATTTTTTTGCTCTTTTGCCTGCGGACGTTCTGCCTCGTCCTCGGTTTGGGTAGAACAGGTGACCATTTTCTTCGGAGTTGCTGCTTTCTCCGCATAAGACTTTGAGAATGTCGGTGCTATTAGGGTCCTGTACTTCTTCTGTGCCTCAAAATATGGAATTTTTTCGATCGTTTTGATCTCTATGATCTTGCATTCTTCCTGTACTTAAGGGCAATCTTGCGAGTAAACTGGGTGTGGCCCCTCGCAATTGCTGCAAAGTACAGGTGAGGCACATACCTTCCCCTCATGCACAGCTTTGCTACATTTTGGGCAGATGACTGCGCCCTTGCACCTTAGTGCAACATGAACAAATTTTTGGCACTTGTAGCAACGCATTGGGTTTGGTATATACGAACGTACAGGACATTTCTCATACCCTACATTGACCTTCTCCGGAAGCTTGTCAAGCGAAAAGGTGAGAACCACAGAGGTGATGTTTATGGTTTCACCATTCCTTTTTGTCGTTAATCTACGACAGTTGATGACCCCTTGGGGAGCCATCTCCCTCGTAATCTCTGCGACATCGACATAGAGGTCATAGCAAGATATGACCTCACAGCAGGTATTCAAAGTCTTATGCGGCTCCACAGTGACAGGAATGTCATGCAGCTTCTTTAAAGCCAGCAGCACTTCACTTTGCTTATAATTTTTAGTTTTAATTAATAGTGTTCCGTCTCTTAATTTTTTAAGAGATTCTAGGTCCCCTGGGATTGCTCCAGAGAGGACCTTTTGTATTAGGAAGGGAGAGATCTTAGTAAGGTTCTCGCCTTCGCTTGTACATCTCATTATTAAATAGTTCCTGCAGGTGCAGGACAACTTATCTTCCCCGAACACATCTGGCCGGGTTCTTTTTGGGGGTGGAGGAAGTATGTGTTCCACCATTAAATACATGAAATTCATCCCCTGGTCTCCCCACCCACCACGGAGCCACACATTTGGGACGCCACACCGCAAACCGGTGTGGTCGTCAGGGCTAACCAAAGGATATAGCACCCGCAGCTAGGCTGCCTGCTTCAGGTTAGGTCTCAGCTCCCACTCCACCCACCGTACATGGGCCTCCAACCCCATGCACCTTCCACCCCCCTCCACAGCCCTCCACAGCCCTCCATAGCCCAAAGCGCTTGCCACTGGAATGCCGAAACGTGACGGAAGCCGATTGGCCAGGTGTGCCTAGCACCTGACCGCCCGTCTACAGTGAATCCAGGGCCTAAGTGGTGTATTACTCCATGGCCCTTCCAAAGCATCCGACTTCTTCTGGAACCAAGGAGCTCAACCACCAGGATCCCCTTCTCCCCCTTACGTGTCGCAGTGAACGGCAAACACACGGGTGGGTTCATAGCCAGATGTTGTGGCTTTGTGCGTAGGTAGTAACCCACATATTACCTGGACATTGCCCTTGGCAGAAAATTGGGGTTATTTAACGAGGTCTGCTCCTCGCCTCATTGGTCGCCTCTTACGACCAGCAGAGGGGCTGCGGGAGTATTCTCAATCCCCCTACCCGCAGGGGGATGGCCTATTATGGTCGCTAAAATCTTATACTTATATAAAATAGATAGGAGAGTTATGCACAGGCCACATCTTATCACAATTAAAATCATTTAAAACACATTTAGTAAAACTATATAAAAGATAAAATTCTGGACTCTTTCAGAAATGAGATGGTTCTATTTACTAATGGCGGATCATCTCCCAGAGCAACAGAAAGGTTCATAGGTAGATGCACCCTCTCTCTCTCATTTCTGAATTGAATACAGTCCAATAAAATATGTGACACTGTAAGTGCAGTATCACATGTCGCACAAACTGGGGCTTCCTCAGATCGCAATAGGTAACTGTGTGTCCACCAACAGTGACCTATGCGTAGTTGGATAATGGCAACCTCTTCCAGTCGCGAAGGCCTAAAGGAAGACCACTATGGCTGTACAGTATATTTTATTGCCCTGAGTTTATTTGAGAAAACCCCATTCCACTCTTCTTACCACTTTTGATAAAATACCTGTCTGAGGCATACTTTGACATTGTCCACAAGAACTTAAGAAAAAGCTATTGCCTCTATATTAGCTGCCCCTTTGGCTGCCTTGTCTGCTCTCGCGTTACCTGAAATACCAACGTGAACTGGTACCCAAATAAAAATCACGCTCATCCCTAAAGAATCTAGATCCATAAGGGATGACTGGATCTGCTGCACCAATGGATGAGTAGGATACAAGGACTATTTCATTTAAAGCAGATAGGGAATCTGTGCATTTGGCATATTCACTGCTGGGGTACGCATATGCAAACTGCAGTGCTTTCAACAAAGCATATAATTCCGCTGTGTGTATCCCACTCAGCGGATGTAATCGGAATTTGTGTCACCATTTTCCGATAGTGAAAGCACATCCCACATGCTCACCTTGCTTGGAGCCATCCGTGTAGATAACATTGAATGACTGAAACCTTGCATAGAGTCTTTCTAATTCACGTTGGTATTCGATAGGGAAAGTGCGAAGCCTATCTAATCTGGAAAGAGAGTATAAGATGTTGGGGTGAGCTAACATCTATGGTGGAAATATACTAGTAGTAGTAGTAGGTTTTTAGAGGTGCGTCGACAGCAGAGGTCATTTTGCACCTTTCTTACTTAAATAATACGTATAAATGTATAAATAAATAAATATTCAAGTACAAAAATAAACATCAAAATAACTATAAAAGTAAATAAACGTAAAAATATTAAAATTGTATTAAATTAGACTAAATACAGGACGTCTGGAGTCATTTATGAAAATTAAATTAGATGGAGCAGATTTGCCTCTCTTAAGAACTCTAAAACGGTATGCACATTAATATAGTTGTCCGAAAGAATAGTTCCTAAGTCTGCTGCCATGTCAAGCCTGCGTCTGATGGCATTGTGCTTTGTGCATTCGGTGAGGAGGTGCCTTACAGATAAAAGGGAGTCACATTCTTCGCACCTGGGCAGAATTTTCTCTGTGGTAAATAAATAAGAGTGGGTCAAGGCACAGTGGCCTATCCTTAGCCATGTCAAAATGACTTCCTCCCGTCTATTGTTCCTCACAGAAGACTTCAAAGGCGCAATGTTGGTCTTGATTTCCAGCAGTTTGTTTCCGAACAGACCTTCCCAAGATGTATCCCATTCTTTGATTGCTATGGTCTTAAAAATATGCTTTGCATCTTGAGAAGGGATGAGTTCGAAGTCAACTTCTGGCTTCGTCAAGGCATCCTTTGCAGCTGCATCTGCTTTCTCATTCCCTGGAATCCCGGTATGTCCAGGAACCCATACGAATGTCACTGTATTACCTCTAGATACGATGGAGGCGAGGGTAGAGTGAATATCTTGAACTACTGGGTGCAGAGAAGAGAAAAGTGCTAGAGATTGAAGAGCGCTTCTTGAGTCAGAACATATCAAATATGACATGTTTCTTGACTTGATCATCTCCAAGGCAGTTTTTAATGCAATAAGCTCCGCTGTGAATATGCTACACCTCGGGTGCAGCTTCACCTTTCTGGTTCCCAGAGCAGTAGATGTAGCAGCGCATCCGCAGGCCTCCTTCGTCTTAGAGCCGTCTGTATAGATGGGGATAATTCCCGGTTTTGATGCAAGCATTTCGTTCAGGATATTAATAAAAACAGAAGGGTTAGTGTCGGCCTTAGACTACCTCGTCATATTAAATAAAACCTTGGGTTGTGGAACCTGCCATGGTGGCATTTTTATAAAACCACTAGGATACATATCCGGTAGAGTAAAACCAGTCTCATTAATAAAATTGTGAAAGCGCACCCCTAATGGTAAAGTTACTCTGGGTCGACGATTAAAAACATCAATAAAACACAGACTAAAAATAATATCAAAACAAGGATGTGTCCTCCAAGACAAAACTTTCGCTGCATAATTAAAGGTTAAAATCTTTCGGCGTGTCTCCAGAGGAGGTTCACTTGCTTCACAATAAATACTTTGTACCGGACTGGTTCTGAATGCTCCAGTAGCCAGACGGAGTCCTAAATTATGAACGGTCGAAAGTGGTCGTAGGTATGATACTCTTCCTGAGGCGTAGATAATGGACCCGTAATCAAGTTTAGACCGTATTAACGCTTTGTAAAGGAGAAGCATTGATGTGCGGTCTGCGCCCCAATTTGAATTAGTTAAAAATCTTAAAATATTTAGTGATTGTAAACACTTATCCTTAAGACTGCAGATGTGAGCCCGCCAGTTCAATTTTTTGTCAAACACCAAACCAAGAAATCGGATGGTCTCAACAATATTTAGAAGTGTTCATCCAAGGCACAAACTAGGTTGAGGATACATGCCTCTGCTCCTGTAAAAATGTATGCATTTGGTCTTCTCCTTGGAGAAATTGAAGCCATTAGATTGAGCCCAATGTTCGAGGCGGTTCAGCATCAACTGAATTTGACGCTCTGCAGACCTCAGTTTCACAGATCGGCAATAAACTGCCAGATCGTCGACATATAATGTTGCCAACACCGGGGTGGTAATACACCTGACAACGTCATTAATGGCAATCGCGAAGAGTGTGACGCTTAAGACTGACCCTTGAGGCTCACCATTCTCCAAGTTAAAGGGGCATGATAAACACTTGCCAATTCGTAACCTGAATACACGGTTTGCTAAGAAGTTGCGAATGAAAATTGGAAGATTACTGTGAAATCCCCAGTCGTGTAAAGTCTTTAATATCTTGTGCCACCATGTCTTATCATATGCCTTTTCAATATCAAAGAATACGGCTATTACATGCTGGCCCAGGAGGAAGGCTTCCTGGATAAAGTTGTCAATTCGAACTAAATGGTTCGTTGTGGATCTTCCACGTCAGAAGCCACACTGGGTGTTTGAAAAGAGGTTTTGGCACTCAAGGAACCAAATCAGCCGTCTATTAACCATTCTTTCCATTAGCTTGCACAGGCAGCTAGTAAGGGATATAGGACGGAAGTTCGAAGTAACTTTCTTTTCCCTGCCCTGTTTAGGGATTGGAATCACAATGGATTCACGCCAGCCCACCGGGAAACTTCCTTCACTCCAAATCTGGTTAAAGGTGTCTAATAAATTCCTTAAACTCGAAATTGGAAGGTTGCGGAGGAAAGCATTGTGGATCTCGTCTACTCCTGGGCTGGAATCCTTGGTTTCCTTGATAGCGGAGGTTAACTCCCATAATGAGAAGGCATCATTGTATGGATCAGCATTGCTACCTCCTTCAAAGTCAAGGCTGCAATGCTCCGCATTGCGTTTGATGTTTAAGAAAGCCCGATCGTAATTTGCTGTGCTGCTAATATCAGCATAGTAAAGGCCAAAAGCTTCAACGATTTTTGGCATGGATGTTTCTATGCGGCCACCTATTTCCAGGGCAGTGACTGGAGATACATGTCCTAAGCCTGAGATACTTCTCACCTTTGACCAGATCTGTGCTATTGGTGTTCTGTGGTTTATGGAAGTTACATATTTCATCCAGGAGACCTTTTTAGCATCCTAAATTGTTTGCCGGGCCTTCGCCCTTAACCGTCTAAAGGCTGCCAAGTTTGTACTTGTTGGGTCCCTCTGAAATATCCGTAGGGCCTTCTTTCGCCTATGGATTGCCTCGGCAGACTCCTCATTCCACCAAGGAACATGAGCATGCCGCATTTTACCTGAGGACCAGGGGATACTTTTGATAGCTGCTGATGTTATATCTTCCATGAGTAGTTCCATATTACGTATGCCACCAAGAGTGTGATCAAAGTTAAATTTTAGGTTATTTTTAAAAACTGGCCAATTGGCCTTCTTCAAGAGCCAATTCCCATGTCGAGTAAAATCACAATTATTACTACGCTTAGTAATAATAATTGGAAAGTGATCGCTGCCACAGAGTTCTTCATGAACAGATAAATTACACAATGGGGCTATATTAGCAGTGGATAAAAACAGGTCAATGGAGGAAAAATCTCCATTAAAACTATTAAAATGGGTCTTCTCATCAGAGTTTAACAATATTAGATTGTGGTCGCTAAAAAATCTTTGCAGATTCTTACCCCTTCTGTTACCGTCATTCATCGAGGCACCCCAAAGAGTGTTATGGGCATTGAAGTCCCCCAACAATACAAAAGGCCTAGGCAGCTGTTTGAGTAGGTCTTCAAGGCTTCTGCGGTTAACTGGTGCCCATTCAGGTAAGTAAACATTACAGAAGGTAATGACATCCGGTGTGGCCACGGTCACCGCAACAGCTTGTAGAGGTGTCTGCAGGTCAACCCGGGAGGTGTATAAGGTCTTCCGGACTGCCACAGCAACACCACCTTTAGCCCTGTTGCCACTAAGGTCGTCATTTCTAAAAATACTAAAACCTTTGATATTTCCCGTCAGAAATTTTAAAATGTGTTTCCTGCAAGCAAATACATGACGGCTTAAGATTGTGAATTAGGACCTCAAGTTCCTCCTTGTGCCTGTAAAATCCATTGCAATTCCATTGCAATGTTAAAAACATAAATAATTTAATAAATAGGTAAAAGGTAAAAAATTGTTCCCCAAAGTTGTCAAAAAACAAAATTTTTATAATTATGGGAGCGATCACCTTTTAAAAAGCCTACGACTGTTCTTCCTATTGAGGAGGACCACTCGTATTTCTGTCTCTGAAATACTTTCATCCTCCATGTCTTCCACAGAGGATGAAATAGGAAGTTTAGAGGGCCTAGATGGTGGTGTGACTTCCTGCCTTGACCCACTAGTCTTGGCTGATGAAGTGGCCCCTTGTGTTTTTTCCGTCGTCGACTGAGCTTTGGTAGGTGGCGGAGTAATAGGCACTCTCTTCCTGGCTGCTTTTTCATTGCAGATGTTCTCTTTTTTCTCTTCCTTTTGAATTTTTTCTGGCTCTGTTTGAGTTGCTATGGTAGCCTTTTTGACAGACGTGCCAGCGACTGATGCAAAGGAGCGAGAGAAAGTCGGTGCCATCAACTCTCGATACTTCTTCCTTGCCTCTATGTATGGTAACTTTTCCATGGTCTTAATTTCCATTATTTTGCGTTCCTCACACATCCTTGGACAATCACGAGAGTACACGGGATGTGCACCCTCGCAATTTGTACAAAGAGCCGGGGACACGCAGATTTCCCCATCGTGCTTCTCCTTGCTGCACTTTGCACAGATTGCCTTACTTTCACACCAAACCGTTGTGTGGCCAAAACGCTGACAATTAAAACACCTGAGAGGGCTTGGGATAAAAGATCGGACAGGAACTGATTCGTACCCGACCTTCACCTTTTCCGGTAGTTTATTCAGTGCAAAAGTAAGCAAGACTGATGTGGAGTTAATAGACTCACCGTTTCTTCTGGTCGAGAGCCTTCGACAGTCGATGACCCCCTGAGGGGCCATCTCCTTCTTTATCTCCTCGACGTCAACATACATCAGGTCATAGCACGAAATCACACCTTTGCATGTATTCAATGTCTTGTGCATTTGCACAGACACCGGAATATCATGCAGCAAGGACATGAAGAAGCTTGCCACTTTGCTTGTCATTAGCTGTTTCGATTAGTAGGCTACCATCTCTAAGTTTCTTTACAGATTTTAGTTCTCCTGTTACAGCGCTGGAGAGTGATTTATGAATAAGGAAAGGCGAGACTTTCTAGAAGTCTTCCCCTTCCTTTGAACATCACACTAGATATTTTTGGCATACGTTTCTTACTATATCTCCCCCATCTGGTAAAGGACGGGATCTCTTTGGAGGTGGTGTACTGCTCATTGCAGAATCCATTTTAGCCGCTGCTTGGCCGAGTCAATAGAAGACTCGTTGCCCCCCCTCAGCCCCGTGGAGGCGGCGGCGGGGTAAGAGCTTTCTACTGTCTTTGGTTGTTCTATAGATGTTTTAAAGAACAAAAAAGACGGTATCACGAGATGTGATACAAACCACGGTTACAAGAACTGAAGAGACTGGGTTACCCCCCAGCAAGTAGCAAAGAAATCACTGGGTTGCCCCCCAGCAGGTAGCAGAAAATACAGGGTTACCCCCCTGCAGGTAGCTCAACAGTGGATGGTGAGCGGTATCCGAACCCGCTCAAACACCAATCCACTGCCCCATGAGGGGGGAAAAATACTATTTTCTGTTCTTGGCATCACAGGCATCTCAAAGGATTCCTCCCTGAAGATGTTACGAGTTCTCAAAGCCAAGGGTTTTACAGAAAGGACACGGGTGTCATACAACTGCACATAATGGTAATCAAAAACTGCTTCATAAGCCGGATGATCTGGCTTAGAGCTTAAAGCTAGCATTTTCCGGCATATGTACAATGAAGGTTCACCAGAGTCACAGGGGATACTTGCTATGGGGCTAGTTCTAAAAGCACCATTAGCCAGACGTATCCCTGTGTGGTGAAATACATCAATGTTTCTGATCGCCGATGGTCTGGCAGAACCATATACGAGGGCGGACCCAAAAAAAACCGGACTTATGCTGTGGTGGGCGGGGCGGTAGTAGTATGGCATATTTATTTATATAAAATGCGATTCAGTAAATCCTGCATATTACGTAACAGTGATAGGATAAACCATGATTATTTCGATTGTTACTTATTACTGAAATTTCCTTGTTTCTTATTAAAGGGGTCCAAGTAAGGAAGGTTTCTTGCGTCAACTTGGAGTCAGGAAGTCTGTTGAATTGACACCAAAAGCTAAGTCTTTGTATAAAGCTAATAAGTTATTGAGGTGGAGTGCTCGCCGCTCCTCCAAAGCACTTTTTATTTTCAAACAAAGACTTAAAGCTGCAGATTCAGTTTCTCACCTTGGTGTTGGGGCTCTTGATAACCTCTCACGGAGTCTCTCATCATTTCTGCATTGTCAGTTAGAAGAATACCACAAGAAAGGCAAAGGCCATAGGTTTCCTTTAGAATATAAGGTTTGGTCTCTCTCTCTCTCTCATTTGAAAAGAAGTGGGAGGACCTATGACTATTTGTCTAAATTGTTTGTGTTTCTTCCCCAGAGAACACTGATGAGGTTGCTATCCCACTTATCTTTCTCCATCGGCATTAATAATGCTATGTTTGATTATTTGTCTGTCACAGTCCAAAAGAAGGTGAAAGACATTGATCGACATTGTGTTTTAATGTTCAATGTGATGAGCCTTACACACCATTTAGATTTTCAAGAACACCTTGATTTCATTGACGGTTTTGAAGATTTAGGTGGGGAGAATACGTCTCCTAGATTTGCGGATAGGGCTTTAGTATTCATGGTGAGAGGTCTGAGGAAATTTAAACAGCCTGTGGCTTATGTTTTTCCTGCGGGATCAATAAAAACCCTTGATTTGTCTAAATTAATTGAAGAAGTAATTATTAAATTACTCAATTCAAATCTCAGAGTCAATGCAACAGTCTGTGACCAGGGCTCCACAAATGTTGCTGCCATTAATAAATTATGTGCGGAGATGAGGGAGTCCGTCCTCATGTGTGGTGGGGAGTACAGAGGAGAGTACTTCTGTGTCAATGACACTCAAGTTACTCCTCTGTTTGACCCACCTCATTTGTTGAAAGGTGTTAGAAATGGCCTTATCGCTAAGGATTTGAAATTTTGCATGTGTGGTGTCAACAAAACTGCTTCTTGGCACCATATCCTTCAACTGTATGCCATAGACCACAGGCAACAGAGGCTTGTGTCAAGGCTCACGGACTACCATGTTGTCCCAGAGGAAATAAAGAAGATGAAGGTGAAATACTGCACAGAGGTGTTTAGTCAGAGGTTGTCAGCGATAATGCAGCTGCTGTCTGAAAGACGTAGGTATTTCATTGGCCATGTGAATATTGAAAACTCATTATGATACCCTCAGAAATCTGTGTTCTGTATTTTTTTCAGCTTCTGGTGGTGACAGAGCCAGAGGCTGCAGATACAGCATATCTTCTGGGATAAAAGGACCAACTTTTTGACAGTGTCAATGGTATGTCCAGAAACCCCCACCTGACAAACCTCTTCTGTGCACAGTAACGTGGGGGCACATGGAGTTCTGGTGTGAGGCCATCAAGATGTAATGAGCTGGGTAAACGGCTGGACTGTCCCTCTAAATTTATGGAGGGTATTCGGAGAAGCAGCCGTTCTTCCCCTGCTGTGTTCTTCTGGGAAGGCCTAGGCAGTTATGGTTCCACCGCATAACCTCTGGACCATTTTTTTGTTTCCGAGTATGGACCACCAAGACAAGAGACGGAGAGAAGGGGGCACCTTGACCCTTCCAGATGGTGTTGGCAAAGGACGCCTTCTCTCAAAAAAGGGTCGTCGTGCATGAGATGGGGGGAAGGCGGGGGAGAGTCGGGAAGGCGGGGGAGAGTCGGGAAGGCGGGGGAGAGTCGGGAAGGCGGGGGAGAGTCGGGAAGGCGGGGGAGAGTCGGGAAGGCGGGGGAGAGTCGGGAAGGCGGGCGAAGGGAGCGGACCGAGGAGCGGTGAGGGAGAAGGGTACAGAGTGTGGAGAGTATCGAGAGGCAGACCGAGAGAGCGATCTGTGGAGTTCTCAAAGAGTAAGACGTGGTACGGCACCATTTGGAGGCCGTCATTCGCGGACTAAATTGTGAAGCAGTTTTTGTGTTTCTCTCTCTCTCACAACGCCCCCAGGGCAAGAACCCTCGCGAGGTCCTGACCCTCATTAAACCTCAGGTGGTGGCATCGGATACGCTACTCCCACCGGCGTGTAACATTTGGTGGCAGCGGTGGGATTATCAAGTATCCTTATGTATGCCCGGGGACGGTGGCGCTCCTGCGGGATCACACACCGGTGCAGTGAGAGAGATAGAGTGAGTGAGATAGAGTGGAAGAGAGAGTGGAAGAGAGAGTGGAAGAGAGAGTGGAAGAGAGAGTGGAAGAGAGAGTGGAAGAGAGAGTGGAAGAGAGAGTGGAAGAGAGAGTGGAAGAGAGAGTGGAAGAGAGAGTGGAAGAGAGAGTGGAAGAGAGAGTGGAAGAGAGAGTGGAAGAGAGAGTGGAAGAGAGAGTGGAAGAGAGAGTGGAAGAGAGAGTGGAAGAGAGAGTGGAAGAGAGAGTGGAAGAGAGAGTGGAAGAGAGAGTGGAAGAGAGAGTGACAAGGATTGTGCAGTGTAAAGTTAAATTGTGAAATTTCAATCGAGAACGTGTTGGACTGCTCCTAAGACATCATGGCCACCGCGAACATTGGTGACTTGATCCATTTAGTGGATAGTTTCTCCGGTGATGGGAACGATGCGAAAGTTGGTGATTTCATTGGCTCGATGGACCAGGTGGCGATGCTGGGGCAGTGGAATGCTATGCAGATTGTGGCGATCACCAAATTGAAGGAGAAAGGCATTGCACAGCTCCTCCTGAGAACCCTTCAGGTGGGATTTACGTGGGGACAATTAAAGGAGGTTCTATTAGAACGATTCCAGGCGAAGGAACCACACTCAGTGGCGATGAGTAGGTTTACGGAGTGCCTACAAAAGCCGGGTGAAAGCGTGCAGGTGTATGCCACCCGACTTTGTTAAGTGGGGCAGAATACTCTGCGGAATGAGCGAGGAGCCACAGGAGAACACCCTTAGATATAAAATCCTTGAAGAGACACTCTTGGCGCAAAATTTGAAGGGATTACGCGAGGAGATTAGGATATTTGTTTTTTCTAGGGATCCTTCGACATTTGAGGAAGCCATTCGAGTTTCCCCGCTTGAGGAGCAGAACGAAGCAATGGCCACACCCCGCCGATGCTTCGCGGCCACCAAAGAAGAGGAAGCAGTTGAGGACTCGCGCCCCTCCCCAAGGATGACAGACCTCCGACCGAGAGCAAGGGTCGCATGCTATTCATTCATGCTATTCACGGACAGTCCACTTTGCCCGAGATTGCCGCTCCCCACCGACCTTCGCTTGCTTTCGCTGTGGACAACCCAGACATATGGCGTGAGAATGCATGGACCCACCCAGAACGTCCCAACAGTACGGCGAACCAAGAGGACTGCTTCACCCAAATGGGGTCCCCTCCGTGCCACGCCCCCTGTTCGCGGAGGTGACATGCCGGAAACGGCAAAAGTGAGAGGGATTCGGGGGCTGGAGATAGTGGTGCCTTCCATTGCCGGGAGAGGAATCAGAGGGCAAGTCGTGGAAGTAGAGGTGCCGGGGAGCGTTCGCGGAAAGATTGACCTCCTCATCGACACCGGGGCTTCGATATCCCTAATTGAAGGAGCCATGCAGAGAAAAGAATTTAATCCTAACACCACGCGCCTCGTGGGAGTAACAGGGCCTCGTCTACAGCTGATTGGCGAGATGAAAATGAACCTCATCATATTTGGTAAGTTAGTGGCCCACCCTTTCCATGTGTGTAGTGACAAGATAGGGTTAGCTACAGATGGAATTATAGGCTGGGACCTTTTACATTGAATAGGTGCTATAGTCGATGTAAGGAGGGAATTTTGAAAGTAGATGGGGGAACTCTTAAAGTACAGGGAGCAAATGTTGAGAAAGATTACGGGGATGGGGTGTCCGACGGAATAAGAAGAGATGGGGAAATAACCGCGATAGCAAGGGATACGGAGGTGGGGAATGATGTCCGAGGGGTGACTCCCGCGAGGTGTGGGAATGGAGGGGGGAAGGAGCCGAAATGGGGAGGAAGAGATGACTACATGCGAGTCTGCGAGGAAATATTGCTACCCCCGAGGAGTGAAATAATAACTCCCGGCCACCATCATCTGACTCGTGGGAAGGGCGAGGAATTAATAATGAAGCCGATGGAAGTCCTGGTACATGGAGTGATTGTGGGCCACAGAGTATTTAAAGAGAGGGAGGACCTCCATGTTCCGTTAAGAATAAGTAATCTTACCACCTCAGAAATAACGTTAACAGCAAATACCATAGTGGGATCTTTGGCGGAGGTGGAAAGAGATCAGCATCGAGAGGGTATTCACGACAAGGAGCAGATTAATCTTGTTCAGAAGATCCGAGAGAGACTCGAACCCCTACCTATGGAGGAAAGACGATCTTTAGAGGACCTCTTGGAAGAATGTTCAGTTGTTTTTCAGGCCCTCGGCACTGGCCTCGGTTGCACGCACCGAGTGAAACACAGAACAAATACCGGGGATGCTGCCCCGATATCCAAGCCCCCGTATCGCATGCCTCACAGCCAGAGGGGACTAATTAAGTAGCATATAGAGGAAATGATTCAGCAGGGGGTTATTCAAGAATCGATCTCCCCATGGAGTGCCCCGGTAGTGTTGGTGGCCAAGAAGAGCGATGGAAGCGAGGAAAAAATGCGTTTTTGCACGGACTTTTGAGGGCTTAACAGTGTAATGAAAAGAGATGTTTATACACTCCCTAACATTCAAGAGACACTTGATCATCTAGGAGACGCTAAATATTTCACCACCTTGGATTTAGCGAGCATGTATTGGCAGATAGAGATGGAACCCCAGGACCGCGAGAAAATGGCCTTCACAACACCATACGGCCACTATGAATATATACGCATGCTGTTTGGTCTCGCGAATGCGCCAAGCACTTTCCAAAGGTTGATGGATGCTGTACTCACAGGTCTCCGCGGGCATCAATGCCTGGTCTACCTTGATGATATCATCGTTTTCGGTCGCGACATTAAAGAACACAATCAGCGACTATGAGGGGTGTTAGATCGCTTACGGGAGGCAGGGTTAAAGTTGAAACCGAGTAAGTGTCAATTCATGGTGACGACTGTCAATTACTTGGGTCATTTAATATTGTCTGAAGGCGTGAAGCCCAACCCCGAAAAGATAAAAGCCATTCGCGAGATTCCACTCCTGAAGAATGTCAGAGAACTTCGAGGATTTTTGGGTTTAGTGGGTTATTATCGCAGATTTATCAAGAAATTCGCCACCTTGGCCAAACCCCTAATGGAAATGACTAAGAAGGAAAGAGAATTCCGCTGGACGACGGAATCAGAAGGTTCATTCAAAGCTTTGTGCGATGCTCTTTGTAATAAGCCTGTTTTGCAATACCTGGACTTTGGAGAGCCTTTTATCCTTGCGACCGATGCATCAGGTACGGCTTTAGGCGTGGTCCTTTCCCAAAAGAAGCAGGGCTGCGAGCATGTGGTCGCTTATGCGAGCAGACAGCTGAATAAGGTGGAGACTAACTACAGCACCACGGAGAGGGAACGTTTGGCTGTGGTGTGAGCTATTAAATACTTCAGGAGCTATTTATAAGGGCGGAAATTCACAATTGTTACCGATCACCGGCCATTGCAGTGGCTGCTGACTTTAAAGGACTCGTCTTTCCGCTCCTCAGCGAATACGAATTCAACATTCAACATTCAGCATCGACCAGGGAAAAACCATGTAAACACCAACGTATTATCACGCGCACCGATTAATTCAATTCAGCCATTGTACGAACCGATTTGGGCAGCTAATCGAGGAAGAACAAAGGAAGGATACATACATTAAAAGAGTTTTTAAGGACTTGAAAATAGGAAAATTAATCGGGACAAAGATGACGACGGGGTTCTTTATCATCTAAAAGGAGGAGGATGACGGCATGATCAGATAGTTGCCCCCGCCTCCATGAAGCTGTGACTCTTATGCGCCTACCATGGCTCACCATGGGCGGGGCACTTGGGCATCCAACATAAATGCCATTGGGGCAAGATTTTGGTGGCCAAGGATGGCCGCAGAAGTGCGCTGCTACTGCCAAGCTTGCATCTCCTGCAACGAGCAGAAAACTCCGCCGAATCGGAAATGGGCCCCCCTCCAGCGATTTGAAGAAATGACTCGCCCCTTTGAGAGAGTCTCTATGGATGTAGTGGGTCCACTAGTGACCACCGATAAGGGAAACAAGTTTATATTGACATTTAAAGATGTGTTCTCCAAGTATCCCGAGGCGATTCCATTGATAGACCAAAAGGCAGAGACAATTGCTCGTTCTTTTGTGGAGAACATAATCATGAGGCATGGGGTCCCCAGGTAATTGCTGACGGATAGAGGAGCGAATTTTACCTCCCAGTTGATGAGAGAGATTTGTGCGCTGTTGGGGATAAAAAAATTACAAACCACCGCGTATCACCCGGCCTGCAATGGGTTAGTGAAAAGAAGCTATAGGACTTTTATGGATATAATGTCCCATTTTGTGAGGGACAATCAAAGAGATTGGGACGACTGGCTTCCATTCACCCTTTTAGCATAAGTACAGTACATAGCTCCACTAAGGAAATACCCTATTTCCTTATTCACGGAAGAGATATAGAGCTGCCCTTCGATGATATCTTTTCCCCACTAGAAATTAATTATGGGACACATGATGATTACGTGGCAGAATTGAAAGCGTGGCTGAACCTCAGCTTCCAGAGGGTCTGCGAGTGCCTAAGGGAGAGCAGCGAGAGACAGGTTCGTGAATATAATAAGCGGTCCAGGAATGTCACATTCCGAGTGGGCGATCGGGTTTATTTGCAACAATCCGTCTTAATCCCGGGACGGACGATAAAACTCTCCAAGCAGTAGAGGGGACCGTATCGCATAGTGGAACAGAAGGGGGCCGTGAAATTTGAAATTGAAGCGATTTATAATACTAGAGATCGTCAGTTGGTCCACACCGACCGAATGAAGATAGCAAAAGGTCTCACGACTCCGGAAAGGGAACCTCCTAGACCGCGACTAGAGATGCAAGAGCCTGAGCCTCCCTTCAACTATGCAAATCTCCCTCACTTACCTCATGCAGAGACTGCCGAACCCAACCCCACCTTCGAGCCCCAAATCTGTACAGAGGACGAGAGCCCCACATCAATCGGCGAAACTCCTTCTCCACCCTGCCAAAACCCCCACTCAGCCCCTACCCCTTGAGAAGTCGTGGACCCATGGTCTCCAACCCATGAAACTAAACTCCTATTGCATCAACATCCTAAAAATGTGCTTGTGCTGTGAAGTGAGTACTTTTTGTAAATTATTGCGAAGGTGGTATTAAGAGTGGAATTCTGTGTAAGTTGTATATGACTGATGAATTATATTAAAAACATGAACAATTGTAAACCTGTGATTTCATAAGGGCTAAGATTACGATTTTATTATCTAGCAATATTGTATCTTTCTTTTTATGGTGTTTTAAATGTAATGGGAATGTTTTGATTGTTTGGGCATCAAGCGTATTTTTAATTATGGATTGTCGGACTTAATGCATTAATGTTGTTAATTTTAATTTAGATAGCTTTTAAATGTAATTGGTGGGAAGCCACCAAATTAATTTAAGAAAGGGGGGAGGAATGTAATGAGCCGGGTAAACGGCTGGACTGTCCCTCTAAATTTATGTAGGGTATTCGGAGAAGTGGTCATTCTTCACCAGCTGTGTTCTTCCGGGAAGACATAGGCGGTTATGGTTCTGCCACATAACCTCTGGACCCTTTTGTTATTTCCGAGTATGGACCACCAAGACAAGAGACAGAGAGAAGGGGGCACCTTGACCCTTCCAGATGGTGGTGGCAAAGAACTCCTTTTCTCAAGAAAGGGTCTTCATGCACGAGAAGGGGGGGAGAGTCGGGAAGGCGGGTGAAGGGAGCGGACCAAGAAGCGGTGAGGAAGAAGGGTACAGAGTGTAGAGAGCATTGAGAGGCGGACCGAGAGAGTGATCCATGGAGTTTGCGAAGAGTAAGACGTGGTACGGCACCATTTGGAGGCCGTCATTCGCGAACTAAATCGTGAAGCAGTTTTTGTGTTTCTCTCTCTCTCACAACGCCCCCAGGGCAAGAACCCTCACGAGGTCCTGACCATCAAAAAACCTCAGGTGGTGGCAGTGGTTACGCTACTCCCGCCGGCATGTAACAAAGGTGTTGAAGTCTATGGCATACACTGATGGAAGGAAGGATAGCAGGACACCTTCCCTTGCTAATTGGGGCAGGACCCTTAGGAACATTCAGGTACTATGACTCTCATTAAAAGGGCAAGGATTTAAAAGTCTTTGCCCCAGAAATTTGAACCAAGATCCGTTGGAGAATAAATTCGGGTGCATCCGTTCATACGGATTCTGAAATAATTCTCCAATCTGCACCAACTTTGTGGGGGCATACAAATCTCTGATATTGATGACATGGTGGCTGCTCATTCCGTGGGGGCAAACTGTGAAGAGGATGATTGTGAGGAGCTGGATAACCTGAAAAGCTATCTTAGGTCTTTGGTGTTATCTGGTTCTTCCTCATCTTCTCCCCCTGTTGGCATTGATGATAGTGATGAGGGTGGGTGGGAGGATGTTGATGACCAACCAGGGGGAAGCAGAGCTTCCTTGAGTTTGGGTTCCACCATGGAATTCACAGATCTGTCAGCTGGGGATCTGCTGAAGAAATTGGGCACTGTTCAGTGTGCAAATTTTTCAGGAAGCAATATGCCTCTCTGAAAGGGTGCCCAGTTTCTCAGGATTAATGCAACCCATAAAGGAATTTGCAGATGTCTATGCATTAGCGACTAGGCTAATAAATAGGCATCTGTCAAATATCGCTCACAGGCTTGGTGTTGGTTTCTTTTTGCGAAGCCGATGCTCACTGATGATTGATTTCCGATTCATGGACTGTGATGAACACCCATGTAACTGGCCACAACCTTGGCAAAAGGTACAGGTGGAGCCATCAGCTTCACCTGCTTTCTTGCTTCTGCAATCAAGACTGCTTATTGTTCGGATTTCTTGTACCTTTTTTCAAAAACCAAGGCTTGCAGTCCTTTGACCAAGCTGTGTGGTTACCCTGACAGTTGACACAATGAGGCCCAGATGTACAGGGTGCCCCCTCATGGGCCTTTTGGCTGCAGCTGGCACAGATCTTCTCTCTATTGCATGTCAACTTAGTATGGCCGAACCGTAAATAGTTAAAACACCACATTGGGTTTGGAACATACGGTCTCACACACAGCTTTATATACCCAGCAGCAATCTACACTGGGAGTTGAGAAAGTCAGGATCAAGGTAGGAGTGGGTTTACCTTGATGCTATCTACTTTGATTACCCCTTCTGAGGCTAGCTCAGATGTTAACTCCTCCTCACTTATCCCTAAAAGGTCATAGGAATACACCACACCCTTACTAAAGTTGAGGCTCTGGTTTTTCTCAACTTTAACCCTTTTGCTGCCGCATTCGACTATAATCGAATTGCTACGGTGTACCTTTGGCTGCCATATTCGACTTTATAGTCAATTGCCTCAGCATTTTCTTTATCATCTGCTGCCACGTTCTACTATAGTCGAACTACTTAGAAATGCAGTTTTTAATGCTCTGCTTAGTGCTATCACCTAGTGGTAGTTCTTGGAATTAGTAGAGCAAAGGATGCTGCCAGTTGTGATTCGCATGTTTTTTTTTGTCTATGTGGTTCTGAACTCCTTTGATGTTATGTGTAACATTTGTTTTCTATTGTTTATTAACCTATTGCAAAGTAATTAATATTGTTAATATATACATCTGTGTATGACATTGAAGAAAACTCTCGTTTCTTCTAGAATTACTGTTGTTTTGTGGTAGGTACCCAAAATTGTTTCGAATACTTACACTATTTTGTTCCATACTCAGCACTCGATATACTTTAAATTTAATTTATTATTATTAAAATAATTTTTACTTAAAATTGCTCTATTGAGATTTGTTTAATGCTAAGTATTTCCGTTTTAATTACTTATATATAGGTCCTCAAACCCAAATACTATTCTTACTTGATTTTAGAAGAAACATTTTCGTTTTTTTCCATGCAAAATATTTGAGACAAAGACTGATCATCGGAGAAAAAGAAAACTCGATGAAGACATTTCTCAGTGGCTTTCTGAGAGCAATTCTGAAAGCGAGGAAGAGGATTTTCTGTTAGAGCACGGCAGTGATTCTGATTTAGAATTTAGTGATAATGATCAAAGTGATAATGATCAAAGTGATAGTGAGAGTGACATACTGTCTGGTGAGACTAATAACAAACAGCAGGTTAGTGACAGATTTATAGTGTCTGGGGCATGGAAAGAAATAAAAGAGGTATTAAATGGATCTGACATTGCTTTAGACAGAGTACCAAAATTTTGTGAAGAAGTAGGCGTGAGGAATATTGAAGGGCTTTCACCATTTGAGTGTTTCAGTAAGTTATTTCCTGAAATATTTTATGATCATGTAGCTCGCGAAACAAATAATTATTTTACCATAAAAACAGATACAACTGTGCGATTTCCTCCTCACAGCCGTCTCTGGAAATGGAAAGATATTAGGCCCGATGATATCAAAGCATTTATTGCTGTAGAAATAGGGATGGAAATGTGTTACAAACCGTCTCTGGAATCATATTTTCAGAACGTTTCTGGCTCACAGCCACCCCTGCATTTTCCAAAATCTTCTCGCGCAACCAGTATCAACTGATAAGGTCGTTCTTACACTTCAATGACAATAATAATCAAGTAAAGAAAGGAGACAATGGATATGATCCTCTTTTCAAGATCAGACCAATTCTTGATCATACGAAAAATAAATTATGCGAAATATTCCGGAGTGGCAGAGAACTCTCTGTAGATGAAAGTATGTTGAAATTTAAAGGTCGACTGTCTTTTAAACAGTATCTCCTTAGTAAGCCTTCTACCAAGTGGGGAATTTAAGTTTGGTCATTATGCGATTCATCTATGGGATATTTATTAAACTATGAGGTGTATACTGGGGAAAGTGAGACAAACTGCATATGGTGATGGCTTGCCATCCCATGTGGAGAGGAAGGCGGGACTGCCAGTTAGAGAGAGCACTGTTGCTCTCGCAGTGCCGGCTCTGGCATATTGGTGGAAGTTTTTTTTTACTCAGCGTGTGTTGTGCTTAAAAACCGTGTACCATATTCTTGAATATGATAAAGTGTAGAAGAGTGTAGAATTAGATTATTATTCTGCTTCCAGCAATTCGATTTGATTCATTTTTTTTGGTTCTTTTATTTAACAGAAAACTTTAACCATGGTCTTGCATCCCCAAGAAATAAGTTCTGTGACTGTAAGTGAACTTCAACAGCTTACGTTTTCACAGCTATCTCTCCATGAGAAAGTTACAGTTAAGAAAAGAGGTTGTTACACACCTGATATTATAATATCTCAGCCAGGCAAAAGCAACAAGAAATATATTCGTAGCTTTAATTCTGAATGGTACCAACGGAAAAGTTGGCTTTGCAGCTGTGAAGTAAAAAATACAGTTTTGTTTTGTTTGTTTTTTGTTAAGATTTTATCAAGTTCCTGAATAAATTTTCTTTTTATACATATTTCTTTCCATTTACACAATTTTAAAACAAAGGCTAAAAATTTTCTGGAACAGCACCCCCACTAATTTTAGCTACAAGCTGCCACTGCTGACATGTATAAAATTTTCTCAAGACACAAGAAGGAACTATTATGCCTGTAGCACACAGAACTTTTAAAATGGATAGGGGATTATTAATATTTCTTCCTTATATCCCATTATACAATGATTAAAAACACTTAAAAATTAAATAAATGCTAAAATTCTCGACTCCCTTAGGAATGAGAGTGTTTTATTTATAAAAACCGGATTATCTCCGAGAGACCGTGAGGTTCGCAGCATTACGCAACCTCTATCTCTCATTCCTAAACTGGATACAGTCCAGTAAAACATGTGACACTGTCCACGCAGTATCACATGTCTCACAAACTGGAGGTTCCTCGGACCGCAATAGGTAACCGTGCGTCCACCAGCAGTGACCTATGCATAGTCTTGTAATTGCAACCTCTTCAAGTCGGGATGACCTGGACGAGGACTGCCATGGCTTTACTGTATTTTTTATTTCTCTCAGTTTATTGGAGATAACCCCATTCCATTCTTCTTGCCATTGATGGTAGATTAAAATTTTTAAATAGTTTTTTATGTCCCCCACAAGAACTTTTGATTCATTAATACCATCGCAATTAGCAGCTAGTTTTGCTGCCCTGTCTGCCCTCTCATTACCCAGAATACCTACGTGACCTGGTACCCACATAAACACTGTCGTCACCCCTATGGAGTGCAGATCCATCAAGGATGACTGAATCTGCTGAACCAGAGGGTGAGAAGGGTGCAAAGCCTTTATGGCATGTAAGGCTGACAGTGAGTCGGTGATGATGACATATTCACTGCTGGGGTACGAATATGCAAACCGCAGCGCTTTCCATAAAGCACACAATTCTGCTATGAATATCCCACACAGAGGATGTAGCCGGAAATGGTGCGAGCATCTGCCGATGGTAAAATCACATCCCACATGCTCTCCCAGCTTAGAGCCATCCGTGTACATGGCAGTGAATGACTGAAACGGTGCATAGAGTTCCTCAAAGTCACGTCGGTATTCAGTAGGTAGGGTAGAAAGCCTATCTAATTTGGCAAGAGAAGTAATAATGTTGGGGCAACGTAACATCCAGGGTGGAGCTGTGCTGTGGTCCGTTCTGAATGTCTGAGACAATTCAAAACACAACTCTTCAAAAACATTATGCATTCTCACAGCCAGACGTTTTACAGAACGGATATGGGCAACATATAACTGCACATAACGATGGTCGAGAACTGCTGTGTAAGCCAGGTGATCTGGCTTAGCGTTTAAAGCCACAACATATCGGGTAGCAAACAGTTTCCGGCGCATGTGCAGCGACGGTTCCCCAGATTCACAGAGAACACTTGGTATTGGACTAGTGTGAAATGCACCAGTTGCCAAGCGAATCCCTGTATGATGAATCACATCGATAGTTTTCAGCACTGATGGTTTAGCCGACCCATATACAATGCTCCCATAGTCCAATCTTGAGCAGACAAGTGATCGATACAATCTTAATAAGATTGTCCGGTCTGCACCCCATGACTTATGACTAAGAATGCGCAAGAGGTTCAAGGAGGATTGGCATCTTGCTTTCAGCCTCTTCAGATGGGGACGCCAAGTCAACTTTCGGTCTAATAGCACATCCAAAAATGGTGCTGTTTCAACAAATGGCAGCACGGTTCCTGATAATGATAGCGCTGGGTCCAGGTGGAGGCCGCAAACACGACAGAAGTGGATACAAACTGTCTTGTTCACTGAGAATGCAAACCCGTTGTTTGTGGCCCATTCATTAAGACGATTGTTTGTCAGCTGAAGCTGGCGTTCAACCGCCACCACATTTTGCGAACTGCAATATATGGCCAGGTCATCCACATAGAGGCTTCCCTCTACTGGTGACCTGATACATTGGGCTATTCCATTTATGGCAATGGCAAACAAGGTTACACTCAAAATTGACCCCTGTGGAACACCATTCTCCTGAAGGAACGTTCGAGAGGTTTTGCTCCCGATACGTACCCTGAAGTAACGTTCCCATAAAAAGCTCTTGATAAATATGGGTAAGTTACCCCTTAACTCCCACGCCTGCTATGTACGACGTATACCAAATCTCCATGTGATGTCATAAGCCTGGGCAATATCAAAGAAAACTGCAATGAGGTGATGCTTCCTAACAAAGGAATCACACACAGCTCTCTCCAATCTCACCAGATGATCGATGGTGGAACGGTGGCGACGAAAACCACACTGAATGTTGGTCAATAGACCATTTGATTCCAAAAACCAAACCAGATGCCTATTGACCATTCGTTCCATGAGTTTGGAGAGGCAACTCGTGAGCAATACCGGTCGGAAGCTCTCAGGCAGTTTCTTATCTTTCTCTGGCTTAAGCACTGACACTACAATGGCCTCTCTCCATTGCATGGGATAGATTCCTTCTACCCAGATTCGGTTGTACATCTTTAGCAGATATTCTTTCTCAAGGGGATATAGGTGACGTATCATCTCATAGTGAATGGTGTCCAAACCTGGAGCACTGTCATGCGTCTCTGCCATAGCACTTTCCAGTTCTCATGCACTGAATGACAGATTATAGCTCTCAGTGTTTTGTGAAGAGAATCTGAGAGCCTGCCTCTCCAGCTCATCTTTCTGAATAAGAAAAATTGGTGACAGGCGTTCTGAACTGGATGCTTTAGCAAACAGGGCCCCTAGCGCATTGGCTATTTCATTTGTCAATATTATGACCGAGCCATTTGTCATAAGCCCACTAATTGTGGAAGAGGTAGTTCGGCCAGAAATCTTTCTCACCTTTTCCCACACCTCAGAGACTGGGGTGGAACTTGTAATGCTCGATACATATTTCCTCCAAGATTCCTTCTTACATTTCCTGATTATCCTGTGTGCCAATGCCTTCAATCTCAGGTACCGACCCATATTTCCTTCCGTGGGATTAGCACGAAGGCAGCAAAATGCCCGTCGCTTGTCACGGATCGCCTCATGGCATTCCTTGCTCCACCATGGAACTGGGACACGCTTTAGTCAGGAGGGGGATTTCAGAACGCTTACATTAGCTGCCTCTATTAAGGCTTCCGTGAAATGACTGACATGCTCATCTACCAAGGGAAACCGCTCCTCCCTGAGTTGAACGGCACCTGAAAACTTGCACCAATGCAACGCATCTCCGAAACGCTGGCAGATAAGCATTTCAGGATAATCGGGAAATGATCACTGCCACATAGATCTTCGTACACCTCCCACTCAAACAATGGAGCGACCGTGCTAGAGCAGATAGTTAGGTCGATAGAAGAAAATGACCTACTACTAGCAATGAAGTATGTGTCGCTGCCATCATTGAGTATAACTAGATCCAGGCTCGAGAATACCTCAGACAGGCGACGTCCCCTAGGATCAGTCCTCTCTGACCCCCATTCTGAATTATGAGCATTAAAATCGCCCATAAGGATGAATGGGGATGGGAGTTGATCTAAAAGGTCAAGGATTGACCTCCTTGTGATGGTCTCATTAGGGGGCAAATAGATCAAGCAGATGGTCACCAGCTGAGGGAGGGCAACTTTAACTGCTACAGCCTGCAGCTGTGTCAAGAGTTACCTCCTCCGAGTATCTCGAGATAAGAACCAACACAGCCACTCCTTCGTGAGCTTGCTGGGCACTCACAAGATCTTTCCTATACAAGGAGTACCCTCTGAGTGTGACTGTGTTAGTTTCCCGGAACCATGTTTCCTGAAAGGAAACACATGCTGGCGATAACTCAGATAGGAGTATACGAGTAGTAGTAGTGTGCTTTTAGAGGTGCGTCGACTGCAGCAGTCATTTTACATCTTTCTTACTTAAATAATACGTATAAATAAATAAATATTCAAGTACAAAAATAAGCATCAAAATAACTATAAAAGTAAATAAACGTAAAAATATTAAAATTGTATTAAATTAGACTAAATACAGGACGTCTGGAGTCATTTATGAAAATTAAATTAGATGGAGCAGATTTGCCTCTCTTAAGAACTCTAAAACGGTATGCACATTAATATAGTTGTCCGAAAGAATAGTTCCTAAGTCTGCTGCCATGTCAAGCCTGCGTCTGATGGCATTGTGCTTTGTGCATTCGGTGAGGAGGTGCCTTACAGATAAAAGGGAGTCACATTCTTCGCACCTGGGCAGAATTTTCTCTGTAGTAAATAAATAAGAGTGGGTCAAGGCACAGTGGACTATCCTTAGCCATGTCAAAATGACTTCCTCCCGTCTATTGTTCCTCACAGAAGACTTCAAAGGCGCAATGTTGGTCTTGATTTCCAGCAGTTTGTTTCCGAACAGACCTTCCCAAGATGTATCCCATTCTTTGATTGCTATGGTCTTAAAAATATGCTTTGCATCTTGAGAAGGGATGAGTTCGAAGTCAACTTCTGGCTTCGTCAAGGCATCCTTTGCAGCTGCATCTGCTTTCTCATTCCCTGGGATCGCAGTGTGTCCAGGAACCCATACGAATGTCACTGTATTACCTCTAGATACGAGGGATGCGAGGGTAGAATGAATATCTTGAACTACTGGGTGCAGAGAAGAGAAAAGCGATAGAGATTGAAGAGCACTTCTTGAGTCAGAACATATCAAATATGACATGTTTCTTGACTTGATCATCTCCAAGGCAGTTTTTAATGCAATAAGCTCCGCTGTGAATATGCTACACCTCGGGTGCAGCTTCACCTTTCTGGTTCCCAGAGCAGTAGATGTAGCAGCGCATCCGCAGGCCTCCTTCGTCTTAGAGCCGTCTGTATAGATGGGGATAATTCCCGGTTTTGATGCAAGCATTTCGTTCAGGATATTAACAAAAACAAGGGTTAGTGTCGGCCTTAGAGTACCTCATCATATTAAATAAAACCTCGGGTTGTGGAACCTGCCATGGTGGCATTTTTATAAAACCACTAGGATACATATCTGGTAGAGTAAAACCAGTCTCATTAATAAAATTGTGAAAGTGCACCCCTAATGGAAAAGTTACTCTGGGTCAACGATTTAAAACATCCATAAAACACGGACTAAAAATAATATCAAAACAAGGATGTGTCCTCCAAGACAAAACTTTCGCTGCATAATTAAAGGTTAAAATCTTTCGGCGTGTCTCCAAAGGAGGTTCACTTGCTTCACAATAAATACTTTGTACCAGACTGGTTCTGAATGCTCCAGTAGCCAGACGGAGTCCTAAATTATGAACGGTCGAAAGTGGTCATAGGTATGATACCCTTCCTGAGGCGTAGATAATGGACCTGTAATCAAATTTAGACCGTATTAACGCTTTGTAAAGGAGAAGCATTGATGTGCGGTCTGCGCCCCAATTTGAATTAGTTAAAAATCTTAAAATATTTAGTGATCGTAAACACTTATCCTTAAGACTGCAGATGTGAGCCCGCCAGTTCAATTTTTTGTCAAACACCAAACCAAGAAATCGGATGGTCTCAACAATATTTAGAGGTGTTCATCCAAGGCACAAACTAGGTTGAGGATACATGCCTCTGCTCCTGTAAAAATGTATGCATTTGGTCTTCTCCTTGGAGAAATTGAAGCCATTAGATTGAGCCCAATGTTCGAGGCGGTTCAGCATCAACTGAATTTGACGCTCTGCAGACCTCAGTTTCACAGATCGGCAATAAACTGCCAGATCGTCGACATATAATGTTGCCAACACCGGGGTGGTAATACACCTGACAACGTCATTAATGGCAATCGCGAAGAGTGTGACGCTTAAGACTGACCCTTGAGGCTCACCATTCTCCAAGTTAAAGGGGCGTGATAAACACTTGCCAATTCGTAACCTGAATACACGGTTTGCTAAGAAGTTGCGAATGAAAATTGGAAGATTACCGTGAAATCCCCAGTCGTGTAAAGTCTTTAATATCTTGTGCCGCCATGTCTTATCATATGCCTTTTCAATATCAAAGAATACGGCTATTACATGCTGGCCTAGGAGGAAGGCCTCCTGGATAAAGTTGTCAATTCGAACTAACGGATTTCCGTTTAGAGCGGTCGTAGTGAACGGACGTGCCTGCTAGACGCTCCGCAAAGGGAAAGTTCCCAAAGTGCTCCCCCGTGTTTTCACCATCGCCCGCCCTCGACCACCTGCCACGACGCCCGCCCCACCCCGGACCATGAAGCTCCCTCTCCCGGTCTGGAAATTTCTTTTCCTTATTCTTCTTGCTGGTGATGTGCATCCCAACCCCGGTCCTGGTAACAGTGTCTATTATCAAAATGTCAGGAGCATTAAAAACAAGCTCTCGTCTGCCACCACAAACCTTGTGGAATTGTCCAAGTTCAGAGTAATAGCGCTGACGGAAACGTGGCTTAGTGACAGTGTCGGCGATAACGAATTAGCCCTTATGCCAACTCATGCCATTTTCCGCCGCGATCGCAGTTCTAGGGGAGGCGGAGTGCTATTGGCAATTCATTCCGCCCTCCAATCCAAACGCAGAAGTGACTTAGAGACGGATTGTGAAATTCTTTGGACCGAAGTTGTCATTTCCACTAACTCGCCCCGGAATAATTCTGCGGCATTTAACAACAAACTATTTATCGGATGTTTCTATCACCCGCCCGACAGTAACATTTCGGTGATGGAGAGCTGTTTCCAATCGGTGATTCGTGTGCGGTCACTTTGTCCCAATGTTATTCTCCTCGGGGACTTTAATCTGTATATTGGTTGGAACTCACATACTGACGGTTCCACCAAAAGTGTTCATGATGAATTCTTCCTGGACCATTTCATTAACAGTCTGGGTTTTTGTCAATGCAACTCCCACCCCACCCGAAACTTGGCAACGTTGGATCTTATCATTTCCTCAGTCCCCGTGCAGGCCATGATCCCCGGCAGAAACATTTTCGCCTCCGACCACCAGTCATTAGAATTTCTCCTACCCCCACCCTACCGATCCCCACCGCCGTTGCCCTCACCCCCTGTCCGAACCGTTAGAGCTTGGAACAAAGCTGACTGGCAGGTCATCAACCGTGCACTCTCCCTCCTTCCATGGGACCTCCTGGAGTGTGGGACTACGCAGGATAGCATCTCCCTTTTCTACGACATTCTCCACGGTGCCATTGATGACCTCGTTCCCTCCCGCAAGATTTCCAAGAGACGACCACTATGGATGTCCGAGGCAACCGCTGCAACCCTCCGTAACAAAGAAGCCGCTTGGAAACTAAGTAAGACCCACCCAAACCCCTGCACACGCTCGGAGTTTGCAAAAGTTCGCAGCCGCTCAAGAACGCTCCTCAGACGTGACTATGCCAAATATGTGAAAACAATCACCGAAGATCTCAAAGACAATTCCAAGAGATTTTGGACTCTCATAAATGGCAGAAGAAAGTGTTCTCGTATCCCCCTTACTGTGAGCTCCGATTCCAAGTCATTCACGAACCACGAAAGGCCCACCGCTTTCAACGACCAGTTCACTTCGAACTTTTCCACACCCTCTCTCTCATCCCCCTTACCACCCGTTGAGTCCATTTGCACTCACTCCCTCTCAACCATTTCCACCACCCGCAGTGAGGTCCTAAGCCTTCTTTCCTCCTTACCTTCAAATAAGGCCACAGGATCGGACGCCATCGGTTCCCTATTCCTCAAACGCACGGCCAACACTCTTCATCTCCCTATCACGAAAATATTTAACAGATGCTTCTCCGATAAATCTTACCCGACGGAGTGGAAAACAGCAAATGTCAACCCTATTCTAAAGTCCGGTTCTAAAAATTGCATTGATAATTACCGCCCCATATCTATTCTTCCTGTTCTTTCCATCCTCTTTGAACGCATTATTCACAGCCGCCTCCTGTCGTTTATCCTCCCTTACATTTCCCCCTATCAACATGGTTTCCTTCCCGGGAGCTCATGCCTCACCAACCTTTCCGTCATTCACTATCATATTACCAATGCTTTCGAACAATCATCCCAACTCGACGTTTGTTACGTCGATTTTTCCAAAGCTTTTGACACCGTGGATCACATCCTATTAATTCACAAACTTACCAATCGTTACAATATCCATGGATCCCTTCTTAGTCTTCTCACCAGTTTTCTATCCAACAGATTTCAACGTGTTACAATCGACGGCGTTACTTCCCCTTCCCTTCCAGTTCCTTCCGGTATTCCACAAGGAAGTGTTCTTGGTCCCCTTCTTTTCTCTTTATATATTGATGATATTGTTGATTCCGTTCTTCCCCATTCCTGCAACATACTGTTATACGCCGACGATTGCAAGATATTTAAGCAAATAGACAACTCCAATGACAGTCACTTGCTTCAGCTTGCCCTCCATTCAATCTCTAATTGGAGCTCTGCATGGAAACTTAAAGTTAATCCCACCAAATCTAAATTTATACAGTTCACCCTTCGAACCAAACCCATCCCTTCAGTTTATTTATACTCCGCCCAACCCATACCCGAAGTTTCCTCACACAGTGACCTCGGAGTGCTCTTCGATTCCAAAAGCTCACCTTCACCTCACATATAAGAAAAATTTCATCCAAAGCCATGTCCCTTGTTGGCCTGTTGTACAGATTCACAGAAATCAACAACCTTCAGGCATTAAAATCAGTTTTTTTCCGGTTGTGTCCTACCACTACTTGAATATTGCTATCCTATATGGTCCACGGCATCTCCCACCAACCTTAAACTCCTAAATCCCCCTCTAAATTTCTTCCTAGCAATCGTGTGCCATCGAGTCCCCACTTACCGTAACTTGTCTCGCGAGGAATTGCTTTCAGTGATGGGTATTTCCTCCCTGCAATTGCGTCGGAAAACATCAGACCTAAAATTTCTCCATGGAATAATGAATGGTAAATACCGACCAAATGAACTTCTTACCTACTTCTCTCTTCACGTCCCCCCTCGTCCCACCCGCAATCCCAACCCCTTACACTTACCCAAATGCCGACTCTCCATCACCAAAAGATCTCTCTTCTATCGATTGCCCCAAACATTTAATTCCCTGGTTCGTTTGTTCCCTGTTATTGATATGTTTTCCCCCATCTCATCCTTTTCTGCACTAGTTGCCCGGTCACCCCCATAATTCTTATTGTCTAAACGCTTTTGAATATGTTTCTGTTTTTGCATTTTCCTGTTTGGAACAATTTAATATCTGTTCCACGATTGTTAATTTAATTTATTTTATTTGTTATTTTATGTTGTTATATTACGGATCCATTGTAAAAGGCCAAAATTTGGCTGTTTATGGACCTTTTTTAATTAAATAAAAAAATAAATAAAAAATAAATGGTCCGTTGTGGATCTTCCATGATGGAAGCCACATTGGGTGTTTGAAAGGAGGTTTCGGCACTCAAGGAACCAAATCAGCCGTCTATTAACCATTCATTCCATTAGCTTGCACAGGCAGCTAGTAAGGGATATAGGACGGAAGTTCGAAGTAACTTTCTTTTCCCTGCCCTGTTTAGGGATTGGAATCACAATGGATTCACGCCAGCCCACCGGGAAACTTCCTTCACTCCAAATCTGTTGTAAATTATTGTTTAGGTTTTTTCTGCTATAAAGGTGCAAAATGTGAGGTAGATAAGGTTGAGATGAAAAGGAATGGCCTTGGTCATGTATTAGTGACCAAGTTGCTCCAACTAGGGAACTACCTAAATAAGGAATATCATGTTGTAATTGACAACTTCTTCACCAGTATTGCAGATATTGTTTTTCATACAATAATTAAACCATTTAAAAATGTTGATTATGTCAATAAGCATACCTTTATTTAAAAGGGCCACCACTGTTATAAATCATATTCCAGGACCCCTTCTAGTGAGTAGAGAGTAGAGAGAACAGACAAGTCCAAGTTCCAAGCTGATCTCGCTCTCAGTGCTTCATCTCGCTCAGAGCTTTCTCTCTCTCCCATCACATCCAACAACTGTGGCCCAGAGTTATCTTCACCAAACGATACTCTCCGGCAGCTGTAGCACCACCAATGGGTTCCACGACAGCGATCACACTCTTGTCCAAGAGATTATTTCTAACTATTGTAGATTGGTGCTCCAATAAACATGTCTTTTGAAATGGCGTAAATTAATTAATTGAATTGTGTGATTGAGTTATTCCTTTTCCTCACTTAAGCAAAGCAGATCCTACCCCTACCCCTATTTTACATTTTTAGTTATTCCTTTTCCTCCCTTAAGTAAAGCAGATCCTACCCCTATCCCTATTTTACAACCCCAAACGTGAAAGTAAGAAGGTAAAAAACGTGCTTGAGTTGTATGGCGCATCTGAACTCTTCTGTGAAAAAATTGGCGCATGGTATGCTTAAGGTTGGCCACCACTGCTCTACACCTATCTAGATGAAAAAAGAACATTGAAGTATTGGAAAAACGTGGTTTTCAGTATCTTTGCCAGGATGGTGTTAAACGCTTATTTGAACATCCTGGGTTCTGCCGGGCCGGTAGCACTCGGTAGTGCGTTAATTGTGTCCTTCAACTCCTTTAGGCAGGAGCGCGTACCCGGTTACATCGATGTACCAGAAGACAAAGAAGTATTAAAATTGTTCCTCCACTTTAGGTCAATAAAGGAATAAAAGAAGCTGGCTCGTCACGACATTCATGAAATAGAATGCCTGTTGGACTTGGCGGCTGACTGGACTGGCCTCGCCCTACGCACCAAAGACCTCAATTACAACCGCCTACGGTTGTTAGGCGTGGTCGCCACGCACGGTTGGAGCACCGCTGTTCAACTGCTGGCCCCAGCAAACGCCAAGCTGCACTTGCCACCTGAGTTTCTGCCTGCACCTCTGGTGCAACCGGTGATTGTTCAGCAGGTATGAGCAGCCCCCACTTACCCAGCGCCACGAGGATGTATGCAGCCCAGCCAGGGCGCCTTCTCCTTCAGATAGTTCTACTAGAGCGCCCGGCCAGACTGGAATTTCGCTTTCTCTACTCTCCCCGGATCATAACATCCAGGAGTTTCTGAGGTTCACGGCGTCAGGGGACCCTGGGGATGGGGTGTCACTCCCTGACAACAATTTTTCCGACAGCGATGAGGATGCCGACTCGGTCACCTCATCTCATGATTCAGGCAATTACGACGGACAGCTCCGAGCCTCCCAATGACGACCACCCATCGGACCTCTTCTTCCTTCCGCCAGTGGATCACTTTGACGATGAGGTGCCACTTCCCACCCTCCGCTACCGGCAGTGAATATTAATCGTGAGTTGCCGCCGCTGCCCACGGCTCTTCCTTATCCGTATAGTTGCCAATTCACCCTGGAAACATTGCTTTACGGTGCCAACTTGCCAAAGCCACCTACAGCACCCATGGTATTTCTCTCATCAACCTTTTCAGAAAATTTGTTTAAATACTTAGAAAATATGGTTACTAGGGGCATATTAACTAGGCAACGGCCGATTTGTGCTTTTTGGGCCTACTTGATGCCTGAAGCAGGAGGAGGAGCCCGTTTAATACACGATTTCTCACCATGGACTAATCATTACCACAAGCAGCATTTTAAATTATGGGACAGTGCAAGAATGCTTACATCTATTCCCTGCAATGCACAATTAATTAAATTTGATTTAGATTCTGCCTTTTATGAGATTCCTATTTTAAAAGGGCATACTAAGTATTATGGCATTTACTGTGGCAGTAACTATTACACCTTTGCAAGGTTGCCCATGGGGCACTGTCTGGCCCCAGCTATAATACAGTGCTGGGCTAGAGTAGTCGCAAGTGAAATTCGACACAGATTTAATGTAATTATGATTTGTTATTTAGATGATTGGCTATTAGTGCTTCCCTGTATAATGCCTTAAGATATAGTTAATAATATAAGATTATTTTTGGTAGATGAATTGGGAATAAGTTTAAATTTACAAAAATGTATTTTAAATCCTGTACAATGCCTTAAATATTTGGGATCATTTATTGATACTCAATCCCAGCAATTGTGGCTGACTCCTACTTCATTAGTGAGAGTGCATTATTTACTTGCTGTGCTACCACGTGTGCGTACTTTAGACCTACCCAAAGTGGCAGGATTTATCTCCTGGATATGTTGTTTGTTGGCTTTGCCTATGTTTTTGATGAAATTTGTTTACTCTAAGTGTATTTTGGCTTCAGAAGTTTTGGGAAGAACAATTGTTTAACAAAAACCGGCTTTTTGCCAACTGGCACCGGGTTATAGATATTTGGAGTGATGCAACACCCTAGCAAGTGGCTTGGGTGTCGAGAGATCTTAACCTGCAACGAATATTTCCTTTACCTGATGAACTACCAATATATTATGCTGAGGGCCTAGCAGCCTTATATTTTAAAACAAATGATATTTTATAATACAATCTTCAAATAATATATGTCAAAGATGAAACAAAATGTTATAAAGGTTTCCTTGATTTGTTGAATACATGACTTATGTGTGATATATAATTTTTTCCTAAACTATTGTAAATTCTGCAAAAACACTTCGGCACTTTTAGCATAGTTACTAGGAAATTGCCTGGCACTCAAAGGGTTAAGGATCAGAAAATGCCAGCCAATTACCTAAGAAAAGCAGAAAGCAGCAGCGAATCCGAGGGAAATGCAGAGAAAACATCCCCAAGAGATCCAGGAACAACGGGAAATCTAAGTCCCCTAAACTCAAGGGCAAACCCACCCAAAAAATTCCCACAAAAGACCCTCACATCCAAGCATCCACCTCTGGCTCTACCCAGTCTCCCGCCTCTCCCACCCCTAGCTGCATGGCAACCACTCCTCCCCCAACAACTACCATACCCCAACCTCTCTCCAACCAACAAACCACCTCCACACCTCTGCCCAGCCCACCCCCTGCCACACGCCCCCCATCCTTCACCTGCCTCGGGAGATGACATAGAAATCCTTTTATGGATCATTGAGGCGACTTTTTTCTATCATAGCAATGATGTAGATTATATTCTACCAGACAGAGACGAAGGCAAAAGTTAAGGTGCCGAATGACAAAGTTCTGGAGATGCGGGAAAGAAGAAGAGAGATTGAACACGCCGTAGGGAGGATCCTAAAATTCTCAGCTCTTACAGGCCGACCGGAGAGAGAGAAGACAGCCCCCAACATACCGACATTCTCCATCGTCATCAGAGGGGTACATCCAGAAAACGACATGGAGGAATTCAGGGAAGAGCTGGAAGCACAGGAATTCAACATAAACAAAATATGGCGAATCAAATCTAGGGCAAACAACAGGCCGACCTCTTTCCTGCGCATCATCACAGACAAAGAGGAAACGATGACCACCCTCCTAGACGAAGGTTTTAATATGTTTGGCCGCAGGTACCGCTGCGAACAATCCCACCCACCTCCAGCACAGCGGAAGATGCCAATCCTTCACTCACACCACCATGAACTGCAGAGAGGACGCGAAGTGCGGTCAATGCGGGAAGGCCCACCGAGCATGGCAGTGCGAAGGAGATCCTTCGCTGCACCAACTGTGGCAGCCCACATGCAACATGAGACTGGAGATGCCCACGTCGCCCCCAGGCTGCCGCCTCCCTCGAGACTTTGGTTCCACTCCGACTCGCGCTGCAGGCAGAAGATGGAGCAAGGAAAGCAGCAGATGACCCGTGACAGTAGCAGAGGTCACCAATCTGCTGGCAATTGTGCTGACGAATATCCACCTCCAGGAGTGGGCCACGGTGGCCAACATACTCAGCCAGGTAACAAACTCCATATTCGGGTTGAGCCTAACCATGAACTATAACATGAACCATGTCTTCTCAGCCCTCACCTATGCATTCCTGTTCAAATGATTCATACCATCTCCCCTCTAATTTTTAGGAAACGTTAATGGGGCACATCCAAGTGGGATTTGCCAACATCAGAGGAGCACTCCAATTGAAGAAGAAGCTAATTGGGAATGCACTGCACGAAGAACAAATCTCCATCATGGGACTAGCAGAGACGTTCCTCAAGGGCCACAACCGATTCCACATAACGGGATTCCGCATCATCAGAAAATAAAGTCTCACCCAGCGCAGAGGAGTAGCCTTAATAATTAGAAATAATTTTACAGCTATTGAAATAAACACCCCAGCCCAAATATCCATGGAAACTGTCGCTGCACAATTTAATCTTTCAGGAATTGGTGACACAATCATTGCAGCATGCTACATCCCACCCGGAGATGCATTCCCGCACTAACTGCTGGACTTTCTACCGATGAAAGGAAATTTCATCCTAATAGGAGATCTCAATGCAAGATCCATGACATGCGGAGACCACAGGATGATCACTGCCGGATGACATATGGAGAAGTATCTAATCTCCCACAATATATTCCATATAGAGATGCCATCACCGACTCTATTCTCCTCCACAGGCTTCTCCAACCCAGACAATGCCCTCATGAGTGCAGCACCAGCGAGATTCGTCGAAGACACCAGGGTTTTGGGAACAATCACCTCAAACCGCCTGCCATTCACCTTCCCCATTAGGGTGGGGAATGTTCCACCATTCTACACGATCATCAGAAGGCAGGATTGGAAAAAAGCAGAATGGGACTGTTTTGACACAATCATTGAAGAGAGGCTGCATGACATCATGCCACCAACATCGATTGCCGAAGTGGACGATTGTATTGACTCTCTCAACGGTGCATTTTCCCATGCCACAGCAGAATGCATCCCCATGAGAAATATTGATCCCTATAAACCAGCTCTCCCTGATTTCGTAGTAAACCTAATCAAACAAAACTGCTCTATCCACAGGCAATACACCAGGATGAAAGACAGGAATCTGAGGGTGATATGGAATAGAAACAACGCCCTCAAAAGGAGAAGAACGAAACAGCACATCAATGACCAATGGGACTACGCCTGCCAAAAGTTGGACTACAGGGATGGCGGCCGCTTTTGGAACAAGTTCAAAGTCCTAATGGGACAAAAGAGAATCACGAGGTCCCACCTCGTCTCTTCACATGGCGTCATCATCACAAAGAAGCCGACATGGCAGAGGAATTTTCCCGAACTCTGCAGGAAATCCTTTCTTTCAAAAATGACGAAAGGTTTGATGGCGATTTTCTCCAAGAAACCAAAGTTGCAATTAATAACAGACTTCCTTTTCTACTCCCAATAGACAAACCAGAAGAACTGCGAGAGATAAGAGACTATGAGCTGAAAGAGGAACCAAGGAATACAAAACAAGCAGCGCCAGGCCCGAACGGAATCAGAAAGGAACATCTCTGACGAGCACCATCTAGCATGACATTTATAATGAACATTTTCTCTCCGCAGGTTATTTCCCTTCCTACTGGAAAAAGGCGACAACGGTCTTCATCCCCAAACCAGGTAAACACGCTACCAACACCATGAATTACAGACCCATCTGTCTAATGAGCATTGTTGGCAAACTCTTGGAAAAAATAGTGAAAGGAATTATCACCCCTGCCCTGGAAGAGTCAGGGGCATTGCCCCAGCACCAGTTCAGCTTCTGTGCTCACAGGTGCTCAGTCGATCCACTGACTCTAGTCTCCACCACGGCCGCGGAAAGTATAAACCACGGCCACTGCACTGCGGAAATAATCCTCAACATAGAGTCAGCCTTCGACAATCTATGGCATGAGGACCTTATTCGCAAGGTGTCCGACTCCCAAACCCTCGATGGTCTAACGAAACGATTTCTCATTTCCTTCATTACAGGCATATCAGCAAGAGTTAAAATGAGAAACTCCTTATCAGAGCCATACTTAATTCACTCCAGCATGCCACAAGGGACAGTACTCTCACCGCTACTATACATTTTATATTGCACTGATATTCCTGCTTCTTCCACACAGGTCACCATAGCGCAATATACGCAGATGACATGGCACTATGGGCAACTGCGCTGACTACTACAATAGCAACAGAAAAACTATAAGACCGATTGGAGGACTTAGAGGTTTGGTTCAAAAAATGGTGCCTCAGGCCTAACCCCACTAAATCCGCATTTCTCTTATTCCACTATAGGTTCTCCATAAGGAACAAGAGATTCACCCCAAGAGTCTCCCTCAAGCTGTGGAGGGAGACCATAAGACCGCAGAAGGTAGCCAAATATCTTGGGGTGACAATGGATCAACACCTCCTCTTCACCAGCCACATCAAGGACATGACAAGCAGAGCCGCGAGAAGGACCAACCTACTAAGGGCAGTAAAAGCTGGCAGACAAGGAGCATCAACCGCAACATGCCTCACACTCTATAAGGCTTTCATCTGACCGGTGTTGGAGTACGCAGCAGTGACCATCACACCGTACTACCTGTACCATCACAAAAATATGGCATTCCTTGAGAGAGCAGTGCTACGTCAAGCCCTCGACCTGCAGTATAACGAGCATCGTGACTGGTTTAGGTGATTCAACCCCCTCCTCCTATCCTCAATCCTCTGACCCCTCTCCTACGTCCTCAAACGCCAGATAAAACACTAACTACCATCCCCAGGCAGGAAAATAGCGGAACATTACCCGCTTTATTATCCGGCGCAAAACATCAACCTCCCCTTTCATCCACTCCCACATCCCCGATCACTTATCTCCGACGCCAGGATGGCCTCTGCAGCCTCTGAAGAAGAGGAAGAGAACAACATGAATAAAGTGCTAGTTATCCCAAAGTTCCACCCAGTGTGGAATTATCCCATACCAGTGATAAAATAATTCCAAAGAGAAAATGAACTTATTACAGTATATTATACCACTGTTATATCTAGATATGATTTAATGTTATTTGTTATAATTTTATAGATTATTAATACTGTTATTTTCATCTATTGTCGTTATTCCAATGCATTTCTTGTTACTATTATCATTATTTATCATTGTTATCCCTCCACATCTTTGCTATGCCTTATTATTAAACTTATTGTAATTTGAAAAGAGTCAGGCCGCCTTCGGAAGGTTTTCTGGGTTTCCCTTCCGGCCTTGGGCAAATGCCAGGCAACGCCATCCCGGAGTTAGGAAAACAGTTCTGCCAAATGGCTTAAATTAATTATAAATATTGACCAACACATGCTGTCTAACCCGAAGAGGCATTAAGCCTAAACGGGCATTGCCATGGACTGAAGATGATTAAAAGAAATAAAATGTAATATGAATGTAAACATGAAACAGTAAAAGGGAAAATACCATATACTATGCCTATAAAGAACTTTTGAATTGAATTGATTGTGTGATCGATTTAAGCAACCCAATATTCTAGATGCTCTCAAGTAGAGCAGATGGGCAAAGTGAGTGAGAAGAAGGAACTGAGTTAGCCCTCCCCCACTTCGCAGTGAATCTAGGCAAACCAACATATCCTGGCAAGGGATACCCCAAGATCCTTAGGAGCCACTGCCTGCACTGAGCAGGTAACAAATGCCCTTTTATGGGCTAGCAGTTGGGAGGAGTATTGAAAGTTTATTTCAGGGCCAATATGCTAGGGACCTTTTAGCCCTTTTCAGTACTAAAAACCACACAGATGCCCAGGTGTGGTGGGACTGATTCAGGGCCACCCATAACCCAGACACTCTCAAGGAAAGGAGACTGGCAAAGTGAGTGAGAAGAAGGGACTTGGTTAGCCTTCCCCCACTTTGCAACGAACCCAGGAAAACAGACAAACCCAAGCAAATCAACGAATCAAGAGAAACCAATGAATCCACAGTATTTTACTGAAAGTGAGCACGTCAGCAATGCAATCAGACATCAATTACACACACTCAGTACAACAAAATATTCAAAGCTTGCATTAATGATTCACAAATTTTGCTTATAATCAGATTACAATTATTATAAACCAATAAATACACTTTGACTACAAATATTGACACAAACATAAGACCAAGTAGGCAAGTTTGTCGAAAAGATAACGAATTGTACAAAAAATTGGAGTAAAGGTTAAGTTTTTACGAGTCACTTTAAACATTTTGCAAAAGATATCATACCGACAAAGCAGACATGGGCGAATATGTGAATATCAGCAATGCTGTCAGACATCAATTGCACACGTTCAGTACATTCACTGAAGAATGCTGATACCACTTAATAGCCAAACCTTGCATTAATGAATACCAGTGATACATCTACAATCACAAATTTTGCCCAGAAATGCATTCTCTCCATTTATCATACCAAAAGAATAAAATTTTACAAAAAGAAAATTCGATAGAATTCTATAACAATACTGAATGCACATATTTAAAAAAACTTATTTCCAATACATCATTTCTCCCATGAAATTCATTTTTTGTCCAACAAATTAATAATCAATGCACAGAAATTGCAAAATACCTAATAAATTACAAAAATTATCCACAAATAGTGATTCAAAACAATAATAGAATAATAATTCTGCTTCACAACATATTCAATGAAGAACATATGAATAACAAATCAATCTGATATCACATGATATCATTACAACAATAAAGATATACTAATGAAAACCAAGTTCAAATTGACTGAAAAAAATAATTTTTCCCAGGAATGCAGTTTCTCCATCTACCACTGCATAAGTAGAAAATTTTTACAAAATTTAAAGTTTATAGAAATTTATTACAATATTGAAGGTATGTAAATTAACTTATTCCCAATACTCCATTTCTCACATAACAATCACCTTTTTGACTGAAAAAATGAATCATTGCACACAACTGATAAAATACTAGAGAAAGTACAAAAATAATAATCCAAAGCAACTGAAAGATGATAGTCAATATTGTGTAAGTTACTGGTTTATCCTATCCAGCGATTCAATCTGAATGTGTGAAAGACTGCGAAAATTTTCCAGTCCTGGTGAAAAAACATCCTATGTGAAAGAGCCTTAACCTCGAATCATGTTATTAGCCCATATTCCTTTGACGGACCTGTCAACAGTGCATCATATCTGTAAATGTTGAAGAATTATAGTAGAGCTGACAGATGGATCATGTAAGAAGTGTGGTTTCAGCAAGATGGTACACCAGCCCATTTCGTGCTAAATGCTCAAGACTTTCTCAAAAAAGCATTCCCAGACGAGTGGATTGGTTGGGTTTCTGCAACATCTCCATCCCCACTATCATTGCCTTCACACAGTCCCAACTTGACCACACCCAATAACACCCTGTGGAGTATCATAAAAGGCAGATGTGGTGACACATGAATCTGTGTCAACCTTGACAGTGACCACACAGACCTGCTGGATCCATAAAATGCTAATACATGTCAGAGAATGTAATGAGTATATCATGAGAATAAATCAAGGGTAGGGTAACTTCTCAGAGAAGCTACATTCCTGCCAAAATCAGGTGGATTTTTCATTAAAATATCATCAAAGAAAGCCCATATGGGCTCTACATGTACATACACATGCAGACTCAAAAATGACATCTTTTACTCCAAATTTGGGACGTACAAGTCCATCTTATAAAACAAGGTAATATTCTTGCTTGATTTGAGTAACACCAATTCAACCTGAGAATTGCAATGGATTTCACTCTACAAAGATCCTATATTCACAACATATTTTCCAGCCAAATAATTAATAAAAAAACAATATTGAAAAGAAGTTTCCTCACAACTCCTTTGAAAGCCAAATAAAAGAATCTAACAATAATAAAAGGCTACTCCTATCCCTTTGTGGCTCCATCAGTAATGCTATAAAAATGCAAATAACTCAATAATGGAATGAGATTCATTTTTGATATTTGGCAGGAATGATCGATTCACATATTGTAAGATGACGACGAAAAGAACTCTTGAAAAAAATACTAGGTTCGACTCGAAGGCAGGCCTTCACATTTCCCATATGATAACACATAAAAATCAACTTTTTGACTTGCAGGCTTTTATTCTTTTTGAGATCTAAATTAGAAAAAATTAACTTATGATCTTTGTATCTAGCACATTATAAAGTAAAAACTATGACATTTCTTATTCTGTTCATATTTTCCCACCTTCAGTTCGAAATTCCTCATGATAAATATTTAATTCGCATATTTTGGAGAAATCTTGCCATTTAACGGGATGTTGCAATGCCAACCCATTACGTTGTTCAACCTCAAAATCCTATTGTTATTTCAATCCTTATGGGTAAAAGCGTGCTTTGAATGCTCTTACAATTAGTATGAGAGAAAAGTTCTTTTCATAGAACCCAATGTAAACAACATTCATTGGGTAATTTATGAGGAGTACATTTGAATGTAGAATATTAATCATTCGCATAATAAAATTAGGTACTTAGAATCATCGTAGGAATTTGAAACTCAATTGGGTGCTCAATAGAAAATTTCAAAGGCTTCCTTAATTAAGTCAGAGCACCACTCAATGCTGACAAGTACCTCAGCTACAAGCAACATATGTGAACAGATAACTGCATTATATTAGAAACGCAGTCCATGGAAGATTTCATAGATAGCCAAAGTTCAAACAGATGTCGTAAGAGATAAATGGAAAGATTTTTATGTACAAATTGGAGTCAATCTCCTGCCTGAAGTAAATACAACCGAGGTTTTTACGAGCAAGCTCAACTTCATTTAATAACATTCTCACTCTTTCTGGATTAAAGTTTATATTATATTTCACCAAATTACACACATCTATTTTTGACTTATGGTAAAAAATGATGCAAAGGCATTCAATAAAAGACAAAAGATCCCTAATTCTATTCATAGATTGCCAAAATTCCAACACTTCCCAGGAAAACTGACAAACCCAGGCAAACCAAAGAATCAAGTGAAAACAAATCAAAGGTAAGCGAGCTGATCAGTGACAGCGGCAGAGTCCAGTCTATGGAAATGAAAATAAGTATTTCATGCAGGACATTTTACTCTCAGTGAACATAGACTCAAAGTGAGCATAACTCTAAGAAAGCATGTCAGCAATGCAATCGGACATTTACTACACACGCTCGGTGCATTCATTAAGAAATGCTGGTACAACAAAATATTCAAAGCTTGCATTAATGAATACTGATAATATGTCTACAATAATTCAGTTTCTACATAATCAGATTACAAATTATATAAACGAATAAATACATTTTGACTACAAAAATTGATGTATTTTCTGGCAAAGCAAAATCTTGGGCTAATATCGACAAAAATTAACTCCAACATAAGATCCAACTAGAGAAGTTTGCCAAAAAGAACGAAATTTCACAAAAACTGAAGTAATGGTCATGTTTTTACATGAGTCACTTTAAACAATTTCAAAAATATATCATACCAACAAAATAGACATGGGTGAATATGTGAACATCAGAAATGCAATCGGTCATTTAATACATATGCTCAGTGCATTCTTAGAAGAATGCAGGCACCACCTAATAGTCAAAGCTTGCATTAAAGCATACCAATGATATATCTACAATGATTCACAAATTTTGCCTAGAAACGCATTCTCTCCATTTATCATACCAAAAGAATAAAATTTTACAAAAAGAAAATATGATAGAAGTTTATAACAATACTGAATGTACATATTAAAAAAAAACTTATTTCCAATCCATTGTTTCTCCCATTATATTAATTTTTTGTACAACAAATTAATAACCAATGAACAGAAAATGCAAACAATAATAGAAGAATAATTCTGCATCACGAACTATTCAATATATGAATCACAAATCTATTTGTTATCATATGGTATTATTACAACAACCATAATACTATAATGATAACAAAGTTCAAGTTGACTGACAAAAATAATTTTTCCCAGGAATGCAGTTTCTCCATCTACCATTGCATAAGTTTAACATTTTTACAAAATGTAAATTTTACAGAAATTTATGATTTTGAAGGTACATAAAATAACTTATCTCCAATCCTCCATTTCTCACATAACAATCACCTTTTTCAATGAAAAAATGAATAAGCATAGCACACACATGAAATAGGTACTAGATTAAGTGTAAAATCCAAAATAACTGAAAGATGACAGTCAATATTATGTCAGCTGGAGATGATACCTAACCCACTTCCAATTCTACGCAATAAAGAATTTATGAATCACAAATAAAACTAAAATCACATGATACCATTACAACAAACAGCAAAGAAATACTAATGAACACTTAAGCCCAAGTTTACTGAAATAAATAATTCTCACAAATTCTAAAAAGGGCAGTGACAAATTAAAGGTGTGACTGAGTATTGCACTCGTACATCTACGTTACTTAATTGTTTATAAATGACTTTATAGCAATCAACTCCTACTAGAATGCATACTTCATCCATATACCATTTGTATAGTGCATTCAGTCTAGATATACTGTACCAGAAGCTTAATGGGATTACAATTTTAAAACATTTAATAGACAACAATCTTTTCATGAAAACTACATTGCATAAGAAAGTCAGATTTTACAAGAATAATCCATAAATTTTACAAAAATTGAAATAAATTTTAAAGCATAAAATTAAAATACAATTTCAATCATAAGCATCCCATTCAAATATTGTACAAAAAGCAATTCCTAAAAATTACCTTAAACATCAAATTGAATGCACAAAATGGTAAACATGTCAAAACTTAACAAATCACATCAAAGTTAGCAAGAACAACCAATTGATTGATTACCGAAATGAACAGTATATATTACACAGCATCTCAATAAGCTGATCACATCTTCACACAAAAAAGATATTCCCAGCATTTAGATATCAACAAAATAAAGCTTTGGTTAGTTATGAGAAAAACACGAAAATATAGAAAACATATCCATACAATTATTAAGATGCAACAAAATCTATTAGCTAGTGAAGAACATATGCTTATTCAGCATCAACTGCCTTTCCACACAGACCTCCAACAACATGGTAATAATAAAAATAACCGAAAGAACCCTTAACTGTTAATAGATAATTCAAATAAATCCCTCTTCCATTTGGAAAAACATCCCTTGGACTTGGGACAAAAATCTAAGAACCAATAATCCTTAAAGTACATGAATTGTATTAATTGAAACAGGAAAATGATGCCTGAAGAAGCATCTGTATTTCTGCCATCATGCAGAACTTATGAAGAGTCTGCTCCATTGTCATATCCTGTTCATAAGCCACATTATGAATCCTACTTGCAAAAGTCTCATTTTCTTACCTTCCAAAAATATAACAATTAGAATGTTAACATATTCCCTGATTATGGATTATGTGCTTTTCAGATTGCATTTTTCAAAAAATAATAAAAAGTAAAAATTGAATGACAAAGTAATTATAAACAATGTAAACCACCAACAATATAGTTGATACACTAGCATGGTAATTCACACTGCACTTAGCATCATCATCAGGCGAGTATATATATACTCATAATCAGATTACAAAGATTATAAAAATTACAACAACTAACTAAAACATAAGACCAAGTAGGCAAGTTTGCCAAAAAGATAACGAAATTGCACAAAAAAATGGAATAATGGTCAAGTTTTTAGATGAGTCGCTTTACACAATTTCCAAAAGATATCAAACCAACAAAACAGATGTGGGTGATTATGCAAATATAAGCAATACATTCAGACACCTATTACACACGTTCAGTGCATTCATTGAAGAATGCTGGTACCACATAATATTCCAAGCTTGCATTAAGGCATACTGATGATACATCTACAATAATTCACAAATTTTGCCTGGAAATAGTCTGTCCATCTATCATAGCAAAAGTATAAAATTTTACCAGGAAAATTTATTAGAAGAAACTCCAAAAATTATCCACAAATAATGATTCAAAACAATGCTAGAAGAATAATTCCGAATCACAATCTACTCAATGAAGAATGTTTGAATCACAAATCCAACTGAAATCACATGGCATCATTACACCAAACGATCAAAAAATACCAATTCATTGCTACAATTACTGACATCAGTAGTACAAATTAAACAGCATCTCAATAAGATTATCACATCTCACAAAAAATAATTTTGAACACCTTCATCAAATTATAATAAAGGTCTACCAAACAATATTAACTTAAAGGTCTACCAAACAAGATTAACTGATCTTTATTTTAACATTTTACAAACAAGTTATTTTTTTAACACTAACCCAAGTTTACTGAAATAAATAATTCCCACAAATTCTAAAAAGGGCTATGACACAAATTAAAGGTGTGACTAAGTATTGCACTCATATATTTACATTAACACTTCATCGTTTATAAATGACTTTATAACAATAACTCCTAATTCACTTTCAAAAAGTTATAATTAATAAAAATATCATACTTTGCAAGAATGCATATTTTATCCATAACATTCGTATTATGCATTCAGTCTAGATATCCTGTACCAAAAGCTTAATGGCATTGCAATTTTAAAACATCTGACAGACATAACAAACAATCTTTTCACAAAAATTACATTGCATAAGAAAGTGAGCTTTCACAGGAAGAATCCCATAAATTTGACAAAATATCCAATAAAAAGTATAAAGCGTAAAATTAAAAAACAATTTCAACCATAAGTATCCCATTAAAATATCTTACAGAAAGCCATTCCTTAAAATTACCTTAAATATCAAATTCAATGAAAAATGGTCAAGTTGTCAAAACTTAAAAAAAAAAATACATTAAAATTACCAAGAACAATCAATTGCTTCATTACTGACATCATCTATTTGTCAATCATATAAGGGACCCAATGGATTTTTCCTTCCTTCTCAATCATCACAAAGGGATGCAGAATGCCCAAGTGATGATTATTACGAAGATACAAATCATTTACTTAACACAAACAGATTTCTCCAAATTACATGTGTTAAATAGATATACAAAAAGCACATATGACTATGCCATCGGCGGGATTCGAACCCATGACCCTGGCATTGGGAGTTAGACATATTCCAAAATTTTGTCAGGAGAAGCACCCACTACAAATGTATTTCAAACATTGGCAAAGTAATTCTACTCACATTGATGCATTTCAAACAGTGGCAAAGTAATTCTACTCACATTGCCAAAGAATAAATCCAAGCAATAACATACACACAAATGCAGCCAAAATGAGTATTTACAATGATGATGACTTGGATTAGCCTAACATTAGGTCAAAGACTGAACAAGTCATACAATAAACAAGCTTATTGTCATACATTAGATCTAGTATTAATTTTTCAATTATGCATATTATTGGAGCATCAGAAGAGGCATCTGGAAGAGAGCTCTGCATACCCGCAATTTATCCAACCCGCCCAGCTTGCTCTGCAGCAAGGTTTTTGGTTGGGTAATTAATGCTTCTCTGCATGTACTGGGTGGGTATGGGTATAATGTGCCCGGGTGCATGTGAAGGGCGAGTACGAATACCACTGCCAGTTCCAATGAAAGCTGCCTCTCTGATGTAGGCACAGGAACATTTCAAATGCATCTTTTAGATCCCATCCTCACAACAGCAGTAAAGCATAGGCAGGGGAGCAAATTCCTTTATATTGCTTAATTCTCAATTTGATAATTTCCTCCTCCACTCTTGGATGTCGGTCTAAATTTTCATAGAGACAAAATATTTCCCAACAACACCTTTTTGTAAATGGAGAAGGATGTGCAAATTATCTAGAAAATATCCCAAGGCAATTAAATGGGAATGGACAGAAAATATCATACCCATGCAGTCCTCGAATCTGGACATCAAGATAGGTGTAGGCCTGATAGATTATAAGTTTAGAAAAGTTACTTTTGTGAACAAATGATTTCATTTCAGGCAAAAGGACTGAATTTCAGTGTCGGAGTTTCAACTGCTCAAGACGTGATTAATTAGATAATCTAGCAATAGTTAGGCCCATACCATATATAACCACATCAAATAATACCCCACTACCTGAGACCATACAATTCGGTGGACCAAATCTGCCAAAAAAAAGCAAATTTTGAAACTCTCCCAGTATACTTTAAGTTCATGAGCTAATATAGTTAATGGTTTCAGGCATCACTTGGTGGAATTTCTTCATAATGTAAAATAAAGAGACTTAATTCCACATAAATTTATTTAAAAACGACCTAGGTTTCGCTGCAATGCAACATCGTCAGGTGAATAAATTTAAAGCCTGCAGCAATTTATAGTAATAGGTACAATGGGTGGGTAGGGAGGGTGAGTTGGGGAGAATAAATAAAGGAATTGGAATTGGAAAATTATGCATAGACATGGACTTTTAAAAATGCAGTCATGAAAAACATGAAAAATTGAATTATCAAAGCTTTAAGTAATTGAGATTCAAAGTTATTTTATGCGTGGAATAACCAGTTAATTGCCAAGGTCATCACTCCACACCAATAAAGAGATAGACATGCATTCTAGCCGGCCATTTCCTTCCCAACATCTGTATAACTTGAATTTCTGCAGTACGATCACATCACAAGGTCATCGGGTGCATCATTTCCTCCAATCAGAGGGGAGTTTTATATATTTGAAAACCTACATGGAAAGAAGAAAGTCTATTTTTAGCCATTTTGCAAGATTTATGTTTATTGGGTTATACTTGGGAATCTCTTAAGGCTTGCTTCACTTGCCTATAATTATCAAGCCAATTTAAAATGAACCTACTGAATATTTGAATATTAAGAACATTCTTATTACCTGATTTACACCAAAAGACTACAGGACTGACAAGTTTTTTTAGCAAAATGTAGATGAATGTCCTTTCATTTTTGACAAGCATTTACAGTTAGTATTTAATAAATTTTAATAAAAAAAACTACATCGAATCACAAAACAAATGTTCTCAAAAAGTGCTTAGAATGGAAGTCCCATAAAGAAACATTAATTAAGAGGATTTGCGAAGCAAAAAAGTATGGTCACTACTGCCATATGCAAATATCCAGAGGTTTGGAATCTGTTGTGTTTTCCAGGAGTATAATCCTCTCAGAAAGCTAGTGCTTATTAGAATCAAATAAAACAGTAAAAAGATTACAGAAAACCAACTGAAAGCTAATTATTTACTCATTCCTCCACTGTATATTGCTCAATGAAGTGTTTAGCAGTGTGACATCACCTTGACAAAACCATGCCACTCCTTCCTCCTCTGTGCATCTTGTGCTCTCGCTGGGCAGAAGGCAGCATTTTAGGGACCATGTACTTCACCTTAGGAGCATAAATATTGGAGATATGACTAAAAGACGAGGATTATCTAGGTACATAAATAAATGCATTCACAGTAGTCACCCATAAAAATCAGTTTCCATAACACCAACCCCACGCCTGAACAATTTACTTCTCAATGACAAACATTCACAAATGATTCGACCATGAATGGTTCAGGGGATGTCAAAATGACAGTCCTTTGTATGCCTTTCTGAATGCTTATTTTTTTAAATCATTTGAGATTTTCTAAAAATATTTTATTCAATTTAGGAGATTAGATTTCTTCCTATCCATTAAGCCATGATGATAATTGTTCCTGATAAAAACAGATGGCCAGTAGTGAATATATTATTTATATTGCCTTCGATTAACACAGATGATCCTAATGATGCTGGTAGCACATCAAGTTTGACATCTCAGGTTTAGATGAAAAATAAATGATGAATGAATGAGAGAAAAGGGTTGTGGTATTGTGGCTGTGCATGTTTGCTTCAGCCATGTGTACTTTCTATTTGGCACTAGTAGTACAATTTTTTCACATACGTAATATGAAAAACTCAACAAGTGTGTGCAAATATATATTTAACCCTCAACTGGTAGATTGGGATAAAAATGATCCTCGGTAATTTTTCACACTTGTAAAACGAAGTTGCTAGTGCTGCCATCTGTCTGGTACTTCCTCTACTCTATCATCAGTTGGTTTCCGAACGTTCAGCAAAGTGGTCATGTTATCAGTACTTGTGTTGTTGGTGGTAACAACTTCTGTTTCATCTGCTTGTCATATTGACCCCACCCTACCCTTGAGGTATTTTTTATGAGTTGCCGTAGTTTTTCTTTTTATGGAAGTTATACACGTTAAAAAGTGCCATTGTAACGTCAGCGTTATATATAATCATCTTTCATTATCGTAAATTAAATCTATTGGTGACGTAAGATATTATCACGCACAATTTCTGCAAATTGTCCTTTTCTAAATTATTGCGTACTAACCAAATATAATAATACATAACACCAACAATTAAGTTCATCACAATATCATAGCACAACATATAACTTCTATCTCTAGTCGACGCCGATGCAACATTAACCCAATATAGTGAGTATTGCTCCTGACTATATATTCTTTTCCTCTAAGTTACTGTTCAGCTTTCTTCTACACTTTTGTCAGCTGCCACCATGTTACATTTTTAGTTTATACGATGCAATTTTTGGAGAAACTATTACGACTCACAAGCACGAGATCCATTTCACCTAATCGGTATAGTTCTATAACTCTATAACTATGCACTGTCATGCTTGCAGTGTTGGCAGATGGAAAGAAACTTCCACTGTATGTCATATTCAAAAGGAAAACTTTTCTGAAAAATGAAAAGTTTCCAGCAGGAATTTTAGTAAGGGCACAGGAAAAGGGTTGGATGAGCAATGATCTAGTTTTAGACTGAATAGTGTGGGAATGTCATCCTGGTGCCCTTCTCAATCTCTCCAATATGTTGTTGCTGGACAGTTTTCATGGCCACCTGACTGAAGACATGAATGAACACCTTAAAAAGAGAAAAACTGACCAGGTGATCATTCCGGCAGGAATGACGTCCGTGCTTCAGCCGCTGGATGTCTGCATCAATCGTCCTTTCAAAAATCATATGAAGAGGCAATACACGGAATGGATGGCAGATAATGTTCATGAAACTATGCCGACGGGTAGGATAAAGAAGCCAGGATTGATGCAGATATGCCAATGGATCATCACACCTTGGAAGCTAATTCAAGAGGATGTGATAGTTAAAAGCTTCAAGAAATGCTGCATCACCAATAAATCGGAAGGTAGCAAAGACAGTATTGTTTGGGAAACTAGCAACGAGGAAGGCGTGAGTTCCGCCGGAAAGGTTGATAGCATGAGTGACAAAGATTAAAAGTCCGTATAAAAAGATCTTTCTTACATATATTTATACATTCTTCTGCATTTATAACAATTTGTTTAATACCTAAATCACATATAATTTCTTCTACCACAGGGGAAATCTCGAAATTGACTGGATGGTGACAACTAAACTCACTAATCATCGGCAGTTTTTCGTGTCAAAAAAATTGATGCAGTTGTAAATGGGGTAGATGAATTACATATATGAATACATATATGAATTACATTGAAAATACATGGCAAATGTAGTTCATTCGTCAACATGAAATGACAAATATATATCTAATTTAATAGAAGCACAACCAAGTTTTTTTAACAATATTTAATAATATTATTTAAAAATAAAAATTAACAAAACTTAAGTCAATATTTCTATAATGTCAAAAATAGCAAACATATATGTTTGGCATGCGAAAACAAAATACAAAATGAAATTAGGTGAAAAATGGTTAAATGACATTTACTTTCTAATATAAATATATAAATACTTTAAAGTTTATAAAAGTACAATTGTAGTAATTTTACTATTTTTCAAAAGTCTTCATTTTCTCAGATGTCTCATACACAACCACAAAGTATAAATTAATTAATGTGAGCCAATTAGTGAATAAAAATTTAAGTGTTCACTATCAATAATATTGCATATGGAGAAAGTTAAAGAGCACAAGTTTTTTTCCTCACATCAGAAAATATAGGTATTGGTTAAAATTTGTTGAGTGAGGAACAGAAACATGAAAAAAACTGTCAATTGTTGCATGAAAAACTAATTCACCAAATCAGCAAAAATATTTTCCACACAAGGAGATATACATCACAGATGCTCGTATCAGACCGCCTTGCGCCATCTAAGAAAAAGCGTCATTAATCAAAAACAGTCAAAACAATACTAGAAATTTTTACCTAAACACCTTCCACACGTGTCATTCCAGCGAATGGGGGTTGAGGTAGAAATCTACCTCGTGCGAGTACCGGAGGGTTAAGTTTTTTGCCCCTCTGTGAAGGAGTACCTCATCAAGAATAAGCTGGAGTTGAAGGCCCTTTTACTTCTGGACAATGTACCAGGCCATGACCCTGAACTTGCTAACTCTTTGACTGTCAAGTTTCCTATTGTCCAAGTCTAGTTTCTTCCACCAAACACCACATCTCTCATCCAGCATATGGACCAGCAGGTCATAGCAAACTTCAAGAGGCTGTACACCAAGAAAGGTTTTCGCAAATGCCATGAAACCACTGAAGGTCCAGAGGGAATTTCATTGAAAGAGTTTTGGAAGACAAAATTCAACCTTTTTTCAAGGGTATAACATGCATTGTTTCTGCATGGTAAGAAATTTCTATGAGGTGCTTGAACGCTGCCTGGAAGACACTCTGGCCAGGAATTCAACAAGACTTAGAAGGCTTTGACAATGTTGGAGAAGTCTACAGGGAGAGTTTCACTTGGGAATGCAATAGGATTTGAGCTGAAAACAGAAGATGTTGAAGAACCTCTTGAATCCCATAACAGAGAGCTGACCACCGAGGATCTACAAGAGTTGGACAGGTTCCTTGAAAAGGAGAAGAAACAGGGAGAGAAAGCTCACATCATTTCTTCTGCCCATCTTATAAGTCTTCTAAATTCTTGGGAGAACGTGAGGAAATTGATGGCCTACCATCCAGACATTGAGCAAACTGAACTTGGCCTCTGACATTTTGAGGACAAACACATGTCCTACTTCAAGAAGTTGCAAATGGAGAGAAGAAAATCAGCCCAGCAATCAACTCTAGACAATTTCTTCAGGAAGAGACCAAAAGTGAAGACAACATCAGAAGCCAGCCCATCTAATACTTCCTCAATTTCTACTGATCCTTCAACCTGTTTCACCCCAGAACCCAAGGAGGTTCTAATGGAAGGAGACTCTCCTTCCAAAGAGTAACTCTTCCTTACCTTAATCTCTCCATCGACCACCATAAGCCAACCTTCTTCTTTGTTAAAGGTAAGAATTATAATTTAGTGTGTTTATTAATTTGGTTTACATTGTTTAAACATTTGTGATTTATGTACTTGTTATGGTTTAAATTCTTTAATTTTGTGTAAAAAACCTAGGAAAAAGATAACTTTCTAGGCTCCATTCATCACTTATGCCTTTTAACTTGTAAATCCCAGCTTCAGCTACCAAAAATTTCGGCTAACATAGCTCGGCACAGAATGCATTAACTACATTAACCGAGACCCTACTTTATATAAAAAATGAATTACTGCTAATTTTGAGACAATACGGAATTTCTGTTAACTTGAAGAATTATAACTTGGTCAGGGACTGTGGGCCAAAATGTTAAAGCTGCCTCGAAAATTTTCAATCAAGTGAATTAATAAACAACGTTTAGATATTTCTAACTCTATCTAATAAAGAAAATCAGCAAAGTCATTAAGTTTCTGCTTTCCTTCACCCCATGCAAAAATGTTTGAAATCATTAAAAACTGAAGAAAAGCACAAAATTTATGTGATGCCATCTCTTAGAGTATGCTAGGAGAGCAACCGATCAAAAGGTATAAAACCCCCGACACCTTTGTTCAATTTATGGAAACAGAAGATTTTGCTTAAGACGAACTGACTGCATATACTGATTTAAAAATATCTGATGCCATTCTTAACCCTTTAACTGCTGTGGTATGCATAAATGCGTTAAATTTTTTTGTGCCTTCAGTACAACTCACACATTATATCACAAGCCATAAATCATCCTCGAGTTTATATATCTTCTCCTTCTACATTTCAATTAAAAAGATTTATCTGGCATAAAAAGATGCAAAAATCATGCATAGACATGGACTATTAAAAATGTAGTCATGAAAAATACGAAAAATTGAATTTGCAAAGCAATAAAAGGAAAAATTCAACAAACTATATGGAACTCACAAAACTTCAGCGCCAAGGACAAGAAAATGAATTCAAAACCTTTTATCTTATCCACCCAACAAGGAGTAATTCAGATATAATTTTTCACATTTTGAATCATTCCATACAGTAATGTATCTCAATCTTTTCGGAGCCGCAGACACCCTACAAAGTCTCACAATTTATGCTGACCCCCTCCCCATGTAAAGTTCATATATTTTTCATTTGGTCTCGTTTTTTCAATTTGAAATATTAATTAAAGCTGTGTGCAGGATCAAACAAGTTATAGAAATAAATAAAGGCCTTGTCTTACTCAACTGCAGATCTCCGAGAAATCATGCATGGACCCCTAGAGAAACTCAGCTTTAAATAATTGAGATTCAAGATTATTTTATGCATGGAATAACCAGTCCACTCCACACCAATAAAGAGATAGACACGCATTCTAGCCATCCATTTCCTTCCCAATGTCTACTGTTTTCCTTGAATTTCAGCAATATGATCACATCACAAGGTCATCTGGTCCATCACTTACTCCAATCAGAGGCGAGTTCTGTATATTTGAAAACCTGTATGGAAAGAAGAAAATGTCTATTTTTAGCCATTTTTAGGTTATACTTGGGGATCTGTTAAGGCTTGCTTCACTTGCCTATATTTTTCAAGCCAATTTAACATGAACTTAATGAATATTTGAATATTAAGAACATTTTTATTTCTTCATTTACACCAAAAGATAAGAGAACTGACATGTTTTATTGCAAAATGTAGACGAATATATCCTTTCATTTTTGAAAAGCACTTACATTTAGTACTTAACAGATTTTAATAAAAGAATGACAGCCAATCACAAAACAACTGTTCTCAAAAAGTGGTTGGAATGGAAGTCTCATAAAGAAACATTAATTAATGGGGTTTGTGAATCAAAAACATTTGGTAACTACTGCCATAAGCAAATATCCAGAGGTTTCAAATCTATGGTGTTTTCCAGGAGTATAATCCTCTCAGAAAGCAAGTGTCTACTCGAATCCATATATACAACAGTAAAAAGATTACAGAGATCCAACTTAAAGCTAATTATTTACTCATTCCTCCGTTGTATGCTGCACCACCACCTCCCCCATCATTGCTCGATGAAGTGTTTAGCTGTGTGATGTCACCTTGACAAAACCATGGCACTCCTTCTCCCTCTGTACATCATCTACTCTCGTTGGGCAGAAGGCAGCATTCTAGAGACCATGTACTTCACCTTAGGAGCATTAATATTGGAGATATGAGAAATTAAAAGAAGAGGGTTATCTAGGTACATAAATAAATGCTTTCACAGTAGTCACTCACAAAAATCAGTCTCCATAACACCAACCCCATGCCTGAACGAATTACTTCTCAACGACAAACATTCACAAAGACAGAGTATGATTCGACCGTGAACGGTTCAGGGGATGGCAAAACGGCAGTCCTTTGTATGCCTTTCTGAATGCTATTTTTTAAAAATAATTTGAGATTTTCTAAAAATATTTTATTCAATTTTAGAGATAAGATTTCATCTTATCCATTAAGTCATGACCATAACTGTTCCTGGCAGAAAAACAAACGACCAGTCGTGAATATATTATTTATATTATCTGTGACCTGCGATTAACATACAATCCTAATGAGGCGGGTATCAAAGTGGTTTTGGTGAAAAATAAATGAGTGAATGAGAGAAAAGGCTAAGGGTTGTTGTATTGTGGCCGTGCGCATTTGCTTCAGTCATGGGTATTACTATTTGGTGCGAGTATTGTAAACCACATAGAAATTAAAATAAAAACAGTATATTTTGTCTTATTATTTTGCGTGCGTAATACAGAAAACTCCACAGGTGTACAAAAATATATATTTAACAAAACTACTTAAATGCGCCGCTATCACTTATAAAGGTACGTTATTGTAAAATCTACGGATGCAACCTTCACGTGGTGGAACTTCATATTCAGGAATCGATGACTGTGTTAGTCGAAACCGGTAGTCCGTTCTGTTATAAAAGTGGATTCTTTACAAAGTACTACATTCATTTTTCTCTACAATATTATTGTATTAAATCTATAATAGGTGAAGTCATATTATCAGGCACAATTTCAGCGAATTGTTCTTTTCTAAATTGTCGCGTACTAACCAAATATAATACATAACACCAACAATTAATTTCATCACAATATCATAGCACCAAAAATAACTTTTACCTCTAGTAGATGCCGATGCAACACAAATCCAATATAGTAACCAATAGTAACGCTCCAGAATATATATCCGCTTAAGTTTACAATGTATTCCCCGGATCTTATCCTGTTGTTTGCATGTGTGTGAAGTTATATACGATATATATCGCACAAATACGATATAGAAATAAAAAAGAAGCATCTAATGTTTTTTTCCAACCTTACGGAAATTAACTAAAAACCGTATAACTACCCGAGTGTAGTTGTATGGAAAAGGCGTTGTGGCTGACAGAACAGAAATGTATAGCTTATAAAGGGATTGTAATCTGCAAAATGTCATTTTATAAATTTTGGGAAATATAGGCGATTCGAAGACGTAAAGGACATCAGGAAATTTAAAATATATCGTAAGTAATCAATTATTTAATGGGCATTTATGATGAAGATGCGTAGGAAAAAAATAAATGTTTCTTGTATCCCGATTTATCTTCAATCAAGGGCTGAAAAAGGAACGGAATATTAAGAAACTAAATGGTGTTGAATATTCGTAATGAAAGGTATTGTCTTTTCTTAATCTGTGTATGTGCGTCACTATTGCGTTCTAGTTGTTAAACATTTCTAGTTTTAATATCCAATTAGTTATCACCAAATCGGTTGTTTTTTAGGTAGTTATTTTTGAAGGAATGAAAGAGGATATGCAATTAGCTGTAATTAACCATAGATTTCTACGTAATTTACCTATCAGGTTTACAATATCCAATGTTTTGGTGTCATCATCAGGCCAGCGAAAAATTGAGCCATGTCATCGTAGTTAATGTTCGTAAACGAATAAACTACGAAAGGTAAGAGATCAAAATTAATAACAGTACTTATTGATTAATTTAGTAGAGTTTTGGTATAATTTTTAAATATCTGAAACTTAACATACATTATTTTAAAAATATTTTTGATACGCTACCTGCTGAACTATACGGTCGACGAGATGTAGGTAATATGCTGTCGCTGTGAATATAGAGCATCATATTTAATTTGTGCTGGCATGAGAATTTATCAACCCCCGCAGTTTTTCTGTTACGTCGAATTATCTAAAACTCCGAAAATCGCGCGAGGCAGGCGCCTTGACTATTAAATTTTTTTCTGATAATAATAAAAACATTAGCGTAGTGATTTTTACAGAGGTATTTGAATATAACATAATACGTTTATTGATATGGTGTTTTGGCAAGGATCTGTGACAAAAAAAATGAAATTTAACGGAGATGTCGATTGCGCTACCGACGACACTAGTGCATCGGCAAAACAATCTGCAATGCCGTTCTTGAATTATTATAGGATTGACAAGTGGATAAATATAACCAAAAACCAGGGATTAAAAAAACCTATCCTATAGATTACTGAATCGCAATTGGTCGATAATTTTTAACATCTGACATCCCAGATTTGAACACTGGCACCACATGACTCAATATGGTAGGTTACTACGTTTCAAAATAAGTGAAAGAATACCATCAGGGCCAGAAACATTGCTTACTAATCAGAAAACGAATTTGCTATGGTATCAGGTTTATCAGCAGTTGTATTCATATTTATTCATTCAAAGATTTTCATTTCACAAACAAAGATCATCTACCATCAATAAAACCAACAACAATAATGCCCAGAAATAAAAAACAATCCAAAAGTGACCACAGCAGACCCTAATTTTAATCCCCCAAACTTATCTCTCCTATCCCCTGTGCCTTTCAGTTCAAGAAATGAAACACATAATCACAATTGATTAGGGAACAAATTTAAAATCTTGCACTTAAATGTACATTGTCTAAAGCAGTGTTTCTCAAGCGGTGCTCCGCAAACATGAGGTAGGTGCTCCGCAAGCATGAGGCAGGTGCTCCGCAAGCCTCTTAAAAAATTAAAGTGAAAAGTCCAATTATTGGAAATGTAATATTAAATTGTTTATTGGAACGAAGTGTAAAGAATTTTGTCTATCACGTTACGATAATCGCAACATTGCTTTGATTATAAAATCTACTTGTTCTGCCTTTTCTTTCCGAATATGTACTACCTCGTTTTCTTACCCATCCCCAACCTCTTCCAACTTTCTGCCTCCCCTTTCCTACTCTCCAATACCCTCCCTTCCCCGTCTAACTTTGTTTACTTAGAAGCATATTCACTCCCTTTATTCCTCTCTCCAATTCACGGACCTTCTCCTTCCACATTGTATACATAAAAGAACATTTTATTGCCCGCCAACCAACCTCTCCTTCACCATTCCACCTCCCCTCTCCTACTCACCGATTCCCTTCCTCCCCCTCGGTGTAACATTTGCTATAGATTCTATATACTTGCATCTGATGATGCCAGGCCTCTGTTGTTGACTGAGGACTCTTCCACTGCCTCCCTCCACTCGCCTTCCAAAATCGACTCGGAGACATAGTTACATCTCACGGACTATAGTTTAATTACGTTGTGCCCGCAATCCACGAAACAAGCCCGGCACTGCATGTGGGCGGCCATTTGCCCTATGTTCCATCGTAGTTGTTTGTATATTAGTTTTTTCGTTTACCAATGTGTAATATTTAAATGCGTTGGTGAGTGGTTGTGAAAAGTGTATTCTACATATTTTGTCGAATTTTGGCAGTACGTGACTAGACTTTTGCGTTAAGAAAATGATGTTTAAATGTAATATATTTCTATTTATTCTGATAAAATTACGTCTGCTTGGTACCCATAGGATAAAATGAGTAAACAGACCAGATTGACTTTTTTATGAAAAATTCCGGAGTGAGTGAAACAAATGTTGAAGCGATTCCATCTACTTCCATGAGAGACAATGCCGGTAATAGATCATGTGACTCACCTTCACAGTCAGATCGGAAAAAGCAGAAAGTGGTAGTACATCGAAAGTATGATCCTGATTACATTAAATACGGTTTCACATGTCAAGGCAGTAGTCCAGTGTGTTATTTGTTCTGAGGTTTTGTCAAATAGCCCCATGTTTCCAGCAAAATTAAAAATACATCTTGATAAAAAACACCAGCAGTATCAATATAAGCCAGTCGAGTATTTTAAAAGAAGAGAAAATGAATTTAAAAGCCAGAGGGGATTAATTAGTTACATACCGGCCTCGGTGGTGGCAGGGTAACGTCCTCGCCTGCCAATCCGAAGGTCGCGGGTTCGAATCCCGCCTAGGTGGGTTTTTCTTCACCTAGGGCATGGATGTTTGTGATAGTCCTTGTTATTATGGTAATGAGCCCCTTTTAAAAAGGCCGATTACGGTTGTTTAGGGGCCGCATGAGAATAAATAAAAATAATAAAAATAAAATATGCAAAGTAACTGACTCAGTGCTTAATGCATCGATCTTAATTTCACTCCGAAAACCAGAAAGCCTTTCACCATAGGAAAAAGTTTAATCATGCCTTGCTTAGTAGACGCATGCAAGACGATTTTGGGAGAGAAGGCTGCAAAAAAATTAGACAAATACCTCTCTCCAACGATATGATTGCGAGATGTATCGCAATGATGAATGAAGATCTTCATCAGCAACTGTTAGAGAAAGTGAAAAAAGCTAGAACCTTCGCTCTTCAATTGGACGAATCAACAGATATTGCCAACAAAGCTATAATAATTATGTACATTCGATATATTGATTGGGACAGTGAAGTGATTGAAGAAGAATTCATGAACCGTTTTTAATTGCCACACCGTTCAACTGGGTCCGAAATATTCAAGGTAATATCTGAATATTTCTCCAGCAAAGATATCGACATTTCAAATTCTGTTTTGATTTGTACTGACGGTGCAGCAAATATGACAGGTGTACATGCAGGATTGGTTGCAAAATTTAAAGTAGTGGTGCCAAAAATTCAAATTACACATTGTATTATTCACCGAGAATTATTAGCATGTAAAAAGTTAAGCTCAGAGTTAAATGAAGTGTTAGAAATATCCATCAAAACAGTAAATTTAATAAAATCCAGTGCATTTAACTGCCGATTGTTTGGAATACTATGCGATGAAATGCACATTCCACACTATTATTGCATGCAGAAGTTCGCTGGCTGTCCAAAGGTCGAGTGTTAAAAAGATTGTGTGAACTTAGGAAGTATGTAGTTTGTTTTCTGTCTGAGAAAAATTCAGATCTTGTGAAGTACTACAAGGATATTAATTGGTACTTGAAACTTTGTTATCTTGCAGACATTTTTCAGAATTTGAATGAGTTAAATTTATCACTACAAGGACCATTGAAAAATGTTTTTCACATGTATAGTAAAATAGAATGGTTTAAAAAGAAATTAAAGTTATGGGTTAACAGAGCCAAAGACAACTACTTTGATATGTTTTCTGGATTAACAGAGCTTCTGAATGAAGTTAAAGATAGAAACAATGAAGAATTTAATTTTGCAGAACTTCAATCGATCATTGTTAATCACTCGGATACATTTAGTGATGAATTTGATAAATATTTTCCTTTAAACAAAGATCCAAGAGTAGGTTCTTTGTGGGTATTAGATCCATTTAATGATAATCAAAGAAATAACTTATCACTAGAAGAAGAAGAAGAGTTACTAGCTGATCTTTCCTCAGACTGCGCATTAAAAATTTTAAAGAAGGATTTTCCTCATGAAACTTTTTGGATTAAAGCTTTCATTGAATTTCCACAGCTAATGTAAGTGAAAAAGCGCTGAAAGTCCTTCCTCCTTTTTCATAGACTTTTCTATGTGAAAGTGGTTTTTCTGTAGTTACTGAAACAAAAAGCAAGCTGAGAAATCGTTTGGACATCACTTCAGCATTAAGACTAGCTCTATCCAAACTTAGCCGATAGATGTACTCTGTTCGAACATGCAGGCCCAAATATCCCATTAAGTAGGTATGGATAAACCATGTACGGATTTAAAAAATCAAATTATCAATTTTCTACTAAATTTTAATGTTACTTTTTATTGTTCTGTAATTATAATATTGTTTATTCGTTTTTTGTGTTTTTGGTAAGGTTACTTAATTTTTTTAACGTTTCCTTTATTTTTACGGTAATATTTTGCTTCGACATCGAGTTTTAGGAATAATTACTATTTTGGATTTTTCTTTCATTATTTCTATTTGTTGGAATACCTTTATGTTAATTTACCTAGTTTGTAATACTAAGTTTGTAGTATTTTCTGCTTTTACAATTAAAGGACTTGCTACAATGTTTTATTTGTTTTATGTAATAATTTAATTACGGTACTAGCTATCGAGCCACTCTGGCTTTTATAGACCATAGGTTTCTGTGCTGAGGAATACATTTTTCCAAAATAATTTACAGGTATTATCTGTGTAAAAATAAGTAAGAACTTATTTATTTCATTTAGTGGATCGTTTTCATGACAATGTAATATTCATGTACTGTAAAATGTAAAAAAGTATATGCATATATACGTACAGTGCCTTACTTAATTACAGCAACAATTCAGATACCCTTGACTACAAAATGTTTTTGTCTAAAATTTGCCAAAATTTCTTTTTAATAATGAATTTGTGGAACGATTCGATGCATATTTGAAACTCAATGGCCGCGAAATGAATCTCCATTCTTTCAGGCGTCGTTTGGTTCTAGTGCCGTTTTCATAGAGGGATTCTAAGTGATTTTAAAATGCGAATGAAAAATATGCTGCATCGCATTTGCTCCCATTTAATTTTATGTCAACTTATAGGGAGAGGGGAGGGTTTTGATTTTATATAATAATATAATATAAGCATATTCACTCCCTTTATTCCTCTCTCCAATTCACGGACCTTCTCCTTCCACATTGTATACATAAAAGAACATTTTATTGCCCGCCAACCAACCTCTCCTTCACCATTCCACCTCCCCTCTCCTACTCACCGATTCCCTTCCTCCCCCTCGGTGTAACATTTGCTATAGATTCTATATACTTGCATCTGATGATGCCAGGCCTCTGTTAATGACTGCGGACTCTTCCACTGCCTCCCTCCACTCACCTTCCAAAATCGACTCGAAGAAATAGTTACATCTCACGGACTATAGTTTAATTACGTTTAAATTTATGTTTTAAAATTTTAGACATCCCCTTATTCAAGATCTCGTATTTAATATCTGCTATCGAATGCACTCATAGGAATAACGTGTGTGCGAGAGGATGCCCCATAACAAAGGAAGGATTCTTTAGTAACATAAAACCAAACAAATTATGAAAAGGGAGGGTTGCGAGACACGGTAAAAAAATACAATAGTAAACAAAAACTCCTTCACAGTAAATAGGAAGAGAATATTCACACTCACGCTGCAGGTTGCTGGTAAACACCGTCGCAGAACCTAAGTCAAAAGTAGACACGCAGAAACATACAAAAGCCACTCACACAGTAAATTCTAACAAAAAATTAAAACTAGCCACCGATGTTTGAACAGCTAAGCAGTAATTTTCAGTATTGACAGCTTAGCTTAGATTATATTAGAGCTATGTATATGGTGTTAAGTTGAACTGTAGCTATAAAAACATGAACAGAATAAGAAACTTTTTAATGTTTTCTTTAAAATGGTTCATATCCGAAGATCTTAGGTCAATTCTTTCTGATTTAGAACTCAAAAAGAATAAAAGCCTGAACGGAGCCGGTGTAATAACTTTTGAGGCCGCCCACATTTTTTTTCCTACAAGTTGTTCCAATCATGCCCATCACGTGACCTCAGCTTGTGAGACGGTGGAGACAGGCGGAACTTTATCTACTCTCTATTCCGTATGAATTTCCTGATGTTTATTTCTGTGAGTTGGACGGAGATGGATGGAGATTCCTCAAGAGGTGAATCTGTGCCCTACGGTCTTTGTTACAACTTTTATTATCTTCATCTACATGTTACCCTGCAATTCAGATAATTGGTGGGTGGCAGGGTGTGCAATGCACCAAAACCTACCTAAAGATTGTCTATCGCAGGTTGAAAATTTCTATTGTGATCTCGTATTGTCCTTGGAAAGAACGAGCCTAGATAACGCTCCGTCCTACAATCGATCTCACGTTTCTACCTATATATGTTGGTGCTTCAATTATTCCTACAACCTCCTCTTTTAGACATTCCGATCTATATTTCTCCAGAAGTCTCAACCTTGAGTTCAATCTTCGGCCCTCCAATGGTGCCCAGTTCAAATCACTCAATAATGAGGTGTCGCATATGGTTCGCTGATGGTTCTCCTGGTTTTTCATTTCTTTATATAGAAAGGTATCAGCGGCGAAAGTCTAATTTCACTACGAACTACCGAACAGATATCATTTACAAAAATTAAGAACAGTAGAGGGCCCAATACACTTCCCTGAGGAACACCCGATGCAACTTTGACGGGGGACGAATATTTCCCATCGATGACAACTATCTGTTCTCTATTCGAGAAGAAGTCTCTCACCCATCAGACAACTTTCGGATTGATACTATATTGTCCTAACTTCGCAATCGCATCGACCTGAGTATTTTTCTCTCCGCATCGCAACAAATCGTCCCCGAACAGGCCGAGCTGCGTTTCGCATGATCTACCTCTCCAGAATACGTGCTGGAATCCTCTAAGCAATGAGTGACTATCTAAATAGCGCATAACAGCTAAAGGCTATCTGCTCAAGTATCTTGCACGATAATAAAGTTAAGGGAATCGGTCTATAATTTACGGGATTCTTTTTGTCGCCGCCCTTATGGACAGACGTAACTTGTCCCATCTTCCAATCTTTAGGAACGACACCTTCCGTAATGGATTCCTCGAATATAATTTTCAAATACGGCGCGATTTCATAAGCTATCTCTTTCAATACTCGTGCGGGTATTTCCTCCGGCCCAGGAGATTTATTTGGTTTAACTGAATGAAGTTGGAGCGCGATACCATTTTCCGAAAATATCAAATCTTCCATCGAGTCGTCCTAATGCAAACGAAGAGGGGTTTCACATGCATCGTCATTAGGAGTAAAAGCTTTCTGAAAGTGTTGATTGAATAGGTTTGCTTTCGCCGAACTATCTTGAACTACATTTCCCGTTTCCGATTTCAGTGACGCAATAGTGAACTTCTCTGACGTAAGACCAAAATGCTTTCGGTCTCTCTTTCAAGTTATCCTGTAAAATCTTGTTTTTGTAATTGTTAAACGCATTACGCATTGATACTCTGGCTATGGAACGCGCCTCATTGTATTGCTGCCTTAACGTTGCAATCTGTTCGACCGTAGCTGTTGAGGATGTGTTATTTACGCGAGAATGGAGTTTTCTTTGCCGTCGGAGAGTGCTCCTAACTTCCGGGCTGTACCATCTAGGTCTAGTCTTTGGGGGTTACGATTGACCCCATTCTTCCAAATCAATATCCCATAAGAAAATCATACCTTACGGCCGGAGAGTATTCAATTGAATAGGTCGATTCAGATATAATCCATTATAGACATTTATAACTTTTTACTTAATGATCGGATTTACGTTAAATTTTCGGAGTATCAATGCCTTAGTGCGTTATTTATAACTTATTTTTTACAATTACAGTTCAGTAGGTTTATTCATTATCGCAGAAAAAAGAATAACAGTTTATATCACAAAAATATTTAACTATTAATCACAGTTTTTAGTGTTAGAATAGTTTCGACGCAATTCTACTACATTCAAATAATAATAAAGTTATCTGTAAGCATTCGACTAGCCGCTTTGTTCTCCTTACGACGCAGTCGGTGAGTTCCCCTCCCCACTTTCTTTATCTCTTCCAAACACAGATGGTTTGGCATTCGAGAACTGTTTACGAATAACATCGCATGGATAGGATATCTGAGAACGAGAATGAAATATCTGGCACGTACTCCTTTTCTCACGATGCCTTAGTGCTGATGTGAAGTTCGTCTTAGCATTAGCTGGGCTTTTGAATGTCATCTCACCGACAAAGGGAAACACTGAGTTATTTAGTTAGATATTTTTGACATTAACGTAAAACTATATAGAATAGCAAATTATTTTAATAACCTTAATAGTCCAATTTTGTGTGATAATTCAAGAAGCATCCAAACATAATTAAACGTCACGCTCTCTGCAACAGTAGGAACACCGTATCCTTCTTTTTTCTATGATTAGTGCACGCAACACATCTCCTTTGTGGCCTCGATTTCCTCCCCGTTGGCTGTACTTCTCTAATGTCTTTCTTTGAGTCTCGGAACCGTGTTATCTGTTGATTGTCGACCAGGCACATTTCCTTTCGCTGCAATTGCATATTTGGCAAAGATTACTTCCATTAACAGAATTCGGTATGACAAATGGTCCACTTTTTCCCCGGTATTTTCACTATACATATATAATTAATGATTTTGATTAGGCTGGAATGTACCCTTCGGCGGACTTCGAGACGCTGTGGGTGGCGAAACACCCGAGGATAATGGATTCTCGCGAGAATATTCTCTTCTGGTCATGAGGAGTTTATTGGATTGCGTGAGTAAGTCGTCCAACTCGGCTAGATTATTAGGCCTCCCGACGAAAAGAAATGTAGACTGGGTCAGGGGATTAATACCGTCGAGTACGAGTTCCACAATCTCTAACTCTGAATAATTCAGACATAATACCGCGATTGCCGCCTTGACGGACTGGAAAAACATCAGCGGTGACTCGTCTGGAGATTGGAATCTTTTGACTTTAAGCGAGACGAGGCGCTCGAATTCTCTCTTCGAGAAAAACGTCTCCCAGACTTTCGAAATGACCTGCTCACAAGAAAGATTCCGTGAAATAGCATTAAACCAGAAATCCCTTAGCGTAACCGGGATTTTAGTAAGGGCGAGAATGAGAAGATAATTATCCGCGACGAACTTAGTTCGCGAACGTAACGTAATTCAGACAAAAATGCGAAGGTGGCTTCGGCTGAAAGCTCTACAAAGGGAGGAAACTTAGAAAAAAGACCATTAACCACTTGAGTAAGATCAGACGGTGAAGGGGAGGAAATTGGAGCGGGTGGATTTTGATTCGACCCGTCCACTGCGCAAGAGCGCATTTTTTCAGCACTATCTGAAGCGGTGGTAGAATACTGTTTTTCGTAAGCACCCTTAGACGTTTCCATTGTGGAAATGAAACAGCACGAAACCCAAGAACAAAGTGAAATATACAAGACAAGTTTATAAAAATGAACTTTAGATTACAAGAGTACGAAATACACGAATAAACAATAACGAACCTATGTTCGGATCTCGGTGGGACCTCCAATAATGAGACGAAACTGTCTCATTTTACATTATTCTCTCGTAATACTAAAAGTACTTTAAAAAAGTTAAACGATACGATACCCTCGGTGACACTGCTGCTGCCGACCACAAATCAAATAGCATAATACACTGGATAAATGTCACGAAATGTGCTAACAATTATATTGCAGTGACATAATACAAAGCACAAATATAGTACAATACTTAGTAGAAATGTCCACTTGAGGAATTACAAATGATATGGAAAAGGGTTCGACTCGCAGATAACCTTTCCACAGGTGCGTTCGCTCCGCTGTCTTCGCTCTCTCTCCTCGTCCTCTCTCTCTCTCCCCCTCCTTCACTGCCTCTGCTCATGGCGACGTTGTCGGCTCGCAACTAATGCAGTTCGCAGTGAGGTGCCGGTAGATTGTTTGTTTGAGTGCCCAGTCAATTCGCCTCTCTTACAGCACAATGGGTATCTCAGAGGTAGTGCAATGAATAACCGGGGAGGGAGGAGGGAAACCCGGTGCCGGCATTTGCCTGCTCTTACGAAGAACACCAGGGGGGCCAACGGCTTAACGTCCCTTCCGAAGGACGGAACAGCTGAATTTGCGCGGTCTCCTCAAACCACACGAACAGGGGGCCGGGCGACCTTGGAAAAATCCTACTTGCGCAGGATTCGTACCCGATGACTTTTTCAAGCATCGGGCGAGTAGCAGCCAGCGTTCTAACCACTACACCACCGGCACCCCCACTCAGGTGCCGGTAGATTGCGCTGCACTCGCGAACGCTAATTGGTGCTACCCTCGATCTACTAGTGTCCTCTTCCGGGCTAATGTCTGTTGCTATAAAAGAAGGCTTCCCACGAAAAAGGGTGCGTCGCACACAGGGGTCGTCATTTGCTGGTCATCAGCACTGTGATTTAAAAAACTGTTATCTTGATAAAGTATATTTTTACCTAACTTGTATAAACTAGGATTTTCAAAAATGGTCTTGATGTAAATATGGCTTTTTCTAGTTTTATTAATACTGTGCAATCAATAGTGAATATTCATACTCCCATTATAAAGTATAATTGTAATTCCAAATATCCTAAATGGTTTCTCCAGAATTTCAGATTGCTGTTATTTAAAACATTTTCTCATATAAATTATAAAGATTCCATTCTGCTACAGATTATATAGCTTTTTGTAGACTTAGAACTGAATGTAAAACTCTTACAAGACAGTGTTATAAGAATTATATAGATAATGCTTAATTATAAATATCAATAAATATAAAATTCTTCTTGAACTATGTTAGCTCTTGAAAGAAAACTAATGTTTTGTCTAATGTTTTTAATTATATTCATTCATTCATCTTTATTACTTCCATTGGCCACAAAATGTTACATGGAGCTCGTCAAAAGATACAAACAAGGATATATACCATGCAAAGCATGCAGCACATTTAAAAGAAAAAGAAACTTGTAAATTTCCACTAACAATGTTAATATAAGACTGGTTTCACCTGATGATGTTGTAACATGCAAAACCAGTCGTATATTAAAATTGTTAGTGGAAATTTACAAGTTTCTTTTTCTTTTAAATGGAATCTTTCCAAAAGGTGGAGCCTTCCCAAGTGGACTTTGTCATACAGTACATTTTAATAAAAGGCAATACAATATAAAACATAATAAAATGGAATCTGGGTTAAAAGAAAGAAGAAAACAGATTATCTTGACAGTTTTCAAATATTCTTTTTGCATTATAAAAGGAGAAAGATTTTGGTTTCCTTTTTGAATTCATTTATAGATTGTCAAGTTTTTACATTATTTGGGAGATACTATGTTTACTGCAGTAGCATGGACCCTTTTCAGAGATGGTGCTGTATTGTGTGCATGTTGTTGTGGGCTCTTGTTGTGTAGTTGTGTGTGGATTGATTATGGTAGAGGAGATGGAGGTTTTCTTTAACCCTCAGACTACCAAGGTATTTTGCACCTCAGTCCTATCAAGAGGGGATAACTGAATTTACCCACAAAATTTCTATTGTAAATAAACATTTTTCATCGAAATCGGTGATTACTTTAATTTGTTAGTAATTTAAAGTCATTTCAACTACCCATACTGAAAATTATTTTTATTTAAACAATCTAAATATTTTTTGTTCTGTGAAATTAATTTTATTTTTGCAATTTACTCGATACATCAAATACAAACATTACAATATATTAATACATTAACAAACCAGATGTGTTTTTAATTGAAAATTTCATTGGCTATTTATGAGTTGGTTTGTTGGTCTGGGGGCACATGAAAAAGCCCTGCCAAATTCAAACTGTTGACTAAGGGGTTAGCAGCAAACACTATACTGGTTTGGCTATCACTCTTCCTGCATAATAAATATAATATAATATGTAAATGTAAGACATTCTAAATTACTACTGACTATTTTTCTATTGTTTCCATATGATAAGAATTCTGTAGATTTAACAACTGCCATTCACCTATAGTAGCAAGTACAACATTTAGAAGATAACTATAGGCTTATAAAAAGGCAAACAAGTATATTAATGCTATTGCAGGCTCTTTAAGCCGAAATTTTTTATTTTCTTCAATGAGGAATACTGTTCTGAATAATACCTAGAGGGGTAACTCGGTTACCCCAAAACAATTTTCGATATTTCTCAGAAATTGTTAGATACCTTGTTTTTTTACATGATTATGCTCTTCATACATTAAAAAACAGTTACATAGGAGGATAAAAATCAGAAAATGTTTTTAAGGAAAATATAAAAAAATAAGCGCCTGGGGTAATCTTGTTACCCCCCTTAGTAGTCTGAGGGTTAACAAACATTACTGATTCATAAATAAAGATGCATGGAAGTGTTACTTTGTTTTTCATAAAAATATTCCTAGAAAAGGTTCATTGATTTATGTTAAAGATGAGCATAAGAGCTCTTTTTTGATATATGAAAAGTCTTCAGAGGAAGATTTAGCATGGTGCTACTATATTGAAATAAGGAATTGGGAATGAAAATATTATCAATGGTGGTAGATGATTTAGAATTTATTCTTGTGGGACTAGAGTTGGTAGGGGACAAGTTAAAAGAGGATCTTAAATCTAAAAATAATGATTTTTGCTGATTCTCAACATTGAAGTTAATATTAAAATCACCATAGATGATAATGTTACATTTAGAGAATTTATATGAAGCTAATGTTTTATCAAGGTTAGATAAAAAGGATTTTAAGTCTCCATTTGCTGACCTACAAATAAACAAAGAAATTGAAGGTTTTGTATTTGGCACTTCACAGCAAAACATTGTCTCTTTCTGTGGATATAACTGGTTGATTCTACATGACGTTAGACTTGACATAAATAATACCACAATTTTTTAAAGTTTTTCGAATATGGTGAAACTGGTCTACAGCCTTGTGGACAAACAGCACTTATCTCATTATGTCTTAGCCCAAGTTTTGACAAGAACAGAATGCCTTGTCAAAGTTCTTGTATTTCTAATTGATTGATTTTATTCTTTAGACCAGTGTTTCTCAACCTTTATTAGACCATGGAGCACACCACGATATCCCCTAATTTAGGAGGAGCACCACACCAAATCCTTCTATTATATAAAATCAAAACCCTCCCCTCTCCCTATAGGTTGACATAAAATTAAAAAATCAATCAATCAATCAAAAGCAAGTATATAGAATCTATAGCAAATGTTACACCGAGGGGGAGGAAGGGAATCGGTGAGTAGGAGAGGGGAGGTGGAATGGTGAAGGAGAGGTTGGTTGGCGGGCAATAAAATGTTCTTTTATGTATACAATGTGGAAGGAGAAGGTCCGTGAATTGGAGAGAGGAATTAAGGGAGTGAATATGCTTCTAAGTAAACAAAGTAAGGCGGGGAAGGGAGGGTATTGGAGAGTAGGAAAGGGGAGGCAGAAAGTTGGAAGAGGTTGGGGGATGGGTAAGAAAACGAGGTAGTACATATTCGGAAAGAAAAGGCAGAACAACAGTGGCGGCTCGTAGCTAAAATTAGTTGGGGTGCTGCTCCAGAAAATTTTTAGCCTTTGTTTTAAAATTGTGTAAAAGAAAAAAACATGTATAAAAAGAAAATTTATTCAGGAACTTGATAAAATGTTCAAGAGACATTCACTGAATGCCGCAGTTTTAAAGTCATTAATTATATATGTATAGTGAAAATACCGGGGAAAAAGTGGACCATTTGTCATACCGAATTCTGTTAATGGAAGTAATCTTTGCCAAATATGCAATTGCAGCGAAAGGAAATGTGCCTGGTCGACAATCAACAGATAACACGGTTCCGAGACTCAAAGAAAGACATTAGAGAAGTACAGCCAACGGGGAGGAAATCGAGGCCACAAAGGAGATGTGTTGCGTGCACTAATCATAGAAAAAAGAAGGATACGGTGTTCCTACTGTTGCAGAGAGCGTGACGTTTAATTATGTTTGGATGCTTCTTGAATTATCACACAAAATTGGACTATTAAGGTTATTAAAATAATTTGCTATTCTATATAGTTTTACGTTAATGTCAAAAATATCTAACTAAATAACTCAGTGTTTCCCTTTGTCGGTGAGATGACATTCAAAAGCCCAGCTAATGCTAAGACGAACTTCACATCAGCACTAAGGCATCGTGAGAAAAGGAGTACGTGCCAGATATTTCATTCTCGTTCTCAGATATCCTATCCATGCGATGTTATTCGTAAACAGTTCTCGAATGCCAAACCATCTGTGTTTGGAAGAGATAAAGAAAGTGGGGAGGGGAACTCACCGACTGCGTCGTAAGGAGAACAAAGCGGCTAGTCGAATGCTTACAGATAACTTTATTATTATTTGAATGTAGTAGAATTGCGTCGAAACTATTCTAACACTAAAAACTGTGATTAATAGTTAAATATTTTTGTGATATAAACTGTTATTCTTTTTTCTGCGATAATGAATAAACCTACTGAACTGTAATTGTAAAAAATAAGTTATAAATAACGCACTAAGGCATTGATACTCCGAAAATTTAACGTAAATCCGATCATTAAGTAAAAAGTTATAAATGTCTATAATGGATTATATCTGAATCGACCTATTCAATTGAATACTCTCCGGCCGTAAGGTATGATTTTCTTATGGGATATTGATTTGGAAGAATGGGGTCAATCGTAACCCCCAAAGACTAGACCTAGATGGTACAGCCCGGAAGTTAGGAGCACTCTCCGACGGCAAAGAAAACTCCATTCTCGCGTAAATAACACATCCTCAACAGCTACGGTCGAACAGATTGCAACGTTAAGGCAGCAATACAATGAGGCGCGTTCCATAGCCAGAGTATCAATGCGTAATGCGTTTAACAATTACAAAAACAAGATTTTACAGGATAACTTGAAAGAGAGACCGAAAGCATTTTGGTCTTACGTCAGAGAAGTTCACTATTGCGTCACTGAAATCGGAAACGGGAAATGTAGTTCAAGATAGTTCGGCGAAAGCAAACCTATTCAATCAACACTTTCAGAAAGCTTTTACTCCTAATGACGATGCATGTGAAACCCCTCTTCGTTTGCATTAGGACGACTCGATGGAAGATTTGATATTTTCGGAAAATGGTATCGCGCTCCAACTTCATTCAGTTAAACCAAATAAATCTCCTGGGCCGGAGGAAATACCCGCACGAGTATTGAAAGAGATAGCTTATGAAATCGCGCCGTATTTGAAAATTATATTCGAGGAATCCATTACGGAAGGTGTCGTTCCTAAAGATTGGAAGATGGGACAAGTTACGTCTGTCCATAAGGGCGGCGACAAAAAGAATCCCGTAAATTATAGACCGATTCCCTTAACTTTATTATCGTGCAAGATACTTGAGCAGATAGCCTTTAGCTGTTATGCGCTATTTAGATAGTCACTCATTGCTTAGAGGATTCCAGCACGTATTCTGGAGAGGTAGATCATGCGAAACGCAGCTCGGCCTGTTCGGGGACGATTTGTTGCGATGCGGAGAGAAAAATACTCAGGTCGATGCGATTGCGAAGTTAGGACAATATAGTATCAATCCGAAAGTTGTCTGATGGGTGAGAGACTTCTTCTCGAATAGAGAACAGATAGTTGTCATCGATGGGAAATATTCGTCCCCCGTCAAAGTTGCATCGGGTGTTCCTCAGGGAAGTGTATTGGGCCCTCTACTGTTCTTAATTTTTGTAAATGATATCTGTTCGGTAGTTCGTAGTGAAATTAGACTTTCGCCGCTGATACCTTTCTATATAAAGAAATGAAAAACCAGGAGAACCATCAGCGAACCATATGCGACACCTCATTATTGAGTGATTTGAACTGGGCACCATTGGAGGGCCGAAGATTGAACTCAAGGTTGAGACTTCTGGAGAAATATAGATCGGAATGTCTAAAAGAGGAGGTTGTAGGAATAATTGAAGCACCAACATATATAGGTAGAAACGTGAGATCGATTGTAGGACGGAGCGTTATCTAGGCTCGTTCTTTCCAAGGACAATACGAGATCACAATAGAAATTTTCAACCTGCGATAGACAATCTTTAGGTAGGTTTTGGTGCATTGCACACCCTGCCACCCACCAATTATCTGAATTGCAGGGTAACATGTAGATGAAGATAATAAAAGTTGTAACAAAGACCGTAGGGCACAGATTCACCTCTTGAGGAATCTCCATCCATCTCCGTCCAACTCACAGAAATAAACATCAGGAAATTCATACGGAATAGAGAGTAGATAAAGTTCCGCCTGTCTCCACCGTCTCACAAGCTGAGGTCACGTGATGGGCATGATTGGAACAACTTGTAGGAAAAAAAATGTGGGCGGCCTCAAAAGTTATTACACCGGCTCCGTTCAGGCTTTTATTCTTTTTGAGTTCTAAATCAGAAAGAATTGACCTAAGATCTTCGGATATGAACCATTTTAAAGAAAACATTAAAAAGTTTCTTATTCTGTTCATGTTTTTATAGCTACAGTTCAACTTAACACCATATACATAGCTCTAATATAATCTAAGCTAAGCTGTCAATACTGAAAATTACTGCTTAGCTGTTCAAACATCGGTGGCTAGTTTTAATTTTTTGTTAGAATTTACTGTGTGAGTGGCTTTTGTATGTTTCTGCGTGTCTACTTTTGACTTAGGTTCTGCGACGGTGTTTACCAGCAACCTGCAGCGTGAGTGTGAATATTCTCTTCCTATTTACTGTGAAGGAGTTTTTGTTTACTATTGTATTTTTTTACCGTGTCTCGCAACCCTCCCTTTTCATAATTTGTTTGGTTTTATGTTACTAAAGAATCCTTCCTTTGTTATGGGGCATCCTCTCGCACACACGTTATTCCTATGAGTGCATTCGATAGCAGATATTAAATACGAGATCTTGAATAAGGGGATGTCTAAAATTTTAAAACATAAATTTAAACGTAATTAAACTATAGTCCGTGAGATGTAACTATTTCTTCGAGTCGATTTTGGAAGGTGAGTGGAGGGAGGCAGTGGAAGAGTCCGCAGTCATTAACAGAGGCCTGGCATCATCAGATGCAAGTATATAGAATCTATAGCAAATGTTACACCGAGGGGGAGGAAGGGAATCGGTGAGTAGGAGAGGGGAGGTGGAATGGTGAAGGAGAGGTTGGTTGGCGGGCAATAAAATGTTCTTTTATGTATACAATGTGGAAGGAGAAGGTCCGTGAATTGGAGAGAGGAATAAAGGGAGTGAATATGCTTATATTATATTATTATATAAAATCAAAACCCTCCCCTCTCCCTATAAGTTGACATAAAATTAAATGGGAGCAAATGCGATGCAGCATATTTTTCATTCGCATTTTAAAATCACTTAGAATCCCTCTATGAAAACGGCACTAGAACCAAACGACGCCTGAAAGAATGGAGATTCATTTCGCGGCCATTGAGTTTCAAATATGCATCGAATCGTTCCACAAATTCATTATTAAAAAGAAATTTTGGCAAATTTTAGACAAAAACATTTTGTAGTCAAGGGTATCTGAATTGTTGCTGTAATTAAGTAAGGCACTGTACGTATATATGCATATACTTTTTTACATTTTACAGTACATGAATATTACATTGTCATGAAAACGATCCACTAAATGAAATAAATAAGTTCTTACTTATTTTTACACAGATAATACCTGTAAATTATTTTGGAAAAATGTATTCCTCAGCACAGAAACCTATGGTCTATAAAAGCCAGAGTGGCTCGATAGCTAGTACCGTAATTAAATTATTACATAAAACAAATAAAACATTGTAGCAAGTCCTTTAATTGTAAAAGCAGAAAATACTACAAACTTAGTATTACAAACTAGGTAAATTAACATAAAGGTATTCCAACAAATAGAAATAATGAAAGAAAAATCCAAAATAGTAATTATTCCTAAAACTCGATGTCGAAGCAAAATATTACCGTAAAAATAAAGGAAACGTTAAAAAAATTAAGTAACCTTACCAAAAACACAAAAAACGAATAAACAATATTATAATTACAGAACAATAAAAAGTAACATTAAAATTTAGTAGAAAATTGATAATTTGATTTTTTAAATCCGTACATGGTTTATCCATACCTACTTAATGGGATATTTGGGCCTGCATGTTCGAACAGAGTACATCTATCGGCTAAGTTTGGATAGAGCTAGTCTTAATGCTGAAGTGATGTCCAAACGATTTCTCAGCTTGCTTTTTGTTTCAGTAACTACAGAAAAACCACTTTCACATAGAAAAGTCTATGAAAAAGGAGGAAGGACTTTCAGCGCTTTTTCACTTACATTAGCTGTGGAAATTCAATGAAAGCTTTAATCCAAAAAGTTTCATGAGGAAAATCCTTCTTTAAAATTTTTAATGCGCAGTCTGAGGAAAGATCAGCTAGTAACTCTTCTTCTTCTTCTAGTGATAAGTTATTTCTTTGATTATCATTAAATGGATCTAATACCCACAAAGAACCTACTCTTGGATCTTTGTTTAAAGGAAAATATTTATCAAATTCATCACTAAATGTATCCGAGTGATTAACAATGATCGATTGAAGTTCTGCAAAATTAAATTCTTCATTGTTTCTATCTTTAACTTCATTCAGAAGCTCTGTTAATCCAGAAAACATATCAAAGTAGTTGTCTTTGGCTCTGTTAACCCATAACTTTAATTTCTTTTTAAACCATTCTATTTTACTATACATGTGAAAAACATTTTTCAATGGTCCTTGTAGTGATAAATTTAACTCATTCAAATTCTGAAAAATGTCTGCAAGATAACAAAGTTTCAAGTACCAATTAATATCCTTGTAGTACTTCACAAGATCTGAATTTTTCTCAGACAGAAAACAAACTACATACTTCCTAAGTTCACACAATCTTTTTAACACTCGACCTTTGGACAGCCAGCGAACTTCTGCATGCAATAATAGTGTGGAATGTGCATTTCATCGCATAGTATTCCAAACAATCGGCAGTTAAATGCACTGGATTTTATTAAATTTACTGTTTTGATGGATATTTCTAACACTTCATTTAACTCTGAGCTTAACTTTTTACATGCTAATAATTCTCGGTGAATAATACAATGTGTAATTTGAATTTTTGGCACCACTACTTTAAATTTTGCAACCAATCCTGCATGTACACCTGTCATATTTGCTGCACCGTCAGTACAAATCAAAACAGAATTTGAAATGTCGATATCTTTGCTGGAGAAATATTCAGATATTACCTTGAATATTTCGGACCCAGTTGAACGGTGTGGCAATTAAAAACGGTTCATGAATTCTTCTTCAATCACTTCACTGTCCCAATCAATATATCGAATGTACATAATTATTATAGCTTTGTTGGCAATATCTGTTGATTCGTCCAATTGAAGAGCGAAGGTTCTAGCTTTTTTCACTTTCTCTAACAGTTGCTGATGAAGATCTTCATTCATCATTGCGATACATCTCGCAATCATATCGTTGGAGAGAGGTATTTGTCTAATTTTTTTGCAGCCTTCTCTCCCAAAATCGTCTTGCATGCGTCTACTAAGCAAGGCATGATTAAACTTTTTCCTATGGTGAAAGGCTTTCTGGTTTTCGGAGTGAAATTAAGATCGATGCATTAAGCACTGAGTCAGTTACTTTGCATATTTTATTTTTATTATTTTTATTTATTCTCATGCGGCCCCTAAACAACCGTAATCGGCCTTTTTAAAAGGGGCTCATTACCATAATAACAAGGACTATCACAAACATCCATGCCCTAGGTGAAGAAAAACCCACCTAGGCGGGATTCGAACCCGCGACCTTCGGATTGGCAGGCGAGGACGTTACCCTGCCACCACCGAGGCCGGTATGTAACTAATTAATCCCCTCTGGCTTTTAAATTCATTTTCTCTTCTTTTAAAATACTCGACTGGCTTATATTGATACTGCTGGTGTTTTTTATCAAGATGTATTTTTAATTTTGCTGGAAACATGGGGCTATTTGACAAAACCTCAGAACAAATAACACACTGGACTACTGCCTTGACATGTGAAACCGTATTTAATGTAATCAGGATCATACTTTCGATGTACTACCACTTTCTGCTTTTTCCGATCTGACTGTGAAGGTGAGTCACATGATCTATTACCGGCATTGTCTCTCATGGAAGTAGATGGAATCGCTTCAACATTTGTTTCACTCACTCCGGAATTTTTCATAAAAAAGTCAATCTGGTCTGTTTACTCATTTTATCCTATGGGTACCAAGCAGACGTAATTTTATCAGAATAAATAGAAATATATTACATTTAAACATCATTTTCTTAACGCAAAAGTCTAGTCACGTACTGCCAAAATTCGACAAAATATGTAGAATACACTTTTCACAACCACTCACCAACGCATTTAAATATTACACATTGGTAAACGAAAAAACTAATATACAAACAACTACGATGGAACATAGGGCAAATGGCCGCCCACATGCAGTGCCGGGCTTGTTTCGTGGATTGCGGGCACAACGTAATTAAACTATAGTCCGTGAGATGTAACTATGTCTCCGAGTCGATTTTGGAAGGCGAGTGGAGGGAGGCAGTGGAAGAGTCCTCAGTCAACAACAGAGGCCTGGCATCATCAGATGCAAGTATATAGAATCTATAGCAAATGTTACACCGAGGGGGAGGAAGGGAATCGGTGAGTAGGAGAGGGGAGGTGGAATGGTGAAGGAGAGGTTGGTTGGCGGGCAATAAAATGTTCTTTTATGTATACAATGTGGAAGGAGAAGGTCCGTGAATTGGAGAGAGGAATAAAGGGAGTGAATATGCTTCTAAGTAAACAAAGTTAGACGGGGAAGGGAGGGTATTGGAGAGTAGGAAAGGGGAGGCAGAAAGTTGGAAGAGGTTGGGGATGGGTAAGAAAACGAGGTAGTACATATTCGGAAAGAAAAGGCAGAACAAGTAGATTTTATAATCAAAGCAATGTTGCGATTATCGTAACGTGATAGACAAAATTCTTTACACTTCGTTCCAATAAACAATTTAATATTACATTTCCAATAATTGGACTTTTCACTTTAATTTTTTAAGAGGCTTGCGGAGCACCTGCCTCATGCTTGCGGAGCACCTACCTCATGTTTGCGGAGCACCGCTTGAGAAACACTGCTTTAGACAATGTACATTTAAGTGCAAGATTTTAAATTTGTTCCCTAATCAATTGTGATTATGTGTTTCATTTCTTGAACTGAAAGGCACAGGGGATAGGAGAGATAAGTTTGGGGGATTAAAATTAGGGTCTGCTGTGGTCACTTTTGGATTGTTTTTTATTTCTGGGCATTATTGTTGTTGGTTTTATTGATGGTAGATGATCTTTGTTTGTGAAATGAAAATCTTTGAATGAATAAATATGAATACAACTGCTGATAAACCTGATACCATAGCAAATTCGTTTTCTGATTAGTAAGCAATGTTTCTGGCCCTGATGGTATTCTTTCACTTATTTTGAAACGTAGTAACCTACCATATTGAGTCATGTGGTGCCAGTGTTCAAATCTGGGATGTCAGATGTTAAAAATTATCGACCAATTGCGATTCAGTAATCTATAGGATAGGTTTTTTTAATCCCTGGTTTTTGGTTATATTTATCCACTTGTCAATCCTATAATAATTCAAGAACGGCATTGCAGATTGTTTTGCCGATGCACTAGTGTCGTCGGTAGCGCAATCGACATCTCCGTTAAATTTCATTTTTTTTGTCACAGATCCTTGCCAAAACACCATATCAATAAACGTATTATGTTATATTCAAATACCTCTGTAAAAATCACTACGCTAATGTTTTTATTATTATCAGAAAAAAATTTAATAGTCAAGGCGCCTGCCTCGCGCGATTTTCGGAGTTTTAGATAATTCGACGTAACAGAAAAACTGCGGGGGTTGATAAATTCTCATGCCAGCACAAATTAAATATGATGCTCTATATTCACAGCGACAGCATATTACCTACATCTCGTCGACCGTATAGTTCAGCAGGTAGCGTATCAAAAATATTTTTAAAATAATGTATGTTAAGTTTCAGATATTTAAAAATTATACCAAAACTCTACTAAATTAATCAATAAGTACTGTTATTAATTTTGATCTCTTACCTTTCGTAGTTTATTCGTTTACGAACATTAACTACGATGACATGGCTCAATTTTTCGCTGGCCTGATGATGACACCAAAACATTGGATATTGTAAACCTGATAGGTAAATTACGTAGAAATCTATGGTTAATTACAGCTAATTGCATATCCTCTTTCATTCCTTCAAAAATAACTACCTAAAAAACAACCGATTTGGTGATAACTAATTGGATATTAAAACTAGAAATGTTTAACAACTAGAACGCAATAGTGACGCACATACACAGATTAAGAAAAGACAATACCTTTCATTACGAATATTCAACACCATTTAGTTTCTTAATATTCCGTTCCTTTTTCAGCCCTTGATTGAAGATAAATCGGGATACAAGAAACATTTATTTTTTTCCTACGCATCTTCATCATAAATGCCCATTAAATAATTGATTACTTACGATATATTTTAAATTTCCTGATGTCCTTTACGTCTTCGAATCGCCTATATTTCCCAAAATTTATAAAATGACATTTTGCAGATTACAATCCCTTTATAAGCTATACATTTCTGTTCTGTCAGCCACAACGCCTTTTCCATACAACTACACTCGGGTAGTTATACGGTTTTTAGTTAATTTCCGTAAGGTTGGAAAAAAACATTAGATGCTTCTTTTTTATTTCTATATCGTATTTGTGCGATATATATCGTATATAACTTCACACACATGCAAACAACAGGATAAGATCCGGGGAATACATTGTAAACTTAAGCGGATATATATTCTGGAGCGTTACTATTGGTTACTATATTGGATTTGTGTTGCATCGGCATCTACTAGAGGTAAAAGTTATTTTTGGTGCTATGATATTGTGATGAAATTAATTGTTGGTGTTATGTATTATATTTGGTTAGTACGCGACAATTTAGAAAAGAACAATTCGCTGAAATTGTGCCTGATAATATGACTTCACCTATTATAGATTTAATACAATAATATTGTAGAGAAAAATGAATGTAGTACTTTGTAAAGAATCCACTTTTATAACAGAACGGACTACCGGTTTCGACTAACACAGTCATCGATTCCTGAATATGAAGTTCCACCACGTGAAGGTTGCATCCGTAGATTTTACAATAACGTACCTTTATAAGTGATAGCGGCGCATTTAAGTAGTTTTGTTAAATATATATTTTTGTACACCTGTGGAGTTTTCTGTATTACGCACGCAAAATAATAAGACAAAATATACTGTTTTTATTTTAATTTCTATGTGGTTTACAATACTCGCACCAAATAGTAATACCCATGACTGAAGCAAATGCGCACGGCCACAATACAACAACCCTTAGCCTTTTCTCTCATTCACTCATTTATTTTTCACCAAAACCACTTTGATACCCGCCTCATTAGGATTGTATGTTAATCGCAGGTCACAGATAATATAAATAATATATTCACGACTGGTCGTTTGTTTTTCTGCCAGGAACAGTTATGGTCATGACTTAATGGATAAGATGAAATCTTATCTCTAAAATTGAATAAAATATTTTTAGAAAATCTCAAATTATTTTTAAAAAATAGCATTCAGAAAGGCATACAAAGGACTGCCGTTTTGCCATCCCCTGAACCGTTCACGGTCGAATCATACTCTGTCTTTGTGAATGTTTGTCGTTGAGAAGTAATTCGTTCAGGCATGGGGTTGGTGTTATGGAGACTGATTTTTGTGAGTGACTACTGTGAAAGCATTTATTTATGTACCTAGATAACCCTCTTCTTTTAATTTCTCATATCTCCAATATTAATGCTCCTAAGGTGAAGTACATGGTCTCTAGAATGCTGCCTTCTGCCCAACGAGAGTAGATGATGTACAGAGGGAGAAGGAGTGCCATGGTTTTGTCAAGGTGACATCACACAGCTAAACACTTCATCGAGCAATGATGGGGGAGGTGGTGGTGCAGCATACAACGGAGGAATGAGTAAATAATTAGCTTTAAGTTGGATCTCTGTAATCTTTTTACTGTTGTATATATGGATTCGAGTAGACACTTGCTTTCTGAGAGGATTATACTCCTGGAAAACACCATAGATTTGAAACCTCTGGATATTTGCTTATGGCAGTAGTTACCAAATGTTTTTGATTCACAAACCCCATTAATTAATGTTTCTTTATGAGACTTCCATTCCAACCACTTTTTGAGAACAGTTGTTTTGTGATTGGCTGTCATTCTTTTATTAAAATCTGTTAAGTACTAAATGTAAGTGCTTTTCAAAAATGAAAGGATATATTCGTCTACATTTTGCAATAAAACATGTCAGTTCTCTTATCTTTTGGTGTAAATGAAGAAATAAAAATGTTCTTAATATTCAAATATTCATTAAGTTCATGTTAAATTGGCTTGAAAAATATAGGCAAGTGAAGCAAGCCTTAACAGATCCCCAAGTATAACCTAAAAATGGCTAAAAATAGACATTTTCTTCTTTCCATACAGGTTTTCAAATATACAGAACTCGCCTCTGATTGGAGTAAGTGATGGACCAGATGACCTTGTGATGTGATCATATTGCTGAAATTCAAGGAAAACAGTAGACATTGGGAAGGAAATGGATGGCTAGAATGCGTGTCTATCTCTTTATTGGTGTGGAGTGGACTGGTTATTCCATGCATAAAATAATCTTGAATCTCAATTATTTAAAGCTGAGTTTCTCTAGGGGTCCATGCATGATTTCTCGGAGATCTGCAGTTGAGTAAGACAAGGCCTTTATTTATTTCTATAACTTGTTTGATCCTGCACACAGCTTTAATTAATATTTCAAATTGAAAAAACGAGACCAAATGAAAAATATATGAACTTTACATGGGGAGGGGGTCAGCATAAATTGTGAGACTTTGTAGGGTGTCTGCGGCTCCGAAAAGATTGAGATACATTACTGTATGGAATGATTCAAAATGTGAAAAATTATATCTGAATTACTCCTTGTTGGGTGGATAAGATAAAAGGTTTTGAATTCATTTTCTTGTCCTTGGCGCTGAAGTTTTGTGAGTTCCATATAGTTTGTTGAATTTTTCCTTTTATTGCTTTGCAAATTCAATTTTTCGTATTTTTCATGACTACATTTTTAATAGTCCATGTCTATGCATGATTTTTGCATCTTTTTATGCCAGATAAATCTTTTTAATTGAAATGTAGAAGGAGAAGATATATAAACTCGAGGATGATTTATGGCTTGTGATATAATGTGTGAGTTGTACTGAAGGCACAAAAAAATTTAACGCATTTATGCATACCACAGCAGTTAAAGGGTTAAGAATGGCATCAGATATTTTTAAATCAGTATATGCAGTCAGTTCGTCTTAAGCAAAATCTTCTGTTTCCATAAATTGAACAAAGGTGTCGGGGGTTTTATACCTTTTGATCGGTTGCTCTCCTAGCATACTCTAAGAGATGGCATCACATAAATTTTGTGCTTTTCTTCAGTTTTTAATGATTTCAAACATTTTTGCATGGGGTGAAGGAAAGCAGAAACTTAATGACTTTGCTGATTTTCTTTATTAGATAGAGTTAGAAATATCTAAACGTTGTTTATTAATTCACTTGATTGAAAATTTTCGAGGCAGCTTTAACATTTTGGCCCACAGTCCCTGACCAAGTTATAATTCTTCAAGTTAACAGAAATTCCGTATTGTCTCAAAATTAGCAGTAATTCATTTTTTATATAAAGTAGGGTCTCGGTTAATGTAGTTAATGCATTCTGTGCCGAGCTATGTTAGCCGAAATTTTTGGTAGCTGAAGCTGGGATTTACAAGTTAAAAGGCATAAGTGATGAATGGAGCCTAGAAAGTTATCTTTTTCCTAGGTTTTTTACACAAAATTAAAGAATTTAAACCATAACAAGTACATAAATCACAAATGTTTAAACAATGTAAACCAAATTAATAAACACACTAAATTATAATTCTTACCTTTAACAAAGAAGAAGGTTGGCTTATGGTGGTCGATGGAGAGATTAAGGTAAGGAAGAGTTACTCTTTGGAAGGAGAGTCTCCTTCCATTAGAACCTCCTTGGGTTCTGGGGTGAAACAGGTTGAAGGATCAGTAGAAATTGAGGAAGTATTAGATGGGCTGGCTTCTGATGTTGTCTTCACTTTTGGTCTCTTCCTGAAGAAATTGTCTAGAGTTGATTGCTGGGCTGATTTTCTTCTCTCCATTTGCAACTTCTTGAAGTAGGACATGTGTTTGTCCTCAAAATGTCAGAGGCCAAGTTCAGTTTGCTCAATGTCTGGATGGTAGGCCATCAATTTCCTCACGTTCTCCCAAGAATTTAGAAGACTTATAAGATGGGCAGAAGAAATGATGTGAGCTTTCTCTCCCTGTTTCTTCTCCTTTTCAAGGAACCTGTCCAACTCTTGTAGATCCTCGGTGGTCAGCTCTCTGTTATGGGATTCAAGAGGTTCTTCAACATCTTCTGTTTTCAGCTCAAATCCTATTGCATTCCCAAGTGAAACTCTCCCTGTAGACTTCTCCAACATTGTCAAAGCCTTCTAAGTCTTGTTGAATTCCTGGCCAGAGTGTCTTCCAGGCAGCGTTCAAGCACCTCATAGAAATTTCTTACCATGCAGAAACAATGCATGTTATACCCTTGAAAAAAGGTTGAATTTTGTCTTCCAAAACTCTTTCAATGAAATTCCCTCTGGACCTTCAGTGGTTTCATGGCATTTGCGAAAACCTTTCTTGGTGTACAGCCTCTTGAAGTTTGCTATGACCTGCTGGTCCATATGCTGGATGAGAGATGTGGTGTTTGGTGGAAGAAACTAGACTTGGACAATAGGAAACTTGACAGTCAAAGAGTTAGCAAGTTCAGGGTCATGGCCTGGTACATTGTCCAGAAGTAAAAGGGCCTTCAACTCCAGCTTATTCTTGATGAGGTACTCCTTCACAGAGGGGCAAAAAACTTAACCCTCCGGTACTCGCACGAGGTAGATTTCTACCTCAACCCCCATTCGCTGGAATGACACGTGTGGAAGGTGTTTAGGTAAAAATTTCTAGTATTGTTTTGACTGTTTTTGATTAATGACGCTTTTTCTTAGATGGCGCAAGGCGGTCTGATACGAGCATCTGTGATGTATATCTCCTTGTGTGGAAAATATTTTTGCTGATTTGGTGAATTAGTTTTTCATGCAACAATTGACAGTTTTTTTCATGTTTCTGTTCCTCACTCAACAAATTTTAACCAATACCTATATTTTCTGATGTGAGGAAAAAAACTTGTGCTCTTTAACTTTCTCCATATGCAATATTATTGATAGTGAACACTTAAATTTTTATTCACTAATTGGCTCACATTAATTAATTTATACTTTGTGGTTGTGTATGAGACATCTGAGAAAATGAAGACTTTTGAAAAATAGTAAAATTACTACAATTGTACTTTTATAAACTTTAAAGTATTTATATATTTATATTAGAAAGTAAATGTCATTTAACCATTTTTCACCTAATTTCATTTTGTATTTTGTTTTCGCATGCCAAACATATATGTTTGCTATTTTTGACATTATAGAAATATTGACTTAAGTTTTGTTAATTTTTATTTTTAAATAATATTATTAAATATTGTTAAAAAAACTTGGTTGTGCTTCTATTAAATTAGATATATATTTGTCATTTCATGTTGACGAATGAACTACATTTGCCATGTATTTTCAATGTAATTCATATATGTATTCATATATGTAATTCATCTACCCCATTTACAACTGCATCAATTTTTTTGACACGAAAAACTGCCGATGATTAGTGAGTTTAGTTGTCACCATCCAGTCAATTTCGAGATTTCCCCTGTGGTAGAAGAAATTATATGTGATTTAGGTATTAAACAAATTGTTATAAATGCAGAAGAATGTATAAATATATGTAAGAAAGATCTTTTTATACGGACTTTTAATCTTTGTCACTCATGCTATCAACCTTTCCGGCGGAACTCACGCCTTCCTCGTTGCTAGTTTCCCAAACAATACTGTCTTTGCTACCTTCCGATTTATTGGTGATGCAGCATTTCTTGAAGCTTTTAACTATCACATCCTCTTGAATTAGCTTCCAAGGTGTGATGATCCATTGGCATATCTGCATCAATCCTGGCTTCTTTATCCTACCCGTCGGCATAGTTTCATGAACATTATCTGCCATCCATTCCGTGTATTGCCTCTTCATATGATTTTTGAAAGGACGATTGATGCAGACATCCAGCGGCTGAAGCACGGACGTCATTCCTGCCGGAATGATCACCTGGTCAGTTTTTCTCTTTTTAAGGTGTTCATTCATGTCTTCAGTCAGGTGGCCATGAAAACTGTCCAGCAACAACATATTGGAGAGATTGAGAAGGGCACCAGGATGACATTCCCACACTATTCAGTCTAAAACTAGATCATTGCTCATCCAACCCTTTTCCTGTGCCCTTACTAAAATTCCTGCTGGAAACTTTTCATTTTTCAGAAAAGTTTTCCTTTTGAATATGACATACAGTGGAAGTTTCTTTCCATCTGCCAACACTGCAAGCATGACAGTGCATAGTTATAGAGTTATAGAACTATACCGATTAGGTGAAATGGATCTCGTGCTTGTGAGTCGTAATAGTTTCTCCAAAAATTGCATCGTATAAACTAAAAATGTAACATGGTGGCAGCTGACAAAAGTGTAGAAGAAAGCTGAACAGTAACTTAGAGGAAAAGAATATATAGTCAGGAGCAATACTCACTATATTGGGTTAATGTTGCATCGGCGTCGACTAGAGATAGAAGTTATATGTTGTGCTATGATATTGTGATGAACTTAATTGTTGGTGTTATGTATTATTATATTTGGTTAGTACGCAATAATTTAGAAAAGGACAATTTGCAGAAATTGTGCGTGATAATATCTTACGTCACCAATAGATTTAATTTACGATAATGAAAGATGATTATATATAACGCTGACGTTACAATGGCACTTTTTAACGCGTATAACTTCCATAAAAAGAAAAACTACGGCAACTCATAAAAAATACCTCAAGGGTAGGGTGGGGTCAATATGACAAGCAGATGAAACAGAAGTTGTTACCACCAACAACACAAGTACTGATAACATGACCACTTTGCTGAACGTTCGGAAACCAACTGATGATAGAGTAGAGGAAGTACCAGACAGATGGCAGCACTAGCAACTTCGTTTTACAAGTGTGAAAAATTACCGAGGATCATTTTTATCCCAATCTACCAGTTGAGGGTTAAATATATATTTGCACACACTTGTTGAGTTTTTCATATTACGTATGTGAAAAAATTGTACTACTAGTGCCAAATAGAAAGTACACATGGCTGAAGCAAACATGCACAGCCACAATACCACAACCCTTTTCTCTCATTCATTCATCATTTATTTTTCATCTAAACCTGAGATGTCAAACTTGATGTGCTACCAGCATCATTAGGATCATCTGTGTTAATCGAAGGCAATATAAATAATATATTCACTACTGGCCATCTGTTTTTATCAGGAACAATTATCATCATGGCTTAATGGATAGGAAGAAATCTAATCTCCTAAATTGAATAAAATATTTTTAGAAAATCTCAAATGATTTAAAAAAATAAGCATTCAGAAAGGCATACAAAGGACTGTCATTTTGACATCCCCTGAACCATTCATGGTCGAATCATTTGTGAATGTTTGTCATTGAGAAGTAAATTGTTCAGGCGTGGGGTTGGTGTTATGGAAACTGATTTTTATGGGTGACTACTGTGAATGCATTTATTTATGTACCTAGATAATCCTCGTCTTTTAGTCATATCTCCAATATTTATGCTCCTAAGGTGAAGTACATGGTCCCTAAAATGCTGCCTTCTGCCCAGCGAGAGCACAAGATGCACAGAGGAGGAAGGAGTGGCATGGTTTTGTCAAGGTGATGTCACACTGCTAAACACTTCATTGAGCAATATACAGTGGAGGAATGAGTAAATAATTAGCTTTCAGTTGGTTTTCTGTAATCTTTTTACTGTTTTATTTGATTCTAATAAGCACTAGCTTTCTGAGAGGATTATACTCCTGGAAAACACAACAGATTCCAAACCTCTGGATATTTGCATATGGCAGTAGTGACCATACTTTTTTGCTTCGCAAATCCTCTTAATTAATGTTTCTTTATGGGACTTCCATTCTAAGCACTTTTTGAGAACATTTGTTTTGTGATTCGATGTAGTTTTTTTATTAAAATTTATTAAATACTAACTGTAAATGCTTGTCAAAAATGAAAGGACATTCATCTACATTTTGCTAAAAAAAACTTGTCAGTCCTGTAGTCTTTTGGTGTAAATCAGGTAATAAGAATGTTCTTAATATTCAAATATTCAGTAGGTTCATTTTAAATTGGCTTGATAATTATAGGCAAGTGAAGCAAGCCTTAAGAGATTCCCAAGTATAACCCAATAAACATAAATCTTGCAAAATGGCTAAAAATAGACTTTCTTCTTTCCATGTAGGTTTTCAAATATATAAAACTCCCCTCTGATTGGAGGAAATGATGCACCCGATGACCTTGTGATGTGATCGTACTGCAGAAATTCAAGTTATACAGATGTTGGGAAGGAAATGGCCGGCTAGAATGCATGTCTATCTCTTTATTGGTGTGGAGTGATGACCTTGGCAATTAACTGGTTATTCCACGCATAAAATAACTTTGAATCTCAATTACTTAAAGCTTTGATAATTCAATTTTTCATGTTTTTCATGACTGCATTTTTAAAAGTCCATGTCTATGCATAATTTTCCAATTCCAATTCCTTTATTTATTCTCCCCAACTCACCCTCCCTACCCACCCATTGTACCTATTACTATAAATTGCTGCAGGCTTTAAATTTATTCATCTGACGATGTTGCATTGCAGCGAAACCTAGGTCGTTTTTAAATAAATTTATGTGGAATTAAGTCTCTTTATTTTACATTATGAAGAAATTCCACCAAGTGATGCCTGAAACCATTAACTATATTAGCTCATGAACTTAAAGTATACTGGGAGAGTTTCAAAATTTGCTTTTTTTTGGCAGATTTGGTCCACCGAATTGTATGGTCTCAGGTAGTGGGGTATTATTTGATGTGGTTATATATGGTATGGGCCTAACTATTGCTAGATTATCTAATTAATCACGTCTTGAGCAGTTGAAACTCCGACACTGAAATTCAGTCCTTTTGCCTGAAATGAAATCATTTGTTCACAAAAGTAACTTTTCTAAACTTATAATCTATCAGGCCTACACCTATCTTGATGTCCAGATTCGAGGACTGCATGGGTATGATATTTTCTGTCCATTCCCAACCCGTACCAATGTACTATTAATCCCTAACCGACCTGTATTTGCAAAGATAATCTAGCTGCCCGACTTGTACCCATGAGGATAGCTGATTACCCAAACTGCCATGCATTAGTCTTTGACTATAAATTCGTTATACCCAACTAATTCTTTTGTTTTCAACTGATAATCTTGCCAAATCACATTTTTTTGCTAGAAAGTTTAAAATTTGCAAAGTGCTTCCTTTGTTATTTTCACGCATGTGTTTCAATGAACCTGATGTTCGCAGTTTCCTCTTACCTATTATCACTGTTGTAAACATTTTTACAATTACTGCAAGTGAATCTTTGAAACCAATTCTCCCTTTAAATCTAACCTAAGAATAGGATGCCATATTGTGTTTCTTCTTCCGCTTTTGAAACGCTATCAAACGAAGGACCTCTTCCTCAGGTTCCAGCGTGATGTGATGTGTTTGAGATCTGCTATTGATGCTTCACAGTGCCATTGGTTTGGCCCACTGTTTATGACCTAAATCTCAGGGAGCCACTTGCAAGTTACTTAGTGCGGCAAAGCTTTGCCTCTTAACATCTTCTGTGTGAAAGGGGTTTAATTGCCTTGGGATATTTTCTAGATAATTTCCACATCCTTCTCCATTTACAAAAAGGTGTTGTTGGGAAATATTTTGTCTCTATGAAAATTTAGACCGACATCCAAGAGTGGAGGAGGAAATTATCAAATTGAGAATTAAGCAATATAAAGGAATTTGCTCCCCTGCCTATGCTTTACTGCTGTTGTGAGGATGGGATCTAAAAGATGCATTTGAAATGTTCCTGTGCCTACATCAGAGAGGCAGCTTTCATTGGAACTGGCAGTGGTATTCGTACTCGCCCTTCACATGCACCCGGGCACATTATACCCATACCCACCCAGTACATGCAGAGAAGCATTAATTACCCAACCAAAAACCTTGCTGCAGAGCAAGCTGGGCGGGTTGGATAAATTGCGGGTATGCAGAGCTCTCTTCCAGATGCCTCTTCTGATGCTCCAATAATATGCATAATTGAAAAATTAATACTAGATCTAATGTATGACAATAAGCTTGTTTATTGTATGACTTGTTCAGTCTTTGACCTAATGTTAGGCTAATCCAAGTCATCATCATCGTAAATACTCATTTTGGCTGCATTTGTGTGTATGTTATTGCTTGGATTTATTCTTTGGCAATGTGAGTAGAATTACTTGGCCATTGTTTGAAATGCATCAATGTGAGTAGAATTACTTTGCCAATGTTTGAAATACATTTGTAGTGGGTGCTTCTCCTGACAAAATTTTGGAATATGTCTAACTCCCAATGCCAGGGTCATGGGTTCGAATCCCGCCGATGGCATAGTCATATGTGCTTTTTGTATATCTATTTAACACATGTAATTTGGAGAAATCTGTTTGTGTTAAATAAATGATTTGTATCTTCGTAATAATCATCACTTGGGCATTCTGCATCCCTTTGTGATGATTGAGAAGGAAGGAAAAATCCATTGGGTCCCTTATATGATTGACAAATAGATGATGTCAGTAATGAAGCAATTGATTGTTCTTGGTAATTTTAATGTATTTTTTTTTAAGTTTTGACAACTTGACCATTTTTCATTGAATTTGATATTTAAGGTAATTTTAAGGAATGGCTTTCTGTAAGATATTTTAATGGGATACTTATGGTTGAAATTGTTTTTTAATTTTACGCTTTATACTTTTTATTGGATATTTTGTCAAATTTATGGGATTCTTCCTGTGAAAGCTCACTTTCTTATGCAATGTAATTTTTGTGAAAAGATTGTTTGTTATGTCTGTCAGATGTTTTAAAATTGCAATGCCATTAAGCTTTTGGTACAGGATATCTAGACTGAATGCATAATACGAATGTTATGGATAAAATATGCATTCTTGCAAAGTATGATATTTTTATTAATTATAACTTTTTGAAAGTGAATTAGGAGTTATTGTTATAAAGTCATTTATAAACGATGAAGTGTTAATGTAAATATATGAGTGCAATACTTAGTCACACCTTTAATTTGTGTCATAGCCCTTTTTAGAATTTGTGGGAATTATTTATTTCAGTAAACTTGGGTTAGTGTTAAAAAAATAACTTGTTTGTAAAATGTTAAAATAAAGATCAGTTAATCTTGTTTGGTAGACCTTTAAGTTAATATTGTTTGGTAGACCTTTATTATAATTTGATGAAGGTGTTCAAAATTATTTTTTGTGAGATGTGATAATCTTATTGAGATGCTGTTTAATTTGTACTACTGATGTCAGTAATTGTAGCAATGAATTGGTATTTTTTGATCGTTTGGTGTAATGATGCCATGTGATTTCAGTTGGATTTGTGATTCAAACATTCTTCATTGAGTAGATTGTGATTCGGAATTATTCTTCTAGCATTGTTTTGAATCATTATTTGTGGATAATTTTTGGAGTTTCTTCTAATAAATTTTCCTGGTAAAATTTTATACTTTTGCTATGATAGATGGACAGACTATTTCCAGGCAAAATTTGTGAATTATTGTAGATGTATCATCAGTATGCCTTAATGCAAGCTTGGAATATTATGTGGTACCAGCATTCTTCAATGAATGCACTGAACGTGTGTAATAGGTGTCTGAATGTATTGCTTATATTTGCATAATCACCCACATCTGTTTTGTTGGTTTGATATCTTTTGGAAATTGTGTAAAGCGACTCATCTAAAAACTTGACCATTATTCCATTTTTTTGTGCAATTTCGTTATCTTTTTGGCAAACTTGCCTACTTGGTCTTATGTTTTAGTTAGTTGTTGTAATTTTTATAATCTTTGTAATCTGATTATGAGTATATATATACTCGCCTGATGATGATGCTAAGTGCAGTGTGAATTACCATGCTAGTGTATCAACTATATTGTTGGTGGTTTACATTGTTTATAATTACTTTGTCATTCAATTTTTACTTTTTATTATTTTTTGAAAAATGCAATCTGAAAAGCACATAATCCATAATCAGGGAATATGTTAACATTCTAATTGTTATATTTTTGGAAGGTAAGAAAATGAGACTTTTGCAAGTAGGATTCATAATGTGGCTTATGAACAGGATATGACAATGGAGCAGACTCTTCATAAGTTCTGCATGATGGCAGAAATACAGATGCTTCTTCAGGCATCATTTTCCTGTTTCAATTAATACAATTCATGTACTTTAAGGATTATTGGTTCTTAGATTTTTGTCCCAAGTCCAAGGGATGTTTTTCCAAATGGAAGAGGGATTTATTTGAATTATCTATTAACAGTTAAGGGTTCTTTCGGTTATTTTTATTATTACCATGTTGTTGGAGGTCTGTGTGGAAAGGCAGTTGATGCTGAATAAGCATATGTTCTTCACTAGCTAATAGATTTTGTTGCATCTTAATAATTGTATGGATATGTTTTCTATATTTTCGTGTTTTTCTCATAACTAACCAAAGCTTTATTTTGTTGATATCTAAATGCTGGGAATATCTTTTTTGTGTGAAGATGTGATCAGCTTATTGAGATGCTGTGTAATATATACTGTTCATTTCGGTAATCAATCAATTGGTTGTTCTTGCTAACTTTGATGTGATTTGTTAAGTTTTGACATGTTTACCATTTTGTGCATTCAATTTGATGTTTAAGGTAATTTTTAGGAATTGCTTTTTGTACAATATTTGAATGGGATGCTTATGATTGAAATTGTATTTTAATTTTATGCTTTAAAATTTATTTCAATTTTTGTAAAATTTATGGATTATTCTTGTAAAATCTGACTTTCTTATGCAATGTAGTTTTCATGAAAAGATTGTTGTCTATTAAATGTTTTAAAATTGTAATCCCATTAAGCTTCTGGTACAGTATATCTAGACTGAATGCACTATACAAATGGTATATGGATGAAGTATGCATTCTAGTAGGAGTTGATTGCTATAAAGTCATTTATAAACAATTAAGTAACGTAGATGTACGAGTGCAATACTCAGTCACACCTTTAATTTGTCACTGCCCTTTTTAGAATTTGTGAGAATTATTTATTTCAGTAAACTTGGGCTTAAGTGTTCATTAGTATTTCTTTGCTGTTTGTTGTAATGGTATCATGTGATTTTAGTTTTATTTGTGATTCATAAATTCTTTATTGCGTAGAATTGGAAGTGGGTTAGGTATCATCTCCAGCTGACATAATATTGACTGTCATCTTTCAGTTATTTTGGATTTTACACTTAATCTAGTACCTATTTCATGTGTGTGCTATGCTTATTCATTTTTTCATTGAAAAAGGTGATTGTTATGTGAGAAATGGAGGATTGGAGATAAGTTATTTTATGTACCTTCAAAATCATAAATTTCTGTAAAATTTACATTTTGTAAAAATGTTAAACTTATGCAATGGTAGATGGAGAAACTGCATTCCTGGGAAAAATTATTTTTGTCAGTCAACTTGAACTTTGTTATCATTATAGTATTATGGTTGTTGTAATAATACCATATGATAACAAATAGATTTGTGATTCATATATTGAATAGTTCGTGATGCAGAATTATTCTTCTATTATTGTTTGCATTTTCTGTTCATTGGTTATTAATTTGTTGTACAAAAAATTAATATAATGGGAGAAACAATGGATTGGAAATAAGTTTTTTTTTAATATGTACATTCAGTATTGTTATAAACTTCTATCATATTTTCTTTTTGTAAAATTTTATTCTTTTGGTATGATAAATGGAGAGAATGCGTTTCTAGGCAAAATTTGTGAATCATTGTAGATATATCATTGGTATGCTTTAATGCAAGCTTTGACTATTAGGTGGTGCCTGCATTCTTCTAAGAATGCACTGAGCATATGTATTAAATGACCGATTGCATTTCTGATGTTCACATATTCACCCATGTCTATTTTGTTGGTATGATATATTTTTGAAATTGTTTAAAGTGACTCATGTAAAAACATGACCATTACTTCAGTTTTTGTGAAATTTCGTTCTTTTTGGCAAACTTCTCTAGTTGGATCTTATGTTGGAGTTAATTTTTGTCGATATTAGCCCAAGATTTTGCTTTGCCAGAAAATACATCAATTTTTGTAGTCAAAATGTATTTATTCGTTTATATAATTTGTAATCTGATTATGTAGAAACTGAATTATTGTAGACATATTATCAGTATTCATTAATGCAAGCTTTGAATATTTTGTTGTACCAGCATTTCTCAATGAATGCACCGAGCGTGTGTAGTAAATGTCCGATTGCATTGCTGACATGCTTTCTTAGAGTTATGCTCACTTTGAGTCTATGTTCACTGAGAGTAAAATGTCCTGCATGAAATACTTATTTTCATTTCCATAGACTGGACTCTGCCGCTGTCACTGATCAGCTCGCTTACCTTTGATTTGTTTTCACTTGATTCTTTGGTTTGCCTGGGTTTGTCAGTTTTCCTGGGAAGTGTTGGAATTTTGGCAATCTATGAATAGAATTAGGGATCTTTTGTCTTTTATTGAATGCCTTTGCATCATTTTTTACCATAAGTCAAAAATAGATGTGTGTAATTTGGTGAAATATAATATAAACTTTAATCCAGAAAGAGTGAGAATGTTATTAAATGAAGTTGAGCTTGCTCGTAAAAACCTCGGTTGTATTTACTTCAGGCAGGAGATTGACTCCAATTTGTACATAAAAATCTTTCCATTTATCTCTTACGACATCTGTTTGAACTTTGGCTATCTATGAAATCTTCCATGGACTGCGTTTCTAATATAATGCAGTTATCTGTTCACATATGTTGCTTGTAGCTGAGGTACTTGTCAGCATTGAGTGGTGCTCTGACTTAATTAAGGAAGCCTTTGAAATTTTCTATTGAGCACCCAATTGAGTTTCAAATTCCTACGATGATTCTAAGTACCTAATTTTATTATGCGAATGATTAATATTCTACATTCAAATGTACTCCTCATAAATTACCCAATGAATGTTGTTTACATTGGGTTCTATGAAAAGAACTTTTCTCTCATACTAATTGTAAGAGCATTCAAAGCACGCTTTTACCCATAAGGATTGAAATAACAATAGGATTTTGAGGTTGAACAACGTAATGGGTTGGCATTGCAACATCCCGTTAAATGGCAAGATTTCTCCAAAATATGCGAATTAAATATTTATCATGAGGAATTTCGAACTGAAGGTGGGAAAATATGAACAGAATAAGAAATGTCATAGTTTTTACTTTATAATGTGCTAGATACAAAGATCATAAGTTAATTTTTTCTAATTTAGATCTCAAAAAGAATAAAAGCCTGCAAGTCAAAAAGTTGATTTTTATGTGTTATCATATGGGAAATGTGAAGGCCTGCCTTCGAGTCGAACCTAGTATTTTTTTCAAGAGTTCTTTTCGTCGTCATCTTACAATATGTGAATCGATCATTCCTGCCAAATATCAAAAATGAATCTCATTCCATTATTGAGTTATTTGCATTTTTATAGCATTACTGATGGAGCCACAAAGGGATAGGAGTAGCCTTTTATTATTGTTAGATTCTTTTATTTGGCTTTCAAAGGAGTTGTGAGGAAACTTCTTTTCAATATTGTTTTTTTATTAATTATTTGGCTGGAAAATATGTTGTGAATATAGGATCTTTGTAGAGTGAAATCCATTGCAATTCTCAGGTTGAATTGGTGTTACTCAAATCAAGCAAGAATATTACCTTGTTTTATAAGATGGACTTGTACGTCCCAAATTTGGAGTAAAAGATGTCATTTTTGAGTCTGCATGTGTATGTACATGTAGAGCCCATATGGGCTTTCTTTGATGATATTTTAATGAAAAATCCACCTGATTTTGGCAGGAATGTAGCTTCTCTGAGAAGTTACCCTACCCTTGATTTATTCTCATGATATACTCATTACATTCTCTGACATGTATTAGCATTTTATGGATCCAGCAGGTCTGTGTGGTCACTGTCAAGGTTGACACAGATTCATGTGTCACCACATCTGCCTTTTATGATACTCCACAGGGTGTTATTGGGTGTGGTCAAGTTGGGACTGTGTGAAGGCAATGATAGTGGGGATGGAGATGTTGCAGAAACCCAACCAATCCACTCGTCTGGGAATGCTTTTTTGAGAAAGTCTTGAGCATTTAGCACGAAATGGGCTGGTGTACCATCTTGCTGAAACCACACTTCTTACATGATCCCTCTGTCAGCTCTACTATAATTCTTCAACATTTACAGATATGATGCACTGTTGACAGGTCCGTCAAAGGAATATGGGCTAATAACATGATTCGAGGTTAAGGCTCTTTCACATAGGATGTTTTTTCACCAGGACTGGAAAATTTTCGCAGTCTTTCACACATTCAGATTGAATCGCTGGATAGGATAAACCAGTGGTCGGCAACCTATGACCCGCGGGTCAATGAGTGACCTGCCATCACGATTTATGTGACCCACAAAGGTGAACATGTTTAGAAGGGTTTATGTTTTGAAAATAAAAGAGCAATTCAATCGATTAAAAGAGTTAATATAAACACCCAGGTATGAGTTTTCTTTTCGTTCAAAAATTTTAATCGACCCATCGCATGTTCCAAAAGCCATTAATTGACCCACCATCAAGAAAGGTTGCCGGCCACTGGGATAGACTGTATTAAAAAAACCTCTGTAGTGTTTACTTGTCTCAATGAATCGCATAATCTAAATTAGTTTTGCTCTACTTACTATATTGTCTACAAAAAGCTCAACTGCATGTTTCATTGGATGCATCCATTACTTCTAAAAAGGGACACGGTTTGGGCATTCAAGATGCTTTTCGAGGATTTAAGGAGCACTTGTTAGTATTTTTTGATCGTTTGTTGTACTGATATCATGTGATATCAGATTGATTTGTGATTCATATATTGTTCATTTAATAGGTTGTGAAGCAGAATTATTCTTCTCTTATTGATTGGAATCACTATTTGTGGGTATTTTTTGTAATTCCTTAGGTGTTTTGCTTTTTCTGTTAATTGATTATTAATTTGTTAGACAAAAAATTGTCATTGGAGAAATGGATTAGAAATGTTTTTTATTAATATGTACCTTCAGTATTGTTATAAAATTCTATCAATTTTTTTTTATTTTTTTTTTTTGGTATGATAGATGGAGAGAATGCATTCTGTGCAAAATTTGTGAATCATTGTAGATATATCATTGGTATGCATTAATGCATGTTGTGACTATTATGTGGTACCGGCATTCTTCAAAGATTGCACTGAGAATGTGTAATTAATGTTCAATTGCATTGCTAATATTCACATATTCACCCACTTCTATTTTGTTGGGATATCTTTTTGAAATTGTTTGAAGTGACTCATGTAAAAACTTGACCATTACTTCAATTTTTTTGTGAAATTTCATTATCTTTTCGGCAAACTTCTCTAGTTGAATCTTATTTTTGAGTCAGTTTTTGTCGATAATATTACAAGAGTCTGATTTGCCAGAAAAGACACTCATCAATTTTTGTAGGCAAAATGTATTTATTCGTTAATATTATTTGTAACTAGTAGTTGGTGCTTGCATTCTGCAAGCATATCATCTCAACATAAAAAGACATTCATTTTTCATATTTCGTCATTACAAATATTTTTTCAATTCTAAATATTTCACCTCCGGAGCGATTTTCGTTTTTACCTTATGTAAAAATAATAGATTAAAACAATCCCTAAACTTTGCAATTTTAAGAATTTTATACTTTCTCCATTATGGGGTACTAATGGTACACATTTCTGCCAAATTTTAAAGTTGTGGTACTTCTAGAAGTGAAGTAATATTTTTCCAATTGTTTAAATTTTAAACATTTTTAACGGCCGCCGCAATATGTTTATGGAGGGATTCAAATGTTTATTTGTGCAAATGCACTACTCTCTATATGACTTGAAAATTTCAGCTTCCTAGCTCATTCCGTAATGCCTAAACAGTTATCTATTTGTTTAAACTTTAAGAATTTTTAACTGCCAAACAAATTAAAATATCAAAATTTGTATAATCTCTATTTCGTTTTTTTACAAATTCTACTTATAAAAAAAATTTCAACTCCGTAGCACATGCAGAAATACATAAACCTTGAAAATTTGATTAAACAATTGCGAATTTTCAGCGGCTGCATTGTTGCACTTTTTCATGATTTTCGTTTTTTCTAGTCGGTTATGCACAAACTCCTACCTAAGAAAAAAATTTCGAATCTCCAGCACATCTGGAAGTGCCTAAACATTAGTATCCTCCTATATGTTATGTCCTCCTCCTCTGTAAGGAATGTCTATATATAATGATATGATTATGAGGAAACTTGATGAATTATTGTAGACATTATCAGTATTTGTTAATGCAAGCTTTGAATATTTTGTTGTACCAGCATTCCTCAATGAATGCACAGTGTGTAAGAGATGTCTGATTGCATTGCTGAGATGCTCACTTTGAGTCTATGTTCAATGAGAGTAAAATACCCTGCATGAAATACTTATTTTTGTTTCCATATATTGGACTCGAACCCACTGCTACTTATCTATCTGCTTAGCTTGGATTTGTTGCGAAGTGGGGGAAGGCTAACTCAGTCCCTTCTTCTCACTCACTTTGTCCATCTCCTCTTAAGATTGTCAGGGGTATTGCGTGGCCCTGAATCAGGCCCACAACGGGTATCTCTGTAGTTTTTATTCCTGAAACGTGCTAAAAGGTTTCTAGTATATTGGCCCTGAAATGGACCTTCCATATTCCTCCCAACTGCTAGCCCATAAAAGGGCATTGGTAACCTGCTCAGTGTAAGCATAAGCCCCTAAGGGTCTTAGGGTTTCCATTGCCAGGATTTGTTGGTTTGCCAGGATTTGTTGGTTGGCCAGGATTTGTTGGTTTGCCAGGATTTGTTGGTTTGCCTGGATTTGCTGTAAAGTGGGGGAAGGCTAACTCAGTCCCTTCTCACTCACTCACTCATACTCTCTCCTTGAGAACATCTGGGCTATTGGATGGTGTGAATCGATCACACAACACCTGGGGCCCTCTGTGGTTTTTTTATCCCTGAAAAGAATTAAAATAAATATCCCTTTCATATTGGCCCTGAAAAGGACCTTCAGTACTCCTCTCATAAAAGGGCCTTGGTTACCTGCTCAGTGCTGGCCGTGGCCCATAATGTTGTTTGGGTTTCTACTATACCTGTGCCTAGATATTGCATCCAGCATCAGAGTGATATTGTAGTTGCCCAGCAGTAGTGCTTCAGCCAAAGCTATCAGAGGTATACCATGTTGGAGAGAAGGTTTGAAAAATGAGAGGCTTTGACTTCAGTCAATAAATTTCACCATACCCCTTATGTCTTACCCTATGACGGGACAGCAGTAGGGTGAAGTGGATGATCAGAGAGGCCTTCGGCAGTGCAGGATTCCTTCCCCAAATTTTCCAAAAGACAGTTGAGGGCCACAAAAATGCATAATTCAGATATGACACAATCTCACAAGAGAATGTATGATAGGTATTCATGTGATTTGGTGTGGCTTGGGAATGATTTCCCAATGCTGGTTTCATGTGATCACAAATCATGGGGCATTGACTCATATGGCATTAGCGATCATAATTGTGCATTAGCAATGAATTTAGAAAGGAATTGGAAAAATCTGAGGCTCAGCTGACATTGTCAGGTGTTACGAAACTAGTCCACTTACACAAAAATGGGCCATGATAGAAAAGCGTGAGAGCCAAAAAGTGGCAAAAAATAGACTAAGCAAGCCCAAGCCATAACATAACCCCCCTAAAACTTCATTTCCCAGATGAAGCCGGGATCCCATTTGACTTGCAAAAGGTTCTAGAAATTGAGGCCACTAGTCAATGATTTGACATTCCAAATAGACAAAACAAAAATGCACACATGAACATGACCAGCATAGCATCTTGTCAGGCGAAAGACAGTAAGGTCAGACATAACAGGTGGTCTTTTTCATGACAAAAAAGAAAAAATGAAGCTCCCATTCCAATCCAAATGTTGGAGTTGGTGAAATAGTTTTAATCTAAACAGAATTTCAAATTGATTATACCAAAGATTCATGTACATTAATTTTAACAAAATTTAGATTATCATTGTTCATTACACACTATCACAGTTTTGGTAGGTCCTAAGGGATTGCATCTGGAGACATGTAAGGTTCTGACAACGCATTCCAGTTCCCCAATGTCCGAATACACTTCATCTGAGGTCTTTTCTTCTCCCCACTAACAGTGGAAGTGCTGGTGGTAGGGGTAGCGGAAGGTGACGAGCAGTCGCCACCTTCCTTGGCAGTTCTCTGGATGCTCTGTAGGTTGCTCGTACCATTCATGGTGATGTCTCAGGATGTGGACTGCATATGTTTGCTCAGCAGTAGTGTGGGAGCGACAGTGTATTTGCTCCTAAAGGTAAGTGGATAAGAGGAAATTGCCATGTGACAGCGACAGAATACATAGCGTGCTGCCTAAAGCCAGTTGCCATGTTTCGCTATTAGTTGGTATAGTGGCATTATGTGAAGGGGTCCAGGTGGTCTCCAAACCCTCTTGAAGACCCGAACAAGTGGTCACTTGGTTAGAAGAAAACAGAGGTATGGTTAAAGAGGGTAAGGAGGCCCAGGATGCAGGAATCAGGTGAATGATGGTCAGCTCATCTCTTTCTCATCCAGAAAGGGATGCTGTGGCGAAGTGGTCAGCCCTCCTAGGTGTAGGCAACAGTCACATTGCAGCTTAAATTGAAAAGCTCCCACTGTGTTGTTGGTCCATCCCATGTAGGTCTGGTTGCTGCTTCTCACATAGGTTCCATCCGGGAGGTGGGTCACCACGTAGGTCATTGCACAACTTAGACACAATTGTCTCGACTGTCTGCTTGCATTCCAGAGGGCATCCCAAAGCCAAATAGGCTGCAGTCCCTCCTTGCACAATCCTCTTAGTGCAACATGCCTCCTCATAGGACTTGTCCAGCAGGCAGAGTTCGTCCTGGAGGGGGTCGCACCGGAGGGCTTCCAGGCAGGTCTCCCTCCAGGCTCTTGTGACTGTGAAGTTGATAATGTTGACCTTCACCATGCAGATGTATCCATCTCGGGCAAAGAGTATTTGTAGATAGGTTTGCAATGATGACAGTGGTGTTCCTAATTTCCTCAATGGTAATACAGGGTGTCCACATGAATTCTCCCCATTAACGAACCAATCTAAGTGAAAACTATGACTGATAGAATCACATGGTTTGCTGTATTCCGTAGAGTAACTCGAAAAGTTTTAGTACACTTACACTGTTTTACTTAGATATCCTGAGAGCAATGAAGGGAGCTCAGGTAGAAGTATACTAAGTGATACTCGATTTCAGCCCCCCCTCGGAGCAGGTTCCTCCAAGTGGTGAGGTGCTTCATCACCTTTTTTCATGTATCACCAGCCATCTTATTATTTCTTTTCATTCATTTCTTGCCGGCCCTCTCTGTGCGCGGAATGCCTGCCCATGTGTTTGCCGTGCATGGATACCCCTGTCGTTGGAGGAGGGGATCCTGGTAGTTGAGGGATTCTATTGACTGCGGTCGTGGATACCAACACTCTACTTTGGCCCTGAATTCAGCTAAACGGGTGACTAGGAGCTAGCCCACTCCTAGTCAATCGGCTTGTCATCACGTAAGTGCCGGTGGGGCTAGTTTGGGGACCATGGTCTAACAAGCTATATCTCCCGGGTAGCCCTAGCGCTGAAGTTCAGCGTCCCCCTAGTTGGGCTCCGTGGTGGGTGGGGTCCTGGGAGATGAAATAAATATCTTACATAACATGGGTTCTAAATCTCCGGAACAAAAGTGTTCTATTATAATGAGTAAAAGACCCGAGGTCTGAAAGTCCAGTAAAGAATGTGAGTAGTTTAGACAGCTGTGCTGCAGTTACATCTAATGCATCTGCACCTAAATATTTAGTAGTCAAACGTACGGAAACTGAGGAAGACTTCCACAAAGTTTCCCCATTCTTAATTGCTAGGGCAATTAGGGGAGCTATTGGGGAAGTAAACGACATCAAGAAACTTAGGAATGGGACTCTGCTGATCGAGACTGTGAACGACATCCAGTTCAGAAAACTGCAATCAGTAGAAGCTCTGAGTACCATCCCGGTTAAAGTTGAGGCACATCATAGCCTCAACTTTAGTAAGGGTGTGGTGTATTCCTATGACCTTTTGGGGATAAGTGAGGAGGAGTTAACATCTGAGCTAGCCTCAGAAGGGGTAATCAAGGTAGATAGGATCAAAGTAAGGCGAGATGGTATGTTAAAACCCACTCCTACCTTGATCCTGACTTTCTCAACTCCTCAACTCCCAGTGTAGATCGCTGCTGGGTATATAAAGCTATGTGTGAGACCGTATGTGCCAAACCCAATCCGGTGTTTTAACTGTTTACGGTTTGGCCATACTAAGTTCACATGCAATATAGAGAAGATCTGTGCCGACTGCAGCCAAAAGGCTCATGAGGGGGCATCCTGTTCATCTGGGCCTCATTGCGTCAACTGTCAGGGTAACCACACAGATTGGTCAAAGGACTGCCAAACCTTGGCTTTTGAAAAAAAGGTACAAGAAATCCGGGCAATAAGCAAAGTCTTGGTTGCAGAAGCAAGAAAGCAGGAGAAGCTGATGGCTCCACCTCCACCTGTACCTTTTGCCAAGGTTGTGGCCAGTCCTAGCCCAACCCAAGCTGCTTTTGACAAACTTCAAGAGATCATCAAGGATCTGCTTGAAGAACAGAAACGCCTGAGGGAAGTGATAGCAGAGCTGCAGAAGCCCAAGACCACTTCCCAAGAGAAAGCAGCAAGCAGTGATCCCCCAAAAGGTTATAGGAAGAAAGAAAATGTCCTAAAACCAATCTCCTTAGTTTCTCAAGGGGAAATTCAGAAATCTGAGCATAAATCCCAGCATAAATCCCCAACCAAAATAAGAGCTAAGCCGATAGACTCATCCATATCTCAACCGGAAGATATGGACTTGGCATGCCTATCGGATAGTGATGCCAACCTCTTCCAAGTACAAGGAAGAGGGAAAGGAAAAAAGAAACTCTCTATAAAAAGGTAGAACCATGTCCACTAATCTTATACCCAGAGAATGGACAATATAATAATACAATGGAATTGTAATGGTTTTCGATGCCACTTTCCTGAACTCCATATTCTCCTATCGGAGTTATCACCAGTGTGTGTTTCTTTTCAGGAAACAAGATTCAGGGAGACTGACATAGTCACACTCAGAGGCTACTCATTGTATAGGAAAGACCTCGTGTGTGCCCAGCATGCTCATGGAGGAGTGGCTATGTTGGTCCATAACTCAAGATACTCAGAGGAGGTAACTCTCAACACAGAACTGCAGGCTATTGCAGTTAGAGTTGCTCTCCCTCAGCAGGTGACCATTTGCTCCTTGTATTTGCCCCCTAATGAAAATGTTACAAGAAGGTCAATTCTGGACCTCATAGATCAGCTGCCACCCCCACTTATTCTTATGGGCGACTTTAATGCCCATAATTCTGAGTGGGGGTCGGAGAAAACAGATCGTAGGGGACGTCGCCTGTCTGATATTTTCTCAAGCCTGGATCTGGTGATACTTAATGATGGTAGTGACACTCACTTCAGCGCTAGTAGCAGGTCATTTTCAGCGATTGACCTAACAATCTGTTCTAGCACACTCGCTCCATTATTTGAGTGGGAGGTGCACCAAGATCTATGTGGCAGTGATCATTTCCCGATTATCCTGAAACAATTATCACCCAATAGTTCTGAATCTTGTTGCTGTAAATGGGCAATTAAAAAAGCAGATTGGGCAAAATTCTCCAATGCCATTCAGTTCAGGGAAGAACAATTCTCCTCGGCGGAGGAACAAGTGGAGCATGCCACGCAAGCTTTGATACTCGAAGCAAGCATGAGCATCCCAAAGTCTTTTCCTCGACCTAGGCGAGTTCCAGTCCCGTGGTGGAATGAGGAATGCTACAGGGCAATATGTGACAAACGACAGGCTTTTCGTGTCTTCCATACCCACCCCACCAAGGGGAACTTGTTGAAATACCTTAAATTGAAGGCACTGGCACGCAGGATAATCAGGAAATGTAAAAGGGAATCTTGGAGGAAATATGTATCAACCATTACGAGTTCTACTCCAGTCTGAAGTATGGGAAAAGGTGAGGAAGATATCCGGTCAAACATCTTCCCACATGATTAGTGGACTGTTGGTCAATGGCACGGTTTCCGTATGCAAAACCGAAATAGCCAACGAGTTAGCATCTTTTCTGTCTAAAGCATATAGTTTACACAAATGCCACTGAGATTTCTTGCTCAAAAAGATGAGCTAGAACGGCAGACTCTCCGATTTGCTTCCCAGAGCAATGAGAGCTACAATGTCCCATTTAATATGTGGGAACTGGAAAGTACTTTGGCAGAGATGTGTGACAGCGCTCCAGGGTTGGACACCATTCATTATGACATGATACGTCACCTAGATCCCCCTGAGAAGGATTATCTCTTAAGGATGTACAACCGGATCTGGGTAGAGGGCCACTACCCCACGCAATGGCGAGAAGCCATTGTAGTGCCTTTGCTAAAGCCCGGGAGGGATACGAAACTGCCAGAAAGCTATCGACCTGTGTCGCTCACTAGCTGCCTTTCTAAAGTCATGGAACGAATGGTCAATAAACGACTGGTTTGGTTCTTGGAATCAAATAGTCTATTGACCAACATTCAGTGTGGTTTCTGCCGCCACTGTTCCACCACCGATCATCTGGTGAGATTGGAAAGAGCAGTATATGATGCCTCTATAAAGAAGCATCACCTTGTTGCAGTTTTCTTTGACATCGCCCAGGCTTATGACACCACATGGAGATTCGGCATCCTTCGCACACTAAATTCATGGGGTTTACAGGGTAACCTTCCCAATTTTATCAAGAGCTTTCTTGAGGAACGTTACTTCAGGGTGCGTATTGGGAACGAAACTTCTCGATCATTCGTTCAAGAGAATGGTGTTCCACAGGGGTCTATTTTGAGTGTGACGTTGTTTGGTGTTGCCATAAATGAAGTGGCCCAGTGTATTCGGTCCCCGGTAGAGGGAAGCCTCTATGTAGACGACCTTGCTGTGTATTACAGCTCGCAAAACATGGCAGCGGTTGAACGCCAGCTACAGCTGACGATTAACCGACTTAAACATTGGGCCACAAATAACGGATTTACATTCTCAGTGAACAAGACAGTATGTGTCCACTTCTGTCGTGTTCGCGGCCACCACCTGGACCCATCGCTGTCATTAGCTGGAACCGAGCTGCCATTTGTCGAAACAGCATCCTTTTTAGGAATGCTTTTCGACAGAAAATTAACTTGGCGTCCTCATTTGATGCTTCTGAAGGCAAGATGCCAATCTTCCCTGAACCTGTTACGCGTTCTCAGTCATAAATCCTGGGGAGCTGATCGAGCAGTTTTGCTGCGGCTGTATCGATCACTTTTCTGCTCCAAATTGGAGTATGGGAGCATCGTATATGGTTCTGCCAGACCATTGGTGATCAGAACCATTAATGTAGTTCACCACACAGGGATACGTCTGGCTACTGGTGCTTTTAGAACTAGCCCCATAGCAAGTATCCTCTGTGACTCTGGTGAACCTTAACTGTACATACGCCGGAAACTGTTAGCTAGCAATTATGTTGCAGTTTTATGCTCTAAGCCAGATCATCCGGCTTACGGAGCAGTTTTTGGTGACCGTTATGTGCAGTTGTATGACACCCATGTTCTTTCTGTAAAACCCTTGGCTTTGAGAACTCGTAACATATTCAGGGAGGAATCCTTCGAGATGCCTGCGATGCCAAGAACAGAAAATAGTATATTCCCACCTTGGATTTTGGCTCGCCCCAACATCTTATACTCTCTTGCCAGATTAGATAGGCTTCGCACTCTACCTGTTGAATACCAACGTGAATTTGAAAGGCTCTATGCAAGGTTTCAGCCATTCACTGCTATCTACATGGATGGCTCCAAGCAAGGTGAGCATGTAGGATGCGCTTTCACTATCGGAAACCGGTCACACAAATTCCGATTACATCCGCTGAGTGGGATATATACAGCAGAATTATATGCTCTGTTGAAAGCACTGCAATTTGCATATGCATACCCCAGCAGGGAATATGCCATATGCACGGATTCCTTATCTGCTTTGAATGCAATACAGTCTATGTATCCTACTCACCCATTGGTGCAGCAGATTCAGAGATCCCTAATGGATCTAGGTTCCTAAGGGATGAGCGTGATTTTTATTTGGATGCCAGGTCACGTTGGTATTCCAGGTAACGAGAGAGCAGACAAGGCAGGCACAGGGGCAGCCCCAACATCTTATACTCTCTTGCCAGATTAGATAGGCTTCGCACTCTACTTGTCGAATACCAATGTGAATTTGAAAGGCTCTATGCAAGGTTTCAGTCATTCACTGTTATCTACACAGATGGCTCCAAGCAAGGTGAGCATGTGGGATGTGCTTTCACTATCAGAAAATGGTGACACAAATTCCGATTACCGTATTTACCGCCTGATACCGAGCGCGTTATCTATACAAAAAATATAAAATCGAGCAAATATGACTATGCGTGTTATACGCAGGAAAAAATTGTATTTCAAAGCGAACGTTATTTCATTGTAATTGTTATGCTTTTCTTAGTATTGGAAATTTACGAAAATTCGTCACATTTTAAAAACACTTGCAGACGTTCTTTTCATCAAATGGCAATTTAAATTATTTCCTAGCGAAAATAATTATTCAATTAAAAAAATACACGTTTTACCACGTAATTAAAGCATTTCCATATTATACAATTTCAATTAGTAATACCTATAAATATATCAGTCTATAAAGCAACATATGAAACAATATCACTAAATGTTCTAACGTAATTCAACATACTCGCTAGTTTATTTTACGCTTGTTATTATTTACAATACAACCAACCGAAACAATCCAACTCCGTGTCCGATCATTTCATTTATGCATTTTCTCTTTTACAGAAAATACTCACAGTTGAGTTGATTGTATTGTAAATAATCACAAGCATAAAATAAACGAATAGAACGACTAGAAGGGTCATGGAGATAACACACAAGCACCGTTAAATCAAACTAACATCTGGAATCAAAGACATTTTAAAAGATTTATTGAATATTAAATTACTCAAAACCATGAAATTCTTCTTCAGAATCGACAAAAAAGGAATCAATACAAGACAATACTTCATTGGGTACAAATTGTTCATTTTCCAAAATACAATCGTTATCTTCGACAACTTCTTGGTCTTCAGACATCAAGGAATCGCCTAGTGATTTCAGGAAACCGTTTCTGACACATGTTGTAACTGCACCCCAGCTATCAATGATCCAACTACACATGTCACTGTACGATGGCCTTCTCATTTTCCCAGTCTTGGTGTATTCTTGAACACCACTCATCATCCAATCCTCCCATTTCGCCCGCAACTTGGTTTTAAACGATCTATTTACTGTCAGATCAAGAGGCTGAACTAGTTTCGTCAATCCTCCTGGAATAATGGCTAGTTTAGAAAATTTACTGATGGTTTCTTTTACTTCTGGCATTGTATGTGCACGACATGAGTCCATTATCAACAATGATTTAGGATTAAAAAATGCTCCTTTTCGTTTACTCCAAACTTTTTCCACCCAAAATTTCATCACCTCGTGGTTGACCCACCCTTTATCATTAGCGGTAACTATAATATCCTTAGGAAATGAACCTTTAGGGATAGTTTTTCTTTTAAATATCACCATAGGTGGAAGTTTTGACCCATCTGCCATCACACAAAACACTACCGTAAAGTTAGATTTTTCATGTCCAGTTGTTGCAACCGACACATCTTTGGCTCCCTTAAGATTGACAGTCCTAGAAATAGGGAGATCAAAACTAACCGAAACCTTGTCCATGTTTCCGAAATGTTGACGATCTACTCCACAAAGGTTTTCGTTGACGAACAATCTAAATTTCGCCACTTTTGCTTCCCAGTCCAAGGGTAATTTTTGTTCGACACTGGTGGAACAACGCATACTTAATCCATTTCTCCTCATGAATCTAAAAACCCATGATGGATAAGCCTTAAACTTTGTAATGTTTTCGCTTCGTGCTATTTTCTTTGCTTCGAGTAACACACGAACAGTTGAAATTCTAATACCATTCGATCGCTCTTTAATAACCCAATCGTATAGTTTTTTTTCCAATCCTGGCCAGAAGCACTTTCCGAAATGCATTGAACGTTTTCTTTCATGCAAGCAATTGAGAATTGCTTCACTTTTTCTCCATTCTCGGACGCTGGATTCTCCTACACTAAAAATTCTTCTGGCTTCACGATTTCCTTTTTCTTGGGCTACTTTCACTACTTCTAATTTAAATTTTTCAGTATAAGATTTTCGTCTTAATTTATTTTCATTTTCCATGGGCTTTATTATAAAACTTTTAGTAATTAGTATAACTGAGCACGTGTTCACACCGTTCACCAAAACCAGAACAAATGAATGACTAATCATGTGATGAATTTGAAGTTGGATTAAAAAATTGAAAGAAGAAATTGCGCTAATTCAGTTTTCTATCAGAAACAGAAAAATTTCGTCTGCCCGTTATGTATACAATTTTCAATTCGATAAAATTATTAAGATGTGCGTTATCTGCTGGTGCGCGGTATCTGGCGGAAAATACGGTACATCCGCTGAGTAGGATATACACAGCGGAATTACATGCTGTGTTGAAAGCATTGCAGTTTGCATATGCGTACCCCAGCAGTGAATATGCCATATGCACAGATTCCCTATCTGCTTTAAATGAAATAGTCTTTGTATCCTACTCACCCATTGGTGGAGCAGATCCAGTCATCCCTTATGGATGTAGGTTCTTTAGGGATGAGCGTGATTTTTATTTGGGTATACCAGGTCACGGTATTCCAGGTAACAAGAGAGCAGACAAGGCAGCCACAGGGGCAGCTAATAAAGAGGCAATAGCTTTTTCTAAAGTTCTTGTGGACGATGTCAAAGTATGCCTCAGTCAGCTATTTTATCAAAAGTGGCAAGAGGAGTGGAATGGGGTTTTCTCAAATAAACTATGGCAATAAAATATACTGGACAGCCATGGCGGTCCTCCTCTAGGCCTTCGCGACTGGAAGAGGTCGCTATTACCCGACTACGCATAGGTCACTGTTACTGGACACACAGTTTCCTATTGTGATCTGAGGAAGCCCCAGTTTGTGAGACATGTGATACTGCACTTACAGTGTCACATATTTTATTGGACTGTATTCAATTCAGAAATGAGAAATGAACCTTTCTGTTGCTCTGGGAGATGATCCGCAATTGGTAAATAGAACCATCTCATTTCTGAAAGAGTCCAGAATTTTATCTTTTATATAGTTTTACGAAATTTTTTAAAAATGATTTTAATTGTGATAGGATGTGGCCCGTGCATAACTCTCCTATCTATTTTATATAAGTATAAGATTTTAGCGATCATAACAGGTCATTTCGCATCCTTGTTTTAATTTAATTTAATTTTATTATTGTCGGGAGACCCTTATACAGCCTCGCCATTTTATTTCACAGATTGTGGGAGGCCCTTTTACAGTCTCTCTCAATCTGGTTTTAATGAATTTATTATTTATTTATTTATCTATTGTCTGCCCACTTCACTAACACAATACTTCCATCTTCCTTCACCTTTGAATCCCATGCTCCCCTACCTTCCTTTTTTAGTTTGGCATCACCTTTTAGCATGAGTTTTGGAAATCTAGTAGTGAGGATGATCCCAGTGCCGGAGATCCCTTTTTGTCTTAGGGTGTTTCACAGCACTGTACCAGTGAAGTACCTGTCGAAGTACAAACTGGTACCTGGAAGACAGATTTCACTCAAATGCAGAACTGCTTGCCCTCCAAATCCCAGCTTCAAAGGCCCCTCAACTTCAAAGGCTATCTATTACATTGACGTTGCTACAACAATAATGTCAATGTTTCATAAAACTTGTGAAGCGAATAACGCAATTATTTCGTCTGTTTGAAGGCTTAATAGACGCTAATTCAATCAGAGGCAACAATGTGGGTCACCTTGACAACACCCGCAAAGAGTACGAAAAAGTTATAAAATTTCAAAAAGAAATGTGTGTTTCTGACAAATTCTTCTGTGTCACATCTAAACATCGCAAGAATAAGATATTTTATAGTTTTACCCATTGAATAAAACAAAATCGGGGAAATTCGGTCCATATTTACATATTTTAATGAATGAAATAAACCTTACACCTTCAAAAATCTAAAATCCTATGTAATCTTATTGGAATATATAATCGTCTCCTGGAGTCGAATCCGGGACTTTTTCCAGGATGTTTGATTTCTCTAAGGACCACCTCATGGGGATTAATGATTGTGAAAGTTTCAGCTCCTAATTCCATTGTGAAATGCCCAAAACTACTGGGACAGACAGACAGATGGACGGACAATCAAAAATTATTATAAGGATTTTAGCTTCGAGAATTTAAAGATAATGTTTAGGCTAGGTCTATAAAATTGCTTTGGACTGAAACTTGCAACAGTGACAAAAATATACGAGGCCTAGCATTCACTTTAAATAATAATACAGCATCCATGCCCAGGTTTGTATTTAAATAAGTTTCAAATCTGAAAAAAGAAAAATGCTACATAAAATTCCTTTGTTTTACACACAACCTTCAAACATGTAAGCAACTTACCTCATTTTCTTCTCTTTCATTCTTTTGGATTCGTTTCTCTTCCCTTTTCTACTTCCCCTTTCTACTTCCCTTATTTTTTCTTCCAACTATGTCATCTTTTAGATTTTCTTCGTTCATCTCCATAATATTAATAATAAGAGTAAAATTGAATAATAATAGATAAATGACAGCTCTCCTGTCATGGCAACACAGACTGCGACAGCTGATGGCATTAGTCTCTCCAAAGTAAAAGTCTGATTGGTTCCTATGGGCATGTTACGTTTATAAACTAAAAAAGAATGAACTTGTTTCTTTTTGAACTTAAACACTCTTTTGACGTCACCATTTTCAATGCTTTTAATTCATTTTGAAACTAAACAGCATCAAAAATGGAAAGATAGTGTTTAGTACCATGCTACTATCTATCTAAAAACTTGAATGCTAACAACTATATGGGAGTGACATAATACAAAGCAGAAATATAGTAAGATACTTAATAGAAATGTCCACTTAGAGGGATCACAAACGATATGAAAAGTATTCGACTCTCAAGGATTACTTTCACAGGCCGTGGCTCAGGTGCAAGACTCACTCCAAATTCTTCCTCGTTCTCTCTCTCTCACTCACTCTGTCTCTCTCTCTCACTCACTCTGTCTCTCTCTCTCACTCACTCTGTCTCTCTCTCTCTCACTCACTCTGTCTCTCTCTCTCTCGGCCACACGTCTCCAATGTTGCCATATCGGAAGTCCCCTAGTTCGCACTGTATTGCGAATAGAGAGCACTGCACTTGCGAAAGTCGATTGTTTCTGGCCCTCAATGGTAGCGTTCTCTTCTGGGCTAATGTCTGTTGCTATAAAAGGAGGAACTCTGTACATATGCGCAAAGCCAAAGTACTCGCGTTTGCCGAAGTACTCGCGTTTGCCGAAGTACTCGCATTTGCCAAAGTACGAGCGTTTGCCAAAGTACGAGCATTTGCCAAAGTACGAGCCTTTGCCAATGTACGAGCATTTGCTGCTGCACCCCCCCCTCCCCCACTTTCAATGAGTTCACTCACTGTTTAGTTTATCAAACATAGTCTCACTCCAGAGTCTACAGATGCACCATCTTAAAGCACAACTTGAGTCCAAAAATAATCACAAAAGTTCAAAGGTACATTAACACAATATTATTACAACGTTATAGATTAATAACAAAATATTATTTGCCAACAGGGCAAAATTGAAAACTAACAGCAACCATTAGACGAGAACGACAAGAAAAAAGTACAAGAGACTAAATAATTGGACAACTGGTAAATAGTTTATTCTTGCCTCACATTGTTTAAGTAGAGCCCCAAGAAATTCACAGCATAAAAAAAATTAAAAAATCGCTGTGAATAATAGTACATAGATAAGCATTTAAATGTATCCTAGCCCAATTTGCGCTAATGTACACTAACCGTGGTAAATATTACCAACGAAAATGACATGGCAAGGTTATAAACCCTTCCCTGATGAATTTTTTTGAGAATTCCGTTCAAAAATTGTAATTTTATTTTATTTCATTTTCTTAAAGTGGTTAAAAAGGAATACATAGTCATTTTTTGATTTAATACTTATTTTAAAACATTATTTCGCAATTTTATTATTGACGATTTTTAAGCTATTCAATAATATTAAGAATTTTTTTGGTTAATTATTGAAATAGGAATGAAATTTTTTGAATTATATGAGGTGTGGCTATTAAATAACGAGACTGGTGGCAAATGTGTGGTTTATTATTACAATCTTACAACTTAACTGTTATCCCCTTCAACATTTTTTTGGTTAATTATTGAAATAGGAATGAAATTTTTTAAATTATATGAGGTGTGGCTATTAAATAACGAGACTGGTGCCAAATGTGTTGTTTATTATTACAATCTTACAACTTAACTGTTATCCCCTTCAACATACTCTCCTTCCCTATCTATACACCATTGCAAACGAATTTTCCATTGTTGGAAACAGTGCTGCAGGTCATCATGTGTCAACTCTTTCAGCACTGCCACCGTTTTCTCCTTGACCTTGTCTAGAGTCTGAAAATGGGTTCCCTTCAATGCGGATTTTACCTTAGGAAACAGATAAAAGTCACAAGGAGCTAAATCTGGCGAGTAAGGTGGATGGTCCAGCACTGGAATCTTCTTACCGGCCAGAAACTGCTTTACGGACAGAGCATTATGGGCTGGAGCATTGTCCTGAAGAAGAATCCACGCGTTGTTCTTCCACAACACTGGCCTCTTCTTCCTCACTTGTTCTCTCAGCTTGGCCAGAACCTCAAGGTAATACTGCTGATTTACTGTTTGACCCGGTGGTACCCATTCAACCATGACCATGCCATTGAGAAAACCATTAGCATTGCCTTCACTTTTGACTTGCTCATTCTTGCCTTTTTCATTCTCGGTGATGTGGGAGTTTTCCAGTGCATCGATTGTCTCTTTGTTTCTGGATCATACTGGAAAATCCACGTCTCGTCACATGTGATGATCTTTTCCAGCAAGTCAGGTTCCACTGCGAGTTGTTCCATGACGTCAGTGCAAATGTGTTGCCGGACATCTTTCTGCTGCTGACACCCCCTGCAGGTAGGGGGATTGGGAATACTCCCGCAGCCCCTCTGCTGGTCGTAAGAGGCGACCAATGGGCGAGGAGGCAACCTTGTTAAAAACCCATTTTATGCTTAGGGTAGCTTCCAGACAGTATGTGGATCTGCTGTGTGAGTCCAGCCATGTCACCTGGCTGTCGATCCACCCGCGTGTTTGCCGTGCGTGGAGACCCGTAAGGGGGAGAAGAGGTACCTGGTGGTTGAGCTTCCTGGACCCCGTCTGGGTTTCGGATGCCCAAGATGGGCACAGGGAGCAACACACCACTTCTGCCTCTGATTCGCTGTAAACGGGAGTCGGGTGCTAGCCACACCCGATTAATCGGCTTGCCGTCACGTCTTGGCGTTTCGGTTGGCGAGTGCCAAGGCAATGGGGGTTTGTGTAGGGGGGTCAAAGGTGCATGGGTTTGGAGACCCCATGCACTGGAGATCTGACCTGAAGCAGGCAGCCATGTCAGAGGTGCTATAGCCCTTTGGTTAGCCCTGGTGTCCGCATCAGTTTGTGGTGCGGCGTCCTATTTGTGGCTCCGTGGTGGGTGGGGAGACCAGGGGATGAATATAAATTACTTGGATGGCAGAAAAACTTTCTCCGCCACCAAAAAGATCCCATCCGGACTCGGGCGGGGGAGACAGAGTTTACATGCAAAAAATATTTGATTATGAAACGTTCAACAGAAGGTGAGACCTTTACGAAAGTGTCTCCCTTCTTGATATATAAGTCTTTGTCTGTACAGGTGCCTGGACCTCTAGAGTCGGTCAAGAAGCTTAGGGATGGTACTCTTCTTATAGCCACTATGAATGAGACCCAAAGCAGGAAGATCTTAAACATCTCCATGCTGGGAGAAATGCCGGTTACAGTTGAGACCCATAAAACCCTCAACACTTGTCAAGGGGTCATATCCAATTATGACCTTCTATACGTAGAAATCGAGGAGTGTAAGCGGAAGATGGCCTCACAGGGGGTCATCGACTGCAGGAGACTGACCACAAAGAGAAATGGTGAGGTTGTCAATACCACCTTGATGGTTCTCACGTTCTCCCTCGAGAAGCTACCAGAGAAGGTCATGATTGGATATGAGGCATGTTCAGTTCGGCCGTACATACCAAACCCTATGCGCTGTTTTCAGTGCCAAAGGTTTGGGCACACTGCTCCACGGTGCAAGGGCAAAGCAGTTTGCCCCCGATGCAATCGGGAAATGCACAATGGAGCAGAATGCACAGCAATGGTATCGTGCACGAACTGCGATGGTCCGCATCCGGCATTCTCACGGGACTGCCCGAAGTTGAAGGAGGAAAAGAAGATAATGGAGCTGAAGACTCTTGACAAGCTGTCTTATTTCGAAGCAAGGAAAAGGTTCCACATGCTTGTCGCTCCAGTCTTTTCAAGGTCTTTCGCTTCCATGGCAGTCACCCCAATTAAGAAGAGTACCATCGCTACACAGACAGACGAGGTAGCACCCATAAACAGATCAAAAAATAAAGATAAGGATGAAAGGAAAACAAAGGAAAGTGCCAAAAAGGAGGCTACAAAAAAACAAAGGCAAGAGAGTCCTATGGAAGTGGAAGCGAGCAAGTCTCCAGCAGCTTCCAAAGAGGATTTTAAGAAAACAGGGGATAAATCCCCTGTAAAACCAAATACAAAGCTGATAAGGCCCTCCACATCCAATCCAGAAGATATGGATTACTTATCAGATAGCGGCATCAAATTCCTCAAGATGCCGGGAAGGGGGAAAGGCCGGAAAAAATTAACAATAAAGAGGTAACCCCTCTAATCTCATCCTCAGAAAATGAATAAAATAATTCAATGGAACTGTAATGGCTTTCGATACCACTTGCCGGAACTTCGTCTCCTCCTATCGGAGTTATCACCAGTATGTGTTTCCTTCCAGGAAACACGATTCAGGGAAACTGACATAGTCACACTCAGAGGGTATTCCTTGTATAGAAAGGACCTCGTGAGTGCCCAGCAAGCTCACGGAGGAGTGGCTGTGTTGGTTCACAACTCGAAGTACTCTGAGGAGGTAACTCTTAACACGCAGCTGCAGGCTGTAGCAGTTAGAGTTGCTCTCCCTCAGCTGGTGACGATCTGCTCAGTCTATCTGCCCCCTAATGAAAATCCTACAAATAGGTCAATTCTTGACCTTGTAGATCAACTTCCTCCCCCATTCATTCTTATGGGCGATTTTAATGCCCATAATTCAGAGTGGGGGTCGGAGAGGACTGATCCTAGGGGACGTCGCCTTTCTGAGATATTCTCGAGCCTGGATCTGGTGATACTCAACGATGGTAGCGACACACACTTCAGTGCTGGCAGTAGGTCCTTTTCTTCTATTGACCTAACCATCTGCTCTAGCACGGTCGCTCCATTGTTTGAGTGGGAGGTGTACGAGGATCTATGTGGCAGTGATCATTTCCCGATTATCCTGAAATGCTTATCTGCTAATGTTTCGGAGATGTGTTGCCCCAAGTGGGCCATAAAAAAGCAGATTGGTGCAAGTTTTCAGGTACCGTTCAACTCACGAAAGAACAGTTCTCCTCAGGTGATGAACATGTGAGTCATTTCACGGATGCCTTAATAGAGGCAGCAAATGCAAGCATTCCGAAATCCTGCTCCCGACTAAAGCGAGTCCCAGTTCCATGGTGGAGTGAGGAATGCCATAAGGCGGTCCGTGACAAGCGACAGGCTCTTCGGTTATTTCGTAATAACCCCACCGAGGGGAATATGTTGCGGTACCTGAGATTGAAGGCATTTGCACGCAGGATAATCAGGAAATGTAAGAAGGAATGTTAGAAGAAATATGTATCGACCATTACGAGTTCCACCCCGGTCTCTGAGGTGTGGGAAAAGGTGAGGAAGATTTCCGGCCGAACTACCTCTTCCACAATTAGTGGGCTTATGGTAGATGGCTCGGTCATAACATCAAAAATTGGAATAGCAAATGAGCTAGGGTCTCTGTTTGCTAAAGCATCTGGTTCAGAACGCATGTCACCAGTGTTTCTTATGCAGAAATACGAGCTGGAACAGCAGACTCTCAGATTTTCCTCTCGGAATACTGAGAGCTACAATCTGCCTTTCAGTGCGTGGGAACTGGAAAATGCTTTGGCGGAGACCCGTGACAGCGCTCTGGGTTTGGACACCATTCACTATGTGATGATACGTCACCTAAATCCCCCTGAGAAAGAATATTTGCTAAAGATGTATAACCGAATCTGGGTAGAAGGCATCTACCCCACGCAATGGAGAGAGGCCATTGTAGTGCCACTGCTTAAGTCAGGGAAAGATAGGAAACTGCCTGAGAGTTACCGACCGGTATCGCTCACTAGTTGCCTCTCCAAACTTATGGAACGAATAGTCAATAGGCGTCTGGTTTGGTTTTTGGAATCAAACGGCCTATTGACCAACATTCAGTGTGTTTTTCATCGCCACCGTTCCACCACCGATCATCTGGTGAGATTGGAGAGAGCTGTGTGCGATGCTTTTATCAGGAAGCATCACCTCATTGCAGTTTTCTTTGACATTGCCCGGGCTTACGACACCACGTGGAGATTCGGTATACTCCGTACATTGCATTCTTGGGGGTTAAGGGGTAACCTACCCATATTTATCAAGAGCTTCTTATGGGAACGTTACTTCAGGGTGCGTATTGGGAGCGAAACCTCTCGAACGTTCCTTCAGGAGAATGGTGTTCCACAGGGGTCTATTTTGAGTGTAACCTTGTTTGCCATTGCCATAAATGGAATGGCCCAATGTATTAGGTCTCCAGTAGAGGGAAGCCTCTACGTGGATGACCTGGCCATATATAGCAGTTCACAAAATGTGGTAGCGGTTGAACGCCAGCTTCAGCTGACAATTAACCGCCTTAACGAGTGGGCCACAAACAATGGATTTACATTCTCAGCGAACAAGACAGTATGCGTCCACTTCTGTCGTGTTCGCGGCCTCCACCCGGACTCAGCGCTGTCACTAGCAGGAACCGAGCTTCCATTTGTTGAAACAACACCATTTTTGGGTGTCCTGTTGGATCATAAGCTTACTTGGCGTCCTCATATGAAGAGGCTGAAGGCAAGCTGCCAATCCTCCTTGAACCTCTTGCGCATTCTCAGCCATAAATCATGGGGTGCAGATCAGACAGTCTTACTAAGACTGTATCGATCACTTGTCCGCTCAAGATTGGACTACGGGAGCATTGTGTATGGATCATCTAAACCATCTGTACTAAAAACTGTTGATGTGATTCATCATACAGGTGTTTGCTTAGCGACTGGTGCATTTCGCACTAGCCCAATACCAAGTGTTCTCTGTGAATCCGGTGAACCATCACTGTATATGCGCCGGAAACTGCTAGGTACTCGTTATGTAGCAGCTTTAAGCGCTAACCCAGATCATCCAGCTTACACAGCAGTTTTCGACCGTCAATTTGTGCAGTTATATGATGCCCGTATCTGCTCTGTAAAACCTCTGGCTGTGAGAATGCGTAATGTTTTCGAAGAGACTTCCTTCGAATTTCCTCCGACATTAAAAATGGAGTGCAGCATATCTCCGCCATGGATGCTGCATCGCCCCAACATCATTACTTCTCTTGCCAAATTACATAGGCCTTGTACTCTGCCTATTGAATACTGATGTGACTTCGAGAGACTCTATGCACGGTTTCAGTCGTTCACTGCCATATACACGTACGGTTCTAAGCAGGGGGAGCATGTGGGGTGTGCTTTCACCATCGGCAAACGCTCGTACCATTTCCGTCTACATCCGCTGTGTGGTATATTCACAGCGGAATTGTATGCTTTATGGGAAGCACTGAGGTTTGCATACTCTTACCCCAGCAGTGAATATGTCATCTTTACTGACTCACTGTCAGCCTTACGTGCAATAGAGTCTTTGTACCCTTCTCACCCTGTGGTTCAGAGGATCCAGTCATCCTTGATGGATCTGGATTCCATAGGGATGACGGTAGTTTTTATTTGGGTACCAGGTCACGTCGGTATTCCGGGTAATGAGAGGGCAGACAGGGCAGCAAAACTGGCTGCTAATGAAGATTTTATAAACCAACCGAAAGTTCTTGTTGGGGACATTAAAACATATTTGAAGGAACGTGTCTATCAACAATGGCAAGAAGAATGGAATGGAGTTATCGGTAACAAACTGAGGGCAATAAAAAACACAGTACAACCATGGCAGTCCTCCTCCAGGTCGTCCCGACTCAAAGAGGTTGCCATCGCAAGACTTCGCATAGGTCACTGCTGGTGGACGCACAGTTACCTATTGCGGGCGGAGGAACCCCCAGTTTGTGAGACATGTGATACTGCATTGGCAGTGTCACATGTGTTACAGGACTGTATCCAATTTAGGAATGAGAGAGAGAGGGCATGTATGGCTTCGAACCTCACTCTCTCTCTTGGAGATAATCCAGAAAATATAAATAGAACATTGTCATTCCTAAGGGAGTCCAGAATTTTAGCATTTATTTAATTTTTAAGTGTTTTTAATCTTTTGAGAATGGGATAAGAGGAAGAAAGATCCTTTCTCTATCCATTTTTAAAGGTTTTATATTTTACGGGCATTATAGCTCCTTCTAGTGCAGGGAAAAATTTTATACATGTCAGGAGACCCTTATACAGTCTTGCTGATGTTTTATTCTACAGATTGGGAGAGACCCTTATACAATCTCTTACCATCTGTTTTTAACTTCATTTATTTATTTGTTTTATCTATTTATCTATCTGTTTTATCTATTTATTAATTAATTTATTTATATATTTATTGTGTGTCTGGTGCTATGGTTAGTTTGCCACAAATGGGTTGTGGTTAAAAGTGCATATTATGGCGATAATAGCCCAAGAGGCTGATTCGCCTTAAATTACACACACACACACACATTTCTGCTGCTGACTGAGAATTTTAGGGACCATTTTGGCGCAAACTTTGCGCATGTTCAATTCGTTCAATCTGCACCATGTTGGCTATCATCCGAATGCTTAATCGGCAATCATTGCGAACAATTTCATTAATTTTCGCAATGTTTTGATTGGTCGTTGATGTGACAGGGTGACCCGGTCGTTCGTCGTCTTCAACGTTTTCTCGTCCCTCTGCAAATCGCTTGTGCCATTCAAACACTCCTGCATGTGACATCACATTATCACCGTACACCTCCTGCAACAGCTTCAAACACTCACTAGGCGATTTCTTCAATTTCACAAGGAATTTGAGATTAATACCCTGCTCAATTTTAACATTCGACATAATTCTGGCAACACAACTGCGCACCTGTCCCTTCAATCGCTGCTCACAGACTGACTACTAGCGACAGCGAAACCGACTTTGCCTAGTCTGATTCCCAAAGCTTGAAGGTGACTCACCATGCATGCACCCCCCACTGCTATAAGTATACCGCCTAGAGGGCGCCCAGTCTCGTTATTTAATAGCCACACCTCGTAATCATATAAGAAATAAAATATACATATTTCACATAAACTGTGTTTTTTCTTTTAAAAATAGATTTGCGTGTATTTTTTATCCAAAATCACTCCTCCACGAGGAGTGAATACTACTTGTCTATACTTAGAACGATGCAAAGACATCAGTAATTTTGTCACATTTTCAATGCAAAAATCGCAAATAAAATCTACATAAATACTCTTTGTTACCTAAAAAGATCAAAGATCCTCTCATAACAGAATGAAATAATTTATTTAGGTCCCCCCGTGGGTTCGGGGGTAAACTAGGCCCACCCACGCGTTGGCCGTGCGTGGCGACCCGTGTCGGAGGGAAGGGGGAACCTGGTGGCTGAGAGGACCTTCCTTGGGGGGAAGGCGACCCCAAAACTCCACTTTGGCCCTTGCCTCTCCTAGACGGGAGGCCGGGAACTAGCCCATTCCCGGTCAATTGGCTCCTGGTGGCTTGGGAGCTTGGCGGCCCTTTTAGCGCACGCCAGGTCGGGCGAGTCGTGTACCGACCGTCTTGTTTTCGAAAAGAAAATAGGACACGGCTATATCTCCCGGTAGTCCTGGCGCTCTGTGTCGGTTTGCGGCACATCGTCCCCTTGTTGGGCTCCGTGGTGGGTGGGAAGCCGGGAGATGAAAAATTAATCCTTACACAACATGGACAAAAAATCCAAAAACCCTTCGGCAGTACAGGAAGAATCTTGCAAAAGACTGCGGGTTGATGATGGCAGTAACACTGCAATGGAAATAGTAAAAGAAGAACCAAAGTTCTGATTAATAATTGGATTGGAAGATGGGGCTATCAAGAAAGTCTCACCTTTTGTAGTGCCCAAGTTCATCGATGGACTTGTGGGACAGGTAGCCAGCATCAAACGACTTCGATCAGGTTCCCTCCTGGTCGAAGTCAAGACCAACAAACAGGCCAGGAAGCTACTAGATATGACGAAGTTCTTCGATGTCCCAGTGAAAGTGGAACCACACAGGTCTTTAAACACCTGTGAAGGAGTTATCACTTCCTGGAACCTTGCAGACTGCACAATAGAAGAGCTGTTAGAAGGTTTTCATGACCAAAAGGTAGTCGCTGCATGTCGCCTGAAAACCAGGAGAAATGGCAGCTTAAAGGACTTGAACAGCATTGTCCTAACCTTCTCTACGACTTCGCTTCCTAGATCCGTCTATGCTGGCTACGAGTCGATTCCCATAAGGCCATTTATCCCTAGACCTATGAGGTGCTACCGCTGCCAGAGGTATGGCCACACATCTCCCTCATGCAAAGGAGCAGAACTCTGTGGAAGATGCTCTCCACAGAAGCATGAGGGAAAATGTGCAGAAAAACACAAATGCGTCAATTGTAAAGGTGACCATCCTGCTTGGTCTTCCTCTTGCCCTATCTTTAGAGAAGAAAGGGCCATTCAGGAGATAAAGGTCACCACCTGGTTTCCTATGGTGAGGCTAGGAAGGAATACAGGATCACTCATCCAATGATGTCTGGCCCTTCATATGTCAAAATAACCTCCAAGTCCGTCATCACCAAGGATGCCGCTGTACAAAGAAACATTCCATCAGTTTGTGGCCCCTGCAAAGGCGTATTTGTATCTTTTAAGCCTCGAAATCCACCTAAGGAAAATGCAGCACTGGCAAAGAAACCTCATAAGGCTTTCACTACAAAGGTGTATGACGATAGTGACTCATCCTCCGAAAGCTGCTCTTCCCCAAGGAAGGCCAGGCACTTCCTGAAGAAGAAAAGCCCTCGCGAGCGGGAGGTAGAGAAAGACTTGGTGTCCGATTGCATCATGGATGCCGAACCCTCAGATCTCGCTGCAGGGTATATTAAGTATACAAAAAAGCCCAAGCAGAAAGGGAAGACAAAAATTAAATTGAAGCGGTGATCCCTATGGCTGGTTATCGTGGTGCTAAATGCTGTCATGAATGAATCTCGTTCTCCTAAATGGATTGTGGATCGCGCCGACTGGCAGACTTTTCGGGAAAATGTGTTTTTCCCAAGACCAGCTTTGCATGATGCAGATGCTTTGATGACGGAACTCACAACTGGTATCATTAATGCTGCATCTGTTGCTATCCCAAAGTCATCAAATATCGCCCGTCACATTCCCATTCCATGGTGGAATGAGGAATGCCGCAAAGCTGTGAGGGAAAAACGCAGAGCACTCTCCCTTTTCCATCGCCGGCCATCCATGGAGAACTTTGAGAGGTATGGGCTCATGCAGGCAAGATCTAGGCATGTGTTTCTCGAGTCTAAGAGATCTTCATGGCAGCATTTTGTATCCTCAATAACTAGTCGAACCTCCTCAAGTGCAGTCTGGGACAAGATACGCCGCCTCTCTGGAAGGAACGCTCGCATCCCAATCACAGGCTTAATGGTAAATGGATCACTAATCACTGACAAAGCTTCTATAGCAAATGCATTTGGTAGACAATTGTCCCAAATATCTAGCAACGACAACTACCCAGTCACCTTTCTCCACCACAAAATCTGCCAAGAGAGCAAAACACTAGACTCCACAACAAGTAATGAGGAGTCCTATAATGTCCCATTCTGTCAATGGGAACTATCACATGCTATCCGTGTCGCCCGACGAACACAACCGGGGCCGGATGAGGTACGAATGGAAATGCTCTCCAACCTCAAAATGGAGGATCTGACATACGTCCTCGATTGCTTTAACCATATCTGGCAATCCAACACCTTCCCGTCAACCTGGAAGGAGGCGTACGTCATACCCATTTTGAAACCAGGCAGAAAGAACACTGACCCATCTAGTTATCGTCCAATATCCCTGACGAGCTGCATTTGCAAGTTAATGGAGCGTTTAGTTAATAACCGCCTACAATGGTACCTGGAGAAGAACAATCTGCTCTCAGATTACCAGTACGGTTTCCGGAAGCGGTGTTCGACTCTTGACCACCTGGTAACCATTGAAACTGCAATGCAGGATGCCTTCATCCAAAGGCATCACCTAGTGGCAGTGTTCTTTGACTTGGAGAAAGCATACGATTTGACCTGGCAATGGCATATTTTATGCCAATTACACAAGTGGGGCATACGTGGCCATCTTGCCTATTTTATAAGAAATTTTTTAAGCGAGCGTTCCTTTCGAGGAAAAATTGGAGCGAAACTTTCAGATGTTTACACTCAAGAAAACGGGGTTCCTCAGGGCAGCATCTTGAGTGTAACTCTCTTCACTGCTGCAATTAATGAAATTACGGACATTATAAGGGCCCCTGTTCGTTTCTGTTTATATGTGGATGATCTTGCAATATATTGCTCATCATCCACCATCTCTGCAGCCGAACGTCAGCTACAGCTGACGATTAATAAATTAGAAAAATGGGCTAGCAGACATGGTTTTCATTTTTCTAACGAGAAAACCACATGTGTTCATTTCTCAAGAACAAGGGGCCACACTCGTGACCCCTCATTGACCCTCGCAGGAGTAGAAATTCCTGTCAAGGAATCCGTTAGGTTTCTTGGCCTGGTATTCGACAGACGCCTAAGTTGGAAAGCCCATATCATGGATCTGAAACAGAGGTGCATCCAACCCCTAATTTTAATGTGCAGCCTCACAAACAAGAACTGGGCAGGGGATCGACTGTTCCTAATGAGACTGTATCGAGCCTTAGTTCGGTCCAAATTGGACTATGGTTGGATTGTTTATGACTCTGCCCGCAAGTCATATATAAAAGCCCTAGATACCATTCACCACCAAGGTATCCGGATTGCTCTTGGTGCCTTCCGTACCAGTCCGGTAATGAGCCTATATGCAGAATCAGGCGAACCCCCACTCCATCTTCGAAGACGGCAACTCGTGCTCTCATATGCTACTCGAGTTAGAGCTACACCGAGGAACCCAGCCTATTCTGCCACATTCCAGAGCTGCCTAGATTATAGGTTCAATAACCGTCCAAGTGCCACTCGTCCCATTAGGCTACGGCTATGTGATGCCTCTGCAGATTTAGGGTACACAATACCAGAAGTCCCCCTGTGGGTTTGGGGGTAAAATAGGCCCACCCACGTGTTGGCCGTGCGTGGCGACCCGTGTCGGAGGGAAGGGGGAACCTGGTGGCTGAGAGGACCTTCCTTGGGGGGAAGGCGACCCCAAAACTCCACTTTGGCCCTTGCCTCTCCTAGACGGGAGGCCGGGAACTAGCCCATTCCCGGTCAATTGGCTCCTGGTGGCTTGGGAGCTTGGCGGCCCTTTTAGCGCACGCCAGGTCGGGCGAGTCGTGTACCGACCGTCTTGTTTTCGAAAAGAAAATAGGACACGGCTATATCTCCCGGTAGTCCTGGCGCTCTGTGTCGGTTTGCGGCACATCGTCCCCTTGTTGGGCTCCGTGGTGGGTGGGAAGCCGGGAGATGAAAAATTAATCCTTACACAACATGGACAAAAAATCCAAAAACCCTTCGGCAGTACAGGAAGAATCTTGCAAAAGACTGCGGGTTGATGATGGCAGTAACACTGCAATGGAAATAGTAAAAGAAGAACCAAAGTTCTGATTAATAATTGGATTGGAAGATGGGGCTATCAAGAAAGTCTCACCTTTTGTAGTGCCCAAGTTCATCGATGGACTTGTGGGACAGGTAGCCAGCATCAAACGACTTCGATCAGGTTCCCTCCTGGTCGAAGTCAAGACCAACAAACAGGCCAGGAAGCTACTAGATATGACGAAGTTCTTCGATGTCCCAGTGAAAGTGGAACCACACAGGTCTTTAAACACCTGTGAAGGAGTTATCACTTCCTGGAACCTTGCAGACTGCACAATAGAAGAGCTGTTAGAAGGTTTTCATGACCAAAAGGTAGTCGCTGCATGTCGCCTGAAAACCAGGAGAAATGGCAGCTTAAAGGACTTGAACAGCATTGTCCTAACCTTCTCTACGACTTCGCTTCCTAGATCCGTCTATGCTGGCTACGAGTCGATTCCCATAAGGCCATTTATCCCTAGACCTATGAGGTGCTACCGCTGCCAGAGGTATGGCCACACATCTCCCTCATGCAAAGGAGCAGAACTCTGTGGAAGATACTCTCCACAGAAGCATGAGGGAAAATGTGCAGAAAAACACAAATGCGTCAATTGTAAAGGTGACCATCCTGCTTGGTCTTCCTCTTGCCCTATCTTTAGGGAAGAAAGGGCCATTCAGGAGATAAAGATCACCAAGCGGGTTTCCTATGGTGAGGCTAGGAAGGAATACAGGATCACTCATCCAATGATGTCTGGCCCTTCCTATGCCAAAATAACCTCCAAGTCCATCATCACCAAGGACGCCGCTGTTCAAACAAACATTCCATCAGTTTGTGGCCCCTGCAAAGGCGTATTTGTATCCTTTAAGCCTCGAATTCCACCTAAGGAAAATGTAGCGTTGGCAAAGACACCTCATAAGGCCGTCACTACAAAGGTGTATGAGGATAGTGACACATCCTCTGAAAGCTGCTCTTCCCCAAGGAAGGCCAAGCACTTCCTGAAGAAGAAAAGCCCTCGCGAGCGGGAGGTAGAGGAAGACTTGGTGTCCGATTGCATCATGGACGCCGAACCCTCAGATCTCGCCGCAGGGTATATTAAGTTTACAAAGAAGCCCAAGCAGAAAGGGAAGACGAAAATTAAATTTAAGCGGTGATCCCTATGGCTGCAAAAATAATCCAGTGGAACTGTAATGGGTACCGAACTCACTCCGCTGAGCTGCAACTCTTGCTTCAGCTCCAGATAGCAGCAGTTCTCTTCCTGCAAGAAACACACCTTCGTCCGGAGCATACCACCCGGATTCCTGGGCTTGTGTGCTACCGGAAGGACTTCCTGGGAGTTGACAGAGCCTGCGGCGGGGTAGCCATCATGGTTCGGAACACCCTCCATGCCTAGGAGATCGCACTGAACACCAACCTTCAAGCTATTGCTGTCCGTGTAAGCCTAGGGTCAGGACTTTCTGTGTGCTCATTATATCTACCACCCGTAGGGAGGGTGCGTTCAAGGGAGTTGGAGGAATTATCTCTCAAACTCCCAGCCCCCTTCCTCCTATTAGGCGATTTCAATGCCCACTCTCCGCTCTGGGGCTCCACGTACTGTAATGGACATGGAAGGGTGGTAGAAAAATATCTTGAGAAGACAGAATTTATTCTCCTAAATACAGGAGAATGCACACACCTGTTGCCTGCTACGGGAGCATTTACAGGTATCGATCTCTCGGTGAGCTCCCCAGGATTCGTGCCACACGTGAGTTGGGAGGTATTACAGGACTCACACAACAGTGACCACTTTCCACTGGTTATCGTGGTGCTGAATGCTGTCATGAATGAATCTCGTTCTCCTAAATGGATTGTGGATCGTGCCGATTGGCAGAGTTTTCGAGAATATGTGTTTTTCCCAAGACCAGCTTTGCGTGATGCAGACGCTTTGATGACAGAACTCACAACTGGTATCATTAATGCTGCATCTGTTGCTATCCCACGGTCATCAAATATCGCCCGTCGCATTCCCGTTCCATGGTGGAATGAGGAATGCCGCAAAGCTGTGAGGGAAAAACGCAGAGCACTCTCCCTTTTCCGTCGCCGGCCATCCATGGAGAACCTTGAGAGGTATAGGCTCATGCGGGCAAGATCTAGGTGCGTGATTCTCGAGTCTAAGAGATCTTCATGGCAGCGTTTTGTATCCTCAATAACTAGTCGAACCTCCTCAAGTGCAGTCTGGGACAAGATACGCCGCCTCTCTAGAAGGAACGCTCGCATCCCAATCACAGGCTTAATGGTAAATGGATCACTAATCACTGACAAAGCTTCTATAGCAAATGCATTTGGTAGACAATTGTCCCAAATATGTAGCACCGACAACTACCCAGTCACCTTTCTCCACCACAAAATCTGCCAAGAGAGCAAAACACTGGACTTCACATCAAGTAATGAGGAGTCCTATAATGTCCCATTCTGTCAATGGGAACTATCACATGCTATCCGTGTCGCCCGACGAACATCACCGGGGCCGGATGAGGTACGAATGGAAATGCTCTCCAACCTCAAAATGGAGGATCTGACATACGTCCTCGATTGCTTTAACCATATCTGGCAATCCAACACCTTCCCGTCTACCTGGAAGGAGGCGTACGTCATACCCATTTTGAAACCAGGCAGAAAGATCACTGACCCATCTAGTTATCGTCCAATATCCCTGACGAGCTGCATTTGCAAGTTAATGGAGCGTTTAGTTAATAACCGCCTACAATGGTACCTGGAGAAGAACAATCTGCTCTCCGATTACCAGTGCGGTTTCCGGAAGCGGTGTTCGACTCTTGACCACCTGGTAACCATTGAAACTGCATTGCAGGATGCCTTCATCCAAAGGCATCACCTAGTGGCAATGTTCTTTGACTTGAGAAAGGATACGATTTGACCTGGCAATGGCATATTTTATGCCAATTACACAAGTGGGGCATACGTGGCCATCTTGCCTATTTTATAAGAAATTTTTTAAGCGAGCGTTCCTTTCGAGTAAAAATTGGAGAGCAACTTTCAGATGTTTACACTCAAGAAAACGGGGTTCCTCAGGGCAGCATCTTGAGTGTAACTCTCTTCACTGCTGCAATTAATGAAATTACGGACATTGTAAGGGCCCCTGTCCGTTTCTGTTTATATGTGGATGATCTTGCAATATATTGCTCATCATCCACCATCTCTGCAGCCGAACGTCAGCTACAGCTGACGATTAATAAATTAGAAAAATGGGCTAGCAGACATGGTTTTCATTTTTCTAACGAGAAAACCACATGTGTTCATTTCTCAAGAACAAGGGGCCACACTCGTGACCCCTCATTGACCCTCGCAGGAGTAGAAATTCCGGTCAAGGAATCCGTTAGGTTTCTTGGCCTGGTATTCGACAGACGCCTAAGTTGGATACAGAGGTGCATCCAACCCCTAAATTTAATGCGCAGCCTCACAAACAAGAATTGGGCAGGGGATTGACTGGTCCTAATGAGACTTTATCGAGCCTTAGTTCGGTCCAAATTGGACTATGGTTCGATTGTTTATGACTCTGCCCGCAAGTCATATATAAAAGCCCTTGATACCATTCACCACCAAGGTATCCGGATTGCTCTTGGTGCCTTCCGTACCAGTCCGGTAATGAGCCTATATGCAGAATCAGGCGAACCCCCGCTCTATCTTCGAAGACGGCAACTCGTGCTCTCATATGCTACTCGAGTTAGAGCTACACCAAGGAACCCAGCCTATTCTGCCACATTCCAGAGCCGCCTAGATTATAGGTTCATTAACCGTCCAAGTGCCACTCGTCCCATTAGACTACAGCTATGTGATGCCTCTGCTGATTTAGGGTACACAATACCAGAAGTGGTCAAGATGCGCTCAATCAGCATTCCGCCTTGGCAAATCCCAAGGCCTAGGATGTTTTTAAAATTAGCAAACCTTCCAAAACCTAACACTCTGCCTTTTATGTACCGACAGCTGTTTTTAGAAATGCAGGATATATATTTTAACTATGTTTTTATTTATACAGATGGATCGAAAACCCAGGATGGAGTCGGATGCGCTGTGGTGGAAGAAGAGGTCGTATCCTCCACATGCACACCCCTAGCTACAGCAAACATCTTTACAGCAGAGATGACTGCTATAAACATGGCCCTAAAGATAGTCCTTCGACATAAAGAACGGCGATTCATGCTTTGCAGCGACTCTTTGAGCAGCCTTCAGCTTTTGGATACTTTGTACCAAGGACAACCACTCCTACTAGATTTTCAACAACTCCTGTACGAGGTCTCTTGTCGTGGAAAAGCGGTGAAATTTTGCTGGATACCCGGTCACCAGGGCATCCAAGGTAATGAGATTGCGGATGCTGCAGCGAAAACTGCAGCATCTATGCCTTTGCAACTCAATGCTCTCCAGACAAGCGACATTTTATCTTGTATTCGCGAGGCCTCAAGGAAGAAATGGCAGGCTACTTGGGACCTCGTACAGGATAATAAGCTAAAGAGTGTTAGGAGGACCCTTGAGCACTGGAGTAGCTGCTCAAGAAAGGATCGCCGGGAAGAGATCATGCTGGCCAGAATTCGGATCGGCCACACGAGGCTCACGCATGGGTATTTACTCAGTAGGGAGGATCCACCGATGTGTGATACGTGCCACGTATCTCTGTCCATCAGACATATTCTGACGGAATGTTTGGATCTGAGAGGACAGCTGCTTGCCTTTCAGATTCCCGAGCAACTCCATCAAGCCTTGGGCGACGATCCATCTGTGATTAGCCGAGTGTTAGAATTTTTTAAGCATACAGGCCTTTTTAACAAATTATGACAATGCCCTAACTATTTATTGCAAAACATCTGAAGGACAGCGAAAGTATTTTTTATACACAGTGTAAGTGTAAGTAGCGGATACTGGTGCCTATAACTCTAACTGTTGGTGCGCCAATAAACACACACATACACACATACATACACATACATACACACAATTTGTTTTAGGGAAATATAAAAAACTGAACATTCAGACCGAACACAGAAATGAAAGATTTTATTACTTAGGAATGAAAAATTTATTGTGTGTAATTATAAAAAATAAAACAGAATTCCGTAATCTCATTCCTAATTCTAAGAAGTAATACTAATTTATTCTATAATCTAAATCAATATATACAGTTATTTACAAATTTAGTGTTGTATGGTAATTTTTAAAGCAAGAGGTTACACACAAAGGCACATCACAGTCTGGGCACATACATCGTGTTTCCTTTCGTATTATTTTTCCCTTTGAGTCTCTCTTTCTGGAACACACAACGCACTTTCTCGTTGGTTTCCCTTCTTCTCTATAGCTGGGATCACGTCCGGGAAATGCCTCTCAGTGAGGTGGTGGGGATGTGGTGCTGCAGGTGGTCTACCTAACATGGGGGAGAGAACACATGGGTGGTACACCTCATTCAATTTTTCTATTAGATCTAATCTATAGTCTAAATGTGCACTTCTCTCCCCTGCTTTTTTATACAAAACAAAAGAGTTCCACACACACAGCTCCATAAAATGCGGAAATAGTTTTTTGTAATATTTCTTTCCCCGTTTTCTGGGAATGTGATAATCAGCTAAATGCTAATCCACCTTATTAACACCCCCCATTGTCTCATTATAGTCCACAACAGGCTTCGGTTTCATCACAATTTTACCCCTTTTTTCTACCCTCTGCATTTTGTTGTTGTGAACTGTAGACAACAGCGTCACCTCTTTTTTGTCTTTCCAGCAAAGCACCATGATTTTTCCCTTCTGATACGCAGCTACCTTACCCTTCTTCATTTTTTTATTCTTTAGTCTTTCTGGCATCCCTTTTCGCGTTATGCGCACAGCCCCCCTGCGGGTAGGGGGATTGAGAATACTCCCGCAGCCCCTCTGCTGGTCGTAAGAGGCGACCAATGAGGCGAGGAGCAGACCTCGTTAAAAAACCCCCAGTTTCTGCCAAGGGCAATGTCCAGGTAGTATGTGGGTTACTACCTACGCACAAAGCCACAACATCTGGCTATGAACCCACCCATGTGTTTGCCATGCACGGCGACCCGTAAGGGGGAGAAAGGGATCCTGGTGGTTGAGCTCCTTGGTTCCGGAAGAAGTTGGATGCTTTGGAAGGGCCATGGAGTAATACACCACTTAGGCCCTGGATTCGCTGTAGACGGGCGGTCAGGTGCTAGCCACACCTGGCCAATCGGCTTCCGTCATGTTTCGGCATTCCGGTGGCAAGCGCTTTGGGCTATGGAGGTCTGTGGAGGGGTGTCGAAGGTGCATGGGGTTGGAGGCCCATGTACGGTGGGTGGAGTGGGAGCTGAGACCTAACCTGAAGCAGGCAGCCTAGCTGCGGGTGCTATATCCTTTGGTTAGCCCTGGCGACCACACCGGTTTGTGGTGTGGCATCCCAAATGTGTGGCTCCGTGGTGGGTGGGGAGACCAGGGGATGAATTTTATGTATTTAATGGCGGAACACATACTTCCTCCACCCCCAAAAAGAACCCGCCCAGATGTGGATGGGGGAGATAAGTTGACCTGCACCTGCAGGAACTATTTAATAATGAGATGTACAAACGAAGGCGAGAACCTTACTAAGGTCTCTCCCTTCCTAATACAAAAGGTCCTCTCGGGAGCAATCCCAGGGGACCTAGAATCTCTTAAAAAATTAAGGGACGGAACACTATTAATTAAAACAAAAAATGATAAGCAAATCGAGGTGCTGCTGGCTTTGAAGAAACTGCATGACATTCCTGTCACTGTGGAGCCGCATAAGACTTTGAATACCTGCCGTGGGGTCATATCTTGCTATGACCTTGTCGATGTCGCAGAGATTACGAGGGAGATGGCTCCCCAAGGGGTCATCAACTGTCGTAGATTAATGACAAAAAGGAATGGTGAAACCATAAACACCACCTCTGTGGTTCTCACCTTTTTGCTTGACAAGCTTCCAGAGAAGGTCAATGTAGGGTATGAGAAATGTCCTGTACATCCGTATATACCAAACCCAATGCGTTGCTACAAGTGCCAAAAATTTGGTCATGTTGCACCAAGGTGCAAGGGCGAAGCCATCTCCCCAAAATGTAGCAAAATTGTGCATGAGGGGGAGGTATGTGCCTCACCTGTACTTTGCGGCAATTGCAAGGGGCCACACCCAGTCTACTCGTGAGATTGCCCCAAAGTACAGGAAGAACGCAAGATCGTAGAGATCAAAACGATCGAAAAAATTCCGTATTTTGAGGCACGGAAGAAGTACAGGACCCTGATAGCACCGACATTCTCAAAGTCTTATGCGGAGAAAGCAGCAACTCCGAAGAAAATGGTCACCTGTTCTACCCAAACCGAGGACGAGGCAGAACGTCCGCAGGCAAAAGAGCAAAAAAATGAACGAGAAATTGAAACAAAAAAAAAGGAAATAGAAAAGAAAAACTTAATATCAAAAAACAGACAAGAGACAAAAAAGAAACCACCTCAATGGAGGTGGAAATCACCTCTGGTGCTGACTCTCCAAAGAGGAGTCAGTCACCAAGACCTAAACCCAGGCCACCAGTGGAATCCCATGCTGACAATCGTGGGAAGACACCACCACCTGGTCCCTCCAGCAAGGGTCCTCTCTCCACTGAGGTGGAGATGGAGGAAAAAAGCTTGAACGAGGAGGAATTGCAAGCCCTCCTCGCACAATGGTTGAAAGGGAGGAAGACAAAGCTTACACGCTAAGCTTCGCTCCACGTGAACGATGCATTTACTGTCTTTTTTACATATTTTATGGTTTTTATCCTTATTTTAAATTTATTTTAAATGCTTACAGTTCAATGGAATTGTAACGGGTATTTTAAACATAAGGCGGAGCTTGATATTTTAATAAACAATTTACAAAACATAATACCCTCGCTTGTGAGTACAGGTCGCTATTTTTTGAAGTACTTAATGATCATCCGGGTTGTGAACTGATCTTCACAGATGGCTCTAGATCCTCTTCCTCCTGTGCGTGGGCCTTCACTAGCAAAAATCTCTCTTCTAAGGGAGGGCTCAACCCGCTGAGTATTATTTACACGGCGGAGTTGACGGCCATAAGAATGGCCTTGGAGAGCATTGGTGTTTCGAACGGACCATGTATGATTTGTTCAGACTCCATGAGTGCTCTTCAGTCCATTACCTGCTTCTCCCCTGTCCATCCAATAGTTCAGGATGTACAGGAAGCCCTTTACCGTTTAAACTCCAGAGGAGTTGACATCATTTTCCTCTGAATTCCTGGACATGTTGGCTTAGCAGGTAATGAGAGGGCGGACGCACTTGCGAAGGAGGGGTTGAACCTCCCTGTCACAAATGGCGACCCTGTACTCCACCAAGACCTAAAGGGTATGTTTAGGACAGCAGGGCTTAATAAGTGGCAAACTTTGTGGCAAGAGATGTCACAAAATAAACTATGTGAAATAAAAGGGAATATTTCTCCATGGGCATCCTCTGTAAGGAATAGTAGAAGGGAAGAAGTCGTGGTCACGCATTTGAGAATAGGGCATTCAGCTCTGACCCACTCGTTCCTCTTTACCATCGAGAAGGAACCACCTTGATGCACCGATTGCGACTCCCTTCTAACTGTAAGACACCTCCTGACAGAATGCTGGAAATATAACGTGCTACGAAGCAAGTTCCACATTATGGGAGAACTTGCTGATATTTTATCAGACGACTCCATGAAAGTGGATAATATTTTAAGGTTTTTAAGAGAAGCTGGACTTATCCACCTTTTATAGAATTTTAAACATTTACTTTTAATGCATTTTATTATTTATGATTTTACTATTTAATACATTGTAGGAAATCGTTTGCATTGTCTCTTGACAGGCAATGAGAAAGGTGCAAAATGACCCTAGCTGTCGAAGCACCTAAAATCAAATACCTACCTTATGCGCACAGTACCATAGGTATCGCAAGATTGAGAAACAAGACCCTCGGCCAATTCGGGGGAGGTATAAAAATTGTCTGTTGTGACGCAATACCTTTATCAAAAAGAGGTTTCATGAGTGACATCATTACTCGGGAGGACATTGACATATTCTCTAAATCTTTATCGAAAATAGTGCCTTTGCCTGTATATACAATGGTCGATCAAACATAACCACTCCTAGATTCACACAAAAGAAAAGATTTTATGCCAAATCTTGCCCTTTTTTTGGGGTATAAATTGGCGCCAACCTAGTTGTCCTTTATACAGAAGAAAACTTTCATCTACAGTTATATCCCTTTCCGGAGTATATGATGTACTAAATTTTTCCTCCAGCATTCGGTAAATGGGCCAAATTTTGTTGAGTTTTGGATTGGGATGACTTTCTGGGCTGTACTCGTTGTTACTGCTAAAATGCAAATATTGTCTAATATTAGCAAACCTCCGATAGGACATAGTTACTCCAAAAAATGGTGTCGCTAATATTTGCCTTCTGGACCAATAATGTTCTTGTTCTGGCTTTCTAACAATACTTTGCAATATTATTAGTGCCAAAAACACACTCATTTCTGGAGCACTGGTGTCACGCCATTGGTGTCTTGACCCAGATGGTTTACGCTATCAGTAGAATGTAGATGTGAGAATGCTAGATGTGTTAGCTCGAGAGGACATTGAATAACTAAGTAAGCTTTGAAGCTGTTTCGAAAGCAATTCTGTATTGCCGCCAAATTTGGTGTGAATATTCGTAACGGTAAACATACTTGAAATATACACTCAGGGAGAAACCCTAGGAGTATTGACCTGGGAAAGGGATAAAAACATGTGGTTGGGGTGCCACGATAACGTTCCATTTTCCTTGTCACGGACGTTTCAGCCCGTCGTTTGTACCGTGGTTCTTTCTATATCTCTCCACAGGCATTCCCGCCCCCACTACCTCTAGATATTGCCCTCCTGGGTTTGTGTGAAGGGATCGAGGGTGGTCTGCGACGGTGTTCTCACTCCACAATCGCTAGGAGGGGAGTAAAATCCTTGGGGCTGCCGAGACTACTGCGAAATGCGCCACCAAACTTAGCGGGACATACTCCTTCCCCTGAAAATGAAAAGGGAAGCCCACGCGAGCACGTGTCAATTTCTCTTTGCTGGGGGCTGGTTGTGATGATACCAATCATCGGGCAGTGAGGTCGCTAATTCTCTACGCTGGACATGAACAAGGATCAATAATGATTCATACGAATCAGTGTCAACAGGACAGGAAAAAAAATCACCTCCAAGTGGAAATGAAAAACGCGACCCACAATGCAATCACCCAAGGACACTCTCTTGCTTGTCTATCTAAACAAGCCTACAAAACAAAATAATTCTGAACATTTGAATACAATGGGTGATTCATTAACTGAAAAGCCAAAAAATGTCAAACTGTTATTTGATACCAGCATAAAGTTTCTTAAATTGATTAACAATAGTATGTGGTAAGTGAGAATGACAAATATTACCTTATGGCCACAAAGTATTTCATAACTTTCTTTAACACTGATACAAATAATTGAAAATCATTGCTCAATGGCAGAAAAATATCTCATAATATAAATAACATTGACACATGATATTAAAAAATAAAAAATTATTGCCTACTGGCAGGAAAATATTTCTTAACTTGGCTAACATTTACTATTCGACAATAATTTGGGTTGTCTGGCTTCCTTAAAGACTGAGTTACAGGAGTGATTATCTTGTCGACCACGAAGGGTCCTTCCCTTCCCTTTGGTGGACATTTTATTAAGTTTGGAAACTTAAGGCACAGCTCTAAACACAACCTGTTCACCTGGTGAAAAGGCTTGTGTAGAATGTCGAGCATTATGTTTGTTAGCAACACGCTGTTGTGATTTGGCCAAATTACTTAACACCTTATTCCAAAGTTCCTGTCCTGAAGCTGAATTAGAATCAGCTGATGCCAACTCGTTTGGCAATTGCCATTGAAGCAACAATGGGTGTGGTATCTCATGACCCAAGAATACCTTAGCAGGTAAAACACCTGTAGAAGAGTGTTTGGCAGAGTTAAAAGCAAATGTCAGCGAAGATAGGAATGCATCTCAATTATTATGGGTATCACGTGTGAAAGCAGATAAGCCACACTTTAAATTTCTGTGAACTCTTTCTGCATGGTTGGGCCTGGGATAATAGGGGGCAGTATAAATAGGTTTAATCCCTCGGCTAAAACACGTCAAAAAATAATTTAGATTTGAAAGAGGAGGCATTATCTGAGATAATATATTTGGGAACCCCAAATTTAGAAAATACAAGGTTTGTTAAAATATCAACAACAGCTTTACTTGTTGAATTTCTAATTGGTGGAATAATTACGAATTTACTAAAGCCATCAATCATGGTTAAGGCATAAGCATGACCAAATTTACTCCTAGGTAATGGACCAACAAAATCGATAAATATTCTTTCCCAAGTCGAGAATTTTGCTGAATGACGACCTGGTGGTAAACAATTTCTGGGTTTAGTTATCTGACAGTCATGACAACTTTTAACCCTTTTTGAAACATCTGCTCTCATATCCAACCGCCTAAACTCACGGGAGATTTTATCGTAAGTTTTAGCACTGCCTAGATGACCACCAATAGGAGAAGAATGAAAGTATTGGAAGATCATCTCTCTTAAAGCAAGAGGTATTACAACACGAGGCTTCTTAGAGCCCAGGGAATGGTGACGTAGTAAGAGTAGGAATGATGCTTTCAACACACACATAGTGATGCCACCTGGCAGTAGAACTGTGAGCAAAAGATAAACAAAAGATGATCGTAATGATGTCATAACAAAAGACGATCATAATGCGCAATGTTAGGCTGGTATCTTGGATGGTGGCAGATTCGAATCGAGTTAAAATTTTGCTGTTGGTATCTTGGATGGCGGCGGATTCGAATTGAATTAAACTTTCTGGATTGGTATTTTGGATGGCGGCAAATTTGAGTACAGGGAGCCCTCGATGTATGCCAGGGGTGCATTCCTGGACGAACCGGCGTAATCAAAATCGGTGTAAATTGAAACAATTTTATAATGTAAATCAATGAGAAGTCAATGACATGCCTTCCCAGCACCCAAACATTGATGAGTATTATAATGGCATTGCATTTCAAGTTCTGAAATAACGTAAATATAATATAGGGAATTTAAAAAATATATTTTGTACACTTACAACCGGCAATGGCATAATGAAGCAACGTTAGTTCTCCGACGAAGTCCCTGGTTGAGGATCGTCACATTTTTAAAGAAACCATGCAGTGTGGACTGTTGTGATTTCTTCTTTCTTTTTATCAAAATGTCATGATAAGGCCTCATGGATGCCATAACGATCCTCTTCGATGTAGCACTCCGCCCCCAGTCGTGGTCAATCTCGCAGAGCTCATCAGTGATTTATCTATGTCTGAGAGGATTCTTTCGTGTGATCGATGTGTACAGTCATCTCTGCTATTACGCGATAGTTGCATTCATGTAAGATGCCGACCTATAGAAAATCTCGTAGTAAAAATAACCTCGGGACCTCCGCAGAGATTAAATTTGTCCTTTGGTAGGTTAAAGCGCCAGTAATGAAATCGCATAAGAGCAAACTCGCATATGTAAAAAGTTTACATTTTACAAGCAGCTTATACCGATTAATCGATCTCATTAGAGCAAATTCGCAGAGATGATTGTATTTATAATTTTTATTCAAAATCAGCAATGTAAGAATTACGATTTCATATAAGAAGCAGTACGAGAAAATTGTAAAACGTTTTAAATAATAGTAAATATATTTTTTCACTTTTTGACCTCCTGGTTTCAAAATCGACGTTATTCTGAATCGGCGCAAATTGGACCAGTGCAAATCGAGGGCTACTGTACGCTAAAATAAAGCAAAATATTGAGCAGATTGTTTAAGTTTTTATTTATAATAAAATAAAATCATTATTACGTTATAAATACCCACAACACAAATAACAATCTTTTTTCAAAGGATATGAATTTTTCTCTTTGATTGTAGTGTTCCAGGCATGGCTGATATCGTTCCCTCTTGTACCAATCTTCTAATTTTTGTAATTCGAGAAATGTGGCGGTTGTCTGATGGATGTCCCAATGAAGATACAATTCAATATAATCAAAAGGCATCAATTTCAGATCCTCCAATTTCATCCTCTTCCAACCACATTCATGATAGGTCCCAATAGCCGACCCAACTTTATGTATAGTTGCGAGTTGTTTTAAGTCCATAACTGAAAATTAATTATTTTCAAATAAATGATTGCTTAGATGATTAATATTATAATGATTTTAAATATAAATTAAATTACCTTTGGAGAGCAATCTGATGCGTGGAATATCTGGATGGGTCTTTCTTCAAGAAACTCACTTTATGCACATGTCCGTCCTCTGCCAAGCCTCAAATCCGAATGAAACCTTCTAAGTGCAAGATTGCAAAAATGCTGTGGCTGTGTGTGAACTTTGCCCCCTTACTTTCCCCAGGGAGACTCTGCGTAGCGATCTTGAGTCAGCGAACCGAATGTGAGCAGCTGCATAATTACAAAATGCTGAGTTCATGCATACACCGGATGTTAGCTGGAGAGTGGGGGTTAACGTGTGATCACTTTCCCAACTTGTGGTATATTTGAATCGAGTTAAAATTTGCTGCTCGGCGGTGATTTTAAATATGTCAAAATGAAACAAATATTTTGGTTCTAACTCGTCTTACTTATATGATTTAACAAGTCGTAACTTGTCGAAGGTTGAATGGAAGGATGAGATGAAATAAAAATAGTTTTTAAAAAATCAATATTCCTTTATTTCCATTTAAAAATGTCTTAATGAAATTAATTTCTTTTTATTAAAGGACAGGTTATCACAAATCGATCATGTTCCTTTTTAGGATCATCTCCTTTTTCCCACTCGTATTCATTTACACCGCATTTACTACAAATAGTCATGTCCATATATCCAGAATAAATAAATCCAACAGAAGCCATTTTATATGCTTCGAAAATAAATTGATTTCTAGGAAAGCAATTGAATGATATAAGTCTATCAGATTCATTTTTTAGGTCAACATTTTGCCGAAACCAGTTCTTAATTTTGTGACAATTGTGCACAGCACACATTAAATTTCCATCATTTCTATGTTTATACAGCATATACCTTTTACCCGATGAGGGTAATTGTGAAATCGGACGGCAGTCAAAAACGAGTAAATCGATGACTTTATGTCCTATTATATTGGATAAGAATTTACATTTTTCTAAACCTTTTACTAAAAAAAGATGATAACCTAATACATATTTCAACAGTACATTTTCCAAATTTTCATGGGTGTTGTCACCTTCTTCTACCTCCATTCCGTGATAGTATTTGGTAAGCCATGAAGTTTCTTTTTTACAAATTAATTCACATGGTGATGAAAAAAATCCATGATTGGCTATAATCATTGTCAATATCGCAAATAGCCAATTCTTTGACTACGAATTCATTCTTTTGATTGCAATAGGCTTGAAAATCCACTATACATTTTCTCAATTGAAAAATCTTTAATGGTGTTTGGTTTACGGGAGTATTAGCTCCGTTGCCAGGGACCGACTCCATCATTCACACGCACACACGCTTTAATTCTGCACCAGAGACTGCAGTCTTCTCACATATGCTTTAATAAAAATCCTCCGATTGAGCAATGTATAGGAATTTCCAAATTTAATCTTTCAAAATCGATTTTGCTACCTGTTGGTTTAGCGATAACAGTAACGTTATGCAGACCGATTATGCAGCCAGTATTCATTAAACTTTGGTAATACTCTTTTGCGTTTGAAGATTCTTTAATTAAAGTATTTAATGTTTATTCAAAGGTTTAGATTGCACCAAAAGCTTATTCCACTCCTCCTCATTCAAGGTGACCGATTGATGGTCACCTTTGATTATTAAATGTTTAACTCCGAAATACTTTACAAATCGCAATGGCAGCTTTTCAATGATTGGTTTGCTATCAGAATTAAAATAGTTAGAAATTATATCTTTTTGTTCGAATAAATTAAGCCATTGATCATTACTCAGAATGACGGCCCCTTTACCGATTTGAGTAAATTGCACACACAATTCAAAAGTTTTACAATGATTAAACCCAACACTAACACTTTTCACTTTCCTATTATTCAGATAGTACACAGTTTCCAATAAGAGTTGATTGATTTCACAAATATTCTTCTTCCATGATGACTTTGGGGGTGATGCGGGATCTGCTTGCAGACTGGATGGCGGTGACGGCGATGATGATGACGGTGATGATTGCAGATTGGATAACTCCGGTCTTGGAACACTTCTCCTCTGTTTCGATAGAACTCCTGAGCTGCTCGAACTCTCCATAGCGAATGACTGTGTGGAGTTGATATATTTCAATATAACCTATAACTATAACTGATGGAGGGTTGGCAGGAGTGAAGGGGAAGGTGTGAAAGTAGAAGGGGTGCCTCAGAAGTCTTAAATCCTCGGCGATTGGTTGCTTGTCCTAGTTTGCATCATGTGTTGGAGTTGATTTATCTTTGAGCAGCAGCTTTGTGATTGGGGATCACAACGTCTTCATTGTCTCGCTTTCCAAAATTCGAAGAAAAAGAGCTTTGTGACTTGACAGTCGTTGAGATGGGGTGGGTAAATTGGGAAATGAAATAGGTTATGGTTTTCCCGATTGATTTGCAGAGAGTGCAAAGACAGCAAAACTCTCCACAAAGGTCAGAGTGATAACTTTGGAGTCAAAATAGATTTTTGGTGTAGGAAAACGGTTGGAGGAAAGAGATGATTTCATAAATGAGAGGTGGATAAAAATATAAAATATTCGGCGTAATAATTGTCTTATCACGTGAACTGCAACCCAATGACTCCCAGGTTTATTAGATGGATCAAAGTTTATTATGTAAATTCCAGGTTTTGGCTGATGAGGTAAATGATCTGAAGGAAAAACTCAACGAAAAAATCTTCTCATTCGATTGTCTTTGAAAAGCGTTTCCACGATATCTCTCATGTTCATTGCAAATTTATGAAAAGAATGTGTGGATGTTTCTATCTTTATCTATCTTGATGAATGTCATGTATTCAGCATAAACTATACAGGTAATTGTTTTAGATAGAGGATTTTTGAAATTGGCTTCAATCCTCACATTTGCCTTTTCTGGCAGACTGCTATAGTCAGTGTTACCAGATCCGTCAGGTATTAAATCGAATGCTAATAAGAAGTACCCATGAGCAAACATTTCCATCGATATTTGATTACCCTTATCATGGTGTTCCATACCTAATCCTTGATACAGAGAATAGTATGCATGAGTGTAAAGTTTCTCAGTAAAACTCATCTTCAAACCCCCTCCCCCCTCATGGGGGCAGTCGATTGGTGACTGAGCGGGTTCAGATACCGCTCACCATACCATCCATTGTAGAGCTACCTTCTGGGAGGGGGGGGGGGTAACCCGGTGTGTTTTTGGCTACCTGCTGGGGGGTAACCCAGTATCCTTGCTTTCTTTCTTTCCTCCCTTTTGTTATCACTTCGTGTGATACCGGTTGTTCTGCTGCCCCAAGATCAACCAGGAGCAGTACCAAAGAAAGGAAGTAGCTCATCCCCCGCCTGCACGTGGCTGACGGGGGGCAACGAGTCATTACCTGACTCGGCAAAGAAGTGGCATCCCTAAAAAGTTTTTCCCTTTTCCTTTTTCCCTTTACCCTTGATGGTGGTGGAAGACATTCCCCCACCAAAAAGATCCCGCCCAGACCTGGGCGTGGGAGAATTGTTTAGCGGCACTTGCCATAAATATTTGACCCTGAAATGTGCTAAGGAAGGTGAAACCCTTACCAAGGTTTCTCCCTTCCTAATACACAAAGTCCTGTCATCATCAGTTCCTGGTAGTTTAGAAAGTGTTAAGAAACTCAGAGATGGAACGCTGCTGAGAAAGACATCCAACGATGTAAAAAGTGAAAAGCTGCTGGCTGTGAAGAAATTCTACAATATCGAGGTCATGGTTGAGCCACATAAAATGCTTAATACCTGTCGGGGAGTAATTTCACATTATGACCTATTATATGTCGAGGTTGATGAGATAATGAAGGAGATGGCTTCTCAAGGAGTCGTCTCCTGTCGTAGACTCACGACCAAGCGGAATGGCAAGATCATCAACACCACCTCAGTGATGCTCACATTCGCACTTGACAAACTCCCAGAGAAGGTATTTATTGGATATGAATCATGCCCAGTATGGCCATTTATTCCGAACCTCATGCGATGCTTTCAGTGCCAGAAATTTGGCCATATCGCACCAACATGCAAGCAGAAGCGATATGCCCACGATGTGCCAAAGGGAAGCATGATGGGAATTCCTGTGCCGAACCTGCTCTTTGTGACAATTGCGAGGGACCACACCCGGTGTACTCAAAGAATTGCCCAAAGCCGCAGGAAGAACGTAAGATCATGGAGATCAAGGTGACGGAGAAGATCCCATATTTTGAGGCCAGGAAAAAGTACAGGACATTGAGTAACTTCAGTTATTCCAGTATGTGAGGTGGATACACGCAACAGTATAGTAGTATGGTACTACTATGTTTAAGACCCATGGGTAAAGCTCTGTTGAAAGCTTATTGCAGGTACACAGTATTATGGACGACATTGAGTTTTGAAGAATTTATTTTCTAAGTATGTATGAACCACGCAGGGGCTAGTATAACATGGATGAAGCTGCATGTGCAAGCTCCACGCGCAAGCTCCACCTTCACATGTTCTGGATAATAGCGTCGAATTTTAGTTTAAGGGGGCCAAATTAAAGATTTGCCTAAGGCGCTAAAAATACTCACCATGGCTCTGAATATACAAGAGTGGTTTGCGAAATAATGCTAATACACATAAAGTAATGAGTAATGAATTAAAATATGAAATTAATGAAAATCATTTAAGTTTAACTACTGGCTCGCAAATTCCGGGGAAAAATAACAAACGGCTCGTGCGAGCCAGACCGAGCCGGCTTCAGCTCATCACTGGCTGTATCCATTGGGTCAAAAACTGATATCCCATTGAATTCGATGTAAGAAGGACTTAGGTTTTTTATTGCAGCATTGGAATTTAGTTTGATAATGTTCCATGATGCTTTAGGGCATATAAGTATGCGCCATGAAGATTAGAATCAACAAATTTATATTGAAAATATAAATCACGAACATATTGGGACCTGATGATGAGATGAGGAGAGTATAGCTTTCTTTTAAGCATTGTTACATTTTGTTTGATTTTTCTGACAGGAAAGGCTGCATTAAAGCAGAGAGTAAATATTTGCATGAAAGCATGAAATTTAGAATCGACATCACTTGCGCTATGAACATCATTTCAAGATTCATGTGAGAGGTGGTGAAGAAATATTTGAGTTGAATAGTCATCAAAGATACATTTACATATGTACATGGGGTTGGGTTGAAAGAGAGTTTGATTTAATTTAATGGTTATTTTTAGGCCCAGATGGTCAGAGAAGCCTGTAAAAATGGTTTCACAAGTGGAGGTATTAGGAGGTAAATCAGAAATTAGATAGTCAGTAAGTGATTGAGTTTTGGGTGAGATTCGGGTAGGATCGCCATTCACTACCTTCAGTCCAAAAGTGGATAGAAGATTTATGAGATCAGCCTTTTCAGAGGATTCATTCAATAAGTCAATGTTGATGTCACCAATCAATATCATGCCGTTCATATTTTTCATTGATGTAAATATAATGGCATCATATAGGCACATAAAAAAATCATTAGTATTATTGCTGGGAGAACGATATATAGACAAAAGAGCATAACAATAGGTATCAATATTGATTAATGCAACTGAGCATTAAAAGTTTTTTCAATGCTCTTGTTAAAACTGAGGCACTTCATATTTACAGAGGGTTTGCTATAGATGGCCACTCCTCCACACTTGAATTGCTGATGACAAAAGAATGTTATTAGATTAAAACCATGAATATGGAACACAAATATTTCATTTGTTCTTAACCAATGTTCAGAAAGTATGAAGACATCAACATCCTGGATGGGGACGACAACATGGACAGGAACTACGTCGCAGACTGGAAGAGCATTGCGGACCTAAACAGCATCATGGATTGGAATAGCATCATGGACCGTGTTATTACTAACCATTCCAGAGGAACAATTTTCAATTTTATTATTGGAGGCTGTTAATGAGAGAGAAGGATTGAAATGACTTTTCCTAAAGTAAAACTTGTTAATAGCAACATCGGCAGGCCAATTAGTCGGGTCCAAGAAACCCGAGTTTGTTGATACTCGAAAGGATGAGTAATCACATTTAGCGTTAAGTTTATGCATCACAGTCTCACAACCTATGTTATTCTTCACATAGTTCAGTACCTCACTCTCCATTGTATTAAGTGCAAGTCTCCAAACATCATGAAGGTGCACTTGCCTTGTGGCACTTTGAAGAGAGGATCACTAGAATTCACTCCAGTGCCAACAATCACTTAACGCTTATAGTGCTTATTCACAACAATTTTGAAAGGTACATCGTCATTGACTGCCGGTATATTGGAATTGATTTCTATATTATCATCACTAAAGGTCACCTTGTTCGATTTATTCACTGCCTCACAGTAAGAGATGTTAACCTGATGAGACATATCAGAGGGGTTCATAGTCACATGTTCACGAATGGATGGTTTCACTGAAGGAATGAGCTTAGGATGCACAATCTTGGTTTCATAAATCGATCAGTCACCTGTGGTGGCAGGAGACAATATTTTATTCCCTGCTGCAGGTACACTCGTTGAAATTTCCTTCCTCTCAGGGAAACAGGCAGTCATTTCCTTCGTAATGGCTGATGTCTTGTCAATGACACAGTTAATGCAAACCCAGAAGATGGAGGAAAACTCATTTTGAACTTTAAATGTTGTCTTGTTAATTCCTATACATTCAATGTGAAATGGTCGGGTACAAAAACCACAAAGAGTGAACTTATCATAATGTTTAAAGTCATTACTACAGGAGCTACAGCAATACGCGACTGCACATGACGCCATATTGGATATGCTATAAATATAGTCATTTAAAGTAGTGTTCAAATGAATTTTCAATTTGAACTATTCTGAGAAGATCGTATTAATGATTATTAATAGTATTACAATACGAATGTGATTATAATGTAATAATAATAAAATGCATGTATAAGGCAAGATTATAAGAGGAGAGATAAGAATTTAATAATAATAATAATAAAATTCATCAAAAGCTTACATGTACCTTGATTTTCCAGACGTAATTCTTATGAAACTCGTAGGGAAAACAGTTTTTAGAATAATCTTAAATGAATGATGATAAAAAGTTTTTAAGATAAATAAAAACTTACTATCAATAATAATTACGATAAATAAAAACCTACAATTATTAGCAGAAATAACACTTTAAAAATGTAGGAATGCTAGTATCAATACAAATCCACATTAAAATCAAGTTCTCTTATACTACCAACAATTAAAATAGTTTGTTTAATCTTGTTGCTTTGAGTGACACTTGTCTGTCTTCCCACATGAATTTAAATACATTTATCGCAGCACCAGCCCAAGGATATGGTGGCCGAGGTGACTAAATCATTGGTATTACGTGACGTGAGGTGAGGTGGTTTGAACCCTGCAAGCAGCTTTGGATTTTTTTCAGACTAGACAGGGTCCAAAACATATATATATATATATGTGTTACATGTCTCTTCGACGCCCCCAGTGCCAACTTGGTAAGTGTCCACTGGGCTTCCCTCAACACCTTGTTACCAGCCTCATCACTACCTTTTCTTTTTCTTAAGTTTATATATATATATATATATATATATATATATATATATATATATATATATATATATATATATATATACTCCTCAAGCTTGCATATCTAGCCAAGCTTACAAAACTTCAAATAATTCTGAACAATTGAATACAGTGGGTGATTAGTTAACAGAAAAGCCAAAAAATGTCAAACTGTTATTTCATACCAGCATAATGTTCCTTAATTTGATTAACAATGGAATGTGGTAAGTGAGAATGACAAATATTACCTTATGGCCACGAAATATCTCATAAATTTAATTAACATTGATACATGATAATTGAAAATAACTACGAGGGTAATTTTTAAAGTAAGAACCATTTTGTCATAAAAAAATAAAAACTTTATATATCCTAATAATTTTATTGCTACTACTACGTACAACATTTCTTTATTTTTCTAAATAGAGATCCAGGCATTTGTTCAGATGTGGCACAAGCTTGATGATCCCCTCATCATAGAAGTTGGCCACCAGTCCATCCAACCAACCCACAACTGTTTCTTTCACTTCTTCATCAGTTTCCATCCATTTGCCGCCCAAAAACTCCTTCAGTTTTGTGAAAAGATGGAAGTCCGAAGGTGCCAGGTCAGGACTGTAGGGAGGATGGTCGAGGATTTCCCAATCAAATTTCTCCAACAGCGCTTGAGTTTTTTGTGCAACATGTGGCCGCGCGTTGTCATGAAGCAGACACACTTCCCTAGTGAGTAGGCGGTGCCGGCGGTTTTGGATAGCATGCCGTAGCCTTGTCAATGTTTCACAATATGCGTTTGCATTGATGGTTTCTCCGCGAGGCAAGAAGTCAACCAAAAGAATGCCTTTCCTTTCCCAAAAAACGGTGGCCATGATTTTCAGAGTTGAAGGTGTCTGCTTGAATTTTCGTGGTTTTGTCGGAGTGTGGGGGTGATGCTATTCAAGAGACTGCCACTTACTCTCTGGCATGTATTGTGAGACCCAAGTCTCATCTCCCGTCACGATATGGTCCAAGAATTCATCACCATCTCTGTGGTAGCGTTCCAGAGCAGCACCCATGCGTTTCTGCTTGTGTGCGTCTGTGAGCATTCTTGGAACCTACCTGGCACAAATCTTTCCATATGGAGGTGAACTGTGACAATCTTATAGAGGATAGATCGCAAAACAATTGGAAAAGCCTCATGAAGCTCATCAATAGTGAAGCGCCTGCTTTCATGAACGTGTGCATCAACCTTGTTTTTCAAGTCCTCGCTCATGACAGACGGGCGTCCAAATCGTGCACATTTGTCCTTCCACCATTAAACAGACGACACCACTTTCGCACATTCCCTTCATTCATTAAACCTTCCCCATACACTTCCACAAGTTGGCAATGGATTTCAGCAGGGCGAATTTTTTCGAGTTCAAAAATCGAATCATCGAATGCACTTCAAAATTGGCGGGATTAGTGATAGACATGGTTCTTTATAAAGCACTGTGAAAAATCAACCAACTCACTCAAATGCTCAGCGCACACTGAGGATGTGGCCGGGGCCCTAGAGAGAGCATTCAACCTTGAGATGTCTCCGGTCAATGACCTGCACGCGTAAGGTGCGCAAACGGTTCTTACTTTAAAAATCACCCTTATAATTATTGCTCAATGCAGGAAAATATTTCATAATATAAGTAATATTGACACGTGATAATTAAAAATAACAAGTTACTGCATACTGGCAGGAAAATATTTCTTAACCTGGCTAACATTTACTATACTACAGTAATTTGGGTTGTCTGGCTTTCTTAAAGAGAGAGATACAGGAGTAATATTATCCTGTCCACCACAAAGGGTCCTTCCCTTAAGGGAGAGATTTTGGCAGGCATTTTATTAGCTTTGGAAACTTTGGACACAGCTCTAAACACAGGTGAAAAGGCTTGTGGAGAATGTCTAACATTAGATTTGCTAGCAACATGCTGTTGTGATTTGGCAAAATTACTTAGCATCTTGTTCCAAAGTTCCTGCCCTGAAGCTGAATTACAATCACCTGATGCCAACTTGTTTGGCAATTCCTATTGAAGTGACAATGGGTGAGATAGCTCACGACCCAGAAATACCTTAGCAGGTGAAACACCTGTAGAAGAGTGTTTTGCAAAGTTAAAAGTGAATGTCATCTTAGGTAGGAATGCATCTCAATTATTATGGGCATCACGTGTGAAAGCAGATAAGGCAAACTTTAAATTTCTATGTACTCTTTATGCATGGTTGGGCCGGGGATAATAGAGGGCAGTATAAATATATTGAATCCTTAGGCTAAAACACATGTCATAGAATAATTTAGTTTTAAAGGAGATAGCATTATCTGAAACAATATATTTGGGAACACCAAATTTAGAAAAAATCAGCTTTGTTAAGATATCAACTACAGCTTTACTTGTTGAATTTCTAACCAGTTGAATAATTACAAATTTGCTAAAGCCATCAATTATGATTCAAGCATGAACAAATTTACTACTAGGTAATGAACCAACAAAATCAATAAATATTTTCTCCCAAGGATAAGTAGAGAAATTACCCGAATGATGACCTGGAGGTAAACAATTTCTGGGTTTTGTTAATTGACAGTCATGACAACTTTTAACCCATTTGGAAACATCTGCTCTCATATCTAACCACCAAAACTCACGGGAGATTTTATTGTAAGTTTTTGCACTACCTAGATGACCACCAATAGGAGAAGAATGAAAGTATTGGAAGATCATCTCTCTCAAAGCAAGAGGTATCACAACTCGAGGCTTCTTAGAGCCAAGGGAATGGTGACGTAGTAAGTCGTCTTGCAAAGAATATTTAGGAATGGCTTTCCCCGACCTGATTTGCTCTATTATCTTGCAAATATCTCTGTCCGAAGGCTGATCATGGTGAATATTGGTAAAGGACACTGGAACATGTTGCAATAAACAAGAAATATGAGCAGGGGTTGGATCGGAATGGTGAACCAAGATTCTAACCCGAGATACGCAATCAGCAGCCCTATTCCGAGAAGCAGATACGTGGTGAATTATAAAATGAAAACAAGACAGCTTTAAAACCATATGACCAATTTTGCCGAATAATAATAATAATAAGTTTATTTGTCCAGAAAGACATTACAAAATAATGCATAGGACACATCAAAATATCTTAAAAAGAAAAAAAAATAATTACAAAAGTATCTCAAATAACAGACATTAAATCACTAATATTATAAAAACATTTAGTGACTAGGAGATCATGAACATGCTTCTTAACCCTTCAGCACCGGGATCCGTACGTGGTACGGACCTAGGTTTCTTTCCTTAGTGCCGAGATCTGTACCACGTACGGACCCTTGCCGCGACTCTTTTAATTTGCCGTATTTCGATTATAAACATTTCTTATAGAATGATATTTTTGTTTAACACTGAGGAATGATTTTTTATTGAATTTTATAAATAGAATACGTTTTGTGAACTCTTAAATTGACTTATATAATTTTTTTTAAGTGTACTGCAAAAAAACTCTTTCTCACATCTCTTTTTTATTCTTTACTTTATCAGTTCGTAATATTTTCTTTTGTTCATCTGGCTCTTATTAACATTATAAAAATCGATTTTGAAAGTTACGATTTTAACATCCAATTTTTTGTCTACTTTAAAATATATAGTATATTAAAATATAACTGTGCTTTGTAAAAAGTAAATGGACAGATTATGCAAATAACTAAATAAACGTGTATATTCTTGGAACACAGCTGCACTGGAGTAGGCTAGTATCATAAAGAGGCATGAGACGAAATGAAAACAGATCGTTCTAGAGTGTCTCTTTCTCAGTGATGGAAAGGACCATCCCTGTTTTCTTCGTGATATATCTTCTGATGAATAGCACTTTTCTCATCATGCTCTCATTCGAATATTAGGAACACTTCATATTCTCAAGACTAAACAAACTCGAGAGACAACAAATCATTGTATATTGGTGCCGTCTCTGTGAAACCTCGAGGATGTAATTTCAGTGATGATTTTGTGAGCTAAGCTAAGTGGTCACGGAATGGATGATAGGAATACAATACTTCTCTTTGTTAGGCATCCAAATGCGGTAACATTCTCTCTTTCTGAGAGAGAGAGAGAGATTTAATAACCAGGCATAGGCTCCAAAGAGTTGGTGTTTACAAGAAGCCAAGAAAGCAAAGGCAGTAGACCATTGAGTAGACCAGAGAAACAAGCTAAGACTATACAGAGAACTTCAGCATGTGATATCACAAAACGTCGAATATATCGATGACTATTTCCGAAAAAATTGCATTCAGGAATCTGTAACACATTTCAATTGGCATGGTCTTTCATCTTCACAGGTTATTAACATAAAAGAATATTAAGATATTATATTGTACATTTAATTCTGAATGCAGAACACTATACGGCCATTGGTTTCAAGATTTCATTCATCTAACATATATAGAGGAAAATTTATATATTTTTAAAAGATGGTACTTATAAAATCTTATATTCTGTTTAAATACCAGCCAGCCATACGATGCCATAGAATTTAAATGCCTCCCGTCGCTGAAGGGTTAAATGACTGAAATGTGCTTGCTCCTTTGATTGCAACTGGCAGAGCATTATAGAATTCAATGCATCTTGCTTTTGGTCCTTGGGAGCAAATTTTCAAGTTTTGTTGCATTACATGGAGATCATTAATTCTTCTTGTGTTTTAATCATGGAAATTGCTATTTTTCTTGTAGTCAGACATGTTTTGCCTAACATACAGCCTGGCCCGGCCCAAGATATTTTGGCGCCTCAAGCGCAGAGCCTTTCGGGTGCCCTCGCCGGTAAAATTTTTTGCGATCTTGTTTGATAGAGATTGTTACCATCCAAATAGGTGATGAGATAGTCTTGTTTAATTATCACAAAATAATAAAGTTTTCCAGTAATGAAATAGGCTACCGGTCCTTTCACTTCTCCAAAAAATAGTATAAAAGGAAAACAAATTTTTTAACCCCAAAAATTCATGATCTTTCATTCTTCAATCTTAACTCTATTATTTCTTTATTGTTACACTTAGATTAATTTTAAAATTTTTATAAATAAAGATTAAAATACTTTCACTTAATAAATTAATTATGATTTGTAGCATGCGCCGGAATTATATATGACTTTATGAGTAATATGTATTTGGTTGAGATGTGACTATGTGTGGTGAATCATCGGTCTATAGAGTGGGAGGCTGAGTGTGCGGACGGTGCTGACTTTGCTTGGTCCAATGAGGTGTCCTCATGATAAGAACTGTATACATATGCGATATGAACGATGTGTCACAGAGATGGAGCGGACCCGGACCCTGCGGTAGAGAAAAGAAAAAAAGCACCAAGGAAGAGTCGACGGTTCACACACCAGTCGGGATGTAATAACCAGAGAGAGAGGATTGGAATCGGAGGACTGGAGGGAGAGACGGGGAACTTATTTTTGCAGCATTAAACTCTGTTATAAGCCACTGTGCCTTCTTGATTTCTTCTGCCAAACTACCTTTTTGCTTTTATCCTTAAGAGGCAGCTGCTCGACTCTGAGGGAGAATGCAAATACGTCGCCAATATCTCGCCGAAAACGATGGGATACGACATAAAAAACTGGTGCTAGGTGTGGGGTGGTCTTTCGGTGAAAGGAATCTTTAACCAAAGGAGAGCCTGACAGGACCCACTGGCAGAGACTCATTTTGACGTATAGTAAGCAGCCAAGAGGTTTGCAGCCTTCCAGTCGAAGGAGACGCTGTCGATACGGGACTTCAAACGGCGCGGAGGTTCTGCACTCAAGAGAGGAGTGAAACCATCATTGTCCCCAGAAAGACTGCATATTGTAAGTAAGCCACACTCTCCCTGTCCTTAACTTTACCGGCTAGAAAAAAAAATTCCTCAGATAAATTGAGTAATTAGCAGAGACAAAATGACTCAGTTCAAGGTAGAGATTTTTGCAGCATTACAGAGGCGATTAAACTGATATCGCGGCCCTTCGCGGGAGAAAAGGAAGAATTAAGAGAATTTATTGAAAATGTTACATGGTTTTTGAACTTGTGAAGGTTGTTGAAATGCGCGAAGGCGCGAATTACGGGTGAAGCTCGCTCTAAGCTAATGGTGAAGGATCAAACGCATTCTTGGGAACTGGTGAAGGCGATTTTGGAAGAAAATTATGCCGTTAGATGCTATTAGATTACTATGCATGCACTATGTTTAATGCTAAGCAAGGGAAAAATGAAGGGATAGCTTTATGGGGTAGTAAAATAGAAAAGATGCAGATGGACTTTAGGGAGGCTGCAAGGAGAGTATCTCGAGAGGGAGAATTACTGGGTGCATTAGGATTGATTAACCACCTGGCGAAGGCTTGTTTTGTTCAAGGATTGTGCAACGAAAGGATACAAACTATCGTAAGAAGTAAGGGAGAGGAAACCCTTTTGCCTCAGGCGATAGAAGTAGCGTTGGAAGAGGAAAGTGCCATCCTTTCTGTCCGAGAAAGGGGTAGAATTAATCAAGATACATTAAAAAAGTGTGATAATTGTGGAAGGCAAGGGCATTATTACACAGACTGTTATTTTAAAAGAGAAAAACAAGAAGCTAAAAGGGTTCATCACACCGTAAGCGGGATTAAGTGCTTTAATTATGGCCGTTTTGGCCATATTACTAAGGAATGTCGTACTCAAAGGAAGGAGAAGACAGATAACCTCCCAAAATTTAAATCAGATAGTGATTCGAATGCGAAGGAGGAAGAAAGGAAAGATATGAATAGAAAATTCAGAACAAGAGAAGTGAACAGTGCTTTTGTGGGTAAATTAATTGGCCTCTGCAAGCAAGAAATAGACTCATGGTCCGTGACAGCAGCAGACTTAAAAATTTTTCTTAGGTTGATTGTAATGAAACAATGGCAGGACTCATGGCTGGGTTTACAAAACAACAAATTGTGGGACATAAAGGCTGTTACAACTTCTTGGTCCTCCTCTGTCAGGAATAGTAGACGGGAGGAAGTAGTGCTGACCCGTTTGAGGATGGGGCACTGTGCCCTTGCTCACTGTTATCTGTTCACACAGGAGAAGGAAGTACCACACTGTGAACATTGTGACTCCCATCTCACTATAAGACATATCCTGACCGAATGTACCCATTACCAAGGTATGCGAAATAGTCTTTCGATGTAAGGCCAGCTTAACAATGTTCTGGGTGATGACCCAGTTAAGATAGATGTGGTATTCAAGTTCCTCAGGGAAGCTAAATTGCTTCCATAAATTTAACTAACTTTTAATATTACATTTTTCTATACACATTACCTGTGTACAATTTCAGCAATATAATATACATATTTTATTCAGTTTTTTATCTCTATTAGTAAGTAAATATACATAAAAACTTATATAGTATTACTAGTTTGAGTACGGTGTGAAATGACCTTGCTGTCAACACACCTTATAAAATCAACTCTACACTACTACTACTACTACTACCATACTCCTTGCATGAACCTGACATGCATTCCCTCGCTTGGTGCCCCTTCCTCATGCAATTGATACACAATCTGAGCCACCTTTCTTCTCGGAATCGTTCTGAAGGCGAAGATATGCAGGTAAATGAGCATGTCGGTAATCCACCGCTGGTGTGAGCCTTGATGCTTGTGAAGGCAGAGGGAGTCGGCTTGAAATTCCTTCTAATAAGAGTGATTCAATAACCTTTAGCCGGAAGTCATATAGCTGTAATGGCACATCACTAAACTTATTAGAAAGGCAGTAACTGTTTACCAGTATCAATTGCATCATATGAATCCCTAATTTTTTATACCAGTGGAGGGATTTGTGCTCATAGGGATAATAGGAGATTAGTTGGTCGAAGTGATCAATGCCCCCCATAAATTTATTATATTCAAGCACGACTTCTGGTTTCACCTTAGATTTTCCACTACGTCCTGTAACTTCCACCAACTGACTTCCATGCTCAGAAGATAACATTGTAACCTCCCTCTTGTTCTTCCATTTCATTACACAAATTCCATCATTTCCCGATTATCCTGAAACAATTATCACCCAATAGTTCTGAATCTTGTTGCTGTAAATGGGCAATGAAAAAAGCAGATTAGGCAAAATTCTCCAATGCCATTCAGTTCAGGGAAGAACAATTCTTCTCGGCGGAGGAACAAGTGGAGCATGTCACGCAAGCTTTGATACTCGCAGCAAGCATGAGCATTCCAAAGTCTTTTCCTCGACTCAGGCGAGTTCCAGTCCCGTGGTGGAATGAGGAATGCTACAGGGCGATACGTGACAAACTACGGGCTTTTCGTTTCTTCCATACCCACCCCACCAAGGGGAACATGTTGAAGTACCTGAAATTGAAGGCACTGGCACGCAGGATAATCAGGAAATGTAAAAGGGAATCTTGGAGGAAATATGTATCAACCATTAGGAGTTCTACTCCAGTCTCTGAAGTATGGGAAAAGGTGAGGAAGATAGCCGGTCGAACATCTTCCCACATGATTAGTTGATTGTTGGTCAATGGCATGGTCTCCGTATGCAAAACCAAAATAGCCAACGAGTTGGCGTTCCAACCCACTATCGAAAAACACCCCCTTTTACAGCGTATCTCCATTTCCGGACTTAGAAAGGGCAATTTATCCCAGCAACGCCAGGAGAAGGAGCCCTTGGCAGCTGGAAATGTGCTTCTTCAGGACCCTTGTTATGGAAACTATGGTATCCCATAGCTCCTCATCATCAGAGGGAACAGGTTGGCTTCGAGTGGCGGTAGGGGCGCCATGCAGCACAGGTGGCACTAGCTGCCCTGCGGAGGGTGTTGATGCCTGTGGTTTTGCCGTAGGCGGAAGATCCCTCTGAGGCTTGGGCGCCGCTTTGGTGCTGGCACAGCTTGGAATAGCAGGCTCAGCCCTCCTCAGGAGTTCAGGATCAGGGGTCGTGCTGGCACTGGCCACCACAGCCGCAAAATTTCTGCCTGGGATGACAGTGGAGGATCGCTTGGCAACCGCCGTCAGAGTCACTGTCCTGCCTTTGTTGGCCTTGCACTGTAGCGCATCATTGCGCTCATTTGCCACCAGCACCTTGTCCAAAGCTTCAAGGTAAACAGAACATTGCTGTATGTGGAGGGATGGTCATCACCGCAGTTACAGCACTTCCCGGATGCCGTGGGTGGGTTGGGGCAGTCGCAGGACCGATGATTTCCCGTGCACTTGTAGCAGCAGGCCACCATCCTATAACCAATGGAGGAGTGCCCGAACCTCTGGCAGTTAAAGCAGGTCTGCGGCGCAACTTCTCCCTTGAAGTACTCCACCTGCACCCGACAGTTTTGTATGTGGGTGATCTTGTGAAGGGGAGGGATGCCCGAAGTTTTGTCCACCACGGCGATGAACTTCCTGGTCATGTCAGGTTGTGTCCTCCCCTCTGCCATTTGCACCATGTGCTTTACGGATTTAACCGTGATTCCCAATGCCGCCAACCCTGCGGCCACTCTAGCTGGAGGGAAATCACTGGCCAGTCCCTTAATGAGCAGTCTAGCTGTTTTGATATGCTCTGTCGGGTGCAAGAAGTACTCGAGCTTTTTCTCGTCGAGGATCTGCAGGACTTTCTCCTGCTGTTTCGGCGAGGTAACGATGACCCTGGTGGAGACATCTCTGATCGCAAGCCACATCTCTCTTGGAGCGAGTCAATGAGGTCGGGGTGGTTCCGTACACCATAGATGTTAATCGGCTTCACCTTAGGTCTACTGGGCTGGGTGGTGTTAGAGGAGGGATTTTCAACCTTCTTTCTGGAGGTTCTCTTCCTCCTCTTCTTGGTCACGATCTCGAAAGGCTCATCGGCTGCGGCTTCCATTCCCTGGGTAGCAGGCTCCGGGGGGTGATGCGATTGCCATGAGGGTACTACCTCCAGTGAGTCCGAAAGCTTCCGCTTCAGTGTGGAGCAAGAAGTTTCGGTCTCCAGCATTTGCCTGAGCACCCTGGGTGGCGGACTCCTTGGGTGCATGCATTGCCAGAGATTTAGAGAGCTTCCTCTTTTGCAATGGAGCATCCAGGTTTTCTGTCTCCATAGGGTGAGTATCAATTGGAGAAGGGAGGGGTGCTGGCTGCCCCGATACGGGCTCGGGTAGAACCACCGCCACGTGGGATGGGGCCTGAGTCATCGATGTGCTAGGGGCATTTGGGTTTTGAGCCCCCATGGAAGGAGCACACTTCTTTTTCTTCGGGTTTTTCCTCCCCTTGGAATTGGCAGCACCCTGTCCTGCGGTGGGTGACTGAATGGGTGAACAGGCAGCCGTGTCAGTCACCAAGCAGTCCTTTTGAGAGGGGCGGGGTGTATTGCAGGGATTCACGGGATTCTCCAACCGAAGGATGGAGGCGATTTGCATCGTTCTCAGGCGGTCCTGAGAGACGTACTTTGTCGCTCCATCAGGGGTTTTGAAGGCTATTAAGCCATCACATGGCATACTCTGCCTGTGCTGCCCGTGGAGAATCATGCTGGCAGGCGCATTTCCAGGAGGCAAGGACGACATTGCGAGTGGCGGAAGAAAGGCAGATGGATCCATTCAGGCAACAACCACAAGGGATCAAACTGCGGAGCAGGAATAAGAGGCTCCCAGCGGGGTCGACGACTGGATCCGAGGCGAATCGGGTGAGAAGGAGGGACTGTGTTAGCCTCCCCCCGGTTCGCGACAACGACAGAAGCAACGGAGCCACAGACCCTGCAGAAAGCAGGAAAAACTGAAGCCCTTTACAGGGCGAAATGGGGAGAGGGAGGACAGCAAGGGCCCTTTTCAGGGCCAATGCACAAGAGCGGAAAAATCAGGTCCTTTTCAGGGCCCAGCTTCCGCAGTGGGGGAGAAGCAAAATAGGTGAGAAGGAGGAACTCTGTTAGCCTCCCCAGATTTCGATGGGCAAATACGAAAGAGCAAATCCGTTGGCCAAAATCAACGTCCGAGAAAAGCAAGGTCAAGATCAGGGTGAACAGGATAATGAGGTAAAGCACGACGAGACGTAGTGCAAGGAAGTAGGCTATAGGGACGCAAGTACCCAATAAGCACATTACTCTCAGCGAGCTATCGGATCCATCGATTTTATACATACATATATGTATATGCCACGTACGAGGATTAGGCGACGGGTGGCGCCACGCAAGAGGAGGCCCCCAAAAACTCGAAGCGGTAAACCGCTTCGTGACCGTGCGATCTCCGAGTGCGATGCATGCACATAATGATGCATTGATTAGTTTCCCGCCGTCGCGTCTTCCTCAACGAGGACATGGAGGGAACCTTTGTCGATTCGAATCTTTTTCTACCGCTTAATCCTTAACCCCTCAAACGAGACTTTAATCTACGGCATTTAAATCGCTCAGCATGACTTTTTTTCGAAAGTGCAAAATACTTCATGCATGCATTCACTTTAATATTTTTTTTTACTTTAATTATCATTTCAAAAATTTCCAAAAAATTATGTCATATTTAAAATTGTTCTTTTTATATAATAAAAAATAAATACATACATTTATTTCAATCCAATTTCTTTTATGTGCTGCTCCTCCGACGTTTTGTAGTTCAGCTGCGTGTGGTATCGCTCAAAACAGGGGTCTAAACAGAGAGACGGTGTCCCTGGGCAGTTTTTACACCTGTATTTCGTTTCCTTTCTCTTTCCATTTTTTGTGCACACCACACACTTTCTTCTTCTAATCTTTAAAGTCTCCGTTTTAGGGTTTTCTTGAACAAAATGCTTTCCTATCAGCCGCGTACATTGTGTCGGTATCTGAGGGTCGTCCTTTACGCTGTTCAATATTTTGCCCATGGTAACTAGCTATAATCCTATCCACAAGGTTTATTCTAAAAGATAAGTGGTCTTTTTTGTTACCAGCCTTATAATACAGAATATAGGCATTCAAAACAGCCGTATTTAGAAAATGGTTGAAAAGCTTTTTGTACCACACTTTTGTTCTTTTTCTTTCACCCTGGTCCAAGGGCTGCAGAAGTGAAGTTGTATTAGGTGGTAAGAACTCAACTTCAATTTCAGGATGGGCCTCAGCAAGAGATTTCGGATGACCTGGTGCATTATCCACTACGAGGATCACCCTAAATGCAAGTTTTTTTCCTTCAGGTACTTTTTCACTTCACGAACGAAGCAATTCTCAAACCAATCCTCAAAAAGTCTTGCAGTAACCCGAGCTTTGCTGTTACTCCTCCAAAATACAGGGAGCGAACTTTTGGTCTTGCCCTTCAGTGCCCTCGGATTTTCCACTCTATACACCAACATTGGTTTGCACTTAAACTCTCCTGCTGCATTTCCGCAAAATAGAATGGTAAATCTGTCTTTCACTACTTTAAAGCCAGGAGCCGACCATTCGTCTTTAGCAATCCACGTTCGTTGTGGCATTTTTTTCTCCAAAATAAACTCGTCTCATCGGCGTTAAAGACTTGCTCAGGTCAGTAATTTTTCCTTTTGGTGAGTTCACTGATTACATCTGAATATTTAGCTGCTGCTTCATGATCGGCAGATGCAATTTCGCCAGCAATCTTCACATAATGAAGTTGAAATCGCTTCTTAAATCTATCAAACCATCCTCTGCTGGCTTGAAAAGTAAAGGCTCCTCTTTCTTCACCACTTTCTTGCGATTTTAAATGCTCATATATACTAAGGACTTTATTTCTGATAATAGGCCCATCCAAAGGAGCACGTTTTTGCGCCTGATCTTCGGTCAAAATGTTTAACATCTTTTCCATTTTCTCCATTAGTGCATCTCGTCTGCTAACAAAGAAGGTACCAGCAGAAGCACCGGCATAAATACTAGAACGAATTTTTTCTTCCGTCTTCTTCATGGTTCTTATCGTAGATTCATTTACGTCGTATTGTCGGGATGCTGACCATCCAGAATTCATCTTGTCAATACCTTAGTGATTCAGCCTTGGCAACCTCTGCAGTGAGTTTTGCATGCGTTGCATCTTCGGGGAGAAAAGATATTTCCAGCGGAAATATTCCTGGGGGCTAAGAGATCCATCGGTGTTACTTATGTGACTTCTTTTTAACGACGGTAGTTAAGTGCTAAGTCTCACGTGACGTGAAAAAAGGAACATCTCCAGGTTGGAGTTGAAGATAAAAAAGCAGTTAAAAATGCTGAATGATTTTTTATTGGGTGCCGACAGACTTAACAAAACACTATAATCGTAGTAGGATTTTTTCTTACTAATGATCTTTTCAGGGCAAACCTTTTATTGAAAATGGTCATTCAAGGAAATCGCATAAAACTGAATCACTTCCTGCGGTCGGAGAAGCTCATCACACATTTGCGTACCGCGTAAATTTGAATCTGCATTGCCGGAAGCCGCAATCGGCGAAGTTTTACTGTATATATATGTGGGGTGCGGATAAAGGAGACGAGAGAACTTATGTCGGATAAATTTTATTATCCTTCAATACACTAAGCACACTTGGTAAACTTCCGTCGTACATACACCGTCTATTCTGCTACTCAGCTACATTCACGTCATCGTTCCACTTTCCCTCGCGCCAACCTCTCACCATCTTGCCATCACCCAACTCTCTCACCCCCCCAGCATCCACTCTGAACAACTGACGATCACCACCCATCACAAACAAGCGACGATCACCACCCGTACACCATCTCAGTCCCATAACTCGGCCATCCTATTAATCGTCCGTCCCGGACGATGACAGGTCATCCTCCATGTCTCAGTAGAACCCTCTCCATGGCTTATGTTCTCTGCTACGGCGGAAGTGTGTACTGGACCCTCATGGCTACCAACCTTCTCCACATCATAGCGGTCCTTAGGGTACACCTTTGTGATTCGGTAAGGTCCCAGGAACTTGTTCCTCAACTTCAGGCCTGCTCCAAACTGCGTCCTCTTCACCGCCACTATGTCACCCACCTCATACTTTGTGGCCTCCTTGCGTCGACGATTGAAGCTCCGTCTATTCTCCTCCTGGCAATATTGCTCAAACTCCCCAGCCATAAATGCCTTGTTGCGATCCGTAATGATCCGCCTTGGATTACCAAAAGTTTGCTGGTGGACCCTCAGCTTCTCTAGCACCTCTGCTGTTTCCAACGTCTTAGTCGCAAAGAGCTAGGCAAACTTAGTAAATGCATCCACAAGCACAAGGAGGTACTTGTAGCACTTTTTAGTTGATGGCAATGGCCCCAAATGATCTATATGTAACGTTTCTAAAGGGAGGTCTTCTTTTGGAATAGGGTTCAGGAAACCCTCCGCCTTTCCTTGCTTTCTAGCCGCCAATATGCATGGAATGCAGTTTTGGATAGACTTCTCTATCTTTTTCTCCATCTTATTCATCCAGTACTGCCTCCCAATCATTCTCATTGTCTTCTTGATGCCAAAGTGTCCTGTGTCATGGGACCTCTGAATAATCTCCCACTCCATACCTTTCGGGATGACTAGTCTCTGTACTCCACCTTCTTCTTTGTAAAGTAAATCTCCCCTCAGCAAAAAATCATCAAATGTTCTACCTCCACGTAGGACCACCTTAATTGCCTTTAGTCCTTTATCCCCATTATGCGCCCTGTCTACTCGGTCCAGCAGCACATCCCGTAAGGCAAGCACATAGGGATATCTGCTCAGGGCATCAACATGCCTCATTCTCGTCCCAGCCCGGTGCTCGACCTCGTAATCGAACTGTTCTAGCTCCATTACCCATCTTGCGACCTTAGGTGCTAGGCTGTCCTTCTTAAGGGTTTGTTCAAATGCCTCACAGTCTGTGATGATCTTAAAGTGGATTCCAAGCAAATACACCGGGACTTCTGCACTGCTTTGACCACAGCCAACACCTCCAACTGGTAGCTGTGAAGCTTCTTCTCTGCTTCTGATGTCTTCCTGCTCATGTAGTAGACCGGGTGGAGCTGGTTATCATCCTTGGACCTCTGTAGGAGAATCGCCCCTAAGCCATCCATGGATGCATCTGTGTGAAGCTCGGTCTCCAGCCTCGGATTGTAAATCCTCAGCACAGGCTCAGCTGCCATTGCCCTCTTCAGCATCAGGAATGCTTGATGTTCATCCTTACCCATCAGAACTTTTCTCCCGCTCTTCAGAAGATCACTAAGTGGCTTGGCAATCTTAGCATAGCCTTGCACATATTTGCGGAAGTAACCTGCCAATCCCAAGAAACTCCGTAGTTGTCTCTCTGTCCTTGGCTCGGGAAAATTGACAAGGGCAGCTACTTTGTCCGGCAACGGCTGAACCGTACTATTCTCCACAACATGTCCTAAGAATTCAATTCGTCTGTGCAGCAGTTAGCATTTCCTCCAATTGATCTCTAATCCATATCTGCTTGCGATTTCTAGCACTTCCCTCAATCTATCCACTGCCTCACTCTCGCTTTCAGCCACAATTATTATGTCATCCAAATACATTAGTACAATCCCACGCTTCACCAGCTCCCGAAAAACAAATGAAATGAATCTCTGAAACACAGCTGGGGAATTGCACAACCCAAATGGGACCCTAGTGAACTCGTACTGTCCTGTAGGTGTCACAAAGGCGGTATATTTTCTGCTCCCTTCTGCTACTTGCACATGAAAGAAACCATCTTTTAAGTCCAGCATAATAAACACCTTTGCCTCCACTAACCTATCCAAAATGTCCTCTATCAAAGGCAAGGGGAAATGCTGTCTAACAATGACCTTGTTAATCGGTTTGTAATTTACACATATTCTTGCACTCCCATCTTTCTTCCTGGCCACAACCACCTGGCTAGCGAACTCAGAATGGCTGGTCGTGATTATCCCCTTTTCCAACCACTCTTCCACCTGCTCGTCAACTTCAGCCGACTCCTTAGGTGATAACCGCCGTGGTCTCCGGCCAATGGGCGTCTCATTCTTTAGGACTATTTTCATCTTAATCGGCACCTCTTCCATCTTCTTAGGCTGCGTCCATGCTGACGCTCACAGCGTAGCTCAGAGCTGCGCTTGTAAAATGAATACATTGTTTTAAATGGGGGCGTCCATACTCAAGCGGCGCTCATAGCTGCTGACCGAGGAGAGATAAGCGATGACAGCTGCAATGACATTTAAATTTGTTTTCTCGGCTAGTAAGCGCTGATAGTCGAGACGCGTGCACGCAAACAGTAAAGGTCATTCGCCTGGTGAAAACACGTTAAGCTATTTTATATTTAACAGTTTATTTCTTTTAGAATGGAAGTTGACAAATTAATAAATCCTGTGTCATCGCGATCGCTTTTGTGGAAACAGGACGATCCTAACCACCACAATCGTTTCATGCTTAACAAAGCATGGAACGAAATAGCAAATGAAATGGGGACTACAAGTGAGAAATAACTGTAATGGACAATGTTTGCAGTTTTATAATATAGTATTATATATTATATACTGATGAGAAATGAACTGAGAGATTTGAAATACTTTCAGATACATTTTGAGTAATCACTTTACAAAATTGATATTAGTGTTTCGTACATGAGCTAATGTCATATACGAAATGAAATAACAGCTTAAATAGAAAAAAGCACAGTTATACAAAGAAATATAGTATGTCTTTCTGGAGCTTCTGCAGACCTTATAACACCGATAAATTTCTTGTAACTTGGGGAAAATTCTTAAATATTATGCCCTTCGTTGTGTAGTAAAGTACTCCTTGAACATATTTCTTACATATCTTGCCTGTCTGCTGGAAGTATTGCATCCTCGTCCTACTGCTCTGGTTTGTTGCGATATATAGTTCTGCATCTCAGTCGAGGTTCGCTGAACACCTTCCATGTCAATAATTGTGTTGTGGAGGACACAAATAGCCTTGATAATTTTATCTGCATTTTCAGGCGGTTTCAATTGGCTTCCAAAGAATTCTGAACTTTGAAGTTATTATGCCAAATGACATTCAATGCATCTTCTGGCTCTCGATAATCTCTGATTGAAGTATTCACATTCTTCAGTGAGATCAGCTCTAGGATATGGTTTTAATAAATTACTCATTAATGGATAGGCCTCATCTCCTACGAAAACATAGGGGAAAGAAGCATTAGATCCTGGCAATGAGTCATCATTAGGAATTTGTAAAGTACTGTTCTCCAACATAGCGAATAGCCGTGAATTTCGAAAGGTACCCCCGTCACTCTGTCTTCCATATCCCCCAACATCAATAATTGTAAATTTACAGTTTGCATCACAGACAGCTTGTAAAACGATTGAGAAATATTTCTTATTGTTGAAATAGAAGAATCCGGTGTGAGAAGGGCATTTTATTCTAACGTGCTTTCCGCCAATTGCTCCCACACAATGAGGAAATTGCCACAGTGCCGCAAATACTTCAGATATTTTTTTAAACATTTCTTGATTTGGAGTCGGTAAATGATTTGGCTGCAGTACATCGTACAATGCTGAAAGAGTTTCGGGAACAAGTTTAGCCACCATAGATTTACCCATTCTAAATGAAAATGCCAAGGTTCTAAATGACTGACCAGTTGCTAAAAACCTGGAAAAGTTTAAAATTATTATGTAATATAGGTATAAAATGCAATAATGTAAATATGCATACATAAAGTTATATACATAAAGTATAAATACATACACACGCAGTTTTATATATATATATATAACGATGTGTTTTAGGGAAGGGCTAATTCTATTGTAAAAATTTTATTATACAGACCAATATTACTGAATTACTTCATATCATGGGCAAAAATGGTTGCAGGTCTTTATGGGATAGCATTACACGAACAGTTCTTAAAAGGTATACGACAGACACAAGTGTTGTGATCCCGTTTAAGTAAGTGTAAGTCCTCTGTGTTCTGAAAGTTAAAAATCGTTGAAGGAAAGTCTCCTTACGAAGGAGGTATTGAAATTTCATTCTTTTTATTGTGTGAATAGAAAATTATAGATACTAAAGCGGTGATTGTCAGTGGGATAATATGTTATTAGGAATGATTCAACTTTTAAAGCTTAGAAGAGTATTTTATCTTCAGTATAATATAAGTAAATCATGTTAACAGGTAACAACAAATATCTCTTACCTTAAAGTAACTACAAGGTGCTCTGCTGGTTCTATTGGATGTTTGACACAATTACTCCACTTACAAACGAGTTTAGGCGACACTTTCCCTAAAATGTCTTCAAAAGTGGAGACAGGCATCCTTATATATTCCTGGAATTTTTTTGGATGCTTCTTTAGTTCAGGAAAAAGATGGTGAAATTCGCCGAGAATATTCCTTTTTTCATTTATAGGATGCACTGAAAAAGATCTCCCGTTTTCTATCGCTAAAATACGCAATGCAAAACTTGGTTCACGCAGAAGACACAGCCGCTGATCACCTGTCAGAGGCATACCGGCGACTATCGGCGATGCTGTGATCGAGTATTCTGCTCTCTAGCATGGCCATAGACGGCGCTCATCACAGCTATGCGCTAGGCTCACTGCTGGTATCTCTGCTCTCGTCGCTGAGCGATGAGCATCAGCATGGACGCAGCCTTAGGCTGGTAATCCCTGACTAATTCTCTAACCTTGCTGCCTAATTCTGGGTCTAAATGACTGCACTGGTCATCGTCTGCAGCGATAAGCAGCATACAGCCCTCTTCTGGCCATATCTGAGCCTCGCTCCTGCTTAACTTCACTGAAGCATGGTTCAACAGTTCATCACCTAAGAGAGCTCTCACATAAGGAATGGTTCCAGCAGGCACTACAGAGTACAACAGTGGATATGGGACTCCGTCGATAACAGTCGTCGTCTTATGTCGGCCCAGCGTCTTGATCATCCCCCCCACCTGCGGCTTCTAGAACCTGCTCGTGCCTTTCAAAGTCCAGTTCACCTAACTCCTTGCAAAGGTCTTGGGCAATTATATTGTAGTCACTCCCACTATCAATTAGACAGTCCACATTGACTCTGTTAATTTTCACAGTCTTAATCCTATTTTTCTGGCCCTCTGACCGCAACTGTAACAAACCTGCTCTATCAGTGCTCTTTTCTACATGGAAAGCATCCCGTTGACCACCACTCGAAGGCAAACCTGGGCATTTCGCGGCAATATGCCCAAACCGGAGGCACTTGAAGCACTTGGTCCCCCTTTCCTTAAACTTACAATCACGGCTCAAATGTCCTACGCCCTCACAATTGAAGCACCTAGCCTGTTTTGTTTTGTTAGAAAAGTTCGACCCAGGACTCCTTGGTACTTCCACCTCACGCTGCGGCCTATTCATAGACATTCTGCTCCTCATCATCTCGTAATATTTTACCTTCTCCCGAAACTCGGCAAATGTCTTAGCCCCATACAGCATCGCCTTATTTACCTCACTATCCCGAAGACCGTCGATAATATATTGAATAGTGATTTCCGGTTCCAGGTCAATTCTACTAGCTATTTTCCTCATCTGCAGGATGTACTCTTGGTGGGATTCCCCTTCCTTCTTTTTGCGCCTAAATAGCAACTATTGAATCTCACGACTGTTTGTCTTTGATTCAAACTCCTCCGTCAGGGCCTCCTTAAGTGCTCCCCACGTCTTGAATATTGGTTCCGCCTCCAGCCACAGCTTCACGGTTCCCTCGAGGCACTTCTTCGCAAAAACCAACATCCGTAGTGGCGACCATTCGTACAATTCACTGTGCTCCTCGATGAGTTCAATCCACTTGCCTACTGAGAAGGCCTTGTCCTCTCCGGTGAATTTCGGGATCGTCCCTTCTATATCCCTGAACTGAAGCTGTCCCCTCATAACTTCGTGGCCCTCATCTCTTCCGCGAGATACACTACTTTTGCTCTCCGACTCTTTGATTCGGCATTGTTCGTTGCGAAACGCATCACGCTCAGCTTCGGCCTCTGCCAACTCGCGCTGTAGCTGCTCTACGGTTCCACTTGTTGCCCGCCTCTCTCTCTCAGAAAGATCTTCAGGTGGAGCCATCTTCCAATGCCTATTCACACTAACACGAAGACACAAAAAGTACTTTCCCCTCCCCTCGGCTATACCAGGCACACGCTAGTCTCAGGCTACTTCCTCGTCACGTGATCCTACGTCAGTCCAACACTACCTTCCCGCGCTTTTTCTCGTCATGTGACCCACCAGCTAGATAGCGTCCATTACGTGAGAAGTGACTTCACCAAAATGGCTTCCCACGCTTTTTCTTTCGAAGTCTTAAATGTTTCAACACAACGTTTATCAGCTAGGAAATTATACCACACTAAAATATCACTCTTCTAACTAATAACTTTTCTCGTCTCTCGGCAAATAAAGTCCAAAATATGCAGCGTGCTCCTATCATCTTTAGGCATACACAATTACACTTTGATGAGAAATGCAAGGTCTCATCTATCGTAAGATAACATCTCGTCTTTCGTAATATAACGTCTCGTCTTTCATAATATAACGTCTCGTCTTTCGTAATATAACGTCTCGTCTTTCATAATATAATGTCTCGTCTTTCGTAATATAACGTTTCGTCTTTCGTCTATTCGTCTTACATATAAACTTCTATTCGTCTTATAAATACACTAAAGTTCGTCCTACTGGTTTCATGGCGCGTCTTCATCTCACGTTCCTTTCCACATCCCGGACGAGCCCCCAAAAGTTGTGGGGTGCGGATAAAGGAGACGAGAGAACTTATGTCGGATAAATTTTATTATCCTTCAATACACTAAGCACACTTGGTAAACTTCCGTCGTACACACACCGTCCATTCTGCTACTCAGCTACATTCACGTCGTCATTCCACTTTCACTCACGCCAACCTCTCGCCATCTTGCCATCACCCAACTCTCTCACCCCTCCCAGCATCCACTCTGAACAACTGACGATCACCACCCATCACATATATATATTTATATTCAGAGGCAGATGGTGGATTTTCGAAGCCCTGGGCTGATTTTTCTTTGGGGCCCTCAACATAAACATAATAAAAGAACAATAAATAATAATATATGACAACAATAATAATCACAAGAGTATTTTATCACATAACAATGAAATATTCAATTACATCCATATTTTCCTTACATTAAAAAAACAATTATAATTAATAAAATATAAAATAGGAACTATTGTAAAACAAAACAAATATTTCCATATTTATATAATAGTCGATTTATTTATATTATATCATTCTCCTCACCATTAAATTACAATCATTTTTATAGTATCTTCATATCACTCAGTTGATAATAAATATAAGTAATTTAATCTTCCGTTCAACATTGTCGATCTAAATTTATTTAATATAAGCCATTTTTGAAAATGACCTTCCCGCCTCATAATTCGGTATAGGTAATGTTAAATATATTTCAAGGCAGTAGGTATATAGATTAGGAAAAACATCCATTCATTTCTTATCAAATATTATTCTGTAAATATCAGAGGATCCTAGACCAACACTTTCATTTTTATTTAATTTTATGTCCATTAGAAATGCCTTAAAATTTATACATGCATTTTGTAAATTTTGATTCCGAGTATTGATCTAACATTATATTTATACTTTCTGTAGCTTCAATTTCATTGCTTTCATCTAAAATATCAAAAAGAAATTTACATCTTATTCCTAAATTTTCGTATAGGCTTACTCTTCTGTTTAATTCAGTAATTAATGTTTCAAGAATGATATATGTATAAGGTTTCAACATGAGATTTATCCCTTCCTGTTATTCTGTTGCTGGCAGTGCCTCCATCTAAAAGTATTTTTGGCATAATTCTTTCATTCGTATCACTATATTGATCGTTTATTTCTAGACATCCTTTTAGCAAAATTTTCACATTCTATTAATTTCTCCACTGTATTTGATAGAATATTTTGAATTATAATTTTTAATGAAGATAGTATCGCAAAATCTTGATTTAAATCTAAGCCAGGTCTCTGCTTTGCTAACACTAATAAATCTCTCTAATATTTCCTCCTAAAATACTATTAAATCACAGTTTCCAAATTAAAGTTGACTGATTTGGCATGGAATAAGATGAAATTATTTGGAAAGTAATTCAGTAATTGTGATTTAGCATACTAAGAAAAAATTAGAGTTTTTAATGAACAGTACCAAAATATAGAGAACATTTTCATTTTAAATTAGAATTGTATATATCGTATGCAAGATGCAAAAACAAAAAAGTGACTTTTGGGTACCCTTAGTCGTGGACTACAGCACAATTAGCCCATATATAGATCTGCCTCTGTATATATTCATAAGTATGCATTGTAATCATTTATGAATTCAGTTATATTATTGTATGCATTGTGATAATTTATGAATTCAGTTATACTAGTGTATACTTTGCTCTGGAGAAACCTTTTCAATTCAAGGTGACATGGAGGAAATAGATTTAAACCTTGCAGGAATATTGTTGTAAATAATTGAGACTGTATGATGAGGTCCACGTTTACTGAGGGAGAGTTTATAACTGTTTATGTGAACATCATGGTTATAAAAAGTATGGTGTGAATGGTAGTTAAGATTTGCAGAAAACAACTGGGATATTGTTTCACAAAAATGGCACAATTTACCCCTCTCCAGTCTGAATGTAAATGTCCAGTATCCCCAGTTTTGAGCCTTTAAATTCCTAGGAGTCTCACTCCAAGTACATCAGTTCACATAAATATTAGTGACATAATGATTTCTTATTGTATTTTATTGAAATTTTCAGTAATTATTTACTTATTAATGTATTATTCATTAAAAAGCTTCCTACATTGTAGTAGTTTTAGTTTTCCACCGCTACTCCTTTCTCCTGGTGATATTCCAAAAAGCATCCCACTTTGCATAAAGCTAAGTCACAATTGCGACACATCCATGATGTTTGGATGCCTTTTCCAGAAGGGGCTTATCTTTTCTTACAACTACAGTTGACACAGATTTATTTCCTTCAATTTTGGTGAGTTTGTGGGGACTCTTCGATGAAACAACCTGTGACAAATTTCTCTTATGCCCCAAGGTTTTACGAGATGAGAAATTTGCAATCATTTGCTTATGGAGGGCGTGCCTGAATTCTTTTTATGTATATCCATGCTTAGACATGGCCAGAGAATTGGTTTTGCTAAATAAAATGAAACTGTTAACTATAGCAGTGTTGAAAACAAAGGAAAGCAAATATTTCCACATTTTTTTGTTTTTCTTCCCAAATAATAATAGCATTTTCTGGTCAGCTTATGATTTGGTCTAGTAGTTGCACACACGTTATTTTTCATATAAAATATTCGTAAGTTGTACAGATGAGAAAAAACTGTCAAAATATACATGATGATTCAACCCAAGAAAATTTTCTAGTAAGTTCATGACAACCAAGAAGAATGTCTTTATATCTAATCTCTATTTTCCTACATAAACACTTCCTTGAAATACATAGCCATGAGGACTAGCAAAAACCCAAATTTTGAAGCCCTATTTTGTCGACTTATTTTTTATGTATGGCTTTATATGGTGACATCCTTTGAACGTGACCATTGCTTCTTCAATTGCTAGTTCCCTACCCACACTATACTTCTCATGAAATGTGTCCATTATATCTATAACTAGCCTAACCTTCATCCCCTTGCTTCTTTTCCTGAGTAATGTCACTCACATGGAAATATTTTGAAATACACTTATACCTATTAAAAGTCATGCAATTACACACAATTGGGCAATCAATATAAGGGCTATGCCAATAATCCCTGTTTTTTGACAAATCGAATATTCCCATGTAAATTAGCACTCCTAAATATGCCTTTAGTTCTTCTGTTGTAATATCAACCCACTCTTTATCAACCCTCCCTGAATTACTTTGTTTGAATTGGGCATATTTATTGGTGTTATCTGCGATCTTTTGAAAAAAATCCTCACCACCTAACATATATATCAGGTACGAAAATTCATTCGCACCAGAAGGTAAATCATGAAGAGGACCACTAAACCCCACAAAATCACCAAGCCCATCATAATGCTTCGTATCTTTCCAGTCAGTAAGATTCATGTGGAGTGATTCACCTGACTGAAGATCTCTCTCAGTAAGAAATTGCGTAATATCATCCTCAGAGTCATTTTCACCTGGAACTTACATCAACTCTGGGTCACTCCAACGATCAAAACCACTGGAATAAATTTCTTTATTCAATTCTTCTGTAATAGCATCCTCACTCAACTCAGCCATGGTCACAACTGGGGGCTAGGATCGAAAAATTAATTTTTCCAGCTCTCGTCATATTAGTGCACAAGAGGTTAGCTTACGAATGGCATGCCAGTTCCATTACAGAGTAAAATCTCATATGCCCGAGATGATGATGACGTATTATCTGGCTCATATATAATGTCTTCGCTGCTTCATTCATCAGTTGAACCAACATGCAGTGTTTAGAAAATTATTTTTTTTGGAGTGTTTATAATAAGAGGGGAAGGAATACATGAGATGAAGGAAATGTATATAGAAAGAAGAAACAGGCCCAACACAAGGAAGACATTCATAGCACACCAGAAGGAAAAAAAAGAAACCATCTTTTCTGCGGAAACTTATGGGCGTATCATACCAAAAGGTTGCTTTAGGTTCGTAGGCTTTCGGACGCTGCCTGCCAGACAGGGTTAATCGATTGTAAGCTGACCTTTTTTACCATTTACCATCTCAAAATTCATCACTCAGCTTAGAATCTGTGTAAAAAAATGTAGTAAATGAATTTATATCCATAGTTACACTGTAACGTGAGATATAAGTGTATTAAAGTGGAAATAAACTATCTACTTTAAATGTAAGCAAAAAAGAATCAAAGTGACTGAACACTTGAAAAGAAATAAATTACGTAAATAATACGAGGAGTGTAAAAGTCGTAAATACTCTGCGATAGTGCTTGTATGCCTGAGAAGCTTGATATGCAAACAATGTTTCATTTTACTCATGAATCGAACCATATGCCTTCCTTACTCACCCCCTCCTCAACCTATCTTGCTTCAGTGTGTCTAGCATGCATGTACTGTGATTTCCGGGATTTCCCGGGAAATTTGTCCAATTCCCAGCATTGAAAAATCATAAAAAACCAGCCGGGATCCCAGGATCTTTGGATCTCAAGACAGGAACCATAAGTCTTCACAATGTAATACCTATTCCCCATGCTAACTTATAGGAGATTTTCTGGAGCATCTGGAATCAAACCTAGGACACTGTATGCAAAACGGACACCAATTCCTAATAAATATTGTGACCATCTAGCAACACTCAAAATTTCATTTCTCCAGCATATAGGCAAGTGTCCAAAATTAATTTACTAAAGAGACACAATGCTTTTCTAATGTGGAAAAATGCAAAATTCAGAATTCAGAATTTCTGGAGTGGAACCCATGTCACTTAGGTAAGAGGTCTCATCTTTTCTGTAGGTTTCTCCATGACCTCTACAATTGCTAATACTTTCAGCTTTATAGCTCTTGTAGTTTGGGCGGGACATTAGTATCCTATTATATCATTATCATGTTTAGGCACTTCCACATGAGCTGGAGATTCGAAATTTTTTTCATAGGTAGGATTATGTGTAAAACCGGCCAGAAAAAACGAAAATCTTGAAAAAGTGCAACAATGCGGCCGCTAAAAATTCGCAATTGTTTAAACAAAATTTCAAGGGTTATGTATTTCCATATGTGCTACGGAGCTGAAATTATTTTTATAGGTAGAATTTGTAAAAAAATGAAATAGGGAGTATACAAATTTTGATATTTAAATTTGTTTGGCAGTTAAAAATTCTTAAAGTTTAAACAAATAGGTAAATGTTTGGATACTATGAAGCGAGATAGAGAGTTGAAATTTTTATGTTATTTAGAGAATATTCCATACTACCGAATAAACATTTCAGTTTATCCATAGAATTGTTATTGCGGCCGTTAAAAATTATTTAGTTTTAAACAATTTGACATGTTATTTTACTTCTAAATGTGCTACAATTTTAAAATTTGGTGGAAATGTGTGGCATTATTAACCCAATGTGGAAAACAAATAATATTAATAAAACTGCAAAAATTAGCAATTGTTTTACTCCATTATTGTTCCATAAGCAGAAAAAGAAATTTCGACTTAAAATTATTCACTCTTCATAACAGGTGTTTTGCAAGTTATTCTGTTGAAATTTTTTGCTCTTGTCAATTGGGTTTTTAGGCAATAATTTTAGTTATTAAAAGATATTGTCCAATTATAGGCCACTTAGTTATAAATCCTATGTGGTAATTTATAATTGGTGATGTTATGGACAACAATACTATCATTAGCTTTTGTTTTGTTGCAAGCAGTTCTATACTGAGTATTGTTAATTTTCATTCATGGAGAAGGTTTTTTGTTCATACTCGTGCTTGGTGGCTACTTGAATCTTTCTGCTGGACTCTTCCAATTAGGACAATTCGAACTAAACCAATGTCACTCTTGAGGGAAATAAGCACCAGCATCAACACCAGATCGACATGTTTTGCAGACATTTGCATGTGACACCAAGAAAGAGATTTGATGTTGTGAGTAAGAAGAAGGAGAGTGAGATACTGAGAGATGATATAATTTGAGGGAGAGGTAAGGGGAAATAGTATGATATTTTAGAAATGATAGACTGCTGAACAAAGGAGTGGAGGAGATGAAGGAAGATGGAAAGCATGTGTTATGGAAAATGATGTAAGAATGGAGGAAGGGAAAGAAAGTAAGAAGACAGGCAATAGTGGGAAGAACAGAATATAAAAGGATGTTGGAAGGAATATAAGAGGGAGTGGTGAAAAAAGGATAATTCATGCTGTTGATAAGAGGCAGAAAGAGGAAGGAAAAGATGTGGACAAGGAGTTTCAAAGGTGCAATTTTTGGGAAAATTCCTAAATATTGCTAAAGGATATGCCTCGATAACTTTACTCTGTAACCCATTAATATGTCCACTCATTACACAGACACCATAATAAGTTTGGCCGACCAACTTGTCCTTAATATTAAATTCCTCAATTCTGTTTACAACATGTTTAAAAAGACCACTAGATGTTCTATCATCACTTACGTCTGTAAATCTGATGAACCTTTCAAGTGTTTGCCCATTATGGATAAAACGGAAAACAGTTGATAGCTGCAATTTAGACATGACATCAGAAGTTTCATCCAGAAGAATGGCCACAAATGTAGCGGAAGAAATTTCTTTCTTTATAGCATCTTTAACCATATCAGATATAGCGTTAATGATATCATTTTGTACTGTGGGAGAAGTTCCTCAAAATACAGTCGATGCCTTTAAATGACTGTCTAAAAGAGGATCATACTCACGGAGGACATTTAAAAATTCTATATAATTCCCTCGGTTGGCTCAAACTTCAGTCTCATCATGACCTCTCAAAGGAAGCTCTTGCTTAGCCAAATAAAATACAGCATCAATTAATCTTTATAAAATGTCTATTTCTCTTGCTCATTATGACGGCTAATTTCAATTTTACTTTGGCTGTCAATGAGAGTGTCAATTCTTTGTTTTCCAAACATCTTAAGATTTAAAAATGACAACATGTGGTTGGGATTGCTCATGTATTTGCACTGTTGCAGCTAAATGATTAAGATCGGAATACCTGTGCTTATCCCAAACACCTTTCTCTTTGGAGAATAACAAACAAGGCCAACAAAAAAGTCATGACTGCACTTCACAACCAGTTAACCATTCTACTGTATCTTATTGTGAAACAGAGGAATGTCTCATGTACTCAGTTTTTGCATCTTTGTGCATGCACAGTAAATTTGGAAGATGACAAGGCTTACCTTCTTCAACTATGTTCATACAATCCGTAAAAGCTTTGACAGAAAGGGGGCATTCAGTACATCATCAACACTGCTTCCCATTGTAAATATGGGCAAAAAGTTATAAATTATATCTAAAAAATTATAAATATATGTTAAAAACTTGTCTAAATCGGTGTCATAAACACGTCGGTTCACACTTTACCCCATGTATGCAAAACAGACTAAACACAGAAAACAAAAACAGCAGCTCATAACAAGTAACGTTGAATTGGATTGCTTCACACAATAGCCAATCACAACCACTAACTACTTCTGGGTGCTGTTGTCTCAGCGCACACCCTGCCATGTCTTCTGGATAGTTTAAAATCACAAGGAAGCTAAGAATTTGACCTGCTGTGCCATCTGTATATATGTTTAAAGGTCTCAAAGCTGTCCGTATTTCTTACCGCACACCCGGGCTATTAACGCGTATGTGATACAATGTTCACGTGCCAAAACTTCTCCTCTTCATGAAACATTGTATATTGAATTTGATTTTAAGAATCATGCAAAGCCAGAAAACAATTAGGGGAGTCTTTATCAGGAATAAATGTAAAAATATAATATCGATGACATTGCGATTCCATGGGTGTGCACTGCACACCTAGCACTACCCTGAATATATGCCTCTGCTGCCTATATAGGTATACTTGTGTACATAGGGATTTTTGCTGTCAAAATCAGGATTATTGGCACAGTAAAGACATTGACTGCCCTCTTATCTGTAACTCTGACTTATAACTGGTATTCAGTACTTCCATGTGAATGACATAACTTGTGAAAAAGAAAGGGAAGAGGGTTACGATTCTCTACAAAAAGTACGACCAGTTTTAGATATTATGGACACTTTTCACAAAAAATATAAACCAGGTCGTGAGCTTAGTATCGACGAAGCAATGGTGGCCTTCAAAAAGCAGCACTCCATGAAACAGTATATAAAAAACAAGCCAACTAAATGGGGATTTTTAATTTGGGTTTTAGCAAGTCCGCATGGGTATGTATTATGCAGAAATGTGTATTTGGGAAGAAAGGAAAATAAGAATAAAGAAATGCTTCTCAGCAGTCAGATAGTGATGAATTTGCTGGAGAAGCACCTAGGCCTAAATCATCACGTGTATTTTGATAGCTTCTTTTGAAATGTTGGAATAATAAAGTTATATGACTAACAGATTTGCCCGTCAAATATGATGGGCGTAAATAAAAAGAATCTGATATTTTCAACACATGACTTTCTTCCATTGAAATCTTGAAGTCATTAATTTCGTGAATACAATACTGAGTATTCACTTTCTTAGGAGATTGAGTTAGCCCAGTGTTGCTCGGGAAATTTAGGCTTCCTTTGTTAACATGATGTAGTGTTAAAAAAAGTATGTAATTGTGATAAAAACCTTTATTGTAGAACAGAATACCATGTCTTTTCTTTAATATTTGACTTTAAAAGGAAGGCTAAATTTTAAATATATAAAGCTTTTATTGAACCAAATATTAATCATTAAAAATTTCTTTAAGAAACGTTTTTAGTAAGGTATTGGTTGCTTTTTAATATTTGTCCTTAGATGCTCGTATGTTTCACTAAAATTTTAATGTTTTCTGGCACTATCGATCTTGACAATTGTCCATGTGAAAATACAGACTCGTTTAAATAAATTCCCACATCTTGAAGTGTTTGTCCTTGCGATTTATTAATCGTTACTGCAAATGCCGGAAATATTAGAAATTGCCTTCTTCTTAAAATAAATGGAAGGTTTGTGTCACTTGCCACGGTTTCATTCTGATACAAATACTGCAATAAGTGAGTTGCGATTGCACCTTCTTATTTTCAATCTCGTTCCATTGCACCAACATTTTTTGGATTTAAATCCTGGATTAATATCAGGATTGCATCCTTTGTTTGCAATTCAACTCAGCATGTCTTTCACGAACTCTCACATCGTTGGTTGTTAATGTGTTTCTTCTTCATTCTCTTTCACAATTAAAGGCAGCACGACATTCATTCATTTTTTGGATAGTCTGGAGAACAATAATTTTTTTTTAATTAGCGGTTTTAACATAAATTAATTGCTTATAAGAAATGCATTCTCATAGAGAATTTAAGATTTTCAATAAAATTTCAATATAAAATAACAGATTTTACAAAATAATATATTGTTTACAAACTTTTCTAAAAACATGTTTTAAAAAGAGAACAATATAAACATATATTATATTCCTTAATTGATATTAACAAACAAAATGAGGAAAAATAATCTTGATTAACATACCTTTTTGTAACTTTTAACTTAATACCTCTTCAAATTAAATGTCAATAACAGATTTTATGAACAGATACCTTTTACAAAGTTTTCTACAAACATCTTTTAAAAAGAAAACAATATAAACATATGTTATATTCCTAAATTGTTATTTACAAACAATTAGCAAAAAGTAGTCTTGATAGGGAACTTCTCCTCGCGAAAAATTTCAGGTTGTGAAAGAAGCGAACCACTTCTTGCAGATTCATCTAGAAATCCATGTGTTCTTGTAAAAATAGAAGGCAGAAAGAAAGTGTGTGCATATTGCAGCTATAAAAAAGATGCACTTCTTCCGGAAAAAGTATACAAACAATTAACAAATGCAAAAACGGTGATTTGCCTCTATGCTGAGTTGGGCGTTTCCTGCAGTATCATCAAGAAAAAGGAGTGGACATGTCAAACTAACCACATTAAAAGGTAGGAAATTTCATATGAATAAAATTATATATTATATATTTATATTCAAAATTCCATTCATATTTATAAATTTGTTGAAAAGTTATAATAAATTTATGAAGAAACTCCCATAGGGGATGCCCCCTGCAGGTAGGGGGATTGAGAATACTCCCGCAGTCCCTCTGCTGGTCGTAAGAGGCAACCAATGGGCAAGGAGACAATCTCGTTAAAAAACCCATTTTTCGCTTTGGGTAGCATCCAGACAGTGTGTGGATCTGCTGTCCGAGTCCAGCCACATAATCTGGCTATTGATCCACCTGCATGTTTGCCATGCGTGGAGACCCGTAAGAGGGAGAACAGGTACCTGGTGGTTGAGCTTCCTGGATCCTGTCTGGGTTTCGGATGCCCAAGAGGGGTACAGGGAGCAACACACCACTTTGGCCTCAAATTCACTGTAAACAGGAGTCGGGTACTAGCCACACCCGATTAATCGGCTTGCCATCACGTTTTGATGTTTCGGTTGGCGAGTGCCAAGGCCGTGGGGGTCTGTGTAGGGAGGTCAAAAGTGTATGGGTTTGGAGATCCCATGCACTGGAGATCTGACCTGAAGCAGACAACCATGTCGGAGGTGCTATATCTCTCTGGTTAGCCCTGGCATCTGCATAAGCTTGTGGTGCGGCATCCCATTTGTGGCTCCGTGGTGGGTGGGGAGATTAGGAGATGAATACAAATTATTTTGGATGGTAGAAAAACTTTCTCCACCACCAAAAAGATCCCGTCCAGACTCGGATGGGGGAGAAAGAGAAAAGAAATGCACAAAGTACCTAATCATGAAGCCTTCAACTGAAGGTGAGATGTTTACAAAAGTGTCTCCCTTCTTTATATATAAGTCTTTGTCGGTAAAGGTGCCTGGATCTTGAGAATTTGTTAAAAAACTTAGGGATGGTTCTCTTCTGATTACCACCATGAACGAGACCCAAAGCAGGAAGATTTTAAACATCTTGATGCTGGGAGACATGCTGGTAACTGTTGAGATCCATAAAACCCTCAACACCTGTCAAGGGGTCATATCTAATTATGACCTTCTATATGTAGAGATCGAGGAGTATAAGCAGGTGAATCATGTGGAGAGAGCTGGATGAGAAGAGAGTGCAAGGGCCGGTGGCATTTAACCACCGCCGAGGTGTGCCACCCTCGAAGAACTGCGCCAGTTGCTCCCTCCCCCCCTTCCCACTTTGCTCTTCACCCCTTTCAGCCTAGTATATAAGGCCGGGCTCAAGCACCGAATGAGGAGTTTGGATCTCGCTGCTTCAGGGATAACCGTGCTCTGGACCTCTCCGCCGGACAACACTCACACAGTCACATTCAGAGGGTACTCCTTGTATAGGAAGGACCTTGTGAGTGCCCAGCAAGCTCACGGAGGGGTGGCTGTGTTGGTTCATAACTCGAGGTACTCGGAGGAGGTAACTCTTAACACACAGCTGGAGGCTGTTGCAGTTAGAGTTGCCCTCCCTCAGCTGATGATCATCTGCTCGATCTATTTGCCCCCTAATGAGACCATCACAAGGAGGTCAGTATCAGGTCACCAGTAGAGGGGAGCCTCTATGTGGATGACCTGGCCATATATTGCAGTTTGCAAAATGTGGTGGCGGTTGAACGCCGGCTTCAGCTGACAATTAACCGTCTTAATGACATGCATTTCCAACAACTATTTTGAGAAATCTTAATTCAGTGGCTCAGAAAGCTCGAGAAGAGCTAATTCAAGAAATAAAATCCTACATAGGTACAATTGGGGATGAGATCATGTTGGACTTGTGGACAGATAATTACAAAAATGTTAGTTATTTAGGGATCACATTACACTATGTAAAGAAAGCGATGTTATGCAATCATGTTCTGTGCTTTAAACATCTTGATCTTGACAAAAAGAAAATTGGGGAGTATATAAGGAATGAATTGTTGCTAATTTCAATACAATACGGTGTCTGTAGTAACTTGAAGAATTTTACTTTTGTCAGTGACCGTGGAGCAAATATTAAAGTTGCTTTGAAAATTTTCAATAAAATTAATAGTGCAGCATACTTAATAAATAATGTTGTAGATAGTTCTATTTCTTCTAATGAAACATCACTTGCTTTAATTCAGAAGTGTAGAAAATTTGTGAAATATTTTAAAAAATCAGGCTTATAAGGTGAAATCTACTTCAAAAGGAGACGTCAAGACACATTGGAATTCAATTCTTTGTATGATCTCTTCAATACTTGAAAATTGGGTGGTTATTTACAATATTTTAATTTAAAAAAAGATGAGTGTTATGATTTGTGAGGTTGAAAAGAAAGATTTATTAGATTTAGTAGATACCTCAATCCATTCCAGAAAGCATTGATTGAATTGGAAGGAGAAAAATATCCAACAATATTTTTGGTTTACTTGTGGCATTAGAAAATAAACGATTATTTAGAAATAGGTTCAACCGACTCTAACATCATGAAACTTTTAAAAACTTCAGGTAAAACTTATTATTTAGAAAATGTGGAAATTCAGCACATTCATATAATTTGTTTTTCCTCATCCCTTTCTAAAGAGTGTGAAAATGTTAACAACTGAAGAAAAGTATGAAATCTATGAGAAAGTTAAAGTAAGTATTGATGACATGAAAAAGGAGAAGGGATATGAAATCTAATCCATGACATCAAATCCATGTATGCTTGTAGAGCAACCGATGAAAAGGTATAAAATATCAGACAATAATAAAATTTATAAGACTAACTTTATAGGTTGCACAAGTCTAGGAATGGCCACTTTTTTCATGCAGCTCACTATGGCATCCGACTTTTGTATGCTGGTAATTTTACCTGGCCAAAACTCACCCTCAAATGAAATAGTCACAAAATCATCAACTTCTGAGGTACCTTATGCATTTCCTCATGTCTGGTATCAGCTTCAAAGTCAATGCCCAAACCTGTTTCTGACATCAAAGGAACTTGGTCATCTGCATTGTCACAGCTGCTACTGGAAGGTGGAGGGCAATGATTCCTTCCTCTCTGTGTGTTTTCTTTGGCCCCTAATGTCGATGACTCAGCTCTCTTGATGGTTGCTGCTAATGACATGACAATATCCTCAATCAAAATACTTTTCCCTGCTTCCACATTTATCCTTCTTTTTCTTCTCCCACCAGCAATGTGTCTACCCTTCTTGTATTCTCTAGATGTTCAATGAAGGACTGGCCAACTGCACTTCTCGTGTCATCTGTGTTGATGTTTGTAGTCGGAGGCAATCTGGACAACAGAACCTGAGGATTTAGTGGAAGTATGTCTGGTTTTTGAAAGCCAGATTGCAGATTGAATGGCCCATTTTTCTTTAGTTTCAACATGAGCTTCTTCAAAAGGGATGGAAAAATATCTTCCGGGATTACTGGGCATGTTTGGCACATAGGTGTGGCCTTCCACTTATCTAGTGCCAGTCATGGAAAGTTTGCATATTGAACCACTCACTTTTTGTTCGATTGTATCTTGATCCCAAGGTACCACTTTCAGTCCATGTATCCAACATTTTTTCAGCTTTATAATTAATATATGTGGGGCAAATCTGACCTGCCACATTTCTACACATCATAATGGGCACCGTTGCCTTGGATGAATTTTTTATAATCTCAGGGTATTTGGATCCTCAGATCCTTGTTTTGTAATGGCCTGCCTATTTCCAGGATCATCAATGAGATTTGTCTCATCAAAGTTCCAGAGATTTTGCAGAGGTACATCCTTCACAATGTCAGACAAATTATCCAAGTAATATGTGATAATATTATGGTCAATGGCAGCTCTGTTTTTGTGGATATTTGTCCCAAAATGCTTCGAAATGTCCTCTTTATGTCTCTGTAAAATCAGTTCTGCCCATTTCTTGCCAAAAAAATTAATGCAAAATTTAGCTTCCTTTCTTCCTGATGTATCTAAATAGCTCTTAACAATACAATGAAGAATGCATCTAAATAGCTCTTAACAATACAATGAAGAATGCATCTAAATAGCTCTTAACAATACAATGAGGGTCTAAACTGGTAACTGGATTTTCAAAATCATTCATTGTTATGCAGTGTTGTATGAAAGCTTCTTCTTCCTCATCTGTAAGGTTAGTTTGATGTCCAAGTGCTGCAACACCATTGTTTTCTTGTGGCCTTCATTTGAAGAACAATGGAACTCCAAGGTATGCCATAGTGCAGGGGTGGGCAACAGGCACAATAGTTCCTTCTTGTGTCATGAGAAAATTTTATACATGTCAGTAGACAGATAGGACGCGATTTCACGCCACGGCGCATCAGGGCAATCCCGCGCTAGATGGTCACTCCCCCGGCACATGTAGCACATTCTGACGCGATTCCCCCCCTTACGATTTTCTCCCAGGATCCCGGACACGCCTACTCTCTTGCCCCAACAACACCTCCATCCGGTCCAATCGCACGTAGAGCCGCTCCAGCATACTGGGCAGCGAATCTTGGAGGTCGCCATCGCTTTTCTCCTCACCGGGTGTGGCTACGGAAGCTTGGTTGGAGATACCCGCACCTGGGACCCCGCGGCCGTTCGATAGTACAGTGGACCCCATTCCCGCACCGGGCAGCAAACTTGAGATAATCATGGGATTCCCAAGGCCATTCTCCACCGCCTCCGGCCTCTCCAGGAATGCGTCGATGGTCGATGGCGCCCCTGACATCACCGCAGCCGCCACTTCCGGACGCCGCAGTCCACACGCGATCCTCTGGATCTGCTCCGCCATCGGCAGATCAACGGGGCAGTGACGACAAAGACGCAGCTTGTCATAAACATAATGGCTGCCAGGCTCACCAAGTTGCTGGGCCCTGGCTTCCATCAGTCGACACCACTCCTCTAAGGGCAGCTCCTGCCCAAACGCTGCCTCGAGGCCTTTAACCCACTCCTCCCAGGAAGCCCCGTGAACGCCCCTCACCTCGTGCCAGTTGTCGGCGGCCCCCGCGATCTTCGCCAGTGCCGCTTGCAAATAGTCCGGAGATTCCCAGCCCTCCGCTTGCCCCACATGCCGAATCGTCGCGAGCCCCAACGAATGTTGGGATAGCGGCCATGCTTGTCGCGCTGAGCGCTCAGGGCATGGTATTAGAGGTCCCTTTTGGCGGATTCTCGGTCTCCCGCCGACAAAACGCGCTCTGGAAGGCTTCCCTCTGTGCCCTTAACTCCTCCTGAAGGGCCATCCTCTGCTGCGCCATCTCCCTCATAAGCTCGCTGTCGAGCGAAGGTTCCATAGCGGCATATATACTGTGCGTACCGGCAATCTCGCGCCCACTTCGTAGACTTATACACTCCCCCCTCGCCAACGTCCACTTCAACACGATGAAAATGTGCGAAGACGACACGTGGTCCCCAAGGCCCGTTTTTTTAAATAAACGGCGTGGTCTATTCCGCACATCCCGCTTCTGACACCAAATGTCGCGTATGTTCCACGTTTAGGGACTATTGCTTCGGTAGCCCGCCGATGCACACCGATTTCTCTTGCGTCTCCCTTCACTTCCCTACTCCTCTTTTCACGCTACCACACTCTCTTCCCTCCCTCTTCCGGTTTTTCTGCCTGCTTCCTCTTTCGTCCCGCACCGCACGCTACTGCCATCTTGCGGGCGTTCGCAACAATATAGTATGGTAAATGTAAGCACCAGTGTGTGAGAATATTACATATTGTACGTGGGTGATGAGACTGCTTATATGAATTTTAGGTCCATAATGTCTTCTAGTGGTAGGAAGTGCAGTTGTATCAGTGCCCTGATTTTAGTGGGCCCAAAAAAGAAAATGGAGAGAGAAAAATATTACATGAAACTTATATAAATATATTTCCTAAAACTTCTAAACCTTTTTTACATTATACTCATGAGTTAAAATTGCAATCATTAATTTTCAGTCATTCTACAAATTTCAGCCTCTCAAGAAGCTTTCTATTTCAATAAATATATATGCTTTGAATAAATTTTGACTCAGAAATAATACCTAGTTTTCAAGCAATTATAAGTTTTATTTAGAATAAGCTATTTTATTTAATTTTTTTATTTAATTAAAAAAGGTCCATAAACAGCCAAATTTTGGCCTTTTACAATGGATCCATAATATAACAACATAAAATAACAAATAAACTAAATTAAATTAACAATCGTGGAACAGATATTAAATTGTTCCAAACAGGAAAATGCAAAAACAGAAACATATTCAAAAGCGTTTAGACAATAAGAATTATGGGGGTGACCGGGCAACTAGTGCAGAGAAGGATGAGATGGGGAAAAACATATCAATAACAGGGAACAAACGAACCAGGGAATTAAATGTTTGGGGCAATCGATAGAAGAGAGATCTTTTGGTGATGGAGAGTCGGCATTTGGGTAAGTGTAAGGGGTTGGGATTGCGGGTGGGACGAGGGGGGACGTGAAGAGAGAAGTAGGTTAGAAGTTCATTTGGTCGGTATTTACCATTCATTATTCCATGGAGAAATTTTAGGTCTGATGTTTTCCGACGCAATTGCAGGGAGGAAATACCCATCACTGAAAGCAATTCCTCGCGAGACAAGTTACGGTAAGTGGGGACTCGATGGCACACGATTGCTAGGAAGAAATTTAGAGGGGGATTTAGGAGTTTAAGGTTGGTGGGAGATGCCGTGGACCATATAGGATAGCAATATTCAAGTAGTGGTAGGACACAACCGGAAAAAACTGATTTTAATGCCTGAAGGTTGTTGATTTCTGTGAATCTGTACAACAGGCCAACAAGGGACATGGCTTTGGATGAAATTTTTCTTATATGTGAGGTGAAGGTGAGCTTGGAATCGAAGAGCACTCCGAGGTCACTGTGTGAGGAAACTTCGGGTATGGGTTGGGCGGAGTATAAATAAACTGAAGGGATGGGTTTGGTTCGAAGGGTGAACTGTATAAATTTAGATTTGGTGGGATTAACTTGAAGTTTCCATGCAGAGCTCCAATTAGAGATTGAATGGAGGGCAAGCTGAAGCAAGTGACTGTCATTGGAGTTGTCTATTTGCTTAAATATCTTGCAATCGTCGGCGTATAACAGTATGTTGCAGGAATGAGGAAGAACAGAATCAACAATATCATCAATATATAAAGAGAAAAGAAGGGGACCAAGAACACTTCCTTGTGGAATACCGGAAGGAACTGGAAGGGAAGGGGAAGTAACGCCGTCGATCGTAACACGTTGAAATCTGTTGGATAGAAAACTGGCAAGAAGACTAAGAAGGGGTCCATGGATATTTTAACGATTGGTAAGTTTGTGAATTAATAGGATGTGATCCACAGTGTCAAAAGCTTTGGAAAAATCGACATAACAAACGTCGAGTTGGGAAGATTGTTCGAAAGCATTGGTAATATGATAGTGAATGACGGAAAGGTTGGTGAGGCATTAGCTCCCGGGAAGGAAACCATGTTGATAGGGGGAAATGTAAGGGAGGATAAACGACAGGAGGCGGCTGTGAATAATGCATTCAAAGAGGATGGAAAGAACAGGAAGAATAGATATGAGGCGGTAATTATCAATGCAATTTTTAGAACCGGACTTTAGAATAGGGGTGACATTTGCTGTTTTCCACTCCGTCGGGTAAGATCCATCGGAGATATTTTGGCTAGACAAGAAGTTTGAGTATCTGCCTACAGATAATGTTGCAGTTTCGAATTCCGCTGACGGTATGGATGTTTGTGTTCGTCATACTGGATTATATTTCAGAATAAAAATCACCCTTAAAACAAGAATTTGAATTATTATTATTTTTCAACATTGAGGCTATTTTTTGTCAATCTTAAGTGCTTTTTTTCTTGGTTATAATTAGTCAATGTTGGGATTGTATTTTATCTCTAATGTCTAGAACACTTACAGTAATTCAGTAATTACACTGAATGGTAATGTTGAAAGTTTATGTAATTCAATTTTTAAATGCAGTAATTGAAACTTATGATATGATTTATCATAATGTAAAGCTGGATAAATATGTCTTGTGTTACTATGAAAAAATTGTTTCTAAAATTATATTGAGGCATTGGTTATATTTCTTGCAAGCATCGAGTATTTTTTGTAAATGAACAATATTGAATGCTTTAAGCCTGTCATAGTGCATGGACTTGATCACAACTATTATTTTATTAAAATAAATATGAAATGTCATCTAAATAGATTTTTTTATCATCAAATTGGTCCTTCCTTTTTGTTAAAAATAACTGCATTTGTCTTCCCTTTTGATAAAAAAAATCTGGTCACCTGACCATTGTTATGTTATCTTCCTCCTTTCTTTCATTCTGATCACTCACTCCTGGTGAAAACATGATCGATTAAGTGAGGTGTTACAATATTTTTTATACAATAAGTTCATATCTCAGTATTATACTTAAAAAGAAGAAAGTTAGAACTGTGCACCAGTATAATCAACTCATTTCTGGCCACTGTTGCTTGTCTAGTTCTTGCATGGATGAACCTCATAATTTTTGTGATAAATACCCCAATTTTTCTTCATTAAATACATGTAACGGTAAATTTTTAAAAACATTGTTTTCCTATACAAGTGTATTTCTAGTTCATTCCTTATCCATTAACATATAGTGAGCCCATTGTTAACCGATTTGCAGCTCACCCTTCAAATATTTACAAAAATAGAAAAAATAATTTTTTAAGGAATTTTTCTTTTTTCCTAATTTCTGAATGACTTTCCAGTTAATAACTATTTTAACCCTTTCTGGTCATCTGTCCAACTGGGTATGACAGTTATTATCCTGTTCTGGTAAGATGTCTTACCTGGTAAGACATTTACTTTAACGCTGCAGTCTCCTGTCTTTCTGGGTAAGACATTATCTCCATTACCTCCATCTATTGTTGAAATGTTATGCTGACACCTTTCAGCTTTATTCAATAGATGTCAGTAGATGAATGTGGGCATAATCTATCTAAAATAAAGGTGACTGGAAAGGGTTAAGACATAATACAGGAATACCTCCCATAGCGAAATAGATGCGTTCCTAGCATCCATTTCGTTCTCGGAAATTTCATTGCCAGGGATAGATTTAACATGTAGTAAAAGGGGATAGAGGTTCCAGTATTTTGTTACACATATGGTAATAATAATAATAGTTTATTGGTCCATAGATCAAAAACATGATATAGGACAAGTCAGTAAAAGGCACACAAGAGAAAATTGGTACAAATTATACATACACATACAGATAAAATAGCAAGATAAAGTTACAAGAACATATAAAATATTAAAATTTAAAGTGAGATACAGATGAATATCAAGCATCATTAAAGAAATCATTATACTATAGTAATGCTTAATGAACAGAAAGGCTTTAAGTTTGTTTTTAAAATTTGACAAGCTCATGGACATTTTCAGTTCCTGCGGGATTTTGTTGTATAACCAAAGTCCCATTGTTCTTGGGCCAAGTGGAGCTGTTTTTGTACGAATATAGGGAATGTGGAGATCATTTAGACCATGTGTGTAATAACTGTGTATGTTAGAGTTTTTTTCAAAGTTATGTAAGTTCCTTCTCGTGTAAATAATGGCAGAGAGTATATATACACATGGCAGTGGCAGTATATTGAAGATGTGTATGACTTAAAATAATAGAAACATGTATGTACAACAAAAAAGCATTTAATATCTCTTGCCAGGGATTTTACATGGAACTTAAATCATTATAATTACCAACATCTTTGCCATAACTTGGCAACGGTGGATTGCAGACCTTACTGAGGGTTAGTAGTGCTGGGATCCCGGGTTGATGGACCTGGATCTTGGGGCTGTGGAGTAGACAATTTATCCTTTGGCTTGATTTCTTCTTCCTTTCTTGAAGCATCTCATGATAGTCTCCCTGCCTCTACTCGTCGTATTGCTTGCATTTTCTCAGCAAGTGAGATGGATTTTCGTTTCTTCTTAGGAGCACTAGTAACACTACCACTCAGTGGTTGTTTGGCTGACATTAGGGTTGCTGTTAAATTCACTTAATTAAACCCTAAAATATGAATTTAAATTCCAAGTATAGCTTTTGAGGATCATAATAAACACTTTGTAAAAGGCATCTGAGAAAGTATGAAAGCAATGCTCACTGCACATCAGACAACTTAGAACTAAAAGCGAATGATATTTTCCTTTGGTATCAGGGTCTTCTTTGAAGGAAGAAATATGTAATTTAATCACAAGACCATTGAAACTGTTTATGGCAGCATTAAATATCATAAAATACCATTTTTTTCTCCGTTTTTGTTTTTTAGATTATTTTTTGTATATCGCTAAAAAATGTTTTGTTTTATTGTCCTGCATAAGATTCACAACTTTAAGCTGCAAGAATATCATTCAAAGTTCGTAATAACAAAAATCTTTGTTTTCTTGTGCGTCTAAGTATTTTAAAAACATTTCGGGGCAGATTTTGGAACAAAGTGCTGACTTCGTAAAACAGGAGCTTTGTTGCCAGAGGCTTCATTAATGGAGGTATGCCTGTACCTAATTTAAAAAGCCTTTCCTATTCAGCATATACCTGCCAGTTGATTAACCCATTAGGGACAGAGCACCGATATTTCGGTGCTAGGGAACTATCCTATCCTGCCACCTAGTGAGAGGTTATTTAATTGCTTTTATTTACTTTTTTGTTCTGACCAGCTGCACACAGATTGAAGGTCTTTTCTAGACTTCACATGTTTTTTTCTCTGTAGTTTGCTTTTTAATGTGGACGTCACCTTTACAGCGTGTGTTGTAAACATAGAATTCCTGGTTTGCGTAAGCGGAGTGAGGATCTTAACTTAGAGTTGGTGCTTTCTATCCCAGAGCATGGTGTGAAAAGTAAGGTAAATAGTGATAATGATATTTTTGAGGAAGAAATTCAGGAGGAAAGTGAAAATATTTGACCTCGACATTCCTCTGAAGAGAAGGAAGTAGAGCAAGTTCATCATGATAAAAGAAGCAGATTTTTTATGTCATTAAACCTTTTCTTGAAGCTTTCAAAGAAAGGTCTGAGAGCCATAGGGACTGCAAACACAAACAGAGCAAATTATCTCAAAGAACTAGTCGCAAACACTAAAGTCTGGAGGGAAAGCAACCAAGGGGACTGTGAGTGGTTTATCTCAGCCCACTTGTGTCATTAGGGTGGCATGACAGGATGAATATATTCTTTTTATCTTTGGGTTATGACACACCCACTTATCCAATGCAGTGTGTGGAAAGGAAGCAGAAGGATTTTTAATTTTAATTTTAATAAATCAGTACGGATAATAACCCAAATTACAGTATAAGATAGAACAACAGTACATTTATACTACATACGCAATAATGCATAAAGTGCAATATCCGAGTTTGAAATTAACCAGCCTTAAAAACTTATGCTGAACTTTCTCAATTAAGTGAGAATGGCTTTGGTAATATGGTGACCACACAGGTGAAGCATATTCTAAATGGGGTCTTACCAGGGAACAATACAGTATCTTTAAAGAAGTGACATTTTGGAACATGCTAGTATTCATTAAAATAAATCCAAGCATTTGTAATTCCTTCTTTACAACAGAATTAATATGGCTAGAAATAAAGAATCAAAACACACACCCAAATCCTTAATTTCATTAAATCTATTAAGTGCTGTATCATTTATAAAATAAAGTTCTAAAACAGGATATTTGCATTTATGAAAGGTGATGACATAACATTTAGAGATATTCAATTGCATTTTGTTGTCAGTACAACATCTGAATAAGTTATTCACAGCCAATTGTAAAATATCGCAATCACTAGAGGAATGTACCATTTAATAAATATAAATTATTAAATAATAATGGCCCCAAATGGGAGCCCTGGAGGACTCCTGATGTCACATCAAATGCATATGAAGAAAAGGACTTAAATTTAACATATTGATGTCTACCAACTAAATAACTATGTAGCAAAGATCACATAGTACCACTGATGCCTACAGTTTCTAATTTATTAATAAACAAGCCATGGTCCACTGTATCAAAAGCCTTACTAAAATCTGTATAAACAGCATTGACTTGCAAATTACTATTATTTAAAGTACTATAAATATTTTTCTCAAAAACTAATAAATTGGTGACAGTAGAATGATTTGCCATAAACCCATGTTGTTGATCAATGATAATGTTTTTTAAAAGTGGAGTTAGCAAATCAAGAACTAAGCTTTCGAACAATTTAGAAAGACATGATTGAATAGACCGAGGTCGATAATTAGTAATATCAGATTTTTTGCCTTTTTTATAAACTGGAACGGCGTGACTTATTTTCCAATAGCTTGGAAATACACCTGAAGAAAGTGACACACTCAACTAAGAGTAGGGTTTCCCCTACAAATTACCAACATTGTACAACAGTAATTACCAACTTACCAATATTGTTACATTGTACAACAGTGTAACAATAATGGTAATTACTATGTTTGATATTTTATGTAAAATTTGTACATAAAATATCAGAGTCAGGTGTTATTTAAGAATTATGTTTATCCGAGAAAAACATTATAAAAGAAAGGAAAAGCGGGGCATTCTATATTCAAATTTCTAGTGCTATATCATCAGTTGAACTGCTACTTGATTCAGGGATCAATGCAAACATCTTCTTAATATAAGCAGGACATTTCAAATGATTCTTAATGTGTTTCTTCATTCCAGTAGCATTTTTGGAATATTGTCTTGCAAAACTTATACTCATATATTTTTTTATCTTTAATCTTTTACAAATTAAAATAGTTCCACACATCACTCTTGGGCTTAGTGTTTCTCTTTATCCTGTCTGCAGACTCTGCATTAATTTCAGACTACACATTCACAGTACAAAACATGACCTACAACTAGTGAGCCAATTTGTGCCTGCTGATTATGTACAGGAACATTCCAGAAAGTTCTATTATGTTCAGGAACTTTCCAAAACATTCTACAGGAATCTATAACATTCTAGAACATTTCTATATGGCTACAATTAAAAATATTTTAAACCTCTCAAATGTTGCATGGAATGTTAATTGAATATACAGTAAAACCTCTTATTTACATTATTGGAATATATATTTTCCCGCTATTTACAACATTTTATTTTGGCCCGGTCAATTTTCTTATGATTTCAATGTATGTAAAACCATGTATTTACACTATTTCATTTTAAGTTTTCCTGCTATTCACGCCATTTCACGTTAGAATTTCCGATTTTTTAAAAGAATTTAGCATGGGATTCCCAAGTTTTTTTAACATTCTTTGGATTAGCTTTGCAAAAAAATCATAACTCTTTTGGACAAAGATTTCGAAAATGGCAGAAAAGTAGGAACAGCACCCCTAGAGGCAGAAATATGAACGCTTTCTTTTCAAAACAGCACTTGCTTTAGCAGATGCTACAATGTTACTCAGGAACAGCATACTTAGAGACGGAAATACCTATGACTTCTTTTTGTGAAAACTTCAAAACCTTATATGTAAATCACACTAGCAGAGCATAAACAGCACACCTAGATACAGAAATACTATTTATGCTTTTCACTCTTTGAACCAAGTATGAATGCTATTGAAAAGATGTTCAAGTTTGGTGCTATCTTGTTTTTACCCTTTATACTCAAATTCTGCTCCTTGTCTCCCGTAGTTTGTAATTAAATTTAAGTTAATTTGTAATTGTTGTAATTTAGATTACCATATTGCCCTGAATATAACATGGTGTTTGTTTTTCCAACAAATGAAATTTAAAAAGTAGCCCCCATGTTATATTCGAGTAAACTGCTTAAAGCTTAAACTGCTTATCCCAAAAGAGTACCTTTTATCCATTTACTATGCATTCTTTCACTACCATCTTAACTCTGGCCTTGAGCTATGGGGACGTTTTTGTCCTTCAAAAAAGGGCACCAAGGGACATTACTAATTCCTCTCCCAGAGTGCATTGTAGACCTATCTTCATTCATCTGGGCATCATGACCATATATTGTTTATATATTTTGTACCAACCTTTTTAATTATTTTTCTACAGAGTCGCCATCTGTTGGTGGGAATAATAAGTTATGGAGAGGAGAGGTTTAAAATAAAAGAATTTTAAACAGGTTTTCAACAGGTTTATTATGATAAAAAGTTTACATCTCAGTACACTCATGACAACGTTTTCTTATAGGAGGAGGTCCGTTAAATTGAATAGTTCCTTTATTATAGTGTTCTAGACATAGTTGATATAATTTCCTTTGATACCATTCTTCCAAACGTATTTGAGGAAATTTTATAGCTATTCCATGTAAATCGCTTGGATGCTCTGTTTTAATGTATTTAAAAGGCACATATTGAAGGTCTTCGTATGGCATTTTTCTCCAACCATGTTTCTCATAGGTTCGAATAGCGTTTCCAACTTTATGTATGATTAGAAGTTCTTTAAACTTTATTCTATCTATAAAAAAATAGAAAAAGATATTAAACTTTATTCTATTGAAATCGAATTAAATTATGGAATTTACCTTGTTCTGAAAGATTGCCTTGTTCTGAAATTTTTGCATATTCTGAATTTTTTGAAAGATTGCCCTGTTCTGAAGGAGACGTTTCTTTTACTGTTGGCGGCTCCATTGTTTGCTTTGTAATGAAATACTAAAAAGCTCGCTCAACCTATTAAATAATGATTTCTAGATTTATGACGCATGCGCAATAGGGGTATGTTTTTTTACAGGTTTTAATAAAAAAAGATATTTCTTTTTACATTTTTTATTAAATGATTGTGACACTTTCTTTTTCTTATTAAATATAGTTGTTCGTTACTTGGCGCACTATTATATTATATTGCGCCATCTCCCCATCCGTAATTGCTAAATATCTCTTGGGGAGGAAGATTCTTTTCTTCCCTCCATCTGGCATTATTATGTTCGCCAATATTGATGGCCCAAACCATGTTGTCATCTTCGAGAAATCATTAATTGGGTATGTAATACCCTCCTCTAGATCGGTAATTTTGCCAAAAGTTGAATCTTCTTTTAAAGAGTTGATCTTTGCTTTCAACGACTGCATCTAGAAGATAAATTAAAAAAAGAAGTAAATATAAGAAGGGTTGATAAATAAAAAAAGTTTTAAAAATCGTTTTTACTGGTAGATCGAAGCGCTCAAAAATGCTCACATCATAATTTAAACAAAATTCTTTTCTAATTGGCCCAATAGGACATTGCCGTTCATTATGATTTAATGGCATTTCCTCGTAGCATGTAAGATCCATTCTACAAAGTAAAAAATGTTTTTAGGTAATGACAATTTTTAAAAACGTTTATTAATAAAAAGAAATATATAACTTACTGTTTGGGGCGGCGGCGGCAGTGGTGGTAGAGGTGACGGCAGCAGAGGTGACGGTGGCAGCAGTGATGGCGGCAGAGGTGACGGTGGCGGAAGTGAAAGTGGCGGAGGTGAAAGTGGCGGAGGTGAAAGTGGCGGAGGTGAAAGTGGTGAAGATGAAAATGGTTGATGGGGTAGAAAGGATAGCAAAGAAGGGGGGAGAGTGCTGAATAGGAATGTTCTTGGGGGGATGATGGCACATAGCAGTTTGGGCACTGAGCATCCTGAGTCCAGCAGCTAGCACAGAGACACAGATAGGTGCTATGTTTGCAGTGTGAAAGGTAATAGCATTCCATTTTAAAAAATGGGGGTTATATAGTAACTATATATAAGATGGAGCTTCCGGTAAGTGTGCATCACAGCAAGCATTGTGACTTTCCGTACGATTGCGGTTTTAGATTTTGAGTAGCTTGCTTAGAGAAATTTCGTTGCGACCTTTCATATGATTGCGGTTTAGATAATACTACTTCCAGCAAGTGCGCATTACAGCAAGCGGCCTTCCATACGATTGCAGTTTTAGATTTGAGTGGAGCTTGCTTCGAGAAATTTTGCAGTGGCCTTTCATACGATTGCGGTTTAGATAATACTTCCGGCAAGTGCACTTCACAGCGAGCATTGTGACCTTCCATTCGATTGCGGTTTTAGATAATTTGAGCAGCTTAGCTATGAATAAATGAAATATTTTTCGCACTTTTAAAATTTAAGCCGAAATTTTGTAACCGATCAAAAACTTTCACGCTTTGTATTGTGAAAAGTATATAAGAGTTGAAATTTTTTTGAAGGCAGTTTTTCTGTTAAAAGATGGAGAATCGTGTTTAGTGTATTACGATCCTCGATATTTGATTGCTCATGAAAGATCCATTGTTCATCGCCGACACGCTATTCCCCAATTTGGGGAAAGAGAACGGCCAAATCGTCAGCACGCCGAATTAGAAAATCTGTGTAATACATGTTTTACATATTACGATCCTCGATATTTGGTTGCTCATGAAAGATCCAAAGTTCATCACCGGCATGCCATTCCCCAATTTGGGGAAAGAGAATGGCCAGAACAGCCAATAATTGAGATTGCCTCAGCAGTCAAAAATAGATTAAAAACCTATTGGGTAAGTGGAAATGAAGTGTATAAAGACTTAACATTATTTTTAGATTTTACTAAGGAAATTATTTACGCAAAAATCAGAGAACAATTAAATAACGCAGCTCTTAAAATTAATATTTTTGTGAAGGCAAAATTTGTAAAAGGGGATGAGGATGGAAGAAAAGAGGAGGATAGATGGTTCAAAACAAAAAATGTGAGAATTTTATTAAATGATAATATATATGATACTTTGAATGGGCTTTTTGGTAAATTAATGAAGGAAAAATCTGAACATCAAGCGAAAGAATCGGGGTGGTCTTTGAGTGAGATTGTTGGCCTAGAGTTAAGAATTAATAAGTACACTCCTTTAAGGGGGGCCACATTTATTGATCTTCCAATAAAAATTAAGCTTACCCATTCCGTAATAAACGTGCAAAATTTTGATATGTAGTTTTAAATATTCTATATGGGCAAAAAACATAATTAAAAACCCGCAGCTGGTCGCATCTTATAATAATGATGAATTTAGAAAAGGGTATAATTGGGATTGCATTACTTACCCAACGCAGCTTAATGAAATTTCAAAATTTGAAAAATGTAATAATATCTCTATAAATGTTTTCGGTTTAGACGAGAAAAATAATGTGTACCCCCTTAAAGTGGTGGACGAGGAACTTGAAGACCATCGCGATCTTTTGTTTTTATCCGAAGATGAAAAGAAGCATTTTTGTTACATTAAAAATTTTGAGAGATTAATTCATAATCAAATGACTAAACATCGTAATAAAATTTTTATTTGCAAAAGATGTTTTATCCATTACCATAGCAAAGAAAAGCTTACAGAGCATAAACGTGATTGCAATATATATGCTCCTTCAAAAATTATTCTTCCTACCACAGATGAGGACAAATGGGTAAAATTTAAGAGTTTTGGGGCTGCCATGCGTGTTCCATTTGTAGTATATGCAGATTTTGAATGCATTCTTTCACAAATTCAAACTTGTACCCCTTTACCTAACCATTTTTACTCAAAATTACTTCAAAAACATGATGTAATGTCATTTTGCTTTTTTCTTGCTTCGGTTAATGAAGTTTTTGAGCCCGTTTTGTATCGGGGGCGTGATGCAGCAAAAATTTTTGTAAAATATATAAAAGAAGTTGCAGAACTTGTTAGGGGGGTATATAAAAACGTAATACCAATTTCTACTATGACTCCAGATGAGGAAAATGCATTCAAATTGGCAACCATTTGTCATATTTGTGGGGAAGAATTGGGGGACGATTGCGTAAGAGATCACGATCATATTATTGGCAAATTTAGAGGTGCTGCACATTCAAATTGTAATTTGAATTATAAAATTCCAAATTTTCTACCCGTTTTATTCATAATCTTTCAGGTTATGACTCCCATTTGATTGTTCCTCAATTGGGCTATGATGAAAAAGAAATATACTGCATCCCAAATTCAGAAGAAAAGTATATTTATTTCTTTTTCAAAAAGCGTGGGTGACAATTTTTCGATTCGATATTTGGATACGTTTCGATTTATGGCTTCATCCCTTTCCAAATTAGTTCATAATCTTCCTTGTGATAAATTTCAACAAACAAGGAGAATTTTTGGCAATAAGCAGGATTTGGTCACACGCAAGGGCGTTTTTCCATATGAATATGTAGATTGTTGGTCTAAATTAGATGACAAATGCTTACCACCAAAGGAAAAGTTTTATAGCCACCTAACACAAGACATTATTTCCGATGATGACTACAAATTTGCTCAAAAAATGTGGGTAGAATTTGAGTGTAAATCTTTGGGTGATTACTCTGACTTATACTTGAAAACTGACGTAATTCTTTTGGCTGACGTTTTTGAAAATTTTAGAGATGTTTGTATGGGGACATATAAATTAGACCCTGCATGGTATTTTACAGCACCAGGCCTTGCGTTTGATGCCATGCTTAAATACACGGGAATTACTATAGAATTAATGACTGATTATGATATGGTGCTAATGGTTGAGAAGGGCATTCGTGGAGGAATTAGCCAATGCACCAAGCGATATAGTGAAGCTAACAATAAATATATGGGGGGATTTAACCCTACTGATGAATCTCGCTATATTGCTTATTTAGATGCAAATAACCTATATGGATGGGCTATGTCAAATTACCTACCATATAAGAATTTTTGATGGTTAAATGAAAACGAAATTCAAAATTTTAACGTAACCTCCATTGCTATTAACAGCAATAAAGGTTATATTTTGGAAGTAGATTTAGAATATCCAATTCATCTTCATGATGCTCACTCTGATCTCCCATTATGCCCAGAAAATAAAATTCCTCCAGGTGGTAAGCATAAAAAATTATTGACGACTCTTGACGATAAAAAGAATTACGTAATTCATTACGTAAATCTTAAACAGGCTCTTTCTTTTGGACTTAGATTAAAGACAGTTCACCGTGTCATTGAATTTACTCAATCTCCATGGTTGAAATCATACATTGACTTAAATACGGAGCATAGAAAAATTGCAACAAATGATTTTGAAAAAGACATAAATTAATGAATAACGCGGTTTTTGGCAAAACAATGGAAAATGTTCACAAGAGAATAAATTTGGAATTGGTTTCTAACGAAAAAAGGTTGGATAAACTAATTTCCAAATCTATTTTTCTTGATCGGACAATTTTTAACGAAAAATTAGTTGCTGTTCATTTACGAAAATCCTTTATTAAAATGAATAAACCTATTTATATAGGGTTATCTGTTTTAGATTTAAGTAAAACGCTAATGTATGATTTTCACTATCGGAAAATAAAGCCTAAATTTGGTGATCAGGTAAATCTTTGTTACACGGATACTGACAACTTTATTTATGAAATAATGACTGATGACTTTTACAAAGATATGTTGACTGACTTGGACTTTTATGACACATCGAATTTTCCAAAGGACCATTTTTGTTTTTCCAACAAAAATAAAAAAAATAATAGGAAAAATGAAAGATGAATGTGATGGACGTATAATTACACATTTTATTGGATTAAGGAGTAAATTATATGCCTATCGTATAAAAGGAGAAAAGGAAAAGAAAAAAGCAAAAGGAAATACTGAAAATGTAACTGACAAAAATTTAACTTTTGATAATTATTTAAATTGTTTGAGAGATAATTCAATAGAATTTAGAAAAATTATGACTATTAAAAGTACAAAGCATGAATTGCATATGGTAGAAATGAATAAAGTTACTTTAAGTGCTTTGGATGACAAACGGTATGTTTGTAAAGATGGAATAAACACTCTTGCCTGGGGGCACCAAAAAATACCAAATTTAAAAAGAACGTGGGATGAAGCTTTTGAAACTTGAAACCTGTCTTTCTTTTATTCAATCATTTCTAATATATTTGTCTTGATCAAATAAAATTGGCGTAGTATTAAAAATACAGCTGAGGTGAAAACATCGATAACGATCATGCTCGTTAAAGAATTTTTTTGTTATTTTTCTTTATTAGTGCATCTTTTGCAACTGATATATTATGCGTGACTAATTATTTACATAAATATGGGTATTTAGGTACCCCCAATGATGATACTCAGATTTCGCAGGTAAATTTCACAACATTTAAAAATGCTCTTATGTTATTTCAAGAATATTATAATTTAAAAGGTAATGGAGAATTAAACACTGAGACGTTAAAATTGATAAATAGATCAAGATGTGGAGTTCCTGATGATATAGTTAGTTTTGCTACCCATAGGGATAAATGGCAAACTATGCATTTAAAATGGTATTATGCGTTAGCTAATGAAGAACTATTAAATCTAACTAAAGTCACGTTTGAAATGTGGCAACAAAATACAAATATTTTATTTCAATATAGCAATCAAAATCCAGATATAACTATTTCTAATAAACGAGGGTACCACAAATTTAAAAAAAATGATGAATATTGCCCTGCTATTTTAGATGGAAGGGGAGGAATGTTAGCTCATTCAGAATACCCAAATAAAGATAATACACCTATTGAAATACATATTGATCAAGATGAATTATGGTATTTAAAGATAAATAATAAAACTACTGAAGAGGAAACTAATTTATTTATGGTTTTATTGCATGAAATAGGCCACGCATTAGGGATATCTCATTCAAATAATGAAGATGCTATTATGTATTCATATTATAATGGCAAATTAAATTTACATAAAGATGATGTCTTAGCAGTACAAAGTTTATACGGCAAGCAACAGTTCTCAGATGATTCAGATAATATTCCACCTTCAGATGATAATGATAATAATGATGATGATTCTTTGGTAAATGATGATGATGGTTTTTCACCGAATTTGTGTACTTTAAATATTGATACCTTTTTAATAGTAAATCATGTCATGTATATATTTTATGAAAAATGGGTTTGGATTATTGATATTGAAAACCCATTTGAAATCGTAAAACCAAGCTTATTAAAGATTGGCTATCATTTTTACCCCATGATTTTAAAAATATATCTGCAATTTATCAGAGACCTTCCGGTGAGGTAGTATTATTTATAGAAAATATGATATATATGATTAATTTTCCTAGCTTAAAACTTGTGCAAGGATATCCAATAAAAATTTCAAAGTTAGGATTGCCTCCAAATGTGGAAATACATGCCATAATAAATACTAATTCTGGGCATACGTTTATACTTTATAATGATGCATATGTTATGGAATTAAATGAATGTACGTTCAGGCAAAAAGAGTATAGTATAATTAGTATTAGTAAAATATTTCCCGGGATACCCCCAAGAGTAAATTCTGCGTTCAGATATATAAACGGCATGTTATACTTTTTTAAGAATAAGATTTTTTATGAATTTAACAAATTTAAAAAATAAATTATTAGAGCAGGAAAAAAAAATCTTTCAATATTTGGGGTAAATTGTTCACCAACAAGTTCTTCTTCTTATTTAAAAATTTTAAGTGATTTAAAAGTTATTGTAGCACAATTTGATAAATTGCTATAAATATATTATATATTGTTTATTATTACTTAGTATTACAAATGACATTACAGTGGAAACATCCAATTACTTGTATTATTGCTGGCCCCACATGTTGTGGAAAGACGACATTTACGATAAAATTTTTAAAAAATTTATCCAAGTTAGTTAATAAGCAAATCGATTGAATAGTCTGGTGTTGTTATCCTGGAAGTGAGCCTAATTTGCGCGGTTTAGAAATTCAAAATCAAGTACCATCATTTGATTTAGATAACCCTAATAATATACCTACTCTCTATGTAATTGATGATTTAATGCATGATGCCTACAATACAGAAATTAGTAAATTATTTACTATGGGGTCCCACCATTTTAATATATCAGTTATACTTATTACTCAAAATCTTTTCCCTAAAAGTAAAGAAGCACGTACCATTTCCTTAAATACAAAGTATATGGTTAGTTTTCGAAATGTTCGTGACCGTCAGCAGTTTAGTTATATAGCAAGGCAGGTATATCCAGATAACCCAAGTGAAATAATGAGAATATATAAAGAAACAACATCCTCTCCTTATGGTTATTTGATGTTAGACTTTGATCAGGAAACTGACGAGCGCTGTCGATTTAGGACAAATATTTTTCCTGATGAAGTTACGATCGTTTATTCACCTAAACATATGATTGAAAATGAAAAGGTTGAAATCTAACAAACATTTATTATATGCATTAAAGGAAGCATCACCAAAAATACGAGTAGCAATATTAAAATCAGCTAACGATAATTTGATAAAAGCTTTGTGCGAATGTTGTTTGAATACCCTAAATGGTAATCATAAAATAAATTCTGCATTAAAAAATAAATTAAAAAAACACAGTAAAACATTACGATTGCTAAGTTGCAAAAAAGGTACATTAAAAAATAAACGCCGATTATTAATACAAAAGGGAGGTTTTCTTCCTCTGCTTCTCAGATCAATATTAAGTGGGGTATTAGGAAGTTTAATTAAATGAGTTTTAAAAAAATGTTTCTAATTGACCCGGAACTTTATAAAAGAGAGCAAGACGAACAACAAATTTTAAAACTTGACGATGAAATGCGTATGATATTAAATAAAAAAGGGATGAATGATGATAGTAAATGGCATCTTTATCGTCGTACCTTGGATAGATATTTAGATGCTGTTTCAAAAAAAGAGCTCCAATATCCATAAACGTTTTGAAAATACCTAAATCACCAAAAAGTATTACCGCAAAACATCTTAAAACGCATTGGGGTGATTTAGAAGAAAAATGGGGCGATATACAGGAATAAATAAATCGCGCAGACGAATTAGCACGAAAAGTAGAAAAGGAGATAGAGTCACCAGTAATAAAGCGAAGGCAATAAAGCCGAAAACGGAAGCGAAAAATACCTTGGACTCCATACTCTCGGTAATTTTTTATAATCCTTCACATCCAGCAGGTTTTTCCACGGCTGATAAAATATGGAAAAGTATAGGTAAAACAGTATAAAAAAAAGTGTACAAAATTGGTTAAATTCGCAAGATGCATATACTTTACATCGCCCGCTACGAAAACGTTTTTGTAGAAATTTTTATGATGTTAGTTACATTGATGAGATTTGGCAATGCGACCTAAATGATATAAGAGGTTTAAAAAAAAAATAACAACGGTTTTGGTCACATTTTAACTGTAATTGATATTTTTTCAAAATTTGCCTGGGCAATTCCTTTAAAAAATAAAACAAGCGAAGAGATTATTAAAGCTTTTAATCTTATTATTAAAACCAGCAAAAGAAAGCCGCTAAAATTACAAGGTGATAAAGGAACAGAATTTAAAAACAAAAAGTTTCAAAAATTTTTAGCTAGTAAAAAAATCAAATTTTATTACACCCATAATCCAGATGTTAAGGCGGCAGTTGTTGAAAGGTTTAATAGAACACTTAAAAGTAAAATGTACAAATATTTTACCAAATTTAATACCTATAATTATATTAATATTTTATCAAAATTAATAATGGGATATAATAATTCGATACATTCTTCCACTGGCATAGCACCTTCGCAAGTAAATGCAGCTAATGCATTTGAAGTTGGAAAAAGGCTATCTCAGAAACGAAATATTGACAATTGCTTACTACCGCAGCCTAAATTTTCTGTCGGAGATTATGTAAGAATTAGTAAAGAAAGAATGGCTTTTACCAAAGGATATACTCCTAATTACACGACGGAAATATTTAAAATTCATTCTATAATTGCAGCGGTAGGTATTCCTACTTATAAATTAAAAGATTTAAAGGGGGAATTAATTGAAGGTTCATTTTATGAACCAGAATTAGTAAGAGTAAATTTAACAAGTGACACACAATATCAAATTGAAAAAATACTCAAACGTAAAGAAAAAGGCCGCAGTTTGAAATATTTTGTTAAATGGAAAGGATACCCCAATAATTTTAATTCTTGGATAAATGCATCTTTGGTAAAACGATTATAATGAATGAGTTAAATGAATTTTATATAACTCTTCTTAGCGATAGCTCGAGTATTTATTTTCCAGACAATACAATTTCTAATTTTCGAACTAAATTACCTCAAAGGCTATCTTTAAAAAAAGACAATTGGAAGGTAGGTTTAGCAGAAATATTTATTCCATCAATAATGACAGTGGTAAAAAGAAATGATGAAAAAAGTATAAAAAAACATAGGAAATGATGAAAACGACGAATCAAATAAAAAACAGATAGGAAATGATGAAAACGACGAATCAAATAAAAAACAGATAGGAAATGGTAAAAAAGACGAAACAGATGAAGAAGAGAGAATTATCTCGTCTTACATATTAAGAAGGCAGGCTCGGGGCAGTCGAATTCCTTCTATGATATCAAAATCAAGAACAGAAGAACCAAAAGCTCCAAAAAAAGAAGAAGAAAGTGAAGTAAAAGAAAATAATGAAGAAGAAAAACATAATGAAATTTTTATTTATGCAGATATTATTGAGCCTCAGTTTGTAGGTGATTCATTTGTTCGGTGTTTACGAATAGTAAATATAACTAATACAGGGCATCATTTTTTTAATCCTATTTATTATTATCCTATCGAGCAAAACAAAATTGAAAACATTGAAATAATATTTGCTAATAAACATGGGATTCAGCCTTATTTAATGGGGGGAATAAATCCATCATATTTAGTTTTACACTCTATAAAGTGCTAACATTTTAAAAACGATTCAGTCGCTAAAAAGTTTCTCGAGGCATGAAACAGGAAGTAATAAAAAAATTATCTCTAACCGCAATCACTTGGAAGGCCGCGCGGAGGAAAAATGAATCGCTACGAAAAATATTATTTTAATCAAATTGGGGGAGAAATAGGACCTCTTTACCATGTTAGTTTTAAGAGTCAAAGAGGAAGAGGGTTAGGAAGTATTTTAAGTGGACATTGGAGTTTTTTTAAACCTATTTTCCATAGTGGGGCCAAAACAATAGGTAGGAAGGCTGTAAGTGCTGGAATTGGTGCATTAAGCGATCTTGGAACAAAACCTGTTAAGGAAATATTACGCACCCACTTAAATGAAGCCGGTTCAAACTTAAAAAGAAAAGCGGAGGAAAAAATTAAAACTATGAGTGGATCTGGATTTTGCATTCGGCGATGCAAAACAAAACGTAAAACAAAAGGAATTCGTAAAACAAAAGGAATTCATAAAATAAAACAAATAAAAGGAAAAGTAGTAAAACGTTATTCGAAAAAGAGAAAGCTAAGTGTTTACAAGCAGCGGGATAGGGATATATTTTTGCAATAATGGCAAAAATAATAGAGGTTATGCCCTCTTGTTTAGATCTTTTTCAACCTGAAAGTATACAATTAGCTATATTAGGTACTCGTATTGTTCCATATAAACCACTTTCGGTTTTAGATGGGGCATCAACATTGGAATTTTTAGTACACAGCTCTGGAGAAACCTATATTAATGTAAATGCAATTACTTTAAATCTTCAATTACAATTATGTAAAGCAGATGGGACATATTATGCTTATACAGACCCCTTTGCAGATCAACCGGGTGTAGTTAATAATACATTACATTCAATTATTCGTCAATGCGTTGTTATACTTAATGGAACACAAATGACACAATCGGAGGATAATTATCATTATCGCGCTTATTTTGAAGCACTTTTAAATTACGGGAACGATGCTGCAAAAACACACTTAGTATGCGATGGATGGGCATTGGATAGTGGCACCTCCAATGTTATGGGGGAAGCAAATCCTGGATACATAATTAGAAAAACATAGTTTAAAAATAGCCAAATTGTGGAATTAGAAGGTAGACTTCACATAGATGTATTTAATCATGAGAGATATATATTACCTAATGTTGATATTGGTATTAAGCTTTCTTTAGCAAAACCTGATTTTTTTATTAACCCTTAGTTAGTCGCGTGAAAAAAGTTCCGTAATTAGTCGCGTGTGGTCAATATGACCCCAAAATGATTTCTAAAGATAAGCAATAATATATTAATTTATTTATATTTTACTGGAAATAAAATCAATCTTACATTATAATACAATTATTTATTAATAGTTTTTACAATAAACATTTATTAAAATAAATTAAAATATTTTTTTGTATTTTCTAATCACTTTCCCTCTCCCCACATTCAATGCACTTCATTATCATATGGTCTTTGCAAGTAAAAGCTCCACAATTTCCACATCTAGTTGACACTTTACTGTCTATATTTCTTGGGCAATGTTTGCATCTTCCTCTTGATAGTCCTGATCCCGGTGATGGACCTTCCTCCGCAAGTCCCTGTTGAGTGCATATGCGCTTTCGGAGATGCCTAGATATAAACTGACTCTGAGACCTCAAAATCTGTGGATCCTTGATTAATTCCTTCGATAATGATTTCAAGAAATTTCGCCTTGTCATTTCCTTTTGAACGTTTTGTTTATAAACAATAAAGGCATTTATGGCAGAAACGTTCAGCAAATGAAAAACACAGCTAACGGCCATCTTTTCGTTCTTCTGCCAACATTATAAGCAGCGCAGAGCTGATCGCATGTATCTACGCCACCTTTTGTTGCATTGTCGCATGAAGGTCGCGTTGAGGGCTTTATTAGGGATAGGACTATTTTTGCGAAGATCACTCACACTTGTGGGTTAGACATTGGTCGCGGCACGGTCGCTTTCCGGCCCCCACCTACAGCATGAAGTACTTTATGGCTGCCCCCAACTAGCAGAAAGATTCAAGCTCACTTCTGCTGTCACCGAGGATTGCCCTCGATGGGGCTTGGGACAAAAGTTGCCTCCTCGAGCGTCCCAAGGGGTTCGTGCCGAGGTCCAACTGCGTCCTCCCCTATAAGTGTGAACGTACTTGGGACTTCTCCAAAGAAACCCCATTGAAAATAGGATTTTTATATTTTGGTCTAAAACGTCCCAACCGTGACCGTCATGCGACCGGTAGGAGATCCAAAAACTTTGAAGATTGCCGATCTCATTCGTGTTCGTGCTTATTCCGAAAAATAAGGGAGAAACTCGTGCTAAAAAGGGTGAGCAGTAATAAAAGGCAAACAGCTTTCTTTTAGAGAGACCACGTGCATTTGTTTGTGACTTTTATTGCGGGTAGAAAACTATGGGAAGAAAACGGTTGCATGTGTGCGGACGAAGTAAGAAAACACCCGGGTAATTCCGAAAAGAGGGAAAAGGGTACATTGGAGGGGGGAGAGGGGGGGGGGGAGATGGGAGGAAGAGGGGTAACCAACCTATAGTGAAAATTAGTGAAGTAGAAATGTATCATAAGAGAACTAGTGTTAAAACAATGAAATACTGCTTATCAGGAAAATTATTTGTATTTCTGATGTGATAATAATAATCTGTATTGCGTTTAACCCTTCTAGACCAATAGAGAAAAAAGCAACAGGTAGAGAGATGTCAAAATAAAAGCAACTTTTTTAACCTCATATATACATAACAAATGGATACACACCAAAATAGCGCATTAAAATAGTTTAATTTTCTCAATATTTACAATATTAATACTATATATATAAATATCAAAAATAACAAATTAATAAAAAAACAAAAATGCAAATTTCTCTTCTAGAATGTCAGTTTCGAAGGTAGAACAAGTTTGGGTTAGATTGTTAATACATTTCTTTAGATATTGATGAAAAAACATTGCTTGGGGTCATATTGACCCCACGCGACTAATTAAGGGTTAAAGATAAAGATGGAGGAACAAGCATTCTTAAAATTAAGGAAGCCACTTTAAATGTACCGCATATTTCGGTTAATCGTTCTGTTTTATTGGCTCATAATGCAACTTTATCAAAGGGTCCTGCAATATACCCTTATAAGCAAGTGGAAATTAAAACATTTACTGTAGCTGCTGGCACGGAGTCAATAAATTTAGATATTATTATTATTGGAAAAGTACCAATCACATTAGTTTTTGCTATGACCGATAATGACGCTTATATTGGTAAAAGAAATAAAAATCCCTTTACATTTTATCCATTATAGTCGGACTGATTTTTCATTATTCCTCAACGGTATGCAATATCCTTCTCAAGGCATATCTACAGATTTTATCAATAATAATCATTGTACCCAAGCATATCGCGCCTTATATGCAGCTTTAGGTTACCATCACGGCGACAGAGGAAATCAAATAACAAAAGACATGTTTTTGCAAGGATTTTTCATTTTAGCTTTTGACATGACCCCAGATCGTTCAAAACATGAGACATACATTAGCTTAATGGATTATGGCCATATTAGGCTTACTGGTAAATTTGCAAGACCACTCCCTAAAATGATAACATGCTTAGTGTATATGGAATTCGATTCCTCTTACGAAATTGATAAAGAAAGAAGGGTCCATATTTTATAATGAACACTGATCAAATTAATACACTCTTAACAAAAGATCTTCGGACAAAAAACTATTTTCATGGAGTTTATCCTTCAGATAAATTACCAAAAAGTCCCAAATTTGGCCTTTATGTATTAAATTTAGATCCTTCTTATATGCCAGGAAGTCATAAGGTTGCAATACATATTATAAGAGAAATTATAGCAGAATATTTTGATTCATACGGATATCCTCCTTTTATTCCCTCAATATCTCAATTTTTAAAACCATTTATAGTTGTTCAAAATCAAATTAGGCTTCAAAATTATCACTCTGATCTTTGTGGAGAATTTTGCTGTCTTTATACACTTCATAAATCCACTGGCAAAACCCTTACCCAATTCCATAACCTTTTTTACCTTCACCGTCCTGATTTAAATGACTGCCGAGTCGTTCAACTTTTTAATCAATATTTTAAAAGAATAAGAAGAGGGCAACACTGCCATTCAAGATTTCAAAAGTGCTGTTCATGTATTGATGCATTATCACCCCCTTTATAAAGAAAGATCATAAAAGCAAAAACACTCGGTTATCATGTCGCTGTCAACGTGTGAATATCTAACGGTGCCCGAACATCTGCAAAATAAGGAGGTGTTGAATTTGGAGAAGAAGAAGACTTTAAGATTGGAGAAGTGGAGACTCCTAAACCGCATATCAGAATTGGAGGAGGAGGTTTTGAAATTGGAGAAGAAGGCATTGGTGAATAACTATATTCTATCTCCGTTGGGGAATAAGCAGCAATTGGAGGAGGAGGAGGAGGGGAGACTCCTAAACCGCATATCAGAATTGGAGGAGGTATTGAAATTGGAGAAGGAGGCATTGGAATAAGTGACAATTGAAGGAGGAGGGGAGACTCCTAAACATATCAAATTGGAGGAGGTTTTGAAATTGGAGAAGAAGGAGGCATTGGTGAATAGCTATATTCTATCTCCATTGGGGAATAAGCGACAATTGGAGGACTACAATTTTGGAAACTTTCCCTCCAAAAGGTCTAAGAACTCGATCATCACCAGAGGGGTTAGTGGAAATTGCCCCCATTGTCGACGGGGTAAGCGGAAATTGCCCCCCTTTATAAACGGTCTACTATAAAAGCAAATCACTCAGTTATCATGTCGCTGCCTATGTGTCAACGTCAGGCTTTATCACTGTCAGAGGGTAAACGGCAATTGGAGGAGGCAGACGATTTGGAAACTCCCCCACCAAAACGTCTAAGAACTCCATCACCATCGAGAGACAAGCGGCAATTGGAGGAGGAGGACTACAATTTAGAAACTCCCCCACCAAAACGCCTGAGAACTCAATCACCATTGAGGGACAAGCAACAATTGGAGGAGGACTACAATTTAGAAACTCCCCCACCAAAACGCCTGAGAACTCAATCACCATTGAGGGACAAGCAACAATTGGAGGAGGACTACAATTTAGAAACTCCCCCACCAAAACGCCTGAGAACTCGGTCATCGTCGAGGGGTAAATGACAATTGGAAAAGGAGGCAGATGATTTGGAAACTCTCCCACCAAAACGCTTGTTAAAGCACAGATTAAAGGAAAATGGTATGTTATGAAATTTTTTTTATCAATAATTGTAATCACATTCGCCAAAAAAATCTATTAAAAATTTGTTTTGATTTTTCAGATTTAAATGAATTTTTAAGAGGGTCCTTCTAAATGGATTCGCCCCACTCCAATCACAAAAAAAAGAAATTGGAAAGAAATTTTTGCTCCCCCTACTTTGCAAAAAATCCCCCGTCGTAAATCAGAAAAAATTGATATATCACCTCTGCTTTTCTTACAAACAGCTTACCACTTAAATGATAATGGAACAAAGTGGATTTGTTGCAGGTGGGACCCAACTGGAGTGCAAGTGAAATTTGTGTCTCCAAACAAAGGAGCAATTACATTAACTGTTTCAGAGTGACGTAATATTCTTGATAGGCCTGATGATATAACAGATTATTTTATTGCGGGAGTAAAACCTACATTTTCAAAATCTCCACTTTTAAGATTTAAAACTTATTTTGGAAATAGACACGTAACAATTAAAGGCAATTCCTCTATTGCCTTAATGCTAAAGATTGGAAGCGATTGTTAACGTTTAATAAACCTTTAGATTATGCTATTGATCAACTCATAACAGAAGCTAGCAATATTTATCAGTATTTTACATCATTTAATAGGTATTATAGACCCCCACCTCCTGCGGATAGCAATATAGATTATAAAAAATTTGAGCTGGAAATCAAATCACTATCCGATTTGAAGGAATCTAAAAAACCAAGCATTAGATTTGAAGGATTCTATACCTAAAAAATGACTAAGTGCATCATTGATTTTCAAGCTTATGTTCAAAATAATAATAAAAAATTTATAATTCGAGAATTATCTATTGTTTTCCTTGATAATGACCACCAGCAATCTTGGATTTTTAAGTGCCCAAATTGGTATTTACAAAATAAAGAAAATATTTGGCTAACATTCAATTTTCATGGTATTGAAAAAAACGATGGAGATATTAAATATGAACAATTAGAAGAAATTCTAAAAAAATATACCTCCAATTTTAATTATATATTTGTAAAAGGTTTACAAAAATTAAGATTCCTTACTAGCATTTTAGATAAAGAAATATTTGACTTAGAAATATTTGGGTGCCCAACACTTAAAAAATTACCTTGCAATGATGCAGGGGTGTTTATTGCCTAATCACAAAATGCATTTTTACACATGTGCTTTAAGAAACTGCTATAAACTTAAACAATGGTACCTACAAAACATTAATCATATAAATGTTAATCTTAAACATGTGTGTTCGGCTTTTGCAGAATGTGAAGGTTGTCAGTGCACGCAAATGCTCAGCTTCCCCAAAAAGCATACGGAATGCCGGCAGGTTATGATCTCTGTAGCATTGCAGAGTATACAATTCCACCAAGAGAAAGGAAACTTTGTGATATGGGCTTAATCATGCAGATGCCAAAAGGGACTTATGGCAGATTAGCATCTAAATCTGGGCTAAGCGTGAAGCATGGAATTGAAGTGGGGGCTGGGGTCATTGACCCGGACTATAACGGGGAAATAAAAGTACTTTTATATAATCATTCTAATTGCAATTTTATTGTTAAACAAAATATGAAAATTTGTCAAATCATATTTGAACAATATTTATCTATTGATAAATTTCAAGAAATTAGTTCATGTGATTTATTAGAAAGAGAAAGAGGAGAGAAAGGGTTTGGGTCAAGTATATGAACTTAATTACAAAATAAACTTGTTTAAACCTGTTCAACTTCTTTTTTAATTTTTCCACTATCCAAACTTATTCATATGATGCAAGATGATGACTCAAAGAAAAATTTAAAGGAAAACAAAATAGATGGCGACTCTAACCTGACAACAGCGTCCATTCGATATTTCGTTCAGCATTTTGTTTATGATTTTTATTCAGTCAATCAGTCAACTATGATGAATTGCAGCAAGTGCAATGTGATTATCGGTTCTCACCCAAAGTGGGAGTGTGGTTCGTGTAAAATTGTAATGCACAAGATGTTTTTTTCAAGAACTTATAAAACGTGATACATTTGAAAATTTGAAGTGCGCCTGTGAAGCGAGTATCGGAATCAAGAAAGCTGAGGGGTGTGGACATTACAATTTTGAAGGAATGGACCTTTATGATGGGTGCCATAGAAAACTACTATGTGCCGGTGAATGTAATGTATACCCTTGCTGCACTGAGAATTTGGAAGACATTAGAATTTGTTGTCTACAAGGTGAAAAAAGAATTTATTTAACATCTCTTCTGAAATGGTTTATCAATTTTATGATTGTGATGTTTCTCAAGAATATATTAGCGATTTTATAAAGACAATCAAAGATCATTTGAATTGTTTGGATTATAATGATTTTAATGTCAGTCTTATGAAAATAATAAAAAAACCTATCAAACTAAAATGCAAGTCTAAATTATTTTCTCAATTTTAAACCTCTCCATACTTATTATTCCCACCAACAGATGGCGACTCTTTAGAAAAATAATTAAAAAGGTTGGTACGAAACAAATGAGGAACAAAAAGTGAAAACTTTAAAATTTTGCATGTGGTAATAACATAGTTCATTTTCCCACCAATAGATGGCGACTCTGTACCTTGGAAATGTTGCCTATTTGATATATCGAATTCAATTTGGCAATGTTGCAAAAAATAAAATAAAACGTCACTTCTGGTCACATGACAAAAAAAATTCGTCCGTCTTTTGTTTATGACGGCACTTCCGCCGGAAGTCACGTGACCGGAAACAAGATGGCGGATTCAAAATGGCGTGTGCCAGAAGGAACATTCTCCCTCTGCTAATGCTATTGAAAAGATGTTCAAGTTTGGTGCTATCATGTTTTTACCCTTTCCACTCCAATTCTGCCCACTTGACTCCCACAGTTTGTAATTAAATTTAAGTTAATTTGTTGTAATTCAAATTACCTTATCGTTCTGAATATAACACAATGTTTTTTTTCATAAAATGAATTCAAGTAATAGTAATTTTAAAAGATCGTAAAATCGTGTTTCGAAAAATCACTGCACATTCTGCACGTCTGTTAAGTGATACAAGATATTACTTGTTACATTGTAAACACATTAGGCGTACATGTTACAATGTACTTGATTAGCATCGGAGGTGAAAATAGTTCGAGTTCAGTTGGCGGCTGAACTCCTGATTAGTCATTAAATAGAAGCTATCAGTGCATCAGCATATTCTCTGTACCTACCTTAGCGAGTTTTTACCCATTCGTTATTTTTTAAATGGGTTACAAAAAGGATGTTGATCATGTTGAGAAAAAAAGGTTTTTCCAAATCCCAGGTTAACAGAGGAATCCGATGAATTTTAAAATAGTCGTAGCTCAAGAGGTGGAAAAAATGAACACTATTCAAGATTAGAAAAAGTATGATGTTTCTGAAGTAAATACACCTATGTATATCTATGTACAATTTTCCAGACAAATGTACCTAATATGGAGAATGTAATGGAAACCCAAGCATACTATACTAGCATTTTAATTTGACATATATTTTAACATTACCATTATTAAAAAGTGTACTGGTTAAATAAATGAATAAATAGATATCCTCTTTATAAACTTAGCTCTTTTAACACTGATTTTATTGTTAGTATTACTGTAACAAATGAGCGACTTTAAAAGTAAAATCAGTTAAGCTATTTTTCCTTTTCCTGCAATTTACACTTTTTTCCCCAGGTCCCTAGAAAAGTGTAAATAAGGGGTTTTACTGTATTTGCTGCTTTTCAGCAAATTTTTGTAATTATTTTGTAAGATTCTCAATATTCTCATGAGAATATTCTCATCTCACATCTCTAAGCATGACACTTGGCATTAAAAAGCCCTGACATGCAGAGTTAAAAATTTTAACTTCAGATCAATTACTTGAAATGATTTAAAAGGAGAAAAATAATCGTAGTATTTTCTTACTAATAAATTACTCGCTAATATTGAGCTGGCCCTTTAGGTACCAAGGTAACCTAGCCATAAATTCTACTGAAGAAAATGAATGTCATCACAAGGTGGAGAAAGACTTGGCTTACATTTGCTTAACATGAAATAATATCTATTAGAGGGTACATTTTATATTGATAGCCATCTTATAATCTGGTAAATATAGTAGGTACTTATTTTTAAATGAGAGCGAAAGAATACCCATTTGAATTTGAAGTGGATATATATTTTTTTTTTTTAGAGCATAACAGTTTTAAAAAATATTTGAAACATCTCTTTTCATTGATGATGGCACCTGAGGTATGAATAAAGTCATTTAGACTGGAAAGAGCCATGAAATGTTTAACTGAAAGTGTCCTAGGTTGGAAACAAAGGAATAACAGTGTATATATAGATAGGAGTAAAACAGGACTATGTTCACTATATTTTTTATTTACAACTTTTCAATATAGGCACCACATTCACCGTCTTCCATTTAGCCAGTAACTTGCCTCTTAAAAAATGTCTGCCTGGCCAAACAGGAATGATTCATATACAAATATTTGTAATATTTTCATTTACTGTTATTTTTCCAGGTACTTTCAGAAGTGTTTTGAGAATGTCTGCAATTTCTCTAATTAGAAAACTTGGACATTTTTCATATTGCATTATCTATGTACTCTTGTATGGTATTCATTTGCCCTATAACTAAAATGACCAATTGTACTGAACTCAATATTTGTATGAATTAGCTTGTAGAAATATTGGCACCATTTCATTTTGCCCCCACCAAAATAAATTGACAGCAAATGCCCTAATCCAGAATTGATAATTATCTCTGGATGGACTAAAATGGATTACATGCCCCTCCCTCCCATCTCCCCGGGTTGGGTAGAGGCAGTGGGTAGGCTAGGTATGGTTTTAGGATTTAATATCACTTTTGCCTCTTGCTTGAATATCCTTTGGATTGGGTCAGGGGGGGGGGTGGATAATATAGTATTATATACTTATAAATTAATATTTTCATCAAGTGATGCTCGGTTAAAAATAGAACTATGCCATGCATTTTTCCAAGATGGCAGACATGAAGAAAAGTCATAAAGGTCATTCATGCAAAAATAGCATAAACAGTAAAAAAATATTGTTGGAAAATGGTCTAGTTATGTTCTTAATACAGTACAGTATAATACCCCTTACCTGGCAAGCTTGGGATGTATGGATTGCCAGTTTTTGGGATTTTGGGTCCTCATAGGATATATATATATATATATATATATATACAGTAGAAGATCGTTTATCCAGAATGTCCGGGACCTGGCCTCTTCCGGATAAACAATATTTCCGCTGTTTAGATAGCTTAACTACAAAAGAGCACAATCATCAAAAAAAGACGTTTAAGCACGTAATATGTATAATACATAATACGGGACTAAAGTAGGGTAAGAAATAAACGAGTTTAAAAAGAGTATATGTTTTAGAAAATCTTTAATTTAATGAAAACTTTTCATGCCATGAATTTGAGAATGTATGTATTAAATATCGTCGTCAATTTTGCAGCAATGGAAGACGTAGTTGGGTATATCTGAAAATGGAAAAAAATAATGTATGTTACAACGTAAGTTGACAAAAATATAATATAATATAATTACATAATTTGAAGTAGTCATACATAAATGGTTAATATTATTTTACTATCATGCAAATAGATTTCACTTTGGATACCATGCTGTGTGCGTACTCCCACACAATCTGGATGTAAGCCAATCTAATTTGCTCGTCAATATGCGATAAACATCCCAAAACAATTTTACAATGATCGGTCTACTCGTTCGTACATAAAATAATAACTATTTTATACTACATATATATAATAATCATTATTAATACTCTCGAAAGAAAATTTTCAAAGCCCACTCATTTCCGTAAAAACCGCAAAAAAGAAGCATATAGAAATAAAAATTGAAATTTTATTTACCTGGAAATCCTTGTTGATCTGCAGATAGGGATGTAGGGAATCACTTAACAGTAGGATTTGTGGTAACAGCATCTGCAGAAACTGAAGGAGAGGATGATGAAACAGTTCTTTTAGAAAAATCTGTCAGTGTCATCTGCTTGCACTTGCTACGCCCTTCTTTTTCAAATTTTTCTTTCAGCCTGTACATCTGGAGTACCTCCTGCTCAGTTGTAAAGGACCTTTGCTCCATGAACTTGATAAGATTATCACAACATACAATAGCCTCGGACATAGTCATATTCTTCTCCTCGTCAACTAACACATAACTGTCCTCGCTGTCTTCACTCTCATTTAACATGGGGCCAATAACAGCATCGATAATTTCAATGTCAGTAAAAGTTTGACAAATAGGAGTATTTTTATCACATTCAATCCATCCCTCAATTTCATTATCGGTTAGGTCTGGGATAGCATTAATTCCCTTCGTATATTGCACAAATTCTACAAAATCATCATTAAGTTCGGATGAATCAAATCCAAGAAAGTTGTCTGTGTCTCTGGAATCTTCATTAAATTTTGATTCTGGCAAAATATTATGCCAACACCGTTTTAAAACTGAGGGTGTTACTTTATTCCATGCACGTGAAATACACCACACCACGTCCTTCAGTGTTACATCCTTTTTGAACCATTCGTAGCTGAAAGACCCCTCAAAATTTTCAATTTTTCTCATTCATTCACTTCGATAATGGCATTTAAAATTTTTAATTATGCCTTGATCCATTGGTTGGATGAGAGACGTACAATTTGGGGTTAAATACGACACAAAAACATTCTCCTTCTACTGGAGGGTGAGCAAGGCAGTTGTCCAACAATAATAATATTTTTGCATTTTCAGGTAAGCCAACCTTCTTGAAATGATCCCTTACCTCAGGTAAAAAATGACCATTAAACCACTCACCAAAAATGTCTTGAGTGATCCAAGCACGTTTGTTTGCACGGTAAATCACGGGGAAAATCTTTATGCCTTTGAAGACTCTAGGTTTTGCACTTTTTCCTATTACCATGAGCTTGCACTTGTGTGTGCCGGCAAAATTGGAACACATCATTACAGTAAGTCTCTACCGTTTTACTCCCGACGCTGCTTTTTCATCAATGCAAACAAAAGTATGCCGTGGGAGACAACGCCAAAACAAACCTATCTCGTCCATATTGTATATTTGCTCCGTGCTAAGTCCATGTTCTTCCACCAACTTTGCTAAATCATTAACATATTCCTCTGCGGCTTCATAATTTGCTGACATTTTTTCACCGGAAACTTTTAAATACCGTATACCATGGCGATTTTTGAATTTCTGCAACCATCCCGTAGAATAATCACATTCTCCTTCGATTTTTAGATGTTCGTGGTAAGATTTTGCCTTCTCCATTATCATAGGACCTGAGATAGGAATCCCTTCACCCCTACGTTGGCGGAACCACTCATACTCTACTTTGTCTAGGTCACTACTCTTGGGACCACGTAAAGACGTAAAGTTTTCATTTTTGAGATACTGGCCATTGAATCTGATTCCGCAACAAATTGGAAAATTTTATCTTTCTGCACCTTTATGTCATATATTGTAGATTTTCCTACACCATACTCCAGACGAAGTTGAGATACACTTACGCTGTGATCTATTTTTCTCAAAACCTCCACTTTTTGCTGGATAGTGAGATTCTGTCTTTTTCTCTTGCCGGCACTTGTTCCAGTCCCAACGTCTTCTGGATGCGTCTTCTTGGGTATTCTCTCCATTATTACGGTTGAGGGATGGGATGAATAAAATATTTGCAAAACTGCTGTTTACCACTTAAAACAAAAAAGGTTTAACACCTTGTAAACAAACCTTTAACACCTCTCGCGCACGTGGTTAGAAAGCAACAAGCGGTGGTGGTGGCTTTCGGAACTAATATGGCAAATCGTTCTTCAATTATGTATTAAATTGGCGCTACTGAAAAAATGGACCGTGATAAAATTCTTTTAGAATAATTCTGTTGTTTGGATGTTTCCGTTGTTTAGAATTCCAGATAAACGATCCTCTACTGTACATAGTTAGTTTATCGCAATAATTGATGTTGAGAATGTATAATTAGTATCATTAGTACCAAAGGAACATTACCAGATGTCAAGAATGCTTTTATTATTGCGTTAGTGTATTTGCCCGTAAAAAATGACAACACTGCACACTCATCAATGAAATTTCTAGATCAGAATATTTTGTGAATATCTGTATTTAGCATTCATCGGAATTCGATCATTGGATATCTGTCACGTTTTTCAATCACAACCAGCTCCCACGTGTACTATTTACAGTAAATAATCAGCATGCCACGGTGATGATGTGCAGTACAAACAAAAGGCAAAGAACTCCTGGACTAGTCTGCCACTAGCACCATCTTGTGGCAACAGAATGAAGCTTCACTTTCGCAACCATGGGAACCTTACTGTTTGTGGGATCCTATCGGATTTCAGGATTCCAGATAAGGGATCTCACACTGTATATAGATCTGAAATTTGGTTTGTTTGTTTGTCCACTATAAAAATCCACAGCTTTGAAGATATCGCCATGAAACTTCATCTTACATATAGTTTTCCAGTTCTGTGCATAATGCTGACATCAACAATGGCACTTTTTAATGCATTTTTAACAAACTTCCTGATTAGGTGGAAGGTTGAAATTTCACAGGAATGTTTGATTCAGATATAAAAATTAAATGACAAAAAAATATGAAAAAAGACCTGGGTTAGACTCCAGGGGGCAATTTCCATTTTCTGTAAGATGACGTAAAAAGCAACTTTTTCAAGTGTAGGCTTTTATTTTTTTGGAAATTAAAGTTAGAAAAAATTGACATACAATCTTCGAATAAATAAGTAGAGATGGAGACTACGGCGTAATTGATGTTAAATAGAATTAACTCCTTGACCGTAAAATTCAAAATTAGAGACACAATGAAAAAGGGGGGGAGGAGGAAAGGCAGGTAAAGGCAAAAGGCAAAGAAAAATTATAAACATACAGGTTTAGGTGTTGTTACTCCACGCAAGGGACCTGATGTCACTCACACATTCACTCACTCAATCGCACAAGCACTAATCCTAAAGGTGGAAAGGAAACGGGGCCGGGTTTGCGAGGAATTACTCTGCGCCAGGGACACATCAGCTACTGATGATGAGAGCATTGCTCTCGAAATACGTATTTAGTATGTTAACTCATTTTTAGAGATCTTGTGTGCGTGTATTTGAGTGCTTGCGTGTGTGACTGTTTTGTCTGTTAGGTCCCTGTCGTTGCCGGAAGGCACATAAACCTACAGGCCACTGTGTGCGATACTAGGTCCCTGGCGTGGTTTAATCTCCCGTATACCTAGTATTATATCCCCGTTCCTTTCCCTTTTTCCTTTACCTCTTGCCGTGTACGTGTGCATGTGTTTGTGGTTGCTTAGTAGGTCCCTGTCGTGGTCGTACTGACTCACAAACCTTCTAGCAACGTTGTGATTTTTTGGGTCCCTGGCGCAGAGTAATTTCTCGCAAACCCGGTCCCGTTTCCTTTTCCACCTTAGGATTAGTGCTTGTGCGATTGAGTGAGTGATATCAGGTCCCTGGCGTGGAGTAACAACCCCTAAACCTGTAAGTTTATGATTTTCTTTTGCCTTTTCCTGACTTTCCTCCTCCCCCCTTTTTCATTGTGTCTCTAATTTTGAATTTTACGGCCAAGGAGTTAATTCTATTTAACATACAATCATCAAATTGAAACTATAATTTAGGAAAATTAATGAAGTTTCTTATTATATCATCTATTTCCGCCTACCATTCGAAATCTCTCATATTAAAAATATAAATAACATATTTTGGGAAAATATTGGCTTTTACATGGGATGTTGCCTTGCCGACCACATCATTGTTAAGCTTTGAGAATCAATTGTTGTCACAGCCTGCATGTGTAATATTTACGAGTGCATTGATTGCTTTAATTTATCATAGGATTTTTCCCAAAATTACATAATTCTGATGGGAGTGGGATTTACTTTGGACTATTTTGCTTATCTAAATGACTATATAGATAGAGAGATATAGAGAGAGGGGGATGTGGGGAGGGAGATTGGAGGGAAGGGATATAGAATGGAAGGTACATAGAGAGTAAGGGAGGTATAGAATTAGAAAAGGACAGGAGGAAATAGAAAAAGAGGGAGATGGAGAAAAAGAGGGAGCTATGAATTTGGACAGGAGAGAATGAGCGAGAAGGGAGGCCCTCAGAGAGAGAAGGAAAGAGAGAGGTAGGGAATATAATTATTACTTCATTTTTGACAAGGGGCTCATCATTTAGCATATCTTACTGATTTTTCATATCAAAATCAAATATATTTGGAATACTTTTATCATAATCCCGTCATATTTGATGGGCAATTACACTACTAGGTATATAATATTAACTAGACTATATGGTTATAAAATAATTGGGGGGAGGTGCTTTATTATACGTGCATTGTGCATTATGCTATAATAGAAATTAGCACCATGCTATAATAGAAATTAGCACCATCGGACAGTAGTTGTTTTGACTACATTTGCATCATTGAATGGAAGCATCGTGAACTACACTTGGCATTGGCTTTAAATATTCCTGAGCAACGCCGGGTACTCCAGCGAGTTATCATATAAAGTGCAACATACTTTTGGAGATAGAAGTTTGAGTAATTAAAAGTTATATGGTTATAAAATGGTTGTGTGATAGATAGATAGATACTTTTAATTATTCTATGCCCTTTTAGCCATATACCGTATCTGCCCGAATAGAAGCCGACCCCGGATTTAAGCCGACCCCACGAAATTTTCCAACATTTTTTGGCAAAAAAAGTATTTTCGTAAATTTTATGCTTAAGTGTACCAGACATGCATGCACAACTTAGAATACATTATACATTACATCTATATAATTATATACGTTCCATGTAAAGTTTTATTAGGTATTATTACTGTTAATTATAAATATAGTCAACGCCGTTGATCACACCTTACAATCAAATGTAAGTATATTTATTTATCTTACTGGAATTCAAACTGTTGCGCATCGAAAGCTGTCATCGAATTTGGCATGATCATCTACTTAGTCATTATACGCAATTTTAATAGATTCTATGAAAGAGGTTTCCAAGTTTTATTATTATTACTGTTAATTATCAGATGAATTACAGTTAACGCTGTTGCTCACACCTTCGAATCAGACGTATCTTATGTTAGCGGAATTGAAACAGTTGCGCATCGAAAGTCGTCATTGAATTTTGCGAATTGACTAAGCAGACGATATCGTCTGCTTAGTCAGTATATGCAATTTTAATACATTCTATGAAAGAGGGTTTTAACATGCATACAAAAATGACAATGGCTAAAGCAAAATGTAAAATAAACAAGAAAAATTAATATGAACTTCTTTTATACTGTCGGCTCCTAACTTTAACGTACCTGCCATTTAAATGATCCGTAAAAGCTACGACGTCTGCTACATCTGAACTTTAAATCGATTGCAGCACCAAGAAGTGCAATTAAAACAAAGAGTTGAAGAAGCTTAGTGTAGTCAGAATTTGTAAAAACCTCTAATAAGACCGGTGTTGGTATCTTAAGAATTCGTTGCAAATTATAATCAAAATGAATTTGCTGTAGCGTGCAATCATACTATGAACCTGGTGGGTTGTTAAAACTCGATTATTTTATATACCGCCCTTTCCTTTGGATAAGAACCCACTTTTAACTACGTGTTAAAATATATAAATAACATTCAATAGCAATTTAAATTACAGCTCCGGGCAACAGGAGGTATGCTATGGAAACAAGACATTTTTCAGCGATGGCGTCATACGAGGATGCCAAATTTTTCCTCAGGCTCGCATTTAAGCCGAGGGTGATTTTTTTCACGATAGATTTTGACAAAAAGTATCGGCTTATATTCGGGCAGATACGGTAATTTTTACAAAGATTTTAGGCATAGGATAATTGAAAGTGTTATTATGTTATTGTAATTTTAATTGCTATCTAATTCACATTATAGATTAATTTTCATTATATAAGCTATTTATAACAAATACAACATTTCAAGAAAATATAATTTTTATTTTTCAATACAAGAGCAATAATCTCCTTTGAAATCATTTTGATATTTTGTATATATAGCAGTTAAGTATTTTAAGGCATAACAGTGAAATTATAAAAATTTGAGATGCCCATAAAAAGTTCTGTATATCTATATATTTTATAAAATATCTATGATAGCATCAGTTTCATATATCAATGACAAAAAAGAGACTTTACTATTAAGTTGTTAAGCTTTGAGTAAATGTGTGAGTTTAATCACCCCATGCTCCAGGACCAGCTCCAGCTGCACCCGACCCTGAAACAGCAGCTCCAACTGCATCCCGCAGTTGTCTACGTAAAATCTTTCCTGAGGGACTAACAGGAAGAGCATCTACAATGACTATGCCTCCTTCATCAAGGCGTTTATAGGGAGCCACACGCTCTGCAACCCATTTTCTCAGTACACTTTCGCTAAAATCAGATGCTGAGCCATCTGCACCCTTTTTTAGTACTACAAAGGCACGAGGAACTTCTCCTGATCGAGGATGAGGCACACCCACAACCCCAGCATTTTCAACTGCTGGATGTGACCTGAGTATTTCCTCCAACTCTACAGGTGCAACCTAATAGAACAAATATAATGTTTTGAGATGTTTGCATTAATATAAATGGGTACTAAAGATTTTTTATAGGACAATAATTACTTTTATAAGCCATTATTTTTTATAGAGATAATTTGGATGTTATGACCTATATGTTTAAAATCACTAGTTTCTTATAAATGCTTTATGTTTTAGATAATACGCATATGCACCAGCACAGCCTAGTTACAGTGAAACCCCTATTTAACATTAACTTTTTATGCACTAAATCAGGGTAAACACCAAATAGGGGTTAATATAATATATTTTATTAGTTCCGTAGGTCTACATGGACATGGAATAAATCAATACAAAAATATAAAAATAATAAAACACAATAGCCAGTATGCTGGTCATTTATAGGGAAAATCAAATTAAAAATTAAATTAAAAATTTGGAAAAAAGTGGAATTAACAAATTACATTGTGGAGATTGTACTGCCGTTTATATAGGACAAACGGGACAAAAATTCAAAGAAAGAATCAAAGAACATCATTCCTGCTTCATACTACATTGAATTTCATTTTATATTGTTTGTACTTTATTTTTGTTATGTTGTTAATCTTTGAATGTTTAATTTTTCACTTTAAATTGGCATTATCGCTGTATGTGAAAAAATGATTAAATAAATAAATAAACAGTAAAACAACCTCTCTCTTCGCCAAACATCTATTAGAACATGGACACAACAGAGACTTTATTCCCAAAATCCTACATTATGAAAGAAAGGGACCCAGGTTTAATATTCTGGAACAATTTGAAATTATACAGTGTGTGGCTTCAAAAAACTGTGAAGTTTTAAATGATATTTTGTATCCATTTCATTCTCCATTTCTCAACCTCCCACTAATCTAATTATTCCTAACAAATATCCCCATTGTCTTCTCATTATCCAATTTACTGGACATCACTAAGCTCAACTGTTTTCTCCCCCTCCCCTTCCCACGAACATACGTTCATTCCTTTCCTCCAATGATATTCGCTCCACAATTCCTTTCTTTATTCTCCCCAACTCACCCTCCCCCACCCACTCATTGCACCTATTACTATAAATTGCTGCCGGCTTTGAATTTAATCACCTGACGATGTTGCATTGCAATAAAACCTAGGTCATTTTAAATAAATTTGTGGAATTACAACAAGTCTCTTTATTTTACATTATTAAGAAATTCCACCAAGTGACGCCTGAAACCATTCACTATAAAAAATAGCACAATTAAAAATATAGATTGAAGGAAGAGTTAATATACTATGGAAATGAAATAATGGCTTGCCAGGGGTATGATAAAGTACCTGCATCATTGCCTTAATGGCTTGCTTTTGTAAAGAAAAGACTATTTGAATAGCTAGCCCCAGAATATAATGCCATAAGACAGGAAAGAATGAATTTTGGCAAAATTAAGAAGTTTAAGGGTATCGATAGAGACAATAGGTGCCAATTTTCTTAGCATAAAAATGCCGGTGGCCACTTTTTTCATAACAGCATTGATATGGATTGACCAATCAAAGTCATCACTAATATGTATACCTAGAAATTTTACTGAAATAGAACATACGTTTGAATGGCCCATTTTTAGTAGCAGACCGCAGGAAGGAGTTGTGTGCAACGCACCCTTTTTCGTGGGAAGCCTTCTTTTATAGCAACAGACATTAGCCCGGAAAAGGACACTAGTAGATCGAGGGTAGAACCAATTAGCGTTCGCGAGTGCAGCGCAATCTACCGGCACTTCACTGCGAACTGAATTAGTTCAGAGCCGACAACGTCGCCACTAGCAGAGGCAGTGAAGGAGAGAGGGAAAACGAGATAGGACGAGGAGAGAGAGTGAAGACAGCTGAGCGAACGCACCTGTGGAAAGGTTATCTGCGAGTCGAACCCTTTTCCATATCATTTGTGATTCCTCAAGTGGACATTTCTACTAAGTATTGTACTATATTTGTGCTTTGTATTATGTCACTGCAATATAATTGTTAGTACATTTCGTGACATTTATCCAGTGTATGCTATTTGATTTGTGGTTGGCAGCAGCAGTGTCACCAAGGGTATAGTATCATTTAACTATTTTCAAGTACTTTTAGTATTACGAGAGAATAATGTAAAATGAGACAGTTTCGTCTCATTATTTTCAATTACTTATAGGTAGGTATAAAAGGAAATGTAGTCATTTCTGTTGTTACAGTTTTATTTAGCAAAATATTTTACTTTTTCATTGCCAATTACCCTTATTTTCACAAAAAATTATACATTTTCATTTCAACACCAATCATTAATTCATGTTATCTAAAATGCTATTTTTAATCCTAAATACTAATACAAATATAATCTAAAATCAATTTCTACAATTATTTGCCTATATACTGATTTTGACGAAAATCCGATTGGCAGATGCCACGCTATGAAATACGCACGAACGACTAGATGAACGGCAAAATAGACGGATAGAAGAAAGATTAGAAATGCTCCAATCATTGGCAGAAATGTTTTCTGATCTATTTCAATGAACGAATAATGTGTTATTATTTGCAAATATACTGATTTTGATGAAAATCCGATCGGCAGAAGCCACGTTATGAAATACGCATGCACGGCCAGATGGACGGAAAAATAGATGGATAGAAGAAAGACTAGAAATGCTCACAGAGAAGTAATATCCACATAAAAAGAAAGTAACAGATAGCTTGAGATAATATAAAAGATTTTCAACCACGCATTTATTCAATACTATGCATTCTTTGAAAATATTACGTTTTGTGTATGTAAAAAATATGAATAGATTTTAATACTTCTACCTTTGATGTTACACCGAAAATAACCTTGAAAAAGCTGCCTAGAAACGTCAAAAATCCATTCCCTTGTGTCCTCTGGTGATGAAAATGTGAACTGCTACGAGGTGACGAGATAACTCGGCTGGAACAAGGCAAAGAGGAAAAAGAGGCATAGGACGAGTTAACTCGCCCGCATCAGAATTTGCGCGACTTGTTGGGACAAGATAACTCGGCCGCATCAGGGAAGTGGTTAATAAGTATAATGAAAAGCAATGACCCTGAGGAATACCATTTTTACTTTTAGAGGTCTAGATTTAGAAGTAATTACACATTTAGAAGTTTGATGTATTTAACAATTTGCTGCCTTTCAGGTAGGAAGGAAATTATCCAATTAAGGGCATTTCCATTTATTCCCATATTGTGAAGTTTTGTATATAGTATGTGATGGTTAATACTATCAAAAGCCTTTGAGAGATCATAGAAGATACCAAGAGAATAATCTTTCTTATTTAATGCCTGATAGACCTGATTGATTAATTGGAAGGAAGCTGATATAGTAGATCTAGCTTTCCTAAAATCATGTTGAGATTCATGGAGTAAATGGAAAGATTCAAGGAAATGAATTACTCAGTTATAAAATATTTTTTCAAACATTTTAGAAAATACTGACAACACAGAAATAGGCCTATAATTATCTGAATTTGTAAGAGAGCTTTTTTTAGGAGTAGGGATGACACAAGCAGACTTAAGGCTGGAGGAGAATTGCCCTTTGTATTTACTGGTAAATGGATGGAGTTAAAGGATTTGTGATAAGGCTGGCTGCCATAATAAGAGGTAGCAACAAGATCAGCTGTTTTAAGAGGGGGGTCATCAATGAATTGAGTTTGAGAACCAGTGATGCAACGTATTTACATCAAATTTGGTATTAAGGATTTATGGCGTAAGACAAAAACAAAATGGCATAAACAGTTTACATAATTCAATCAGGGGTGCTGCTTTACTGAAAACAAAAAAACAAACTTTAACAAACTCTTAAATTGGGTTCACTGAAAGTAAAAAAAATTTTAAATAAAAAATCTATGTTAATATAAATGTCTCCAATGTAAAATTTAAAAATTGAAATAACACAACATGCAGATATTAGTTACTATTCCATATGAAAACATATTATTGTGATAGTACATACCTGAAATCCTTTGACTTTAATAAGTTCTTTTAGACGATCAACAATGAAGAGTGACTGCTTTTCATCATAATAACCAATATCACCACTGTGAAGCCAACCATCTCGGTCAATTATTTTTGCTGTAGCCTCAGGGTTATTTAAATATCCCTTCATTACCTATATTTGAATTATTAAATTCCAGTTGTAGAAGTAAGCTATTACATTTAATTTCTTTTACCAATGCAAATAGATAGAAATAACTTGCATTAAAATAAAAGAGATATAAAATGATCTATGAAGGACTTTTAATAATAAAAAAAATTTCAAAAGCTGTATCCATTATTAAATTTATTTTACAAGGGTTATTGTTGTGCATCTAATGGATTAAGGATCACTTTCAACGAAATTTCCAGAAACTCTCATCCATCATTCCTTTTTAAGAAATTAAAAATTTTTGCTAATGGCTAAAAGTGAAAATACTGTTATGCTTAATATGACCATATCGTATGTTATTTATCCATATGTACCCAAAACTGTGAAAATGCATTGCTATATTCAACAATTTTTGTTTGCTTCATTGGATGTTTTGAAGATTTTACATGTTACAGAAATTGAAGAAATTTTATTATTTTAAGAAATAACTTAACTTAAAAGTACCATATATGCAATTTTAATAGATTCCTTGAATGAGGTTTTAACATGCATATAAACATTACAATGGCTATAGCAATAACTAAAATAGCCAAGTAAAACTAATAGGAACTTCTTTTAATGCGCAATGAAAAATAATAGTTTGCTAACTATTCTTAATGATACATATGCATAGCCCTGAGAAACAAAAGAAAATATCCAATAGCATTTAGAAATGAAAGAACAGGTAACAACGGCAACAAAATATGGGTACTACTAAATTCAATATTTTAGCTTTATTATTTATTCATTAATATTCATCGCAGGTCAAATATTTACTTCACGAAAAATATAGTACTATCATTTGAAAGTGACAGCAATGAAAGACATGCTGCCATCTATGGGTGACTACGAGACTTAACCCTACCACAAATTTTTTCTCGGACTCGCATTTAAGCTGAGGGGTGATTTTTTCATGATAGATTTTGACAAAAAACATCGGCATATATTCGGGCAGAAATGATAATAATAAACGAATATTTAAAATTTCTGGAATTATCTAAACCCTAGACAAGTCAAGATGAGTCTCTTATCTGAATGTAGAAAGAAATAGAGTATTAAAATTGAGATATGAGGGTTTACCTTTCTCATTATCTTGATCCGAACTACAAGTGTCTATACAAAAAAGAAAAATATAAATTCTAGTGCCATTTTAATTTTCAAGTATTCCCAAATGTGACTCAAAAAGGATGGGCGAGTCTAGGAGAATTCAGGCAAAAAACTCAGAAAATGGATCAGCATGGGCAAATGGAAACACTGCAGTTTCAGTATGGCAACATTGCTACTCGAGCCTCTTTTCTGCTGAATCTCTCTTAGTATTTTTAAGATTCAATGACAAAAGTACAAGAATACTTTGTCAACAAGTTGGTTCCAATCAGAGACGTTCCCACTGATGTTCAGCTGATGATTAAATAATACACTATTTTGGATACCAATTATGCTAAATATTCAGAATGGAGTATGAGGATTTAAGGTGAGAATACACCCCTATTTTAAATGCACCATACAAACCATGTATGTGCAGGGTTTGTTGGGGATCATTAGAGCAATGGTGGAATCGGGAAGGCCCTTCTGTTTTCCTGAGGAATGAAGATAAGATGAAATTTGGTAGGAGTGGTGGTCTTTCCTGATATATACGAGGCTGAATCAAAAAGTTCCCGGAATTATCAAATAAAAACAGAAGAAACTCAAAAAGAACCATTTATTTTGGAGTTATTTTTCAACATATTCACCATTTAACTCTAAATACTTTTCCATTCAATGTCGTCATCGTTCCTAACCCATTTCTGTAGAAATTTTGATCGTTTGAATGAAACCAGTTCAAAACTGCTTGTTTGGCCTCAGATATCGATTCCCAGCGAACTCCCTTGATGTACTCCTTTCATTTGGAAAACAGAAAAAAGTCCGAAGGAGCCAAGTCTGGACAATAGGGTGGGTGAGACAACGTTACAAGTGTCCCAGATTGTCTATTCCACTCTATGCTTAGACAGTCCTTCATTAAATCAGCTGACATCCATCCTTGGCCTTGACATTTAACAATTATTCCATTTGGTAGTACTTCCTTAGGCACTGTTTTGCATTTTAAAATAACATACGGCAGCAACTTTGTTCCGTCCGCTAATACAGCCCAGCATTACAGTAAAGCACAGTTTTTCATTCCTGGAAGTTTTTATGATGACATTTTTTGCACCTTTTTCGTTGACTGTGCAATTGCATGGCATGTCGGAGTAAATGGGTGTCTCATCGAGTAGTAGTTCTTCATTTATACTGGTACGTCGACATCGAGGGTCATTTTGCACCTTCGTCAAAGGGTTAATATTTACAATTTAATGATTATATATACATATACAAACACATATATATATATATATATAAATAAATAATAAAATAAAAATAGAAAAGAATAGAATTTAAAATCGGAAAAGTCCAGCCTCCGTTAAAAATAATAAAACTTCATTCATCCTAGTTGTGTCATCACCTAGGATGTCTCTTATACATCCCCTGATATTGCATTTCCTACGCAACTCAAGGTATCTTTGGCATTCTGTCAGGAGGTATCTTATGGTAAGAAAAGTGTCGCAGTCATCACATCGAGGTTGTACCCGTGGGGTGGTAAAAAGGTACGAGTGGGTTAAGGCACAGTGGCCTATCCTCAATCGCGTGATGACCACCTCCTCCCTTCTACTATTCCTGACAGATGATTGCCATGCACCGGTACTGACCTTGATTGTGCGTAATTTGTTATTTTTGAGGTTTTGCCATGAGGCTTGCCACTCCTTCTGTAGTGCGCCACAAAACATCGCACGAAGGTCTCTCCAAGGCACGAGATCCATTTGCACCTCTGGGTTTCCCAGGGCATCCTTAGCAGCGACATCAGCTGCCTCATTGCCTGCTATACCTACGTGGCTCGGCACCCACACGAACTTAATTTGCACACCTAGACTCTTCAAGATGATGAGGGAGGAGTTCACATCCTGGACCAAAGGATGTACTGGATTATAGCAGGCAATGGATTGTAATGCACTCATTGAGTCGGAACATATCAAGTGAGATATATTCCGACGTTCAATGCTCTCTAGGGCTCATCGAGATTACGCATTTGGCACAGAAGGTAATTGTGACTCTTCCGCAACCAAATTACATGCCTCTGGAAAGTTATTATTTTATTCGTGAAGTCGGAAGGTAGACACTGGCAAAGTGAAGTTCTTTGTCACAGGCTAAAACCATTACGATGCATCATATGTACATACCATCCATTACTAGTCTTAAATTCATGGTGTGGAATGTTTTGCGATTGTGCTAATTCTTGGGCTTTCAATTTAATGATATCCCGCATCACCGGTTTACTGTCCATTCTTTGAATACGCACAAAGTTTGCAATTTCCTCTTCTTAATGCATGAAATCAGACTCGTTTGGTCCACTACATGATCTCCGTGTTGAGTTAGCACCATCAAATTTCTCTTTTGCTTACTCCCACCTTTGCACATTTGCTTTAATCACATTGTATTTCCTCCACAATTATTTGTTTCTTTAGCATAGCACACCACCATTTACTTCAAATTTCTGTCGTAACTTCTTCTAATTCCTTTCGATACATTCCTTCTTACCACAGTTCTTTTTTCTTCACGCGATATGCCATTTGTTTGGGGTATCTTATTTATAAGTTATAAATAATAACTTGTCACTATTACACTTTAAAACTCAGCAATGTGTGTACTACTCAAGGGCTCTCGTAAATTTTCTACACTCTGAAACTCTGTCCACTTTACGTCTGCCGTTGGCATACCAAACACAAAGCATCATGTTTAAATTGTAGTAGATACGTTTAAATTGTATCAGTCTTGTTTACATTGTATTACTAGTCACCTTAATTGGTGTCTACACGACTTTATGTTTCACATTACGCACGGAACCGCCCAGCTGTAGTCATTTTTTTTCAACTTGTCACACGATTACCTACCCAGCTCTAAACACTGCAGTGGAATCATTGGTCTGTGGAGCAATTTTAAGAAATTTGATCTTAAATTTTTAAAGTACACACCTCGGTGTCTCATGGTGCATTTAAAATAGGGGTGTATTCTCACCTTAAAACCTCATACTCGATTCTAAGACGATACCTAATATTTTTGTGAAAAAACATCATCTTCCTTTCGGGTAAATACGGTAGTTCTTGATTCTTCCTCTCGAGCGTGATCAGATTTCTTAGCTCACTATTTATACAGACAGATGGAGATACCAACAAATTGTTGCTTTTCTCTCTTTCTACGAAACATCCAAAAAGTGCAATATTCCATTACAACCAATTGTTTTTAAGCATTTCACAAAAAAAATCTTGATAAAAAAATTCAGTTGGTATCATTTTGACTAACCCCTATATTCAATGTTGAGAATGTGCAATGTTTTCTCTCTGTTTTTTGAATGATGAATAATTTTTACTTTAGGATTTTCACTTTTCAGCCTAAATAAATAAACTCAATTTAAAATGTTTTAAACTTTGGGCCAGAATAGCATGATCAAATGTCAGATGTTAGACCCAATGACTCTTTTTAAGTGATAACATGATGTTTCCTATAAGTATAACAATAAAGTACCATCCATTCCTATCATAATTTTGCTAAGATGAAGCACATCCAAAAATTCTACTTCATTCTTATAAATGAAATTCAAAGCATCTTGTCATTCCTTAAAAAAAGTACTACTAACCTGAGGGCCTTTCACGCACAGTTCTCCCCTTTTCATTGGACCAAGACTTGCACCTGTTTCTATATTAATTACTTTCACAGAGGTGCTGGGAAGTGGATGTCCAACAGATGCCAAATTTCTAGGCCCTTTGACATGCAATATTTGGTGTGCCACCATTGGTGATGCTTCTGTCATGCCATACCCTATTGAGGACATAAAAAATATGGGGTTTTAACTATGGAATAATAATAATAATAATGAATAGTTGGTTGTAAATTATAGAGCCGAAAAATTTAATATCTCAGAAGTGAGACCATAGTTTGATTCCAGGAATGCTTCTTCTATCTATTTGATTAAGTTGGCCAAGAATTTTTCAATTAAAACTGTCAAGTTGTCTGGTATTCTTATTTTTGATGCTATTATTTTGTGATTGACAAAGGCAACAAACATAATTTCTTTTAACTAAAAATTACTCAAGAACGATTTGGTGTAAATTTTGTCTCGGCCAGTTCTGGCTTAGTATGGAGATCAAAGACAAAACATTTAAAAATCAGTATGGAAAGGGTTAACACAAGAACCAGTGCAGGATATATTTTAGTTGAATTTAAGAAAACAAGTAATAATATCAAAATGAATTTTTATAAATAACTTTTATATAGATAATGACTTTATATGCATTAATGTAATGTTATTTTCAATAACTTAGGTTACATTATTTAAAACATTTGCACTGAACTTGTTTTAAGCACTTATATATGCATTAAGCACTTGTATATTCATACTTAATTCAGTAAAAACTTACTATCGGCTGTCACGGGTGTATATTTACGAACTATTTCTCATTTTCCAAATAACCTAATGAAATCATACTATAATGGAGCATGAGTTTGTCTGTCCGGATTCTGATGACTGTCGAGAAGTGATAGCCATGCCTCTAGCGACAAGGAATTGCAATTTAAAAATAAAAATTTAATGTATTTGTTTCTCAATTGAATTAATTTTGCATGAATTTCTAAGTCTTAGAACATCCTCACGATCCATCGTCTTTGCAAAATCAAAGATAAAATGTACGATTGGAGGAGGCAAATGAAAATTATCACTACAGAGGATATCCATCCACAGGCCATCTCACAACAAACTAACACTAAACAATACACAATAAAAAAGGATAAAAAGTTATGGCGAACATTATTGTGTAGTTATATTCAGAATCAATCGCAACATAAATTATTTTTTATTATCTCAAATAAATATAAACATTTATCTTGCCTTGGAAATGCCAATCAATGAATAACAGTGAAAGAAAACATTAGTATTGATGCCAATAAACTGAAATGAAGATAATCAATTGTTTTGCACGTTAAATAAATAATAATGTTAATGAAGTCAGATACAGAGATTTGAATTGATGAATATTTGAAGGACTTTGAGGACGTTTTCTGGGAAAGATGCATGTCTGTAATCTTTAGCTAAAAGGAGAAAAAATATTTAATTTTATGAAGTCACATTTTGCATTCATCTAAAAGTAAATATTTGAAGGACATGGAGGGCATTTTCTGGGGAAGATGCATGTCTTCAATCTTTAGCTAAAAGGAGAAAAAATATTTAAATTTATTTTATGAAGTCACATTTTGCATCATCTAAAAAGTAAATAAATCACTATTTCTATTTTGAGGCAAAGGTAGATCCCACCCCATGAAGGGTAAAAACATAGTGGAGCCTCGCACTAAACATCGCATCAAGCATTGACTCGAGCATCGCATCTGTCCCCAAATCAAACACATTGTGTTAAATGTGCCCTTTCACAGTGAAGGATCGAACCTCGCACCAAGCATTGCATCTATCAAGGAATCAAACTTGTTTGTTTCCTTGCAGTTAGTGCGATGGTCAATGCCTGAAATCTGGCTTCTGATTGATGCATTCAAAGACATCCCACACCCCAGTCTGATTCACAAGCACCCGTAGATTATTTAGTGTGGCACAATTCTTTGTGAATTAAGGATTTCTGTTTAAATATGGAAAGAAAAAGATTGATAGTGGAAGTATTTCCTCGTGCAGCAGTGTGGGATAAGTGGGATAGAGGACATCACAATATATTTGTATTATTCATCACCCACCATTTAACTGTCGTAGTACTTGTCGGCAAATCACTTTCACTGACATTACAAATCTGAAAAGTGATAATATGACACTTTGAAGTAAAACAATACATAAAAAAAGTATTACAAACAACACTACAATTTAGTACAGCTATAACAAGTAGAAGGATATGTTTCTATATCAAGCTCTCGAATCAGACTGAGAAGAAAGTCATGAGTCGATGCTCCACTATGAAAGCCCTGATGTGATGCTTGATGTGCTGATTGAGTCAATGCTTGATGCAATGCTTAGTGTGAGGGTCCACTATGTTTTTACCCTAAGACTCCAATAGAACAGTTCAACCATTAAAATAATCTTTTGAAAATTGCCTCCACAGTTCACTGGACATTCTTATATCACTGATATATTTCGTAGGACTAACGAAGAAGTATCCAAAAGAAATATCTCTTATCTAACAATAAAAATCTGAATGCATTAAAAATTATTGCAATGGACAGCGCAAAAATAATGATGTAACCCAATCGAACGTAAGTTGTCGCGTGGCATCTATCAGACTCATAAAATATAAAATAGTACTATATAACCCGGTGAGGTGACAAAACCCAAAAACGTTTAAATGATGGGCAGATAAGCTTGAAATAATAAGATACGCAAAAGGAGAAGTTCCTAAATATCCAAATCTGCTGCGTGCAAAGAAAATAATATTACATGGCGTCCAGCAGACGCCACGCGACTAACGGAGGGTTAAAAAATTAAATTTTTTTTTTAACTTTCTGAAACATACTATAATGCAAATTATATATATATTTTATTTTTCAGTCCATATTCAAATATTGTTTCATTAAATTAAAATTTATAATTTTTATTCTTCTATGTTTAGTTAAAAATTAAAAACTTACTCAGCTTTCACCAAAAATGTGGTCAAAATCTTTTTAAAAATTAAGCAAGGTCTATATCTTGCTTGGGAATCCTCATTAACACAATATTAATGAACAATAGACTATTTATTTATGTTCGTTACCTTCATATAGTTTATTGTAACCAAGGTATTGTTTAAACTTCAAATAGCATCGAAATTTCATGAATTTGTGAACAGATATGATGCATGATTATAATTCCAGTAATCATAATAAATTACACGAGAATGGCAACCAGAATCCTCATTAACACAAATCAATGAACAATAGACTATTAATTTATGTTCGTTACCTTTGTATTGTTTATTGTAACCAAGGTATTGTTTAAACTTCAAAATATCATCAAAATTTTGCGAATTTGTGAACAGATACGATGCATGATTATAATCCCAGTCATTCATAATAAATTACATGAGACCCGAAAGTGCAAATCACCTTAACGATGAAAGATTTTCATGTAAAAATAAGTCAGATTTTGGCATTGAAAAGTAATTTGTGGACCGATTCAAAGCATACTAAAAAATTGATGGAAAGAAAATGAAATTTCGTTCTTTAAAGCGTTCAATGATTAGTAATGAATTCCTATGACGAGTTTTAGTAATTTTAATATGCAAATGATTAACATGCTACACTCATCCCCGTATTAATCAAATAGAGAAAATGAACGCTCCTGTAATCGAACCCATGATTTCAATGTGAACGGTGAGCAGCTGAATATTTAAAAGTAGTACTGCCTTGTAATTTCTGCAAGTTTGATCAAAAAAGAATGTAAAGTATTTGAGTTATAAGCTTTTTTGTTAATCTCACAATTGATTGACCTGCTATCTTACGGCATGACTGGAATTTTTAGCTAATTATTTAAATAGATTATGGTTGATTTTTTATTAAAAAATAAATTAAAACATTTAATCATTATTAAATTTCAGGTTCAACATAACATATTCAAAACAAATGTATTCTGGGTTCTTAGTGTACAAAAAATTATTCTTAGTTTTCAGTTTGCTTACATTAAACTATAATTTAAACAGTTTACCTCAGGAGTTTTTAAAATCCTTATTCACGGTGCCCCAGAGATATTATTATTATCACTGCTATTAAAATGATACATTCCACTTTTCTCTATGTTATGTAGTTTTTGAGTTATAGATACATACTTATACTTCTCCAGACACTGCCTCTAATTCTAAATTATTTTTATATATAGTATGATTTTCACATTATTAGCTTTCCTTTGAACAACCCCACCAATACTACGAAGGAATGCAGACTTTTAATTTTACACACTTAGAGAAGTGGTTACGACATTACATCGATCAATCGATTCAACCATTCCATTCCTATATTTGAATATCATGGGAAAGTGTACAGTGTATTTTTGATATTCATTAAATCCTTATTTGGATTCAAAGAGCCTCAGTGGTGCTTCAATATTTTGAACATAGTTACAAACCTTATTTTTGAAATCAAAACTATGAAGTTCAACATAGTCTTCTATTTATACTATTTCTTCAAAAAAGACACTAATAGTTTTGGAAGTTGTTGCTTTTAGTTTTAAATGCCTTTTAAGAAAAAAGTAAAGTTGTTGCATTCCTGGTGCCACAGCAGCAGAAATTATTTCATATTATAACTCAACGAAAGGTAGCACGGATTCAATGGACCAAATGGCTCATAGATAGACATGCGATAGAAGAACTAATAGATGGCCATTTTCCTTTTTGATGAATTTAATAGATATCAGTGATATTGCAGCTTATGCAGTTTATACAATACTATACTCGAATTGGAATATGAGGAAACTTGACAAGCATAACACTTTTCTGGAAAACATGGCAGAAGATTGTGTTTGACAATACACTACCTTTTTCAACTTTGCGAGCTTGTGAATTTGCACTTCAAAACAAAATTTTTTATGACCGTTACTTCTGCTTCATGCTGATTGTTTGCATTTCATGCCATGTGTTTGCGATGCCAAAAAGCGTTAACTCCCTCTACTTTTTTGTTTCTAAGTTCAGTGTAAACATTGGCACCCTCGAAAAGAACTTAATATTATTATATTATATTTATAATGCTAATTATTAGCAGTTTTCAAAGTTAACAAATGTGATAACTCTCAACTTAATTCTTTTGTAGTTCACAATCAGTTTGAACTTCACCGCAAAAATTTTCGATGATGAAACTTAGGTTAAAATTTAAAGAAATTCCATCATTGTCGAAGGATTTCATTTGCTATTATTTTTGTATTTTGAACATAATTTAAGGAAATGTTATTGTTTTGTTAAGTTTTTATTTATATTATGAATTTTTAATGTAAATCTAAGAATTGCTACAATCTTGTAATGTAAGATTTTCTGTTACCACTTTAATGCTTTTTTTTATTTTCTGTGACATATTTTGAACAATTAAAAGAAATGTTATCACTTTCTTATGCTAGATTTTTATTTTGTTATGCATTTTGAATCCAATTAATAAAAAAAATGTTACCACTTTTTAATGCGTTTTTTTTGCAGCTTGGAAATGTTTGTTGCAGAACCCAAAAACACATCCATGCATCACATGCTCAACATTTCATTTCAATAGTTCAATTTAAATCAGAAATGGTAAGTTCCGGTTCCGACCTTAAATTTTCAAACTCGTTTCATTCTGGGTGTTATGCAAGTTTCTTATAAATAACATGACCAAAGGTCATCTTTTTGGAGAAAATTCCCTTTTTTAATTAATTTTTTTCCTCACTTTTTTGAGCCTTTCTTCTTCTGACCTCTTTTTTAGGTTCAAATTGAAATTAAAATTTCATTTTTATGCTTTCAATTTCTTTATTCATCCAAAGATGCTAATATATTTTTCAGTATATATTTGTGTAAGTTGTTATATTTCAAAAAGTTGGCTATATAAATATCAGGCATTTTCTGGCGAATCTTTACGACAAGGTGACTTTTAATTAATAGCAGGCCACTTTTACAGTCATAAGACTCTCGGTGAACCGGATTTGAATAACCTACAGCATCATCAGCCCACATTAAGCAAATATGAAAAAATTATTGAATTCATTTTCCATAGAATAATGCAACAAACATTAGAAACTCAAGAAAAAGGGAGATTTTTATCCCTTTGTTAAAATTAAATTAAATTAAAAAATCCTAATATCATAGAAGTATATACAGTGTATCCTAGATTTAACGGATTAATTGGGGGGAAAGGGTATCCATTATTGCTGAAAGTCCATTAAATCCGAAAGTTCATCATATGACAAAACAAAATGCACCTAAATGGCCACATCTTATAATGTCAAATGCAGTACATTAGGACCACTGTTAAACAAGAATAATATGTTTATCTAATGCGGTAAAACTGTTAATTCCAATTCAAAGAAAATGTATAATTACGACTTTGAAATTTCCATGCACATGGTCTCCCACTCTTGCCACGTCACTTCTGACCAATGTAGTTTTTTTCTAGATACGTAAATATTTTATAAACATCACCACATTTTTTATCAACCAAAAAGTGCAAAAAACTAATAGATTGGAACAGTTGGCAGTCTGAAGATTTGGAACATAAATATGACAATCCAAAATTACCTCCTTTCTCGGAGAAATCACTACATTCAACTAGTGATTATGTTTGAAATTTAAATTAGCATGCCTTTTGTTTTATTCGACATATCACTCCACAATGTTTCCATCTTGTAAGTTACTAATGCATAGGCACGAAAAACATCGCCGCGGAAAGTACGAAGTCCTGCGGGAAATCCTGTGGTACTGAGAATTGAACCAATGTATCCCTAAGTGCAACATAACAAATGAATTTGTATTTCTACTGCCTCACTCTGCCTCCTTTTAATTTCATCGCTCAGTGCTTGACACCCTCATCAAACATACTTTCCCCTAGAAGTTTCGTTGAAGGACTGGTCGGGAAGTTCAAAAGTGGCGAAAACTGAAAAGCATAGAAAGCAATCAGACAGGAACCAATTGTCAGGCAATAATGCTCTTTGTGAATGGACTGTTCTCAGCATCGACGGGCAGTGAATGTTCTGAAATTGCGGACACAAAGCGCCGATAAGGAGTGGATTCTCGGCGACCAGATGGCCATCAGCTATGGATCCATTAAATCCAAAGTCCGTTAAATCAGGGACCGTTAAATCGAGAGTGTACTGTACTTAGAAGTCTTACTGCAGGCCGGATTAAACTGAGCAATGAGCTAGATCCAGCACATGAGCCATTGGTTGATTATCCCTGTTCTACAAAATTTGTTGAAATAAAATTAAAGTAAGTTGAGTGATCTTATTTTGAAAACAACTACAGTAAAACCTCTACATAGTGAAATTGAAGGGACCAGATTTTTGCTATTTTGATATATAGAGGTTCACTATAAAGAGGTTAACGACAAATTTAGGAATAAAAAATGAGAAAACAAGTTAGTTCACAAACAATGAAAAAGAAGTCATATATATTGTTATTATATCAAATTTAATTATAAATATTAAAAAATCATATACAAAATTCAACATGGTAAATTGAAAAAACAAAATAATAGCAACTTAACACTGAGTATAAATCTAAGATCCTGTCAAAATTATTTACATATAATACATTTATGTTGTCAGTAGATATTCCAAATACAAAGATTTTCATTATTTTTTATTAAAATAGTTAACAATTAATTTTTGCCTTTTTTGTTTATAAAATTCTTGTGTAACAACATTTTCTATTTGGCTTAACAGAAGAAGGTGCCTGGGTTCATAGTCATCCATATTGGTTAGAAATCTCTCTAACACATTTAAAGCATTTTGGACCTCAGATTTTTTTGGTGGTTGTCTCTCAACTTCTTCCTCATCTTCGTCATCTGCTACCCCATCTTCAATTTCTTTATCAGTGTTTTCTCCATTAAGAATTTCCTTTACCTCAAGTTCCTGTAGGAGCACAAGTAATCAGGGCTGCATCAGCTGTAACAAACTCTTCAAATGATGCTTGTACTTCCAAGGTTTCTTTTATTTGAGCCCATTCTGGAGGTTCATCACTTACACTTCGATCCTCATCTGCATCATTATGCACTTCCTTAACAAAGCCTGCCTTTAAAAAACATTTTGAAATAGTTGTTTCATTAATTTTGTTCCAACATAAACAGAGTCTATGCATAGCCTGCAAAAGGTTCCATTTTATCTTTGGCAAATCAATATTCCCTTCCATATTTCTTAATAAATACTGCACCAGTTGATACCTATAGCTTCTTTTAATTACAGAAATTATTCCTTGGTCCAAAGGTTGCAGTTTACTTGTGCAATTAGGGGGAAACAACACAATTTTTATATTTCTAAGTGTTATTCCTGCATAGCTATGTGCAGTACACCTATCAAGGAACAAAATAATATTCCTATTCCTCATACCCATCATTGAATCAAGCATGGCCAGCCATTCTCTAAAAATGGATGTTGTCATCCATGAATTTTTTGAATGCCTGTACATGCACGGAGTTTCTTAATATTTTTAAAGCACCTTGGCTTTTTATATTTACCAATAATTAGTGGTTCTAGTTTTTCACTGCCATTTGCGTTGCAACAAAAGAGAACTGTGAACCTTTCTTTGCTTTTTCTTCCACCATGGCAAGAATCTCCTTTCACTGCAAGTCTTATCTGGTAGCAAATTGAAAAAAAATCCGGACTCATCAGCATTGAATATGTCCTTGGTGTCACACCCACTTAAAAATGCTTGTAGTGTTTCTTGCCACTCATCTTAGAACACAAGGACTTACTAATGCTTCTTCCCCTGACATCTTTAATGTTGCCAAGTTCCAACGTGTCTTGAACTTTTGCAACCAGCCATTAGAAGCATGAAAGTCCTGCACTCCCATTTTAGTTGACATCTCTGTAGCTTTTTGCTGTAAAATCGGCCCTGACACTGGAAGATTTTTGGCTCTGGCCTCCATCAACCAATCAAATACACACTTATCTAGTTCTTCATTTTCCACAGTGCGAAATCGTTTCCCATTTGGACAAAAATGTGCAGCAGCTTCTATGTCTCTGTGTTTATTTAAAATGGATGTTAGCGTTGAAGGTGATATTCCAAATGTCCTGTCAACATCTATCTTTCTTTTTCCATCATCAATGGCCTTAAAAATATTTAGTTTGGTATCTGTTGATAACATCTGTCTTTTCTTGGGCACATTCATGTCTTTTAAGAGTCTGTAAATTAAAAATGCTACATTTATTATAATTTACTGAGTTTACATATTAACATAAAAATAAATGGTGCAAAAGATCTTGCATGTACTTTCTCATATATAAGTCACAAATTGCTGTATTTTTGCATTGATAACACACAATTTAATATTTTTAACACTGATTAAAACAGTCGAAATCTTGAAACTGGAATCAAAGACAACCTAAAGTAATAAACTTTCTTTGCCCAACCTCTGATTTCTGAAAATACATCAAATCTGTACGTAAATCTCTGATAAACTTAAAAATTATATGTTGTTAGCACCCTGTAGAAAAATCCAATTGAAACGAGCTGAAACTTGGATCACCTCGTACAATCCGTACTTCAAATGGAAATAATGACACGTAACTAGCAACAATTTGTAACAACCCGTCCCAACTCTTGGAGCCTTTGTCCAAAATTAACTGCCCCAGAGACTGGAAATCGATGCTTCGTATGCCAGGAGAAAACTGCCTATGTCATACATGAATAATTTTTTAAACACTTGCCTAAATGTATCAATATGTATCGGAAAATATTTTTCACTACACAAAGGAAATGTTACTGTCAGTTCGTACCAATGAACAATAAGACACCTTGATAACAAAATAATTGTAATTATTTAATTTAACTTAAGTAACATTTATCAGATATTCGAATCTTGAAAAGATGATGATATTTATAGAGTTTGCTTTTTCTGCTGAACAAAAAAGTATGAATGATGGAAATAAGATGAGATAAAAAGCGAAGTAAAATATATCATTCTTAATACATTTATCATTGGCAGATTATTTAACCATTATAAGAATCCAAAACAACCAACTGAGTAGCGATGAATATTTTGGAAGATCTTTCTAAGTTCAGCTTTCATCGTTGGCAATGTATTTATTATACTTTACGTTAATATACTATTTTAAGCATTTGTGAGCTTTTCAACATTCACTAAATGCTTTTCTACATGCTACTTGGAAAATACGGTACGGTCTAAGACAAAACGAATTATGTAATACGACTTGAAAATAGTTAATGCCATTTAAAAGCAGTTCACGATAAGGTTAGTTTAAACGATTAACGATTTGAAACGGGTCCATTGGAGGGAAGATGAGACAAATTGATTCGACTTCAAACGAGTTAAAACAATGGTCTATCATGAAACCATCATAATAATTAAACTTATGAGGTAAAACCAGTTAAATGTACAAGTTAGAGCAATTTCAAAACAAGTAATGGAAATTTTCCACAGGGCGTTGAAAATCTTGCGTCAGCCATTTTCACGGAATTACATTACTTCAAATTGGTTCAACGGAATAATAGAAAAATTTTGTGAAAATAACATGAACAAGAATAATTACAATGAACTTGAGTAAAAGTTCTACCAGAAATAAAAGTTATTAAGCAATACCAGTGTTGCCGAATTCTAAGAGTCGTCAGTCTAAATTTTACAAGAACATGTTCACAGAGATTATTCACCACATTTAATTTAAAATTAGTGAGCAACAGAATAGTAGCTTTACAGCCAATAAACTATGAAGTGAGCTTTTCCTTTACTTCGAAGTTGTTTTCCGGAGATTCTTCACAATCGCACACGGTCAAAACAAGCGCTGCAAACTGGGTATACCAAAATGGCGAAAATTAAATTAACACTAAAAAATTATAAAAAAGGAGAAAACTAAGCCTATTTGCTTCAAGAATAAACGAATCATAATATGCACCAGTAAAAATGTTGCCATGAGAGGCAATTTTTATATTTTTTCGCAATAGATTATTTCAAACGATACAATATTTACAAAATAAAAGTAGTAGTTCTATAAATCACCTTTTCTTGATACATATATGCTGTTTCCAAAGCCTTCTTCACTATTTCACCACTGAAATCGAATCACGTGTACGGTAGTCTTTCTGATGAATATTCAGACGATTCAGACTGACGCCAAGCTATGATGATTCAGACTGATGCGCAGATGCCAAGCGATGATGATTCATTGCAATTCATCAGTCATAGAAACACACTGATTGGTTAATTACCAAAGTTACTTTCACCTTGTTGATTGGCTAAATTATTAGTGCCAAAAACATATTTTTAAAACATAGAGTGTATTTTTTGCGGAATGAACACAGGAAAAAAAGATCGCGATTTCAAAATATGGAGGTTATTTTTCATTTTGGAGTAATATTTTTTTACGATATATAGAGGAATACGAAATAAGGAGGTTACGAATTAGAGAGGTACATTTCCTATGATATTACATAGGATCTGTTCGGGAACAAAATATTAGTACGATATATGGAGGTTTACGATATAAAGAGGTTCGATAAGTAGAGGTTTTACTGTAATGGCTAAAAATAAAATTTAATAACTGATACTTAAATTGTTAACTATTCATTTTTGATCAATTAAACAGAAAATTCAATTATTTAATAATATTCTTCTAATAGATTTCTTTCTTTGGATTACAGATGATATTAAATAACAAGAATCGACTTCCAACCCATTATTCAGTTTTTATGGGAACTATTCTGGAACATTTTAGAATGGAAATTTTGACAACATTGTTCTGATGCAATTATTCTGTTCCTGTTCCAGTTCCAGGAATAGGAACCGTTTTGGAACCATTCCTTAATCTGGAAGCAGAACTTTTAAATCTCTGATTTAAATTAAAGCATTTCCTTGGAATGAATAATGGAAGATCGAAAATTGCATGCAAAAATGCCTGGAGGTAAACTGCAAAAGTGCTAAAAGAAGTGTAATTGCTTTGTAATGCTGGCTTTTCATTTGCTATCACGCATTTTGAAGATAATTTAAAGAATTTTTTTCACTTTATGATGCTAGGTTTTCATTTGCTGTTATTTTCTTTTATTTTCTGTTAAAGTGCATTAATTATGATAAAAAAGTGAATTTATTAGGTTGACTGGGAATCATACTCCCATTATTACATTGTGTCTTATGGGAAAATAGGACTTGCACTTCACAAGTTTTGCATTTCATGTCAATTTTCCGGAACCAATTACACAGAGCAACAAATTTTGGGTTGTATCCTGTTATGGCATTAGAAATAAGTTTACTTGGGATGCTGAACACGAAAATAGAGATTAAATTGACAGATTGGCTCTGGTTTTCGAAAAAATGTTCCTTCAGGCTTTTATAATGAGCATAATAACATTAACAAAGACGAATACATACAACCATACCTTCAACAGGATTCGAACCCACGACCCTAGCATTGGAAGCCAGACATGCTAACCATCCCTCTACCAAGGCTGGTGCCTTTTTCTTGTACTGAACTTCTGGAGCATCCCTTTTTACCATCCAGCAATAATCGGCTAACATGGCAACACTACATTTGCCTTTGTATCTCTACTCCATCGCTGAGATATCCTGATGGAAATGCTTACCATGTTCATCGCTTATGGCACCACAGTTAGCCAGGAAGAAATCCAGATGTGAATGGAAGAAATGCATCTTCAGTGACATGTTGCAGCTCAGTTTCTCATACGAAGTCATGAGATCCTCCACAAGCTCCCTGAAATTGTCTGCTTTTACATTTCCTATAAAACCAGTCGAAACATGTCGGAAGACATTCCAGGCAGCCTTCTCATCATCACTGAGGTCAAGATCAAACTGGTGTCTTTGAAGAGTTGAAGTATCTGTGGACCAATGAATACTCCTGCCTTGATCTTCTCCACACTAAGCTTTGGGAATTTCTCACACAAGTACGTAAATGCAGATCCGTTCCTATCCAATGCCTTTACGAAATTTTTCATGAGGCCTAGTTTAATATGTAGAGGTGGAAGCAAAACTTTACTGGGATTTACCAGCGGCTCAAAAGCTACGTTCTTCATTCCAGGTATAATTGATTTATGGTAGGCCAATTCTTCTTCTTGTAGTGGATACCCTTGGCACGACTATCCCATTCGCATAGAAAACAACAGAACTTCATGTAACCCTTTTGCAGTCCCAGCAAAATGGCAATTACAGCAGACCCCCTGACTTACGACCTAATTGGTTCCTGTACAACGGTCGTAAGTCAAGACGTCGTAAGTCGAACCCTTATTTACCATAGGTGCAATGTTATAAATTGGGGTTTCGTTCCTGGAATCACATTTCACATCACAAAATACCAAAATTGACCACTAAATTTGAAGAAAACTGACAAAAAATTAAAGAGCTTCAAGCATAGGCTGCAGACTGAGTCACTAATGTAACTAATGTATGTTCCCAGTTGATTCACCTCTTGCCTACGCGCAATGGGTATCTAAGAGGAAGTGCAATAAATAGTTGGATAGCAAGGAAGAAGAGAAAGCCGGTGCTAACATTAGCCTACTCTTAACAAAGAACACCAAGGGGGCTAACAGCTTAACGTCGCTTCCGAAGGACGGAACAGCTGAATTTGCACGGTCTCAAGACTGAGTCAGCTCAGACTGCACGTTCGCTATATCAGCTGTGCTATGACACTATGAGACCACGTGATGTTGTGAAATCACTCACTTGTTCCGTTGGCAAAGAGGGTAAGGAAATGATGGAACAGCCACTCGAACTGCGCAGCGCAGCTATGTGAAGAGAAATTGCCTACCCTAGCATCTGTCACGTCCAATACATGCTATATGACTCGCATTTGGTGTGAGGCTACATCGGGAAATCTATTGTGGTGATTCAAAGACATATTGTGTAGAAAGCTTGCTCGCGTGGCTTATTGTTAGCTTTCAGTGTGAGTTGATGTTTAGGCGGTCATATATATAAGTTTGGATGTGTGTGGATCTTATTTACTTTAAGAGAGGACGTATGAGCGGGGGGTCGTAAGTCGAGCAGTCGTAAAGTCGGGAGTCTGCTGTACCTTCAAATCACCGCAAATCAGCCATTCATATTTTTTGTAGTTCACGCAGCAGAGAATGTTTTTCATGTTTACATACATTTCCTTTGTGTGGAGGACAGCATGGGCAACAGGGATTGAAGGCAGCACATTTCCATTGTGCAACAGCACGGCTTTTAGACTAACTTTAGAAGAGTCTATGAATAGTCGCCATTCTTCCGAATTGTGCCTGATGTTCATTGCTGCCATCAGGCCATCGACATACTCACAGAGTTCACCTTCTGTTTTGTAGAACTGCTCAATATCTTTTTGTCAGGAGTGAAATGCAGTCACTTTCACAGTGTCCTCAAGAAGATTCCACTGCTGCAGCCTAGAGGCCAACATTTCTGCCTTATTCTTGGGCAGTTCAAGATCCCTGATGAGGTCATAAAGTTCATTCTCCATGATCTTATGTGGTTCAGCAGAGGTCACATTTTCACGAAATTCTGGATCTCTTGAAGTAGATGGCTGCAGCATTTCTTCGGGTATATCATGCTGTTCCTCATCACAGTCTATGGAAAAACAGTCGGGAGGTTCTGGAATGGGCAGTCCTTCACTGTGAGGCACTGGGCTCATAGCAGATAGTATATTTGGGTACACCACTGTCCACTTTTTCTTCTTGGTAATCTTTTTCTGAATAGGAGGCACCATACAGAAGTAACAGTCTGTGACGTGATCTGTCGGCTCTCTCCATATCCCTGCAAAAGACATGAGTCCCTTGCGATTCCCTCACGCATTGAGCTTTGATAAACAGGATGTGCAGCACATGTGCGGAGCCTAGCTGTTGTCCTGGTCATCTACTTTACAGCCCAAGTACAAGAAGTAGGCTTTTTTTATCACTGGGGTTAAAGCACACTTCCTTGAAGCAAATGTGCCTTCTCCACATATGTAGCAGAAGTTATATGCACTGTTCACACACTTACGGGGAATATTTATCCCACCTAAAACAAAGACTAATAGAAAGATTATAATCTCACCGAGAACAACGCACCTAGAACAACAGCTAACAGAAAATCACAGAATTCCAATAAAACACTGCAAGACAGAACAAAAAGCATCTGAGACAATGGTAGCTGATCACGCGGTGCTAAAAGCATCATGACCCTGGAATGCGGTGTGGCCACATCTTAGCTCTAAGAGCCGTAACCAGTTAGGCAGGAATAACTCGCCGATATGGGATCCCTTCTGTAACTTGAAAACAAGCCAAGTCACATTTTTTAATGTAATTTTTGTGTTCAGCATCCAAAAATAAGTTAAGATTAGGTAATTTCGTTTTCATAACAATTTCCATGTTGAACAGTGTTATTCGTAAAGTTCAAAAAGGTGGTGTATATGATTAGAAGAGTACAGACAGCACACAACAACAATTTGAAACATTGTGTTTGGGAGTTATAAAGAAGCGAGAACAATATATATTCAAATGAACCCCAAACAAAGAGAGCAAAACATTCACTAAGCCATTATTGTTCATCAAAAAGACAAGATTTTTCAGATTTGGGAATCCTGTAAGAAGAATAATTGTAAGAAACACTACTATTTTGCAATAACCACTTTAATAAATAATAAATTTATTGTGTGTTATATTTTTATAAGACAAATTATATTTGTTTGTTTTACTACCCAAATTTGATATAGCTGATGTAGTTAAATAATAAAAAAATAAGACAAAATTTGAAAAAATATTTTCTGTGTTTCTGTTAGAAGAATTTATTTAAAATAAATAATAATAACCTATCTTTCATGTATGTATTTAAGCCTACATAATAATAAACATGAAGTAAACAATGAACATATAAACCAAGGCATAAATATGTATTTAAATAATTAATAAAATTGTTTTTGTACTAATGCCTCAGTGGCACCCAGAAATGCAACTACGTTAGTAAAATCATGAATTAAGAAAAGGGTTAAACTCCTAATTTATAGTCTCACAATAAGATTAGGGAAGGGTTTCATTAACTATAAGCAATAGTCAACACTACCAGAAAAATCATTAATATGAGACAGTTAAATTCTTTAGAAGTAATAAATGACATAAAGTACCTTGAAGAACTGTGATCTTATTTTTTACTTTATGAAGAAAACGTTCCACATCCATTGCTCCAAGAGGTGCAGCTCCACTCATTATTGTCTTTAGAGACTGAAGACATTTTTCATTAGCAGAAGGATGTGTTATCAAGAAAAGGAGCAGGGGAGGCACAAGATACAGAAGTGTGGCCTGTAATTCAAATAATTCATTATTGATTGAATCATGGATGGAATACAAAGCAAATGAATGAAGGGATAATTGATTAAAACAATTATACAAAATAGTTTTTTAGAAACTGGCAGTCATACTGCACTAAAAGATCAAAGTAAACAATTTAAAATTGAAATTTTTTGCCCATTCCTATGAAAATGACATGTAATTAGAGAATTTACGCAGTCTGTTGATTCATAAAATATTTCTTTTAATATAAACCAGTGAGGTTCAGTCCTTTACTTAATGTGTACTATTTTTTGTTACAATATCAATTAATCACTTAACTTCTGGAACGCAATAAATATAAACATAACTACAATAAAATTTTTCACCTTTAATTACACATTTATACTGTATGGAGTGAAATAAAATGAACTTTTCTGTTATCATTAGACCGCGGATTTTTAGGTTCTAAAAATTAAGTTTTAGGCGACTAAAATAGGCTCTTTAAGTACCTTAATTAGGCTTTATAAAACGTAAAATAGGCTCTAAAAACTACTTCCAAAAACTATGTCCAGTAAAACACAGCATCATTTCTGTCAACTATCAACTTTAATTCACGAAAAAAGACTGAAACATGCACGCACGCAAAAATTGCCCGTCAATGAAACTTTATTGATTTGTGTTTTCAAAGAACAAAAATATTTTACTACTATGCATTGAAACTTATTCTTATGGTTAATATCCCATGCGTTACCGAGAAAATACTATCTACATTACATATAGTAATACTGACTGAAAACACTATTCAAGTATATATTTAAGTACTACGCAGAGTGTTTGACAAAGTGTTTCATACGAAATTCCCATAATGAATTTGTCACCTCTTTGTGTTTATTCCACAAATTTCCCGTAATTGGCCTCACAATAAATAACAAGCACCTTTTCTAAGTTTTCTACCACAAAACTATGGCGTTTGTCAGTTAATATCATTTTGTAAGCAGAAAAAGAACGTTCGACATCAACTGACGTGACGGGGGCGAACTTCAACTTGGGTACATGTTGAAATGGAATTTTGCACTCAACTTCACTGGATTTTCCTGCCAGTATATCTGCTGCTGTACATAGGCTCTGCAGTCCTGAGTTCTTTTGTAGCAACTTTTCTAGTTTTGCTTTTACTTTTTCCCCCACTTCACCTGGAGCTTCCTTTATTTTTTGTTTCACTTCATTCAGCATAGCAGTTTTTTCATAGATGGGTTTTCCTGAGCCCTCTAATTCAGCAATAATCTGCACAAGGGATGTATAGTGGGATCTAATATACGCCAAATCCTTGGGAATGGAGGGATCATCTAGCAACATTTTTGCCGAAGTGACGCAGGCAGCATCCTCGGCTAGATTTGTCACAACTTCCTTGACATGAAGGATATGCTCGCTGTAATATTCAGCTGCTTTCAGCCATGTGCCCCAGCGGGTGAGCACAGGCTCAGGTGGCAGAGGAACATCGGGCAGTTTTTCTCGAAAAGCCTGTATTCTTGTTGGTGCCTTGACAAAGACCTTCTTCACGGTGGAGATCAATTTGTTCACCTTGGGGAATTCCAGTCTTATTTGCTCTGCTACGCGGTTCAAACCATGGGCAAGGCATGTCACATGCACAAGGGAGGGATAGAACACCTTGAGCAACTGCATGGCAGCAACCATGTACGATGCAGCATCTGTGTATAGGAGCAGCACTTTCTCTTCGTCTAGATTTTTGGGATACAGCACTTTCAGTCCGTTGTTCACGAAGTGTGCTATTGTTTTCTGGTTTGTTTTGGCAAGTTGCTTCGTGCAGATGAGGTAGGCTCTGGATGGCGCATCTGGGTCCAATTTCCCAACAACCAAGTTGGCCATGTATCTGCCAAGAGCATCAGTGGTTTCATCGACCGATATCCAAATATGTGAATCTCCAATGTCCTCCCGTATCCTGCGCATTGCGTCATCGTACGTGGGTTGCACGTAATTCTTGCGTAGCGTTGACTCGGAAGGTACCGACTGATGGCAGTATCGTTCTAGGAACTCCTTGAATGTTGGATTTTCCAGTGTTCTGAATGGAATGTTGGCTGCCACAATTGCGTGACACAAATCTGCATAAAACTGATTCTTCTTGCTGGATCCCTCAGAAGTTTTTGTTAAAAGCATTTGTTTCATCTTAGATTTGCGTTCAACATTTGCCTTATGTAGCACTCCTTGGATGTGCTGAGTTAAGTGGGATTTTTTATCACTTGAAACATGCAACAAGGAGGTAAGTACATTATAATGCTGGCTTGCAACGAATTATAGGCCGTGAATTGCTTGTCATCTTTGAGGCAAAAACCATCCACATCTTTTGTTTATACGAGCCATTTTACGGTAACTATAGAAGTGGTTATTCAAAATGTCCAGCAATCCAGCTGCGGACCTTCGTAGCTGTAAAGTAAATTTTATATTTTTGTCCCATTTCCATATTTATTAGATTATTTCCGTATTTTTAAGGTTAATTATTTCTTCATAATTTTTCTTTATAGGTTTCAAGTGATAAAAAATCCCACCTAACTCAGCACATCTTCCTCGGATAAAAGCAAAGATTTGTCTATTTCAAATTTAACTGATAAATTTGTAAATGGAATCAAAGATTTTCATTTGAATTGTGAGACCGAATTTGAAGATTTTGATTGTTTTGATTCACAATGAATTAATGACAAAAATTTGTAAACAATTTGCTAATTTTTTATTAAGGAAAGTGTATGCATTTGGTATGGAGTTTTGTTTTCATATTCAGAGAGGAATTTGATTTGTTTTTCCAACTAACCATGTTAATGTTGCTTGATTATTACGTATTAAAGATTTAATGCGTCATATAGGGCATGTTTGGGCCGAAAAAGTATTTTTGAACTTAAGTTTGCTTTGTACATTGAAAACATCGGATTTTTCCGTGAAATCTGCAGAGTTAACACATCTTCGAAGAAGCTCTAAGCAGGCTTCGATAGATGACAGCAATTTAGAGAACACAAGATGGAATAGGCTGCTCACTTTAACGCTATTTCGTATCTTTTTTTTTTAAAGTGACATTCTTTATACATAAAGCGCACAAATAAATTCCGAAATTTTTACAAAAAAAACTTGTATAATGCGCGTGTTATACATGGGAATTTACTATAGAGTAATTTTGCTACCCTTTTGTCTGCTGCCTTTAAATAGCTCTAAGAACTGAACTTTTTTACATAATTATATGGTATTTCTCATATATTCATAACAATGCCATTCTGAATATAGTATATATTATTATAATGAAGAAGATTGTTCAAGAACTGATGGTAGTAATCCTTCTCATTGTTCATATAATCTCAATTTCATCTAAATTTTCATTCACTATAATAGAAAAGAAATTCACCCAGTGTTCTTATTACTACACATAATACCACATAAATAATATGTCAAGAAATAACTTGATGTTATACAGTGATATTATAATTAGCATATGCTACTGCACAACTATGTAATCACTCTATAAGCCTGTGACATGCAGAACTGGGTGGGATTGGCAAAGGGTATTAGGTGTTGTGGCTCCTTAGCACTTATTACATGGTATCAAATATGTGATGGGTATAACAAAAAAATAGAAAAATATAGTAACAACATATACCTAATATTAAATTTACTATAAGCATAAGCGACTAGTTATGCTGATTAGAAGATCATACAGAAATGTGACAACAGATAATTGGTACATTAGTGTACCTCTCGCAAAGTAACTTCAGGAGGATTACAAACTAACCCTCATCGGAACTATGTGGAAAAATAAAAGAGAAATCCCTCTTGAGTTCCTTCCAAACAGAAAGAAAGAGGTTCATAGCAGTATTTTTGGTTTTACGAAGGATTTGACAATCATATCATACATTCCAGCAAGAAATAGAGCAGCAATTCTCATATCTACAATCCATCATGATGCTAAGATGGATGAAAGTAAGAAAGACTCAAAAAAAACCAGAGATAGTATCATTATACAATACAACAAAAGGGGACATTGATACTTGTAAACCAACTCTGTGGAACATACAACATTAGCAGAAAAACAAAGAGATGGCCTTTAGCTGCATTTTTTCATTTTTTTAAATGTATCTATCAATGCATTAGCTGTCTACAATGAAAATGTTAAAGAAACAGGTGAGTCAAAAAAAAAACTTTCGAAGGAACTACTGAAAGAAACCCAATTTTCTTGCTGCTATGATAAATATATTCCAAAGAAACTCAAAAAGTACATTCGTGATCATCATGCCATTGCCGAAGATGTTCCAGATCCATCATTTCAGAAGGACAAAATTTTGCTCTAGGAGTAAAGACACTAAGGTACCAACAAGATGTACCAGTACCATGACATTTGGTTGAAAATTAACATAACTGAATAAATTGGGTTATATATTACATTAATGTTCAATGTATTATTTTGTATAAAATGTTTACAAATATTTTAATAAGCCTTTAAATAATGATATAAAGGTATTTCATTACAACTGTTACCAAAAGAAATAAATTTTTATTCGAAAAAAGTGGTGGGGGTCCTATTGACCCATCACTAATTACGTAACATTTTGTGAGACCACTAATTAAGGGTTAATGCATTGATTACTTTCTTTTTCATTCATTGATTTCTAAGACACTGATTCTAAGCTGAATAGCAATTTCTAAGAAGGTAAAATGTTAAAAAAATGGTTGGCTTACAATCGATTATATACGGTATATAACATCCAAATTATATTATAATTTTGGAAAAATTAGATGTTATAAGAACTGAGTGCCACTTCTACTAATGAGCCACAGGAGACATATGCCATAGGTTCAGCAAGTTCACAGACTTTTCGTCCAAGGACATTTGGTCCTAACACATTTAATCCAAAGATATTTAGTCCAATGGGTATTTTGTCCAAAGGGTATTTTGTCCAATGGGTATTTCATCTAATGGGTCTTTCATCCAAAGAGATTTTGTCCAACGGATATTTAGTCCCAAGATATTTCATCCAATAGATATTTCATCCGACATTTTTGTCCAGATGAATTTTCGACAAAATAATGTTAAGTAAAGCTGGAAATGTCATGTAGATTAAAAATACGCAGGAAATAACAACATAAAGACAATGGGAGGATAGGGGGAGGGAAAGTTATCTTCATCAAATATAGGCAATAAGGGACTCTAATGACTTGGAACTTAATAGAGATTAAAAGACTGCATAAATAACAACCAAAAAGAATTGGAGAGCAGAGGGAGGAAAGGATGGATAGAAAAAATCTTCCACAAATATAGGCAATATGGGTGTCTATCGATTTGGAATTTAATATAGACTAGTGGTACCTGTGAAAACTTTTGCGAAGTCAGTCAGAAATCTGCATATTTAAAAGTCATCTTAGAGAGGAAAATAATGATACATAGCAATTATTTTCAAAGTTTTGTTATTAATGCTTTAAAGTTGTTTCTATTTCTTGAAATAGGTGCATTTTTTCATATACACCCAATCCCTAACTAACACGAATTTCACCAGCACGATTTTGGTTTCACACGATTTTTAAAGTAGGGTTTTTAACTAACACGACTGGCCGTTCAGTTTAACACAATTTCTCCATGACTTCTCTACGATCGTGGCAAAGATCTAGGAAATGGAAACAAACTTGCGCCCTGCTCTTCATTAATTACAGATGACAATGAGCCCATTATCGTAACATCTGATCCAGGATATGAATTTGACAATTTCTGAGTCTGATGCAGAAGGCAAGGGATTTCATGGTTTTTGAACATCATTCTTAATTTTTTGTAAATTTCCGTCGACCATTTTTGTAATTTTCTATAGATCATATGTTGTTATCTTTTAGAAAATTATTTCATGTATTAAAACAAAAATGTTTAATTCTTAGTAATTTGTTTAAAATTATAATTTTACAAATCTTCTAAATCACATCTGCTAAATAAATGGTTAACAGTTGAACAGCTGATTCAAAATGGTGGTCATCTAAATAAAAAAATATGCTGGAATTTACGGTTCACATTTTATTGGTGGTGAGAGTAAGAAACCGAGAAAATTTATATCGCTAGAGATCGAGTCTAGGACTGGGTGTACAATTAACACATTCGCGATGACGGGACCCACCGGTGGGTCCCTCCCCATACCTTTATCTTACCTTTTTTTCTTTTGACGCCTATGCTGACGGATTCTATATTTAGTTTACGCTCTTAGGAGGATATATACTGCATACGAATATCTTTAGTTATGAAATTTTACCATGAAAAAAAAAATAATTTTATTTGATCTCGCTGCACCATCCATGAAAAATCGGGGAATTGCAATGGAAAATAATATCATACATTTTAGTTTGAAATTGTATTTATTATCGATAAATGGTTTAGTTTAAAATTACTATTCAAGATAAATCTAAGATAATATTTTACAAGTAGTAATAATACAAATATTATATCTTTATGAATATAAATGTAAAACTTTAATATTTCTGAAGAAAAATACGTAGGAAATAATAGTTTATTATAATAAAATATATGTTGGAAGTTAAATTTACAAACATTACTTATGTTTTTCATTGAAACATTCTAAACACATCGTCGGCTGTCCATCGCAGTCTTTGCAGAATGTTTTTACTTTTTTTGCTTTCGCATCACTCACTCCTTTATTCCTACAATGTTTTTCATAGCAGCCGATACATCTCTTTCTACAATCTCTGGCTAACCCTTGATATGTTCCTAGACTATGCACTACTTTCTTCTTGGTCTTCCTAGCTTTATCACCACCAACGGCACCACTGCTTTCACCATTATCTCGAGTAAGCCCATAAATAATATTTTCCCTAAAAGTGAGCATGTCCATTTTTTTCTCATTCCCTCCGTATTTGTTATAAATCACCCATGCATTCACCACACACGTTTCAAGAAGAAGTTCTATTGCTACCTTTTTATACCACTTCATCGTTCTTCTTATGCAGGTATAATAAGAGGACATTTGGTCGGAAACATCAACACCCTTTTTGGCAAAATTATAATCCATCACAGACGATGGCTTCATTTTTCTTTCACCTTTCCATGACTTAGACGCTGATGGAACTAGAATGTCCGTATGTGCTGGATCCGAAGAAATCATAAGCACTGGTCTCTTATCTTGCCATTTCATCACTCTTACACCATTCTTTTCCTTCACGAAAATCTCTCCACTTTTCAGTTTTTTTGCGCATACCTCTTTTGGATTTCCCCGTCTATTTTGTCTTAGTGTTCCACAGACATAGGTCATTTTCTTTAGCAACTATTCACAGAGAGATACGCTTGTATAAAAATTATCTATATACAAATCCTACCTTCGTTCAAAATTCCCGCAGTCAACTCCAGCACCACTTTTTCGGGGTGTCCTTTCCCACTTCCATCTGGGTTTTCATTTTTGCCTGTGTAAATCTTCAAGTTATAAGTATAAGCCTCAGGTGTGCACAGTTTGTAGCACTTCACACCATACTTATTTGCTTTTCCAAGGAGATACTGACGAAATATCAATCTGCCTCTCCAGGGCACCATTGATTCATCAATGACGATTTTTTCACCAGGAGTAATTGTAGACTGAAATTTTCTGCAAATCAAATCAAGCAATGGCTTGATTTTGGACAATCTACTTTCACTTGTATCAGCACAATTATCATTGAAATGAAAGCACTTTAGAAGCATCTCAAACCGATCACGTTTCATAATGTTTCTTATGAAGTCATTCCGGTATAAAGGTTTGTAGGACCAATAAAAACGCATTTTAGGTAGATGGTTTACACCCATAGCCATCAGAACCGCTATGAAATTTTTCATTTCACTTGATGATGTTTCCTTCCATTTTTTCATTATGGATCTTCTCTTAGGGACTTCAGATGTTAAGTACTGTCTTGCGTATGTTTGTCTCTGTTACTAGTAGATCCAAAAGATCATCATTCAGAAAATGTTCATATGAGCGTGTCGGATCAGCAAAATCCTTCTCAATCAGCAAACCATCTTTACCTGTGTAGGAAAAAGGACGACCAACATTCGAGCAATCTCCCCACAAGTCTGGAACATTTTCTATATCATCGATGTCTTTGGATGATGCTTCTTCGACGCCTTCAGATTCTGATGAGGATAAATCACTTTCTACTTCTGATGGCTTGTAGGAAGATTCAGAGTCAAGGTAACTTGACATTGAAATGTCAGAATCAGACATGGTATAGAAAAAAAGGAACTTTAGATAGAGAATAACACACTGACTTTCTAGAAACTCAACAAGAACACAATGTCACTCGAAGAAAAACAGCTAAAGACTGATGTGTAGGATGGTGCACTGGTAGAAAGAGAGGAAGGGAAATAAGCCAAGGGAGGAAATTCCTGAAACCGAATTGGGAATGGGAAAATGGTCGACATGTAATAAAAAGATGCCGCTTTGCAAACAATAAATGGCACGTGTGTTGCGCGAAAATTTGGGTAACGGATTTCCAAAAATGCGGCAGCACAGGACGAGTAAAACTGTAAGTGGACGCCTTGGCTGAGGAACTTCCCCTGCCCCGTCCGGCCGTAGAGCCTCGCCATAAACCCAAGGCGTGGGTAAACGTATTTTTTTAGGGGCCTGGAACGCCTTCCCGATGAAGTGGTTGTATCGAGAGAAATAACGTGAAAGTGACCTTGAAAATTAGTGAATATATTTATTACTTTTTGTACATTTTTACGTTTATATAATTCTGATATTCCCCATTATAATATCTCAGCCCTAGATTTTATCATCTGTGTTTTGTAAATGGTATAAATAAAAAATTATTAGGAGAAAATTATAATAACATGTTTGTATTGCGTGATTGCATACCTCTTAAGGTAAAACCAATAAAAACTTATTTAGACGCCTCACAAGCATTGGAAATTTAAAAAAACATATTTTTCAACATTAAAGAAACTCTATTTCTTAATTTAAACAAAAAAATCAAAAATGAATTTTTATTGCATTTTACGCCTGTGGGAATGGAGAGCAAAAATAGCTTACGTCGCGAATGTGTTAATTCAACCATTTATTTAATTTTTTACTCATGAATTATTACCAACAAATTTCTGTGCTTCACAATGTGCTATTTTTCATTTATTAATAATAGCCCATACTCTCCTTATAAAATTAGACAACTGACATTTTGAATGTTTGTTTTTATAACCTATATATGCAATTTTAATTGTTTTCCTTTACAAAAAAGGTAATATTCCAGTATTGAAATAAAGAAAGAAGATATGTTTCTTTTGCTCGATCATTAAAAACACCCCGAGTCCACAATGAGTTTACCGAATAATAATTAACTGTAATTACTAACGTTGCAATCTATTAAGTTTGGCATTGCAACAACAATAGTTTTGATGCTCCATAAAAAGCACAAAGCGAAATACTTAATTCTTTCATCTATTTGAAGGCTTAATAGAAGATAACTAAATCGGAGGCAACAATGAGGGTAGGGTTGCAAACACCCGGAAAGAGTACAAAAAAGTCATAATATTTTGAAAAGAAATGCGCGTTTCTGACAGATTCTTCCATATAACATCTAAACATTGCAAGAATAAGATATTTTATAGTTTTAGCCACTGAATAAGATAAAAACATAGAAATTTGGTCCATATTTACATATTTTAAAGAATGAAGGAAATAAACCTTGCACCTTAAACAATTGAAACTCCTGTGTAAACATATGGGAAAATATAATTGCCTCCTGGAGCCGAACCTGGGGCACTTCCATAAACGAAAAGTTTTCCCAGGGTCTTCTAGTTGGCAGAAACTAGACATTGAGTAAATATACGAGGGTTGCTCTGAAAGTAATACCTCCGATTTTTTTCATGGGATACCATTGCAGATATTCAAATGAAAATGACATGTCAGTTATTTTAGGTCTTTAAGTACTTACATTTATTACTTACTCCATATACGAAGTATAGAGAAAGTATTGTTTTCATGAAAAAAGTCAAATTCGACATTTCAACGGAAATACACGTTTTAAGTCCCCTGAACACGTTTTGATTATTTTCTCGATGAAGTCTGTGTGTCTGTCTGTGATAGATTTTTGTGGGCGCTTTAACTCAAAAACTATTAATCAAGTCAACACAAAATTTTATACTTAACATTTTTATAAAAGTTAGAAGATCTGATTAGTTTTTGGTAAAGATCGGTTGACCGGAAGTGGGTGTTTACTCTTGACACTTATCCGTTATTATGAAATAATTGCTTTAATATTTCATAAATGTAAAAATTTATTGGAATAAAAGTTGTAGGAAATTTCATTTTATACAACTTTTGTTTGATACGTTTTTCCATATAATGCATTGTTTAAGAGATATCTTATATTTTTAGCTGCCACCACCATGCCACCTACCAAAGACAATTGATGCTTAGTTACGTCTTAGTAACGCTCCTTTTTCTTTTCTTAATTGTCAACCGGAAGTAAATATTGACAATGATCCCAGAGCTAACAACATGTAATTTGCCATATAAATATGGAGAAAGTCATGTGTTGCCCACATCAGTTTATTTTTCCACATATTCATCACCATTTTGAATACACTTTCTCCACTGCTGAATAAGAGCCTGCAACCCTCCCTCATAAAATTTGCTGCGAGTCTCAGCTAACCCCTTCTTAACAGCCACAATAACACTGTCACTATCAGCAAGTGTTCCCCTCATAGGGCATCCTTCATTGGGCCAAACAGATGGTAATCAGATGAAGCAAGGTCAGGACTGTACGGTGGATGTGGGAGGACAGTCCACCTGAATTTGGCAATTTACTCTCTTGTCAGGATGCTGGTTTAAGGCCTGGCATTGTCATGCTGAGGGCGAACATTTACTTTCTTTTCTTTCCTTACTCTTGCAATTCTTGCCTTAAGTTTCTTCAGTGTCTCCACATAGTGAGCAGAATTTCTTGTGTGTCCTTGTTCCTATCCCAAAAAACGGTACACATGATTTTTCCAGCTGAGGGTTGAGCCTTGAACTTTTTCTTTCTTGGTGAGTCTTTGTGCCACCACTCCATAGACTGCTGCTTTGAAAACGTGTTCAGGGGACCTTAAAAGATGTTTTTCCGTTGAAATCTCGAATTCGACTTTTTTCATGAAAACAATACTTTCTCTATACTTCGTATATGGAAAAGGTAAAAAATACCATGATGTAAGTTAACATCTAAGAATGTGTATGCTGACTATTTTGTGCTGTGATAGCTAAGTCCATGTCTACTTATTAACTTTATTATTTCGATTACTCTTTGCAAAATCTGTTCATTTACATTTGCAGCCTCGGACATGTTTTTCACCTAGACTAAAATGTCTTTATTGTTAATCATTAATACGTATGCTTCAGTATTATTTATATGAAGCAAAGACATTTCGTGTTCAGCAATTCTTTGATATATATGTTAAGTTGTTATGTCACTGATGGGTTGTCATACGAACAGAAGATTTTTCGCTGGATGTAGCAGGACTGTCAACTAATCTTTAATAAATTCTTTGTACACAAATATAATAATAAAATCAGTTGAATGACCTGCAACAGCCTACCAGGGAAATCCCGGTATCCCGGTGGGCCAGTCCGGGCCAGACTGTAGGCAGGGCCTGCCTACAAGGTTAAAAGTCACTCTTTGCACCTTGTAAACTTCAAGAATATGAATAATTGTTTTGTATTAATAAATAAAATAAAATGAATGTATAAACAAATGCATTTTCATGGGCAGAATCATTGTGTGGTGTTCCATGCAGCATTTAAAACTTTGTACTCAATTTTAAGGTGATCTCTAACTTTTTTGGAGAACTTTTTGGGAAAAAACCTCGTCTTTCTTTCGGATTAATACTGTACTATGTCAGTGCATCAACAAAAAATCTGTATGAGAAAAGAACCATACTTTATTCTAGAATGAAGATAAATATAACACTAAACAATACAAGTATAGGTTAAAATGATATCTGATGGCATATCAACAAGTATGTAGATGAGGACATACTTGCCTTGTGTGAGGAGAGTCCATCAATAAAAGAATTTGGTTCAAATCTTGGAAGAGAGACAATTTTGGCACCAACTGCTAATTTGCTTAAGAGAACAACCACCATTCCATAAATGTGAAAGAATGGAATCACAGCAAGGAGAACTTCCTGGTGCTCCTCTTGGATTAGATCAAGTTCAAAAATTAATTTATTTTAATCACCTTAAATAGTTTTTCGATTTTGCTAAATGTTATTTTTAAATGCATCTTCGGGCAACGGATTTTGGTCAAAATTGACCAGGTGATTCTACATCGAAAATAAGGAGACCTGTGTCACAGAGTTTTTGTGAATGGGCTCTTAGGTTCAAGAAATCAGTTGAAAATATGCAAAACATAGCATGCAATTTAATAAGCTACATTGTTGAATTGTTGCTAAGAACGGGAATAGGTGAGCGGATAAAATCCTTGGCTCCTATGGCATTGGCCCAGGTTTGATCCCAAATGCTATATTTTATTTTTTTCCAAATTATCCAAGAGTTATTTGAAAAGCAATATCCTCCGATAAAAAGATGGTGTAAAATTCTTATTTGGAGATAATGCAGAAACATGTAATAATGAGCATTTTAAATATTGCAGTAGATGAAACAATAAACTGTAGCAAGAAAAATGCTATTGTGTAAGAATGGCCATCTATCATTATCATTATATATCGACGACTCTTACAGAGGAGGATATAACAGGAGGATACTAATGTCCAGCCCAAACTTCAAGAGCTAGAGAGCTCAAAGTTTCAGTTTTTGTAGATATGATGGAGAAACCTACAGATAAAATGAGACTTCTTACCTAAGTGACATGAGTTCGACTCCAGAAATTCCGAAAGTTGCGTTTTTTCCCATAAGAAAAGCATTGCGCCATTTTTGTAAATTAATTATGGGCACTTACCGGTAAACTAGAAAAATGAAATTATCAGTGATGCTAGATGGCCGCAATATCTATTAGGAATTATTGTTACTTTTGCTTACAGTGTCTTGGGTTCCACTCCAGAGACCCCGGAATATCTCCCATAAGTTAGCATGGGAAAACGTAATCTAGTGTGTAGACCTATCTAATAAGTTTAGGAAGCTGAAATTTTGCAAGATTATAGAACTTTTCTCATAACCAACTATAAAAATGGAAAATTTTAAAATTGTTAATTTTTAGGGGTTGTTTTAACCCCATTTGAACATTAAAGTTTAATAATATTTTAGGTACTACGGGATGAGCTAGGAAGCTGCAATTTTCAAATTATTTACAGAACAGTGCATTTGCACAAATAAACATTTCAATATCTCCATATATATATATTGCGGCAACCGTTAAAAATGTTTAAATTTTAAACAATTAGAAAAATATTATTTTACTTCTAGAAGTGCTACAACTTTAAAATTTGGCTCAAATGTGTAGCATTAGTACCCCATAATGTAGAGTGTAAAATGTTTAAAATTGCAACATTTGGGGATTGTTTTAAACTATTATTTTTACATGTGGGAAAAATGAAAATCGCTGCGGAGGTGAAATCTTTAGAATTAATAGAATATTTGTAATGATGAAATATGTCTGAAAAATTAATGTTTTTTCAAGGTTAGATGAAATGCTTGCAGTATGCAAGCACCTTCTACTAGTAATTATATATTATTATTAACTTTATTGCTATATTAATTATATATTACCGATCATATTAGTTTTGCCTTGGTGTGCAGTGATCAGAATAGAAAATAATGAATATTGTGAATTATTTGAAGATGTTAACTCATGCTGGTGAAAAAACACGTTAAGACATTAATAAGGAAACATGCTCATACATAGTACATTATTCAATCATGCTTTGGGAAAAATACTGCCAAATGTTTTATTGTGTATAGCAAAAACACAAAGGAAAATTTTGCACTCATAAGTTAACAAGTAAAAAAACTTGCATATGACCATTTGATGCTCTATAATTTTTATTTGGAGGAAATAGGTGTTAAAAGAACAATTTTTTTATGCAGAAGTATATTTATTGGTACCTTCCTGCTACAAACCATTGTTTCATTGACTGCAATATTTAAAATGCTCATTATTACGTTTCTGTATTGATTATCTCTAAATAAAAATTATACAGCATCTTTTTATTGGAGAATATTGCTTTTCAAATAACTCTTGGATAGTTTGGAAAAAATAACACATTTGGGATTGAACCAGCGCCTACACCATAGAAGCCAAGGACGTTATCCGCTCACCGATTCCTGTTCTTAGCAACAATTCGACAATGAAGCTTAATAAATTTCATGCGATGTTCTTGCATATTTTTTATGCTGATGTCTTGGACCCAAGGACCCATTCACGAAAAACTGAGACACGGGTCTCCTTATTTTCAATGTAGAATCACCTGGTTGATTTTCATCAAAATCCGTGACCCAAAGGTCGTAGTCTCTCTTTATTTAATTTCAATTACTACAACTGCTATATTATACATGACCAATTTATCTCTCAATAAAACAAATATCAGACAATATTTGTATATAAAACCTCTAGGTTTTTCAATTGCAAAAGTAGATAAATACATCATGTTATATTCAGATAAATATGATATTTATAATATATGATATGAATACATGATAAAAAAATGCTAAGTAGCTGGTGTGGAAAACAATGTGCTAAGTAATTACTCTCTCAAATACATTTTATACAGAAAATGTATAGCTCTGTTGAAAGCTTATGGCAACGACCTGTGCAGATCATCACGTGACCTAGGGGAAAGCAGGAGAGGGAAGGTTAAGGGGAAGTGAAACATCTCATGGTGCAGCTTGGCCAACTTTAGGAAGAAGGCTCTAAAAAGAAATGGAAGTAGAAATATTATTAATTATTAAATAAGTAAAACTATTTATTGATTCATTCTCAAGAATGAAGAATACAATACAAGGAAATTATTAGGTAGGTATTTTATATTAAAATGCAGCCACAGCAAACATATGAAGCTAGATAATGAAAATACAGTATGCATAATATATTAATCGTGCTATATTTTCATTATCCACAGCTTTGATTGTTTGCTATAGCTACATTGTAATACAATATACATACCTAATCATTTTTATGTAACTCAGCCCTTGTCACAGTCTTCATAATCCAATTCAAAATTTATAATTATTTTGTCGTGCAAATCATCCATAGTCATATCATTCTCTAAATATTCACCTTCCACTATTTTTATGTGAACACAAACGTTCTCCCAGTCTTTTCTTCCAATCCCCAAACATTTCTCTTCCACTAAACCCTTCACTTCATCTATTTTAAATGAGGCATTCATTGAGCAACTCAGTTTTTTAAAACTTCCCAAACATTCTCAATTGAGTGTGTGTGTTTGTATTTTGGGCTAATCAACCTCTTGGATTATTATAGCCACACTACCATCCACACCAAACACAATCACAAGGGAGAAAAGAAACCTAGTGCAGGCATTTGCTTACTCTTAACGAAGAACAGCAAGGGGGCCAATGGCTTAACGTCCCTTCCAAAGGACGGAATGCTGAATTTGTGCAGTCTCCTCAAACCACACAAACGGGGCCGGGTGTCCTATTTTCAATTGAACTGAGCTGATGATGATATGGTGGCAACCTAATGGCTGAGTGTCCATGCTCAGCAAGCATTTTTTCTACCTGAAAAATCTTCTTTGGTGGTTTGAATTTTTTTATCTTTTTATGTAGTTCTATTTTAGTTTCATTCAGAGAATACTGAATGCCTCTCGTGTCCAGCCATGCCTTTATTGCATCTTTTCTTGAACTGCTGAATGGGGGATGATCAAGCTCCATGTTGTGATATGCTGCATTGTCCATGACAAGCAAATTCGGGGGTAAATTTGGAATGAGCTGGATTTTAAATTTCAAATAGTTTTTACTATTCATATACCTATTGTAGTCTGCCGTTTTCAGGTCTGACTTGAACATAAGGAAAGCTTGGTGCACAAATCAAAATTCTCCACCTTTTAGAAAAATAAAAGCATGTAAACTTTGCAGTTAATGGAATACCTTTTATAATGGTTATAATAAATAAAACTTATATATACCTGCTTGAACAATAACAATGGAGAACAAATTCAAACTTTTTGTCTGGTTCTTGCATAGAATGAGGTTATCCTAATGATTTTAGCCCACTGAGTTTGAATCTGTAGTCAGAATTCATGTAACACGTCTAGATATGGAGAAAAGCGTATTTTTATATTAGAAGAACATATTGTTTTAGTCATATAAATATAGAAAAATACATGTAAATACAAGCAAGATTAAAGATTTAGCAAACAATATTCTTTTGTATGATGTACCAGGAGCTTTCCTAATTAATGACCAACAATAATCAGCAAGTATATTTTCCAATGTTGGAATGTCATGATGGAACTGCTCGCTGTGCTTGTCACTCATAATTCTCAGGAAAGAAGTCCAGATGGGAGTGAAGTGTATGAATTTCAAGTGACATGTTACACCTCATATGATGGTTTTCTTATAGCATTTTATTAACCAAGTCTGGATAGTAGGAGCTGGTGCTTTCCCGGTGGATTGATGGTAAAAACTTTTCTCGGGTACACAACCGGGTCAAAGTTAGATCTAGGATCAACGTTTCGACGGCTGACTCTGCCATCTTCATCAGGATGGCACAGTCAGCCGTCGAAACGTTGATCCTAGATCTAACTTTGACCCGGTTGTGTACCCGAGAAAAGTTTCTACAAGTCTTCATAGTTTGTTGTTTCCTAATAAGTTCATGACAACTGCTTTGAAACATGCCCATGACTTTTTTCTTTTCCTTCTAACACTATCGAATCTGTCATCGTTCATGAGTTCACATACAGTGGAATACCTATTTAACGTTTGCCTGGGGGACAAGTTTTTTGTACCTTAAATCGAGTAATACCTTAAATGGGGATAGTCTAAAATTGAAAGATTAAACGGCAGTTTATTAATATCCAATATGGCCACCAGTGAGGGGAAATGTATTTGTAGCTCCTGTTTAATCAGTTTTAAAGGTTGCGAGACCCTGGTTTTTTGCGGTATTTGTTGTGCACCACACCACATTAAGTGCGAAAATTTTAATGAAATTGCGATTAAAGCCCTGAGGGAGTTTCCCTCACTTCTTTGGGCTTGCATAAATTGTGAACTTGATCGGTCTACACTGACAAAAATGGCAGCCGACATTGCAACCCTGAAGGCGGAAGTTAAGCATTTATCCCAAAATGCCGGTAGCTCTTGGTCCAATCCTTCTACCGTGGATCCAATTAAGGTGAGGTCTTTGATGAATATTCCAGTGAAGGAGTCATTGTTCAAAATTTCTGGTGATACACCCTGCTCCAAGTTGGACGTCAGTGCGCCATGCCTCGAGTCGGTCATAATTAAATTATCTACTGAAGCTACAAAGGTTTCAGATGCCGAGGAGTCATCTGATCCTAAATTATGTTCTGCTGGCAATGGTTTCACTGTCATGGTTGGCAAACGTCATAGAAGAGTAATAAATGGTTCCGCCAATTCATCCGATTGTGAAATTTCTGGTATACCGAAGATGACACATTTGCATGTATGGCATCTGAAAAAAGAAACTACAACTGATGCCCTTAGAGATTACATAATGAAGAAAATATCTGCTTCCGTTGTAATAAAAAAATTAGAAGCTAAAGGCGATTATGCCTCATTTCGTGTTTCGACTGACAGTAGTCATTTTAAGAAACTTACCGATCCTTCCATATGGCCTAGGAATGTTTCAGTGAACATATTTCGTTTTCCTATGCAAAATTGAGTGAACTCCCACTCTACATCATCCCCCACTTCTGTCCTTGATCCCAGTGCAATCAATCCCGAGGTGAAGCAAAAAGTTATATCTCCAAGTGTATACCCTAGTGCAGGGGTCGGCAAACTTTTGAGATGGAAGAGCCAAATCTGTCCCTCACAACAATTTAAAAAATATTCGAGAGCCATAAATATATTTTTACAAATAAGGAAAATTTAAAGTAATATTATAACAAGTTATAATATTAATTATATCTTTATTAAATGAAGAAAAAATCACACAAAAAATTACTCTCATTGGTTTTAATCAGTGTGAGCAATGAGCTTGCATTTCCTTAGAAAGTTTCTGTATGTTTGTAACTAGTCGTTTTTAATTTAAGGCACGATTCCAAGTTGGCATCAGTAATTTGGCTCCTCAAATTACATTTAATGAAATTCATGTTAGAAAACGATTGTTCACATAAATATGTAGACCCGAAGATACTGAGAACACCAAATGCAAATTTTTTCAACATGAGTCCGGAAGACTATTCCAAGTATTGAAAATCATTGAGTCTGCCTTCTGTAGATCTTTTATAGCAGTCTGCTTGTGCTGTGAAATCAGACTGCATTTTTCTTTTTCCAGTTCTTCTATTTCAGTACCAAGACGTACAAATTTGGAGCTCCATAAGTCTTTGCTTGTCAAGTCCAGCAATTATATTCCAAAATTAGTCGTGTCAATATCAAACGGAGAAAAATTTAATTCCTTCACATTGGCATTAAGAGGATTTGTAATAAAAGCTAGTGTCGCTTTATCATTTCTGAATTCCTGAAACCTTTAAAGAAAAAATTTTCTCATGTTTATAACTGCTGTCTTGAAATAATCTTTGTTAATGAGGGCATTGTTTTCTCGGCGATGTTGAGACAAGTTTGGGAAATGAACTAAAGTTCCCCTCTCTAAATCTTCAGCGAACAAAATCAATTTCTTTTCAAACGAATTAACTTCTTCTAGCATTGAAAAAGCAGTATTTCCCTTGCCCTGTAATTTACGATTGAGCTGATTCAGTTGTGATGTAACGTCCACCATAAAGTACAATTTTTGCAATCACTGATCTTCTGTTAATTCTGGATATTGAACACCCTTGTTGTCGAGGAATAGTTTGATTTCATTTATGCAAGATGCAAAACGCTTTAACATGTCGCCTCTGGAAAGCCATCGAACCCTGTTGTACTGGAGATCTGTATACTCGCTCTCCATTTCACTTAGCAACTCTTTAAATTGTCGATGGTTAAGTCCCCTTGCTATAATGGTATTGGTAATCTTAATTACCAATTCCATAATTTTACCAATTTCTTCTGGAAATGTTTGTGCACGAAGTGCTTCCTGGTGGAGTGAGTATACAATGGAAAGTAATCACTTCATGATTAATTTTTCCTTTTAAAATTGAAACAACCCTTTTTCGCTCCCGTCATACTTTTTGCACACAATTTTATTGAGTGGGATATGATTTTTTTCCATGCATTCAAAGACGGCATTTGCTATGTCCTCTCCATGCGTTTGGCCCTTGAGTGGCAATAATCCCAGAAGTTCTTCTCTCGGACCCTCAGATGATATATGGCGCACAAAAACGGACACTTGGGCTGTGTCCTTGATGTCGCAAGACTCATCTACCACAATTGATAAAGCTGAAGCTAATTTAACGTCTTCGACTTGTTGGTTGGTCACATTTGAGGACATTTTAGCTGTCCTATCTGCTAGTTTTGGCAGATAACGGTATGTTTTTAATGTTATTTAAAATCTCTGCTTTGTTTTTGAAATACCGAAAAAGTTCTTCAGATGTATTAACAAAACAACATTTTATGTATTCACCATCTATGAATGAGTTTCCTCTCTTAGCGATCTCCTGACCCACTACAAAGCTTACAATATTAACATTATTGGCAGACTGTATCCAATAATTAAATACAGAAACTTGATTTTTCAACATTTTTCTGAAGTTCTTCAACTGCTCTCTTTCTCGTGTCACAGACAGGATATTTTATGGCAAATGTGGCATGTTTTGTCGTGAAGTGTCTCTCCAAATTTGACTTTTTGTTGTGCGTCAGTTTTTCTTGGCAAATAAGACAGGTTGGAAGGCCATCTGAGTTCGAGATAAACGCGAAAGATTCAGTCCATTCAGTTTTAAAGTCACGATGCTCATCTATAGTTTGTCTTAGTTTTTCTTCGTAGCCATGTTGAAAAGCACCCTAAACAATATATTTAATTTAACACGTTATATAAATACATTATATAAAAAGAACTAAGTGATTATTCAAAATAATAAATAACAATAATTCGAAAATATAATAAAAATAAATCTCACCAGTAACACGTTTTATTGTAACAGTTGCACGTGAAATAAAACACGCCGCGGTAAATCTCCACCATCAACGTATCTAAATATAATAAAACCAATATTATTTATATATATATATATATATATATATATATATATATATATATGAAATAATTGCCTTTATAATAATAATAATTGCCAGGTTGCCTTTATCAACAATACCTTGTAACTTGTAGTAAACTTGGATGAGAAGATTAATGCAGTTTCTGAATGCACCCAGCCAAAAGAGAATACTAAGTTGCAGAAACAGCCAAGCGACACCGACTCCACGTTCGTGCAACTACGCAAAAAACAACTACACGTGCCTCCCCTAGATTCCCCACTTTCACATTTCACCATTGCCAACATTGCCTTGACCAGTAGAGGGCGCCCGTGCGCTCACTTATTAGTCACTTTGTTTGGCTGCCCTGCCTACCATGTGCTCAACCATCCCCTCCACTCCCTCTGTATACCCCCTCCATGCTTGCTTTCCCCTCCCTAATGTCACGCTTTGCGCATCTTAGTGCCACGAAGTTTTGTGAGACCTATAAAACAAATGAAATCACCATTATGTGAATAAAATCCTTTAAAAATTTTATAAATGAAACTATGATAGTTTTATTTTCATTTTTACTTCAGAGCCACATGTATGCACCCAAAGAGCCGCATGTGGCTCGCGAGCCGCAGTCTGCCGACCTCTGCCCTAGTGTATCCCTATGTATGCCCCCAGTTTTGACCAAATTGGTCACCAAGGCCGAGTGTTGCCCTCAATCCCAAGTTGCGTACTTAGATGATGTTTCATCAGGAATTCAGATTAGTACCAATCTGTTACGCTCAGTTCAGTGTAATAACACAGTGTCTACTTCTCCTACTCCCACGGTGGATAGCCATAGTGGAGTGTGTACACCTGATGTCTCTGCCCTTTCCTTTGCTGATAGTGTTAAAACGCAGGTACTGATGGTGCTGGAAATACAAGCAGGATGAACACAAGACTCCAGTCGGGTATCTCCAAATCAAAGCAGTTCTGACTAAGGAGCACCAGAGTTCATCTATCTCTTTGTATTTTGCATTTGAATATCCAATCTACAAAATACAAATCGAGCCAGTTAAGTCTTAATTAAATCCGTGCAGTATGACTTAAATGTTATTATATTAAGTGAACATTGGTTGCAATCAGATGACCTGGATTATTTTCATATTGAGGGTTATTACTTAAACTCCGCTTTTTGCAGAAAAAACCGCAGTCATGGAGGAGTAGCCATTCTGGTAAAAAACAACTCCATCAAATGTAAATTTACTCCTATTGGATTTGTAAATAGTTTAGCAATAGAAGAACATTGTGAATTAGTGGCTGTTGGGTCAGAAAATACTGAACTTGTCATTATTGCAGTTTATTGCCGTCCCAAAGCTGACCTGGACATATTTTTGGATACATTTGAAAAAATTTTCATTCTTAATTTTTAAAAATAAAGTCATTATTGTGGGTGACTTTAATATAGGTTTTGGTACTAGTGAATCATACTTTCATATAGTTAATAACTTTTTTAACTCTTATGATTTTAATTATTTAATAACAGATAATACTAGGCTAAATAGATGTATAGACATATTTATTAATTTTAAGGCTAATACTGAGACTGATACATTAAAAACTGTAATCTCTGATCATTGTGCTCAGGTTATTGAGTTATCCAATCTAAAAATTGATTCTTCTGAAACTCAGAAGTGGAAAACTATTCGATTGGTTTCTGATGAAGGTTTGTCCCTTATGCAATCTCTTCTTGACTCTAGCGATTGCAGTTTTATTGGTAATAGTATCATGGACTTAAAATGTAAATGGGAGTCCTTCATGAGAATATTTGTTGATACAATGAATTGGGCATTACCTGAAAGAGTTGTCAGGGACAGAGGGGTAAAGTCTGTTAATAATGTATGGTATACACCAGAACTGAACCTTAAGTGAAAAAATTTGCTTTGTGTTATCGATGCCTACAGTTATGCACCCACCGCAGAATTATTCAATCTTCGTAAAAAACTTAGAACTGATTATAGGAGAGCTATTGTAGAGGCAAAAATAAATGCTAATAATGTAGCTGTTATATTATCCAATAATCCGCAAAAGACAATGTGGCACAAAATAAATACTAAAAGAAATGTAAACTCCTCTGGTGCTCATTGTGAGACATATCTCTGATGTGGAGTTTAGCAGTTACTTTACAAAAGTGGCTGATCAAATAACTCAGCTTCTTCCCAATATAGCTAAGGATCCACTGGATTTTCACACATAACCGAACTCTTTCTGTTGAATTTAAGTTTAATGATGTTTCCAATGAGAAAGCTAGTAAAATAATTGATAATATAAAAGCAGTAACTGCAAAGATTTTTTTGGTGTAACTACAAAAATTGTTAAGGCTGTTAAGCATAATATCATCAATCCACTTACTAGCCTTATAAATTTGAGTATAAAATTTGGTTTTTACCCAGATTGTTTGAAAACTAAAATTGTTATATAAAGGTGGTGATAATAAAATGCCTAGCAACTTTAGACCCATTTCCCTGCTTCCTATTTTCTCCAAAATAATGGAGAATGTTCCGAAGGACAAAATTCTGGATTTTTTTTATATATCTCAAGCTATTTAATAACAGCCAATTTGGTTTCAGGAAAAAACCAATACTACTGATGCAATTAGAACTTTGGTTGATCATATCATAGAATCTTTTACAGAGGGGCACTACTCATCTGCAACTTTTTTCGACTTAGGCTTTCGATTGTATGCCACATAGCCTGTTAATCTCTAAGTTAAGAATTTATAATTTCTGAGTTAACATGCGCTCTACTTGCCTCCTTTTTAAAAAGTAGGGAAAGGGGGGTTTGCAAAGGAAATGTAGGAGTCCCTCAGGGCACTGTCCTTGGCCCTATTCTTTTTATTATTTTTATCAATGACTTGCCATTATTCTTTCCTGATTTTAAATTTGCTTTTTGCAGATGATACCACTTGTAATGTTGCAAGCAAAGATCTAATGGAAGTAATAAGTTTAAATCAGGCTATGCAGAAGGAAGTGACAGATTGGTTTTCATCCAACAAATTGGTTGCAAATATTGACAAGACTTTTACTAGGAATTTTTCCCTCAGAGATCTAGGAAATTCTGACAATCCACCATTTACTAAATTTTTAGGTGTATACCTAGACCTCACATTGACATGGGAGCAACGGAAAAATACTCTCAATGGAACTCAATAAAACACTGTACTTAATAAGATGTCTGGATTCCTGTGTCTCCAAAACTGTTCTGAGAGCTGCATATTTTGCTACTTTTCATTGCAAACTATTGTATTCAATTTTAGTATGAGGTCACTCAGCCATTAGTACCAATGTTTTCCATCTCCAAAGAAAAGCTATTAGAATACTAGGAGGCCTAGGGTTCAGAGATGATTGCTGAAACTCTTTTACACAACTGGGCATCTTAACATTTCCTTGTCATTTTATATGTGAATGACTATTGTATATTCACAAGAATCTGGATCAATATTGTATTATGAACTCGATCCATTCTTATGATACTAGAAGTAAGGACAATGTGGAAAATAAATATCACTAAAGCTATGAATGGGCCTAACTACCGGGCAGTAAAATTTTTCAATACTGTCTCAGTGAGTATCAGGTCTCTTCCTCATACAAGTTTTAAATTACATGTTAAAAGGTTTTTAATTGAGAATTCTTTCTATTCATCTTAGGAATTTCTGAATCGCCACTGGAATGTATTATAAATTTTGAATACTGTTCTTGTTTTGTTTGTCTGTCATGTATGTTAGCAGTAACCTAAGGTTTTTTTGACAATGTAATACTCAAAGAGTGTCTACAATAAATTATACTATACTATCATTTATTATTAATCAAAACACAAATATTAAGGCTATAGATTAATTGATAGGTAAGCTTCCTGCCAAGTTACAGGATTTTTATATGGAATAAACAAGTATGGAAAGTTGTACTCCATGGCAGAGTACACAGTTTTCAAATGCATTCTTTGAGATCGACAAATTTTAGTAAAATTCCCAATACCAAATTTCATCAAAATTCATCCCGCGGTTCTCAAGGTGAAACGTACATTGTAAGCTACATTTAGTTCTTCATGTAAAGTGGTCGTAATTATTGTCTTATTTGAACCAAAATTGGAATTTGTTGACAAATTTTAGTAAAACTTCCCAATACCAAATTTCATCAAAATACGTCCAGCGGTTCCAGAGTTGAAACAGAAGTACATTGTAAGCTACATGAAGGTCATCATGTAAAGTGGTTGTTATTGTAATCCGATTTTAACCAAAATTGGAATCAGCTGACAAATTTTAGTGAAACTCCACAATACCAAATTTCATTAAAATATCTCCCGAGGTTCCCGAGTTGTAAAATTTTTAAATAATTTTTTTTGAATGAAGAAAAGAACATCGAATATTGTAAAATTACATAAATGCATTAATTTCCTTTTCTTTAAATTTATTGTAAACCTTACCTTTTGTGGGAAAAGTTATTTGACAAAAATATATTTAATCATTTTATTGAACTTTTGTTCTCTCAAATGAGTATTTCATGAGATGCTTGCGAAATACATTGTCAAATACATGTAGGTCATGTAAAGTTGTCATTATTATGGTCCGATTTTAACCAAAATTGAAATCGGTCAACAAATTCGAGCAAAACTCTAAAGTACCAAATTTCATTAAAGTACCTCCAGCAGTTCCCGAGTTTAAACATGCGGAAGGATGCATGGAAATGACCTCCCCTATATGCGTTCACTTCATGCAAAGAACACATAAAAAATGGAAATTTCAGATACTCGTTGTAAATTCCAGTTGAGAAATCTGAAAAGGAAGAAAGAGCCATGAGCACTTTGGAACTGAAGCATAAAAAAAATCCATGTTCACATAATGACGTCACCGCAACTTTCGTAACATATGTAACAGATGACTTAAGGACTAAAGGTGGATTGAGAAAACACAGCATGACAAAATATTAATTATTTATGTTCATTTAATGTAACAATGCCGGTATGTGTTGCATTGTTGATAGATAGTGTGAATTATTACATTACAACTCTACTAAATAATATATTTTTGTGTGGCATAATGTAAACAAACCTTAAATCATGGCGATGTTCTATATTTACATGCGATTCTTTTAGGTGAACTGAATCAGCAATGGGAATCAATGGTAATACATATGCAACAGAACTGCTTTTAAACTCAACTTGGAAGAATCTATGAACAACTGCCATTCTTTTGTTTTGTGTTTGTGTCTCAGTGATGCCATTAAAGCATTTACATCATTGCAATACTACAGGCAATCTTTCATAGAATAAAAGTCAACAAATTCCAATTCACGATTACAAAAATGGCTAATGGTGGTATGTTCTGCCAGGAAATGCCATCCCTGCAATCTGGAACGAAGTAATTCTGCTAGCTTCTTTAGATCTCAAACTAAATCATTAAGTTATGCCTGTGTAATCATGTGTGGCTTTGTTGCATCAGAAGGAATAAAATCTGAATCAGTACCTGGGCCTGGTTTGGCCTTTGCATCTTCATCATCTTGAGTGTCTTCCTCTACAGTATACGTTGCAGGTGGTACTGTAACAGGAAGATCTGGACCATGTGTGACAGATGTTATTGCTGATGGCACATTAGGATAAAGAATATGTTTTTGTTTTTGCAGAGAAGCCAGATATTTTATTCATGCAAAATTATCAGTCGTTTACGTGATTTTGTTGCTTCCTCCAGATCATAGGTATTGCAAAACCCATAGATGAACAAGCACCGTTCATCTACTGTTGGAGACAGTTTGCACAAGAAACACAACAAATATGGGGTATTCATTGTTTATATTGCATCCAAAGTACAATTAATAAGCTTTTTTAATAGGAGTAAAGCACCTTCTCTGATTTTTCACAGTAAATTCTCTGCAAACATAACAAAAATTGTCGGCCGCATTAACACATTTAGGAGACATGCTGTTTGGGACACTTCTTTACCACCTTCAACAGCTACTGAAAAACATAGAATGATGTGTTGCAAAAACAAAAAAAGGGAATAAAATGAGTTGGTTTGTTTTGTACAGAATCTTCTTTTGTTTTGAATATGTTCTTTCCGGGGTTTGTTCACTATAGTTGGAAGTGTCATATCTCAAAATATAGAAGTGATAGAAAATTTTTAAAAACAGACTCATAATCTGTGCTACGAACTACATAGGACCAAAAACCTTGTTCCTCAGTATAATTAGTTGCTGGCCTTTAGAAATTGCTTTCAGGCCAAATTCATCCCTGCTCGATCACTGAAACAGAGCGGTGTGAGACAAATGTACATACGTCTCATATACATAAACAATTGGCCACCCTTCCTCTCTAAATTTCTTAATTATCCTCAAGTACTGTATCCGTTTTAAACATATATCATTTCATTCACATAGAATATCTTTTTTGCTGGATGTTCTTCTCCATCTGTTAGGAAATAATATCAGTGTAACATTTCAAATTACAATATTATCTATAAAATATTAATCATAAATTTGTTTTTGGTCATTAACATATTAGTCTGAATATAGTCCCTCCCTGAATATAGTCTCCCACCCCTATTTCTGAAGCCTCAGTTTAGGAAAAAACGTTTGAACCCCATTACAGACCTCACTTTTAATATTCTAAAGAACGAGTTTTAAAATGTACTAGCAATTTAGTTACATCTATCAATTTACAATGAAATAGTGACATCGCATTTTGCATGTTATAGTTGCAGGCATAATTTAAATATGTAACAAGTGTTACTAGATTAAATTCAAAAACTTTGCATTTATGAATGTTATTTAAATTTCATTTGTATCCTTCAGATGCCATTGACAATGGCTACTTGAATCGCGCCTGCATAAAAAAGTAATTATCACCAGATTTGCAGTTAATATATTCTTTTCATAATTGATTTTACCCGTATTTTTGTTACTTCCGATATTTATGCCTCGAAATATCACATCAAGGAATACATTCTGTAGATAGTTGAAACACCTTCAACACCTGTTTGATTTACGTAAGTAATACTTTTATTATGCGATTACATTATATGCAATCAACAGCTGCATAAGCTGGACAGTTTGATCAGCCGACATGAGTAATGAAGGTAATTTCTTTCTTCATAATGACATATTCTCTAAAATAATGATAGGTGGCACCATTACATATCAATATTTGGTACATACTTTTAGGGAAGGATGAAGTTAGCCAATCAACACTTTCAAATTGAAAACTTCTGCAATTCTCACTATTATGAAAATATGAACGTTTACGGCAAGGATTCCATAGAGTGAACAAAAAGAATTGAGTTGCTGAGGCATATGTACCGAGAAATTCTCCATAAAACAATCAAATCAAGGGAGGGCATTAATTGTAACGTGTACTAACTGCCTGTGGTGATATTTTCGTTTGCTATTTTTTTGGGTGCAAATATAGTCTTACTTTTCTTACTAATATTTTGGTCAAAAAGGTAGAGACTATATTCAGACTAATACGGTATACTTACTTGAATCCAATTTTCCTCATAAGGATTCGAAGGGAACTGACTTGGCCTTTGAAGAGCCTTCCTTAATAAGAGATAGCAGAGCACCTAGCATTGGATGCCTCTTTTCCTTTGAGTGGAATTGATGAACAATTCTTCAAATGACTTGAATGTCAAAATTGTCAACTGTAGATTTAGAACTTTTTTGCGCTTTGTACTTTCTTGGGCTCTTGAATGAGGTTCTGGAACCATCTGCCATTTCTGCTCCTTCCTTAGCTATTCATATGAGGGTGCAACTTGAGACACCAGTTGCCGCCATAACTCATTAGTGGACACCTTTAATAGGAATAGTGATTCCTTCGGCTGCTTCCTTCTTTATAAACATTAGCACATTATGAATTATTTCCCATGCCTGGCTATGAATAACTTTTTTATTCCCTAGTTTAGAAGCTGTAGCAGCATCCATGTTAAACAATTCAATAATAACAAAAATAAAATTAATTAAAAAATGTAACAACAGCATTAAGAAAACAACACTATACAGTAACAAAAAATAGCAACAATGAAACAGCAATCAAAATTATGCTAACAATATGGTTATACAGCATGGTATAAGCAGCAAGATTGGTAACGAAAGCATGTGGAGTCGGAAACTTTCACCTAATCCCAAGCTCAGTTCATGTTTTGAAAATGAACTGTTCCAGACTGAAATTCATCTTCTGTGGAGGTGCCATAAGTTTTCAACAGAGCTATATATATTACAATCATGGAAAAATTTGACTGAGATTATAATAGAAATACACGTTTTAGAGGTCTATGAGTTAAAAAAAGTTGTTTGTGCCATGCTGTCTGTTTACAATTCTAGGGATTAAATGGTTATACAAAATCGATTGATATCTTGTATTTATGCATACTAACATCCAAAATAGACTCTCTGAAGGGATGTACAATATAGTGATAAAGTCTTTAATTAATTTTGATTTCCAAAACGTCGAATAATAATTAAGACATGGCTCAATGATTTTGATTAAAATTCGTTCAGTTATAGAGCTTGGTGTCATAAAGAATACTACATAAGCCATATTTCTCAAAAAATAACTAAATATCATCCAGTGACATTATAATATATTGTTTTATGCCCAGCTACCGTCCAGCTCTTCCCAGTCCTCTGATGTCATGCAACAATGCTTTTCCAATAAAATTACTTTAGTGCCTATATGGTTTATATGTCCTATATGAAATTCATTCCAGTCAGAATAGATTATAATGAGACCAGACACACACTTACTTATATGAGAAAGTTTGAGCAATGTATATAGGACAGATTTTTAACATGCAATTTGAAACAATTATTTACCAACAAAGTTTAGAGTTTTTGTTAGAAACATTTAGCAAGATGAAATAAAAAAGAAATATCTTAATGATCAATTAAACAACTCTAGTTCTTGGCTAAAATCATAGATCACAAAAATATAACAAAAACATCGTAAACATACCAGTAGTAGGTCGACATAGAGTAACATCCTTATGATTTGCTTGCAACATATTAGAAATAATATTTCTATGACTTAGCATTGCTCCTTTTGGAAGTCCTGTTGTCCCACTAGAGTAAGGCATAACCACTGTTTCTTCCATGTCAATATCCAGTGGTGCTTTGACATCATCCCAGCTTCCATTATTTACCATTTCCTGAAAACTCACAGCATTTTCTGGTATATGTGTTCCGGTGACAATTATTGTAAGAGGGACTTTTGTTTGCTTTAATTTTTTTACAGCTTCATTCACAATCTTATAATGGTATGAGTCAGTGATGATATGAGTTGTACCACTGTCTTTCATTTGTCGATGCATCTCCTCTGCAATGAGAATAATATGACTGTAATGCTTAACAATTAACCAAATTTTAATTTAGGTTACCATAAACAGTTTAAAAGTTTGTTTTAAATATTCAAGTAACACTGAGTAATTCATCATGTGTAATAAACAGAAAAAAGATAATGCAAAAGAATAGAAAATGATAAAATTCTACTCATAAAATTCAGAATCAAAAAGGCATCTTGCTGAATATTTTAAATACAACGAAAAATTAAAAAAATTAACAATGTGTTTCCTGGTGAATCAGCTTCTAGGCCAATTATCGAAAAATGAATTGTATACAATACATATAAATCTTATAAAATTTGCAGATTTCAAGTAACTGTCATAAAACTATTAATAAAATTCATGCATAAACTTGGTTAAGATTTATTACTAAAATGCAATTTACTATTATTACAAATATTCAAATTCTCAGCTCAATGGTTGTTTCATGTAACAATTTAATTAACAATAATTTCTTTCAATTTTCTCATATTTTAGGTACACCAAAATCTTGTCGTTTGTCAGTAGATTATGATTTTTTCAACTTTATAATGGCAGTACCTAATACAGTAGAACCTCAATTATCCATGTGAAGATAAACCAGGTGATGGATTAAATGGGCATTTGAATTTTTCCACCCATAGAAAGTACCCCACCCATCCCGTTTGCAATGGCAAAGAAGACATCGTGTTCACCATGAAAGAGCTATTTTACTACTAAGTTGTGAATGTATAATTTTTTATTTTTATTTTATTTATTTATATCAGCTCATAAACAGCCGTTAATGGCCTTTTACAATGAGCATAATAACTTTAACAAAGACAAACACATACAACCATGCCCTCGGCAGGATTCGAACCCGCGACCCTAGCGTTGGGAGCCAGACACGCTAACCACCCCTCTACCAAGGCCAATAATGAAATGTAATGCTGGTTTGCCTAGGGAGTACAGGAAGCTCAAGCAAACAACCACATGTCATTACAGAAGTTATGCTCTGGTATTCTTGTCAGAAGAGTTTAGCAGTGTCAACTTGTTTTCCGTTCACCTTCTGTGAAAGATATTATTGAGCAACTTCTACCATTCGTATTTCAAAATTCCAGAGAAACATAAACAAATTGTGCTGATGATTCAGAAGTAATTAGAAAGTGAAAAAGCTTGTTAATGATGGTGTAAATGTAGCTAAAATCACTGCAGAATATGCAATAAGTAGCCCAACTGTGCATGACATCATTAAAAACAGAGATCAATAAGAAAAATTTGTTATGTATAGTGAAAGTTTCTAGTGTGACTAAAAGGAAATACATGGTATAGGCAACCTTTCATCAACTATCATAGATACCATTAGATAAAGCAGTTTCATCAAAAGAGCTGAGGAGATACCACTGTCTGGACCATTTTGTGCACAACAGGTCAACATTTATTTAAAAATCTGTGTATTGAGGAAACCTTTGATGCCTAATATGGATGGTTTCATAGATTTAAATAAAGGCATGGAATTAGAGAGCTACAAATATCGAGGAAATAATTAAGTGGTGATAATATAGCTGTTGTAGAATTTCGTGCTAATTTGAAAAATTTATAGACAGAAATCTAGTTGAAGATCAGAATTACATTGCAGATAGTGGTTTGTAATGGCGAGCGATGTCCATGTCCATCCAAATGGGAAAACAGTGCCTCTGGTTATAAGATAAGTAAAGGTAGAATTACAATTGTATGCTGTGCTAATGATACTGGTTGTGAAAAACCTATCTTAAGTGTGATTTGAAAGTAAAAATCTCCAAGGACTTTCAAAGGCATTGAGGAAAAAAATGATTTCAGGTTCGATACTTTCACCATTGAAGTGCCTGGATGACAGGAGCAATATTTGAAAACTAGATCAAAAGTTATTTTGTCCCACATGTAAGAACTTACCTTGACTCTAAAACAATTCCTCAGAGAGCAGTGATTATATTAGACAATACACCTTTACATCATCCAACTGAAAAACTGTTTCCTGATGATAGCGAAATAACATTTAATTGATGGAATGATATGATCCGAAGATCCTATGCAGACAGGCATAAGCTGTGAAAGTTGGAACAATTTTTGAAACGAGAAAAAAGTCTGCTATGACCGGGAATTGAACCCAGGTCTTCCACTTGCCGGGCGGATATTCTACCTCTGAACTATCGTAGCAGAACATTTTCTCTCGTTTCTGAACACGGATGTTTTCCTTGGTGGGACGGGAACTAGCCAAGCTAGTATCAAACTGCCCCAACAGATGTCCTCTAAGAGAATCATCGAAAGAAACTCCTCCCTCTCAAATGGTGAGATTGCCAAACATGAAATTGATGGAATGATATGATCCGAAGATCCTATGCAGACGCATAAGCTGTGAAAGTTGGAACAATTTTTGAAACGAGAAAAAAGTCTGTTCCCGTCCCACCAAGGAAAACATCCGTGTTCAGAAACGAGAGAAAATGTTCTGCTATGATAGTTCAGAGGTAGAATATCCGCCCGGCAAGTGGAAGACCCGGGTTCAATTTCCGGTCATAGCAGACTTTTTTCTCGTTTCAAAAATTGTTCCGAAATAACATTTATCTAATTGTTTAAATTTAAATAATTTTTAACGGCCGCAATAACGATTTCATGGATAAATTGAAATGTTTATTCGTTTATATATACTGAACTCTAAATAACTTAAAAATTGCAGCTCTATAACTCACCACATTGTATCTAAACATTTACCTATTTGTTTAAATTTTAAGAATTTCTAACTGCCAAACAAATTAAAATATCAAAATTTGTATAATCCCTATTTTGTTTTTTTATAAATCCTACCTCGAAAAAAAATTTCAGCTCTGTAGCACATTTGGAAATACAAAAACCATGAAAATATGTTTAAACAATTGTGAATTTTTAGCGGCCGCATTGTTTCACTTTTTTAAGATTTTCGTTTTTTCTAGTCGGTTTTGCACAAAATCCTACCTAAGAAAAAATTTCGATTCTCCATCTCATCTGGAAGTCACGTAAAGATTTTGTCAGTGGTTACTTCAAGAGTGCGTGACGGATCCAGACTTTCTATTGAGAGTGCTATTCACCAATGAAGCAACCTTTACCAGGGATGGCATCTTCAACTCCCATAAAGCTCACGCATGGAGTGACTATAATCCCCACGAACTCGACATGCTCACCATCAGCACCAATTTCCTGTTAATGTATGGATAGGAGTTTTAGGCGATCCATATTCGGTCCACATTGCCTGTATGTCTTACTGGACAAAGCTACTGTGAGTTTCAACAGGATGCATTGCCAACTCTCCTAGAAAACATTCCACTTGCACTAAGAATCACAATGTAGTTTATTCATGATGACGCTCCAGCATATTACACGCGTATGGTACGAGGACTTCTTAATGAAATCTTCGGAGTTTGGTGGATTGGTCGAGGAGGCCCAATGCACTGGCCAACTAGATCTCCAGACTTAAATCCGAGCGATTTCTGCATTTGGGGAACCCTAAAGACCATGGTTTATGCTGAATACGTCAACACAAGAGAGAAGCTTTGGCAGAGGATTCAAAATGCTTGTCAAACCGTTGCAGCACAATCTGTCCTCTTTGAGCATATCAGGAAGTCCTTAAGACGAAGGACTAAAGCATGCATACGTTCAGAAGGAGGTCTTTTTGAACATTTATTATGATTTTTAAGTACTTCATAGGATTTTTGAGAACATTATTAAAGTTACGCACTACAATGCTGCTCCTTTTATTCCATCTATGACCCCAACTTCCACACAGCGGCATGTACCAAATGGAGCTGTATCTCGTAAACGGTGCGTTTATCGATATATTCATATGAACTTTTCTCTTTTTTTTGAACCGCTTAACAAGCTCCCGAAGTTTTTGGAGGTATTTCCATATCACCCAGTGTATATATATATATATATATATATATATAAAACGATACGGAAAAAGAAATAATATGATAAAATAAATGCAACGAGAGGTTGAGAGGGATAGGAAGGAGCCAGTGAACACTTACCATATGGTGGTGGACGTCCACAGCGATAGAGGAAGGTTTGTAATTTGGAGCTTTCGGGCAACACACGCCCTTCTTCAGCGAGAGAAAAACGAAGACTAAAATAAGCGTAACACTGGAGGTAGGGGTTCGGGAAAAGAGGGGTAAGGGGAAGGGGAAAGAGGGGTAAGGGGAAGGGGAAAGAGGGGTAAGAGGAAAGGAAAAAAGGGGTGATTGGAGTGGGAGTGTTAGCGAAGGTTTAAACCTGGTAAGGAGAGGGAGCGGAGGATGTCAATATGGGCTAGTTCCCATTGACGGAGTTGTGGCGCGGGGAAACTACTTGGAATATATATATATATATGGCAACAAGATGTTGGGATGAGGAAGCCCAGTAAACACTCACCAAAAAAATGTCTCTCTCACTAGCTGAAGAAGGAATGATTCTACGTTATGTTTCTGTGTTGTTTTTAGTGTTATTTTATGCGTGTCGCTTCGACATCCCCAGGGTCTCGCCAACTTGAAGTCGACCGTTTGGTGAGTGTTTACTGGGCTTCCTCATCCCAACATCTTGTTGCCATTCATATATCCCTTTTACCTTTCCTTCTTCGTAAGCTGTTATATATATATATATATATATATATATATATATATATATATATATATATATATATATATATATATATATATATATATATATATATATATATATATATATATGGATGTCAACAAGGTGTTGGGATGAGGAAACCCAGTGAGCACTCACCAATCAGACGACTTCAGGTTGGCGAGGCTCCGGGGATGTCGAAGCGAAACACGTAAAATAAGTTCTCTCTCTGTAGCTGAAGAAGGAGTAGTTCCGAAAGCTTTACGTTTGTGATGTTTCTGTGTTTTTGTGTTATTTTACGTGTGTCGCTTCGACATCCCCGGAGCCTCGCCAACCTGAAGTCGTCTGATTGGTGAGTGCTCACTGGGTTTCCTCATCCCAACACCTTGTTGACATCCATATATTCATTTTACCTTTCCTTTTCCGTAAGTTGTTATATATATATATATATATATATATATATATATATATATATATAATATAACGATACGGAAAAAGAAATAATATGATAAAATAAATGCAACGAGAGGTTGAGAGGGATAGGAAGGAGCCAGTGAACACTTACCATACGGTGGTGGACGTCCACAGCGATAGAGGAAGGCTTGTAATTTGGAGCTTTCGGGCAACACACGCCCTTCTTCAGCGAGAGAAAAACGAAGACTATATATATATATATATATATATATATATATATATATATATATATATATATATATATATATATATATGAAGATACTAATGTTTATGGGAAAAAACACAAATTTCGTAATTTCTGGAGTCAAAATTAGGTAGAATTTATAAAAAAAACGAAATGTGGATTATACAAATTTTGATATTTTAATTTGTTTGGCAGTTAAAAATTCTTAAAATTTAAACAAATAAGTGAATGTTTAGATACTACCTGGCGAGATAGGGAGCTGATATTTTTAAGTAATTTAGATACTGGTCTATATAAACGAACAAACATTCAATGTCTGCATAATATTGTTATTGTGACCGTTAAAAATTATTTAAATTTAAATAATTAGATATGTTATTTCACTTCCAAATGTGCAACAAATTTAAAATTTTGCAGAAATTTGTGGCATTATTAACCGAATGTGGAGAAAGTATATTATTCTTAAAATTGTAAATATTAGTGATTGTTTTACTCCATTATTGTTCCATAAGGAGAAAACGAAAATCGGTGCAGAGAAATATTTTGAATTAAAGAAATATTTCCAATGATGAAATATCTCTCTGAAAAATGAATGTTTTTTGAAGGTGAGATGAAATGCTTGCAGTATGCAAGCACCTTCTACTTGTCATTATATATAGACATTCCTTACAGAGTAGGGTTATCTATTATATTACTAGGGGGTCTGCCCCTAAGCGCCACACACATCAACCCTGTGCCTCGCTCCACGAGGTGAATTCGTCTGCTGCCCATGTGCAACCCTGAGCCTCCTCATTTAGGCATATATTTAGGGTAGATAATTATATTTAGACCTATTTTTGGGCTTCTCTCCCCCTTCCTCCCATTCCCCTCCCTCTCTCCCTATCTTTCCCTTCCTCCCATTCCCCTTCCTCTCTTCCTCCCTACTACCTTATATCCCTACCTCACACCAAACCTTCCACTTTTCCAAACTTCCGCTTCCCATCATTCTCTCCCTCCCACTTTCTCTCTATCCTTCCTTCTCTCATTCAGTTTCTTTTCCTCACACTCCCGTCCTCTTCCTTTTTTCCAATAGGGTTCTATAATATTTTATGAGTATGGCAACAATGCTGGTTGTTCTTGGCAACAAAATATTTTATTCATAAAGAACTTAAAATTGTCTTCAAAACAATTTTCTGAGTTAATTAGAATCATATTTGAAAATCTACAGTACGAAAATAAATTTTCATTCTTTTGCACGTACTATGGTTCATGTTTCTAATTTCTAGGACAATTATAAGTAATTTTAGAATGCAACCGAAAGATTTCTTACACTCATTTACATCTTATGCTTTCAAAGCGGACATTATGGCAACAATCCTCCAATGTTAATCTTATGGGATTTTATGGATTAAAAAAATTTAAATTCCATATTTATACAAATTATTGGTATATAAAGTTAATTTTTGAAGAATATAAAAACATATATTTCACATTAAGACTAAAAAGAAAAAGAAATAAATATAAAATTTTTGTTAATTTTTATAAAGCACAAAAAGTGAAAAAATAATAACTTAGTTGTTTTTATTAGTAACTTATATAAAACACACTGAAATGAAAAATATAAATTAAATAAAAATATCTTTAGTTAACTTTTATAAAACAGTAAAATGAAAAAATAATAATTTAAATTATTGAATTAATAGAGATATTGAATACATAAAAGTTGTTGGATTCTTTAAGACATCTAAACTAATTACACTGGTCAACAAAGATTTTGTTAAATGTAAAATTTCAACTGTTTCTTATGTATTTTTAGGTGCTGATTTCAAAAATGAAGTCAGAATTATTCTATCACTAACCATTTTTGTGTAACAGACATTATATATATATATATATATATATATATATATATATATATATATATATATATATATATATATATAGAAATTAATGTATAAATAAATATTACTTATTGTGTTCATAGAAAGAAACATAGCTAGTTTGTAAATGTTGGTTTGTTTATGTGTTGACTGCTAACATGAGGTCATTATTTGCACATCACCATAGTCCAAAAGCTATGAGTCATCACCTTGGATCTCTTTGCTCTCAGTTGAGTGTCAGCTTTCATTTGTGAAACATGCCTAGTGTCTGTGAGTTCTATCTTAGTGATGAATATTTTTAGTGTGTAGTGTGTGTTTTAAGGGAAACATGCCTCGAAATTGTAAAAGTCACCCAAACAATTTTTGCTATATTTGTGGTGAGTTAACTTTTAAGGCACAGAGGTGAAATATTATCCCTCTATGTAAATCATATGAGCTTTATTTTGGATGCAAAGTAGGTGATCAGGACAAATCTTGGGCCCCTCACATCTGTTGTGCTTCATGTGTAACACTACTGGCTGGCTGGCTTAAAGGATCCCATCACATGCCATTTGCAGTTCCCGTGGTTTGGAGAGAACCTAAGGACCATTCATCAGATTGATATTTTTGCTTGACTAACATATCTGGAATTACATCTAAGTCTAAACATACTGTAAAATATCCAAATCTTCCATCAGCTATCAGACCTGTGTCCCACGATCCAGAGCTTCCTGTACCTAAGCCACCAGAAACATGGACCTTAGATGAAGAAGATGATGGTGATGTCGAGACCCGGAGTGACTCACGAGATGAAATACAGAATGACCCAGCATTTATGGAAAGCCTGACTTCTTCTAACCCTCACTTGATAACTCAGTCTGAACTCAATGATTTGGTTCGTGATCTTAATTTATCTAAAAGTCAAGCAGAACTTTTAGCTTCAAGATTAAAAGTATGTAATCTTCTTGATCAGGGAGGTAAAATATATTTTTTCCGTAAACGTCAACAGCAATTTGAACATCTATTTTCTAAAGAGGGAGATCTAGTTTATTGCAATGATGTTGGTTCTCTACTGGAGGCCTTGGGGCAGCAGCACAATCCTGAGGAGTGGCATGTTCATAGATTCCTCAAAGGTAAGTTTAAAAGCAGTCCTGCTTCACAATGGAAACAAGTACCCATCTGTTCCACTAGTCCATGCTACTCACATGAAGGAATCATATGAAAACATGAAACTTCTGCTAACCAGTATCCAGTATGAAAAGTATTCTTGGCATGTCTGTGGAGATCTAAAAGTGATTACTCTGTTACTTGGGTTACAGCTTGGATACACCAAATTCTGTTGCTTCTTGTGTGAATGGGATAGCAGAGATAGACAAAACCACTACATCAAAAAGCAATGGCAAAAAAGAGAAACATTCACTCCAGGAAAGAAAAATGTAGTTAGTCAGCCACTGGTTAATACTGAAAAAATCTATTTACCACCATTGCACATTAAACTAGGCTTGATGAAAAATTTTGTAAAAGCGATAGATTGTAATGGACATGGATTTCTCTTCTTGAAAAATAAATTTCCGAGAATTAGTGAGGCAAAAATCAAAGAAGGAATATTTGTGGGTCCTCAAATAAGGGAACTGATGAAGGATGCTTTGTTTAAAAGCCAACTGAATGAAATAGAAGCAGCTGCATGGACATCCTTCGAAAAAGTAGTCGCCAACTTTCTGGGAAGCTACAAGGCAGAAAACTACAGGCAACTTGTGAGTGAGCTTCTTGTGGCCTACAGAGCAATGGGGTGTAATATGTCTCTAAAAATATACTTTTTGGACTCGGGGCTGTGAGCGACGAACATGGAGAAGGCTTTCATCAGGACATCTCTGCTATGGAAAACCACTACCAGGGAAAATGGAGCCCAAAAATATTGGCTGACTACTGCTGGATGTTCCTCAAGCAAAGTTCAGCAGACAATCCACATCAACCACATTTTAGGTTAGTAAATAAACTAAATTTTTTACAAACAATAAAAATACCTTTAATTTAAATAACATACATTTTTTGTGATTGCTTAAAAACCCTGGGTGATAGAAAAATTTGGTAAACAGATTTGAAATCAGCGCAAAAAATTCTATAAGAATCACTATCTTCTTACCATGTAACAAAAAAGTTTTCTTTTGTTATCCAGTGTTAATAGAATTGCAACATATCTTTTACATATTCAATAATTTATTTTTTTCATTTAACCGTTTTAAAATGTTAACAAAAAATTATTTAATTTATATTTTTTATTTCTGTTTGTTTTATATAAGTTATTAATAAAAATTATTAAATTTTTATTATTAAAAATTTTGTTTATATTTATTTTTTAATTTTGTTGTTGAAAGCAAAATTTTTGGATATATTCAGCCTGTATTTGAAATTTGGTGGCATGAAAATAAAACTTCGTTCTTTTCTTGAATTTAATTCATTTTACAGTGCAAATAAAAATATGCTCCACTCATTCTCATGTTATTCAATTGGAGGAAATTAAATGAGAGAAAAATTTCTTGTATTATTGGGGTGGTTATTAACATTAAAAAAACCCCTCAAACACAAATAAACAGTGAAAGTTTAATCAAAATCAAGCCATTAGTTCCATATAAATTCGCCAATTACCTTTGCTGATTGGATACTAAGCCCACAATTATTTTATAGTATGTGAATCAAAACTATGTGAAGCTGAAGTTCATGGTACTGAAATACCTTTACACTACTAATATAGAAGATTCCAAGGGGATTGATAAAATTAATTAAATAAATTAAATTGGAAAACTGAATTTTAGCATTAGAAACAGAATTTATCTTAACACAAGTGTTATTCATTTTATTATCACTTTCAAATGTACTTGGGGTGGGCAAAAATTAAAAAAATGATAGGGATCGGAAACATATGGCACAGGAGAGTCCTTCATGCTGCCTACGAAGCTATGTCGAAAATGTGGTATATCAAATTTCATAGGCAATGGGTTATTTTTTATTAAAAATTATGGCCCCAAAATCTTTGCTGATGTAGTCTTGATGCTAGTCAAATATTAAGACTTGATTTTCACCAATATGAGACCACTGAATCTCTGGATAACTTATTATGTAAATGCTCATCTAGCCCAGCAAAGCTCTTGTGACTTTCAACGCTGCCCTCCAAAGCATTCATAACTACAAATTTGGCCTGCCATGATGAAATGATTGCCAACCTCTGCTTTAAAAAATGCTCTAAGGGGTATGCAAGAATTAAAAAATACTTGAATCAACAATAATATAATAAGAATGCAAGTATCAAATATAACAATCAAAGAAAATTACATTATATGATGCTTAGGACAAAATTTCAACAAATGTAAGAAAACAAGCAAATTATGAGAAACTAGTAGACCTTGCTGGGTTTAAAACTATTAGCACTTAATCATTATAAGTGCTGGCAAAATATTAGTTATTAGCATTCTGAAATTCAGTACCTCGATTAGAATATTCTTATATTACTTATCTCACAATTTCGATAAGAAGAAAATAAAATATTTTGAACAGTAATTTGAAACAGAGCGACAGGACTACCCAAAGAAGTACTCTCAATTTATAAACATGGCATAAAATTATTTTCCACCATTTTAATTTTCAAAGCAAATCATGAATGGATTTTGCTATCCACTAACCCCAGAGTAATCTGCACTGTATTGAGAAGTTTGTCAGATGCAATTACAAAAGCTATTTAACAACTAACTTTATATGAAGTGGTTTTATCTTATACTCTGGATTACCTGCTGTGTAGTTTGGATTGACTGTTGTAACAATCATTCCTGCATGAGAGGCACCAAGGAAGGCTGGTGCATATTCAGGGCAATTTGGAAGTACCAATGCCACCACATATTTAATATCAGGTCGTCCTTTTACAGTTTTGCTAAGTGCACCGGCAAATCTAAATGTTGCATCTTTAGCCTGAGCATAGGTATACTTTTTACCAGTATGGGCACATTCCTTTAGAGAAAGAAATACAATAATATTTCATTCATATAGACAACCAGCTTTTCCAATCATAGCTAATCTTATTACAATTTTCAGTTTCAAAAAGTCACTCAAACTATCATAAAGTTCTTGTAGAAAAGTAATTTCAAATAGGAGTAATTATACCTGTCCTATGGGGATACATTTACGTCCTATTTTCATCACCATAAAAATTACTTACATGTAATGCTTAGATATATTTTCTTAAAAAGTTTGACAAATGAATAACAGTGACAAAAAATAACGTTGCCATAGACATTAAACTTCTTCGATGTTTAGTTTCTCAAAGTAAATGACCTCTTTTTGCAATAAGGTTAGTTTGAAGTAAGATTTCATTTCTGGAAATTGTATCATCAGTAATTCATTGCAAAAATGTAATTTCAAACATTTTCACCATCTAAATATCATTCTAAATTTATTTTCTACTCTACATTACTTTCATGCTACTGATATTGTCACCAAAATGACTCCGAAGAAGAAGTCTTGATTCAATTTGACCGATAAACGAATGAAGAAAACAACACGACTCTTTCTTATTATATACGGGAGTCTCAATTTTTGCTGAAGTGTAAGTTATTTTTAAATTAAATACCACAAAATGTATACTACATCCAGCACATTCTGTATTATACAAAATGATGCGTTTCAAAAATTTGCCATTAGTGGATGGAATTTTTAATGTACAAAAAAAAACTGACAAGACTGCAATGCAGGTATTACATACCTAAAGGAATTTAAATTGTGATAAACAACGGTTTATATTATAGAAACTAAGGAAATTGTAATCATTATTTGTTTTATAAATTTAGCTTTTTGCAATTACGTTGGTAAGTGCTGGTGGAAAAGTTGATAACAATGATTCATTCAATGTTTTCATTGTCCAAAGATCCCGAGTTATGACAAAATTTTATATTCATTGGAAAAGGAATGAAAATGAAAGATAACTATAGTTCAGTTGCGATTTCATGCACATATTCTACGTCTAAGTTTTAAATTACTTACGTATCATAGTACTATACGAGGCTATTTAATATAACTTTCTTCCCTTTTTTCTTTATTATTAATTAGAAATAAAAAAACTCACCAACGCAATCTTATCTTCCCAGTTTTTAATATCCTTCCAAATAAACTCAGCCAACGAATATTTTGACAATGTTATATCCGAATAACGTGATTTTATTATGTGTTCTACAATTCCTGGATATGTGTGACGACATCTTTTGCTAGTAAACCATAATATTGGAAGTTGCTGGGAATGTATATTAATTACACTCAGGTTCCTTTTTTTTACAATAAAGCTGTAACAACATCTACGTAGAAATAAAGAAGCGGCACGGATATTCAATGCCATGACAAAAGTTTCAACTAATGTTTCTCTCCTGGCATCATTTCTTATCAGCTGAGAGCAGTGCTGCCAACGTAGGAATATGTGATAGTCTCTATAATTTTAAATAAGAATTAATAAGAATTATAGTGTGTTGTAATATACCTAAACTATAAACGTAATTCTAACATTATTATTTTGTGGCAGTATCTACGCTTAAAATCCGTCATACTACCATCTTTGCAAAATAAAACTTCTAGATTAGATGTCCCTCAGATAACTTGGCGCGGTCGGTTCGATGGGTGCCAATCATTGCAACATCCTTCTACCGTAATACTTCTAAAATGCCCATAGCTGCCTTACCTTGGATTGTATATTTAACTAAAAAATCGTTATGATGAAACTTCGAATACAACAAAACGATTGGATTTATAAAAAATATTGCAGTCGTCATATGTAAATATTGCGCGGAATAATAATTATCATATTGTCTAAAAAGCGGCCCTTACACGGTCAGTAATACTGTCAGTATTTATTGTCAATTATCTGTGAAAGCTACAGTATTGCGCTCACACGATCAGTATTCGATGTCAGTATTTTCATCAGTATTCAGTGAAGTGAAATTCGGCGAGAAGTGAACATTCAAATGGATAATACGGGAAAGGCGTGTGTCGCGGTTGTTCTAGCATTAGGACTAAAAAAGAAGAGAAATCGGAAGATGTGGATGAAGGATTCGATCGCAATGAGAGGGAGATATACTCATCAGAATCTTTTAAAGGAAATACAAATATCCGATTCTCGTGATTTTCAAAACTACTTTATTATCGATTGTTGGCGTTAGTGAGTCCGAAAATAAACAACCAGGATACCAACACGAGGAAAGCTATTCCTGCAGAATAAAGACTGGCCGTTACTCTCCGGTTCTTAGCTATGGGAAGAAGTTTGGTTTTACCTGGTTGTGAAGAAATTTTAATTATTCAAGCAACCAAGAATTAGGCTCATAAATATCGTCTGTGCCAACTACAGACCGCCTAGAGTCTAGATCCTAGACTCTTCGGTTTTCATCAGCTCCTTTCTAAAGTTCTACCGGAGGATATTTATTTTCGTTTTGACATCTTCAATTACTGCTTCGAATTTGAATTTTTTAAAAAATGGATAGCAATTTTCCATACGCCACGGCCTTCTTCGGTTAGTTTTTATAATATTTCCTACTCTGGTCCCAAAACTCCGGTAAATCCGCATATAAACACATGAAGTCGCGCAATACTTCACGATCACTGGGAGATTATGTTGTCTCGGCCATAGCTGACGCAATACTGCCAATACGCACCTCACACGATCAGTATACTGTCATTCTCTTCTTCAGTATTTAAAATAATTTGAGATTTTTCTTTAGTTTATCGGTATACTGTCAAACTAGCAGTGTCGCTCTCACACGATCAGTATTACTGACAGTACTTCAAAAATGTAAAAAATATTGACAGTGTTACTGACCGTGTGAGGACCGCTTTTAATGAAAGTGTAATTAATATAATCTAGCGTTTTCAAAGAAAATTCATACCCGATGGCGCAAGTTTTTGCATCTTTAATAATCATATTTTTAATTTAAACTATCTACGGTTATCTTGATCAATAATGTTGAGATTTCTGTTATTTGCAACTGAATGTTATTTTCAGGCGGTATAAAATATCCTTTTTGCGGGGTTAAAAGGTTCTGCTCACCAATGTTAATCGTTATTATTCGAGTAAGAGATCGTAAAATTTAATTTGAGAAAGGTTTTAATTAGTACCTACTTAAGAAAATATTTGACATGTTTGCTCTGGACTTAACCAAAGTAAAGGTGACCTGTATTTGTTGTTTTTTGGGATTTATCATAGTCTTTAAATAACTCCTCTTCTACTTTTTTTGCATACCAAATTGGTGGTAACGTAAATAGACACAATTGATCTTGATGGTATTTTTCCATATATTATATTTTAAAAGTTATTATAGAATACAGTAAAACCCTGTTTGTCCGACCTGAACGGGACCAAAGGATGGTCAGATAATACGAAATACTAATGAAAAAACAAGTACAAATACCTATAAACTCATTTATTACTAATTCCAATGAAAACACAATACGGCCATCAAATACAAAACAACATCACCAACAAAAATAGTATTTATAATAATTTTGTGAATAAAACTTAATTTTTCAAAGTAGTGAGTGATTGGAATTTGTTTTTGAGCTTTCTTTTTTGCGGCAAGGTCACGCCAGCATCTGAAGAGCAGTGCATTTGTAGCGGTCGCTTCCCTTTGTCGCTCAACATAAAAAAGTGCAGCCTCCTAAGTCTTCACTCCCTCACTAAGCTCATTCTATCCGCTTTCTCTATTCCGATGTTGTCGTCATCATCGCCATGATTCACAAGCTCTATTGTAGCATTATCAGTCAGCTCTTGTTGTTCATCTTTATCCATCTAATCCTGTATGTCGCCATTACTCACATTTTCACAGCCTTCTATCAGTTTCAGTAAAGACACTGACTATTTTGGTTATTGTATTTTCCGTATCCTCAGATATATAAATACTACTTTGCATGGAAAGATGGTTCATCCTACTTAGTTTCAAATTACAATTCAGTTTCAGATTTGTTATTTAAGTGGTAAATTGTTCAGCAAGTTTATTTACTAAGTCATTGACTTTAAAGCAATTGCTATATTTAATTATTAAATTATCTGAATTTGTGGATTAGCATTTACCTGTTATTTTGTTAATTTCTTGCAAAAATAAAAATAAATGGAATATTTTGTGTGTTAGGATTAAGACATCACCATATGTTTACCTGGTTGGTTGACATTAATGGTATTGTGTAATAAATCAATTAATTTTCCATTAAAACCATTAAATCAATGCCCTTGAGTTATGGTAAATCAATTCCCAATGAAAGGCATTGGAGTCGTTGCTATGGTAGTTAATATTTCACATTGTTGAAAACCGAAAGACCTTTTATAATTTTATGATTAAAATCGAATTTTTATGCAAATTCAGCATGGATTTAAATTTTGCTTCAAGTAAAATAAACATCATTTATTCATCCACAGTATGGTGCATGTCACTGTTTTGTATCTTAATTGCACATAATTTAAAAAAGCAATTTTATAAGCCCTGCACCGTTTTCAATGCTTTTGTTATGGGGGTTTAAAAGTGGACGATGGGGTCAAAAACACGCCTAAAATACAACTTTTTCTGGAATTTAAGATATTTTTCTGTGGTTGTACCCAATCACTTACCTTCATGCAAAATTTAAGCTCTGTAGCACTTCTAGAAGTACCTAGGGTTTTATATGATTTATCATATATATATATCATCATCATAGGTAGTCTGTCCATAGACAGGTCCGTGATTATTCTTGGTTAAACCTGGTTCTCCATATACTCCTATTTTCCGCTGTCCTCTTTATATCTTGATAACTCTCTTTCCCTTTTTAAATCGTCTATCAGCTGAAACCTTTTCCTACCTCTTTCCCTTTTCCCATCTAGTTTTCCTTCTAACACGTCTTTAATCATACTCTCTCTCCTCAGGTAATGTCCAACCCAGTTAGCCTTCCTCTTTCTGATAGTCTGTATAATCATTCGCTTCTCTCCTATTCTTCGTAGCACTTCATCGTTTTTCATCCTATCTGTCCATTTTATCTTCAGCATTCTCCTCCAAGTCCACATTTCAAAACTTTCCAAGTATTTGATGTCATTTTTCCTTAGCGTCCATGTTTCTGCCCCATACAATGCTATACTCCATACGTAGCATTTTATCAACTTCTTGCGGATATCTTCCCTTATATTCCCTGTAAGTAGTTGTTTCTTTCTCCTGAAAGCCGCTTTTGCTTTTGCTATTCTAGTTCTGATCTCATCCGTACATTTTGCTTCTCGTGTTATGATGCTTCCAAGGTATTTATATTCTGAAACTTGTTCTAAAGACTTTCCTCCAATACTTATGTTCAGATTCTCTTTTTTACCTGATATTCGAATGACCTTGGATTTTTCTGTATTTATTTCCATACTGTATATTCTTCCTGTTATCACTAGTCTATTTATCATTTTTTGTAGCTCCTCTTCCTTTCTTGCTAGAAGTACTTAAACATCTGCATATTTTACTGTTCTTATAATCCTTCCTCCAATTTTGAAATCCCCTGTGCCTTCTAAAGCTTCTTGCATTAGACTTTCTCCATATATATTGAATAGGGTTGGCGATAGGCAGCAGCCTTGTCTTACTCCTCAACCGATATTTATTCCGCAGGTGTCCTCATTCTCAAACCTGACCTTTACAACTTGATTCTCATATAGATTCCTAATCAGTCTCCTGTCTTTCCAGTCTACACCTATATCCTTTAATATCTTCATCAACTTTACCCAATCTACTCTATCAAAGGCCTTCTGCCAGTCTACGAAACATGCGCAGATATCTTGACTGTATTCTATTGCCCTTTCTGATATTATTCTAACTACTCCTGTAGCATCTCTAGTTCCTCGTCCTTTTCTGAAACCGAATTGATCTTCCCCTATTATTTCTTCTGCCTTTTTCTCCAGCCTTTTATTAAGAATCCTCGTGATGATCTTCGATGCGTGTGACAGAAGGCTTATAGTTCTGTAATCTTTACACTGCATTGCCTTTGGCTTCTTCTTTAGAGGGATCATTGTTACTTCTAGGAAATCCTGAGGCCACTCTCCCGTATCGTAAATCTTATTAATTAATTTCGTGATCGCTTTTAGTCCTTCTGATCCTATGACTTTAAGTATCTCAGCCGGTATTCCATCGCTGCCTGTGGCTTTCCCCTTCTTTAGTTCCACTATCGCCTTTTCTAGTGAGTACAAAGCTCAAACAAATAAGAAAAACGAGAAGAGAAAGACAGACCTGGGACCTAGAAAAACTGAAAGAAAGGCAGGATGTAGTCAGCATGAAGTTGGAAGATAACCTAAGAAAGTTGGAAAACAAACCGAAGACCGTTGATATAGAATGGGATGAAATTAAAACCAGTATCAAGGATACCTTGGATAAAGAGATTGGAAAACAAAAGAAGAAAATCAGAAAACCATGGATCACGAAGGAAATGCTGGAGAAAATGGATGAGAGACGAAAATGGAAAAACGTTAACAGTGAAGAAGGTAGAGCTAACTATAGGCGTATAAACAATGAGTTGAGAAGGGTAACAGATAAAGCTAGAGAAAATTGGATAAAAGGAAAATGTGATGAAATAGAACAAATGGAGAAGTTAGGACGGTACGATATGATGTACGCTAGGGCACTGGAATTAGAAGATAAGAAGTCTAATGGAATTTGTGGTAAAGGAATTATGAATACGGATGGGAAGATAGTCTCAGAAACAAAGGATGTAGCACAGGTATGGGAAGAATACATTAAGGAATTATACAGCAAACAGGCAGGAGCGGCAAAAATAGAACTGGAAAATGAGGAAAACATTGAAGAAGACAACTTAGGACCAAGTATTATGGAGAGCGAAGTAGAAAAGGCGATATATATATATATATATATATGGCAACAAGTTGTTGGGATAAGGAAGTCCAGTGGGCACTTACTAATAGGATCACTATCACTAGTGGGGATGCCGAAGTGACAGTAAAATGAACACAAAAACAAAAAACATGGAAGCTTTCGGGGGTGATCCCTTCATCAGCACAGGAGAGAGACAACTCATATATATATATATATATATATATATATATATATATATATTAACTTAAGGAAACGAAAAGGTAGTAATGAGAGTGGCAACAAGGTGTTGAGGGAAGCCCAGCGGACACTTGCCAAGTTGGGGACCAAGTTGGCAGGCTGCTGGGGGCATCGAAGAGACACGTAAAACATATATATCCTATTTACTATATCATATATATGTATGAAGCTGCTATTTATAATGATATACTATATCCTATATTTGTAAGAAGCAGCTATTTATAATATTTTAATTATTAATAATTAAATTTATGTTAATTAAATTAGGTACATTGAAATAACCTTTTCTGAGAAAGAATTAATAAATATTCAGATTACATATTCATATATTTTGTCCTTTTTCTAAAAATTATATAACATTTAAATTTTACTTATGTATATATTTATGATAAATATATTAACACTAGAAGGCAGGATCCATCTGCATATCTAGAAGGGCCACGAGTGGTCATTTTGACCGCTAACACAAAATTGCTGTTAAGCTTGTTTCTGAGAGGCATATATTGACTGGAAGGAGTTCTTATATGTTCATGGGTGCATATTGGTTTTTTAGGGATACACAAACAATGGTAATATTGTTAATCTTTTTTATTTTGACCATAAAACCATCGTTAACATATTTTTTTAATTATACATTACAAATAAAAGGTAAGTGATTTTCAAACCAGATTAAATTCTTGCAGCTGACAGTTTACATGGGAACAAAACATTGTTACATGTCATAAGAAGAAAAATATTTATGTAAAATCTGTGAAAATGGAAAGCATAGTCCTAAACTTCAATCATTTGGAAAGCAGTTTATACAAGTGATTTTTTGGCAATCTTGCCTGAACATTTGACATAAACAGCATTGTGGCAAACAGAACAAATGTCAATGGGTTTGTTCCTCCTTCACATAGAGAGCACCTGACATTGGTGTCCCTTGCAATCACCTTTGAGCTGAGGCTCATTTTCAGAGGGTACACAGCATCAGGGCTTGGTCTTCATGTACGATACTTTGCCCTTAGCTCTTCTACTGGCTGGAGTGTGAACATGTTTTAAGGGATCCTTTTCCCAGTGACTTCATTGTAGATGGCCTAGGCATTGATTGCTGCCATGTCAAGCACATTGTAAAAAATGTGTACAGGCTACCTGCGAGATGCAGCCCTAACAGAGTATTTGATAGACATTTGGTCTACTATGTCCACACCAAACTTAGTAGCATTGTAGAATTCCACAGTTTCGATAAGCCTTCTCACCTCCAAATATTTTTCACTTGAGTACAGAGTGCTTAGTACTAAAACATTCTTAATCTTCTTTTCTTGGTACACTGTGAGTGTAGTATCATTTGCACTCTTCAGTAGTCTTGTAGAGCTGTGCCTGTGATATCCATATGGACTCTGGGATTTCCTTCCTCACATGATTCATTGCTCCAAGAATGCTTGTTTGTTGCGCTTTCAGCCATCTTCATCGATGTGAAGAAGTGGCGATGTTGCGCCCTTTCATGAGGTAAAGGCCCATGAGCTGCATGATAAAATTTTCAGGCAATGATTCACTGGCGGGACACATCTCATCTTTTCCATGGTAATGGAATCCATTGCAGATGTACTTTGATGCAACATCAGCCAAAAGCCAGAATTTTATTCCAAATTTATCTGGCTTGTTGGTCATGTACTGCATGAACCTGCACCGATCTTTGCTGGGGAAGAGCTGTTCATAATCAGTGATGTTCTGTCCAGGTTTGTAGCACAAAATACAATTCCTGATGAATTTGTTCCACACAACAGTTACCAATGCAAATTTATCTTATTAGGTCATAAGTGCGGGGGTCGCTTGCCCACGGTTTATGCAAAACACCAAATGCGGTAAATAATCACCGCTAATGGACCTTCTAAATATGGTCCTCTGTACAGGCGTACCTGTTGCAGGTACAAGCCTAATTTTTCGTGTGAAAGTGTCAATCCCTAAATGATGAAAAGCCGCAACTTCGTGCTTCAAAAACTACGAGCATGGTACTCCTTTTAAATTCACTAAAGGTCAAAATGACTGACGCAGCCCTTCTAGTACTAATAGGAAAAAACTCATTTTCCTTTTTAATTGCTCCTATTTTTGGATGTACGCATTTAATTCAAAATTACCAGAGCAAAGCTGGATAAATATGCTAATAGGTTAATATTTAGAAATGAAAAGCCACGTTTTTTGAGGCTTATATTAAAGTTAAACAATTTTCATCACTATTTTTGAGTTTAAAACTATGGCCCATAGGTTCCTACAAAGATGAGGTCCCTGAAGCTAATGAGAGGACTCATTTGCACAAGTCGACCTCCTTACCCGAATGCTAGATGTGACTTTGATGGCTACGAAAGGTTTCCTCGACTTATATCATCTTCTCAAGACGTAGGGAGAAATCGAGCGAAGGTAAACGACGTAACTGGAGAGAAAGATTCAAAGATAATATCCTGCTTGGTGAAGGCGTTCCCCATACCAGAAGGCACAACCGTCCACGAGTTGGTTTGGAAGGGACTACCCCAGTGGGAAAGACTGCCTGCTGTGGTGAGATATTTTTTGAGTAGCTTTCCTTCCTCTGTTCTACTAGCTATAGTACTGTAAAATATATATAAATCGTATCAATCTTACTTTTTCACTTTTTAATAATTTTTACCTTAAGCTCACCTGCATATTAATATAATAAAATCTGATGTGGCCACTAGAGTTTGGGAGTGCGACTTTTTCTGTCACAGTGATAAACTGTTCCAGTGGCAAACAAATACCTGTGACTCGTACCTGTTACTTGAGTCACCGGTAGAGAATCCAAATACTCAGATTTTGAAATACCCGAGTAATCGAGTAGTTCTTTTATGAAATACCCGGGTATTTCAGAAAAAAATTTTATTTCATTTATTTTTTATTCATAAAATAATATTTAAGAAATGCATGGCCATTTAAGATATACATTTTTAACTGGTTTCGGATCTTATTGTTAGAAACAAAGTTTGATGTTACTGGGAACACTCTTTCACTAGCTGTTGAAGTAGGTTGAATTGTTATCAAAGCCTGGAACAATTTTTCTGTGCGATATCCTCTTTTGCCATAATTTCCTTAAAATCAATTTTAGTTCTTTTACCAATGCTGATTTTGTTGTAGTTTCTTTCAGAATAGCCATAACAGATTTTATTGTTTTCTGCAGCTCATCATACACAGAACTAGCAGAACCTTAATTTTTCGTAGATGGTTCATGTTCGCCTTACCAAACAACTTCTCAATCATATCTTTTGCTAATGATTTGATTACATTTTTTTAAGAAAATGTAAAACTAACAGAATTACCTGGCATTGCGCGGGGGAGGGGGGGGTGTACACATTAGAGAGTTATAAATATTTTATTTATTTATAACAATAGTCTAGCTAAAACATGCTAAGCTTCTGTTTCCATTTGGAAAAGAGTTTCGAATGCTTCTTGTCGTAATCTCTGTTTTTCTATGCATTTCTCTGTGAGTTCTGATATTTCTGATGCTCTCGAACCAGCCTTTCTTGTGCATCTTATTTGCTGCCAGGTAAACGTGGCTTTTTTGGGTGGCATTGCAAATTTAAAAATCATTTAATTATTACTATTAAAATGAAAGCAAACTAACCCCAGCAAGTAGAAGTAACTATTGTGATATTCTGTGAAAATGTCCAAAAATCCTTGCAATTTTCGTACTCAAATATAATTTTTGATCGTTTTTGATAAGAAGACTAAATTGTATGACCTGAATAATATTATTTATACTATTAGAAGTAAATCAGTATGAATTTCACGACTCTATATTAATGACTTCATATTTTAATGCTCAAATTACAAAATGACTACAACTATTCCCGTATTACTCCCGTGTTAATGTTATGGAAATGCTATTCTGTGGACCCCAAAGATCCCAAGGGTTTCAATCTCCACCTACGCTCTTCCTTTTGGTCCTATTAGATAGCATGCCAAGTTTGGTGGCTCTAGGATCAACCACGTGCATTTGAATAGACGGAAAAACATACAAACCAACAAACTTTCTGAATTATAGTAAAGATAATCAATAAAGGAGAACTTAAAAAGGGAAATGAGAAGGAATAATGTAGGTATAGTAGGTCTTAGTGAAGTTCGGTGGGAAGGAGAAGGCGAGATAAATTCAGACGAATTTAAGATTATTTACTCGGGAGGGGAGAAAAAGGAAAGGGGAGTGGGGATTTTAATGAGAAAAGAGATAGCTGAAAGAATTAGCAAGGTAGTGACAGTTAATGATAGATTAATAGCCGTAAAACTTCAGATGGAGCCAGTGGAAATGCTTATAATTCAAGTGTATATGCCAACGACTAATGCTGGCGATGACGAAGTAGATGAAATCTATGAACAGATTATGGAGATATTGGAGGAGGAGGGAAAAGGAAGGATCACCACCATAGTAATGGGAGATTGGAACAGTGTAGTCGGAGAGGGACAGGAAGATAACATAGTGGGAAAATATGGGCTAGGGAAGAGAAATGAAAGAGGGGATAAACTTGTGGAATTCTGCCATAGAAATAGATTAATTGTAACTAATACATGGTTTAAGCATCACCAGCGGAGACTTTACACATGGAGAAGCCCAGGAGACCAGAGACGATACCAGATAGATTACATACTAGTCAATGAAAGATTTAGAAATAGCATTAAAAATGTGAAAACACTACCAGGGGCAGATATCGATTCTGACCACAACCTTTTGGTGGCAAATATACAATGTAGACTGAAGAGCGTTAAGAGAAACATAAGAGTTAACAAGAAATGGAACTTAGAGGAACTCCTTAAAAACAAGGAGGCTATTATGACTGAGCTGGAGGAAAGTTTGGGGGAGAGAGATGAAGAAAATAGGAAGAATGTAGATGAGGAGTGGAGATACATCCATAGCAACATTAAAGATGTAATGGAAAAGAAGGTAGGAAAGATAACGGGTGAAAGAAACAAAAAACCCTGGATCACAGCAGCCATGCTGCAAAAGATGGAAGAGCGGAGAAAGTGGAAGAACATAAACACTGAAGAAGGCCAAAGAAAGTACAAGGAGATAAATAATGCTTTAAGAAGGGAAACAGATAAAGCCAGAGAACAGTGGATAAATGAGAAATGCGAGGAGATTGTCGAATGTGAAAGAATTTGTAGAACAGACCTCATGTATAGCAAAGCAAGGGAACTATTCAAGAAAAAAGCAAGAAAGATAGGACGTAAAGGAATCATGAACAAAAGTGGTAAAATAGTATCGGAGCCAGACAATGTAAAGAATGTCTGGAAAGAATACATTGAGGTTCTGTATGACAAAGAAGGAAAGCCAAGAAATATTGAATTAAATGAAAAAGAGGATGTGGAAGAAGATCAGCTAGGACCAAGTATTCTCGAGTCTGAAGTTAAAAGAGCAATTGATGACATGAAAAGAAGGAAGGCTGTTGGGAGTGATGATATACCCGTGGACGTTCTTAAGGTTTTGGGGTCTAAAGCAGTTAAGCAACTCACAAAATTTTTTAACCAAGTATATGACACTGGTGTATGGCCTGAAGATTTTTTAGATGTTGTGATGGTACCACTGGAGAAAAAGAACAATGCAAAATGTTGTAAGGATTACAGAACTATTAGTTTAATTTCTCATACAGCTAAAGTTCTAACCAGAATAATAACCAAAAGAATTGAATGTAAAATAGAAAAGGAGCTGCAAGATAATCAGTTTGGTTTTAGAAGAGGAAGGGGGACTAGAGATGCTATAGGATGTATGAGGATCATGATAGAAAGAGCGCTAGAAGTCAATAAAGATATGTATTTTTGTTTTGTAGATTGGGAAAAAGCTTTTGACCGAGTGAAGTGGGATAAAATGCTGGGTATTTTAAACAAAATAGGAATAGATTGGAAAGATAAAAGACTGCTTAGAAACCTTTACTTTGATCAAAAGATTAGAGTCAGGGTTGAAGGAGAAGAAACAGAAAGTACTTCAATAGGGAGGGGAGTGAGGCAGGGTTGTCCTATTTCACCAGCGATATTTAATATTTATGCAGAAACAATAACAGAAGAAGCGTTGATGGAAGAGAAAGGATTTAAGATAGGAGGTGAAAGTATTACCACCATTAAATACGCAGATGATCAGGGCTTAATAGCAGAAGGCGAGAAAGAGCTTCAGAGGATGACAGACAGACTAGTTGAGGTTGGCCAACAATATGGAATGAAGATCAATACAGAAAAAACGAAAGTCATGGTGGTTTCAAAGGAACATAAAGAATTAAATATAATAGTAAATGGCAAAAAATTGGAACAAGTAAGTAGTTTCAAATATCTCGGCAGTATTTTAGCACAGGATGGAAGTAGTACCCAGGACATCAGAAGTAGGATTGCAATGGCAAAAGCAGCATTTAACGAGAAGAAGGAGCTTCTCACAAGCAAGAAAATAAATCTAGAAACAAGGAAGAAATTAGCAAAATGCTACATATGGAGCATAGCTCTTTATGGTGCGGAGACGTGGACGATAAGGAGAAATGAGGAAAAATATTTAGAAAGTTTTGAGATGTGGGTATGGAGAAGAATGATGAAAGTGAAATGGACAGAGAGGAAGAGAAACGAAGAAGTATTAGAAATGGTGGGAGAAGAAAGGACGCTAATAAAAACAATCAGGAAAAGAAAAGCAAATTGGATAGGGCACATATTGAGAAGACAGTGTTTACAAAGGACGATCTTAGAAGGAAAAATTAGTGGAAGAAGAGGAAGAGGGAGAAAAAGAATAGGAATATTAGATAATATAAAGCAGGGATATACTACTTATAGAGGTATAAAAGAGGCTTCTAGGGAGAGAGAGAAATGGAGGCAGCGATTCAGTTAAAACCTGTCTTCGGACAGAAGCATGATGATGATGATGAATCAATAAAGTGAGATTTAGGATAATTGCCACTTTGCAAAAAAGCATCAATGACACAATATCTTTGTTTCATTTTTCATCAATTCTTTTTTTAAGACATCTATCATTTCAGTAGCGAGATCCGTATCTGCTTGTTGTAATTTATTCAAAAGAAAGAAGCATACTCCTTCAGATTTCAGTAAATTGCTGTACTCTTTGCTCAACTCTTTGAAAGCAAGCTCGACAGGTTGCAGAACTTCCGATATTTTCTTTAAAACATTGATATTTGTATCTTTATTTTTTTGTTGGGCGAACTCCATCATAGCCTAGTTTATGCAATCATTCAATTTAAAAAAAAATCTGATGTGGCCACCACATGACTTTCTCGATACCGATAATATTTCTAAAAAGGAGAATAATGTGTTTACAATAGCCGCCAGTAGGTGGTGTGGTGGTGGCAGCTAAAAAGTCGTTTTTAAAATATCTCTTCAACAATGTATTATATGGGAAAACGTTTCAAACAAACGTTGTAGAAAATTAAATTATCTACAACTTTTATTGCGGCACGTTTTTACATTCAAATATTAAAGCAAATATAAAAAAATGGATAAGTGACAAGAGTAAACACCCACTATCGGTTGACCGATTTTTAGCAAAACTAATCAGCAAGTTTCCCTTTACGAAAAATGTCAAATATAAAATTTCACGCTGATCTGATTAATAGTTTTTGAGTTAGAGCACCCACAAAATCCTGGTCACGCACACACACAGACATCATCGAGAAAATAGCCAAAACGTGTTCAGGGGGTCTAAAAACATGTTGAAATCTCCAATTCGATTTTTTTCATGAAAACAATACTTTCTCTATACTTCGTATATGGAGAAAGTAAAAACGATTCACCATAGGAATAATGGAGTTCCATCGAGCCTTGCAATCAAGTAACAATCGTAGTTTCTTGCCTTCATGTGCCAGCACATGCTCTCGAAGAACACTGCTTCTTACAGCAGATTTTTTGAAAAATTTTTCGTGTGTCCGCAAGAAGTATTCCAATGTCTCTACAGACTTGTGGAAATTCACCGAGACACACAGGTTCAAAATTGAAATTGCCATCAACAACAAACGTATCAATTTCAGTGTTACTGATGTCCTCCTCATCCAGATCAGCGCAATTATTATCATATTGGAATTCTTCATCTTCATCATTCTCTTCTTTGTCATCAGTGAGAGGCTGGACTGATTTCTTACAAAATACATCAAGGACACCAAGATGGATTCCATGGTTGTAGCATAACTGAGCCAAAGCCGGAATATTCCTTCCATATTTTGCCACTAATGCAGCTTCATCTTGAGTTGATCCGACGACATTAGAATCCATATCGACTCCAAACTCATTAAGTCTTCCTTTGGCTAGAGCTATGGTGGCATTAGAATCAAATGAACCTTCAATAGGAACCAGCCCAAGAACAAATGAGGACATTGCTGCTGAGTGGACTTTAACATTCATGTATCTTCTGACATTTATGTCACTCCATTCGTCGACGTTGAGACGGAATCTCTATCTAGATTTTTGTTGTCGCTGCTTTTATTTCTTCCTTTTTCTTCATAGAATTTCATTATCTACTCTTATTTCATCACCGTTGTTTCACTTTTTGGCATGTTGCAATTGTGCCTTCTAACAAAATCTCTAATGGCTTCAAATGACGTTATTCCTTTAATGCTAAATCCGCCATTTGCAGCACATTTTGCTAATATTTCATTTAATTTTTCTCGGCTGACAAAATTCACTATTCCTTTCTTTCTTGGCTTTTTTGAAGATGCAGCAGCATCATCATTCGTTTCATCAATTTCTTTCTTCAGCAAAGAAATGTTGTGTATTTTTAAGTGATTGATCATCCCAGTAGTATTGGATCCTCGGCGTTGGATAATTATTTAACATTTATTGCATATTGTGTCTGTTTTTCCCTTCCTTGTAAAATGTTCCCATACCGGTGATTGTTGGAAGACATTTCCTTTAATCTAAAATTTATAATGAATCTAAATGAATGACATTAGAAATTCGGAATTTATAAATAAAATTAAAATTTACATAAACTAGTTTTAATTCAAAAATTGTCAAATCAGAGAAAACATTTAAACGAGTCAATTGAATTATTGAATTCCTTTAATTGTTGAAAAGATAACAATGCAAGAAGAGTTTGTCCTAACCTATTTTTTATTTCGGTGGATGATCGATTCCAGGACTGGTCCACTCTATCATTTATGCAGCATGAATGGGTGCAGCATATTTGTGATTTGCATGAAAAATTATTTATGTCGTATCTGGATTTGGACTATAGAACACTTAAACAATGCATTTCCTTTTCTCATCCGTCTAATTTCATATACACGCACGAGATAAAATTTCTCGATTGCGATTTTAATTCAGTATAATTACTTAATTATGTATAATTATTAAAATACTAGCTGAAGTACCCGGTGTTGCCCGGAACCATTTTAAGCCACCGTCAAGTACATATGCATGTATAAAATGCTGGGAATATACATATGTACTTCAACAATCTTCAGAAGCTTCATGTTTTGCAATTGAAAATCTCCATTCAAAAGTAATGAGCTCGTTGCCTTGGTATTTAGCATTTTTCATTGTTGCAAAGCTATAAAAATGATCCCTTTTTGCGATTAAAAACTAATTTTACAGTTATTCATCTTGGATTTGAATTCTATCTTTCAAAAATATAAACTGGAATCTTTCAACTTAATATTTATCTCGAGTTCGTATCTTGATTTTATGTAATATCAATTTGCAAAGGAAGATAAGCTTGCACTCGAAAATTGATTTTTACATGCTATCCTACCGGGAAAAAATGCAAATACCTTTTTTATGGGATATTTATTAGGAATTTTAACTACCCTCCGTCCTTTTCCTTTGTGCTCCCATTAATCGTGCCAAGTTTTGTTATGATATCTTTAAAGGTGTGGGTTTGTATAGCGAACAAACAAACATTCAAGAATATATCATCATCATAGGTAGTCTGTCCGTAGACAGGTCCGTGATTATTCTTGGTTAAACCTGGTTCTCCATATACTCCTATTTTCCGCTGTCCTCTTTATATCTTGATAACTCTCTTTCCCTTTTTAAATCGTCTATCAGCTGAAACCTTTTCCTACCTCTTTCCCTTTTCCCATCTAGTTTTCCTTCTAACACGTCTTTAATCATACTCTCTCTCCTCAGGTAATGTCCAACCCAGTTAGCCTTCCTCTTTCTGATAGTCTGTATAATCATTCGCTTCTCTCCTATTCTTCGTAGCACTTCATCGTTTTTCATCCTATCTGTCCATTTTATCTTCAGCATTCTCCTCCAAGTCCACATTTCAAAACTTTCCAAGTATTTGATGTCATTTTTCCTTAGCGTCCATGTTTCTGCCCCATACAATGCTATACTCCATACGTAGCATTTTATCAACTTCTTGCGGATATCTTCCCTTATATTCCCTGTAAGTAGTTGTTTCTTTCTCCTGAAAGCCGCTTTTGCTTTTGCTATTCTAGTTCTGATCTCATCCGTACATTTTGCTTCTCGTGTTATGATGCTTCCAAGGTATTTATATTCTGAAACTTGTTCTAAAGACTTTCCTCCAATACTTATGTTCAGATTCTCTTTTTTACCTGATATTCGAATGACCTTGGATTTTTCTGTATTTATTTCCATACTGTATATTCTTCCTGTTATCACTAGTCTATTTATCATTTTTTGTAGCTCCTCTTCCTTTCTTGCTAGAAGTACTTAAACATCTGCATATTTTACTGTTCTTATAATCCTTCCTCCAATTTTGAAATCCCCTGTGCCTTCTAAAGCTTCTTGCATTAGACTTTCTCCATATATATTGAATAGGGTTGGCGATAGGCAGCAGCCTTGTCTTACTCCTCAACCGATATTTATTCCGCAGGTGTCCTCATTCTCAAACCTGACCTTTACAACTTGATTCTCATATAGATTCCTAATCAGTCTCCTGTCTTTCCAGTCTACACCTATATCCTTTAATATCTTCATCAACTTTACCCAATCTACTCTATCAAAGGCCTTCTGCCAGTCTACGAAACATGCGCAGATATCTTGACTGTATTCTATTGCCCTTTCTGATATTATTCTAACTACTCCTGTAGCATCTCTAGTTCCTCGTCCTTTTCTGAAACCGAATTGATCTTCCCCTATTATTTCTTCTGCCTTTTTCTCCAGCCTTTTATTAAGAATCCTCGTGATGATCTTCGATGCGTGTGACAGAAGGCTTATAGTTCTGTAATCTTTACACTGCATTGCCTTTGGCTTCTTCTTTAGAGGGATCATTGTTACTTCTAGGAAATCCTGAGGCCACTCTCCCGTATCGTAAATCTTATTAATTAATTTCGTGATCGCTTTTAGTCCTTCTGATCCTATGACTTTAAGTATCTCAGCCGGTATTCCATCGCTGCCCGTGGCTTTCCCCTTCTTTAGTTCCACTATCGCCTTTTCTACTTCGCTCTCCATAATACTTGGTCCTAAGTTGTCTTCTTCAATGTTTTCCTCATTTTCCAGTTCTATTTTTGCAGCTCCTGCCTGTTTGCTGTATAATTCCTTAATGTATTCTTCCCATACCTGTGCTACATCCTTTGTTTCTGAGACTATCTTCCCATCCGTATTCATAATTCCTTTACCACAAATTCCATTAGACTTCTTATCTTCTAATTCCAGTGCCCTAGCGTACATCATATCGTACCGTCCTAACTTCTCCATTTGTTCTATTTCATCACATTTTCCTTTTATCCAATTTTCTCTAGCTTTATCTGTTACCCTTCTCAACTCATTGTTTATGCGCCTATAGTTGGCTCTACCTTCTTCACTGTTAACTTTTTTCCATTTTCGTCTCTCATCCATTTTCTCCAGCATTTCCTTCGTGATCCATGGTTTTCTGATTTTCTTCTCTTGTTTTCCAATCTCTTTATCCAAGGTATCCTTGATACTGGTTTTAATTTCATCCCATTCTATATCAACGGTCTTCGGTTTGTTTTCCAACTTTCTTAAGTTATCTTCCAACTTCATGCTGACTACATCCTGCCTTTCTTTCAGTTTTTCTAGGTCCCAGGTCTGTCTTTCTCTTCTCGTTTTTCTTATTTGTTTGAGCTTTGTACTCACGTCAAGTATTAGAAGGCTGTGATCTGAATCAATGTCTGCTCCTTGCAATGCCTTGGTGTTCTTTATGCTGTTCCTGAATCTTTGTTTTACAAGGATGTAATCTATTTGGCATCTCATTCTATCTCCTGGGCTTTTCCATGTGTATAACCTTCGTTTATGGTTTTTGAACCATGTATTAGTCACTACAAGGTCATTATTGATGCAGAATTCTACGAGTTTCTCCCCTCCTCGATTTCTCTTCCCAAGTCCGTATTGCCCGACAACATTCTCTTCCTGTCCTTCTCCGACTATGCTGTTCCAATCTCCCATTATTATGCAGTTTACCTTTCCTCTTCCGTCTTCTTCGTAAATTTCATTAATTTGCTCATAGATCTCATCTATTTCTTCATCGTCATGAGCTGACGTTGGCATATATACCTGGATTATCAGCATGTCCACTGGGACTGCTTTTAGCTTTATTGCCATCAGTCTATCGTTCGTTGCTATTATCTTTGTCACGCTTTTCATCATATCTTTCCTAAGTACCAGAGCTACTCCCCTGTCCCCACTATTTCCTCCAGAATAAACTACCGTGAATTCTTCCGAGTCGAACTGTCCTTCTCCCTCCCATCTAGTTTCGCTTAGCCCTATAATGTCAACTCTATTTCTTCTCATTTCTTCTTTCAAGTTCTCTAGCTTTCCTGCCTTTCTCATAGTTCTTACGTTCCAAGTCCCTATTCGTAATTTACTTTCGACAAATGTTTTCCTCAAGGCAGTCCCCGCCCGGAGATCCGATTGGGGGACTATTTTACCTCCGGATTGTTTTACCTCGAGAGAACTCATATTGTCCAACCATATAATCTTTACTAGGGATTGTAATGTGGTAGTTTCCCTCTTGCTTTCCACATCGCAGTACTGTAGCCGTTCAAATCGTCCTGATCACGCCTACAGCTGTATTGGATATAGACCCAACCAACATCATTTGTTTTCGGCTCTATACCATACTGACAGTACTGCTGCCTACTGCCAGGCACTGATGATAGTTTTTTTTTTATAAAACCTCCATTCGAGGGGTTTGAACCCCCGAACTTTGCAATAGAAAGCCGACACGCTAACCACTACACCACCAGTGCATTTTCAAGAATATATATATATATATATATATATATATATATATATATATATATATATATATATATATATATATATATACTAGAGAGTCTGTTACATTTTTCGCATGTATTAGTTCTCATTTGCTCCATTTTTAAGGGTATTTATTCTATTGTAATTTTAAGATACTAGTTATCTCTAAAATTTCCCAAATTTTTTCATCGTATTAGGCAACATATGAAAGGAAACACCCATGGTGGAATGAGAATGATCTCATTTCATGTATTATATATATTTTTAAAATAAATTTGGAGGAAAGTTTCCCGGGGTTTCAGGATACTTTGCACCACTCTAGAAATCTCTCAAGAATATCACAGAAACAACCTATTCAGGCTAAGTAAGATAATGAAAGTGTAGAAAATGCTCCATTATAAATTGAAAGAATGCATAAATGATTTATTTTTTAAACAAAGACAAAGCATGTAATAATAGTTTCCATTAGTATAATTTTATAATTTTTACTAATATCTTTCCAAAAATAATTAAAACAGCTGGATATATTTTATCGATCATCATCTAGTTCAGGGACTGAATAAAACCCCCGTTTAGAAATTAATTTTGGGGGATTTATGCTACCAAGGACATCCTAATCATAGTGTAGAAGATCTGCCTGCTGTGGCCACTACCATGATTTGAGGGTCTTCTCCATGGCACTAATTTCCGCCTGCTCACTGTTACAACTCATAATTTTCCCTGGATAAAGCTTTCCCTCGTACATAACCACTACATGCTAGCCCACAGCTTTATTCACGTCCTTAAACCCATAAGCACTTGAGGATCCTCCTTCAATTCTGCCACCTACTAAATCCTGGTCTTCGTCACCTTCATTTTTAATTTCCGTTATTTCCTGCGGCACGTAAGTTTCCAAGTCATCATCAGAGGAATCCAATGTCATAGAAATATCTTCAATTTCAGGGTCATTAGAATTTTCATCTCCTTTGCAGGTTTTCCTCTTCTTTTTCAGTTTTATTTTACTTCTTTGCTTGGTGCAGGCGTGGAAGTGGCATGTTGGCTCATTACCGCAGCAGAGGCTGAGATGCTTTTCCCCGCAGGGACATTTAATTTATTTCTGCATCCAGTATTCTTCATTTCAGTCCACTCTGCCCTTTTGCTCTGTAGCGATTCTAAAAATGATGCCTCAACTTCATCCACTTTGCATGGTTCTGTTGGAATTCTTTTTAAAAGGTGATCAACGTTAGTTGGGTAAATCCCACATGCCAGAAATCCAGAAACTAAATTTTGTTTTACGTTATCCTCAACATTTTGCATGAGCTTTTTGAGTAAGATAGGGAATTCTTGCTTCAGCATGACTTGATTCTTCTGGGCGTCTGCTTTTCATTCATTGAGAATTTTCCTCCACTCGCCTATCACAGACCGAAATACACTAACATCTAGTAGCTGTGTTAAGTGGTTGCTATTGGGGGGCAAGCAAACGAAGCTAATATTATTTTGTTTGCAAAGATTTAGGACGTTCACAGTAAGGTGAAATGATACATTATCACAAATTAAAACTTTTTCCTTCAGATGTTGCCATTCTTGGTAACAGTGTCACGAACCAGACAGTGAAACTTTCAGCATCAAACCAACCACTGCTGTTGTGGCCATAACGGCTTCCCATAGGTCCATTCTCCATCCAAGTTGACCACATACAAGTTGATTTGTAAAGAACGTAAAGTGGTACCAGTTCTCCTGTGGCTTTACCAGCGAACATTAATGACACACTTGTTTTTGAGGAGTTTCTCATCCTCTCTGGGTATTTAGTTCCTCGTCTAACTAAGACTTTTTTCTTCCCAGAATCGTCCATGAGATTGGTCTCGTCAAAGTTCCAGATGAATAGTTAATAAATATATAATAATAAAATAAATTAAAAATAATGAAGTGGATTGAAACGAAAAAACAGAATTTGGTATGGTGTGAGATTTGAACCCGGGACAAAATATTCGGAAGCCACCCAACCAACCATCCTACTCAACATTGTCGGCCTATTATTGCAATTTATCAAGTCACAGTTAATCCTGCGAAAAAGTGGCAGCCGCTGGTTGATTCAACTGGTAGGGCCAACATATTATTATTTATTATTTCAATATACAATGCAAGTGGGCGCCTGGCCCGGTGGCAAGGTTACAAAATTAACATATATAAAAAAAAACATATTTAAAACATATAAAAACATATTCAGAAGATTCAGTTTACAATTTTTCACATACCACATATAATATTCTATTCATATATTTTTCCTGTTAGGAGCTTCGAGTTCGAGCTCCTTCGTTAATTAATTCATCTTACAATATTATTTAACAATAAATTAACTAAAAGTAATGAAAATCGTTCCCAGTGATATTTTTTTCTCTTGATTTAAAGGTTTTAACATTTCTAGGGAAGGGTACACAAATGGAAACATCACATATCACTCAAAAGCTCGTCTTTAGAATTACCCATAATTATTATGCATTTTAAATGGTATTTAACTTCGCTTTAAAGAGACCTACGCGGGAAGGGAATGGCTTGAAGACCTCTGCAGGTAATGCGTTCCAATGCTCAATCCCTCTATTAAGAAACGAGAATTTTCCCCAGTTTGTTTTTTGTGGAGGAGGCTCCATCTTGTGCTCATGATCCCAGCGTCCATGATAAGAAGGTTTTTTAATCCTATCACAAATATCTGCCCAAGCTGGCTTTTCCGTATATGCATTAAAAAGTCCCCCTAGCCTTGCTATGCTTCTTCTATGTTCTAGCAATTCCCACTCTAGTATTTTTAACATTTCTGTTACGCTCTGGGTTCTTCTAAAATCTCCTAAGACATAGCGCGCTGCAGTTCTCTGCACCATCTCAAGCTGCTTTATCTGACCCACTGAGTGAGGATCCCACACTATTGCAGCATATTCCAGAATAGGCCTAACTAACGATTTATAAGCCATTTCCTTTGTGGCGGGACTACTCTTTCCTAAGACCCTAATTACAAAATGCAGTGCTCCGTAAGCTTTGGCTACAACTCTGTCTATCTGCGGTCCCCACTGAAGGTTCTTCGTGAAAGTTACCCCTAGATACTTACACTCATCGTCCTCCGTTAGAACGCTACCCTCTAAAACGTACTCCCAGTTAAATGCACTTCTTCCTCTACAGAAACGTATTAGTTTTGTTTTTTCTGCATTTATTTTCATTTTATTTACTTCTGCCCAACGTACAAGTTCATCTAAGTTATTTTGTAATGATCCGCAATCTTCAGTACTCTCGATTAATCTGTAAATTAAACAGTCATCCGCAAATAACCTAACATTACACCCCACAGACTCAGTTAGGTCGTTTATGAATATCAAAAACAACAACGCTCCGAGGACACTTCCCTGAGGAACGCCCGAAGTGATATCCGCATCATTCGAAAGTTCACCGCCTACTCGAACCTTTTGCTTACGTTTTGATAAAAATTCCCCAATCCATCTAACCACTCTTTTGTCCATTCCCATTCCAGATATTTTATCCATAAGTAACCTATGGTTTACTCTGTCAAAGGCCTTGGAAAAATCTATGAGAATTGCATCTATCTGTTTCCCCTTATCTAGCGTCTCTGCAATATCCTGTACTAGTGCGGTCGTCTGGCTGTCACACGAGTATTCTCGACGAAAACCGTGCTGTGCTTTACTTAGCCAGTTCTTCGCCTTCCAAAATTCTCTAATATAGTGAGACAGTAAGTGCTCCATTTGCTTGCAAACTACACTTGTCAAGCTTATCGGGCGATAATTGTTCAAATTGGAACGAGAACCTCCTTTATAAATAGGGACTACAATTGCGCTCTTCCACTCTTTCGGTATTTCCCCGTTATTCAACGATACTGTGAATAATACTCGCAGATACGGTACGATAGCTTCGCCCCCCAGTTTCAGAACTTCTCCCAAAATTCCGTCTGGACCACAAGATTTATGCTTCTTAATGCTGAGTATGCTCTTTAAGATGTCGCTGTCTCTTATTTTTATATATTCAAACTCGTTGCTGGCTATTGAGAGCACGTTGTTGTCACTCTCGTCATTGCTAAACTGATTCGTAAACCAAACGTTAAAGGCTTCAGCTTTTGCTATGTCATCTTTGAGTACTATGCCATTTAATCCAAATTTACATTAACTAACTCATCTCGGCCTTTACGTCTTCTTCGTATATATTTATGAAGATTTCCCCAACCGTTATTTATTATAGAGTTTTCTAAAAACTTATCTTTCGCTTTTTTCTTTTCTTTCAATAGGTCTCTACAGGTAGCCTTATACTTTTCTAAAAGAGGTGTTGCTCTATGCCTCTTATGATAAAGTCTCCGTGCTGTTTTCTTTAGTTTCTTAATAGAAACATTATAATATTCCGGGTCTGGATTACTGCCTAATGACTTCTTAGGAACGAATTTTTCAATTGCCTCCGATAGAATATTTTTAAAGTTAACCCATATTTGCTCAACACTGTCTCCCTTACTCGCCCATTCTGGAAATTCTCTGCGTAGATATTCTCTGAAAGCCGTTACATCCGCCTTGTGGTATAATCTAACACATATACCCGGCTCACATTTTCTATGTATTTCCCATTGAATGTCCATAATTACACCCTTATGGTCACTAATGCCCTCGAATACTTCCGTTCTTGTTACCAAATCGCTGGGTCTAACCAAGAAAACGTCTAAAATACTTTCTCCTCTCGTGGGCCCTTCCACTACCTGTGTGAGGCCTCCTTGCCCGATAAGACTGTTTACGCATCTCTGACTCTCACCACCCACCGGCGTACATCCCTTCCAGTCTACCTGGGGAATGTTGAGGTCACCTGCTATAACTAATGGCCTGCTTACTACTCTGCTACTTGCTATCTCGACTAACCGCTCCATGAGCCCCATGTCTTCACCTGGTGGCCTATACGCTGCTACGATTTCGAACTGTTTTCCTTTTCTATCCTTTATATTTACTCCGAGTAACTCATACTCCGTATCTATTATTTTTAGGCTACTTTCAATGTCGTCCTTCACGCAGATACATATTCCTCCTCCTTTGGTACCTCTGTCTCTTCTGTAAATATGAAACCCATTCGGAAATATTTCATTGTCACTTATTTCCTCCCTTAGCCACGTCTCTGTACATATAGTAACATCAGGTTCGTGTATTTCCATTAGCGAGCCGAATTCAAATATTTTATTGACTATGCTCCTGCAGTTTACCTGCATAAGCCTAACAGTCCCATCCCTTCCCCGCGCTCTCCCGCCAGCTGCGTTTATTCTCTTTTCATATTCACCTCTAACACACCCAACTAGTTTCCCGACAAACAAGATTTTATTACATCATTAAGCACACTACCAAATTTAAAACTCCCTCGTCTGTTCAAATGCAGTCCATCCCTGCCCAAATCGTTCATATTTAACCAACAGTTAGGATCCACAAAACACATACTTTTCTTCTGACAAACCCAATCCAATCCTTCATTAATATAATCCACTCTTCTTCTATCCACGTCCCGTCTTCTTATAATTCCGCTCACCACAATCTTCGCTTCCTTGAATTTCTTCCTAGTAGCCGAACACAAATCCCACACTAAGCCCACAACATGATCATCACTGCGCACATTTTTAATGTCGTTTGTCCCCACATGCAGAACCACCACTTCTTCCTTCCTATCTGCCTCCAATTTTTCGATTTTTCTCTCTAGCTGCTCAATCCTAATACCCGGTAAACATTCCACCACCGCCCCTTGTTTACGACATTCTTCGCCAGCAAACCGAATCATCGAGTCCCCAATCACACGAACGTTTTTCTCACAGGCACGAAAAATATTCTTAACCTCCGTTTGTCTGCGTCTCTTGCATACTCTCCATTCTTCGTCACTCCGAGATTTCTTCTCTCCATTTCTTAGCTCTGTGTTCTCTTTCTCCAAGTCTTTTATCCTCTCCTTGGCCCTATCCAACTCTTCCCTTAGTTTTATTATTATATCCTCCTTCTCCTCCAGAGTTGTGCGTTCCTCACTCATTCTACACCCGTAACACTTCCAACTGTCCACCATACACTCTTCGGAACTACTTCGCGAACATTTTAAATGATACCATGCTTCACATTTATAACATTGCACTCCGTTCCTTAACTTTCTGCTGCAGGCCTTGCACTTCATCTCCACGGCAACAGCTTTACCACCACTTTTGACCATACTGACAAATTACACTTTCCCGAAGCTGTGAGACCCACGATCCGTTCAGGAGGAAGCGAAGGCACGTCCGTCCCCTTCGAGAGCCAGAGAGAGTTAAAAAAACAAATTTATAATACAAAATAGTATTTAATTTTTTACTTATCGGAAAATGTACTGTAGTGAGTAGATGAAAAAGTGTCTTGCAGCTGAAATGAGCAGTAAACAAATTCTATTCGGCGATCTATCTTGTTAGAAAATAAATCAATAACTTCTGCTGAAGCTATGTTATTTACAAAAGTTTTTCACACGATAGCATGCCTAAAGCACTTAGCGTTTCTTCTTTCATACTATTCCTAAGAAAAGTCTTTATTCTTTTAATCATTGAAAAACACCGTTCTGCCTCTGATGTTGACATTGGTATCCTGATCAACACTTTTAAAATCTTTATTGTCTCTTGAAATGTTTCACACAAATCATCACCCAAAATTAGCGCCAGAAATGGCACTGCACTAAAAACTGCTCTCAATTCCTCTCTTTCATGAAAAACTTGAAGTTCACTCTTCAGTCTCTTTTTTTTCCAAAAAAGGATACTTTTCAAATATTTCACTCAGGGAATTTTTGCTGTAATTATCAAATTCTTCGACCACAAATAGATTCGTAACCACGAGGTGTCCACTAAATTGAAATCTATCTTTTATTTCTGTGATTATGATGAGCGTAACAGTGGTCGAAATTAGCAAGTGATTACTTGTCTTTTATCAGTTTCTGAACGACATTTAAACGTCCACTAATAACAGAAACACCATCTAAACTTTGTGCTATAAATTTATTCGGACTGTCACCAATTAGGGGATCGAGTTGTTTTAAAATAAAATCTGCGATTGCACAAGCATCGTGTCCGTCAGGATTAACGAAATTCCAGAACCTTTCTACCGGGTTTCCGCCTGCAATGTAACGTAATACAATGACTAACTGAAATTTACATGAAACGTCAGTAGTTTCATCGGCTATCAATGCTACATAATCTGCTTTTTTAATTTCTTTGCGAACTTCTTCGTGGTATACTTCTAATATGCATTCCAACAACTCATTCTGTATAGTTTTAGACGTACCTTTAACCCGTAAACGCAGTCAGATGTACTATTACGTCCTGCGTCAGCCATAATTTCTTTTATCTTTTGACACTAGAGACTTCTTTAAATCTAAATAACCTTTATATATTTTAAAAGAGGAAGCTTTGTACTTCCTATCTATGCTTGTCCTGTATTTTTTTCCTGTTTTTAAAAATATATAATCAACGTTGAATTTTGCGATGTAATTTTGAATTTTGCTACGATATGACGGTGTTTTTCCGTATAAAAATCGCTTTTTAATGCGGCAAGGAACCTTTCCTTGGTGTTTGAAATGCAATGTAGCAATTGTGTACATTTTCAAAGGAGAGCACGATTTTTCTCCTCTTTTTTCCTGGTGGAGCCATTTGGCTTATGTCATGCGACAAAGGTCTTCGTCGGCATGTAAAAAAAGAAATGTTTACGATGCAATTCATGAAGAATGGAATTGGGTTGAGTAAAATCTTTTCGGTAAACATTCGCTTTCATGACAGCGCGATCCTTCGTTCCTCGCTGCATAGGAGAGCGTCAACGCCAGCCAATATCTGTTATTTCGCCCTCTTCGAGGTGGTTCGGACTACTAAGGTTTTTTGCATCCACAAAGCAAGTTAGTTGAGAAGGAGCCTTTCTTCTTTTCAGAGAGGAATTGCGAGAAATTGTGTATATCTATTTGTATGCATTTGTTTAAATATAATATACGTTTAGTTTTGTGACAGAATTTTAGTTTTTACCACTGACCTACGGACTTTCGGTTTCTAAAGTTGACACATAAATACCTGAGGAAAGGGAACCCACAAAATTGGGTTCCTTTTCTTTATCATCTGAAAGAAGATGTAGGGTTTGTTTTCCTCTTCAGATAAGGACTTTCTCTGTTGTGCTATCTAGTGGGACCAAAGCAGCGATGAAGCGAGTGAGCAAGAAGAGGACACGTCATCAAAAATCACCAACAGCGAAGCTCTTCCATGTATTTACACATTATTTTACTAAACTATAAGGCATTTCTTGCTGAATCCAATTACGCATGTGTAAATTTTCTAAAAATATTTGGAAAGGGCTCATAAGCTAGTTTAACTTTTGAAAGTTTTCCGTGTTTTGCATCAAAATTCATTTCTGATGTATACATCGTCATATCTCCCTTTCCAAAGAACAAAATGTAATCATTTCTTCTGTGTGTCTTTTGTAATGACCAAGAATAATGACTATATAACTAAAACGTTTATATTATAAATAAATCGTCTTCTAATAAATCAGTAATACTACATTTACTTAAAAATTTCCAGTCAAGACATGAAAAAGTTGAGACACGTAAAACTTTTCACATAATTTGTTTAGATGGGTAGATTCGTAGAATAAAATAGTTACTAATTCAAGTTATTTTTTATTAAGATTGTACATTAATATCTTTCATAGATTTACCGGTGCTGAATGTTATATATAAAGCGCGAACGCGCGCCGGAAAATTAGTGATTGGTGTACATTCTCTTCTACTGCAACAATGTTTGTGTGTAAAATATGATACGAAAAATGGATATTTACAAATTTCATGTTTTTCGTAAATCCACAAAAAATCAGAAAAATCGAGAGAAAACTTATTAAGTTATGATTTAAAAAATTTTCTCGAACGTTTTTGCAACGCAATCGTGAAAATTTTAAAAACTCATCCGGCCGTACGGGTTGGATTTAATAAATCTCCTCCGGGCTTGAGGGGTTAAACACAGCTGATTGACTAAGGTTAACTTTTAAGTCTTTATATAACTCAGAACAAAATTGGTTTAACTCACGAAAAACTCCCTTATTTTGTGACTCATCTGATTCATCATGCCCTCTCAATGCTAATTCTAATGCCCGACAAAAAGGTATTAAATTTATAATCAAATTTAATACGTACCTATTTTTATCTACTTGTTCGTTATGTTTAGATATAGGTAGCCGATACTGTGAGTTAAACTGTCCATGAATATTTGTATTACCCAGCAGCGATAAACTCAAAACATTGTTCATATGTTGTTTAGATTTTTCGTGAGCCGTCATTTTTCCCAACTGTGTACCAAGTTTGAAATCATGTTCCTCGACCAGCTGACATCTCCTTGGAAAAGAACACAAGGAAAACAAAAACACGCATTTTTTCATCACACCCGCACAGCCAATTGTTCTTCGAATAAGGCATTAAATTTACGACACCTTTCCTGTTTGTTGGCACACTGTTGCTTTTTAACTAAATTAAAATCCCGGAGGGGTCTTCCCATTAGTTTTATTTCGAGTTTATCCTCGTAAAGCAGCTACAAAAACGGCTGTTTTAATAAATCACTTATCGTATTCATTGCGGAGAATTCAAACATTCACGCTCAACAATAACTACATCGAACTACTAGCTTGAAGACCGGCCGAACCGAGCCAAACTGAACTTGGCCCCAACGGTAGATATTCTCAAGCGCGGGAGAGGGTAGGAGATGGGGAGAAAAGCATGCAGTGTGCATGCGTTCCGCGTTTGGGATTTAACTACTCGTATTTCGTGATCAAGTTATTATCTGAAAGGCTTATGAAGTTAAAGGTTCAAAGCTGTAAGTATAACAGATCCTTAGCCATAAAATTGAATTAATTTTAATCATCGCTAAATTATAATTAACAAGATGGTAAGTATACACGGGATACTTCTCTTGTGCTGAATATAGGAGATTTTTGTCGGAAATATGTCACGCTGCCAGTGAGAGGTTAACTATGGGAGTAAGCATTTTAGTTAATATTCTCACCAATTAAAATAACTATTTATCAATAAAGAGAAAGTTATTCGCATTTCAGCGTGAACAATTGTTTCCATAACAACTTAATTTAATGGCTAAATTAAATGCGAACAATTTTACAACATGTCAGATAAAATTTAAGTAAAATATCCTTGATCCCACAATCCAATTTTTTGTTGTCTTATTCTGAGTTTTCTGCGTTGTTTTGTTCGTAGACGTGCGGAGCCGACGGAGAAAGTTACACCTACGCCAAAGCTCGTGATACATCAGCAGGGTTCGCCAACGCTCTGATTAAGCTGGGAATGAAAAAGGGCGACATTGTCGCTGTTGTTCTCCCCAATTGCTCGCTGTCGCCGATTGCGTTTCTGGGCATTCTTGAGGCCGGCGGAGTATCCGCCGTTCTTCCCTATGAGGAAAGTTTGGGTATTTATATTTGCAACTTTATTAATTTATTTCATTTAGAGAGGCACCCTAAGCCTCGAAAAAAGCTTTATGTATTTGGTATGGCAGACTTTTTAAGCTTCAGGTCGCGCCTACGAGAAATACTTCCTGGCTTTCGTGATATGACCGAACCATCAGGTGATGAATCGTCATGGACATTATTCAAGGATATAATGCTAGAGAGCATCGATAATTACTTTCCAATTAAATTGAAGGTCGACAATAAAGAGCCATCTTGGTACAATAAGCAAGTTAGGAGTGTGCTTAGGCGTCAGAGAATAAAGCCACACGAAGATAAGAAATACGCCGAGTTGTGGAAACTACAAAGTTATCCTTTCATTATGAGTCAATTCCACAAAGTTGAGCCTGACCTCATTAATTAAAGGTATTAAATAATTAATTGAAGGACGCAAAAGCGTTTTGGTCCTATGTGAGAAAGGTCCAAGGTAGAGGCCCTGCGTAACGACTCGAGTGCCGTTATTTATGATAACGTAGAGAAAGCCAACCTGTTAAACGGCCATTTTGTAAAAGCATTTACAGCCATCAACGATCAATGAGTACATTATGCACCCTATGAGGAACAACCGATGGACGATATAGTATTTTCTGAGGCGAGAATAGCAATGCAATTAAGTTCCATTTGACCTAAAAAGCCACTGACCCGAAGAAATTCCTGCTCGTGTTTTAAAAGAATTAGCCGAAGAAATAGCATCTTTTCTTTGGATAATATTCGAGAAATTTATTTCCCACGGAGAGGTCCCTAACGATTGGAAGTTAGCGCACCTTAACCCCAATTTATAAGGGCGGCGGCAAGTCGAGCCAAGAAAATTACAGATCGATTTCCTAATTTCAATATCGTGAAAGATTTTCGATGCACTCGTTAGCAACACAATGCGATTTCTTGATAGTAATTCATTGTTATATGATTGTCAACACGGTTTCGGGAAAGGTAGGTCTTGCGACATTCAGCTCGTTCTTTTTATGAATTGTATACTATAGTATGTTATTTATCCTTAGTTCACCCGCAGATCGTATATGCGTCAGTTGCATGAGATCCCTACGAAAAGGGATTCACTAACGAGATAGAAAAGACGCAGCGCCGCTAAATTTGTAAAGAGAAATTACGATAGTAAACAAAGCGTAACGTCATTAATAGAAAATCTGAAATGGACATCGTTAGAGGAACGTAGGCTACAGGCTAGATTTAAACTGCTGGAAAATGTATAGGGTGTCCCTGGACGTAAAGTCCAAACTTCAGGAGTGCATTCTTTTCTTTTAAAGCTGCCGAAGTTTTCCGAAAACAAACCAGTCAACCCACTTGCTCGACATTTCGGCATACTATCACCAACTTTTATATTAACATCGCTTTATATATATATATATGTTTTGGACCCCGTCAAATCTGAAAAAAATCCAAAGCTTCTTGCGGGGTTGGAAACACCTCACCTCACCTCCGAGTAAGGCGAGTGATACGAGTGAATAAATCACGAGTGAATAAATCACGAGTGAATAAATCACGAGTGAATAAATCACGAGTGACTAAATCACCTCGGCCACCAGAACCTTGAGTTGGTGTTGCGATAAATGCTTATTTGAATTAACGTGGGAAAATAGACAAGCGTTCATCATAGCAACGAGATTAAACATACTAATGTTATTGTTCATGTTGTAATAGAAGTCTTTATTTTAACGTGGATTTGTATTGATACGAGCATTCCTACGTTTTTGAAGATATATTGCTGCTAATAATTGAAAATTTTTGTTTATCGTATTTGTTATTGATAATAAGTTTTTATTTACCTTCAAAACTTTTTGTATTTATTCACTCTTTAAGATAGGTAATACTGTTGTAAAGGTTGTTAATTTGAACAAATTTAAATGAAGCATTTTAAAGTGTTGTGTTGTAGCTTAGCAATTCTTCAACTAACTATATTTTAATGTTTTTATATGGATGGTTGATGTGATTTTAGGAAAAGAACAATTTATAATTTTTGTCATTTAAAATAGGTGACTAAAATATGAAATATTCAACAATTTCACTCCTATTAGTATCTAAAGCTGAATTACTCTGAACTAGCAGTATATTTTCGTTGATTTTAAGCAATATGAATGGATAAGTCAGTATTTTCATTAATGGAACAAAAGATACTATCAAACTTCTTACTACTTATATACCAAACATTCTTACGTTTGCCACAGAGTTCTCTACTTCTGTCTGCCATTCTCTTAACTGTAAAAAGATTAAATAGAGAGACCTCTACATCACTCAACAGCTGGTAGACACTTTTGCAACTTTTTACGCCCATGCAAACAGAAAGGCTATCATAATTATATTATAGAGTTTATTCATATTAAAGTATTAACCATATAAAAGTTGATTATAAAAATTCATTGCTATATCTTCATTTGTTCTATTTTATGTAGCCACAGTTAATCCTACGAAAAGAAAAAAGATTTTGCCGAAACTAAGGCCCATCCATTCAAAAGCCGATACACGGGTCTTTTTATTTTAAGTACTCTACCACCCAAAAAATTTCATCAAAATCTACGACCCAAGGTACATACGTAGTATCCCCTTGTGAGATATGGAAATAAATAAATGGATCGTTGATTTTGAATTAATCTTTATTTTATTGATATTGAAACCGAACATCATACCCTGCTATGTGGTGCAAACTAAATAGTATTTTCAAAATTACCACCTCGTGAGTCAATGCATGCTGCAAAACGTCGTGAGGTTCATGTATGCGAATTCCTTGTATTGTTGATGTCATCATGCATAAACAAAGCTTCATTTGTGAAAACAATATCATCCGACATTTGCGGACGTTTTTGTAACCAATTACAAAACTGTACACGATTTTCGTAATAATCGGGTAACAGATGTTGTACCCTTTAGATTTGTTATGGATACAAACCATCATGGTGTAGAATTCTCCAAACTTGGGAACTTGAAACCTCAGTCCTGAAGGAAATTCTCTGAATACTAGTACGTGGACTTCGGTTCACTTAGTTCAAAACTCTGCAGTTGGCCGTGGAAATGAACCAGTTTCCCTTACTATTGTGTACGTATTTTGAAATGTACGTCGATCTGGAATTGAGCGGTCTAGATGACGTTGTTGGTATTTGGCAATAGACGCCCGAGCATTGCCATTGCAAAACCCGTAAATAAATATCATGTCTGCATATTCTTCATTTGAAAACAATGCTGGCAATTTTAACGAAGTTACACAGACAAGCAAGCAATTTGATAACTACTACACGCGTAACACAACTACGCACTAAATGTAGCAAACACATACGCGAGACCGACCGGCTGACTCATGCAAGTGCCGACATGTCTACTGGAGCAGCTAATATAACGCATACAGGAGCCCTATTTCCATTTTTCAGTAACGGTAAAAAATCAGACCCATGTTGATAAGACATATTTTACTCAGAATGAGCGCTAGAATGCGTTCCTGAAGTTTGGACATTACGTCCCGGGACACCCTGTTTGTCGGAGGGAGTAGCGAAAGGGGTAGTAGGTCTTATCAGAAGCCTGACCTATCTCGGAAAGCAGGACAGAGAGGATAAGATTCGCGAGATCGATTATACAACGGAGTGATATACAAAATCGTTTTGAAAGATAACCATTATTTTACCTTCAAGACTCTGAAGGGGACTACTTGGTAGCCTAAATACGCGTACTACTCAATACTCCCTTACACTTTCCTCGAATCGGCTTCACCGATTCTTTGTTTTATTTTGATTATTTTTCATGTTCTCTTCCGCCTTCTTTCGTTTTAACTTACCCAAGGGTCACTGTACCCTCTTTTTTTACCCGATAGTTCCAATCACTTTTAATTATTCTTCTTAATCAGCTTCACCGAGGTTTTATTTTTTTATTTTTCTGACTTCGGTTTGTATTGTTTTTTATCTACGACAAGGGTCACTGCAATTTTTTTCGCACACCCGATTTGTGAGTTGAGTGTTGAGTGTGTTTGTAGGTCTCTGGTGTGGAGAAGTCTGGAATCCATCATCACAAGCCAGCCAAGAAACCCTCATTCACAGAGAGCCATCCTATTGCACGGCTGCAGTTTGCCCAATCATACTTCTATATGGAAGATGCGTACTGGGATGTTACTATATTCAGCAACGAAAAAACTTTACGTAGCTATCAAAATGGAAAAGTTCAACTCTGGCGCTCTCGAAACTCAAGGTAGTATATTAGGAGAAAATAAAATAAATAATATAACACTTTCCATGTCATACTTTTCAATTCCTGACCAAGTTTTTAATGTTTTTGAGATTCATGACCACATAATATCATGCAACTTCCTCCGCTGGAACTTAATTTGAGTGAAATAACTAAAATTTTAAAATGATTTCATCGACTGTTTATTATGATTATTTGATAAAAAATACAGTCGCCAAATTTATCGATAAAGGATGCAGGAAAAATTTATTTATTCGAGCAAAAGATGGGAAGATAAGAAATATTGCATACCATTAATCACTACAGTAAAAATTAACCTGGTTTCATTACTTGCTTTTATTCTCAAATCTTCCTCATTATATTTTGTTTTGATTTATAAACCTGAGCAACGTCGGGTAATTTCAGCTAGCAGTTAATATAGCAAAAAAGTCAAAGCGCAAAATTATCTTGTTATCACAACCACTTCCAGTCGCTATCTGTAGCCTCAGATGGTATCGAAATGTCGCTGGTACGAATTGAAATGTGTCATGAGTTTTTGCTGTTACCATTTTGAAATTGTGACGAAATGTCGCTGGTACCTATTGACATCTGTGACAAGATGTCGCAGTGACGAATTTTCTGTGACTAGAAGTCACGACACCGTAAAAACATAGTACGCGTATGGATTCATTTTAGCATTCACGCCTTGAAGTAGAAAACGGTTTGTCAGCAAATTTCCAATTTAACCCGATGTTTTTGCCGGTGGCCCTTTCAAACAGGTGATATTCAGCACATGCTCATGGAGTTAAAGCCGTGGGCCCTTCTTACCGCGCCCTGGCTGGCGCCCCATCTCATCAAGTTCTCCAGATTTATGATCGTGACAGGGAGCTCTAAAGTGGCATCTGAGGAATGGTTGGACTTCGATGCGCTCACCAGAGGCTTGTTTCCGAAAGGGAGGTCAAAGGATGGAACGGGGCCGCGTGAGGTGTTCCCATCCGACCTCGCCATGTTGGCTTACACGAGTTCTGGCGATGTGGGTCCCTATCGCGCCGCCAAACTGACGCACGCAAATTTGGTGGCCAGCATAATACAGAACAACAATCCTCATTTCAACGCCTGCGGACCAACATCCGGTAAGCGGAGACTCCATCAAACGAAAGCTTTCTACAAAGGAAAGGTAGCCTTCTTCTTTGGGGTCGTATCTCACGACAAAACTTTCCGCCGATTTATTTATATAGATTCACGCAATAGAAATACGGAACCAAAAATAAACAACTTGCATTGTTTACGTTTTCTTTGCTTTATAGAAACTCAATAGTACGTTATCTAATATTAAAAAATCTGAATTTAAAACACTGGATGTCGTTTTGCTAATAAGCTCTCAACTTAGCAGTAATTTGCAACCTTGTAGTTAGAACATTAATTTTGAAGTACAAAACGAAAAAAATCAAAATATGAACGACCGATCTCATGCAATAGATTAATCTGCGCGACTCCGTTGTGTGTTTTACTTCAATTCCACTACGCCTATTCAGGCGGCTGCCAAAAACTAATTTTATCAGAGAACTACGTCAGGAAACATCTAATTAGACGATCTTAAGTTCCGGAGACGAACCTTAGTTTCATAGACAATGTATTATAGTTATATTAATAAGTTTATATTAGTAAAACTTGTATATTAGTTCAGCTAATGAGCAATACGATCTTAGAAATGATCAGTAAATTAATTTCGCATCGTAAACTCCATTCACAAATAAAAACTCCATCTTTATTATTCTTCTCTTTAAAAACGTTTGAAAAATTGCCTCTAATGCATAATACGAAGAGATATAAATTTTAAAGTAAAAGAGATAGTATAAATTTTATATAAATTGATCACTGTTTCTGTTTGGTTTTCGGAGAAATGAGCTCTCTTTGGCATATTATATTGAAAGCCCTTTGTTATTTCTTTGTCTCTCGGCCTGCGTTTCATCAATTTTTCATTTTGTATGTAGATTTTTGCGGAAGGTATTTAATGTCATATGCTAGACGTTTATTAGTTTTTCTAATAATCCATGTCATATATTGCTCCAGCAAATGTATTCTAGCGATTAAAAAATAAAAGTGATAGCTGAAATTAAACATATATTAATTAAATTAAAAATGCTTTAAATAAATTGTTTAACTTACTTAATTTTAAAGTCTCTGCCTTATTAAAATGTTAAAAAATTAATTTATGGACATGATAAAATATACTGTTTGTATTTAAAGAAATATCGCACCGGAGTACCAATATTTAGCCCTTTTTCTTAATTTAGAGCAATTTCAAGATGTAGTGCTGTCGGGGATGCCTCTTTACCATGTATTTGGTATGGTTACCTTGATGCTGACCAAAATGAACATTGGAGCTCATGTGGTTATACTGCCAAATTATAATGAGGAACTTATTCATCACTGCCTCAAAACTTATAAGGTAGGAAGGTAAAGAATTGTATAGGATATATAATGGATATTTCTTCGTATAATACCTGGAATAATTTTAATTATTTGAATACATTTTACTTTAAAGCAGTCATAAACATCCATTTGCCGCTCGCGAATCGGGCGTGGAAAGTTTAGATTGCTTTTAGAAATAATTTCTGTTTCCGGATAGTTTATCGTACAGAGGTTAGGAAAACTTCAAATTTTCCTGTTTCTCTGGAAATCCCGAGAACTTTTAAAACTTAATAATATTTAAAAAATCAAAATACAATAATTTCGAATGTAAGTTCGAAAGTACGTAAAATTTTACACTTGCAAGCTTTTTGAGATCTAAATTAGAAGGAATTAACCTATGATCTTCGGATTTATACCATTTTAAAGAAAAACTATGAAGTTTTTTATTCTGTTCATATTTTCTCGCCTACAGTTCGAAATTGTTCATATTAAACGTTTAATTCACATAGTTTGATATTTCGGGGCAATATTGGCATTTTAATGTTGCTTTGCCAACCAATTACATTGTTAAACCTCGAAATCCTATTGCTATGTCAATCCTTATGGGTGAAAGCGTGCTTTGAATGCTTTTAGTACGAGAGAGCGAGGGAGGAGAGAGAAATTATTTTCATAGCAATCAATGTAAACAACATTCGTTTCGCTATTTACGAGAAGGAATACATTTGAATGTAGAACATTAATTATTTGCACATTAAAATTAGGTACATACTTAGAATCATCGTAAGAGTTCGAGACTTGAAAAAAAGAACGCCTAAAAGAACGAAAGTTTGTTATCCTGCCATCCAAAGAAATTCAAGGTATATTTATGTTAATTTTTTATTTCACAAAATCTTTCCCATTGAATTTCAACGGGCATCTCCCTAGTTTAATTATAAAGTTTATAATTGAAAAATATATAATTTATAAGTTTTGAATTAAAATAAGTACTTCATGCTATCTCATATTAATTAACATGAACGTTAAATAAGATACAAGCAGATTATAATATAAATCAAATTCTACAAGAAATTTAATCGTAATGAATTTTCGAAGCTTATCTTGTAAGAAGAAATAAAATACTAAGTAAATGACTACTTAATACTTTCATCTGAATGTATGAAAACATCTCTTTTGATCGTTTTCCCAAAGTTCTTTTCGATAATATTATACATTTAACGATTTTTATTAAAATAATTACAATTTAATCATCTTTTATATATTTGATGTGAGAAGATAGATTAAGTTTATTTTCAATAATTTGGTTTTTGTATTTTTACTCCAGGTTTAGGCAATATCTCATTATACAAAGTTTCTCTCCCCCACTTCCATTCCAGTTTTTCTAAAAGAAATTTTTTTGTCATAGGTGACCGTGGTTCAACTCTCTCGAAAGATGCTCACATTCTTGGCACAGTTCCCAGGTAAAACATCATTGCCACCGGAGTTATTAAAACCCATCAGATGCATTTTCTACACTGGTTTCCATTCTCCCAGACCAACACTAGTCCGACTCATGTCCTACGTGGATGAGGAGGCAGTCATTCAGCAAGGTTAGGTTGAGAATCTTATACATCTTGAGACATAATAGATCAGATAGTGATTCCTAGTTTTCGCAATATACAGTGCCTTAAAATTTTACCTTATTGATAATACAGAGGATTCTCATTTAAGTGCCATCACCGACTCTCGTGCTTTAAGATCCTTTTTCTGAAAATGTTTTCTTTGATAAAATGAACTCCACCTAAAACAATGTGTAGCAAACATATGTATCACATTGACAAGTTTTCTTTGTTTTGATAAAATTATTACAGCTAGTCATACTTAATACCGTGGATTTACTTTTTTATCGTGACTCACTTTTTTGCATCCGTTATGGCCACCTTGTTTCCGACTCCTATCATCATCAGAAATGATTTTTCTCGATTTAATATTTTTCAATGAGGGTTTTTGTAACCGATGTTGTTCTATATAGCTCCATATTTTAGTCAGTTGAAAAATACGCTCCTTCAATAGCTATAAAAAGTATAGGAAAACCTTTTTGTAGCTATTGGAGAAATGCAGCTTTTCAATTTGATTCCTGCTATAAGATGAGCTCGAAAATACTTCCTAGTATTGTGCTCTGTAGTTTTCTATGGGTGGGATAATAAAAAAGTTAGTTGCAAAGGAAATTGTTAGAAAAACATGATAAAATTGAACAACTGACAAAATTCATCGGGATTTTGGTGTAAGCGTGATTACTGTTGAACTGCTTCAAACAAAAATAAAAAAGATCTAGAATCTTTCTATTTTCAAATAGACTCAGAAATGCCGTTACAATATCGGTCTGCCTTAAAAAAGTCAAAGCTTTAACACCTATATATTAAACTGTGGCTTTCGTTTAAATGAGACAAAAGTTCAACAGAGAATTATCGAGCTCGTCTTATGGCCGGAAGAAAATTCAAAATCAAAAGATTACAAAAGTACTTATTTCAGGCATCTCCAATGGCCACAACATGGTTATAAAAAAGCAGATGCGCATTCCGGCTACATTATAGCCGTCTTCAGTGATAATTCACTAGAAGTAAATTCTTAAAGAACCTATTGTTGCCAAGGCTTCCGCGATATTTCCTTATATGACTCCTATATTCTTTCGGGTTACAACAGCGTGCGTAGTCATTTTCTGACGACAGTTTCACTGCCATTCCAAGTAGCATCTTCAGGTCGATCTGATGATCCTACCTGGAATAGCAGCGAAACTGTCGTCAGAAAATGACTACGCACGCGGTTGTAACCTGAAAGAAGAGAGGAGTCACTTAAAGAACCTACTTTCGCAAAATCTACTCCGGATTCTAAAAGAATCCACTTTCGGTGAATTTCCACTGAAGACGACTGCATTGTAGCTGAAATTTGCATCTGATTTTTTATTTTATTTTTTGGAGATACCCGAGAGAAAATTTTCCATCTTGTGATTTTTAAGTGCCTGTTCTCGAAGAAAGTAAACAGAAAATTACCTTTTTAATATGCATTTGTATTATCTTAATTATTTTTCTTCATGTCAAGTTAATGGCTTATTATGCCTTTTCATTTTATGAATTTTAAATTAAACTTTTCTGAAAGCTGAAAATGTAACACCGGATTAACCGGCTTCGAGATTAAACATACTTAACCTAGGTATTATTCACCCCAGTTGAGCTTGTACATATCAATAAATACTATATTTTTTCGCAAAATAATGGATGTATAGCTTTTATTAAGAGGGAAAATTAATCCAGCTATCTGATAAAGTTCATGAAATCATTACAAGGCTACGGAATGACCGAGTCGTCCGGATTCATCACTCTTACATCTAAATATGAGAAAAACTTGCTGCGAGAGCCTCGCGGATCTGCTGGATACATACTCCCGCAAATGCTAGCTAAAGTTGTGCATATGGACACAAAAGAGGCTCTTGGACCACATCAGAAAGGAGAGATACTTGTTTCTGGACCGCAGGCATGTGGCTATAATATTTTAGAAAAATAAGCTCTCCCGGAATAAGTTCCGAAATCGCCGAAAAAGTAATTGATCGGTAATTATTTACCGTGAGAGATATAGATTTAATGTAACATATATACAGTAAACCCTTGTTATAAAAAATTCAACTAATAGGAACACTCGGTTAACACGAACAAATATTTTCCCTGATCCTGAATGTTTGGATTTATGTATGTGAGTTGGTTGGTTAAAACGAAATTCTCTTAAGGCGAACTTTGAACAAAATCCGGGAACCAAGAGCTCAAGTAATCGGTTAACACGAACACTTTTTTTAGTACTTTAGAACTAGAAGACTTTGTTTCCGGATTATAGAGAGGTTGTTTGTGTTAACAACTCAATATGTGAATTCAGTTTTGTTCTAAGATAGGTGATTCAGCCACTGTCTTCATTCCGGAGTCTATCTGCCCTTGGCCCTTAAGTCGTGTTTCATCTTTTTTAAGTGTCTCAAACAGGAGATGACGTGGGATATTTGGAAACATGAGAAAAATCTGCTATTACCGGTAATACCAGACGACGAATATTTTACCACTGAATTACCGCGTCAGAGTAATTTTCCAGTTTCAGAACGGGAATATGGATGACCTGGGTTTTATTCCCGGTCATCGCAGACTTTTTCTCCTGTTTTCAAACTTCCCAAGATTCCAGCTTATGCCTGTAGCATAATGATCATATGATCCATTAATTTCATCTATTTAGGGGAAGACGTGACAAACGCAGACGTATTAATTGTGTCATCATGGGTATATGCATTCCTTGCGGTAATTTTTTCAGTCAAACACATCACCAAGGAAGAAAGGAAGGAATTTATTTTGCCTAATATCATCATTCACGATAGACAGTGGCATGTCCTGCTGCGATAGCAATTCGAATGAGGATATACGACAGCTAAATGTTCAAATCCGTAAGATAATGAGAGCTTGCTTAAGTTTATTTCGCCTGCGAGACATAAGTGTTTTTCTCTTGCTCTTAGGAGGGGAGCTCAAAAAATTTAGGTGGTCTCGAGTGTCATCACACGAAATTGATCTTTTCTATTTGATCTTCTCTGCCCCGTGAAGAAAATCTCTGGCCTGGCACTTACACTCTTTCTTCCCACGTTGATGAAAAAATATCATTTACCAGAACGACTATGGGGATGAAATAGATGTGAATGAATAGCTTCAGAATCTTTAAATAGTTAAGAGCTCATATTCTGATCGGGTCATAATCAATTGGGATGAGGTGGGCGTAGCCTTCAACCTGTTACCAGATCGTTCAATGGACCTCAAAAGTGTTAAGTTGTTAAGTCTCATGATGGTACAAAGGGTAAGTCATTTGCTGCAAATATAATGGCACAGAAAAATTAAAATTGTGGGCTATTCGAAAATCCAAGATGTTTAAATAAATTAGTCTTCATTTACCGTGAATACAGCCACCACAAGCAAGCCTTGATCAATGCTACTTCATTTCGTGAAGGGATCATGGATGTTAAGTTCGTTTTAATATTAGTCAAAATCGTGCATTTGTGGTATTTTTAACAATTAATTATTTAACACAAACAGGTTACCCAAATTATATGTGTTATATGTATGTATATATATTTTAGTAGAAAATTATAATATTTTTACTAATTTCCATATATAAATCGGTTATCACGTACTCTTAACACGAACACATGATTTTATTCCCCCTTGGAGCTCGTGTTAACGAGGGTTTACTGTATTACCTTAACCATGGATTTTCAACCTTTTTTGCTGACGTACACCTTAGGGAATTTCCTTAATGGTCGTGTACCCCCTAGAGAATTTTATGGTCGCTTATCTCCAAGCGCATTTTAAAGTTCAACAGGGATTTATCGAGCTCATCTTGTGGCTGAAAATTTTTAAGAATAAGCACTTAAAATACTTGTCTCAGATAGCCAATAGCCACAACTAGGTTATAAAATTTATAACCTTGTTGTGGCTATTGGGGATACCGAGACCAGTATTTTAAAGTGTTTGTTCTAAAACACATTACAGTGATAATGAAATTAATATCACTTGTATTTAGATAGATAACTCATGTTTATAACGTTAAAATTGAGAGTTTTGGCAAATTTATCTATTTTATGATGTTATTCTTACAATTAATCGTCACATTACAAATTTTGATTCCAAAGTCACGCATGAAAGATGAAGTAGAAAGAAAAATTATAAACTTTAACTCTTTCCCGTACCCCTTCAACACTCTTGACATATCACTGGTAGTACGCATACCACCGGTTGAAAACCCATGAACTAAACGATATTATACTGCAAATTTAATAAAAATATGAGGCATAAAATCGGGTGTAAAGAAATTCCGATTCCAAAGAAAACAATGGATTGGAAATGACCCTAAGAATTGAATATTCAAGGCATAAAAATTTGAAACTGAGATTCTGATGCTATATTATTCTATTCTTCTCAAAAAATATACAAAACTTCACTTTAAGAAATACTAAAATCATTATTAATTAAAATGTCCTTCCAGCAATACTAAAAATGAAAACAATTTGATAAATTTATGTTATGAGATGGAATATATAAATTATAAAATAGAATATTGGAAACATTTCTAGAGTATGACGTTTAAACGCACTCAAAATGAATATTAAGTCATATTAAATAATCAGCGAAACAGGAATAATCCTGCAACCTTTAAAATACTGTATTTAGGGATTTTATTTTTGATGACCATCTACTTGACTAAAATAATCATTTTCGTATGTACCTTTATTTTTGGGTAAATTGAAATCATAGAAATATAACGTACATTTTTATGAACACAGAGGTACGACACCGCTTATATACCTATCGGGTACTGAAGTTGGCAAGTATGGACTTATAGCGAATACGGAGGTATAGTATGTTATTTAACATACATTCACCATATTATATTCTTCCTCCAGCGTTTATGGTGGAGATCTAAATCTCGGACGATATAGACTATAATACTATATTACCTTATTAATTCAAAATCTTGTAAACGAGGAGCTAACTTTCTTGAAATATTATTCGCTATTCTGTGAAAAATTTAACTCAGCCATTCATCCATTTAATTTGTACTGACAGTCGAAGGCGCGAATTCATAGAATTGCATGATAAAAGCAAAAAACTATGTTTGCAAAGATCCGCACCAAACATATTTGTCAATGCTTTCTTGGGTTTGTTAATTCATGGCATCATCACGTAGTGAAGCAATATAAAGGAAAATAAGTATCGTTAATAAAAAACTTATACTTGGGCTATGCGGCGATTGCGGTGGCGTTTCTTTCATTAAATGATTAACAAAATATTTTGTTCATATGGCCCTCATACTATTCTAGTAAATCAATGTTAATTGTCCGTATCATTTACATTTTTTTATCGCTTTTAAATCAAGAGGTAACGCGAGAGTCACTTTTCCAAAACAGGTAATGCAAGGTTACTTCACGGACCCCAGTGGTTCTCCCGTTCATTGCGATGATGACGGTTGGCTACATACCGGAGACTATGGCTACTACACAAGCAAAAATTCCATTTTTGTCCTGGACAGGATCAGTAACATCCTGAATTTCAAGGCTATTCTGGTGAGAGTTATTTCAAAAGTAATTTAAACAATGATTTTAGGAAATGATCCTTGAAAAAACGTCACTTCGTTTTCTCAGTACGCACTCCTGTGTTATATATTGTGTAGATTAATTTTCTCTATTTGCATTGTGGTTCACAAATGTTTGGGGTCGCATGGCGTAACAGTCATCCCCCCGTGAAATGGAGGCCATGCTTCTCGAATTATACGAGGTGGAGGATGCTGCGGTGGTGAGCGTTCCCTGCTGTAGAGATGACGATGGGAAACCATACGATGCAAAGGACATGCCCACGGGCATGCTATCCGTGGCTCGTGCTTACCTGGTTCCCAGGCGAGGTACAAACATCTCCGCGGCAGATGTCCACGCTTACATGAAGAAGAAGATAGGTGCTGAGCATCAAGTGCTCAGAGGCGGCATTTTCTTCGTGAAGGAGATTCCAAGATCCTCAATTGGAAGGATATTGCGCAATCAGTTACTATCACACAAAACTTGAAATGATGTTAATGTAGATTTAAAGCTAAGGAAACGTTCTTATATCACACCCAGATAGACATTTTATCTTGATTTGCGAGAACGTCGTGATAATTCATTAAGCCATATTTTTCTAAATTATTGCTTTACTCCAATATGTGTTTTGAGTGGAGTGTTTTGTAACAATAAATATTTGCAAGATAAATTTTAGTATTACATAATAACTCAAAATGTATTTATAATTTACCTAACTCCAATATTCAGTAAGACAATGTAGAAAATTCGTTTGCATGAAATGGGTTATTATTTCTAAGAAGCTTTTCTTCTCATAATATTCAAGAAGAATTTAGTCATCAATTAGCCATGCCCAACTTTGAAAATACATATGACTTGAATAAAAATCATATCTTTATTCGGCATTTCTTCTGTCTCTCGTTAGTAAAGACCTAAACCAACATCCATAAAAATTTGGAGCAACAAGTATGCGGAGTATTACAGAGTTACAATGGTCATGTTCAGCCAATTCCAAGTAAGATATATTATTTGAAGGGAATGTAAGAAATTTTGAATATTAGAAGTATGGGATAACTTACGTCTGCTGCGTTTTCAGAATAAGTTCTTTTCCGAGCAGATTTTTACGGCTTTATGATACACGCAGCCAGTATTAGTATAATAACGTTACAACTGCATGACTCATATACATCTGTATGCATATCAACATTCAACACAATAGCAATTACTGAAAAGTGTAGCACAAGGATAAATTTTACCTGAAGTTCACGCAAATATTCTATAATGCATACCGAGGTTGTGTGAATAATTATTTAAAAAGTGATTAGTGATAATTTTTCCAAATAAAAAAAACATCAATTAAACTAAAATGATAAAATATCAAGCACTTATTAAAGATTAAACTTGTTGTTTTATGCTGATTGAGATAAGAACGCAGAAATATAGGGATTATGAATATTATCTAATAGATTTAGTTCCACAGATTTCAACTATAAAAAAGATTTTCTCGGCCTCTATAAACGTCATTGCAGCATTGAACATCTTGATAAAACTTCGTCGCCACATGGTAATTTTTGTCTATTAATACTTATTCTCATAGTCTATATAACGCTATAATCCATATCAATTGTTTTACTGATCTATTTTTAATCATCATAAGTAGTCTGTCAGTAGACAGGTGTGTAATTATTATTGGTTAATTTCACTGCATTGTTTATGCTATTCCTGAATCTTTTAGTAATGTGTAATCTATTTGAAATCTCATTCTGAGTTCCTCCATTAATGGTTTCTGAATTAAATGAATTTTCAATATACATCTATATCTACATTATACCCTGCAAGTCAGCTTTTTGGTGGATGGCAGGGGGTGCAGTGCACCAAGGTTCTATAGTTTTCCTACGTTATCTTTTCCTATTATGGTCTCTTATCGTCCTAGGGAAAAACGATCCTCTATATCGCTCCGTTCTACAGTCGATCTCTCGAATCTTGTCCTCACTGTCCTGCCTTCCGAGATACGTCGGGCTTCTGATAAGTCCTACTACCTCATTCGCTAGTCCCTCCGACATAAAATTTTCCAGTAGTTTAATTCTAGCCTGCAGCCTACGTTCCTCTAACGATGTCCATTTCAGATTTTCTATTAATGATATTACGCTTTGTTTACTATCGTAATTCCTCCTTACAAATCTAGCTGCCCTGCGCTGAACCTTTTCTATCTCGTTAGTGAGTCCCTTTTCGTAGGGATCCCGTACAGCTGAGGCATATTCGATCTGCGGTCGAACCAAGGATAAATAACATAATTCTTTTACTTTTTCGGAGCTATTTCGAACTATTCTCCCTATAAAGGCCAGCTTTTTGCTAGCGGCACCTATCAATCGGCGAATGCGGGTGTCCCACGAGAGATCACGATGGATCGTGACTCCGAGATATTTAATCGAGTCTGAAACTGGAATCTCTACTCCATCCAACGAATAATTATTATCCAGCGAGATGCTCTTGGTTCTCCAGAAGTTGAAGACGCAGCTTTTCTTTGGGTTGATCTCTAACTTCCATTCCTTACACCATGCAGAAATAGCTTCTAGGTCATTTTGGAGATACTGGTGGTCTTCCGGATTGCTTATTTCTCTATAGATGACGGTGTCGTCCGCGAAAAGCCTAATTTTACTTCTGACTACTGAGCTGATATCGTTTATATAAATTAGAAATAATAACGGACCAATTACACTACCCTGCGGAACGCCAGAGAAAACCTCCACTAAGTTCGAAGATTTCCCATCTATAACAACCTTCTGCTTCCTATGATTTAAAAATTCACAGATCCAACTAACGATTCTCGAATTAACACCTAAGGTTTCTAATTTCGTTATTAACTTCCTGTGAGGTACCTTATCAAAGGCTTTCCTAAAATCTAAGAAGATGGCATCGACCTGCGTATTATTTTCTCCGCTTCTCAGTAAACAATTAACAAAAAGACCGAGCTGAGTATCACATGACCTACCTTTCTTGAAGCCGTGTTGACAATCGTCTAACAATAAATTACTATCAAGAAATCGCATTATGTTGCTAACGAGTATATGCTCGAGAATCTAACACGATATCGAAGTTAAAGAAATCGGCCTGTAATTTTCTGGGTGCTCCTTGTCACCACCCTTATGAATTGGGGTAACGAGCGCTAACCTCCAGTCGCTAGGGACCTCTGCGCGAGAAATAGATTTCTCGAAGATTATCCGAAGAAAATGTGCTATTTCTTCAGCTAATTCTTTTAAAACGCGAGCAGGAATTTCTTCGGGGCCAGTGGCTTTGTTATGTCTGATGGAACTTAATTGCTTTGCTATTCCAACCTCAGAAAATACTATGTCGTCCATCAGGCCCCCCTTATTGCGGGTGCATAATGTACGCAAAGGTCGCTGACGGCTGTGAATGCTTTTACAAAATGACCGTTTAACAGGTTGGCTTTCTCTACGCTATCATGAATAACGGCACCCGAGTCATTACGCAGGGAAGGTATGGTAGGGCCTCTATCTTGAACCTCTCTCACATAGGACCAAAACGCTTTAGGGTCCTCCTTCAAATAATTATTTAGTACCTTATTCCGGAAGTTAGTGAAAGCCTCGCGCATAGTAGTTCTCGCTTTAGCGCGGGATTCCTTATGCGTCTTAACTTTAGTTGCTCTATATTCATCGGATGATGTAGACGGCATATTTTTTATTTTCGCGTGGCTTATTCTCTGACGCCTAAGCGCACTCCTAACTTGCTTATTGTACCAACGTGGCTCTTTATTGTCGACCTTCAATTTAATTGGAATGTACTTATCGATACCCTCTAGCATTATATCCTTGAATAGTTTCCATGACGACTCAGCACCTGATCGTTCGGTCATATCATGGAAGCCAGGTAGTATTTCTCGTAGGCGCGACCTGAAGCTTGAAAAGTTTGCCTTAGCAAATATATAAAACTTTCTTTGAGGCTTAGGGTGCCTATCGATTTTCAACTTACACTCTGCATATACGGCCTGATGATCACTTATCCCATCTTCAATGGTGACTTTGTTTATTCTTTCTGGGACGTTAGTTGCTAATAAATCTAATATGTTTCCCGATCGCGTTGGCTTTCTGACTAATTGAAGGAGAGAGTGCTCGCAGAATGTTTCGATTAATGCCTCACAGGATTCGCGTTCTTTACCTCTAGATTCGAAACATAGGTTTTCCCAATCAATTGAGTGTAAGTTAAAGTCACCATCGACTATAAGGATTTCATCTGGATTTATCAGTCTAAGCTTTGATAGTTGTTTCTCGAGACTTAAAATACAATCTACACCAGCTTTTGGTGGCCTGTAAAACGAGCATATGAACACCTTTTTGGAGCCATCTTTACCTATGCGGCACCAAACACTCTCGATATCCTCGTCACTTATCGGAATCTCACTGCTATCGTACTTATCGCTAACCGCTATGAAAACTCCCCCGCCCGATCTATTAGCGCGATCTTTTCTATAGACACGATAGTCTCTAGGAAATATCTCCTGACTCTGAATCTCATCCGTTAACCAACTTTCTGTGCCTATCACGACGTCGGCATGCAGACTGCGAATAGGATGCTCGAACTCAGCAATTTTCCTACGGATGCTGCGACAGTTCAGTACGACGACGTTTAATTTCTCACTATCACTTCGCATACTAATCTCACCCTTGACTTTCTCTTCCACTCTAAAACTACATGCGCTCCCATCACAATCACTCCCATGAATATAGAATCCATCTCCTACATTGAAAAGTTATTTCATTTTCTACTCTAGGTTTATCATTACCCAATTTACTTTATCGAAGATCATCTGCCAGTTGACGAAACATACCCAACAATAATAGTTGTATTCTATTTTCTTTTCTGATATGATTCTCATTGGACAGATAGTATCTCTGGTTCCTCGTCCTTTTCTGAAGTAGATTTAATCTTTTCCTAACATTTTTTCTGCCCTTTTTTTGATCCTTTTATTAAGAATCCTCTTGAGAATCTTCGAATTGTTTAAAAATAGGCTTATCGTTTTGTAGTCTTTACACTGAATTTTCTTTGCTTCTTCGAGGAAATTCTTAGAACACTCCCGTGTCGTAAGTTTTACTAGTAATTAATATCGTAATCACTTTTCATCCTTCCGATTCCATGACTTTAAGTACCTCAGTTGAAATCCTATCGCTGCCTGTTGCTATTCCTTTCTTCAGCTTCTGCATCGCTTACTCTTCTTCGCATTCCATAAGTTTCCCAAGTTGTCTTCTTTATCGTCATCCTCTTCCTTCAGCTCTATTTGCGTTGATCTTTCCAGCTTGTTATTTACTAAATGAGTTGCAATTTGGCTACATGCCAGGTGGCAACATTACATGACTCATTGTTAATAAATTTCACATCATATAACTTATTGCGTGATCAAGGTCTCTTGTCCAAAATTTAACAGAATAAAATTATTAATTTTACAAAAACAATACAATTTTGGATAAAATACTTATAATACAATTACTCTCCCCTTGGCTTTAATCGGAGCCGAAGTTTTCGAGGTTCATGGTAGGCCTTCACGGTTACCGTAGCGGTCCAGGGGCCCACGAAGTTCCCACCGTACTTCACCCTACCAAGCATTCACTCTACTTCCTCCGGCTCACTCGTCACCCTCTATAAAAAAGAAAACCTTTACATTTTGACTTAAATTGTTTAAGCGATTTAGGAAAGGGCTTAAAGATTTCCTCCGGTAGCTCATTCCATTCACAGATTCCTCTATTTAAAAAAAGTTTTTGGCGACGTCTGTCTTCTGCGGCCTGTATTTAATTTTATATTTGTGGTCGTTTTTTCCTATGTAGTGAGGATTCTCGATCCCAGATGATAAATTTTCCAATGCCTCTTTATTATTTAATATTTAAATAATCCCACATAGTCTATTAAGTTTCCCTCTATTTTCCAACGATTCCCAACCTAACACATTTATCATTTCCGTTACACTTTCAGTCTTCTTAGGCTTCCCCATCACGTATCTGGCAGCCTTTCTTTGGACTTTTTCTAACTTATTTATCTGCCCCACTTCATACGGATTCCATACATTCGTAGAGTATTCCAAAATTGGTCTAATAATGGCTTTATACGCTAACTCCTTTGTGGCTGTACCGCTCCCCTTGAGGTTCCTCATCACCCAATGTAGGGATTTATATGCCTTTCCTACCACATGGTCAATATGCTGACCCCACCCAAAATTTACTGAAATGATTATTCCTAAGTATATAAAGTTATAAGCTTACTTTTACTAACATTTATGTCCATTTTATTAATTGTTATCCAGGTATCCACCTTCACTAAGTCCTCTTGTAAGTTGATCCTATCATTCTGACTTCTTATTTTCCTATATATTATACAGTCATCAGCAAAAAGACGTATTTCTGAAGTTACTTCCTCATGAAGATCATTGATATACATGAGGAACAATAGGGGGCCTAGGACACTCCCCTGGGGGACCCCGGATGTGACAGGTACTTCTTTTGAGTATGCTTGTCCTACTCTGACCCTTTGTGTCCTCCCGGTGAGGAATTCTTTTATCCAGCTTATAACCCTTTTGTCAATATTTAGCTTCTTAACTTTCTCGTGTAAACGGTCGTGGGGTACACTATCTAATGCTTTTTTGAAGTCTATAACTATTGCGTCAGTTTCCTCCCCATTGTCTAAGGTGTCAGCAATATCTTGACAGAGTCCTAGAAGCTGAGTCTCACTCGAATATCCTTTTCGAAATCCATGTTGGTTCCTATAGAGCCAGTTACTTTTATCCCAAAATTTTCGAATATATTTCGCAATTATTTTTTCCAACAACTCGCACGCAACCAACGTTAAGCTTACTGGTCTATAGTTTTCAACCTTAGTTTTTTCCCTCCCTTGTATATAGGAATAACATTTGCTTTTTTCCAATCAGATGGTAAGTCATGGTTATTTAGGGTAATGTAGAACAATGTCCTTATGTATGGAACTATTGCTTCCGCACCCAACTTCAGTGCATCAATCGAAATATTATCAGGCCCCATCGACTTATTTTTTGGTTGCTCACTAATGACTTTCAGTATTTCACCATCTTTTACCTTTATATAGTCCATTTTGTTTGCGTCTTCCTCAAATTTCTTTGACGGCGAATCCCTTCTATTGTTTGAGGTATCCACATTTCTACTTGTACCATCACTTCTCTTAAAAACACTGGCGTACCAGTTATTCAGTTCGTTTGCTTTGCCCACGTCGTCCGGTATCACGATACCCTCGTTGGATTCAATGGCTACTATATCCTCGCGATTATCCTTTTTCCTTTTAATATATTTGAAGAATTTGTTTGTATTCTTCTTGTGTAATATATTCAGTAAATAATTATCCCTGGTTTTCGCTTTTTCTCTATTTAAATTACTAAATAGCATTTTATATTTTTCCAGGTACTCAGGTCCTAAGTGTTTCTCTTTATGCGCAATTCTAACTATTCTCTTTAGCCTCCGTATGTTTAAATTATAGTATTCTGGTTCGCTATTATTTTTAAGCATTTTTTGTGGAATATACTTTACTAGCCCTTCATAAATAATGTCCTTGAATGAATTCCATATATCATTAATACTCCCCCCTTCACCTGCCCACATAGGAAAATGGTTCCTTAAGTGGTTTCTAAAACCTTCTCTATTTCCTCTTCTATAATTCCAAATATAATTTTTGCTCGATTTAGTTGCTTTGGTGGTGAGCCATTCTAATTCTATAAGCACTGCCGCATGGCCACTCAAACCTGGCATGATCTCAGGGCATATGTTTTGTATATACGGCCTTAAAAGAAAGACATCAAGAATATTTCCTTTCCTTGTTGGTTCGTTTACCAACTGCGTGAACCCCTCCTCTTGAGTTTGACGATTAGCAATGCTTTCTACATCTACATCTACATATTACCCTGCAAGTCACCTTGACGGTGGATGGCAGGGGGTGCCGCGCACCAAGTTCCTAACTAATTATTATTCACAGTTATCTATTGTGGTCACGTATTGTCCTAGGGAAAAAGGACTCCTTATACCTCTCCGTCCTACTATCTATTTCGCGAATCTTGTCGTCATTATCCCTCCGTCCGATATACGTTGGTTGTCGAATAATATCCTTCATTTCATTTACGAATATCTCCGACCTATATTTATCTAGAAGTTTAAGTCTCGCCTGTAATCTACGATCTTTCAACGATGGCCAACTCAACTCATCAATGAGTAACGTAACGCTCTGTTTTTTATCGTAATTCTTTTTCACGAATCTAGCTGCTCGCCGCTGTATTTTTTCTAAATCCTTTATGAGTCCCCTCTGATATGGATCCCAAACCGCTGCTGCGTATTCCATTTGAGGTCTAACCAACGATAAATAACAGGATTCTCTCACCTTTTCCGTGCTTTTCCTGACTATCCTACGCACAAAAGCCAACTTCTTATTTGCCGCACCTATCACTCGTCTTATGTGGGTGTCCCAAGACAGGTCACGATTCAAGGTTACCCCGAGGTATTGCACGGATTCCGAAACAGGAATGATCTCACCATCTATCGAGTAGGTAAACACGGACGATGGGCTTCTAGATTTCCAAAAGTTTAGAACGTTACTCTTTTTCTGATTGATTTCTAGCTGCCATTCCTTGCACCAAACAGATAACGCATCCAGATCATCCTGAAGCTGACGACGGTCGCTAGGACCACTAATTTCTCTATAGACTACGGTGTCATCCGCAAAAAGCCTGATATTACTTTTTACAACTGAGCTGATGTCGTTTATATAAAGCAAGAAAAGCATAGGTCCGATCACACTACCCTGCGGCACTCCAGAGACTACATCTGCCACACTCGAGGACTTACCATCGATGACTACTTTTTGTTTTCTATTACAAAGGAAAGCGCGAACCCAGTTAATGACTTTAACATTAACGCCAAGATTTCCCAATTTTAATAACAACTTACGGTGGGGAACCTTGTCAAAAGCTTTTCTAAAATCACGGAACACTGCATCGACTTGCTTATTATTTTCGCCGCATGATAAAACATCATTCACAAACAGACCGAGTTGGGTGTCACAGGGTCTGCCTTTTCTGAAGCCATGTTGACAGCTGACTAAGAGCGATCTACTCTCAAGATAACGCATTGTGTTGCTAACAATAATGTGCTCCAAAATCTTACATGATAATGATGTTAGAGAAATCGGCCTATAATTTTCGGGGTTTTCTTTGTCACCTCCCTTATGAATGGGTGTGACGTGTGCTAGCTTCCAATCATCAGGAACCTCACAGAGGTTAAGAGATTTCTCGAAAACTATCCGAAGGAAGGGAGCTATATCTTCTGCTAGTTCTTTTAATACACGCGCGGGAATTCCTTCTGGTCCAGGATTTTTGTTGGGCTTTATCGCACTCAGTTGCTTCGCTATTCCTGCCTCAGAGATTTTAATATTATCCATCCGAGTACATCCATCGGGAATAGGATTGTCTTTAAGTATATTTCCACCTGCCGTGAACGCCTTCGCGAAGTAAACGTTTAGTAGATTAGCTTTATCCTCCCCATCGTGAAGGATGTCTCCGGAATCACATCGCAGGGAGGGTATTGAAGGACCCACTCCCTTGACTTCTCTTACGTAGGACCAGAACGCTTTTGGATCCTCCTTCAATTTTGTATTTAATACCTCATTCCGGAAGGTGTTAAATGCGTTACGCATGGTTTTTCTCGCTAGTACGCGGGCACTGTTATACTCATGGACTATAGCTGTGCGATACTCATCGGAAGCGGTGGTAGGTATGTTTTTCAATTATGCGTGGCTACGCCTCTGTCGTCTTAAGGCAATCCTGACTTCCTTATTAAACCAACGAGGTTCTTTCTTATCAGATTTTAACTTACTGGGGATAAATCTATTGATACCTCTTCCTAGTATATCCTTAAATAATAACCATGATGGCTCCATACCTAATCGTTCTGTCTTTTCACGATAACTGACAAAGGTACTTTTGAGATGTAAGCTGAAACTTTTAAAGTCGGCCTTGGCGATAGCGTATACATTCCGAAGAGGCTTAGGATGTCTTTTGAGCTTTAATTCGCACTCCGCATACACAGCTCGATGGTCGCTAAGTCCCCCCTCTGTGGATACCTTAGTTATCCTATGCGGGATGTTAGAAGCAAGCAAGTCGAGAACATTGCCCGAACGCGTGGCTTTTTGTACCATCTGGATTAAGGAATATTCATGAAACGTGTCAATTAAGGCTTCACACGATTCGCGTTCTTTACCTCCCGTAACGGAGCATAGGTTTTCCCAATCGATTGACGGTAAGTTAAAATCGCCTCCAATTATCACGTAACCGTCGTTCATAATAGATCTAAGCTCGGCTAATTGCCTCTCTAAACTTAAAATATAATCAACTTTGGCATTAGGTGGTCTGTAAAATGAGCATAAATATATCTTTTTCGAATTATCCTTACCTAGGCGGCACCACACGCTCTCGGTCGTTTCATCGATAATAGGGATCTGACAACTATCGTACTTTTCACTTATTGCCAAAAATACTCCGCCACCTATTCTATTGGCGCGGTCTTTTCTGTATACTCTATAGCTTTTCGGAAAAATTTCTTGGCTAGCGATATCTTCAGTGAGCCAACTTTCCGTACCTATAACTACATCCGCATGCAACGTGCGAATTACGTGTTCGAGTTCGGCAGACTTCCTACGAATGCTGCGGCAGTTTAAAACTATAATATTTAATTTCTCGTTATCGCCCGAAGCATTAACTGCTCTATTACGGCTTTCGCAGGTGGACTCTCTCACTTTGCGACCAGAAACTGTATTACACTCGATGCCCCTATGAAATCTCCTAATACGCCTACACCCTACCCTACTCTCTAATCTAAAAAAGACCTATGCCCTTTATGCCCTCCCATCCCCCACTGCGTCCCTATCCCACCGAACGTTCGGGAGGTTTAGGTCCCCCGCTATTAGGGTATAACTACTTGGTCTTTCTGAGCATTTATCTGCCAGAACCTCAAGCGTAAACATGCCATCATTTGGTTTCCTGTATACTCCTATAATATCCAATGCCTTCTTGCGATTCTTATAAAGTAGTTTAATGCAAAGCATTTCGCAGTCGTCCCTTACCCATTCTAGCGTGCTTAATAGCTCTCTATTAACACAAATAAAGACCCCCCTCCTCTTTCATCTCGATCCCTCCTATACACAACAAATTCCTCCGGAAATATTTCACTAGAATAAAGATCCTTACTTAACCAAGATTCCGTGCTTATGACTATGTCCGGTCTACAAACCTCAATTAAAGACTGAAATTTGACCCGCTTGTTTCTTATGCTACGGCAGTTAAGCTGAAGGATCTTTAAGCCCTTTCCTTCGTACTCGTGAGCTTCCACAGAAACACCTCTAAATCCCCGTCCTAGTTTTCCTGTTGGTTGCAAAATTTCACAACACTGTTTATAAGTCTACCGAACTTGAAGGAACCTCTTCTGTTCAAATGCAGTCCATCACGGCCCAAGTTCCCTTCACCAATCCAGCAATTAGGATCAGCAAAAAAGCAGACCCTGTTTACTGCACACCCAGTCAATCCCTTCATTTATATAGTCTATTCTCCCATTATCCATATCAAGTCTTCTAATTATTCCACTAATCACAATCTTGGCACCCGTGAATCTCCGTTTGGCCGCAGTACACAGATCCCAAATCAATCCCACAACATGATCATCTGATTTTGCCATCCTGATATCATTTGTCCCAACGTGAATCACAACCACACGCTCCTCACCTCCCTTGCCGTGGTTCTCGATTTTCCTTTGTAACTGCTCCGTCTTTATCCCTGGAAAACACTCCACCAACGCTCCTCCCTTGGTGCATTCGGCCCCGGCGAAACGTAACATCGAATCTCCCAATACAAGCACCTTAGGTTTTACGATGGCTTCCCCCGATCTCTCTATCTTCTCAACTTCAGTCCAATTTTTTCCCCTTGGGCCTCATCCCTGAGTTTTTCTGCCCCCGTTTTCTTCCTCTTAATTTCCTCTCTCAGTTTCTCATTTTTCGCCATTAACTTCTTAATATTATTCCTGGCGGATTCTAATTCCGTCGTCAGCCTCTCTATAGTTTCCTCCTTTTCTTTCATTAACTTCTGGCCCCGTAATAACCCGCAATCACCACAATTCCACTCCTCCTTCACGCATTCTTCCAACTTACTTTTTCAACAATTAAAATTATACCAATACCCACACAACTACTTGTTGTATAGTTCCTTAATATATTCTTCCCATATCTGTGCTACATCCTTTCGTTCTGTGGCTATCTTTCAGTATGTATTCATAATTCCTTCATCATGGACTCCATTAGGTCTTTTATCTTCAAATAACAGTGCTTTAGCGCAGTTGTTACCAAACTTTTTTGAGCCGCGGCACACTTTCAAATATAAAGAGGATTTCGCGGCACCCAAGCCTTTAAACAAGTTCTATATATTTTTAGATACGGGTATTACAACCTTTGAACGCATCCATTTGTTGGTGCTCCTACATAATAAATTTATTAGAATAGAAATTATTGCCCTAATTACCTGCCAACACATGCAAATACTTGGTTTATTTACTCAAAGTTTTTCGCGGCACCCTTAAAAGTCTACTGCGGTACACAGTTTGGGAACCACTGCTCTAGCCAACATTTTATCGTACCGCCGTAACTACTCCATCTGTTGTACCTCTCATATTTTTTTCTTTATCTAGTTTTCTCTGGCTTTGCCTGTTATCCGTCTCAACACGTTGTTTTACGTTTATAAATAGTTCGACCTTCTTTAATGGTAACATTTTTTCACTTTCTCTTCTCATCCATTTTCTTCTTAGTGGTCCATGGTTTTCTGATGTTTTTCATTTGTCTCCAATCTCTTTATTCAGAGCATCTCTGATACTGGCTGAAATTACTTCCCATTCTGTATTCACGGTCTTCGGCTTGTTTTCCAAATTTCTAAGGCAATCTTCCAACTTCGTTCTGAATGCATCCTGTCTTTCATTCAGTTTGTTAAGGTTTCAAGTCTGTCTGGCCTCGTTTTACTTATCTATTTTGTCTTTGTAGTTACATCGGCTATTAGAAGATTACGTTCTAAAACTATGTCTTCCCCTGGTAATGTCTTACCATTTTTATGCTATTCATGAATCTGTGTTTTACTTCGTATTTGGAATCTATCATTCTATCTCCTGGGCTCTTCCTTGTATACAGCCTTCGTTTATGTTTTTTGAACCATATATTAGTCACTAATAGATCGTTATTAATGCCGAATTCTACTTGTTTTTCTCCTCCTTGGTTTTTTCCCAAGTCCGTATTGACCGACAACATTTTCTTCTTGTCTTTCTCCTACAATGTGTTCCAATCTCCCATTATTATGCAGCTAACTTTTTCTCTTCCGTCTTCTTCGTAAATGTCGTTAATTCATTCATACATCTCCTCGATTTCTTCTTCTTTGTTAGCGGACGTCGGCATATACATCTGGATTATCATTATGTCTACTGGAACTGCTTTGAGCTTTATTGTCACCAACGTTCCTTACTTTTGTTACGCTTTTCACAATTTATTTTTCCTGAGTACTAGAGCTACCTACTCCCCTTGTCCCACTAATTCCTTCAAAGTAAACTACCGTAAGTTCTTTCCAGTCGAACTGCCATTCACCTTTCCATCTAACTTCACCCAACGCTATGATGCCCATTCTATTTCTTCCCATTTCTTCTTTCAGGTTCTCTAGCTTTCTTGTCTTCCTAGTGTTTTTTACATTCCAAGTACCTATACCTAACTTACCTTCTACAAATATTTTCCTCAAGACAGTCTCCACTCAGAGAACCAATCGAATACTATTTTACCTCCGGAATGTTTTACTTCGAGGGAACTCATATTGTCCAAGCATATAAATTACTAGTGAATTTTAATGTAGTATAGTTTCTCTCTTGCTTTTCCCATTGCAGTACTGTAACCGTTTAATTCGCCCGAACCTGCCTACAGTTCTATTGGATATAGACCCAGCCAACATAATTTTTTTCAGCTCTATACCATACTGACAGTACTGCTGCTCACTGCCATATTTAAAATGTTCTACCATGATCCCCTCTGGTCCTGGTGCTCGTCCATTTCTTATTTTATTCAATGTATATTTGTCCTCCTATTCTGTTATATCCTCTATTTCCTCCTTTATATCATTTTCTTCCTTTCATCTCATTAAATTCTTTCTGTTAATATTCATTCCAAATACATATCTTTATCATTTAATTTTACGAGTCACAGTGAAATCTCGATACAACGCATGCCTTCAGAACATCTATTTTCTACGTTATGCTGTGAGTACGCTATACTGAAAATACCTACTAGGTGCAGAGGGATCGAAAAATAAAGGAATATATAACACGCTTTATCTCACATTTAAAAAATCAAATATTTTATTTTGCTCCATTTTTACTATTCTTAATATGAAATTTTACATATTTTTCAACGTCATTAAATGTTAATGTGTCTGAAGCGTTATCAGGTCTCGAAACAAATATTTTTAATTTCTTAATGCACCCCAATTAGGCCTACCTCCTCATTTACACACTTGGCAGCTTATGTTCTCCAAAATGAAACAGTTCATCATTTCCAAATTTATATCCACATTTGATTTTATCTCAAATTTTATGGATGACGGAAGTTGAAATTTTGAGTATACTACTTTCCTGATTTTGCTCGTAACACTGCAATCTTCTCCATAAGTAACTTCTGGCTTAGATGAAAATATAATGCCAGACATTCTCCAGAATTTGCAATATCCATTTCACTAACACCCCAACAGCTACTTTAAATTATTTACATGCTTTGGCAAACATTAATATAGCTACTTAAATTATAATTAACGCCAAACGGTATTTCCTCGACGAGACAGCGTCGGGAATTAATTTTTGTATTTTCAATAATGCCTTGGTCTATTGCTTTTCATATTGAAGTACAATTGGCTGAGTAAACTATAGTTTAATATTTTTCAGTCGAACATGCACCGCATGGACTGAACAATTGTCACAGAGATGCAATATTTTCTCTTTTCCATAATTTTATCAGTTTTTAAAATCCATACTTCAAGAAAATCTTTAGTAATCTATGCCCGTCTGATAGATTTGTATTCTGCAGAAGAAAATGATACACCTTTGATGCACCGGAGTTTTGCAGATTTACTAATCAATAGAAGCCACAACAATTTTGAACCCGTTGTATTTCAACAAATTGGACACCATTGTGGGCGAACATTTTAATTCTTTCTCGAAGAAAGATAAATAAGAACCATAACTTTATCATGAATGGAGAAATTATACCATCATTTGAAAATTGCAAGTATTTAGGTGTTCACTTGTTGAAAGAGCTTAAATTTGACCAACATATTGAGAAAGTTATTGAAAAGGCATACAGGAACTTGCACTTTGTAATGATAAATCTTAAAGGATGAAATAAAGAAATCAAAGTCGTTTGTACAACCGATAGTAGAATTTGCCACAGTCGTATGGGGTCCTTACGAGGTAGGACTAGTCAAGAAAATCGAAAAGGTGCAGCGTAGGGTTGTTAGGTACGTTTTAGGAAAATATAGGAAAGAAGATAGTGTAACCAATATGCTTATATATACCTTAGAGGGTATACGGAAAATTAACAGACTAGGAGGAATATTTCAGGCAATAAAGACAGAACGGCCATGGGTTGATTTAAGCAAGAGACTTGATGATCCAGATTATATGGGTAGACAGGATAACAGATACAAAATTAAGCTAAGGAAACAGAAGAGTGATGTAGGGAAATATTCGTTTATTAACAGAGGGGTAAAGGAATGGAACGACTTGCCTGAGGAGCTCTTAAATCACTTACAAATAAATGTAAACTTATTTAAAAGAAAATTAAAAACTCTAGCGTAAATAATGGTTTCTCTAAATTAAATGTACCAATGTGACGAAGGAGTTAGAGGAAGTAATGGATTGCTTGTTAGAGCGAAGTACGGCTGGGACTCAGAGGGCTCTGGTACCTTCACGGTGGCCGTGAAGGTTTACCATGGACCCTGAAATGTCTGACTCCAGAGGTTATTTTTATTATTATATGTGTTTGTACTTGTTTTTTCTTCTATATGTAAAGGTTTTATTGTATAAAATTTTTACAGGAATCGTTGCTGCCAGGGTAAATCCCTTCTTGCAGCAAAAAGAATGATGATAATATTATTGTAAATGTAATAATAACTATTATTATTATCTGCCCTTATTTGTTGGGAAAAGGTTTTAACAATTAGACGATGAAAAGATTCGGTATTTATGCCCGAAAGATATTTTCGGTATAAAATGTAATGTAATTCGAGATTTAACAAACGAGGCTGCCTTCCGAATACTTTGTGTAAATACATGTTAGTATATAGTAACTGTTTGGAATTTGATGCATGTTTTGTATTATGTATATTGAGTGACTCAGTAGTGTATTTATTTACGTTGACACCTGGTCAGTCGACCAACTCGCAACTTATTTTATTAAATGGATAAATAAATTGCTACTTGTTTTTTCTGTCGCCAATTTTTCACTCATTAAAAACCATGTTCTTTTGTGTATTTTTTTACTAAATTATTCATATAAATAGGAGTAATTATGGGTTCATTTCTATAATTTTATATTTATATTAAAACAAAAACTGCTATAGGTGGGATAAGCTTTTCTGTGCACTCTTTAAAATTAAATATATTTTAATTTTTGTGTCTCGAGAGGCCAGCATTAAAATAAACAAAGAGAAGTTAAATTGAAGCATCCACGCCGGATAATTTCCTAAACTACATAAGAAAATAATCCATAATTTTCTAGAAATTTTATTCTGGAAGACCATTAATGGATTTCTCGGAAAATAAGAAAATTAAAAGAGGGAGACAAAGTTAAGGAATGTGCGGAAAATATCAGCATAATTTTTCCCAACCAGCTGGATTTTTTTCTCAATGAATCTCAGCGGGTGTCAACATTTATCCTTTTGCGGCAGTGTGTGAGAGTACAACAACGGAGATAATAGCTAGAAATACAGATCCATTGACAGTGTAATGATGGCATCCGGCCTTTCCTGCTAATTTTTCACTTAGGAAAATCAAGGAATTCGAATCTTAAAGTAAAGCCCATTTGGGGTATTCCTTACCATTTTGGTATATAATATTATAGGAATTAGTGTGAATGGCCTCTCTTCGAGCCATTTTTAAAAGAAAAAATACATTGCAGCAAACGACTATTCTTTGGAAACATCATAAATTTGTACGTAATACTGAAGACTGCGTTACATTGAAGTACTTTAAAGTGAAATATTTTTGTATTGCTTATACGACAGATAGGACGGGAAATTACAAAAAAGTACGTTAATCTAAAAAGTGCGTTTTTGTGAAGTACATTGTAACTAGATTGTACTGTAGCCAGCATCTGAGAGTACTTTTACGCATTACTCACTAATGTTTGTCATCTGGAAATCTAACTGATTTGACTGGGCTACCTCCTACATCTACCTTTGAATGTAGAACAGACCTTCGTCTCTCAAACTTTAACTCACCCATCTCTTCTGTAATTCCCTTATTACTCTTAACTAATATTCTGTCTTCCCCTACTGAATTAAAAACTTTCACGTTTGTTTTTCTCTCAATCCAACTTATTTTCCCCAATATAAGCCATACCCACATCTCAAACGCCTCAAGTCTGCATGTCTTCTTTTCTCATTGTCCATGTCTCACATTCATATAATGCTGCACACCATATCAAAGTTTTTACTAACTTCTTTTTAATATCTTTATTGAAACTTCCTGTCAACAACTCTCCTTGCCTAATAAATGCCTCCGTATCACTTACTCTTCTTATCTTGATATTCTTCGTACTCCTTTCATCCTGAATTAGGATATTACTGGAATAAGATAAGATATTTTACTTACTCAAACTTATCCAAACAATAAAATTGAAATGCGATACACTGATCTTGGTGAATCACATGACTTTAGTTTTCTTATTAATTTTCTTTCAAACGCCTATACATTTTAATATTAGGAACTATGTAAATAACATCTGAAAGCCTTTTTCCTAATTATTCACTAATGCTTTGTCATTGGAAAATTCGACTGATTTTATTAGGCTATCTTCTAATTTTATCTCTGTATTTGCATTTTCCAATGCCTCCCTTTTCATATCTTCGGCATAAATATTAAGCGGTACTAGATAGAGTGAGGAACCCTGTCTCAAGCATCTTACTCGCGTTGCTCAATCCGATACTCTTTCTCTCTCTCTCTCTCTCTCTCTCCTATTCTTGCCTGTGCACCCTGATTTATATACAGGTTTATGGTTAAACGTCTATATCTCCAATCTACGAAAGTATTTTCCTTAGCACTTCCATTAGACCAGGGGTCTGCAACCTATTCTGCATGGCGGGCCGATTTCTTTGTTGTGAATGCTTAAGAGGGCCGCATTGGATATCACGAGAGTTTCAACAAGCCGGATGAGGGTTTATATCAAGAGTAACCTAGAAATTATGTGGTTCTATAGTAGTGATAATCGAATCTAAATAATTTACTAGCTTTAGAACTTCATTTTACTGTATTTATGAAATTTCCCATGGGAAATTTTACCGATTACTTTTTCACCACTGCTTCGCGGGCCGCATAAAGCGCTCCAGGGGGGTACGAAGAGAAAGAGACCCGTAAAATTTACCACGCAAAGTTATATTTTTAAATAAAAATTATGGTAACAAAATATTTACTACTGAAATGTTAGCCTTAAAAAACTCATTTGGACTTGATTTTCTCTTATATAGTACCTTAGAATCTCTTGGTAACTTACAATTTAGAGTTTAATGGGGTCCGCCAAAATATTGGAAACTTCCGCTGTGGCCCGCAGAACCGCCAATACGAATCACCATGAAGCAATGTTTGCCCATCCCTAGGCTAGACTATAAAACTCTATTAAAAGGCTTTTCAGAATCAGCAAAACCCACAAATACATCAATTCACCCTGTATTTCAGCTAAACCCCTCCCATTTAGTAGTTTGCTATAGCGTATAGCCGTTCAAAATTCTGAGAATAACTTTAGCTGCATGTGAAATTATACTGACCGTTCTGTATCCACGCCATTCCTCAAAGTAGTCAAAATTATTCTAATGAAGTCCTTTGTCCACGAACCCTCCATATGTTCAAAAGTCATTGTGCACTAGATTATTTAATTGTCTATAATAATTGCATGCGTCACACGCAGGCCAAGTGCACAGAGACCTTTTGAACACCCTATATTTAACGCAAGAATTTCTAAAAACCCTCTGCCCTCTCTATTATAATTTCTTTATTTTCATATTATGCCACTTTTGGAGGGAAAATTTAATAATTTACATAAGAGTATTTGCAGTATTTTTCTTGTTTTCAATATTATTATTCGTATCATCAGCATAGAATACGGTTTGAGATGCTTCTGAGCAATGATAATAATTACCATATTTATGCAGATGACCTACAAATATATTTATATTCACAAACGCCTAATTTAAAACAACATATGAATATGGATCTGGTCTCCTTCACGGAATGAGACATAAATAACATGCAAATCAACCGCTCTAAGACTATCTATTAGTATAGGTTGCCCTAAACTTCTGTCCCCCAGTAATACCCAATTAATCACCACCACTTTCCATTGACAGCCATCACGTACCCACCTTTAAGTCAGTCATTATTCTACGTATAATTATCAAAGAATCCGTCTCATGGAATGACTAAGTAACTAAAATCTTCAAAACCGTCAATATCTAGCTCAAAAGAATAACTTACCAGTATCCTTGAGAAAACACCTCACCTCTGTACTTCTTATGCATCACTTCGACTACTGCAAAATTTTCTATCAAGATATCTCCAAAGAAGTAGCAATTAAACTTCCGCGTGAGACTCGTTTGCTATCTCCAAAAAGTGACCACGTTTCATACTTTTTCATTAAACCGTTCTGAATGAAGCTTGAGGCATGAAAATGCCTACACATTTTAACGTTATTCTTCATGATTAAAGCCAGGCTCAATCTCCGATAGTATTTTAAGTTGTAATTCCAAGTTTGTGAAAAAATGGGTTAATTAATGTAATCAATGTGGAGTGAAAGTGATTTACAGAGAGCAGTTACTGTTGTAAGAGGGAGTTTAAAAATGTAATTGTATTAGTCTGTTAATTTTTTGTTAACAGGTGAGTGAAGAAATCACTTTATATCGTTAATTTGAATAAATGTTTTGCTAATTTTTCTGCATAAATAATATATAAAAATATTAGGTTGTGAAGAAATTAATGTCGTTTTTGTAAATAGGTTTAATTAAGCTCTTATAACACTCATAATTTGTTCTAAGTAACCAATTAAACATATCATTAGTGTAAATAGGATGTTTATGTTTATTGTTGTCCCAGGCAACGCCTCATATTCTTGTTTAAACAGGACCACCTACGAAACACATTCAGCATATAATGTATGAATTCAAAAAAGGAAATAATGCTACTGTAGCCACTAATATCCGAGAAGTTTATAGAAAAGTTCTGGATATCTGCAAATGTCAGCGATGGTTCAACAAATTCCGTTCTGGAGTCCTCAGCCTCGAAAATAGCTCCAGTAGAGGCCGCCATACTGAAATCGACATCGAAGCTTTGAAGGCGCTCGGAGTTTGACCTTCGGCAACACACCCGTGAAATGGCGACAACACTAAATGTCTCTCATGAGACAGTGCGAGCACGACTCAGAAATCTAAGCAAATTCCTAAAAGAGAGAGTTCGGGTGCCTCACAAACTCTCCAACGTGGTAGCTTTGCTTCTCCTTTCCTCGCGCGCCAAACACGCAAACCGTTTCTGGAACGGGTTGTGAATGGGGATGAGAAATGTATTCTTTACTTCAATATCAAACCTAAAACACAATTGTTGAGTCGTGGGAAAAAACCAGTTTGCACCCCAAAACCTGCACTCCATCCACGGAAGATTTTGCATTTGCATTTTGTGGGACATGAGAGGAGCGATTCTCTTTGAACTCCTGAATCCACATCAGACACTTACTTCTGACCTGTACTGTCAATAATTTGATCGATCAAACCAGTGATGTACCTCAATGTCCTGCAGGTCGCAGACACCGTTTTCCAAAGATCGTCGTCGTCGGTTTCCCCTGACCGAGTGACATCTGGAGCGGCGTATCTCTGTTTCGCTGAGAGATGAGAATCCGCAGCGGGGCCCTTAGGTTGAGCCGCTCTCTCCGCGGCTGGGCTCGCACGAAACGCAGGTTTCTCCATAGTGGGGCCTTTGGATGAGGCCTCTCCTCCTTGGTGACTACAGGAACGGAGACGGCAGATGTTGCTTGCTATTTCGTTGTCATCTCTTTTGCTGCCCTTCGTCTTTCCTTCCGTAATGGTGCCCTCCAGATATCTCTTTAGTTCCTCAAATTAATCGGGGCACTGACGATAGGAGGCTGCTACATTGAAAGGCCTTTTACAGTCCTTCTCTGTGTGCGGTCCGGCACTCTTTAAACACCGCGTGTCGCATTTACACGCCAAGCGAGGAGTGACCAAACCGCTGGAAATTGTAACAGACAAGTGGTCCGAAACTCCCCTATACTGGTTACCCTGCAGCTACAGATCTTTGTAATAGAGGAAATTACCGGAGCACCCTGCGTCTTCTCCACATTCGCCACGAATCTGTCAATACGGATCCTGGCCCCGTCTTCTCCAAATGTCATCTTACGAACCCCCCGCACGATTATACTTTGCGGCTGAGGTCCGCCGCGACATTAGCAGCTTCTTAGTCCCTAGCGACTCCCCTTATTAGGACTCGAACCCCTTGGATAGTCTCAAGAGGCTGGGTGTGGTCCTGGATGCCGGCCTCATCAAGCACCTTAGTCGCCGCCCTATGATGTTCCACGGAGTGGACCAAGATTCTAGTTGAGAACCTGCGAACTTCCATCACAGATTCTTCACCACAGGTCTTTTGTAGCTCTGCTGCGACCATATTATGAGAGGCAAGCCCGTACGTGTTGTTAGGAGACACGTGTACGGACTTGCTCTTTTTGCCTCCCCTTCTGCTGCTTGTCAGGAGCAATAGTCGACTGCTCCGCCTCCCCAGCAGGACAAGATGCCTTCCTCCGCTTAACCTTTTTTCCCATAACTGAGACGAAATCGGCGGGCGTCGTCGGTGTCTTCACCAAGGACTGCTTCAGAGCCAAGGATGGGAGTGGCGCATGCAGTCAAGGCAGAATCAGCGACGGCTAACGTGTCCGTCGTGGGCTTCTCATGGACACCTCCGGTACAGAGGAGTTTTGGCCCTGAACGGGGCAGTTTTTGCCTTTGATTAAGGCGGGCGAAGGCAGTTTTCTCTGAGAGGAGCAGTCCAGCGGGACAGAAAGGGCTTCAGAGGTGCTCGGTGTGGCAGCGACCGATGCCTCTTTAACACACATCGTCTTATACACCGCGGGAGACAAGGATCCGAACGGAGCTGATTTTCCGTTACCCAACGAGGGGGATCGTCGGTGCGACATCGTGTTTTTTTCCTGACCAACCGCAGACCTTAATCAGGCCTGCCTGCAGAGAGCAGGAATAGAGGGGGTGGGAGGAAACAGGACCAGAGCAAGGGGATGAGCTTAGTCCCAGAAGGGCTAAGACAAGTGGATGGAGTGAGTGAGAAGAAGGTACTCCGTTAGCCTTCCCCCACACTGCCAGACGACACAAGACACAACAAACCGTGACCAAAATCAATGACCAAACAAAGCGGAGTCGAGATCGAGAACCATTTGGAATCAGAATCCAAGGCACAATCAAACGATGTGCAGCGACATAAGTGCTTTGCGTGACAAAACACCCAACGAGCATGGCTCTCAGCGAGCATTCCAATTTACCATTACATTTTGTCCCCGAATTTTGGAATATATTTATAAAAATAAACCCACCCATTGCATTAATCTACTATGCCGGGTGGAAGTAAGCACACATCTTATTGATGCTGCAAGCACCGCTGCACTTAGCAGCTAATAGATATTAATGAAAATGATGTCATTGATAGAACTTCATAGCTTTTCAGTGAAATTGTTTTCTTTTGTAAAAAAAACGACAAGTTCTTGACAACCTAATGCACCATTAAATGATTTTATTTTATTTTTCATCGCCATATTTATCACGGAGAAAATACCATGCTTTTCTTAGTCACCTGAATAATAAAGGTGAAATACTCCTTTAGCCAAACAATTAAAGGAGTATTTCACCTTTATTAATCTTAGCCAAAGTTATTGAGCTACTATCAATTAGTCACCTGAGAAAAGAATTCTTGTATTGGACGAGTGAGGCTCCGGTTACACTGGACGCGTAATCGCACGGCCGATCAGTCGTACGGGCGCGGACTCGCACGTGCGACAAAAACAAACTCATTGCGTTTGGGAGCTCCAGTTACTCTAGCGGTGCAATAGTTTCGCGCACGTACGTTGTAGAACGCGCCCGCATCGGATACAAATTTGTTTTTTATTTGTTGTTGTACGATTAAAGTCTTCTTTGAGTGCATACTTCCGCAACGCATGAAAATAAAAGTGGCGCTCCCGTAGTCACACGAATAAGCATCCAGTGAAACCGCAGCCTAAGTAAAAAAATAGCATGACATTGGAGAATTTTAACAGTATACTGCCGCATGAAACTGAGAATTATCATGAGAATGCTAGGAAGGAGTACTCCCAATACAAAGAAAAACCTTTTTAACCACAAAACGGGACAATATTGAAATACTATGAAACAATGGTTTGGAACTCTCTTCTGGAAGGACAGGCAGCTTGAGATGGATAAGAGAGCATCAACTAGATCTGTATTAGTTAAGATCAAAAGGGAGGCGAGTATTACAAATATGTTAGATAAATTGGGTTGGGAGACACTACAAATGCGAGAGAAGAATAATTAGGTTAACTTGGATATGCAACCCAGACGTAAAAAACCACATAGAAATACATTATTCATAGGATGGGCAAGCCGATATTAAAAAGTATAAAAATATTTAGAAATAATAATTCAATATGTTTAAGTATTAAATCATGAATGCTTAATAATTATTAATAACTTTTTGGATGTAGAGGTAGTGGGGGATAACATGGTGGATTGATGTTTGACTTATATTTCGTGAGTCTCATGACAACTTCGGTAACAGTGAAGGTCTTCAAAGAGCCCTGCATATCTTTGCATTAGGCTTAAATAGCAACTTAAAGGGAGAAAATTAATTAAACCTCCATTTTATTTATTTGTTTAATGCTTATGATTAATTTCGTATATTTTATTAGCAATCGCCCGGGTGAGTACGAGTATTTTAGAAGCAGGGGCTGGATGTTTCTCAATTTTTATAACTATATTATAAATATATAATAGCGACAGATTACATAGGCACTAAAATTAAACATATCATAATACAGATATTGATAGCAAAAATTGCGTGTTAAATATTTGAAACCGTTTTAAAGAAATGAAATTTCATTATTTTCAGTTCTCGAACTGACGGAATTCATCTTGGAACTAAGGATCACTGCTAAGAATTCGGTTATCTTTAAAATTTTTATGAATTATTCTAGATAACGTCTCTCCTTTGATGACGCAGAGCGCGATAGCAGAATCCGGCGAGAGTACCTTCTTCTCATTTCTTTAAGAAAGGTGTATTGAGGGAGGGCAAATTAGCGGAAAGGGCTATTCCTTATCGGGGGAATATTGCGTTTCCTGGTTTGCCGTCGAAAGAATATCGAAACCGTGGATGAGGGGGAGAAATCTCGCGCACATTTTCTCTTTAAAGAGTTTCCGCTCCCTAGAACACTCTCTCCCCTTCCGTTCCTCCCACGCACCACCCTCATCTCCCTCTCCTGTGCCCCCATTTCCTCATTTCCTCCCTCTGCCGGAACCCGGCGGCGCCAGACCTCCTTAGTGACGCCCTAGGCTTTCGGTTCTCGCCTTCCCTCTCCCCTTCTCCAACTTCATCGAGCACGACTCCCCCCACTCCTTCCCCGCATTTTACGCCAGTGCGCTCCTCCGTGCCTTTCCATGGAACTTTCATAGCCTTCGGCGAAAACACGCTGCCACAGAGCCCTCTAGCATTTGAAACGAATCATTCAGCGTTAACGGAGGCGTCCCGCGAAATCAGCGAAAATCTAGAGGCGTTGCGTTTAAAATTTAATTATTTCTGATCCATGAATCCTTCCAATCATAGCGATGGAAACTGTAGACTTTTTTTCAGTTTCTGGAGTGACAAGGAAGAATGAATGATGCAGTGCTTGACTTATACAGATTATAATTTGTCGTATAGTTGCTGTATGTAGTCATGACAGCATGTTTTAAATGTTTGAGACCTATAAATCACAGTATTGCTCTATGAATTCTCTATGAATGGTGGCACGTGAGAAATCAAATGATTACGAAGTGAACGTACAAATGTTCCGTTAAGTAAGAGAAAAAATAATAAAATGTTATTAAATAATTTGGCCTTTTCAAATAGTTAGAAACAAACTGTTTCTAAATAATCTCAATTAAATTAACATGGCCTAAGATTCTTTCGTCAACTTATTTGTACAGTAAAAGTCCGATAATCCGGTACCATTGGGACTTAGGTGGTGCCGGATTATCAGGTATGCCGGACTATTGGATGATACTCCTAGCAATACCTAAAGACACTTTAATTTCACCATTTTAAATGTTATAAAGTAATATAATATTATTAAGTATACCAATTTAAATAGGTAGCCTACATAATAATAAATACTGTACTACTTTATATGGACTAATAATAATAACTATCGTAATTGCCCATAAAATACGAAGGGTATGCGTGAATTAAATTAATTAAATTAAAGTTGAAATAAACATTTATGAAAAAACTTTTGTATGCACAAAAAAAGTAAGCAATAAATATAAAATTTACGTAATTGAGTGTTCCAGAGATTAAAATTGTTTTGGACGAATATAAATCGTTAGACAAAGAAATAAATTACCCTACACAATTTTTATACGCCCGAAATTTTTAAAAATCTATGTATCATTTAATTTTCTCTCTCTGTCACTCTCCTCTCTCTTGTATCAAAGCATTCAAAGCACACATTCCTCACGCATCTAATATATTAAAATCTGATTTCGTCACCAGATGACTTTCTCCATATCTGTGATATTTCTAAAAATTCCAAATGGTTACATTATAATAAATGTTTTAAGAAACTGCGAGAAAATTTTACTTTACAAAGAACAGAAATAAACTCAAATCATAGCCTTCTGATATTGGATCGAGCCACAAAGCTCCAACAATTACGAAAAGAAAAAGGAGCGTTACTAAGACGTAACTAAGCGTCTATTGTTAACAATTGATTTAACTAACCACTATTGCTAACAATAGTCGATAGGTGGCGTGGTGGTGGCAGCTAAAAATATAATATATCTCTTAAACAATGCATTATATAGGAAAATGTTTTAAACAACGATTGTAGAAAATTAAATTTTATACAACGTTTATTCCAATACATTTTTACATATATCAAATATTAAAGCAAATATTTTAAAATAACGGATAAGTGGCAAGTGTAAACACCCACTTTTGGTTGACCGATTTTTACCAAAAACCAATCAGTTATTGTGACTTTTATAAAAATGTTAAATATAAAATTAAGTGTTGAGTCAATTAATAGTTTTTGAGTTAGAGCATCCACAAAAAAGCTATCACACACGCACACGAACACACAGAGATATCATCGAGAAATTGGTCAAAACTTGTTCAGGGGACCTCAAAACGTGTATTTCCGTTGAAATATCGGCTATTGAGCGAGCCTCGGGCTGCCAGATGCCGAACCATCGGGAGTTTCGGAATAATGGAATTTTACTGTAATTGAATATATGTTATTGTGTTTAAATACTCTCAATAATAGAGTAATTTCAATAGGCTTTATATAACAAACCCTCACCACTCGCAGTTTAGGCTATTAGCGGGTAGTAGCTGGTCTAAACTTGTGTTTATTTTGCTAACGATTCACCGATCACGCGCGGAGTCAAATTTTTCTATGATTAACGACGAAAGAAACTAAATTACAGTCTATGCATAGCTTTATTAAAAAATCTAGAGAATCGGATTTACATTCTATATGAAAACTTAATGAAAAATCAGGGGATCTTTGACCTTGTTATGAATAAATGTATACTATGGTGGAGAATTGGGTCGTTCAGTTGATGAATCCCTTTTGGCCCGAGTTTTGCGTTATTATTCTTACCTCTGTAGAACGACAATAAAATGTAATTTCAGCTGTTTTACTTATTATAAAATCGAGATATTGAGCTTTATATTATATATTAACATTTACGAAGCACACAGCGTTCAACGACCGGCAGAAGCGTTAGCCTGTTCAATACGTCAATCCTGAAGAAGATGTATCGGCATATTTTTAAGCGTGATATATTTTTGAGTTTTTTTAGAGAGCGTACATGTACTTTACACAATTTATTTTTGAATAAATATAGTATTTTTTGCGTTAAAGGAACCTACCTCTCTTTTCCCCAGAAGCCATTGGCACCAGTATTCACGGTTTAGTATATCGCTACTGATTTAGAAACCTATACTCCTCGAGAGTATGCTGTATAGAATATTAAAATAAGCGAATTTTAATTTTTATCCAATGGGATTAAATTTTTTCTTATTCTAAATTTATACCAAATTTATATTAATCTAAAAATTTATACTTTAACTAATTTTCTTAAAAAAATATTTTCTAAAATGGATGAGTTAAAGAAACTTAAACTGAAATTAATGAAGAATAAAACCGTTCCCATGAAATGATTTTACTGGAAATGATGACAATACAACATGTAGGGAACAAGTAAGATTAGCATCACAGTAAACAATCCTAATATCAAGAAGAAATATTAATCACTTTCGTAAAAAGCGCTTAGAATTACTTAATATGAAAACGATGCAGGTACGTAATAGGTTGCGAAGCCTATGTATATATGTATCTATTAACAGGAAAGATGGATTCAAAAAATACAGATATTAACCGTTCAATAAAGATCTGAGATTATCAGTTACCGAGGTCCTTATAGAAATGAGAAGACTATATTTTGTAGCATATAAACGGAAAACCACATTAGAAATTCCATTTAATTATTTCATTTTGGAGAATTTTAATTTCCTCTATTACGTCCCGGGAGAATACCACATTCTATAAATTAATAGTTGCTTATTTTAACCAATCATTTGGAAGATAGATGTAGATTTAAAGAGATGAAAGGCATTTTGAAGCTTTATCTTTCTTTTTATTTTGTTTTAAATAACTATTATTTTTAACCAGCTTGCAGATGACAACAAATTATTATTAATCAATAATTTTAATGCATTCATAAAGCTTCTGAGTCATGTGCTTTCAGCCGTACTGGGGAGCGCTAAATCCCGCATACTTACAGTCACGCGACAAATAAGGCTAGCTGCGCGGAGAAACCATTTCAGGTATCACATCGTCCTTGTTTTCGTAATATTGATTTTAAAATGACGCTCTTGTGCTTTATTTTCAGACAATTTTGATTCTTAATTCTATTATTTATCGTTTATAATTTGTTCGTCCACTTAATATTACGAATGCTTAATCAAAGTCTTTGAAATTTGCATGCAGAAATATGATTCCAAAATTGTATTTCAATCGGAAGTACAACGGACAAAAAAAAACAGGATAAAATAAACTGATTTGAGTGTAATTTTCACTAATTACACTCCCGTATCTTTGTAATACCTTCGTTATTGAACTAATATCTGTTTCTGATTTGAGTTTCAAACGGTTTCCTTCAGAAACAGTTATGTATAAGATTCCAGTTAAATCGCGACTTCAGTGATACAGCACACTCTAACGTGTTCCAAACTCTTTGAGGTACTGGTGTTCACCTAATCGATATAAGAAAACATTCTCAACCCTTTACCAAGTGTGAGGATACAAGCATCAATTTAAATTATATCGTTATCTAAGTAAATGACATTTGTGTGAACTTGAATCTGGCGTAAAGAGCCCAAATCAGACGTTCGAAAATGGCTTTAAAAATAGATTGGAAGGCTGGGTTGGAATTGAGTGCTGGAAAGCATTTCGTAGTACCTGGCCATTACTTTCGACCCCTTCAACCTTCCCCTGCGAAACCTGTTCTCTCCACCCAACTCGCGCAGCGCGGCACAGGTAACGCCTGTTCCAAAAACATCGGAGTAAATCGCACTGTACTTGTGTTTTCACACGCACGCGCAATGTGGAATCGAGCAGAATGGAGGCGAGGGAGGGCGAGGTGAGTAGAGAGTACGAGGTTTTGGGAAATAGAGAGAGGGGCCGGGTAAGGAACGGAGGGGGAGGGGAAGGCCCAGTGGTGGGAGAGTGCCGCCGGTGGGGGTGGGTGGGGAAGGGTGCGATATTTTGAGGGATAAGGAAGGTGGGGGTTGTTAAAATGGAAAGAGGAGGGGAGGGACCGTTCAAAAGCATAGAGATAGGGGTGGGGAGGTGTGTGAATAATTCAGCGCAGCTCGGTCTGTCCGCCGGCTGGTCTCATGGTCGATGCTCGCAGGTGGGTGGGGTGGGTGAGAGTAGGAGAAGAGGGGAGTTGGAGGGGGAGGAGAAGGACTGAGGAGGGAGGGAGAAAATGCGGGAGAGAGAGAGAGAGCGAGGAGAGGGGTAGTAGGTCGAAAGGGTAGCAGAGTGCGGGAGGAGTACAAGAGGAGAGGGAGGGACAGGGGATCGAAAACCGAGAGAGAGGGAGGGATGTGGAGAAAGAGGATGGGGAAGGGAGAGAGTGGTTGAGGGAGGGTGAGGGGCTGTGTTGGCGGCGCTATTCGACTCGGGAGTTTTAGTCGTGACGCGGACTTGGTAGGGAAGAGAAGAGAAAGAAAGAGGCAGACAGACAGAAAGAGAGCAAGAGGGAGAAAGAGAGAGAGAGAGAGGTCCGTTGCGTAAGGCGCCGCGAATTCTTTCGAGACGGACTGAGACAGACCGACGATGGAGGAGGAAGCGCTCGGAACATGAGATCCACTCCGAGGAGTTCATCCGTGAGGCATCCTCCGGCGATGGTGAGGCGCTACGATGATGAGGAGGTCGCTATGGAACGTAGGCGTGTGGATCGCGGTGTCCCGGAGGATGTGTGTCCCGGAAGCTTCCGTTCTTCCGTTGGGATGCGGGAGAGAGGAATAGGCTTGTGACCGTGTGTGCGTGTGCATGTAGACTGCGAGGGAGGGAGAGAGGAAGAAGAGGAGGAGGGGGTCCGTGTCGGTGTGCCATTGGGGTCTCGATCCCCGGCCTCGCGGGCCGCGAGTTCCTATGCGTTCTCCGTCGAAGGAGAAGGAAGAGAAGGCGGAGGGTGGCGTTCCGCTCTTCCGGTGCCCCGCGAGGATCGACGAACTTTCTTGAGAAAGGTGAAAAATGAATTCCCAGACTGACCTTTCGGCTGAGTGACTAGACGCGAGGATCCTAAAGGGTCGACCTCTGTCCCTCAGCCTGGTGTCTTCGCGTTAAGGAACCGCAAGGGAAGGCCGACCCTCTCCTCCTCCATTCTGCCGCATTTTCTCTCCCTCTAGCATCCCCTCCCGCCCTAGAGGGTTAGCGAGTCGCGTCGCACCACCGAGGAACCCTACAAAAATCTTTGACCACCTTTAACCGTGCTCCGCATTAAAAAAACAAAAGGATTTTGGGATCGGTATGACATAATTCCTGCGCTTCCACCAGGCTTCGCTTGTTTTTCTTTCTTGTCGATGCGTTGTCCTCGAGAAGGTTTCGCGTAGAGGAAACAGCCTTCGGCAGGCGAAGGCGCGCGCGGAGCGGTGCTAAGAATTTCGATAATTCGCTACAACCGATCCTTTGGGACTGTCTCGTCGGAGGAGTTACCGGGGAAAGGTCGTCGGCAGTGCCTCGGTGGCGGGAAGAAGGTCGCTCGCGCGGCAGATTGGGTCGTCGCTCTTTTCGTTGCGAAGAGATCGCTGCGACAGACCGGGTCGTGCGAGGCACGGGACTTGTGAAGCGGTGTCCCGCGGTGTCGAAAGGTCGAGTTTTTGGACGTCCGTTTTTGCTATGGATGGAGAACGGTGCGTCGCCTGTGTTTTCGGATTGAATGCAAGAAGGAGCTGTTGATTGTCGTGTTGTCGTTCCTTGCGGGTGTGTTGGCCTGCAGGATTATTTGACTGGCTCCAAGAGAGTGTGATAGACAGAGAGAGGAGGAGTTAACACTGCTACGCGGCTGCATGGGCCGCTTCGAACAGGTGAGAATGTTTCTCCATTTTGGAGAGATTACAGCACTCCTGTTTTTGGAAGTAGTTGTTACTATAATTTAGCACGGATCTATTAAATAGGAATTAAAAATCTTTGTCGAATTTTCTGAATACCTCTTTTAAAGCGAATTACCGGGCTAACCTTATGGCACGAATGAAATTGATCAATTATGTGGCTCCAATAGTCATAAAGTCGTTGTGAAAAGCAAATGTGCATTTCAGCTACAAAACAGGCGTCTCAATGATGTTTCACCAATAAAAGCCTGTAATTTAGAGCCAGTTTGAATAGAACCAGTGAGCCTAAGATTTTCGAAAGAATTAAACATTCCCTCACCTGCATTCAGATTTCGGTATATAGGGTACGTATTTAGCAGTGCAATGGAGTTATTCATTTTTGGTTTTATACAAAAATTCAGCAAATTAAGTTAAATAATCAGTCGAACAGTGTTCGAGTTTGCCACGCCATTTTGTGTATAGAATTAATGACATTGTAAATTTGCTTTCTTTATAAGATTTTAAAAATTGTTTTCGGAATTTTTTTTGTAATACAGTTATGATATAAAATGATTTGAACGGCAGTCCATGGGTATTAATTATTTATTGTACATAGTATTTATATTAAGATAATTGGGTCTTGCTCTATAACCAATTTGCCGGTTGATTACTCTCTAAATATCATAAGACACTACTACAAAGGCTACGAACATGAAATTTTGTTTTGCGGTAGGCCAAGGAGTGCTATCGAAAGGAAGATTGCAAAAGTACAAAATTTTTGTTTCTAAGAGTTTCCGCATCCTATTTTTTCTATCATATACCCATTAAAATAAACATGTGAGCCAATTTAGAGAATCGTAAAAATGCGTTTTTGAAAAATAAATAACAAAAATAACATACAGAAATTCGAGAATTGAATAAATAAACAGCCGAAATGAACAACCTAAATTTTGTTCCCAATAAATTCAATGCTCTTCCCGACTAATTCCGCAAAAAGAAATATTGAAAAATTTCTCATACTGAGAAGTGTAATTACAGCTACAGATTGCCATTGTTACGTCCGAAGGCTCTTCTATATTTCTCGACGTGTGAAAAAAATTATGAGTTTTTCCGTGGACGCGAAACAGAAATTTTGACCACTAAACTTATGGCAATATATACATGTATATATATATTAAGTAGCAAATGATTTTTATTTCTCGGGGCCCCGCGCTGTCGGTGTCCCAAAATTTCTCAAATGTGTTATTCGGAGAAGAGGTTCACACGGAATTTTAACTACCACCTAAAGAAACCATTGAACAATTTTAGTCAGGGTTGTGCTCGTGGGTGTATCTCAATGGCGAATTCATCATATAATCACGGCAGACTGCTTTTTCAATAAAATTTGGCGTAATCGAGCAGTTTTATTAAAATAGGAATTACTCCTATTGCACCATAAGCCCTGAATTGTCGTTCCCCATTCTTTAATTACGCAAGTGATGTTTACATTAACATTTACTATTTTATGTATTGTATTATAAAGTTTTACCATTAATATAATTACGCATTAACATCTTAATTAAGATTTACATGGATAGATGCACCGAAACCTTTAAAGCAGCAGTAAAATTATATGGATTATTTTTATACTATTAGCCAAAACGTAAACAATAAACAATATCTTGTTTACCAAACGAATGTGAGTAGATGTACCGATTTATGTTGCGATAAATATTTGAATGTTAATGGTAAAGGATAACAACGTTCTAATATTCCTTAAAAATCATTTGACTCACGTTAAAAGTATTCATAGACTATATTTAATCCATTTGCACCCTTTATCTTGGCGCTGGCTATTCTTCCTCAACGGCGCGCCACGGCGTGGATTTTCCTTGCATTAATGTTTACGTGGCTATCTTCCCTTTGAAGAGGACAACAATTAAGAACTTAAGCTTTGTTTTCGCCTGGAAAATGGTCATCTAAACCGATAAATGTTGCGCTTTAAGGATAATTTCGAGCGATTTAGCGTGTAATACGACAAAACATGAATAGAATTAAAATATTGTCTTTCTTGCGTAAAATAAGCCATTTCCCGTGATTGTAAGTTAACATTTAGGTAGATTTATATCCACATCAGTGAAGTGCTGCTTGGAATTTTGGGGTTTCTCCACACCATTTTCCATGGGTTCTCATGGAAATAGTATTTCGTTGACCCCATCGAGTATGAGAGATCCCACGGTCTGCAAACCTAGACTAAAACCGTCCTCTGGTTCATAGGATAGCCCATGAAACTTTTAAATTCGACAGATGTTATAGTGTCCGAGTTATTAGTGCACAAACATTCTCTTTTATATATTAGATATATATATTTTCCTTTTGCATATGTACTAGAAAAGTGCCCGTACCCATCCTGCTCGGTACCTGAGATACGCCAAAGCATATATGTAGTCGTGTTAATAACTGAAACCAAATGGATAAATCTGAAAAAAAACAAATATAGTTAACTAATAATAATAAATGCTGTATTCATTTAGTAACAATATGTATTTTGTTAAATTAAATTCAGCAGATCCACACAACGTGTGCGTAGGTGAAATTTGGACCGCTCATAATTACTTAGCAGTGAACATAATGAAGGCTGGTGCTTTCATCATTCATAAGAGTTAAATTTTAAGCTTCTCATTTACTGCAAAAAATTAATATTATGGTATAAGCAATCGAAACTAGCTCAGTAATTGTGTGTGAAAAAAATGTTTGGTGAAGTCTAGAAAGCTGTTTGTCTGAAACTATTGAATTACTGGAAGACGAGTTTTACTATATTCAAGTCAGCGGACGGGCAATTTTGCAACTTTTTGTATTTTCAAGCAGATTTTTCGGCATGCTCTGAAAATTTCCAACATATGATTGGGATATAGATAAAATTTCTCTTTAATTCTTATATTTTAACAAAAGTTAATTGCCTTAATATTATTCATTTTTCATTGAAGATTAATTTGAAATTGAACTATAGATCATTTTAATTACTAAACAAAAATCTTGTAATTTTCCACTATTTTATTAGGACACGACCTAGGTTTCGACGCTTAGCGTCATTATCACCGGATGATGACGCTAAGCGTCGAAACCTAGGTCGTGTCCTAATAAAATAGTGGAGAATTACAAGATATTTGTTTAGTAATCAATATGGAAATATTCCGCCACATCACGCCTTCAACGGTTGAATTAATATCGATCATTATTTCAGATTTTAATTATCATCTGCTGCATTCTGTTCTGAAAGCAAATTTTCCCATAATATTGGATCAATAGAGTGGACGAGGCGATAAAAGAATAATACATGGAAATTATTGCTGTTTTCTCTATTTATATATATTTTTATACCTTATCAATCATGGTACGTGTATGGCTTTGGCATATTTATTGATGTAAACAGCGTTGTATCATTTATATAGGAGATACGACCATTGTTGTTTATTTTACGAGGTGTAATAAATAAAATAAAATCCATTTAAAATCAATATAAACTAAATTGATAAATATTTCAAGTTGATATATTATCATATAACCAACACGGCCCTGTTTTCCTTGAGAAATTTGTTGCTTGATATAAATATATAATATATCATTAATAATTAATATTATTATATTATAATTGTTATAATATTATTAATAATTATAATTTATTAAGTAGTTTTGATTAAATTAGGTATGAGTGATTCTTATAAAAAATTATCGCCGCACTATGCTTTTGAACTGCATCCGCCAATTAAAACTTCCACTTTATCATCATCATAGGTAGTCTGTCCGTAGACAGGTCCGTGATTATTCTTGGTTAAACCTGGTTCTCCATATACTCCTATTTTCCGCTGTCCTCATCATATCTTAATAACTCTCTTTCCCTTTCAAATCGTCTTTCAGCTAAACCTTTTCCTACCTCTTTCACTTTTTCCATCTGGTTTTCCTTCTAACACGTCTTTAATCATACTCTCTCTCCTCAGGTAATGTCCAACCCAGTTAGCCTTCCTTTTTCTGATAGTCTATATAATATTTCGCTTCTCTCCTATTCTTCGTAGCACTTCATCGTTTTTCATCCTATCTGTCCATTTTATCTTCAGCATTCTCCTCCAAGTCCACATTTCAAAGCTTTCCAAGTATTTGATGTAATTTTTCCTTAGCGTCAATGTTTCTGCCCCATACAATGCTATACTCCATACGTAGCATTTTATCAACTTCTTGCGGATATCTTCCCTTATATTCCCTGTAAGTAGTTGTTTCTTTCTCCTGAAAGCCGCTTTTGCTTTTCCTATTCTAGTTCTGATCTCATCCGTACATTTTGTTTCTCTTGTTATGATGCTTCCAAGGTATTTATATTCTGAAACTTGTTCTAATATAAGCACTTATACAAACGTATACTCGTATCTTGTGTAAATGGCATCCGTCATGCAACGATTAAATACAGAATGTTTTTCTTCCTAGCTCTTATATCAACTAAGGCACCGATTAAAAATTTGTTCGGGTCGAGGACTACATTCACCACAAAACAACAATTACAAACAATATTTGTCTCTCCCAACCTCTTGTAATAGTAAGGAAGAATGCCTTCGAAATCTCTGTGTATTCCATTTATGGAGCATACATTTCCGTCTTGTTTTCTCAATTCTTCAGCAATGAAAAACATTTGTGGCCATGAGGACTCCATGCGTTGTTGTCGCATTGACCTTATTCTTTCTTTTCCAAGATTGTTGTTTGAACGAATTAATAATAAATCATATATCTTATCTCAGTCCCTTTTTTATATTTACTCAGATTAATCCTATTAGGAGTTTTAGACGGGACACAAGTGGAGTTTCTTTTAAAATAAGTTTAGAAATACAAAGCGGAAGAAGTTAGCATTCTGGTGGAGTCGAGACCAAAAAGGGGCCATGAGGCCAGTTACATGGCCATTTATCAAGAATTTATCATGATAATTCGGTGTTAATCTGTCTTAATGTTACAAACTCCGATTGAAATGATTTCCCAAAATGCTTTTTAGTACAATCGATGCAATATATGTGTAAAAAAACTTAGAATGAATGTTTATTTTGAGGCATGCGTGAGATTCCTAAAATTTTCTAAATTGTTCTTAAAAAGGCATAGTGAATTTTAGTCGTCGTGGGCTTTTGAGATATATCCATTTTTCAACCGTAGATACTTTTAATAGGTATTCAAGGAAATGACTCCAGGGATTTCCCAGGTTTACTAAAATATCCTCTTTCGAATTCTTTCCAATTGCAGTATTTATTTATTGAAATAAACATTTTTGAGCGCTAGTTAGGTTTAATTAAAAATTTAATATTTCATATTATATCAGGGAAAAAGGTCAATTTTTAAATTTACATTGCAAAGAGAGAATATTTCTCTCTGAAATATGTATAACGTCTATAATTATGAAAAATATTTTAAATAACAGTAAGCAAAAAATATTACAAGTCGAATGCTATAACTATAAGGGTCTACTCTGATCATGTATTCCTCTAGTTAGATCCTTTTAATTGCTTTTTAGGTTTTATCATCATGCTCCTTGGATAATATAGTACAGAAAATTTTGAACAAATTTTATAATAATGCAGAGTAAAAGGTTTAACAGGTTTTCAACTTTAATGGTCGTTTTTTCCCAGATGCTGCCACAGGGAAAGTGGCGCGATGGTCCTTGAGAGCTGCGGATTAACATATTTCTATTCGCAAGGTAAGAATTTTTCGGATATCCGCTATTGAAACATATGTCTCATTGTAGTAAGAGAAATGCTGAAGTCTTACTCTAATACCAGTTGTAGGAATAATTGTAATTGCATTTTATATGTTTATGTAATTTTAATAGTTATTTTTTCGTTTAAGTTGATTCCGATCGTTTTTTATTCGCAATTTCTCTCGGTTTTAACAAGGTAGAGTTTTTCGTACAAACTAAGAAAGTGGAATAGTTTTTTATTCGATTGTGAAAATGTGCAGCATAACATTCTCTTATCTACTATACATATTACATACCTAACAATTTTTAGACTATGCCTCTTTATGTAGTGGTTTATCATAAACATTCTTGTTTTATCATCATTTTCTCCAAAGTGAGGTTATGCGGCTACGAGTTCACTTTTTCCTCATTTTAGAAAATTTTCTTCTCTTGAATCGTATAAAATTCTAAGGGAGAAACCTTGGGCCGCTGTCGAATCTACAGCTCAGAATCCCTTATTTTAAAGGTGGCTAAACTTAAATATGCTGCGGTTTGTATATATTTGGTCACAAAGCATAGGTTCTCCTCCAGGATCCAAAATAGCATTATAGTATTTTTGTTACCATTTGTGACAATCCAAAAACAAACGAGGTGATCGACTGCTTGATAGATGGCGCTGAGCATTTGAAATCTGCCTTAAATCATAAAAAATGAACCAATCTGCAACTCACACAGGGAATATACAATAAAACCTCGTTATGAAATGATTCACCATTACGTACTTTGCAAATTTCATTTATCTTCTCGTAATATTCCATATTAATAATGTAAAATAATTTAAAGATGAATTGTTTCAGTTTTACATAGTTTTAATTATTCCGTATAAACTTAAGTTGTACCGATAAAATTCTTCGTCATAATATATTAGTAATTGGTAATTAGTAATTTCTTCCTAAAATTTGTAACTTACCGATTATTCATTGCACACCTCTCAGACACACATTGCGCGTAGGCCAGAGGAAATCAGCAGGTCGTAAAAAAAAACTTCGTCATTATGTCATACTCATTAACCAAAAACTTGCATTAAGCATTGAACCACAGATGATAGACGGCGACTGGGATGCGTCGCGCCTAAAGTTATGCCAACACGGAACATTTTTACTCCACTCGCGCTAATACATTCCTTTTCACTATCAATATCCAAGAAACCCATTTTAGGTTTTTCCTTTTATATTTTTCGAGAAACCATCAGCAATAGACTCTTCGCTCTCCATTCCTTGGCGTTCATTTACAAATAAGCTTTGTTAGTGAGTTAGGATGCATTAAATAGAAGAGTAAATAATGTGTTAGATCTTTTTACGACTAACCTTCCGGAACGTGTTCTCAAGTTAACCCTGCTAATACCAAATGAAGGTATTAATGGCTATTGTTCTTATATTTAAATTCTGACAATATCCACGTTACATGTTATTGTCACTCATATATTCAGAAAACCCATGCTCTCTTATCAAATGTTTCTTATTCAAGTTCCATAATTAGGAATAAAAGACTACTCTGGTGCACATGTGTACCCCGCATGGTGCTTAGTGTTATCTTTATCGCATAATGAGGAAACAGGCTCTTCCTTATATTTTAGAGTCATAAATTCAACATTTTTTCTTTTTATATTGCTTAATGCATTTAGAGTCACTAGATGTTGCCAACATTAGAAAAGGAAAATATTGTACGGATGGCTCCAAGAACACAATCCCGAGGAGTGCTATAAAGCACATGTCGGAAGTTGTACCGGAACTTGATGTTGCTAACAGAGAATATATTCAAAATCACCGGATTGGAAGGTGTGATCTGTGTGAGAGGAAAATATATAGGAAATCAAGAGTAAGGTGCTTCATATGTGGCAAATTTGTATGTACTGAGCATTCAGAGAAGCGATTGATCTGTTCACTGTGTTGGGGAATTCAAATGAGGCACATATAGAGACATTTTTGTAATGCATTTCAAGTTTCTAAAAATTAATAACTCATGTTTGTACTATTTCTATGCATGTAATAAGCATCTCGTGTGAATTTTTGTGCAATACGAGTTATAACTTAGAATACTATAGGTTGTAAATGTTGATAGAATACATTGAAAATTTTTGAAACAGTGACTTTGAAAGTATTTATATGATTACGAATAAATATTCATAAATATATCCATATATATTTTAATTTAATTTTATTATATTTACAAATGTAACAGCATCCATTCCATGCGTAAACAACGTAAATATATGAAATAAACAATAAGTCATGCTAAAAATATGAGTACATTTGTACCTCACTTGGTCTGGAGTGTAGGTAAAATATCTTGGTATTAGCAGGGTTAATAACGGAAAAGGGTATTACCGATAACAAGTCGATATATGCTCATATATATAAAAGTCGTGCGGGCGATTAATTTGTTGAATAATACTAATTATGAACTATAATTATGTTAGTAGTGACTTAAGAGAAAACTTTCAGTATTTTGAAAGATTTACTATAGACGAAGACGCTGAAAATACTTGGAAGACTTTGCTTGTTTCAGTAATGAAAGGTATTGATAATTACATGCCTAGTAAGGTTTTCCGTGAAAGGAAAGTGCCGTTATAGCTCAACCAACAAGTCAGTAGCGTGCTGAAGTTACAAAGAAGATGATATACTAGATTTAGAACGGTATTCGTCAATCAGGCGGGTAAAGGAGAAGCGCTCAGGAGATACATGGAGGCGTGATATAAAGTGTGATCCATAATAAAGATTGCATTAAGCGAGTAAAACAGAAAAACTTTAGGTGAAAATTTGAAACATACCCCGAAAGTGCTTTGGTCATATTTCGTGGAGGCAAGAGGGGAAGGCGTTCTAGAAATGGATATGCAATGACGAAAGCGAGATAAAATACTAATTTAATGAGTAGTATATTATATTCGAAACAGCGTTCGCAATCAAAATTGTAGGATCCGATATAGAAATAGAGCCATGCGCAAACAATGTCATGGATTGCTCTGAGTTATGGTGGAGAGCGTCGGAAAGCAACTCCAGTGTTTAAAAGCGGCCCCATATTTTAAGATTATTTTTATCAAAACACTTATAGAAGGAGTTTTACTGAGAGACTAAGATCGAATATGCTAATAATCAGCATAGCTTTAGAAAAGGCAAATCGTATGAGACTCAACGCTCTTCACACAGGAAGTTTTGAATTCCGGGAAAAGAAATTCAAGTTGACAATGCATTTTTAGATTTTAGAAAATCTTTTGACCAAGTTCCCTATCATAAGGTTATTCTAAAGTTGAAATGCTACGGGATTAACGAGGCAGTTGTAAGATGGATAGGAGCGTTTCTCAGTGACCGAGGGCAGATGGTAGTCATCGATGGACATATATATAATACTTCATATTCGTGAAAAATTCCTAAATTTTATTGTCGAATTGCGAACTTTTTCCAGCTATTCGCGTTAATTGTCATCATTTTGATGCATATTTGCAGCGTTTTCACACGAAGTTTTAATTTTATCTTCATTCATATTATATTTAACGCAACCTAAAAAATCGTAAATCGTTATCAATTTCAATTAGCGATGTAAAGCGTGCTGTCAGCAGTGTATTTTCCTAATAAACTGCATCGTTTATAGTATTTTCGGTTGTTTCTTGTTTTAAGGACACTTTAATTTCAAGCTCTTCATGATATTTTGTATTTCTTCCTCTTTTTTGGCAGTTTAGCAAGTATTCCTAATTCAGTGCAAAATTTCTTTGCTTCTTCTCTAGGCTCGTTTAATCGTGACTCTGAATTCAGAATATTAGATGTGAAATTGTGAATTAAATAAATGGTTTTGCTTACAGTTATATCGACATCCTGAAGAGATCTGATGACTTGGTTGAAAACATAAATTGTGTCAATTTTATTGATGTTACAGCATCAGAAAATTCTCCATTTTTGGTAACATCAGATAAGCGAGCTTCAGTTTCTACATCTACAGGTTACCCAACAGTTATCTCTCGCAGGTATGACTTTCCGTTTATGATCACATACTGTCCTCGGAGGAAAATGAGCCTCGATAACGCTCTGCCCTAAAGTCAATTTCACGTATTTTATTGTCACGATCGTCTGTCTATGAATGTCGGTGCTTCAATTATTCTTAAAGCCTCCTTCGATAGACCTTCCGACCTATATTTTACTACAGAAGACTTAATGTGGCATTTAATCTTAGATTGTTCAGGCATACCTAGTTCAAATCTCTCAATAATGATGTTAGGTTTTGCTTATGTTCCTACGTTTGTTTTACAAATTTTTATGTTTTGCGTCTCACTTTTTCTTGTTCGTATATGTGGCCCTTCTCATACGAATCCAAAGTAGTTGAAGCGTATTCCATTTGTGGTCTAACTAGGGATAAATTACATGTTAATCGTACTCTTTCTGTTCCATTCCGTATTATTCTGCCTATGGAAGCCAATTTCTTGCTGGCTGCAGCTACAACCCGTCGAATATAAATGTCTCACTAAAGACCCGCGGCTAATGGTGACTCCTAAATATTTAACATACTCACATGCTTAGATGTTCAATCCGTCGACTTTATACTCGAATTCTATCTCTTTGATCTTGCTATACAAGAAAGATACGATGGAACATTTACGGAAATTAATTTCGATTTGCCGGGCATATATTGCTTTTAAATCTTCCTGCAGCGACTGATAGTCATCCCGGTTTTTCTATATAAGACGGTACCATAGGCGAAAATCTGATTTTACTACATGACTTGTACTTATATTAGGAATAGGAGAGGTCCTAAGACGCACTGGGATTCTTCTTCGCCTGTGTTATTTGTTGCCTTGCAGAAAATAGGGTATTCATTTCAGAGTAAAGATCTAAAACTTTTAAAATTGTCTGTGGCGTGCAAATAAAGATTTCTTCTTGCCTTAACTCGTTTCGCAGTGTCAATTTAAACCCCTCTTACATGGCCTTATGATCGCTTGTCCTTTTTATATAAACACATTATTAATACGCTTTGGGTAGTTTATGGCTAATAAATCAAATACATTTTTCGGTCTCGTGGACATCTCACTACCTGATAAAAAAGTGTTTTTCGAAAGTTTCAATTAAAGCTTCGCATGATTCACGCCGGAATAAATTCAATTTTTACTCCAGTCAAGTGAACGTAGATTGAAATCACCCTAAATTATAATTGCCTCATCGAAATTTATCGAACTTAGCATCGCCACTTGTTTCAATAGTTTATATACATGGATTACGAGGCTTATAAAATACGCATATAATTACAATTTTTATTTCATACAACTCCACACACCTTCAAACTCGCTGTTGCTAATCACTATTGCAACCTTAAATAATTCACAGTATTTGTTTTCAATGAACATCGTGTTCTGAAATGTTTAATTCCCATCTACTGTATAATAAATATTCAATTAGGCGCCCCCTTATGAAGCTGCGCCTGCGCCCTGGGCACGTACCCCGGCTGTCCTGCCCTCACTATGGCCATATATATGAATATACAGTCAAACTCGGCTATAACGAGCGCCACGGGACCGTTTAGTTTTGCTCGTTATAGCCGTTAAACTTAATATCCGTGAAGGCAAAAGCATGCATGCGTATGGTGAAATAAGACATAAGAAGTAAAAGTGAATATATAAACAGAAAGGTTATTTAGTAAATTTATGAAAAAACCTAAAAATGAGAATAAACTAGAAAATTTAAAGTAAACATACGTACATATAAAATTTACTCACAGCTGCATCCTTAATCACTACCCTAGTCGCACTTCCTCATTTTCTTGTTCTTTGTTAGGTTGTTCTCTAGTGCATATAAAATCGCTTTGTTTTTCCATAAGGTTGAAACCGTAGACGATGATAAATTAAATTTTTTACACACTTCAACATTTTTTACCACGTTCTGGGGGTTGGGAGGAGAGGACAAAGGACCTCCGCGAGTGCCACTGTACCTACAAGTTGGGAATTCTTGGTTTGGACGAAGGGATTATTTTTTAACAACAACGCCGCGGTCTTTAACCTCCCCGATGGATAGGGTGTAGAGACTGGACTCAAGAACACAAGGTTACATATTTTGGGTCACTATGAGGATTTAAGGGGCTGACCGCCACCGCGTTTGAGACAGTGAGAAGTGGTCAAAGTTTGCTCGATATATCCGTGAAGCGTGCTCGTTATATACGTGAAATATTTGTATGTAAATGCTCGTAAACTTATCTTGGAGGTAGCATTTGCTCACTATAGCCGTGAACTCGTTACAACCGTGCTCGTTATAAACGAGTTTGACTGTATATATATATTTGAAAATACGGTATGGCAAAAATACAGAAAAATCCAAGGTCATTCGATTATCGGTCAAAGAAGAGAATCTGAACATAAGTATTGGGGAAAAACCTTTAGAACAACTTTCAGATTATAAATACCTTGGAAGCATCATAACAAGAGAAGCAAAATGTACGGATGAGATCAGGACTAGAATAGGAAAAGTAAAAGCGGCTTCCAGAAGAAAGAAACACCTACTTACGGGGAATATAAGGGAAGATATCCGCAAGAAGTTCATAAAATGCTATGTATGAAGTATAGCATTGTATGGGGCAGAAACATTGACGCTAAGGAAAAATTACATCAAATACTTGGAAAGCTTTGAAATGTGGACTTGGAGGAGAATGCTGAAGATAAAATGGACAAATAGGGTGAAAAACAATGAAGTGCTACGAAGAGTAGGAGAGAAGCGAATTATTATACAGACTATTAGGAAGAGGAAGGCAAACCGGGCTGGACATTACCAGAGGAGAGAGAGTATGATTAAAGACGTGTTAGAAGGAAAACTAAATGAAAAAAGGGAAAGAGGTAGGAAAAGGTTTCAGCTGATAGACCGTTGATTGACCGTTTAAACGCTGACGTCATCAATCGCACGTTTTAACGCGTTTTTCACAAACTTACCGATTAGGTAGAAGGTTGAAATTTCGGAGGAGTGTTTGATTCAGATAGAAAAATTAAATGACGGAAACAAATTACGAAAAAAGATTCGGGTTCGTCTCCAAGGGGGCGATTTCCGTTTCCTGTAAGATAACACGTAAAAAGCGACCTTTTAAAGTGCAGGCTTTTATTCTTTTGGAAATAAAAATTTGAAATAATTAACGTACGATCTTTGAATTTTAACTGTGTTTTAGGAAAATTAATGAAGTTTCTTTAATATTAATCTTTTTTCCGCCTATCCCTCATGTCAAACATTGAAATCACATATTTAGGGAAAATATCGGCTTTTAAATTATCGTAGGAGTTTTTGCGGAATTACGTAAACAGAGGGAGTGAGAGAGGGGCGGCGATAGGGAGGGAGGGAATACTATTACTTCTTTATCACTTATAATTATGTGTTAGGAAATCGTGCTTTGAATGTTTTAATACATGAGAGAGAATGAGAGAGAGTGGAGAGAGAGGGAGAGAGACAGAGGAGGGAGAGGAAAGGAGACAGATAAAAAGAAGAGATAGATGGATAATGGTCTTAATTAGGGCGAGATTAAGAATAGAAAGTCTATTTTTCCATAGAAGAAGAGAGAGGGAGAGGTAGGGAGGACGGGTGTTGGAGGATAAGAGAGAGAAAGAGAGAAAAGGAGGAAGAATGGGAAGTTCCATAAATTTAACACATAATCCACGCATACCCGTCATATTTGACGGGAAATTACGCTAATGTACATATACACGCGTATATATATATGCATACTAGGCGCTCCACCCCTATGCGCTACGCGCGTCCACCCCGTGCCTCGCTCCGCGAGGTGAATTCGTCCGCTGTCCATGTGCAACCCTGAACCTCCTCCTTTCGGCATATATTTAAGGGTAGAAAATTATATTTAGCCCTATTTTCGAGGTTCTATCTCCCTTCCTTCCACTCCTTTGCTCTCTTACTCTCTACCTCCTTCTCTACCTCCCTATATCCCTCCTCCCCTTTCCCAAATTTCCGCTTACCCTCATTCTCTCCCTCCCCTGTCCCTCTCTTTCTCTTCTCTTCTTTCTCTCTCCTTCCTTCTCACTTTCACTCTCCCCTTTTCTCCACACTGCCATCTTCTTCCGTTATCCCAATAGTGTGCAGACGAAAAAAGAACGAAAAGGAAGTCAAAAGTCGAGAGTGTAAAAAATGTGGAGCCCTTACAAAAACAAACCCAATGATAAGGAGAATGTTTAGTCTATGATCTGCATCAAATCAATTGGTGCGAGTTGATTAGATCAAGATCAGTAATTCATTATGACATCCTTAATTTTAGTGAAAGCATCAAACCAATGCAATCTTTAATTAGATTGCCATTTTCCATTGAAAAGCCTCGAGCTCGCTGCTATGGTAATTAGAATTTTTCATTGTTATGCCTTCAAAAAATATGCTTTCTTTGCGATTAAAATCAAATATTTACGCTAATTCCGCAAGGATTTTAATTTTTCCTTTAAAAATTAATCTATTCATTCTTTCATCTACAAAAATGTTTTATCTCAAGTTCGTATCTCCGTTTTAAGTAATTAAAAACACATTAAAATTCCCTGCATTGAATACAATTTTTTTCTTATGGTATTAAAATGGAACAATGAGGTCAAGAAGACCCTCTAAAAATGGAAACTGTTGGGATTTTCGATTTTTCCCATTGGTTGTGACCTATGACTGACCAGCATGCCAAATTTCAGAAGTACCTTAGAATGTGACATGGGACACCTAGGAGGTTCGTACAGAAGATTTTTATATTATATATATCTTAAGAAATAGGAAAGGTAGTGATGAGGGTGGCAACAAGGTGTTGAAGGGAGCCCAGTGGACACTTACCAAGTTGACAAGCAAGTTGGCGAGCTGCATATATATAACGATCTCAGCAAAATTGTACGCTGTAGTTGTAGATTATTCGCGGAAGACACAGTGGTTTATGGAACAATTCCTAACGGATAAGATATTCAGATTCTCCAACGTGATTTACATTCCATTTCGGAGTGGTATAAAGAGTGTCAGTTAAATAGGGATAAAATTCCTTGGTTCATTTTTGGCAGGGTAGACAAAAATCAGTAATCAGTAGTGAAGACTTTCTCGACACCGGTTTCATAAAACAGTAAAAACTCAGAAGTATGTTGGAATCCTTCTAAGGAAGGAGCATATTCGATGAATTGTAGGAGCAGCTACTAAAAGGCTAGGATTTCTCCGTAGAATATTAGAGGTAGGTTTTCTATTGTTCTCTGGAGAGACCGCTAATTGAGTTTGCGTTTGAGACAGGCCTTATTCATGAGTTAGAGAAAATTTTATAAGGAAAGGGAAGACGTTTCGTAAAACGTCGATATGGTAGATAAGCAAGTGTCACGAGTTTAATTGATGATCTTGCATGGGAGGGTCTGGAGAAATGGCGCGAAAACTCCAGGTTTCTCCATACGTAGTATAGGAGAAAGTAATTTTTTGTGAAAAAAATCGATTTCAACGGACATACATGCTTTGAGGTCCCCTTTGAGCATTTTCTCGATGGTTTGTGTGTCTGTGTGATAGGGAATTTGTGAGTGCTCTAACTCAAAAACTCAAAAATCAGACCAACGAGGAATTTTATATTTTTATTGGAGGGACAAGAGCAGATTACTTTTTGATAAAAATCATTTGACCGAAAGCGGATGTTGCCGCTTTTCACTTATCCGTTTCTTTCAAACAGTTGCTTTAATACTTGATTATTGTAAAACAGTTTAGAATAAAAGTGGTCGAAAATTTAGTAAAACTTTTGTTCGAAACATTTTTTCCATATAATGTTTAAGAGAAATTTAAAATACCATATTTTTAGCTATCACCACCACACTACCTAGATGCGACTTTTGTAAACACTTTTGTTTACGCTTAGTTACGTCTTAATAACGCTCTTTTTTATTCTTAATTGTTGGAGCTTCGTTGCTATATCCAATATCAGAAGGCTATAGTATGAGTTTGTCTCTTTTGTGTAAGGTCTTTGAATTTTCTCGTAGTTCTTTAAAATATTTATTATCATTTAACCTATTTGCAATTTTTAGAAATACATATTATAGTTATGGAGAAAGTCATGTGGTGGCCAGATCAGATTTTTCTAAGGCGATAAGAGAGCATAACATGATAGGTCGGTGATATTCTCTCCCTGACACTCACCGATTACGGCAGCTTGTAGGGTATTTATTCAGTTTCATCTTCAGTTGCAGAACTTTCACTATTTTTATTTAGATGTTCGTATTGAATTATTTGGAAGCTTTACATCTCTAATAAAAATAAGCATTTTACATGAAACTGACGAAATAAGGAACAAGTTTTCGTTAAGTAAAAAATTGAGTTTTATGAATTAAGCTGTCATTTGAACATAAGTGGGCTGGCAATGTGGGTATAGTTGTTAGGAGCCATTTCATTGATAATCCAAATGAGAAATGTCGGTTTTGAAGACATAATGGATTTATATTAAACGGATTGTTCATATTTACAGGTAAATCTAGCGGTAAATCTTGCAAGCACTCTAATATTGCCTGTTCTTAGCATAGGCTATAAAAATGCGCAGTTGGTATTTATTTCAGATACGTTAAGTAATGAGGAAATTCGTCAACCGCTTCTGACGCCAAGGAATCAACAAAATATTTCCTTTATAAGTAGTAGAGCCAAATCTTTGAGATTGAATACTGAGATTCAAGAATAAAAAAATCTGATGTGGCCACTACACGACTTTCTCCATATCTGTAATATTTCTAAAAATTCCAACTAGGTTACATAATAATAAATATTTTGAGAAACCGCGAGAAAATTTTAGACTTTACAAAGAATGGAAATAAACTCAAAACATAGACTTCTGATTTTGGATATAGCCACAAAGCTCTAACAATTAAGAAAAGAAAAAAGAGCGTTACTAAGACGTAACTAAGCGTCAATTGTAAACAATAGTCGTAGGTAGGTGACGTGTTGGTGGTAGCTAAAAATATACGATATCTCTTAAACATTACATTATATATATATATGGAAAAGTGTTTCAAACAAAGGTTGTGGAAAATTAAATTTCCTACAAAGTTTATTCTAGTATATTTTTACATTTGTCAAATATTAAAGCAAATATTTCAAAATAACGGATGTGGCAAGAGTAAACACCCACTTCCTGTCTACCGATTTTTACCAAAAACTAATATAATCAGTACTTGTGACTTTTATAAAAATGTTAAATATAAAATTTCACGTTGGCCTGATTAATAGTTTTTGAGTTAGAGCACCCAAAAAGAAATACGTGTAAAAGAAACATTATTTAACCTTTTATTGTGGTAACCCTGCTCTTTAGCTCTGCTTTAAACATACCGATTTCATTATGGAATGTTCTATAAATATTATATACACAATTTAGTTCAAATTTCTCAATCCAATTCCTTAGAAATCCATAATTACTGAAAGAGTATAATTTGTCATTGTGGTACCCCTGTTTGGCTGTTCTAGTCAAAATATGCTATTATGGTTTTGTGTATAATTTTACATTCATCATCATTGGTAGTCTGTCCGTAGACAGTTTCGTGATTATTCATGGTTAAAATTGCTTCTCCATGTACCTACTCCTATTTACCACTGTCGTCTTCATATCTTGATAACTCTTTCCCTTTCAAATCGTCTATCAGCTGAAACCTTTCCCTATCTCTTTCCCTTTTGCCGTCTAGTTTTCCTTCTAACACGTCTTTAATCATACTATCTCTCCTCAGGTAATGTCCAACCCAGTTTGCCTTCCTCTTTCTGATAGTCTGTATAATCATTCGCTTCTCTCCTATTCTTCGTAGTACTTCATCGTTTTTCATCCTATCTGTCCATTTTATCTTCAGCATTCTCCTCCAAGTCCACATTTCAAAGCTTTCCAAGTATTTGATGTAATTTTTCCTTAGCGTCAATGTGTCTACCCCGTACAAAGCTATCCTCCATAGCATAGCGTTTTATGAACTTCTTGCGGATATCTTCTTTTATATCCCCCGTAAGTAGGTGTTTCGTTCATTTGAAAGCCGCTTTTGCTTTCCCTATTCTAGTCCTGATCTCATCAGTACATTTTGTTTCTCTTGTTATGAATATTCCAAGGTACTTATAGTCTGAAACTTGTTCTAAAGGCTTTCCTCCAACACTTATGTTCCGATTCTCTTCTTTGTCCGGTAATCGAATGACCTTGGATTTTTCTGTATTTATTGTCATACCGTATTTTCAACCTTTTTTTACTAGTCTATTTATCATTTTCTGGAGTTCCTCTTCCTGTCTTGCTAGAAGTACTTGATCATCCGCATTTTTTACTGTTCTTATAATCCTTCCTCCAATTTTGAAATCTCCTGTGCTTTTTAATGCTTCTTGCATTAGACATGCTCCATATATATTGAATAGGGTCGGCGATAGGCAGCAGCCCTGTCTTACTCCTCTACCGATATTTACTCCGCAGGTGTCCGCATTCTCCAACCTGACCTTTACAAATTGATTCACATATAGATTCCTGTTCAGTCTCCTGTCTTTCCAGTCAACACCTATATACTTTAATATCTTCATCAACATTACCCAATTTACTCCATCAAAGGCCTTCTGCCAGTTTACGAAATATACGCAGATATCTTGACTGTATTCTATTGCCCTTTGTGATATGATTCTAACTACCTCTATAGCATCTCTAATTTCTCGTCCTTTTTTGAAACCGAATTGATCTTCCCCTAGCATTTCTTCTGCCTTTTTCTCCAGCCTTTTATTAGGAATCCTCCTGATGATCTTCGAAGTGTGTGACAGAAGGCTTATCGTCCTGTAGTCTTTACACTGCATTGTCTTTGGCTTCTTCTTTAGAGGGATCATTGTTACTTCTAGGAAATCCTGAGACCACTCTATCGTTTCGTAAATCTTATTGATTTCGTGATCGCTTTTAGTCCTTCTGATCCTATGACTTTAAATACCTCAGCCGGTATTCCATCGTCGCCTGTGGCTTTCCGTTTATTTACTTCCGCTATCGCTTTTTCTACTTCGCTCTCCATAATACTTGGTCCTAAGTTGTCTTTTTCAATGTTTTCCTCATCTTCCAGTTCTATTTTTGCCGATCCTGCCAGCTTGCTGTATTCTTCTCATACTTTTGCTACATCCTTTGTTCCAGAGACTATCTGCCAATCCCTATTCATAATTCCTTGACCACGAATTCAATTAGACTTCTTATCTTCTAATTCCTGTGCCCTGTTTGGCTGATTCAGTTTAAATATGCTATTATGGTTTTATATATATTCTCCATTATAAATATTATATTGCTTCAAATTGATGCAGGCATTTCAACACAAATATTTGTCAAAGAATGTTTTTTATTTCTTGTAATATAATGCACATAAATACTAATATAAATTAATGACCAAAATGGCATATTTGAACCGGATCGATTTCAAAGTTAAAGTTTTCGGTAATTATGAATTTAGAAGGACTTAACAGAACCGATTTTAATGGAATTTTGTAAGAAGGAGGCGGGTAACATAAAAAAAAAACAAAATAAAGATGTTTAGTATAGATATAGAAAGAAAGCCTGCCACAATATAAGAATTATTAAACATTCATTTTACACATATTTTTTTGTGTGTGTAAACAGGGCTACCACAATATAAAGGTTAGAATTTGTCTGTAACTGTTAATTTCGAAGGTATTGGCTGAACGGATTTCGAAGAAATTTCGTTTTTAGGGAGAGAATAGAATGGTAAAACGAATGTAAAAAGTAGGGTTGCCACAATATAAGGAAAAATTATTTTTGTGATGTCAAAGCAAATATATTAGTATACTATGGCGAATTTGAAGAAAAGCACTTCTGTACCACGGGAAATCCGTACATCCCTAATTGGTAAATGCTTTTCATCATTGATGAAAAGCACTTTTATCTTCGTGATGTCTGTCCGTCCGTCCGTACGCATATATCAGGGAAGGATTGGCTAAACCGATTTCAACCAAATTTGGTACATTGAATACTCACATAAATCAATGACCAAAATAACATATTAGGACCGAATCGACTCAGCAGGGGTTCCACAATTGCAAAGTTAACCTTTCGGTAATTATGAATTTGGAGGAATTGGCCAAACTGATTTCAATGAAATTTCATATGAAGGAAGTATGCAACATAAAAAATCAAAATCAAGAGGTTTAGTATAGATATAGAAAACAAACCTGCCACAATACGAGTAATAAAAATTCCTTTTACACGTACCTATTTATGTTAAACTGCCGTATCAATTTTAACCAAATTTAATTTTTATAATGTAGAGAAGACGGAAGCAGAAAGGTTAGCTGCATAATAATGAGAGATTGGAACAGCATAGTCGGAGAAGGATAGGAAGAAAATATTCCTTTTACACGTACCTATTTGTGTTTAACTGTCCTCATCAATTTTAACAAAATCTAATATTTATAATATACAATCTTATACAAAGCCATAATTGCATATTTTGACTGGACCAGCTAAATAGGGGAACCACAATTTCAAATTATACTCTTTCAGTAATTATGGATTTCTAAGGAATTGGATTGAGAAATTTGAACTAAATTGTGTATATAATATTTATAGAACATTCCATAATGAAATCGATATGTTTAAAGCAGAGCTAAAGAGCAGGGCTACCACAGTAAAAGGTTAAATAATGTTTCTTTTACACGTATTTCTAGAGATCTGACCATATAGATTTAAACCAAATATGGTATATATAATCTTCATATTAAGAAATTACCAAAATGGCATATTTCAACCAGGTCGACTAAATAGGGCTACCACAATATCAAGGTTAGGATTTTTATGCAATAATTATTCATTCATTATTATTCATAAATAAAATATATTTAGGATAAACTGATATTTTTACGTCAATTTACCAAATCGTTTCTTTTAAACTTAGAAATGTGTATTAACGCAAATAGTAAACAACACAAATCGGAGGAGGAGCATAGAATGTCAATGAAATGAAATATGCCATATACATTAGAAGAGAATGCATATTTCATTTTTATGCTTTTAAATTAATGTTGTGACAGTCACTTTGTGGTACTCCGGATTATGAACTATTCGTATGTTATAATAGGTAAAACACGCAGTACGACAACCACTACGTGTTTTGTTGTATACTGAATACAAATAATTCTTATAGGAATTAATTAAGTAACACGTTTTAGCCTATGTTATTTTCTTAAAGATTAAATTGAATCATTTAACAATTCCATATCCTTTGGCGTTGTGCCATATAGATTTCATATAAAGCTTTTTACATTGTAGTAGTTATTTTTAAAGCAATGGTGGGCGACCTATTCAAGAGATGGCCGCATTAAAAGTGCTTCGGCGATTTCACGTCTGAAGTTAATTGACAGACTATGTGGGATCCCATTTGGGAAAATCGTTTATAAACAAATTTTTAAAGCTACTAAAGTAATTTCACAATAAAATGATGAAAGGTATGGAGCAAGTGTTGAATTTAAATAGTTCAAGATGTATACCATAGCTAATCGTTAATCCACAAGTGTGAAATTATCGTTATTACCGTATATGTTAATCTCCAAGTTGTATCCGGATTTTAAAACTAAATATACAGGAAAAATTCTTCAATGCGTACAATTATACCTACGTTATAAAAAAATCAGCAATAATCAATAAAAAATAAAATAAACAAGAAACATGAAGTTTATACTTCGTAAAATTCATATCTACATCACACTCGAGGTGCAATTTGAGCGTTTGAGATGTGTGAATTTTTTTAAGCCATGCATAGAACATTTACACTAATATCAAAATCGTTTTATGAAACTATCGATGCGTATATTGATCTTTTTCTATCGCAATGATGGTTATTTTACGACTTTTGAAACTATTTCGGCAGACACTAAGGAGTTCTTTCTGTACATTTTCCCATATTCATCGAAATCGAGTAGAATAATTTGATTCAAAAAAGTGATTTACGTTATACAGCATAAAGAGGGCAAATTTGTCTGTCATTGGTCTTAGAGGCGACATTTTTTACATTCAACTTGCAAATAAGCGGACTTAGCGAAAAGTTACGTGGGTTCCTTAGATCAGCGGTACGTAAGTCGGTTTAAGAGACTTTTTTCAGAAAAAGGTGGCTTGTAGGAGAGAAAATAGGTCATATACCAGGAATTGCATTTATAAGGTGGCATTGTGGGCCATAGAGAATTCTCTCATAGGCCGCATTCGGCCCGCGGGCCGTTGTTTACCCACTCCTGATTTAAAAAGAAACTCGCAACGTCTCTTTAGTATGGTTCCGTTAAATTCTTGAAATTAAATCCTTATTTTCATTCTTGAACGTTTACATTGAAAACGTAACCTGTTATGCTAGAATTCATCCAATAGTGAAAATTATAATTGGCAATATAATATTTCAATGAATACTGATACGGTCAAAGTTCATTTTATCACATAACTAGGTCTTATCATTTTTGAAACTATTGCAACATTTATTTTTTGTATTTTTTTGGATTGTAGATTTTTCATAGTGTAACATATTATATTAGTTTTGCATTTATTATTATAAAAATGCCAAATATTAATATTTATTGCATGGGCACCGAATTTGCTTTTTATCTTAAATTGAATCCAGAGAATTAAAACTGTTATCTAATATTTTTGAAGGTATTGATTACAATGAAGTTAACCAGCTTGAGTTATTGAGTTTATGTGGAACTTGCCAAAGTTATTATTAAAAATCTGATGTGGCCAACACATGACTTTCTCCATACCTGTAACATTTCTACGAATTCCAAATAGGTTAAATGATAATAAATATTTTAAGGAACTGTGAGAAAAATTTAAAGACTTTACAAAGAACAGAAATAAACTAAAACTGTAGCCTTCTGATATTGGATATAGCTTCGAAGCTCCAACAATTAAGAAAATAAAAAATAATAAGTGTTCACAATAGTCACCAGTAGGTGGTGTAGTTGTGGCAGCTAAAAATTTAGTTTTAAAAATATCTCTTCAACAATGCCTTATATGGGAAAATGTTTCAAACAAAGGTTGTATAAAATTAAATTTCCTACGAATTTTATTCCTGTATTGTTCTAAATTCATCAAATATTAAAGCAAATATTAAAAACAGAATATCTACTTAACAATGCGATGTAAAAAAAGTTTTTCAAACAAATGTTATAGAGAATGACATTATTTATGAGGCTTATAGTAAACAACATGGACATTTATGAGGATTTTAAAGAGTTAATGGCCAAAAACAAAAATATGACTGGAGTAAAACATCCACTGTCGGTTAAGCGATTGTTCCAACACCTCTGGTTTATAAAGTAAATATAAATATAAAATTTGGTATTGGTACGAGTGTAAGTTTTTTAATTAGAGCGCCCACAATATCCTATCACGTACAGACAGACAGACACAGATATCATCTAGAAAATAGTCAAAACGTGCTCCAGGGACCTTAAAACATGTATTTCCGGTGAAATCTAGAATTCGATTTTTTTCATGAAAACATTACTTTCTCTATGCATCGTATATTAGGAAAGTGAAAATATTTTTTCGTAATTTTAGTATTGAATGCATTTAAACTATATAAGATATTTACTTTCTCCATATACGTAGTATAGGGGAAAGTATTGAATTCATGAAAAAAATCGACTTCGAGATTTAAATGGAAATACACGTTTTGAGGTCCCCTGAACACGTTTTGACCATTTTCTCGATGAAATCGATGGAATAAAGTGATCCGAATATCCTATGCAAACAGGCATAAGCTGTAAAATTGGGAATAATTTTGAAACGAGAAAAAAGTCTGCTATGACCGGGAATCGATCCCGGGTCTTCCCGATAATTCACTAGTAGAATATCCGCACGGCAAGTGGAAGACACGGGTTCGATTTAAGGCTTGGCGTGGCTAGTTCCATCCCAACCAAGAAAACATCCACTTTCAGAAACGAGAAAATTGATCTGCTACGATAGTTCAGTGGTAGAATATCCGCCCGGCAAGTGGAACACCCGGGTTCGATTCCCGGTCATAGCAGACTTTTTTCTCGTTTCAAAATTATTCCCATTTTCTCGATGATGTCTGTGTGTGTGTATGTGATACCTTATTGTGGGTGCTCTAACTCAAAAACTATTAATCAGGTCAACGCGGAATTTTATATTTAACATTTTTATAAAAGTCAGAAGAACTGATTAGTTTTTGGTAAAAATCAGTCAACCGGATGTGGGTGTTTACTCTTGTCACTTATTCGTTATTTTGAAATATTTGCTTTAATGTTTGATAAATGTAGAAATGTATCAGAATAAAGGTTGTCGGAAATTTAATTTTCTACTTCCTTTGTTTGAAACATTTTACCATAAAATGTATTGTTTAAGAGATATCTTATATTTTAGCTGCCACCGCCACGCCACCTACCGACGACTATTGTTAACAATTGGCACTTAGTTGCATCTTACAATTAGTAACGCTCCAGTTTCTTTTCTTAATTGTTGGAGCTTTGTGGCTATATCCAATATCAGAAGGTTATGGTATGAATTTATTTCTGTTCTTTGCCTAAAATTTTCTGTTTCTTAAAATATTTTTATTGTATAACCTATTTGTAATTTTTAGAAATATTTCAGTTATGGAGAAAGTCGTGGCCATTCCGTTATATAGGTATGTTAACTTTAATTAATATGAAGCCAACTGATCATTAAAAACTTCTCCCATTAGCCTTTCCTCCAAGAAAGGCTGCCTGCCCCAATTTTAATATTTTCACGAGAACAGCATTTTTTCCTTTGCATTTTAGCGATGTTTCAAGCCGAAATATTTCCTGAATTTATGTGTGAGAAAAAAACGTGCCGCTTCTTTTACGATGAAATGGATCTAAATCTGTTCCGAATTAAGCTGAAAATACCAAAGCGAAGTGAAGTTAAAACCAAAAAACTTATTCTCCTTCACTCTATAAAAATGTCGATTATCTTGAACTCGCCCCATTTTTTCACTGCATAGATTCATTCAGCACTCTCCGCTATCAGTAAATCGGCAATATAACGAAGAGCATTGTTTAATAACTTGTGGTCACAGTAAGTTCCCACAATGAGCAGTTTTTTTACAATCGGTTTGCAAACTCGGCTTAAGACTATGAGAAATGTTTTCATCGTTTAAATTATTTCTAGAAATAAATAAAAGTCGATGGATACAGCAGGCACTAAAGAAAAACTAAATGACCGTCACGCTTTGTTTCCAGATTTGACTCCGCCATTAAAATAAATAAATAGTCGATAGGTGGCGTGGTGGTGGCAGCTAAAAATATAATATATCTCTTAAACAATGCATTATATTGGAAAATGTTTCAAACAAAGGTTGTAGAAAATTAAATGTCCTACAACTTTTATTCTAATACATTTCTACATTTATCAAACATTAAAGCAAATATTTCAAAATAGCGAATAAGTGACAAGAGTAAACACTCACATCCGGTTGACCGATTTTTACCAAAACCTAATCAGTTTTTTGACTTTCATAAAAATGTTAAATATAAAATTTCGCGTTGACCTGATTAATAGTTTTTGAGTTAGAGCACCCCCGAAAACCTACCACACACACAGACACCATCGAGAAAATGGTCAAAACGTGTTCAGAGGACCTCAAAACGTGTATATCCGTTGAAATCTTGAAGTCGATTTTTTTCATGAATACAATACTTTCCCCTATACTACGTATATGGAGAAAGTAAAAAATAGTTGCAAATTATTAGCTAACTACTACTGCTGTAATTCTAAGTTTTGTAGAATATAACATTTTTATAATAATTTTTATAACTATTTTAAAATTCTCGTGAGGAACTAAATTTGTTTGTGGACATTTTCGTGGTCACGGGCATACGAATGATAATCACCGATATAGGGCATGTAGACAAATAAAGTATTTACCTTATAGAAAATATGTAATTTATTTAGAGTAAGTCTTCCGTAAAACAAATGAAATAGTGCATTTGGACATCATGAAGAAGAATAGTAGAAGGGTAAGGCCAAATTGTTCCTTTACATAGTGGAATCTTTTTAAAAAGGAAACAATTACACATCTAGGTAAATTAGAATGTGCATGCATAGTTATGGTCTAAAAACATTAATTTTATCCATTTTAAATTTTTAGAGCCGTAAGAAATAAGAAAAAATCTTATACTGTAATTTATTTATTCCTTTGAATGTTTTGTGTCGGATTATTTTAGCATTTTGAACACAGGATTATAAATTTGGTGAAGAGTTTTCCATAATGAGAATCGATTCAAAGAACAAGCAAAATTATCATTAAAACGAATTCATATAGATCTTTTAATGAAAACAAATCCACAGATTAAAACGCTTTCCGTCGGCTTTTATTGCTGTAAAGAGGGTAATCTGTTGTCCAGAAACATTATACCAAACGGTTACCGCGTCAATCACTCTGTCTCTTTCCGACTCTCAGGAACACTTATAGCATTTCTATGCATCTACAACAATGCCATCTAGAGTAAGGAAACGGCTCCTCCAGGCCTTACATTTTTTTGGTCCTTCAGCGAGCTCGAATACATAGGCCATGGGGGTGCAGCGCCGGCCACGCCGTCATTAGCAGACTCCCATTAGGGGAACGAGGTGTCCGGAGAGGGAGAATACCAACTTCGGCCCCCTTCCGCCTTCCGCTTTCTCACTCTCTGATCTCCTCCTCCGCGGCGTGCCAGCTTATTCTTCGCGAAGCATAGCGTAACGCCTCCCCATCTCCTCCCTCTCTCTCTCTCTCTCTCTCGTGCAGACTCCTCCTTCTAGGCTACTTCACCCCATTCCCTTCCGTCTTCCTTTCTCCTTTCATCCCCTCTCCTCTCCTCACTCAACATTACCGAGCTCCCATCTTGGATGCCCCAATTCCGAGAGTCTAGTCCATCCCGTGCCATTCTTTCTCTTCGAAAGGTCATTTTCTTCCTATGAGGAGTCTCTTTCTATCGCTCTTTCTCTTCTCATTTTCCCTATTTATGACATCTCCGCGAGGCAGCAATTCGATTCTCTCCATATCGCTCATTAATCCCTCGTTTTCCTCTTGTTCTGCATCCCGCCTCAGCTAAACAGCTCCGCACAATGGCAGAGGTTTCCTTCGGAATGAATCCGCTGCTGCCGAAGGGCTGTCGTGAACTTTGACTCTCGCATCTTGAGAGCGGGAGAGGTTGAGAGAGAGGTGGAGAGAGATATATAGAGAGAGGTGGAGATGGAGAGAGATAGAGAGATGGAGAGATAGAGAGGTGGAGATAGAGAGGTGGAGATAGAGAGGTGGAGAGAGAGAGATTGGGAGAGAGAGGTGGAGAGAGATAGAGGTGGAGAGTGATAGAGGTGGAGAGAGATAGAGGTGGAGAGTGATAGAGGTGGAGAGTGATAGAGGTGGAGAGAGATAGAGGTGGAGAGAGAGGTGGGGAGAGATAGAGAGAGATGGAGAGAGATAGAGGTGGAGAGAGAGGTGGAGAGAGAGAGGTGGAGAAAGAGAGGTGGAGAGTAAGGTGGAAAGAGAGCTGGAGAGAGAGGTGGATAGAGATCGAGAGAGAGGGGTGGGTAGAGGTGGTGAGAGAGTTGGAGAGAGATAGAGGTGGAGAGAGATAGAGGAGGAGAGAGATAAAAGTGGATAGAGATAGAGGTGGAGAGATAAAGGTAGAGAGAAATAGGCGGAGAGAGTGGGGGATAGATAGATAGATAATCGTCTTTATTCGGGCGAAATTTAGACCATAAGGTCTATTCTTACATTTATGTGGAGAGAGAGAGAGAGAGAGATGTGGTGAGTGAGATGGAGAGAGAGGGAGGGAAAGAGAGTGAGAGAAAAAGTGTTAGGTAGGAAGAAAAGGAAAATGAGAATTGGAGAGACTTATATTCTGCGACGAGTCAGCAGGCAGGTCTTTCCTTTAACCAACTGTTAAATAAAAATAGGCAAAGCAGAACTCACTCTTGCGGGGGTTACTCTGAGAGCTTATGTATTTATGTATTCTGATGTATATATAGACTGAATTCTTGGAATTTTTGAGGTAGGTTATGTCGTAGTGTTTTTAATTATCTTTATAACCTCCGCTTAGAAATATAAGATCTGGCAATGTTTTAACTAGCGAATAATACAAGCACAAATTAATTTAAATGCATTACGGCTGAGAATGAAATCTAAAAGATACCAGTAATAAAAGAATTAATTTTTAAATAATTTCATTGTTAAGTTTAAAATATATAATCTAAAATTATCCCTATAATTAGGCAAACGGAGAGCAAACTGCGCACAAATAAATTACATGGAAGCCCTAATATCAAGTCTTACGTGTACTGCCGAAGGGACATTCTCAATTAATGAAGTCCCTACGAAACGGTATTTGCGGCAAATCGATTCATTTTCCTACCTTGATTGCTCTTGCTTTTATTGTTTTCTGTTCCTTTAATAATAAGAGTGACTGCAAATCTTTCGAGGTTATTCATCCTTAATCGTAAAAAGAACGTTAGTACAAACTATAGGCAATTATCTAAAATGTAATTAAAATACTATTACGTGTCATTCAGAAGCAAGAGAGTTTAGGCAGTTGGCTCTACTTAACCTCTTTTATAAGAAATGTGCACAAAAATGCAATTTTGCAACGAGTCTTGACGTTTTTTAAATTCTTTTGACATTGCGAGATCCTATGCATTGACTATTTTTCAAGAATATTGTGTTCAATGACACATATCATTGATATTCAAAGATGGCTCAATGTATGTATTGAGACTAAAAAGACACGCTTTTAAATTGTTAGCTCAGATAATATGTGTGTGCAAATTAACACTTATTCACATATATTACCTTAACAATAGAGTGGTGCTTGTTTATGATATTTTCAAGATGTCCGTATCTTTCTTCTCTGCATTCGTAAAGTGTTTAATTAATCCTGGCATTAAATATTTTTATTCTACTCTACAATTATCTACAAAACGTAGCACTAGCGTTTACCCAAATGCATCCATAAATTCGTTTGAATATATTGTTTGTGTTGTATCATCATCAATTTTTTATTCAATAATTGATGAAAGCCTCTCTCATAGTTCCACATTTCCCTAACACCTGCCACCCTCCTCCAGGTCGATCCTAAGAATTTGAAAATATCTTGGTCTCATTTCAGTCTTATTTAGGATTTCTTGATGTCTGCTCGAATCCATTCGGTTATATTATTTCGCAAAGGCGGATCATTTCTTCCAAAAATACGGCCTGCACTTTGCCTCTTCAATGTCTTCTCCCTTTAATTGTGCCCAAGTCCGATCTTATCATTCGTTATCAGTCGTTTCATCAGCGGCCGCGAGGGTGCATCTCTCCAATTTTCTGGGCGTTGTCTGTTGGCCCTGGACCGCTTTAGCATCCATGGGCTGCTATATTCCATGCCAAAAGTCAAAATGGGCAGAATGCACTGGACATGTAATTTCTCATTGAGGATGGATGTTACGTTTGATTTGAAGTTATCTTCAATTCGGCAGAATGCACACCTTCGCATTTACACCCTCCTGTTGACTTCTCCAAGTAGAAATCCGTCCATAGTCGATATGACCCAAATAAACAAGAAGTTAAGCTGAGTTCTTCACTGATATTTATCTTACAGGGAAATGTAACGGAGCTGAAAATTACCTTAATATTCTTAAGAGTAATTTTTAGAATAGCATTTATGTTTGCCTGTTCCATTTTCTCGGTCCTTCCACGGAACTTCTCTGGGCTTCCTTAGAACGGTACCGTGTTATCAGCATAGCGGAGATAACTCAAATATTCTCTATTTACCTTTACACCATTTTCGTCTTATTCTAGTATTTTCCCGCTGCGATTAGTTAAATGAGGCATGGTTTCTCCTTGTCTCGCCCTCTTTTCTGTTTATATCTGTAGTCGCATTATTTGGCGTTCTTTACAAAAAGTAGAAATGAATACCTTATGGTCAGGTCCGCATATCTCATCTCCAAAACAATTAATTTTGGAAATCCATAATAGGTACCTAGAACTTTTTGGGAAATGGGCAATAAGAAAATGATATAAATGGTTCACATAAAAAAGGAGCGATGCCACCTTTCTATGAACAAAAAAATTAACTTTCCGTCATAGGCTTCAAAGAAAAGTTCTAGATTTAGCTATTTAGCATGACTCCACAATTCCTAGAGAACACCTGTCTTGCTTGTATTAATGCATGAGGTGTAAATCTTTCCTCTTTTGTTGCAGATACTCTAGCTTGAAGTTATGTGCCATCTACTTCTTGCTTTTTCGCAGTTTTTGGAACTCATGGTCTTACATAAATCATAACATTTGTGCGACTGGTTATCTCATTAATAATTCAGATTTTGTCCATTATATATCCCCGCTTCGAATTGCAGAACGTTTGCTGAATCTGACCGAGTCTAGTATATTTTGAATGCTTATGGACAGTAATATCGTAGATAATTTATAGGAAGGAAGCTAACTTTGCGGTTACTGAAATCTTCTTCTTAAACTTTTTTGTGAAAAGGGATGTTTTCCTGATTCTACATATTTACATTGTTATTCTCTCTCAGGCGTGATGTAAAAATCAGGGCGATGGTCTTTTCCATATATTTTCCCGTTGCATTGAGATTTCTAGTACGAATCCATCAACTCCCTTCGTCATTCTCTTTGTTGTGTGCGTCATTTACTCTGGAAGAATAACTGGAACGTCTTGGATGAACAGGTTTCTGTCATAATTTTTATCCTTTTCGGGTGGTAGACCTTCTTAGTCCGGAATAGAATTATTTTACTAGTTCACAAGTCAATTTTCTGCTATTAATAATAGCTTCAATACTACCAAGGTCTTCTTACTGATCGAGAGATTTCACTGTATCTTTCTATAGTTCCTATTAGTTTCTCGATCAACAAATGAATATTAACTTTCCCGTAAACTTTTTTAGAAACTTACTAATAGTTTTATTCACTTTCTTTGCGAAATAGATAATTTCGTTTGGGTTGTCAATATTTTCATTTCCCTTATTACTTTCTTCATATACGCAGTATAGGGGAAATTATTGTCTTCATGAAAAAAATCGACTTTGAGATTTCAACGGAAATACACGTTTTGAGGTCCCCTGAACACGTTTTCACAATTTTCTCGATGATGTCTGTGTGTGTGTGTAAGTGATAGCTTTTTGTGGGTGCTCTAACTCAAAAACTATTAATCAAGCCAACGTGAAATTTTATATTTAACATTTTTATAAAAGTCCGAAGAACTGATTAGTTTTTGGTAAAAATCGGTCAACCAGAAGTGGGTGTCACTTATCCGTTATTTTGAAGTATTTGCTTTAATATTTGATAAATGTGAAAATGTGTTGGAATAAACGTTGTAGGAGATTTAATTGTCTACAACCTTTGTTTGAAGCATTTTTTCATATAATGCATTGTTTAAGAGATATCTTATATTTTTAGCTGCCACCACAACGCCACCTGTCGACTATTGTTAACAATTGAGGCTTAGTTACGTCTTAGTAACGCTCCTTTTTCTTTTCTTAATTGTTGGAGCTTTGTGGCTATATCCAATATTGGAAGGCTATGGTTTCAGTATATTTCTGTTCTTTGTAAAGTCTAAAATTTTCTCGCAGTTTCTTAAAATATTTATTATTATGTACCCTATTTGGAATTTTTAGAAATATTACAGATATGGAGAAAGTCATGTGGTGGCTACATCCGATTTTTTTATCAGCAGTCATGTTTTTCCGGTTAATCTTTTATGGGGCTTTATTACAACGATTCCGTCTTGTCTCGAGCGATTTTTTAAATGCCTCTGAAAAATTTCGTTCCATTCTAGGCCTACTAGTACACCGTTCTACGTCAATTCGTCGCGGGCAATTCTTCGCGCGGCAGTTAGTTACGCGTCAAATTCATCGCGTTACAAAATCGTAGCGTGGCAAATTCGTCGCAAGGCAAATTAGTCATATGGCAAATTCTTCGCAAGGCAAATTCGTCGCATGCAAATTAGTCGCAAGACAAATTCGTCGTTTGGAAAATTCGTCGCAAATTCAGGAACCCTAGGGGAAATAAGAAATATTTTCCTGTTATTTTTCAATGTCACGATTTGCGTAGTGAAATCCCGAGGAGTCGCGCATTGGCAGTGAAATGTCCCGCCGTCCAAGATGCAGACAAATTTTCGTCCGACTTTGTTTTTCACAAGCTATAAAAATATCTGGCAATACTTTCTTGGTAAATACTCTTCTCACTCAAACATATGTAAGTTTTTTCATTTCCATTTTTTCCCTTATTACATAGCTTTCTATGACTACTATTCCAGTATTGCAGCAGGGATAACCACGTATAGACACGAAATAAAATATAAATAAATGTGTTGCGTGGGACCCTCTGTCAATCCGGAATCCATATAACGATGCATCGAGGAAAAGAAAAAGGATCTCGTAACTTTAACTCTCCGTCGGCCATTTAGGACGAAACAAAATAAGATAACGTATATTAATGAGATATTTTGGAAAAAATGAAATCTTACACCAAAATCCGACTTTCTTTTAGTTAACGAACACCTGTTCCCTTCCCATTCCCCTATATTCATGTCTGTTTTCTACAACGCGTCGTCGCGGCAAACGCGCGTAACTTCTCAAGGAAGGTCTCTGATTGTGTAGCGTCAGTTCTCAGCGCCCGTAACGCGTGCATGGAAACGCACGTTAAAACTGTTTTCCACATTTTACTTAGAATTCACTTTCCGTCATCCCCTCTTCCATAGTGTCATTCTTTTCCTTTACCTTATCTTCCCCTGGTTTTTCACTTTCCCCTCCAACTTCACTCCTCCCGCTAATCACCAATCACCTAGGACTCCCAGTGTTATCCACTCTCTCTCCCACTTCCTCTCCAACCAACCTTAACGCCACCTCCCACCTTCCCCCACTTCCACCTTTTTGTTTCCTTCCCAGCCTCCTCCTGTTTTTGGCCATATATTTTTTGATTCTTGTTGCTTGATGATGATGGTGATGCATCGAAACTGATCGTACGTGTATTTTTATGTGGATTTAACACAAAGTTATTTTAAACTGTCATATTGTTCAATTTAACAATGCCTATCCTAATCCCATTTTAACAAAACAAAACATCAAATAAAAATCGGGGTATTATAAATGGTAAATGATTTAAAATAAATTTATTTCGGGGTTATTTCTAACAATTATCTCAATTTACGATATATAATAATCAGTTCGTAACTCTGTTACGCTCTCAGCTAACGAATAATTCGAGAATGGCCTATTCCATTGCGGCCATTCTTTCAGTGAACAGTCGGCCTAAGGTCTAAAGAAGATTTGGATGAAAGATTAGAATAAGTATTGTTTTGTTTTGCGAGAAACTAGTCATTAAACATTTTCCCTAATTGGTTTAGGGGGATAGTTGCAGCGGGCACGCGCTGGATTCCTGCGAAATCTCAATCATCTACATAGACGGGAAGTTTGTTAAAACACGTATAAAAGATAAGATACGAATATATTCCCATACACTAAATATGGTATATCGCAGGATTAATGAAGAAAAGGATTTCCTGTTTCCTTAACAATTCCTGAATTTGCGACGAATTTGCAAATCGACGAATTTGTCTTGCGACGAATTTCCCATGCGACGAATTTGACACGCGACGAATTACCGCGCGACGAATTGCCGCGTGACGAATTTCCGACGACGAATTGGCGGGACACCCTAGTACACCGAATCGATTTAGAAATCCTCTTTTCCTTCTTTTAATGCTTTCGTGTTAATGATTGGCTCAGGCTTCCTTTCCGGCTTTTGTCTTTCTAGAGAGAGGTACTGGGTCCGCCAATTGAAGATTGTTAAGTTAAAGTTAAAAGTAATTGAATAAAATGGTAGTAGCAGTGGGAACCTCCGGGGATTCTTAGCATCCTCTGCCTTCAATTCAGGCTACTGCCATTGTCATGGGCAATTTGGCTGGAGGAGAACCAGTGGAGTTTTTTAAGTTGTACTTCATCATGGGGAGAATGGGCCATAAAACAGCTCTACGACTTAAGGTTTGGTGAGTTCGTCTTTTAATTTTGCCAAGGGCAGTATTTTTGAAACTGCCAATGGACGAGTACACGGTTATGCTTTACCTTGAGCATTCGATTATACCATCCCGCCACTTTAAAGCGTTGAACTGAGGGAGTTAATGGGCGTGTGTCTCTATAACACACGTGTATATATTATTTTAATAAATGCGAAATTTTCTGAGAAATATTCGCCAACTGCAAACATCCGAATCGAGAATCCAATATCTTGTCATTTATCTTTCGTGGGTCTTTCTCTTTAATCTCCTCCCTTTTTGTTTCTTTCCCTTCCCCGCCTGTTCCTTCCTTCCCTCCACGCACCCTCCATTTCTCCGTCCCTTATCGATCTCCCGCCAGACACATTTACAGCATCAAATTATAAAACTCGAAAACGCCATCGGAAGGATTGAGTATCTGAGCGGAGCTATAGGGAGTGCGATCACGTTTGGACGCAGAGTCATCCCTTTTGCTTTTGCTGGGATTCTTCCTTCATCCTATGTCCCCCTGCTCTCGTCCTCTCTCCCCATGCTCCTTATCTTGTGTCCCTCTCCCCATCATTCTCTCTCCTTCTCCCCCCTCATCCTCTGCCCCCCAACCACCTCCCTCCTCCCTCGAAACAAGGACAAGCATAGTCCCATTCCTCACTTATTCGGCTTCCCGTTCTTAACGCTAACTCCTACACCCAAAAAAGGTGACATCAAATAACACACGTGTAACCACGAATAAGAGTTACACCAATAACGTTTCGAAATGCAAGTAAATCTATAGAAAAACCTTAAATGGTAATTATCTGTTTTGCTAAGAGTGGTTAAAAATGTTTAGAATATTTTTATCCTCAGTCATATAACTCTATACATATTTGTTCGTGATTGCGGTTTGTGAAATTAATATAAAAATGTAAAATTATAAATCTGTGAAGAAAGTTATGTCGTATTGTTCCCCCGAAATTCGCTCAAACGACTGTATTAATACATGAGGAATCAAATATCTTAACGAAGGTATATGAATTCAACAGTAAATGTATGAAGCGATGTTGCCGGCGTTTCTAGTACTTGACCTGAAAGTAGGAACCAGTAGGATTTTATCATCCTATCACACGATGCGCTTACTTCTTCCGCCAACTCATTCCGCAATGTTTGAACAGCATCCCAGTTGTTGTGTGTTGTGGTTTATCTTTTTGATGTTAAAGTGGTCGGCGATAACGCTGCGATGATTCTCTCTCTCACTCTCACTATCCACCTTCACATCTGCGCTCGTTGCTTTCGAGCGACTCTCTGCTTGTTCGCTGCTAGTCCAAACATTTTCGATCGATTACCATTACTATGTGCGCGTGACATAGCTTCACATGGTTGCTTCTGCAGAATCGGGGAGATTTTGAACGTTCACAATACTTAATGCCTGCGTTTGATTTCAGAAGCTAGACACACGAATGGTATAGCGTTATCACTAGTTACAATGGGTTATTTTTTACCTTTTCGCTCGGACACAAATTTTCTCTACAATTATTTAAATTTTATATTAGTGCGATTTTTTTATAAATTAACTTGATCTGTAGCTCCTATAGAACCATCATTATAAACAATAATCTTTTAACAAAAGCCCTTCGAAAATTTAAATGACAAACATCACGGCTATTCGATTTACAGTTTTCAATAAATTAATGTCATTATTTTATTTTTTATCAATTGGAAAGCATGAAAAGTTTATATCATGCTAACTTGTTAAATATTTTAATGTCAAATATAAGTTAACATTTAAAATATTATTAAAACAATTTATCAAGTAATATTAATTATATTTACATAATATAAATAAATAATTAAATATAACTTTGTAAACTCCTACAGTACTTTTGTAGAAATTTGCAAAGTTATATTTAATTACTTGCAATGAATTTCTACAAAGCAATAGCCGAAACAATTGAAAATATAAATAGTTCAGTCATTGCCTAAAAGCATTAATTCATTCTCACTAGCTGAGTGGTTAGATTATATGGAATCCAGCAGTGTGTATAAATGTTTGCGTGCATGAATTCTGTCGCTAAAATTCTCATTGGATTAAACATAAAACTATGGTTTTAAATAGTGCACGTTAATAAATACCAGATATAATTATTATTATTATGCAATTCTAGGATACATTAAGCGTAATAAAATTTACTTTTACCATTTTTTCGATAAATGCCTTTGTATGAAAATAATATCTTATAATATACTAGAAGTCTTATGTTTAATATGAACGAATAATTTCTATTTAAAACGTTTTTCAGTAGAAAACATTCTCTATAATATTAAAAATTCCAAAAGAAGATGCATGATTTTGGCAGCAGTTTATTGCAACAAAACGAAATCTACCTTTCGAAATTTCTCTTATAGATTACGCATACAATTCTGTAATTTTCATTTACTAGGGGATAAGTAGACAAAAGTAGCTATCATTATTTTTGTAAATACCCATTTGCTTTTTATCATGTGTTATGAATTAAAATTTTTTATATCGTTTCTGAGAGCTTAATTGAATTATAAAGGTAATTCACGCAAAAATATGGATAGGAGTGTTTCAGGAAGTAAATCAGGTATCTATTGAACATTCAAGCGAGCGTATAATATTTTTTCCTGATTTCTCTCTTGTTAACAATCCATGGGTACTGCATGAAAATTTTATATTGTGTAATATTATTAGAATTATTTCTTGCCTTAAAGCACTTAATTATTTAAGTTATAACACCAAACTATATCTTGTCTTTATTAAGAACGATAAGCAGTAGTTCGTAAGTGTTCCATTAAAATATTTACCGCATCCTTTTCGAAGGATCGAGAAGAACGTGAAACTGAAGTATTTGTTTCTTATGATTATGAAACTAAAAATTTCCTCCTTATAATCGTGAATAAAAATTTTCATTTATTGTTGCTGGGAAGATATAATGTGTACAAAAACAGCAGAAACTTTCCTGATTTATGTATTTTTGATAAAAGTTATATTAATGCGATTTTCAAACGTTTACTTTCCCAATCCTTATGGAGTCCTACTAATTATGTTTATACATATTATTTCATGTATATAAGCACTTTAGAAAAATTTTACTATCAATAGGCTATAATTAATAGGGCATTAAAAGATTAAAAGGATTAAAATGCAGGATTATATGTTGTAAATTAAAGGGTTAGCGTTTCAGTAGTAAAAAAATTACGTAGAATAGGATTAAATACCAAGGCAGTAAGTCAAAACGAAAGATTCATTCCACTCTGAATCCGCAGAAAAAGGAAACGAAAGAAAAAGAAGGAACTCTAGCGATTTATTCTTCTCTCGGAGTGGCAACCTTCGCGAGTTTGCCCCCAAGGCATACCTTCCATGCCAGCGACCTCTTCATCGCAACTCCACCAATCCCCTCTTCAGTTTACTCCATATCTCCTCCTCCATCTCTCTTCCTCTCTCCCTTACACACAGAGAGATGGATTTCAACGCAAAAAATGAGACATAACGACTTTGCAGCAGAGGTTTAAAAATATCACTTCTATACAGTAGAGCAAAAGCTGTAGTTGAAATGCACCTTATTTTCATTACAGGGAATTTCGAAATAACTTCGGTTCGAATCTCTTATGAACACTAGTTGTTCGAATACGTCTTGAGTAAAGGGTAAACAAATATTAAGAGAAAATGTTATTCACTTAAATGAAAGGAATTGCGATATTTAAAATTCGGAAATTTCTATGCTCTCATTTTTGTACGTTTAACTAGTATGATTGTCCGTCAGAAATTACAAGTAGGAATTAGCGGTGACTATCGTTAGTAATCAAAAGATGCTGAAACATTGGAATGGTATATATTTTATTACACTTCCAGTTATGACTTGCTTTATAAAAATCCGTGCTGCTAAAACTGATTGATCAGACGGACCACTGCTGAAATTATCCATTATTCACGGTAATAATTAAAGAGATTAAACTACTTTATTTACAAATTGAGTTTTGTTGCGCTTATACAAGGATGTTTTTGTTAGAATTAGAGTTCGTTAGTTTGTTTATAAATAGCGAAAAAAATTATTTGGTGAGCTTGGACACTGAAATAAGCCTCAATCTCGTATCTAGATTTTAACTATTTTTAAAATGCGAACGAAAAATATTCTTCACTTATTCACATGTAAATCAAATAGAGCAAGTAAACTCATGTGGAATATAGCCCATGTCCTTACCATGGTCCGTTAAAACCTGCAAGGGGAAGCGCCAAATATCTGGTAAAGGATTTATCAAAATCTGACTGTATTTGCGTTATTTGCGTTGATTTATAAAATCGCACATACAATGACAGAGAGAGAGAGAGAGAGACTGGTCTTATTGTGAAAATTGTAATTCAGTATATGATTCTTGTTTCGCGATTTTATAAAAACTGAAATAGTTGCATTACGTCACGTGATATTTTGTCTTTAAAAATGTATGAATTCCGTAAATTCCCTTTATAATGGTTAAATTTCTTATTAATAACTGAAAATTTTATAATATATTGATTATAAAATTAAAATAAATTTCCCGGCTTATCTCTCGTTCTATATAGATAACAAAAAAACATTTATGTTATTATCATCAGATCATTGCTTATTGAATATTTCAGTGGCTCTTAGATAAAGTCTGCCAATTTTTCTCTTTTATTGCAAACTCATGGTGTAGTTTTCTACCAAAAAATCAGTTTTGTTGATTATAAGATTATTATTGATTATGACTTTTCCATTTTATCAATTAAGTAGATCAGTTATCTGTTAATATTAATTTTAATGTTGTAATAAGAAAATTAATAGATCTGCGAGTTACATGTAGTCAAATATAACCCTCATTGTTAATTTGCGTTTATTGTCACAACTTACCCTAGTGATTCTTAAAATGTATAGACTGATATTTAAAAATAGTTTAAAGCATCACAACGGCTCAATGGTTTTTAAGAACCCAGTGCAAAAAATAATCAGATTCGAGCGTTTATTTACAGAAGACGTATATCGTTTAAAGCAAATTTTTACTTTGTCATACAAGAAAATTCTCTTTGCAGAAGGTATATATACTAATTATAATAATATGTTCCGTCAAAATTTTGATAAACATGAACATTGTATGTGCCCCAAAAACCCCGAGAGAGTGGTTTTCTGTCTATAATCTATCGTCTGTATCCAGTCGTCTGTATGCGGCTGCAGGTACGTTTTAACAGAAGCTGTTAAAAATTCGTACTTAAATAAGGCATAGCCCGGAATAGAACCCTTTGTGATATTAAACACGTAGCACAATCAGATGGGGTTGTTTATTGGTGTGGGCTTTCACAAAAATGTAGTTTGCTCAAAAATAGCTAAAAGGATAAACAATATCACATAATCCATATGACAAAAAATGACTTTGTAGTGTCAAATGACGTTATTATATATCGAGTTTTACGCTCAGCTACCGCCAAATTATCCATGCCATAACATTACAAGTAATCCTCTCACCAGTTATTTACTGCATGGACTTAGAGCCTTACAGATATGAGAGAGTCGTGCTCAGCTTGTTGTGCCGATTTTTTAAAATGCTGAATGGATGAGAGAAAATCCCAAGGAATTAAAAAAATAGTTTCTGTGGATTCGTGGGTTTCTGACTCAGTGACTTAAATGTTATTGCGGTGCCTCTCTGCGCTTTATTCAGCGGACGATTTTTTCCCGCCCTTATCACCGAATTTTCTTATCCAAGCTCTCACTTCATCTCCATTTTCGTCTCTCTCTCTCTCCAGGGTACGCCCGTCCGGCCCACCTGCGGCGCCTCCGGGCGCCGTCCCGACGACAATGGAGGCGGACCGCGGCGGCGGCCCCGGCGCCTAGCGTCGCGACGCGATGGGGACAGGAGAGGAACAGCGGCTGTTGGACAGCGGCGGCGGGTAGAGGAGCAGAGGCGGGTGCGGGGGCGGGCGCAGCGTGGTGACTGACCCCCGGCGCCCTCCCCCTGCTCCTCCCTCCCTTCACCTCCACCCACCCCCTCTCCTCCTCCCACCCACCTCCACCCGCCCTCTCCCCCCTCCCGCCGCTCCAGCACCCACCCCCTCGCGACACACGCCGAGGACACTGAGTGAGTGAGTGAAGGGCGCACTAGCTCCGCTCCTCGAAGATGCCGGGCGGCAGGAGGGGCCTCGTCGCGCCGCAGAACACCTTCCTAGAGAACATCATACGGAGATCCAGCTCGCAGCGTGAGTGGTGCTCTCCCCTCTTTCCCCCTCCCCCTTCCCTCGAGGGCTCTTCGACCGCGAGTGATCGAGCCTTCCACTCGGCTCTCTCCTCAGATTCGCGCTCGATACATTCCTCGCTCGATCCTCAAGAATTTGATTTTAACACTTCGGCTGAAATCAAAGAACGGGGGCAATGGATCGAGTTACCTTCGTTCTACGCACGTTATTCGTCCACGCGAAAGGCATATTTAAGGTATGCTTGATCTTGCGCTTATCTTCTAAGGTAAAAAAATCATCCTGCTTTAAAGATTTGGTTCTCTATATATATATATATAGTAAGCAGCACACATGACCATAATTCCTGCTCCGGGGATATGATTAATGAAATATTTGATTTTCTTTCATTTTAAGAAGATTACTTATTTTGTATTTTTAGGATCGACTCTTTATACTTCAAATAATTCATATATTTCTTTTTCAACAAATACATGATTTTTATAAAATTTTACAAATTGCTGTGCAAATAAATTTCTATCACAATGTATCGAATTTTCAAAGAATTCATAAAATCTTTGCACCTAAAACGTACTGGTTTGAAATTCGAAGCCCTATCAACAATAGCTATTCTTTTTATACTATTCTTTTACGCTTTTTATGCAAAAAAGAAATGATATTTTTGTTCTACCCGATGATGTATCCTACATGAGATTAATATTTGGAAGAACTGATATCTATTGCAATAAACCCGGTGAAATTTTTACTTAAAGAAGTTGACTTGAATTTTCGTAGAAATAAATCGTTGGAAACTAGCCTCTCTATACTCTTGTACATTCCTTAAGTAATTGGTATTTATCTCTATTATTTTAATTGCATATGAATTGTGCGTATATTTATGAGCGATCTTTTCGTATTTTACTCTCAGAAGCATACCTCTTTGTAGTAGCCGTGGCATTATTTTAAAATTTTTGTTTAACTATTCCAGTCATACTTACGTCTCACGATGATATATTATATAAAGGAGTTAGATTTCTCATTTAACATGATATATCCGTTTACGTGATGGGCATTTTCTTGCTCTCTAATCAAAAGATACAATTATATTCTCAAAAGATTTTAGTATATGTAGACTTTTCTGGCCATAACGAGTTTAAAAACATTCTGTTCGATTCCGAAGCTATCAACTAGAACTCTCTATGGCTACACCTGTGGATGGCTGGAGTGGATGTGGGTTGGAGATCACTTTCTCTCCCTCACCGTTTAGGAGGAGGATGGGGAAAGAGGTGGGAACGTGTTTGGGGGCAGGGTGGTGGAGATTCCCTTTAGCGGGTGAACTCCTTACCAGCTGGAAACGCTTTCAGCCACCCTCGAGAAAGAGGGAGGGAGTGGAAACTTTGAGGGGAGGTGGGGAAAGGGGAGATTGGTCATCCAGGGAGGAGGTCGAAGGGAGTGGGAAGAGCGAGCGGAGAGCGCCCTCTCGACCGCAACCGCGCCCTCCAACGGCGTCAAGTGGGACGCCTCTTTGCAGCCGTTTTTTTTGCTCTCGTCAATTTTTTAAACTCGCTTTTCCAGACCTAGCGAGACCCCGGGAAGGGCTAAACGAGGTGCAGAGTCTTCTTGGTTAACGCTCTCTACCTCCCTCTCTCTCCCTCATCTTCCTTATCCCGCTTACATCCTCTTCCTCCCTCTCTCTCTCTCTCCCTCGTCTTCCTTATCCCGCTTACACCCTCTTTCTCTCTCTCTCTCTTCAACCCTCCAACTTCCTTTCCCGCGTCCATTACTTCGAATCTTTTTTGCCTCGCAACGCCTCTCTCTCTCTCTTTTCCTCTTCCATTTTCTCCAAATCTCCCGCTCTTTACATCTTCTCGCTCTTTTACTTTCGTCCCAAGCTCGAGACGGCAGACGTCGCGGCGACGCATTTTAATGGCAATTAGTGCGCTAAATCGACGCATTATAACACGCATTTAGTTGCGCCTACACTTAATAAAATTTAAGGAGAGTAACCCTCGGTAGGGGATAATAATTAAGAGAGTTTGAACATGATTCAATTAAAGGGGTCTTCAAATAAACGAGGGGCTATTTATAATGACATAAAGGTTTGTGTATATCTAACAGAATTTTTTGAGTGTTATCATAAAACAGTATCCTCAGATGTTATCAGACTGCAAAAGTTATTTCCATTAAATCCAACATGATTAATTTTAAAACATAAGTCGAATTACTATTCTTTTCATATTTATCGGACCATTCACGGTCAAGTTGTTTATTTGGAATCAAAAGATAAATAGAAATTCAACAAAGAAAACTTGTTTATTTAGCGGCACATTTTTGTTTAATTTTATATCTGTTTATCAAAACTCTCTCATCCGGTTATTGGTCGTTAAAAAAAACTCTCCAGTGTGAATAAATTTCAACTAAACCGTAATTGTTTGGCAAATATCTGTCTTGATCTAGCAAAAGAAAAGTCTTTTTTCTTCCTCATTATGGTCTTAAAATTGGTGAATAAAATTGTACCACCAGTTACTTAGTTTATTAGTACTTAACGCGCTCTTAACCGGAATATAAACCTTACATTTTTGGACTAATTATAGCTTTTCATAAAGAAACTGCAAGTTTTCAATTTATTATTTATTCCCTATGGAGGTCAACCTTTAAACCGATGAATCCGTAGCAACTTAATTTCAAGGTATCAGTCTCTACCCAAATACAGGTAGGCTTGGTAGGATTCGATTTAAATAGAAAAACGTCGATAAACGTCGAATTTTTTAAATAAAAAAATCGACGAAAATGAATAATCGTCGATAAGCGTCGATTTTCTAAAATGACGGATAAGTAGACTTCTAAAAACCTATTTTATTCTGAAATATAATATTGAAGTCGTTTCTGTTTACTTTTTTGCAGTATTATTTCCGATCTACGATTTCGTTCCTTTTCTGGGCTTGCATTAACAGTGGGACTGAAGTAAGGGTATTTCCTTACACTCAAATACGAATCTTTTTGAAAAGCTCAAGCTTCCACTCTGAACAAACAGGTAACCGCAAGGTCCTAGGGTATTTTTCAGAAAACCTGTTTCTTAGCCCTTTTGAGGCTTTTGAGATTATATTTTCCGACCTAATGGTGTGATATTCCACGAGCCTCTCTATACAGATAAGGTCATGGATATGCCCTGCTGTGAATGCCTCGACTCCTGTTAAACGAGGTACGGAAGAAAGGAATATTGATCGTGATTTGAAAGCAACTAGCTAACCGTTTTGCTACCCCTTCCATAATATTTTAATAAATTCGTTATTGAGTGCTTTCTTTAATATTAAAATTTAAAAATTTAAGAATTCGAAATAAAAAGTAAATTTATATCATCGAATTGAAAGACCGAAAACTGCCAGCCATATACAGGGTGTCCGGCGACTTTATGTCATAACTTCGGGAACTTATTCCGTAAGTAATTTTGAGTAAAAAATGTCATTTGAACATGGGTCCGATTCTCATTTGTTACAGAGCTACGGGCAATTAAAGTTATCTTACTTTGATTAGTGCATGGCTGAAAAATGCATTGTTTAAATAATTATTCGTATATATTGTTAATTGTTGAAAAATATATTATTTAAATAATCATTCGTTAACATTCATACTTAATCCAATATATATATATATGGATGTCAACAAGGTGTTGGGATGAGGAAGTTCTCTCTCTGTAGCTGAAGAAGGAGTAGTTCCGAAAGCTTTACGTTTGTGATGTTTCTGTGTTTTTGTGTTATTTTACGTGTGTCGCTTCGACATCCCCGGGGCCTCGCCAACCTGAAGTCGTCTGATTGGTGAGTGCTCACTGGGTTTCCTCATCCCAACACCTTGTTGACATCCATATATTCATTTTACCTTTCCTTTTCCGTAAGTTGTTATATATATATATATATATATATATATATATATATATATATATATATATATATATATATAGACTTAAGGAAATGAAAAGGTAGTGATGAGGGTGGCAACAAGGTGTTGAAGGAAGCCCAGCGGACACTTACCAAGTCGGAGACCAATTAGGCAGGCTGCTGGGGGCGTCGAAGAGACGCGTTGAACACACGAATACAAAAACAAAAAACACGCAAGCTTATCGGGCCTATGCCCTTCTTCAGCGATAGAGTAAATGAGAGTCAATATATATATATATATATATATAACAACTTACGGAAAAGGAAAGGTAAAATAGATATATGGATGTCAACAAGGTGTTGGGATGAGGAAACCCAGTGAGCACTCACCAATCAGACGACTTCAGGTTGGCGAGGCCCCGGGGATGTCGAAGCGACACACGTAAAAGAACACAAAAACATCACAAACGTAGAAGCTTTCGGAACTACTCCTTCTTCAGCTACAGAGAGAGAACGTTTGTGATGTTTTTGTGTTCTTTTACGTGTGTCGCTTCGACATCCCCGGGGCCTCGCCAACCTGAAGTCGTCTGATTGGTGAGTGCTCACTGGGTTTCCTCATCCCAACACCTTGTTGACATCCATATATATATGCACACAATACGTCGCATTAACACGTTGTGTACCGGATTTAGAATCCCGTACTACACTCAGTTCCTGGACATTTTCTCATAACTCCAAAAGAAAAAACACGCAAAATCTCGTGGCCGGCACAAATGTGGTGATTTTCTTGGTTAGAAGTCACGATGTAATTACTAAAAGTTAAATTAACGATTTAAATGTATTACTTTGTATACATTCTATCGTATACTTTTTCTACTGTAAAAGATAAAAGAATATTTTTATAAATTCTTTATTTGGTGTTTTCTTTAATATTAACATTTAAAAATTTAAGATTTTCTAAATATGTAAAAAGGTTATTTAAATTGTAAGGATGAAAACTGCCAGCCATATATGTAAGTAGTAATTTTAAGCACCGATCTTATCACGGGAAAAGAAACTTCGTTTTTCAACAAAATAAACGTCGAATCCTACCAAGTAATAATTTTAAGAGACGATATTCGTCGAAAATCCTCGGGAAAATAAACGTCGATTTTAATGGTTGATTAAAAAAAACTTCGATTCCTACCAAGCGTAATTATATCTGATTTTCTTCGAGTGCAGATTATGTTTTATTATTTGTAAATATATGATCATGACTTTTTATGCGGCTCTCGAACTTCTGAAATTATCATATGCGGCTCCGAGAGTAAGTAAGTTTGTTCACCCCTGATATATATCATAGTTATTTTTTTCATCTCTGTTTTCTTGTTTTTTATCACTCCCGCGTCCAACTCCTTTGCTAGTCTTTCCCTACCCATGTCACTCCCACCCCTCCAGCTTCTCTCTCAAGTAAGCGTCTTTTTCACGAGATCTTCCGAATCTCTGAGGATTCCCGTCTCCTTACAATGTGTAGAGCATAAGTTTGACCCGGTTTCTCCTCTCCGTTCCCCAAACCCACTCGCACATTTATCTCGTCATTTCTCCCATACCTCGAGTCGCTCTCCCCTCAAGACGCTCTTCCTCCATTTTTACCGCTGCGCCATCAATCTCTCCTCCTCCCCTCTTTCTATTATTTTTTCCTCTCTTATCTTCGTATTTCCCCCTTTTCTCTCTCTGCTTTCATTCCTATTTCTCCATTCCTCTCTCTGAACTGAATTTTCCATTCATCCTGCTTCTTTGTATCTTCATCCTGCCTCGCGGTATATTGTAGCAGGAAAAAACTGCGTAAACTCCGAATCTTTCGAGTGACTTTTTTATTTCTTAAGATATAATGAAAGTTTGTATGAGTGTTATCATTTCATAAGAAAAATTGTCTGATATTTTTTTCAGTTAAAGAAAAAAGCCATTTCTGATAATATTGTATATTAACATATACTTTATTATAAGTTTTAAAGCCGTTTAATGAATGAACTTAAAATGATTCAAGCATGGGAAAAGTACAAATTCTCAATACTGAACTAGTTTCAATTACAACATTTGAAAATAATCCAATTAAAAGAAGTTGAAGAGGGAAATAATTAATTACTTGACCTTAAATATTTACTTAAGATTGCTCGTGCAAAATTTTCATTTATTCTCTATGAAGTGCTCCAATCAGTCATTGTTATACTATTTTCCTTATAATTTAAATATTCGTACAAAATTTTATTTTTGTTTCGTATTCCCTTCTACGAATATCTTATGATTTCATCGGCGAACGTAAAATTTTCGACGTAAGCCCGAATGAAGACAATTACTTAATAAATATTTGAATAAATTTCATTATTGTGAAACCCATTATTGTAAACGTTAACTCATAATATACGGTTATAAAATAACATTAACAAGAACTCCATTTAAAGTAGATTTTTTCTTTTTTGTCGTTTGTAAATCTGAATTTAATTTACATTGATTGACCTTTGCATCGCTTTTATCATCTATAATGAATTATACGATTCAAAAGCAATTTTAAAAAAAGCTTTACGCTATCTTGTTATTTTTTTATTGAATAAATTTTAAAATTGTGCGGGATCATTTTAATTGTTCAAACATAAAACAAAATGTAAATTGGAGATTTAATCAGTATTTAACTTTGGCCATAACAATATGGTGAAGTTTTTATGCATTAAACAGAAGTAGATACTGTATTGCTAATGTCTACTTGTGGATGATGTTATTAACTAACTTCACAGTGTCTCTGCATGAAATCTCTCTATATGGCCGAATATTTAGAGACTTTTTTGTTTTATATTAATTAACAAACATAAAACAAGGAGGGCGCCTTATCTTTACATCTCACTGTACCATTATTAGAGATTTCTTAAACTTAATTATCATAATCAGAAAGATTTTCCTTCAAATTAGATGGGAAAAGATTATTTTCGTTGCCATCTCTTTCGGACTTGGTAGATGCATGGTTGGAGTACGTGTCGTCGAATACCAGGGTTGCGGGAACGCATCCCGCCAAGGGCATGGGTGTTTGTGATTGTCATGCTGGATTAGAGGGAAGCAAGGACTCGATAATCTAAATTTCACCCCTAAATAAGACGGATTACTATTATCACTATTATATGATATCTTTCAGTGCTAAACCAATGGTTCCTCCTACTGGACCTGATATTTGCTACCAGCTTGAGCACCCAATCTACTTAAAACTTGATTAATCTATAAGCTGAAGGAGAAAATTTTCAAGAGAATTCACATCCTATGAGTATTAGTGAACTTGAAAAATCATGACCAATCAGTCTCAAATTGGCTTTTGCCCCGTGCGGTACTGTTTCATAAAATACAGCTCTGCACCGCGAGTTGCCTATATACGCGTAGTATTATACTCGTTGCACTCTTAAATAGGTAAGAACTAAATTTAATCTAACAAACTGAGAATTAAGCACCATTTAATGAAGATTATATTCCTTCATATTTCTTACTTCCACGTATATTTCTGAATTATCAAAACATTTTCTTAAACGAAATGGTATCTCTGATTTATGACCGTAACATGTGCGCTTTTAAGAAAATGGCCTATTCTTCCATGAAATACATATTAACACCTGTATTTTATCCCATATAAAAGGCGCAAGGCTCTAATACTGAGGTGTGGGGAGGACATTCATGCATATCTTGTCTACATCCTATAAAAACGTGTTATTCAACCACATTTTCACGTAGAATAAATGAAATGCTCCGTCCTAAGTGAATATTCTCATTGATTCCTATTGGAAAATGATTGGCCGTACTTTATTTCTAAAAGTTTTCAGATATGAAAAAGCGTTTGGGGTGCCTCTAGCAATAGTAAGATCAAAATAGGTCATGTAAGCCAGCATGACTTTTATATATTCCCTCTATCTGTCATAGTCTTCCACGAATTATCTGGACGCAATTTGGTCTCCGACCATTGAATGAGAGTTTCTTTCTCAGAATTAGCTGAACAGTGTAATTCAATTGACTGATCTCATCGGTGCGAGAACGAATTGATTTTCTGGGGCTTAACTTAACGCATTAACTGTTTTTGTATTTTCAGAATTTTACTAAGTTGATGGTCATCCTGATTTGATCTTATAAGTTATATAATCGTTCTTTAACTGCTCCTGACGAATTTTATTAGCTCAGTACCGCTGTTATCATGAGGACTATTTTAAAATCATCGCTATCACTGAACTTCAATCATTGATTGTATAACCTCGTAATGGGCTGCAATTATTGCACATTACCACGAAAAAAATAATAAAGGCTTAGAAAATATTGCATGATTAGGATTTAATGTTAAAAATTATTTTTACTTGAATGATTTCGTAGAAATAATTAAAAGTTAATAACTCATTTATCATTCCTTTCAAATTTCAAGATAGTTTGCGGAGCTTATCACAAGTGGGCATCAACTTATTTTACTTTCGAGAAAAACGGGAAGGATTTCATGGCAAAGAGATTTTTAATTTTCTCTAAAGGTCGATGATTACATGTATTTAATGTATTTAAATTAAGCTATTTATAATTCATCACTTTACGATAAAGTTTCCTCTAAGAAGTTTCGCGCGCAAATTAATGTGTGTATATTTGCGCGTAAATGTTTCGCCAAAGTGAATGCAACCTCGGGATAAATTTTTCGTCTAGTCTGAAAAACACACTTCATGTTAGGTAAACAGAATTCCTTTCGCCTACGTAATTCATTGTTTGTCAGTTTACCATCCTTCACACTAAGACACAAATCGCCACCCCCCTTTCTCCTTTACCTCTTATTCATTCAACCTCCTCCCTCCAGTGCCCCTACCTCCCTTCTTGCCCCATCCTCCCGCCCGGGGCGACGCTAATTATTCCACCCGAAGCCTTCGTGCGACGGCGTTTGCCCTGTTACGGATTTAAGAATCTATGGCGAGGCAGGGATGTTTTGGGGTTTCTCATTGATACGGGATATTGTGTAGGCAATAATTAGAGGGCCCCGAATTGGATGAAGACATGGTATTAGTGCGATTATAGGAAACATACAAGTGAAGGTTGCCATGGAAAGGGATAAGGTAGAGCAGAGACATGTTTGAGAAAACGAGGGAGGACATTATCTACATATCTATATCTATATCTACATATTACCCTGCAAGTCACCTTGACGGTGGATGGCAGGGGGTGCCGCGCACCAAGTTCCTAACTAATTATTATTCACTGTTATCTATTGTGGTCACGTATTGTCCTAGGGAAAAAGGACTCCTTATACCTCTCCGTCCTACTATCTATTTCGCGAATCTTGTCGTCATTATCCCTCCGTCCGATATACGTTGGTTGTCGAATAATATCCTTCATTTCATTTACGAATATCTCCGACCTATATTTATCTAGAAGTTTAAGTCTCGCCTGTAATCTACGATCTTTCAACGATGGCCAACTCAACTCATCAATGAGTAACGTAACGCTCTGTTTTTTATCGTAATTCTTTTTCACGAATCTAGCTGCTCGCCGCTGTATTTTTTCTAAATCCTTTATGAGTCCCCTCTGATATGGATCCCAAACCGCTGCTGCGTATTCCATTTGAGGTCTAACCAACGATAAATAACAGGATTCTCTCACCTTTTCCGTGCTTTTCCTGACTATCCTACGCACAAAAGCCAACTTCTTATTTGCCGCACCTATCACTCGTCTTATGTGGGTGTCCCAAGACAGGTCACGATTCAAGGTTACCCCGAGGTATTTCACGGATTCCGAAACAGGAATGATCTCACCATCTATCGAGTAGGTAAACACGGACGATGGGCTTCTAGATTTCCAAAAGTTTAGAACGTTACTCTTTTTCTGATTGATTTCTAGCTGCCATTCCTTGCACCAAACAGATAACGCATCCAGATCATCCTGAAGCTGACGATGGTCGCTAGGACCACTAATTTCTCTATAGACTACGGTGTCATCCGCAAAAAGCCTGATATTACTTTTTACAACTGAGCTGATGTCGTTTATATAAAGCAAGAAAAGCATAGGTCCGATCACACTACCCTGCGGCACTCCAGAGACTACATCTGCCACACTCGAGGACTTACCATCGATGACTACTTTTTGTTTTCTATTCCAAAGGAAAGCGCGAACCCAGTTAATGACTTTAACATTAACGCCAAGATTTCCCAATTTTAATAACAACTTACGGTGGGGAACCTTGTCAAAAGCTTTTCTAAAATCACGGAACACTGCATCGACTTGCTTATTATTTTCGCCGCATGATAAAACATCATTCACAAACAGACCGAGTTGGGTGTCACAGGATCTACCTTTTCTGAAGCCATGTTGACAGCTGACTAAGAGCGATCTACTCTCAAGATAACGCATTGTGTTGCTAACAATAATGTGCTCCAAAATCTTACATGATAATGATGTTAGAGAAATCGGCCTATAATTTTCGGGGTTTTCTTTGTCACCTCCCTTATGAATGGGTGTGACGTGTGCTAGTTTCCAATCATCAGGAACCTCACAGAGGGTAAGAGATTTCTCGAAAACTATCCGAAGGAAGGAGCTATATCTTCTGCTAGTTCTTTTAATACACGCGCGGGAATTCCTTCTGGTCCAGGATTTTTGTTGGGCTTTATCGCACTCAGTTGCTTCGCTATTCCTGCCTCAGAGATTTTAATATTATCCATCCGAGTACATCCATCGGGAATAAGATTATCTTTAAGTATATTTCCACCTGCCGTGAACGCCTTCGCGAAGTAAACGTTTAGTAGATTAGCTTTATCCTCCCCATCGTGAAGGATGTCTCCGGAATCACATCGCAGGGAGGGTATTGAAGGACCCACTCCCTTGACTTCTCTTACATAGGACCAGAACGCTTTTGGATCCTCCTTCAATTTTGTATTTAATACCTCATTCCGGAAGGTGTTAAATGCGTTACGCATGGTTTTTCTCGCTAGTACGCGGGCACTGTTATACTCATGGACTATAGCTGTGCGATACTCATCGGAAGCGGTGGTAGGTATGTTTTTCAATTTTGCGTGGCTACGCCTCTGTCGTCTTAAGGCAATCCTGACTTCCTTATTAAACCAACGAGGTTCTTTCTTATCAGATTTTAACTTACTGGGGATAAATCTATTGATACCTCTTCCTAGTATATTCTTAAATAATAACCATGATGGCTCCATACCTAATCGTTCTGTCTTTTCACGATAACTGACAAAGGTACTTTTGAGATGTAAGCTGAAACTTTTAAAGTCGGCCTTGGCGAAAGCGTATACATTCCGAAGAGGCTTAGGATGTCTTTTGAGCTTTAATTCGCACTCCGCATACACAGCTCGATGGTCGCTAAGTCCCTCCTCTGTGGATACCTTAGTTATCCTATGCGGGATGTTAGAAGCAAGCAAGTCGAGAACATTGCCCGAACGCGTGGCTTTTTGTACCATCTGGATTAAGGAATATTCATGAAACGTGTCAATTAAGGCTTCACACGATTCGCGTTCTTTACCTCCCGTAACGAAACATAGGTTTTCCCAATCGATTGACGGTAAGTTAAAATCGCCTCCAATTATCACGTAACCGTCGTTCATAATAGATCTAAGCTCGGCTAATTGCCTCTCTAAACTTAAAATATAATCAACTTTGGCATTAGGTGGTCTGTAAAATGAGCATAAATATATCTTTTTCGAATTATCCTTACCTAGGCGGCACCACACGCTCTCGGTCGTTTCATCGATAATAGGGATCTGACAACTATCGTACTTTTCACTTATTGCCAAAAATACTCCGCCACCTATTCTATTGGCGCGGTCTTTTCTGTATACTCTATAGCTTTTCGGAAAAATTTCTTGGCTAGCGATATCTTCAGTGAGCCAACTTTCCGTACCTATAACTACATCCGCATGCAACGTGCGAATTACGTGTTCGAGTTCGGCAGACTTCCTACGAATGCTGCGGCAGTTTAAAACTATAATATTTAATTTCTCGTTATCGCCCGAAGCATTAACTGCTCTATTACGGCTTTCGCAGGTGGACTCTCTCACTTTGCGACCAGAAACTGTATTACACTCGATGCCCCTATGAAATCTCCTAATACGCCTACACCCTACCCTACTCTCTAATCTAAAAAAGACCTACCATGGTCGAAGATCCTACACGCTACACTCTGTGAAGCCTCGGTCGTGTAATGAACTCCAGAGCCGTTTAGGGGTACCCTACACGATCCGAGAACCGGCCGGAGATCAACAAAGTCGACTCCCATGCCCACACAGAAATTCCATAGCCTTTGGTTTAGCCCCGCCACGCGGCTCCAAACCTCCGAACCACAGTCAATCCGCGGGACAATACTACAAATGGTGAGCCGCACATCAGAACCCGACTCCTCTCGGACACGAGTGACCTCGGCGACCAAGTCCTCAAAAGAACTTAGAATCTCCTCGGACCCGCGCTTCGAGGCGTCGTTAGTCCCAACATGGACCACCATCCGCAGCCTAGAGCAACCCGTTGACTCCACCGACTCCCGTACCGCCCTCGTCACTTGGGGGACCGTTCCTCCTGGTATACACCTGGAGAACACCCGCTCAGCCACTCCCTCCCGGCGGGCCCGAGTTAGCAAGGGAGCCATAACACGCCGGACATTAGAACTACCTATTACTAGGAGCCCTCCCTTCCCACCCCGACTTCCCATAGATCCAGCCTCCGCCAAAGAGACGGGAGCGGATGCGAGAGCATCGGCCGAAGTGTCGTCCTCCGACAACGCCGCGAACCGATTGCAAACTGGAAGAGGGTCTGCCGAGGCATTCCCAGCTCCCAGCCTTCGCAGGACCACCCCACGATCCCCCCGGTTGGAGACCACTCTCCAATCGTTGGGTTTCAGGATTGGAGCGACCCCAGCCCCCGAAGAGGTCCCACAAACACCCTCGATCACACCACCGACTTTCGCACTCGAGCGCACCCGAGTCGCCATCATGGCGCGGTGAGTTCTCGGGGATGGATGCGTTCTCCCAACACGAACAAGGCCCGACTCCGCTCTTGCCACCCTCCGACGGAGGTCCGTAACCTCTCTTACCAGCTCCGTGATTCGAGACCTCATTCCCTCGAAATCAGCGTCGCATAGAAAGGAGGAAACGGGAATCCTAGGTGAAGCCATCCTAAACACTAATCTGTACTAGCTACGAATTAAATTAAACTTCAAGCTAAGGTTATACTAAGTGACTAACTAATTCGTGGACTTAAGGTCTACGCTAGAGAGGAACGCAGGTAAAAAGTGAAAGGGAAACGCTGACTCACCGCACAAACAACGTTAGCGAACAGGCAAGATATACACACAAGCAAGCGTTAAAACAATTTAAATTAGTACACCAACAGCGATAATCAAGTTAAAACAAGTTAAGTTAGTACACAAACAGCGTAGAGTTCTTACAGAAACAATTACTACCTGAATATGAGTTTTTTTAAAGCAAGTGCTAGAAAAATACTACTGAAAAATGACGATATTAGAATTAAGAGATACTACAATAAACAATATAAATAAATGTTAGTTCTACTTATCAGTACGGTTACTTCGACTCTACTTCTACTGCTACACAACGATACAGCTACGGAAGGACAGCTGCTACAGCTACTCTACAGCTACTGCTATTAAAGCGCCGGTCACCCGCAGGTCAGAAGCTCTTGCAGGAGGAAGTGAAAGGCACGTCCTTACCCTTCGACAGCCAGGCACTAACATTATACGCGGAAGGAGGGCGGTGGGGAAGAAAAGATTCCCAGCCCTCCTATGGGACCTGCTTATTTCTCTTTAGACCATTATGCACATGGTACTTTGTTTTGCAAAGACTAGCTTCAAACGTGATAGCCTAATGACCGCAGCCGAAGACATAAAAAAGAGTTCTGGAGAGCAAATCCTGAACTTAATTATTTTTAAAATTTGGGCTCCTACATTACTGCCACTAACTTGAAAATGATAATCAGTACCACTAGGATATGCTTCCCGGATTTTAAATGGCTTAGAAATTTTTAAATCTGTTTTAGTCATCGCTAAATAAGATTTACTCACTTGCAATGCTGGTTCAGAAACAAATTATTTTGTGAGTGCATTTTTTCAGTTGAAGCTAAGGATATGAGATTGAACATAGTATTTGAGTTTCACGAGGAGAATTTTGTTCATTATTTAAATTAATTTGTGTTAATTGTGAGATAAAGTTTAAATTTTGTTTTTTTTACTTAAAAATATAACACTTTTCAGTTCTCAACTGTTGCATTCAGATCATAACTTCGATTTTGGTCGTTTCCAACTTTCTGAAAAGATGGTTAAAAATACAGCTGATCCGTCGGGTTTAATTGAAGTTCAGAAATGTGAAATTTACGATAATGAGGTTAATTACCATAAACCATAATATCATATACCATAATACCATTAACGAGATTGTTTTCGGATTTACACAATTTAATTGCAAACGTTACAGGTAACCTGAAAATAGGATAAGAACAATATCGGTTGATGGTATACGAGAGAAAGGAGAGATACAAAGAAAACAAAAATTACGAATGGAAGGGGAAACTCGCAAATCATGATTGAGCGTTATGCGCATCCATTTATTCATCGTCGTCCAAGTGTTTTTATTATTTCTCTGAAAGTGAAAATATATTATTTTGGATTCTTTCACTGCTGTTTGAACGGCATTTTTGTATTGATCATGAAATAATTCGTTATATGGCGACCGTGGGGGATGAAACCAAAATGATCGATTCTTTTTTTTCTACATACTACATTTTGAAAATTTTATGGCGTTATTATCTTGTCAAAGTGAAATTTTTAGCAGCAGTATTTTCCCAGGGGCGTTATTTATTCGCCTCTAGTCATAAAAATTTCGAACCTCTCGGGCAGTTTGAATCACTCTTTAGTAGCCATCGATATGTGTGCGCGCACTATGAAGTCATCTCCATTAGTGTCGCTACTGACGTGCGTCCCCTCCTCTTTTCCCTTCCCTTACTCCCGCAACTTTCTTTATAGCTTTCATTTCATTTTCCCTATTAACTTCGGAGAACCTTCCTTCCTTCTTCCGTTTTTTCGTCGCGCTACGCTCATCAAAAAAACCCAATTCACGCCTCGTGAAAATTTTCCGTCCGCCCCTTCCCCAACCCACGGCCTCTCTCTCCACTTTTCTCCATCCCTCCCCTCACTTTCCTTCTCTCACTCCCTTATTTTCTCCCTCCTACTCTTCGCCCACTCTTTCCTCCATTCCCTATATCTCAGTTCTCCCGCTGAGGTAGTCTAGCGTTCACTTCTTCGTATTTTTCTTCCTTTTCCCCGAATCTCTTAAAGAAGACGCAACTCTTCCAAAAATTCTTTGGAAGCTGAGAAGAGAGTTATCCGGAGCGAATGGCTCGTTATTGGAGCAGCAACGGGAAATACTCTCGCATCCACTCTCGTAGCCCTTCTCCTTCTCTCTATCTCCCTCTACACCGCCTCTCTTCAATGCGACACAATAGCAGGCGCATTTATATTTTAAACGAACGTTTTGTCCTTGTTTGCACATGAACCGTGCGGAATGTGTAATTATAATTATATGGAGTAGCACGAGAATGGCTGCATTCAACCTCGGAATGGGGAGAACGACCTTGGACCACCTCCCGATCGCAAAACTTTGGAGCCGCTGATGAATCTTTTTCTTTTTTTTAAGAGAAACGAAATGTTGAGGAATTTGACGGGAGTTGCTCTTGTTTGCTCCCAAAAAGTCACTAATATCAAAAAAGCCTTTATGCGACGGGAAGAAAACAATTTACGACTACTCCAAAACTTTGGGCTGAGGATTAGAAGGGTTGAGTGTAACTGAAAACAAACAGCTCAAGAAAGGAAAGGAAACATGGCCTCCATGTTTGTTGAGGAAAGAAATGAGTTTAATAAGTCCTGCGCCAGATGAAAATTTAACATCGAGACAGAAATTCATACTTTTTAAGAATGGGCAAGTATGCTACAGGAAAACGAATCGCTGATGTTGATAGAGATTTATTAAATGAGTTAATGAAATGGATACACAAAAACAAAACGTCATTTAAATATGTGTTTAATCATACTTTTACAATTATTTTCAATTGCATATCTAAAGCTATTACTGTAATTTATAAAACCATTGTATGGTATGAAAACTCCGGATGAGATGCAAATTTCTTTGAATAGAAATGTCAGTTAATTAAATCTCTAAAATTAAAACCTGGAAATTACAGATAAATTATTTTTTTGTTGGTTTAACTGATTATTAATTTTCTCACTTATACCGTAGGCATATTTTTGGCATAGTTAAAATAGTAAAAAATTTGAAAATATTTTCAAGCTGGAATATGTCTACATTCAATATGTTCTGAAATGTTATTGTAATCCGGTATAAAATTCACTTTATACCCTAAAGCGATTAAAATTTGCCATTGGGTGTATGATTTTACTCGCCTTTTCTCAAATAATTATTAGTGGACATTATCGGAGAGGAAAGGCTTCGTAATTTCCCTCTCCTTTTTGAATCCTGTGGCACGCCTGCTGTGAAAGGGAAGGAGGAAGGCAGAGGGAGAAGCCTTATCGTTTGTCAAGGCTACGAGTATTGCTCCCCATTATCCCCGCTCCTCTTCTCCTTTCTCCCAAAATCCATTTCGTTCTCTTTTCCTTCTTGGAATGAGCCTCTGGGAGTCCCCAAGTCGCGCCGCGCTGTTGCCAAATTACCTAGGGAATACCCTTTCCATCACCCCTTTTTTCAGCCCGCCGTCTTCTCTCTCCATGTCTATCTCGTCTCTGCGAGAGAGCGCCACCCTCCTCCACTTCTTGGCTTCTTCTACCAACCTCTTTCCATCCTCCTTCCTTACATATTCACTGTTCTGCCGTTCAAATTTAATTCCTACCCGCTCTCCATGCTTCTCTGGTTATCCATGGGCTCTCGTTTTCATGGCTGCCGTTACCATGTTCTAGGCTTAACGAAATTCTTAGCACCGACGTGTGGCTTGCTTGTGCCTCAATATCCGTGACCTATATCGATATTCTATATCCGTAGATCTTGATACACGTGGATTTTTCAGAAGTGTTTAGTTTTACTTGTTTACTCTTGTAATGGATTTTGAAACCGAGAATGAAAAGAGAGGAAGAGGGAGAGGCAAGGAGTGAGAGATGGTTGGCTAAAATTAGTCATCTTAAATATTATCAATACAGAGTCATGCACAACTATCAAGATACTCTTCCATTGTAACTCTTGTCCATTCCTCATCATAAGGATATGATTTTATAAACTTTACTTTCCTTTGAAACCACACTGGAAAATTACATCGAAGTTATAATTTTCACATGGTGCCATTTCCAAAAACTGGAAGTTCGGCCACTTAACACCAACTAACGTGGGTGGAAACTAATAGAACCCAGAATAATATAGATGTTATGAAAGCTAATATCCTGTAAAACAATTTTCAGCCTTCGGTGAATCGAAAGTAAACACTTGTTCAGGAAGAGAAAATCATATGTAACATACCTTGCGATTTCTGTGGACGATTTGTTTTGTTGCGGAGAAGAGATCTCCAGTGGACGCTAAAGGAGAGAGTTTTGAAGAGTTTTACGCCGTAAATTAATAGCGCATAGGAAATCTGTGAGTTGGGTCAGTTTTAATTTCAAACAGAGAACTAAGTTGAGTTATACACGCCTGATGTTCCACAGGAAAGTGTCTTAAACCCTCTGCTGTTCTTAATATACATCGATATCTGCTTGGTTGTTCGTAGAAAAACTAAGACCTTGCGAAAGATACTGAACTTTGCGGGAAGGTTAGCAAATAGCAATCAATACCAAAGGAATTGTTTGAAAGTTATTCCTTCGTGGTACAAAAGACGATGGAGAATAACAAGAATTAAAGCTCAATCATTAACGTATGGGAAGCTGAGAATATTTTTAAAAGTTTTACTAATATAATTCATTGAGTAAATATTCAAGTCTGCAAGTCACTAAGAAATAGTAAATTCTTTTTGGATAAAAATCTTAGTTTTGTGATAGGCAAGAACGTTCCGAGGTATTTTGGCATCTCGGGGTAAATGTCATTTCAGCGTTCCCTTCAGATAATTTAAGAAAGAGATGTAAACGTACATTTCAATTTATTTCATCGTCTGTCCGTAGAAAGGTACGCGATTATTCTATGTTAAACCTGGTTCTCCACATACTCCTATTTAGCTCTTTCCCTTTCAAGTCGTCCATCAGCTGAAACCATTTCCTGCCTCCTCTATTATTCAGTTATCTTTTTAACACGTCTTTAATCATGATCTCTCCTCAAGTAATGTCCAATCCAATTCGCATTCCTTTTTCTAGAATCTGTTAAATTTATTTATTGCTTTTTAAAAATTAAAACGTCAATTACTAAAATCTTCTAGGAATGCCATTGATATTGTCTTTTCGCGCTATATACTAATAGTCAAAATTGTTCTATTTTAAAGCAGTGTATAGATAGATTTTCTGAAAAGCACTCCTTAGATTATGGCGGACTGAGAAGCCGGCAGACTCGCTGGTAACTCGGACCGGCCGTAGCGATAGGCGCCGCATAGGAAGGGCAGTGCGGAATATTATCGAGAAGGGACAGAAGTGAATATTTTTTATTTTTGGTTTGGGCACAAATCGAATATGTATCAAGGATGTGGAATCCACATGTGTATAGTAACACCCCATTATAAGTCTTTAGAGGTTTTTCCTTTCTGGTGTTCCCAGCCCTCGTTTATAAATATTCATACACACCTATTTACCAGAAAAAATACATGCGTACACACGTGCATGCGTGCTCGTTTAGGTGCTTATATATGAGGAAGATGTAGCATTGGCTGAAACTGTTATAAGAAAATTCAAAACTGTTGGTCATTGGAAAAATGAAATAGCCTACAATAAGATACACATGCAAATTTTTGTGCTGCATTTTGCTATAACAATGGCGCAGTAGCTATGACTGAATCAAGCTTACTTTTTAACACGATGAAATTCCAGCGAATCGACTTTCTGGAAAAGTTTTCCCAACGGCACGGTCATCCTTTCCACGTATACTTTCCTCTCTCCAATCCTTTCCTCTTCCGCACTTCGGCTGCCGATCTTCATCGCAAAGGAATGTGTCGGGACCATAATCTTCCCCCCTACATCTATCCATCCCGACTCCGGCGCCGTTTTTATAACTCGTTAAAAATCCTTCCTCCCCACCCAGTTTTTCCTTCATATATTTAAAGAACCGCTTTACGTTTTCCGACTCCCAGAGCATCTGGTACGGCCTGAAAACGATCTCTTTCCTGGGGTGAACGTAACGAATGTATGGGTACTAAAAATCGGATGATGTGGCGACAGAGTTTGGTAGCGATAGGGAGAGGGAGATAGGAATGGATTTGCGGGGAGAGGGGGCGAAATAAAGAAGCAGACGAAGGTAGAAGAGAGGTGGGGATTTAAATGGAAAGAAAATGGAGTGAAACAGGAAGAGCGGCGAATGAAATTGAAATCGAGCGAAGCAAACTGAAGGATTTAAAAGTGGAGCCCAAGAGATTGCTAAGAAGGAATTAGTGGGATGCAGTAGTTGGTGATGGTTAAGAAAGGAGGGAAATAGAGAGGGTTTTAGAGGAATGGGAAGGGTAGAGAGGAAAGGGAGTTAAAGTCATACGAAAGAAAAAGGATGGAGTTGAAGTAGAGATAAAGAGGGATCAAAAAGGGCGGCTTGGGAATAAATGTAGAACAAGTAGACCGCGGGGAGAGGACTGCGTACGGGCCTCGCCGAAGATTGAGGAAGGTGAAGAGGAGGGGGAAGGGAGGGATTTATATACTAGTCTTTTTCACTCGAAGCAACTCGTGCATGCGAGATTCTCTTCTTCCCTCGCTTATCAATCGATCTCGATGAACTTGTATTTTTTGTTCTAAATATTCCTTCAGAAATAATAATTTGGTCTTATAAACATTTATTTCCTCTGCAGAAAATACTGGGAACATGTGAATGGTAATCTTGTGGATAATCTGATTTTATACGTCAAAATAGATTTACCTATTACAAAATTAAGCAAATGCTTAAAGGAAACAGTACAAGCAAAGGCATTTGCTAAAAGCATAAACAAATGCTAAGAGCATTTGATTTATTTTGACTGGATAAAAGTTTGCTCTTGCTTAAAAGTATTTGCTTGTCAGTTTTAAGCAAATGCTTAAATTTTACGGAAAAAATCACTTTAAAATTCTTCCCTCACTTATTTTTGTTTACATTTATTGTATTAGTTGAATGTCAAACTAGCAAAAATATATTGGGCAATATTTTAAAAATGTTAATTAATTAATTTTTCTTCAAATATCTAATATATTATAACCTCTGTGTCTCTGCCTGCATCTGAAGCCTTCCGGCATGAACGCAAATAAACCGGGAACGGTCAGCTCGATTTCGACAAAATCTTTAGCCTGAATATTCGGCGCAAAATCCTACAGGCTTTAAGTGGATAGTCGTCCCCCGGAAAGGCATGGGTTCGATACCAGTATAGTTTTCGTTTTTATATTTCATTAACACGTAATCGGCTAGAATACATTGTGTAGACCTTTATTCTTTAACATTTTAAAATATCTTACGATCGAGATTTTGACTCGAGATTTATAGCACTTCACGCAGAAAAATAAAGATTCTTATTCTTTCCACCACTTCTATTGTTTAATTCCTGTTTGCTCATATTTTAAGTTTATTTTAGATTTTCTCCGGTTTCTCGACATTTCAAAAAGGAGCCGGCAGTGTTCATCTCGGATGTTTGCATTGTTAGACTCGGGCTTCAAGTGAATTTTCACTAAACTTGCAATAAAACGCATGAAGGACAAAAGCAGATTAATCCTCGAGTGACGTCACCTCCCAGTATAAACGCAAATAAATCAAGAACGGTCGGCTCGATTTCGCCAAACCTTTCGGTTGAATACTCGTTGCAAACTCTTGCAGATTTTAAGTGGGAAGTCGTCTTCCGAAAAGGCATTAATGGTGTGAGGTATATATTTTTTTTAAGCGCGGCAATAAGAGTGGTTCAACTATCAATTTTTTGTCTTAGGAACTATCGCATTGAGTCACTTCACGCAAGACTCTCTAGATGTTTGCAGGAACTACTGCAACAGGCTCCTAGTTACCAACATTTATATTAACTTCGCTTATGTACAATCAGCTTAGGATTTTTTTTTCAGATTAGATGGGGTCCAAAACATATATATATATATATATAAACTTAAGGAAAAGAAAAGGTAGTGATGAGGGTGACAACAAGGTGTTGAGGGAAGCACAGCGGACACTTACCAAGTTGGGGATCAAGTTGGCAGGCTGCTGGGGGCGTCGAAGAGACACGTAAAACACATGAACACACAAAAATAAATACGCAAGATTATTGGGCCTATGCCCTTCTTCAGCGAAAGAATAACGTAAAGTGACACACACTGGGCGGGGAATGACAGGGTGATGTGGGAAGGTTGATGATTGGAGGAGGCGGGGAGTAGGAAGGATGGATAGCCAATAAGGAGGAAGTGTGGTAAGGTAAAGTGCGAATGTAACAGAGGAGACATTGTAAGGGGGCCAATAGGGTTAGCGGAGGTTGAGGCTAGGAGGGGAAAAAGAGTCAAGAAGGTGTATATGTTGGTAGTTCCCAGTGTCGGAGAAGGGGGGCAGGAGTGTCATAGGGTAAGGCGCGAATAACCCTTACATTGTAGCAACTTTTGGAGGGGGCATTGTGGGTATTGGCGTGTAATACGTAATGCAACTGAGAGGGGGCGTCTGAGAGAAACGCTATTCCGGTGACCGGGAAATATATATATATATATATATATATATATATATATATATATATATATATATATATATATATATATGTGTGTGTGTGTGTGTGTGTTCGTATGTTCAACGTGTCTATTCGACGCCCCCAGCAGCCTGCCAACTTGGTCTCCGACTTGGTAAGTGTCCGCTGGGCTTCCTTCAACACCTTGTTGCCACCCTCACCATTACCTTTTCATTTCCTTAAGTCTATATATATATATATATGTATATATATATATATATATATATATATATATATATATATATATATATATATGGTCTAATCTGAAAAAAAATCCAAAGGTTCGAACCACATCACCTCACCATCGCGTAATACGAGTGTTTTACTCACCACGGCCACCAGATCCTTGAGTTCGCATTGCGATAAATGTGTATTTGAATTCGCGTGGGAAGATAAACGCGTTCATAATAGCAACGACATTAAACAATCTATTGTCATTGTTTAATGGAAATCTCTTTATTTTAATGTGGATTTGTATTAATACTAGCATTCCTATGTTTTTGAAGGCATATTTCTGTTAATAATTGTAAGTTTTTATTTATCGTAATTATTATATATAGTAAGTTTTTATTTATCGTAATTATTATATATAGTAAGTTTTTATTTATCTTAAAAACTTTATATCTTTAGTCTTTTAAGATTATTTTGAAAACTTTTTCCTATGAGTTTCATAATGAGTTACCTCTGGAAAATGAAGGTACATGTAAGCTTTTGGTGAATTTTATTATTATTTTTAAATTCTTATTCTCCTCTTATAATATTGCTTTATACATGTATTTTATTATGATTACATTATAATCACATTCGTTTTGCTCTACTATTAATAATCATTAATGCGATCTTCTCGGAATAGTTTTTATTGATAATTCATTTAAAAACTACTTTAGATGACTATATTTGTTTATGTAGGTAGTTTGTGCCATGAACATAATTTTATTCTTTGGAACTGTTCACTTGGCTTATTTTTTATTTTGGATGAAATCTTTTCTATTTATAGACCTTTAAGACCAGTTGTTCTTGCATTTTTCTAAAAATCCTCACATTAAGTATCATGTTCCTTTTTTCACTATTTAAGATAGGTAATGCTGTTGTAAAGGATGTTAATTTAAACAAATTTAAATAAAACATTTTAAAGTGTTGTGTTGTAGCTTAGCAATTCTTCGGCTAACTATACTTATACAGTGGTTTTATATGGATGGTAGATGTGATGTTAGGAAAAGAACAATTTATTATTCTTCTCATTTAAGTTCGGTGACTAAAATATGAAATATTCTAGTTTCACTCCTACTAGTGTCTATAGCTGAGTTACTCTGGATTAGCAGTATATTTTAGTTGATTTTAAGCAATATGAATGGATAAGTCAGTATTTTCGTTAGTGAAACAAAAGATACTAGTATCAAACTTCTTACTACTTATATACTAAACATTCTTACAGTTCTCTACTTCTGTCTGCCATTCTCACAACTGTACAAAGATTACAGGATAAATAGAGAGACTCCCACATCAATCAACAGCTGGTAGACACTTTTGCAACCTTTTATGCCCATGAAAGTAGAAAGATTATCATAATTATTTTATAAAGTTTATTTATATAAAAGTATAAACTATATAAAAGTTGGTTATAAAATTCATTTTTATATCTTCACTTGTTTATTTTATAACAGTTTGATGGTATCCCTAGTCATGGGTACATTTTTATTCAATTAGTTAAACAAAACAAATAGTACAAGCATTTATTACAGGAAATAGAGAACTTATTGATATTCTCCGAGAAAAAGATTTGAAATAAACTTCACATTTTCTTCAGAGAAACGATATAAATTTTTATAACCGTTTGTTGTTGAAACTCTCCTTTTCTCGTACTTTTTTAACTTTTCGTTTAACCATAAACTCTGCCATATCAATTTATTTAATGTGTATATTTAGGGTCAATTATCATGAAAATAGAGTACTTCAAAATATCTTAGCAAGCCCTTTACCTCACTTAAAAAATATAAGCATATGCTTAAAGCATTTACCAAAAGCTCGGTTTTATTCACAAATTTAAGCAAATGCTTAAGAGAAATCCTAAAAATAAGCAAATGCTTATTCTTTTTAACAAAAGCAAATGTTATTTTTTTATTCATCTCAAATCAAGCATTTGCTTAAAAAATTAAAGAAATCTTAAACATGAGCATTTGCTTATTTTTTATTCACTCGACCCAACATTCTTTCGTGCAATTGCGTCTTTTCGTTGACCACCTCGATAACTTAAGGGTATATGCGTGTTTTAAAAGTTTTTGTCTATCTTAGTTTGTGATAATATTAGGAAATGCATCTAAAACTTTTGCAGATTATGCATAAAATACGTAATTTTAAATTCAAATTATTTTAGATTAATGTGTATAGTTCTTTATTTTTGCTTTTTCCACTTATTTTAAGGAAGGTTTATTAAATTCTGTATGTGACTATATGTTTACTATTATAATATACAAGTATAATCAATTGGGAAGAAATTTGTCAGGTAAAATTCAAGGAGTTGCAAAGTTGAAAGAATGTCTCGTGAATTCGTTAACAGTCGAATAGGTTGTACCCTCGATCTAATCTACGTGAGGAATTCCAATTTTCCTGCTTCGCTGCAGACTCGTTTGCTTCTTCTTTTCCTCTTCCGCGCACACACAAACGTGAAGTCTTTAATGCCCTCGATTGCCCCTCGCGCCCTTCCTCCTTCCCCCCTTCCCCCCTCCACTCCCTTATTCCCTGTGCCTTCCTTTCCTCTTCCCCCAAGACATTTCTCCTCCTTCGGCCATTCCTCTTTCTCTACCACCTACATCTCCATCTATTTCTCTCCTACCCTAGTTCGCAAGATCACCTTGATGGGCTTCTTCGCATATTGATCGCCAGTTAGTACATCCCATTCCGTTGCTTTGTCTCTCCATATAACCATTTTGCATTTGGTCGAACCTTGCTTATGTTAAATCCGGAGAATTACATCCGCCTCAGTGCCTAGTCAATCATTGCCTGAATTTACTCACGATTTTGTCTCATATAGGAAATGATTCATAAATCCGTTGCCACAAATATATTTTCCCAGTTTAAAAGTTGCTCTGTAACGCATTCATAGTATTACGGCTGGTCTTTAAAGTTGATCCTAATTAATAAAAATTAAAATTAATCAATACACAAGGTAATGAGGGTATTTAACATCAAATTTGAAAGTAGATATATGTTGCATTGTATTTGGAAAATGATTTACTTTAATTATACTAAATCTTTTGATCTTACATAATTCAAAACAATAACTTGAAATCTTACTACCTTATTACATAAATGATACAATTCGCAACTGTAAACTGTTAAGTTTGGTTTCATATCATTATAAACTACAAGAATTTACATTAGAGCAGGATACGAGTCAGTTTATTTTTAAAAGTCAAACAGTTTACTCAGATAATGTATAAAATAACAGAGACGCATTCTTAAATTCAATTTTTGTCCTCGTATTATCCTATGTATTTTTGCCGAAATATTTCCTCAACGAAACTATCTTTCTGAAATTATTTCAGGCAGTTTGGCTTTACCTACAACCTAGAACTAAGGTCTCACTCTGAAACGTTTGCCATACCTTTCCGCTCTCTTTTCTGCTTCTCACTGTCTTACTCATTTTCTTCGTCTCTATCTCATTTCTCTTTCTCCATTTATCTTCATATTCTTTTCCTTCATTTCTTCTCTCTCTCCATCTCTATATGCCCTCATTCAATCCCAAGTATTACGGCAACGACGGTTCCGCGAAAGGCGACATAAAAGTTTAACTGCACCTTTTATTGCTTGGTTTTTTTTAAGCCCTTTCGTTGTGGCAAGCAATTCAGCCAAGCGCACCAATATCTGAATAGATATAAATGGCTACGTAAGGCGCAAGGAGTCGACAATGAACGCAAGAGTTTCAAAACGCGAACTATCAACTATTGCGTCTTTCGAGGCACTTTGGTTAAGAATGCGGAATATTTTCCAATGCGATATATGTTGATTTCCCCATCTATCAAAAATAATTTTCTGAATAAAAAAACACATCTCCATATAGTGTATTAATTGGCATTGAATTTATTCAACTGATAAAGAGTTTTCAATTTCGCTATAATGAAATATATTTCAAGCATTTTAAAAGTGTATACCACTTAATTGCCATGCACATCTTCTAACTTTGCTATAAAATCTTGAGATTACTTTTCTCTTATATTGAAGCATTAAAATCGACATTTATTACTTGAACATTAATGATATATTTCCCTAAAATTACATACAAGCTACGTATAAGCCCTATAAACTTGCAGTTCCAAATTAAATTTTTCCAAACTAAAATTTTGTAATAATATGTTCTTCTAATATTTGAGGATGTTCTAAAAATTATTCTTAGTTTACTTATAAAATTAAATGCAAAATTTCCATCTATAGTTTTTTAAATCTTACGGTGGCAATTTTGAGTGTTACTCGAGAATAAAAAGAGCTGATCTATTTATGCAATTTTGTTTCAATTATGAAGGGTACCTTCGTTTGTTTTTATCGGTATTAAACTTATTGCCTTTGTCAATTTCGCTCTATTCACTTGCTGTGCAAGGTGTGGCCAAACCGCGACTCGTGACCCGCATGCGGCTCTTTCAAGTTTCCATTCCGGGAATGTACGCATTCTCCGTGCATTGCTTCGTATATATGTTATGGTTACTATTCATAAATTTCTGCACAGAATGTGTCTTATGACTCTCGAACTTAAAATGGTTATCGAATGCAGCTCGGAGGGTAAGTGGGTTTGGCCACTCCTGCTCTCGTGGGCGACAATCAAATTTTATTAATGTGTAGGAATAACTCCTTAGTATGCAGTCTAAAGCCGACATTATCTGCAAGAACAAAAAGCTTTTAATCGCCAAGATCACTTTTGAAATCTTTTATCTTCTTCCAGAATAGCATATGTGCAAACTATCGCACTATCGCTAATATTTAGAGAAATAAAAGTCTAGTCTTATCGTTTCTGATCCCTTTGATCCTTTTGCTGTCTTCATCTGCTTCATTTTTAACTTTTTCCCTTTCGCTTTTTTACTCTCAATTTCCCTCTCGCCGCCGCTTCCTTTTCACTGACCAACTAAGATCTTGGGGGGCCGACCGAGACGCAAACGCCTGCCCGCCATCGCTACTCTCTCTCTCTCTCTTCCCTCTTTCTCACTTTCTTTCTCTCTTTTCCGCTCCTTTCTCTCTCTCTCTTTGATCAATAAACGGTTCCAGACTCTATTTCTTCCACTCTTCTTCTTCAAACCTAAGTAGTAGTCCTTCCAGTCCTTCTCCCGTCCTTTCTCCTTCTCTTCATCTCCTTTCTCTCCTACTTCTTTCCTTTTCCTCTGCTTCAGCTTGAAAAGCATTTCAACTGCACCCCTCCTCTTGTTCCCTTGTAAACTGCCGCTTTATTTATTTTTATTCTTTACTCCAGACCGTTAAGACAAACGAACATTCATGTTTTGGCGGTTGTTGTTTACAATAGCGACTCGAGTCGTAAACCTCTCTGTTCTCTCTCTCTCTCTCTCTTCGTCTCTCCTTCTCTTTCTATCCACGATATTCGCTGCCTTGAGAGTTCGGAAAGCGCAAACTACGGTTTGGAACGCATTTGTGCGTTATGTTGCTGTCGTTATCAAGTTGATGGTGCTCTATTTGCTCATTATTGTTCCAAAGTTGCTATTTTGAGAAGCGCAATCCTCAGCGTTTTCAACAAGAGATTTTTTGAAGCGGGTAACATGCTAATCTTATATTCTAATTTTGATGTACGATATATACGCAATAAGATGGAACGGCTTTTGCTCGATATTTCTCACATGTGAATATATTTTGATAAATATTATATTTTCATAATAAATATTTCATCGTGTTTGTTTTTCATGAGCAAAACTTATGTTTTCTGAAATATTTTTGTTGAAGGTGGTATTTTTCGTGTTTAATTATGAGAAGAAAAGCTTGTTTTTCTTGTTTTTCTACACATCAATGTTCAAATATGAACATGCTCGAATAAAAAGTTCCGTTTCATAATTATAGAAAAATATAATCGTGGATAATTAGAATATGCAAAAATAGCTGGAATTCTATATATGATCATAAATAACATGTAAGAAATGTTTATTAAAAATCTGATGTGGCCACCACGTCTTTCTCCATACCTGAAATATTTCTAAAAATTACAAATAGGTTATACAATAAAAAAAATTTTAAGGAACAGAGAAAATTTTAGGCAAAGAACAGAAATAAATTCATACCATAACCTTTTGATATTGGATATAGCCACAAAGCTCCAACAATTAAGAAAAGAAATTGGAGCGTTACTAATTGTAAGATGTAACTAATCGTCAATTGTTAACAATAGTCGTCGGTAGGTGGCGTGGTGGTGGCAGGTAAAATATAAGATATCTCTTAAAAAAATACATTATATGGAAAAATGTTTCAAACAAAGGTTGTAGAAAATTAAAGTTCCTATAACTTTTATCCCAGTACATTTTTATATTTATCAAATATTAAAGCAAATATTTTAAATAATAATATTAATAATACTTCTGGTTGACCGATTTTTACCAAAAACTGATCAGTTCTTCGGACTTTTATAAAAATGTTAAATATAAAATTTCACGTCGGCCTGATTAATAATTTTTGATTTAGAGCACCCACAAAAAGCTATCACACACACATACAGACATCATCGAGAAAATGGTCAAAACGTGTTCAGGGGACCTCAAAACGTGTATTTCCGTTAAAATCTCAAAGTCGATTTTTTTCATGAATACAATACTTTCCCCTATATATAATATATATATATGGAGAAATTAATAATTGATTAATTTTTAGAAAATCATTTGTTCGCATATCAATCAATATACGGAAGAAATAGAATGAATTATCCATATATATTTTCTGTAGAGAATATTTGTTTGCTTATTTAAGGATCTCAAATAAGGTGTAAATGTGAAAATATTTTGTCTAGCAACTAGTTTTTGCATTCAAATTGCAACATATATGATATAAAAATTTATTATAATAGAAAGGAAACCAAAAATCACGAGCTACTTAACTGCATCAGCTAGAAGTTGAACAAATTATATTACGAAAAAAGTCTGCTATTTAGTTTTCACGTCTCCTACCTCGTGATAGCATGTTATCTCACTTGGCTTATGGTACATATAAAAAACTTAACAAAGAGGTGGATTTTATGAGAGGACCTACTCGCCCCCATTTTTATGATCGTCCTTCCCCCTCGAAATCTTAGGAAGTGGCAAGCGTACGGGATCAACTGTCGATCCAAGGACCTTTAACACAATTCTCTTTTATTCCAAACTCGTCTGAATGCGGGTCCCGCAGGCTAGAGAACACCAAACGTCAAGCCCTGACCTAGGCGGACAAGTTACTGGAAGTGGCCAGAAGCCAAAATACTTCATGCTCGTCGTCCTGCCTAAAACTCCCCTCGCCAACAACATTCCTCTTCCACGCCCACGGCCGGTCGCGAGGGTTTTTCCTATATTTTTTCCCAAAAAAGGTTCACGGCAGCCATTTTGTGTAACTAAACGCGCAAAATTAGGGGAATTCGGAAAGCGAATATGCGAAGGCTGTAATTTTAAATGGAATTGGAGTGCGATTAATGAATCTGGTCGGAAAGGGGAAAGCCCATACTGACATAAGTTGCACAACTAAATGATGGAAAGTTTTCCGGTTAAAAAATAAAAGTTAATGATTATCTTATAAGAAGGAGACAAAGAGAGTTCGAGAAGGTGGAGAGAAATCGTACGGAGGAAGAAAAATATGGGATAACGAGTTATGGAACGCCATATTTGGAAAAGAGAATAATTTTGAGAAGCACATTTGCATGGAACATAAATAATTAGAAGTGAATTCAAAAAGTCATTTGGAGTTTTGTCAAACGTGAAAATTTTGTTTATTTACTTATTTATCTCCAAAATCGCTATAATAAAAAGATGCTATGATGAAGGGTTCAGTTGACATAGTCGCAAGAATATAAAGCACCTATTTAATATTTAAATCAAACAAGCGCAGCATAAGACGCTTATTTATAAAAAAGACCATTGAGGAAAGAAAAAGGAGGATGAAAGAAAGCAAACGTGCCTTTAATTTTCTTTATTTCCATTTAAATGCCTACACTCATTGTCAGCTTTATGAATCGGTCGTTCCCATACAAAACCTTATTTAATAAAATTTGTGATCTCTCTGTGATGTGTAATTGATACGTTTATTCAAAAAAAATTTTAACAAAGGAATAAGCAATTTACAATGCAGTAGTGGGACCAATAATTTGTTGAAGTTCTGAAAAATTATAAGGCATTATCCTATTTGACTCGTTGGACGTCAGGACGGATCCAGTTTCTGATAAAGTGTCCATCATTTTAAATTCTTTGACATGCTTTTAAATTTGTTATCTATCTATTTATCTATCTTTTTGTTATCTAATTGGTTATCTATCAAATTATATTTATCCAAATCATGACCCTTTTTTAATTTCTACCATGTCAAACCAGTATTATACATGATGTTATTTAACGTTATAGTATATCGTCCATACCTTCGAAATTTACCTGCAGACATTTCTCGTTTGACTGTTAAATATCAACCATTTACGTTTATTCTACAGATTATTTTTACCCACTTTCCGAAAAATATCTTTGTGAAATTTATTACCATCAAAGATTGTCTTTGCGGGTTGCCTCGATACAACAAGTGGGTATTATCTTATATTTAGAATTTCTTCTTTACGGTGATTTACAGAAGATAGCCTTTAGGGATTAAACCTCTCTCTCAGGGATGCAGACATACACCCTCCCCTTCAGTCTCCCTACCTTTGATCCTACTCTGGTCCGTTGCTTCTAAGATAAGCTCGGTACGCATGCTTCCGCCATATTTCCTCTTACCCCAACTCTCTCTCTCTCTCCCCCCTCCCATTTCCACATCCTATCACGTCCTCCAAATTCTCTCTCTTTCACCTCCTCCGCCTAAACCATCCGTGACGTCACCAAAAGAAGATGAGGAGAATAGAGTAACAATGGACGCGGGCTGCGTACGTCCCAAGGATATCCATCTTGTGTCACCATTTTTCTCGACGACGCTTCTTTTGTTCTTCCAATTGCGCCCTCTCGCTTGTTTTTTTTGCCTCCTTCCAATGCTCCGTGAGAGCGGTCACTTTAGATCTCTCTCTCTATCTCCCGCGACCTCTTGTATCACTCACCGAACTCAAAAGTGATCTCTCTCTCTCTTTCTCTCTTCGTTTATTTCTTTCTTTTATGGGCTCCCTCAATCCTATACTTATCTCTCCTTTTTCCTCATTCCTCTAATTTTTCTTCCAATGTCTACTTTCCTCGCTTTTTTGAAAAGAAAATGCGCTCATTAAATTTCCATTTGCTGCTTTATAAACGATATTTGTCTGGGATAAGGCATTTTTTATTCGGCTGGAAGATATTTATTGGTTCCAAACCTTTATGATTCAAAGCCGGCGTTTTATCCAAAACCAATGAAATCCATGCATCAAAAGATATACGATATTGTTGGTTGATTATTTTATCACCACAAAATGGGCTATTTGTTGGGATCTCATTTAAGAAATAAGGCTCCATCGCCCAGTTTTCATTTTCAAGTGGCAAAGGGAATGAAGTGATTTGTTTATATTTAGATCAGGTAGAACTTCAAATTTTCAAGCACAGTAAGTGTAAGTGTATATAAATTTCTTATAGAATCCGTTATTTTTTATATGCAGCATAAACAATATATTTACATGTATTACCTTATAGTTTATGTATGTATCTTACTTCAAATAACACTAGGATTGTATATTACTATTTCACGTTATGTCGACAAGTCAGCTATAGGATCTATCGCAAAACTTGTGACGGAAACTTTGGATAATTACTAGTGTATTACAATACAAGCAGCATTTTGTTCGAAGGATCACGATATTTCGAAAGAGGAAAAAATAATGAATGAACAATTCCAGAAAGAAGATCATAAAGCTCCCCTTACGGCTGGAATCCAGTTAGTAAGCTCTAATAACCATAGAAGGTTGGGAAGACCCAATGCACTACAAAATAGCTGTCGCCATTGGTGATTCGCCCATAGCGGCTTATCAGTGTATGGTGAATATTTAGTCGCGAATTTGTGGTTTCACCGTTTCATCCGACTCTTATCTTTTAAGTCGATTTGCAACTTAAAGCGGGTAATAAGGATCCTAGCAACAAAGAATCTCTTTTTATTGCCTTTCCTGAACCGCCGAATCCTTTCATCACCCCTCCCACCCCTCCCCATCCTCCTCCCACTCACCAATTCCCTCTTTACCTTGAGGTCTCCTCGGACACTCGAGGTTTTCTCCCCAGACCGCGCCACTCTCACCATCTCTCTCTACTTTTGATCCCGTTCCAAAGTGTCCCAATGTCCTTTCTCTTCTCCTCACCCTCCCTCTCTCTCCAACATTTCCTATGTCTATGCCCCTTTCTCCACTTATTTCGCCGACTCTCGTAGACGACACCCCGTCCTTCCGTTCATCTTGGGCCCCAGACCGCAGTTTTAGCATCCGCGGATCGTCTCTTCCTATTTTCAATTGTCCAACCTCTCTCCCTCTTCCTTTGCTGTCCACCTCCCATTTTACGCCGTCCGCTCTGCCTCGTATACCTCTTCTCTCCCTCCTCCTCGCTCACCCTTACAAAACCGCAGCCTCTTGCCTCCTTCCATTGTCCCGCCTGTGTATGGGGGCGGGTGAGTGTGAATATGGTCCTACCCGAGTCCCGTTGGAGTGGACGGGGAGCCCCTTCACCATCCACACCCCCCCCCCCTCTCTCCCCCTGCGATGGCCTCCCTCTGTTGCTCTCTCCCTTTATAAAGGCTCACACCCGCCTCTCCCCTCTCCCGTTTCCCCTTCCCTACTCATCCTTCCACATCCCACGGTCCTTCCGCATGTGTAAGAGAGAGAGACAGTTCGCCCTCTTACGTGTTTGCTTCCAAATATTCCTATCGATCGATAGATATGAATTCACTGCCAAATATCGCAGCGGAATAAGTCGAGTGTATCTGCAAATTTTGAATAAGTACGTTTGAGTCTGCTTCTCCGAAACTAATCTGTGAATAAAGCGTCTTATGCTGAAATTTATTATCATTCTGCTCTTTATTTTTTGACAAACGTGACGCATTTGTCGGTTAGGTTGCGATTCAATACAATTTGGAAAATAAAGGGGAATTGTCCAAAAGGAAACGATTTGAACAGAATGCAAATTAATTACAATAAGTGTGTCTCTGCCATTATTACATCATAATGAATACATAAAAGAGAAACGCTGTAAAATTCCACGATGGAATTATTCCGTCACTAGTAGGTTTCTTTAATCTGCTGTGGCATAAGGTTGCGCCTGCCACGTTCTCTATAATCTGGTGGCGTCGCAACGAAGCCAAGGCAGTGTCAAAACAAGGCTTTCACCTTTTAAATAGTTTTTTACGCTTTTTCTGTTCTCGAAAATTCGTTATAGAACTCTGTACTAAAAATAAATATATTAAATAAATAATATATAAAAGTTCATGATTTCAGGTTGATAAATGAAATTTTAATTGTTTAAACAGGAAGTTAGTCGATGAAAATCAATTTCTTTTGCTTTCTTTTAATATTTGATCAAGACTAGCATTAATTCCATAAATGAACGATTAATAGCATAATTGAATGGCTTAAAAACTTAAAAATTGCGTGCATAAACCCTATTGTTATTATTATTTTTCGGTAAGTTGCAAAGTACATTCAATATGACCAAATTTGGCCTTTATTAATTTTCTTCCTTCATACTTCTTATGTTTTTACTCCCAAGAAAGAATTATCAAGATCACCTTATGGCTAAAATCAAACTGAAATATTATTTTTCTCTAAATCTTTTTATGGCCATTGTAGAAACGTTTTTCTATTTCGTTGTCTTACAGGTTTAAATCATGGAAACATCATCGCTCTCCCTCTGTCATTTTTTACCAGATCGCATGCATCTGCTTTCGTCATATTTTTTTTCCTAAAGCCCACTGTAAACATTTTAAAATCACCTTGTCACTTGAACGCTTAATACAGCGCACTATATCAATTACCTGACCCTTTAAAGCCTATCATCTCGGAGACACCAGGAGCTTACCCCTTCTCTCCATGGCATCTAGGGCCATTCATCTCTCACCTTTTCCTCCCCCAGCACCCCTCTGCTCCTACTTCCTCCATGAAACCCCTCACTTCCTGAAACCCTTAATACCATCTCCCAGTAACTTCACAACCAACGCCACCAGCAACACTTACTTTCCAAAGAGGAGCAGCCAAACTGAAAGTTTTCATTAGAGGGACTGATAAATTCCTCGAGACTGGAGAATGCGTTTTTGTGGCTCAGGCGAAACTTGAAAATTCCAAGTTATTTTCACCTAAGGCGTTTAAGTTCAGTTATTTTGGATAGGAAGAATTAGATTTTCAGCATTCTGTAGAATTGAATGATTGAGTACTGTATGACAATTTTTTTCCTAATAAATATTCAGTAGTAATTTTGACAATCTTTCCTTTTCGATTACAAGTTTTGATGACGCATTTCAACAAAAGCAAGTAGCAGTTGTCATAGGGAGCACAAAGTAAAATGATTGCAAGTATTCGTCGTTCATTTTTAGCCAATTTTCCGGAATGGAAATAGGCTTATAGTTTCGTCGTTGTGTCTGTCTGTCTGTCCGTCCCCCAATAAACTTTTGCACCAACAGATCGATTTTCATGACTCTTGGTGGAAATCTCCTGCTACTTGAGCCGAGCTCCTGAGGATAGTTTTTGTTGCGATTATTGAAAGTCCCGGGCTCGATTCCAGGAACTATCCTTCTCATTTGATTTACATGGAAAATCTAAAATCCATCGTGCTGGGTAATTTTCTCTTGCACATTATCTTAGAATTGTAATATCGATGCGGGATTTGTACTATGCTCTGAAGAAAAAATGGACATTCTAATTTCTATCGTAGAATTGTTTTTATCGATCTCATTTCTTCGAATTTCGCGTAAATATTGGCATTTTTGTCGTTTTTATCACTCATTACGAGAGTGTTGCTATAGTAACGACTATTGTTGGACTCGGATTCGGTATAGTCTAATGCATACACGTTATTTTTTCCACACAAATACGCGTGATCAATTTAGTTTTCCGTTTGAATGTATGTGTAATATTTTATAATGGTAAATTATGAAATTTGGAAACACAAAGAGCAACTGCGGTGATTTTAAAGATATTGAAGCCAATATAAGTATTAAATCAATACTAGTAGTTGCCCGTCGATAAATCGACTGACTGGTTAGAGTACACATTGTCTTGGCAGTTTGCCTTCTGTCACATTTCCTCAAAGGTCAGCGACTGCAAGGTTTATTTTCTTTTACTAATGTACGCTTGGAGTGCCACATTAATTCCTACAGCGTATAATGTGCGCTAGCAGTGCCACCTTAACATCAACCACTACAATTACGTCGAGCAGAGCTTAGCCGGTCAAAAAACTCAATATCTCGCCCAAGGTTTGAGCAATTTCAATTTTATAATTTTCCTGCAAATTTGCAGGTTGAGACGTTTAATTTGATGCATGCATCACACGTAAAGGTAGCTGTTACGCTATTAATATATAGATTTAATTCATTATCATACTTACTATTTCCCGTTCATTTCAATTTGAAATTCCTTATGACGAAAAATGTCAGTATGGAAACAAAATAAAAAGGAAATATACATATAGACCTCACAACACACTCGGGTTGCGTTCCAAAAAAAAACAGAGCGTATCGCGAATAAGCTTATTGCGAAACATTTTTATATAAGAGCAATGATATAATAAGAGATACGTTTAAAATCACGGGTAAGCACGACAGATATATTAATAAAAAAGGGACTTTTTACGCGAAATCATGCTAAACAAATGCAAAATCTCATTTAAAACCGCGTCAAAGATAGGATCGCTTTGATTTTTTCGCTTACGCCATTTCAAAATTATAAGGGTAAAAACTCGAGCACAAATTAAATGTGTCACCACCATGATCTCGGAATGAAAACTGAGTGTAGTCCGCCGAAACACTACCTTGGACATAAAAAACTATTCCATTACATTATTTCTCCGGTGAAATATTATGTACACATGAATATGAAAACAATTTAAAAGTAGTTCGTATCATTATATAATGACGTTCCTTACAGCAGAGTAGTAACATCATTATATATAGACGTTCCTTACAGAGGAAGAGTAACATATAACATACAAGTAGTTGGTGATTGCAGTCTGCAAGCATTTCATCTCACCCAGATAAACATTAATTTTTCAGAGAGATATCACATTATTGGAAATATTTTTTTAATTCAAAATATATCACTCTTCACCCAACTTCGATCATTCCTTATCAAAAATAATTGCCTTAACTTTGAAATTTTAAGAATATTATATTTTATCCAATGTAATATACTAATTCCACACATTTCTGTCAAATTTTGAAGTTGTGACACAAAATGAAATGAAATAATATTTTTTTTGTTTAAATTTTAAAATATTTTAACGGCCGCAATAACACTGTTGGATATTTTTAAATGTTTGTTTGTTTAAATGCACTAAGGTCTACATAATTTTAAAATTTCAGTTTCCTAACTTGCCCCGTAGTACCTAAACATTTATCTATTTATTTAAATTTTAAGCATTTTTAACAGCCAAAAAAATTAAAATTTCTATAATCTATATTTCGTTTAAAAAAAATGTCAGCACCGTAGCACATTCGGAAATACATAAACCTTGAAAATTTGTTTAAACAATTGCGAATTTTTAGCGTACGCATTGTTAAACTTTTTCAGGATATTCATTTTTTCTAGTCGGTTTTGTACATTATCCTACCTATGTAAAAAATTTCGAAGCTCTTATTGAAGTGCAAACATTAGTATCCTCCTATATATATCATATCATTATATATAGACGTTCCTTGCAGAGGAGGAGTAACATCTATTATATATATACTCTTCTTACAGAGGAGGAACATATATATATGATACTAGTAGAACGTGCTTGCATTCTGCAAGCATTTCACATCACCTTTAAAAAACATTAATTTTTCAGAGAGATATTTCATCATGGGAAATATTTCTTTAATTCAAAAGATTTCTCCTCTGCACGGATTTTCGTTTTCTTTTTATAGAAAAATAATGGAGTAAAACAATCACTAATATATGCAATTTTAGAAATATTAAACTTTTTCCACCTTTGGTTAATAATGCCATACATTTTTACCAAATTTTGAATTTGTAGCACTTTTAGAAGGGAAATAACATTTACTTAATTGTTTAAATGAAATAATTTTTAACGGCCGCAATAACAATTTCATGGATACATTGAAATGTTTATTCGTGTATATAGACTAAGCCAGGGGTGGGGAACCTTTTTTCATTGGAAGGCCAAATGTTACTTAACGGAGACCTCATCAGGGCGCACATTGCGATGCACGTTGCATACATTCACATTTATCAAAATTTCAATAATAAAGAGCAAACACAATTTAATGACTTTTTAATTTAACGAATACAGATTTCAATTCTTCATATTTACTAATATTTTTAAAAACTTTGAAGGCTTTAACACATTATAATGACTTTTTAATCTAATGCAAAAAATTTAAATTTTTTATATTTGCTAGTATATTAATAAACTTTAAAGAAGTTAAAACAAATTAAGGACATGTAAATAAAATGTTGCATTCAATCACATTCATCAAAATAGGAAGGCAAACACAATTTAATGAATTTTTGTGAATTGTTCTTCCAGGTGAGTGTTCGTCATCTGTAATCTCAGACACGTTTTGATTTGAGCCATATATGAAAAGGTTTATTCACAACAATAGGTTGTGCCAAAACAAGAGAGTAAACGACGAGCATATTGACGCAGTCGTGGGTATTTAACAGCATTCTTCCATATTTCAATGGGATCCTTATTACTGTCGAATAGAGGCTTCAGAATGTTATCTTCTGAGAGCTCAATCAACTCCATATGCAAATCCTCGGGTGCATTCGAGACATCAATCAGATGTGGCTGAAAAGCTAACCTTAGTGTGGCATCATGTTTCTCAAAATCTTTAAATCTGTTATTGTATTCTTTAATCAAGGAGTCTAAAACACCTATATATTCATTCATATTCCAATTTTGCAAGTTTTTATTCATATCTTGTTTGTCAATTACCTAGGCCAGTTTAGGAAAATGTTTGGCTGAAACAACTGATCTGATAAAGCCAATTTTGAAAAAATTCAACTTCTTCCGAAATGACTGAATTTGCTGCAAAATTTCATATATGGATTTGGTTTTACCTTGTAGAGAAGTATTCGAATGATTTCGTTTTGACATTAAATCACACAAAAATGCAACATTTCTGCAGAAATCTTTTTCAGAACTTCACAAGGTTCATTCTGTTCTTTGAAAAAGCTCGTGACTTGTTTTCGCAAAGCTAAAAGATTTTCTAGTACTTGACCTTATGACAACCAGCTCACTTAATGGTTTGGAAGATCTGCACTAAATGTTTCATCGTCATATTGAAGCATGGTGCAATTTTTATCGATCTTCATAATATGTCCCCAAAAATGTATTAACATATTTCCATAGTTTACTGCCATAGTTAACTAAATGAACAGACCTTTTTAGTACGACCAAAATATTCAAGAGTCAGGAGAGCTATCTAAATATTGTGCGATTTGGACAAAAAATATTGCGAATACTAAGGGTCCTATAAACAATATTTCCTATAGCCTCTTTATAGAATATTTTTCTTAGGATTTTACAAATATTATCCAATGGTAACAAAACGTCACAAACAATGCTTTTGTATATAGGAGCACCAAATAAGAGGGTGGGAGGAGAATAATTCTAAAAAATTCCCCATATAAGAGTGCATACGTCGCATTAACACGTTTTGTACCGGATTTAGATTCCCGTACCACACTCAGTTCCTGGAAATTTTATCATAAATAAAAAAAACACCCAAAATCTCTTGGGCGGTTCACATGCGGAGATTTTCTTGATTAAAAGTCACGATTTAATTAGTAAAAAATCAAATTAACGATTTAGTCTTACTTTTTATTGAATACTTTTTACTGTGAGTAAATGATAAAATAATGTTGTAATAAATTAGTTATTGAATGTTTTCTTTAATATTAACATTTAAAATGAAGAAGAGTGTAAATGAGAAAAAATAAAATTTATGAAGAACATAATATATTATTTCAATTAATTTATATATAAAGATTTATCTTCCTATAAAATTTTAAATAAATAATCAAAGTATTGTGGATAAACGTAGATTTTACGCAGAATTTCGAAATAAAAAGTAAATTTAAATCATCGGATTGAAAGGCTGAATGCTCTCAACCATATAGGTAAGTAGTAATTTTAAGCATCGATATTCGTCGAAAATCTCTCAGAAAAATAAACGTAGATTTTTTAAAATAAACCAAATTCTACCATATAGTAATTTTAAGCGTCGATATTCGTCGAAAATATCTCGAGAAAATAAATCGATTTAAATCGTCGATAGGTACTTCTGGATATTCCACAGAGCTTAAATAAGGAGGGAACCTAGGTGATAGTCCAAAACCACCTGGAAAAATCGAGTATTCCAAGATTTCCTCTTACAACGGTGTCTTTTACACCCCAAAACGTTCATTTTCATGTCCCATTAGAAAACCATTTAAATCCGTACAAGCCTTTTTATAATTGCATTTTTAAGTTACTTTATTAAGGTACAAACTCTGGACCAAAATTATAAGACGGGAAAAAGAACGAAGATTATTTTTCTTGAAAGTAGAACACGAATCCGTGCAGATTTAGTCCAATTATTTGATTTTTACTGCATAAAAACGCGATTTTATACAATTTATAATAATGGCAAAATATTTCTGTCATGACTACGAGACAATGCTTTTCTTCGGGAATTTATTTTACGTGTTAATAAAACTGAAGGAGACCTTTGTGCCACGATCTGAAAAGTAGCTTAGTGTCATGACGTTACTCTCAGACCGTGACATTTAAAAGCAAAGGGAAACGTATTTTGGTGAGCAGACAATACTAAGAGGTATATTGCGCTGAACTTTTCAGAGTTAGTAGATGCCATAAATAGACTAGCAAATAATATAAGACCACTCCTTTAGGATTCCTCGGTTCTACTCCAGGCACTACAACATTTGACTTTTTCCAGTGTAAATAGCATTACGGAATATTTGGCAATTAATTTACGGTATTTCTTATCAATTAGGAGGAATGAAATTTGGTGTGTTGGTTATAGGGCACCAATGCTTGCAGTCTGCAAGCTCCTATTAATAGTATCATTATATACAGACCTTCCTTACAGAGTAGGATATAACATATATATAGGCACCTCCGGAAAAGCGGCAGACTCGAACTTTTTTCTTGGGTAGTTTTTTGTGCAAAACCGACTAGAAAAAACGTAAATCTTGAAAAAGTGCAACAATGCGGCCGCTAAAATTTCGTAAATCCTTAAACATATTTTCAAGTTTATGTATTTTCGAATGTGCTACGGAGCTGACATTTTTTTTAGAGGTGGGATTTGTAAAAAAACGAAACAGGGATTATAGAAATTTTGATATTTTGTTTGGCAGTTAAAAATTCTTAAATTTTAAACAAATAGGTAAATGTTTAGTTACTACGGGGTGAGTTAGGGACCTGAAATTTTAAAAATATTTAGAACATATTCTATATAAATGATTAAACATTTCAATGTATCCATGGATATTTTATTGCGGCCGTTAACTATTAATTAATTTAAAACAATTAGAAAGGGTTATTATACTTGTAAACTGCTGTAAATTTCAAATTTGGAAGAAATGTGTGGCATTATTAACCCAATGTGGAAGACGGATAATATTTCTTAAATTGCAAAAATTAATGATTGTTTTACTCCATAATTGTTCTATAAGGAAAACACGAAAATCGGTGAAGAAGTGAAATCTCTTCAATCAAAGAAATATTTACCATGATGAAATATCTCTCTGAAAAATTTAGGTTTTTTCAAAGTGAGATGAAATGCTTGCAGAATGCAAGCTCCTTCTACTAGTATTATATATTATAATGATAATGATATAAATCCTAAGGTACTTATAAGCTCCTTCTACTAGTATTATATATTATAATGATAATGATATAAATCCTAAGGTACTTATATATATGAAAACTGTTCAGGGCTATATAAAATTGCTTTTTTAATTATTTAAAACTAATTGTAAGATACAGATTCGGGACATGCACCATACTATGAAAGAAAGAAAGAAGTTTATTTATCTTGATGATTAAATTCAAATCCATGCTGAATTTGCGTAAAAATTTGATTTTAATCATAAAATAATGAAATGTTTTTCGGTTTTCAACATTGAAAAGTATGAAATACCTTAGCAACAACTCCAGTGCCTTTCATTGGGAATTGATTGTCCATACTTCAAGAACATTGATTTGGTGCTTAGACTATATTATAATCTGGTGGAGGTTTTCGGGTTTCGCTGCGTTGGCGGCATTTCTGGCTATCGACGTTTCGCAGACGTTGCAGTCTGCATCTTCAGGAGATGAAGTCTGCGAAACGTCGAGAGCCAGAAATGCCGCCAACGCAGCGAAACCCGAAAACCTCCACCAGCATTCAGCAACGCTGCGAAAGCCTTCAACTCAAATTTATATTATAATCTATTTGATTTTAATCTAGAACTGTCCAGAACGTTATAGAACCTTCATAAACAATCGTAAATCGATCCTCAATTCTTGTAAGTCGCATTCAGCAAAGGGAAGCAACGGCTAAACAAATAATCTCTCAATTTAATCCAACAGTTCCGCTAGTTGTGCATTAGGATGGCAAGCTGCTGCCAGATCTTACTGGAAAGGAAGTAGTTGATCGTATTCCTATTTTAGTCACAGGTGATGGAGTAGAACAACTGCTCGGTGTTCCAAAAATTGCGGCTGGGACTGGATTGGAAATGGGCAAGGCTGTTGTTGAAACTTTGGAACTGTGGAATCTAGCAGAGAAAGTGAAAGGAATGTGTTTTGACACTACTGCGTCAAATACTGGAAGAAAAAATGGAGCATGTCTTTGGATTGAACAGAAATTAGACAAGAACCTTCTCTACATCCCCTGCAGGCACCACATATTGGAGCTGGTACTGGAAACTGTCTTCTCTGTCATCGTAAACCCATCAGCGATCCCAGAAGTACTAATCTTCAAGTGATTTCAAGCTCATTGGGTGTCACTGGATAAGTCCAAATACAGAACTGCACTTGATGATGAGTTCACTGCTAGTGCTGTTGCCGATATCAATGACGAAATAATAACTTTTGCTTCAGACCAACTGAACCAGCAGCAACCTCGCGATGATTACAGAGAACTCCTGGAAAACTCTATCACCTTTCTTGGAAGTGAACCTTCTGGTAGAATTAGATTTCTTGCTCCTGGTGCAATGCATAAGGCTCGTTGGATGGCCAAAGTCATTTATGCTATCAAACTGTGGATGTTCAAAGGACAGTTTCCATTGAAGACAAAAGAGGAAGCTGAGATAAGGTACATAGCAATTTTTGTTGTCAGATTATATTTAAAGGCGTGGTTTCAAGCTGCACTTCCAACTGCTGCGCCTTTAAATGACCTGATGTTGTTGAAGAACCTCCAACAGTACAAGACTACAAACTCAATAGTTGCCAACGCTGCTCTGAAGAAGCATGCTCGTCATCTGTGGTACCTCAGCTGGTTGCCCTTGCTTTCTTTGATAAAAAAGTATCAATAGATACAAAAGCCAAATTGATTCAAGCTCTACAAAATGATGGTAATGAGGACCACTCAAAGAGAGGGACTGTCGATCTGGATAGCATCTTGGGGAAAAAATTGGAATATTTTGTGTCTTGACTCGAAATTCACAGAATTGGATCCCGAAATCTGGGCTTCTGATGGGAACTACATTGCCACAGAAAAGTGCATCAGGTTCATCAATTGCATTAACGATACGGCAGAACGCGTAGTTGCCCCGGTAGATTTGTCTGTTAGAGCAACCTAACTAACATATCAAAAGTTGACATGACTGACGTGTACGCATCTGCTGTTTTGGCGTCGCCGCCGGAGCACAACCCGCGACGCCTTTCGCGAATAACTCAGAAACGGTTAAATATACGCCAAACTGTGCATAAACAAACACGCATAGAATAGAATTTTCTACAAGAAAGTTAATTTGTATTTTTTTTGCTTCTGCGATGGTATAGCAGAAAAGGAGCGTCATTTGCGTAACAACCGGTCAAATTATACACTTTTTTGACAGTTAGGGGAAATTATTCATAAAGTTTTTGAACTTGGTACATTAGTTTGTTAGGGCACCCTAACTTACATATCAAAAGTTGACATGCCTGTTGTGTACGCGTCGGCCGTTTGGGCGCCAAAATGGCCGCCGGAGCACGACCCGCGACTGGCCTTTCGCGAATAACTTGGAAACAGTCAAATCTACGACGAAGCTGTACGTAGACAAACTTGTAGAGAATAAAACTTCCTACTAGAAAGGTTCTTTGCAGTTTCTTTGCTACTGCGATGATATAGCATAAAATGAGCGTTTTTTGCGGAACGCAGGCCGCGCTGTCTTAAAATCAAGTGTTGTGAGCTCGTTTCCACACCATCATCTGTGGTAGAGATCCGGACGCATTTTTTATAGTAATTTCCCCTTTAGGCACTAATACAATGTTTATTTAAATTACTTTACATAAGTATTAACGAGCTCACAACACTTGATTTTAAGACAGCGCAGCCTGCGGTCCAAAAAGCTCATTTTCTGCTATACCATCGCCGTAGCAAAAACTGCAAAGATTTGACCGTTTCCGAGTTATTCGCGAAAGGCCAGTCGCGGGTCGTGCTCCGGCGGCCATTTCGGCGCCGTAGCGGCCGACCCTTATACGACAGACATGTCAACTTTTGATGTTAGTTAGGTTTTCCTAACAAACCAATGTACTAAGTTTCAAAACTTTATGAATTATTTTCCCTAACCGTCAAAAAAGTGTCTAATTTGACCGGTCATTCCGCAAACAATGCTCATTTTCTGCTATACCATCGTGGTAGTAAAAAAATGCATAGAACCTTTCTCGTAGATAGTGTCATTCTCTACAAGTGTGTTTATGTAGATTTGACTGTTTCTGAGTTATTCGCAAAAGGCCAGTCGCGGGTCGTGCTCCGGCGGCCATTTTGGCGCCCAAACGGCCGACGCGTACAAGTCAGTCATGTCAACTTTTGATATGTTAGTTAGGTTACCCTCACGGACAAATGTGCCAAGTTTAAAAACTTTATGAATTATTCTCCTAAAATGTCTAATTTGACTGGTCTATTTTGAATGGGCAGAGAAAAGATCTTCGTTCTCCGGGTTTTTTAAGAGCGTATGTCCGAATAAATTGAGCGTATCGAGAGTCTAAAACTGAAGAAAGCATATCGCGAGATGTATCTCTATTGTTTACACTTGGGACAAAATAAAAAAGAAATATTAATGTGACGTGCATTAAAAACAGTTATAATTCATTATCATACTTACTGTCCCGATAACTTCAATTTGAAAATGTTAATAACGAAAAAATGTTTGAAAACACAATAAAAATGAAATATATTGTTTACACTTGGAACAAAATTAAAAGGAAATATTAATGTGACATGTGAATTAAAAAGTTATAATTCATTATCATACTTACTATGTCCCGATAATTTAAATTTAAAAATATTTATTACAAAAAATGTCAGTTTGGGAACAAAATAAAAAGGAGATATATTGTTTAGACCTGTAACAAAATAAAAAGGAAATATTAATGTGGCATGTGCATTAAAAACAGTTAAAATTTATTATCATACTTACTATGTGTCGATTATTTCAATTTGAAAATGTTTATAACGAAAAATGTCAGTTTGGAAACAAAATACAAAGGAAATATATTGTTTACACTTGGAACAAAATTAAAAGGAAATATTAATTTGACATGTGCATTAAAACAGTTATAAGTAATTCATTATCATACATACTGTCTCGATTATTTCAATTTGAAAAGGTTTTTAACAAATTAATGTCAGTTGTATCATGACACAAATCTTGGTAGTAAGCCTTCTTGTTTAAACTAGAAATAAACACATTACCAAGAAACTCAGTGACTTCTTCTATTGACCGCTAGGGCCACGTTACTTCCTGCAACCCCATCTTAACATCAACCAAAGACTAGTACCCCTACGGAAAGAACGGAAACTTAATGCTATAAAACGATTCCCAGGTTATCCATGGAAGGCGACAATCGATGGGTCAACGGGAAAAATTTGGAACTACGTGTTAACGAATTCTAGCGTGACGTCATCACAGGATGTCCCTCGCCCCCTTCCCCTCCCGTTATAATACGATACTCATAGCACATACAAATTGCATGGACAGATTAAATGGACTTAAATGAAAGAATTGGATATAAGAAATCAAATTTATTACCCTATATCACACATTGCCCTCCCTAAGGACTGCATAACCTTACAGAGGTGGGAGGGTTTGTGTACTCTTACGAACCAAAGAGCTATGCCGGCGGGAGATAATTCTCCTGGTAGAACCATCCAAGCCGGAAAGGTCTGAGGGGAAGAGTCAGACTAAGAAGCAGTCTTGGGGGTTTTACATCCCCCTGTGCAAGGGCAGCAGCTTGCACAGTACCTCTGTAGGTGGTGATCATGTGGATCTGAACAGCTACAGATGGGTAATCACTCTGTGAAACTGCGATGAGGAAAGCAAGGGGAAACTACCTCATTATATTTCCCATGATAGGCTGAAAAGCTGAAAATACCTCTATGGATCTTTCTGGGGTAAAATATTCCGGAGGTAAAATAGTCCCCCAATCGGATCTCCGGGTGGGGACTACCCTAGGGGATGCACAGAGGAAATGTAACATTAATAAGAAAGCAAGTAGTGAGAAATTAAAAATAGGCACATGGAATGTTAGGACTATGAATTCAGGGGGTAAACTAGAGAACTTAAAAAGGGAAATGAGAAGGAATAATGTAGGTATAGTAGGTCTTAGTGAAGTTCGGTGGGAAGGAGAAGGCGAGATAAATTCAGACGAATTTAAGATTATTTACTCGGGAGGGGAGAAAAAGGAAAGGGGAGTGGGGATTATAATGAGAAAAGAGATAGCTGAAAGAATTAGCAAGGTAGTGACAGTTAATGATAGATTAATAGCCGTAAAACTTCAGATGGAGCCAGTGGAAATGCTTATAATTCAAGTGTATATGCCAACAACTAATGCTGGCGACGACGAAGTAGATGAAATCTATGAACAGATTATGGAGATATTGGAGGAGGAGGGAAAAGGAAGGATCACCACCATAGTAATGGGAGATTGGAACAGTGTAGTCGGAGAGGGACAGGAAGATAACATAGTGGGAAAATATGGACTAGGGAAGAGAAATGAAATAGGGGATAAACTTGTGGAATTCTGCCATAGAAATAGATTAATTGTAACTAATACATGGTTTAAGCATCACCAGCGGAGACTTTACACATGGAGAAGTCCAGGAGACCAGAGACGATACCAGATAGATTACATACTAGTCAATGAAAGATTTAGAAATAGCATTAAAAATGTGAAAACACTACCAGGGGCAGATATCGATTCCGACCACAACCTTTTGGTGGCAAATACACAATGTAGACTGAAGAGCGTTAAGAGAAATATAAGAGTTAACAAGAAATGGAACTTAGAGGAACTCCTTAAAAACAAGGAGGCTATCATGACTGAGCTGGAGGAAAGGTTGGGGGAGAGATCTGAAGAAAATAGGAAGAGTGTAGATGAGGAGTGGAGATACATCCATAGCAACATTAAAGATGTAATGGAAAAGAAGGTAGGAAAGATAACGAGTGAAAGAAACAAAAAACCCTGGATCACAGCAGCCATGCTGCAAAAAATGGAAGAGCGGAGAAAGTGGAAGAACATAAACACTGAAGAAGGCCAAAGAAAGTACAAGGAGTTAAATAATGCTTTAAGAAGGGAAACAGATAAAGCCAGAGAACAGTGGATAAATGAGAAATGCGAGGAGATTGTCGAATGTGAAAGAATTTGTAGAACAGACCTCATGTATAGCAAAGCAAGGGAACTATTCAAGAAAAAAGCAAGAAAGATAGGACGTAAAGGAATCATGAACAAAAGTGGTAAAATAGTATCGGAGCCAGACAATGTAAAGAATGTCTGGAAATAATACATTGAGGTGCTGTATGACAAAGAAGGAAAGCCAAGAAATATTGAATTAAATGAAAAAGAGGATGTGGAAGAAGATCAGCTAGGACCAAGTATTCTCGAGTCTGAAGTTAAAAGAGCAATTGATGACATGAAAATAAGGAAGGCTGTTGGGAGTGATGATATACCCGTGGACGTTCTTAAGGTTTTGGGGTCTAAAGCAGTTAAGCAACTCACAAAATTTTTTAACCAAGTATATGATACTGGAATATGGCCTGAAGATTTTTTAGATGTTGTGATGGTACCACTGGAGAAAAAGAACAATGCAAAATGTTGTAAGGATTACAGAACTATTAGTTTAATTTCTCATACAGCTAAAGTTCTAGCCAGAATAATAACCAAAAGAATTGAATGTAAAATAGAAAAGGAGCTGCAAGATAATCAGTTTGGTTTTAGAAGAGGAAGGGGGACTAGAGATGCTATAGGATGTATGAGGATGATGATAGAAAGAGCGCTAGAAGTCAATAAAAGTATGTATTTTTGTTTTGTAGATTGGGAGAAAGCTTTTGACCGAGTGAAATGGGTTAAAATGCTGGGTATTTTAAACAAAATAGGAATAGATTGGAAAGATAAAAGACTGCTTAAAAACCTTTACTTTGATCAAAAGATTAGAGTCAGGGTTGAAGGAGAAGAAACAGAAAGTACTTCAATAGGGAGGGGAGTGAGGCAGGGCTGTCCTATTTCACCAGCGATATTTAATATTTATGCAGAAACAATAACAGAAGAAGCGTTGATGAAAGAGAAAGGATTTAAGATAGGAGGTGAAAGTATTACCACCATTAAATACGCAGATGATCAGGGCTTAATAGCAGAAGGCGAGAAAGAGCTTCAGAGGATGACAGACAGACTAGTGGAGGTTGGCCAACAATATGGAATGAAGATCAATGCTGAAAAAACGAAAGTCATGGTGGTTTCAAAGGAACATAAAGAATTAAATATAATGGTAAATGGCAAAAAATTGGAAAAAGTAAGTAGTTTCAAATATCTCGGCAGTATTTTAGCACAGGATGGAAGTAGTACACAGGACATCAGAAGTAGGATTGCAATGACAAAAGCAGCATTTAACGAGAAGAAGGAGCTTCTCACAAGCAAGAAAATAAATTTAGAAACAAGGAAGAAATTAGCAAAATGCTACATATGGAGCATAGCTCTTTATGGTGCAGAGACGTGGACGGTAAGGAGAAAGGAGGAAAAATATTTAGAAAATTTGAGATGTGGGTATGGAGAAGAATGATGAAAGTGAAATGGACAGAGAGGAAGAGAAACGAAGAAGTATTAGAAATGGTGGGAGAAGAAAGGACGCTAATAAAAACAATCAGGAAAAGAAAAGCAAATTGGATAGGGCACATATTGAGAAGACAGTGTTTACAAAGGACGATCTTAGAAGGAAAAATTAGTGGAAGAAGAGGAAGAGGGAGAAAAAGAATAGGAATATTAGATAATATAAAGCAGGGATATAATACTTATAGAGGTATAAAAGAGGCTTCTTGGGAGAGAGAGAAATGGAGGCAGCGATTCAGTTAAAACCTGTCTTCGGACAGATGCATGATGATGATCACACATTGCGAGAGTACAAAGTCATTATCAAATTACATAACAGTGAGGTATTTTTACATAAATATTATATAATATAGACATAAAAATGAATTATTGTAACAGAATTTTAAAACGTTAATAGCTTTTATGCATGAAACTTATTTAAAGGAAATTCACGTGGACGACGTAAAACGCCAAACTTTCACGTCAAGAATGAATTTGTGGATCAAGCAAAAATCTATTTGTAAAGTGATTTCTTCGGTCCTGGAATACATTCTCTTTCTGTTGCACCTGTAAAACGAACGAAAATGAATTTCTAAGAATGTCAATCATTAAACCTGCTAAACCCAATGAAATTGATGCAGGAGGCAATGGGCATGCTTCAAATGTTGCAATAAATGTAAAATAAGGCAAATGCGCTTACGGCCCATTGCGGTCCATAAACAATGTTTCTATGAAGATCACATTACCATTTGTAAAATTAAACACATCACATTGCACTATAAAATGTCCACTTTATTTATAATTTATTCTAAGCACAGTTGTATTTGCTGACGTTTACGTGTTCACAGCAGTTACAGTTAGCCCATTTAAGATCTATATGTATTCATCATATAACAAGGAAAACTTTTGATATAGAAATTTCAATTTCTCGATCGAAAAATATATACATATTTCTAAATATGTTTTGAAACAAATAATTATCTTAAAGTCTAGGATTATAAACAAATGCATAATGAGAAACAAGACAATCAAGTTAACAATTTTTGTAAATTCAAAATATTTCATATTAAATCAATGAGACATCGCTATGGTACACTTATTTCATTCTATTACATGGACAATTCTATTTTCTGGCGTCTATGTTGCAGTTTAACTTCAAAACTCACTATAATCTACTGATAACCGCGAGAAGTTTTAAACAGAAATTTTAGTTACTCAATCTAAAATTACGGCTTATTTTGTGAACTGACACGTACCATATTCACGGCCAGGGCAATGGATGACACAGCTAGGTGAAGTAAGCGAAGTTTAACACCTAAAAATGAGAAACATTTCCTCTCAAAATGCTTCTCGCACACAAACAAACGAGAGAAATTTCTTTCCTTCCTTCCTAGAAGATCTATCCATTGCAGGTATCTGTTAAGAAAATATAAAAGCTTTCCCACAAAACGCATTCACATAACATTTCGTAGAACTAGTTCGTTAGAATTTTTTTCAAAAATATGATATTTTTAAGACTTACCTGTTGATTGGAGATCAGAACAAATTCATTCCGTCACGTTTTCTTAAACAGAGATGAATGCATATCTACTATATATATATCTACTTGACAAAATCAGAGTAACTGAAAAACGCTCAATAAGCAATGGCGAGCTTTTATCAAGCAAAATGGCCGCTGTTCCGTTACGATACACAAGGAACGTGTGGCGCTGTGGTGATGCGGTAGAGAGAGAAAAATAGAAGGAGAAAAATAGAGGGAGAAAATGAGAGAAAGAGAACTGACTGCGACTGCAGCGCCTATCGCGGACCCCTTAGCATAGTGAACTACGTGTAAAAGCTGGGAATCTATTCTCCCATAAGAGTTTCATACCCCTGACATCAACCGTTACAACTACGTCGAGCAGAGCTTAGCCGTTCAAGAAATATCTCGCCAACGGTATGACCGATTTTACTTTTATCATTTTTCTGCAAATCTGTAGGTCAAGACATTTAATTTGATGCATCACTCTTTAAGGTGGGTGTTACTTTTGCTTTAAAAACCTCATTTTATTATGCTATTAATGTATAGATTAGGTGGAAAATAGGCGTCATAAGTTCCGTTTGAATCATCTTTTTTTCCTTAAATTCTTAAATAGGATTCGCAATTTTCGCAGTTATCCCAAAACAAAACTCAGAAAAAAAATGAATATGTTTAGAAAAATTCAGTATATCCTTACCATAGCTTAAAAAAGGAACGATAAATTATACTTGTCACAGATGCACTTAACTCTGTTGAATTAGGAACACAAGAAATATGTGGGCTGATATGTCATCATCTGTGGCTCTGATGCGACTCAAATTCGATACTTGAAGGACATGCGCCATTTCATAGCGATTGAACATATTCTCAAATGATCAACTGATTGGAAAGTGCAAATTAAAAAAGGATTCAGTTGGCGTAGGTCAGATGAGAATAATTAAATGTTTGAATTGTTCTTAGTTAAAATTACAGATGCATACTAAGTCGAAACTTAAAATTGTCTACTCATTTGGATGATAGGGCCTTTTCATAGATATTTTGGTACTATCGAAATACTCCAAGCCTTCTGACTAAACAAAGATCGAAAATGAAATTCCCAAGTTAGTTATGGAACCATCTTAATCGGAATTAGAATAAACTGTCTGTGAATAACCACTGAGGACGGCTCTTTTTTCATCGTGATTACTGATTCGTTTTAAGGCTAAACGGGTTGCCTCAATCATCAAATCAATAGAGTCGTTTAGTTGTATCGAATGGGAGACGGGATAGGGTCGGAGAGGATAATCCTTGATTGGGAGGGAATGTGTGGTCGGGAGACGTGTGTCGAATCATCAATGGGGAGAGAACGCTTTCTGGCGCCGCATTATCCGGAACTAATTCATTGTATGTTCATTTCCCCCTTTTTTTTCTTTCTGTCTCTCTCTCTCTCTCTTTGAGATATTCCGCTTCTGAATATTTTTCGTTTCATCACGCGCAATGCATCATTTCCCGGACGCTTAACTATTCCAATTTTTTGCCTATACGAACATGTTCGGATTTTTAAACGAACCACTCTTCCCCTCTCTATTTCATTCCCTTGACTCTCGAATGACAATGTAGCGTGATTATGTCTCCGGGGTTAGAAACCGTGGAAACTGCTCGGTATTCCTTCCATGTAAATTGGTAGTATTCTATATATGGATGCTCAATATTTTTCTTTTTAATTAAAACGAACTTTTAGCGTAGTTAAAGCTTCTAGATTTACCGTCATTCTATCTTGGAAGGATGTTTACTGTTAATTAAAACTCTCATGTCCTTCGTTATACGCATCGATTTCCGAGATTATTGTGCAAAACCTTCCCTAAAACACAAAAGTTCTGATGAAACGATAAGGGAAAAATCCTTTCGCGCTCGTTTTAATTACAATTCTGAACCGAATTGAAAAAATAACGTTGGAAATGTTATCAAAAATTTACGAAAAGAACAATTCGCATTTTTTTTCACAAGAGCGCCTCGGGCATCTCTGTAAATCCACCAAATTTACAGTGTGAAAGGTGGTGATGGGGCGGACGAGAGGAGGGAGTGAGAGATATGGATAAAAAAAGCGTCCTCTGTATGCTTTTCTTCCACGAGCCACGCGAATGCGCGGAGCTTTATTAACCCGTGTATTATTTTTTCACGGAACTCCGAATTGTCACTCCACCCACTCCGAAAACCAGGCACCTGCACTGCAGAGCCACCCACGCAAAACTTTTTCTCCTCTTCTCCCCGAAACTCTCTCTCTCTTTGTAGTGTAGCACGCGTTTGAAAAATGGATCCGTCTTCCTTTTGTGCCACAAAAATTATGATTGGCGCAACGAGCTCGCAAGTTGAACCAAAATGGAGGCGGTCGCGGAGAAACACGTCCTCTCTCAACCCTCTCCCTCTCCTTCTCCCTCATTCCTCTCTTTCCTTGTTACTACTCTTATGACTTCCCAGATTTTCCTTTCATTCGACACTAACCGTGGTTTAAAAGCGAGAGTCTTTTATGCAAGCAATTTGGAGAGAAGCGAAATAGATGTTGGGTGAGGGGGTCGAGAGATGAATTTACTGTGACCCATTCCAGGAATAGAATCATGAATAAGGTAAAAGAGACGCGAGTCAGGAGAGAGAGAGAGAGAGAGTGGGATGAGTGAAGTCGGAAAAAATCACGGTTTCGCTTTTTTCTCGTTCTCCTCTAATCTATTTATCTCTCTACCTCCCTCTTGGTTTTCTCCTCGTTTTTGAGGACAGGTCAAGCGAGCGCAGTTCATCGGCCCCACGCTTTCCCCATTCCCTGTCTCCTTCCTCACCTCCTCTCCCCCATTCCTCTCTACGTGTGTGTGTGTGTGTGTCGGCGGGCTGGCGTGATGGAAAAACGAAACTTTCCGCTCGTTTCATTCGGCTTCCGCGAGAAGTATAATTTTTTTCCTCTGCAGTTGATACGCTTTCTATTCTTTACTGTAAGTGCAATTGAGTAACTACAGCCTAGGATCTTCTTTATGCTAAAACATTCTTGCATCTCTTCTGGGAATCTTTCGCTTGGTCGGATATTTATTTTCAGTGTAGACATTGGTGCATTCTGCGATTTTGCTTATCGGTGATTTTAGGTCGTAAATTAATTTCTCGTGCGATGGAGTTGTACTGCATTACTCGTCATCACTGCTGAACAAGATCTGTTTTTGCGCGTGAAAAAACAAGTTTTCTAAAGCCATTACATAACCTGCAAATTTGATTTATCCTCTGTAATCCAAGAGCAGTCTCGTTGAATTACAATGGAAAATTTACTGCGTATCAGGGGATATATTAGTCGACCCGGTATTTCGACCGCAGATTTTTGGCTGGAAAATGCATGTCCGGGCAAAGGTATAATCGCCGTATAAAGTGATCCACTATTCCCCTTAGCAATTACTTTTCATTAAATCTTTTTTTAGATGAAATCGATTTCCCATATGACTTAAGTTTTGAATAAAACATAAATTTACGTCTCAATAATAGCTGATTTGATCACAGTGAAATTATAAACACGTATGATGTCGTATGGTATACTTATATGGTATATAATGCGATTCAAAATATCATACATCAGGACTGAAAACAATAAATTTTAATAAATTGTAAAAAATTAGATAGCTGATTCGAAATGGCAATGAACTACACTACAAGATTGGTCGTCTTTGTTAACATCGATTTCATTTACCTGAAATTACAGGCTCTCATCTTTTACCCGGAATATAAGTCGAAACTAGTATAATGTAATATTTGATAAAGCTTCTAACATAGACTTTCATCCCTGAAATAGGGTGTTTTTGATTTTTTTAAAGTTTGTTTTAATTTAAAAACAGAATATTGCAATTTTTATCAGACACATCAACCTAATTATATGTCATTTATTTTTATAATAGAATTGCCGTTTTCCAAAGATTCTCTAAAATATTTAAGCTTTTATTGGTAACTTTATGATTTATTTATAGAGACGTGCCAGGAGGCATTATTTAATAGTTCGCACGTAGGTTATCCACTTCTTATGTTTTCTTGCAAAATACGCTTTGCGCATTGCTCTATAACAAACAACAAAGTGTTTTTATTCATTATACTGAATCTTATTATTTTAAATAGTAATAATTTTAAATAGTAATTTCTAAAATAGTAAATAGCAAAATAAAAACTGAAAGAGACGTATTCAGGGTATAACATTCCTTTTATTACTAAGGCAGTACGTTTTCAAAGCTATAAAACAAACCTTCCAAGGAAAATTCTCGAGTAGGGATTAAAACGATCTCCTTCCCTTTCTCCCCCCTTCTCTCTCTCTCCTTGACTGCATCTCCCTCGCTTCCCCTCACCCGCTACGTTTCTGCTCATTCCCCATCCTATCTTACTTCTCTCTTATGCACCCTTTCATCTCGGACCCTACCACTCACCCGCTTCGCCTATTCAAAGGCACTGGCAGAATATTCCGCCGCTCTCTCATTCGTCCCACACAGAGGAGGCATTTCAAAGTGGAATTCCTCAAGACAGTAGCCGTCGGATGCAAAAAGAAAAACACAGACGAAACCGCTTCTCTCTCTATTCTTTCTCTCGCTTTCTCGAGATGGCGGATGAAGAGCGAGGGCGTTGATGATGCTGTCCAGCTTCCGACTCCCCCCTTCCTGCTCTTTCCTAGGTCGGCTCGGCCCAATTGGCATCGCCTTTTGCGGGGTCAAGGCCACCGCGATCCCCCTCGAGTGCATTTTGGGAAGGAAGCGGCTGGCACGGCTCTATACGGATTTTCTCCATTTCAGAGAGAGAGGGAGCAATTTTATTCCGACGACCCTCATCTTCCCACGCACCGTCCTCTCGGCCATCCAAATGGATAACTTGCATCCACCCGCGGTCCTTGCATGCCAGCATTCGTAACGACACAGAAACACTATACTTAGCAGTTAACTTTCAAAATATTACGTATTCATTCGATTGCATGCCTTTCCTTCCTAATCTATCAATTGAAAAATTGTTTTCAATGTATTTTTGTTAGCGGTAAGTGCAAAAATAAGTAATTTTTAAGTAAGTGGCTTTGCTAAGACTCTGAAAAGATTTTTAAATCTTTCAAATGAGTGATAAAGGTTATCTATTTCAAATGTATGTTAAGGATTAAATGTGCTTGATAACATTGCGTGTTTGTGCGTAATATTTTACTCTTATCTATTTGAATGAACCAAGCATTCAAAATTATCTTAGTGCAATTTCGACTTTAAAAATGCAAACGCCCAGTCAGTTTTTAAAAATTTACGCATTTTTTACCTTCTCACCTAATTCAGGACTGTTAATTTTATCAATTTTCTCTCTCGCAAAAAATTACGATTTCATGCATTTTTTTCCAGCATATTGAGGTTATTCGCACAGCCCTCTCCTCTTCTCCTCCTCCTCTTTTGCTCTTTGCCCTCTTTTTCCTTCCCTCCATTTCTCTTTTATTCCCTCCACATCTCCACCTTCCTTTAGTTTCTCTCTCTCTCCGATTAGTTCAACTGGTTAGGAGTAGGGCGACCCATTTGCAGGGCCGTGCGCCTGTGTCACGTGCGTGCGGAAAATTGCTAGGCTTGGGCCATCGAGGCGATTAGTGGTAAAGAATGAAAAGAGGGTTGGTGGAGAGGGGGAGAGGATAGTGGAGTGGGGAGGAGAGGATGGAGCGGATGGTCAAAAGTGGCTGAAGGAGGAGAGAAGGGCGGAACCACAAGCAAAGGAAGGAGTTATGGGTGACGGTGGGTTATGAAAGAGAATCTGGCGAGCCGGAGTGGCGCAGAAAGAACAAACCGAGAGGGAGGCGGAGGAAGAAGGACACAGGAATAAGATTCCTCTATAGGACGATATTTTGGTACCAGCAGGCACATCTGTCATATATTTATTAATTTAAATCACGTAATAAAAATTGAAATTTTTATATTTGTTGGCCACTATTTTTTTAACTTTGAAAAGCCATGATTATGATAGGTATATATTCTCATCGAATGAGATGCCTTCGATATAAACAAGACGTTTGATACATACGCTTATTAAAAATTTCAGTAATTAGTTACCTTGCTAAATTTAATGACCTAAAGATTATATAATATCATTTGAGTTTGGGTCATTAAGAAATATTAAAAAACGGAGAAACATGATTACACTCATATAAAACTCATCTAATAATACATTTTCAACGACTCCCAGAAGACGTTTTCTCTGTGCTCTTTTATATACATTTATCTGAACTTATACAACTAAAATTATTTCTCCAATTGATTTTGATACTGCACTGATGATGTTAATTACGACGGATTATTTAGTAAACTAAAACCAATTACAACTGAATTTGTCTACTGTAGCCGATGTAAAAATTTTAAATTTGACTTATATAGGCATAATATTGAAGTATTTGTCAGTAAATCACAGCATGGTACAGTTCCTTAAAAGCAATAGTTTTGACAAGTATAAATAATATTTAAATAAACCTTTCTCTATAGTTGTTGAAATAATTTTATAAGTACGGTTATATATACGCTAATTGATCTTCTCTGGTGTATCTATTGAGCCATAAAATTTAACGAAGTAATTTTCGTAACTTGTATGGTTAAAGCTTTAAATGTATATTATAGCTTAAAGGTATCTACGAGATTGACGCAACTTACTTGAACAAAAAAACGACCTCTTCAGCAGCGCAATATAGTACCCACATCCGAAATTCAGCTTGTCTGCAGAAGATGACTCGGAACTTGGGTCGGAAGCAATTCCTTTCTGTATACGATGCGCGATGCATTGGAAGCCTACGCGAATGAAATGGGAGTTGGTATAAGATAGAGGATCCTTGGATGAAGGAAGGTTGGGGGAGGATGCAGTGCCAGCAACGCGTAAGGGGAGAGGGGAAAGAGGAGGTTACAGGTTTGGGAGAGCGTGGGAGATGCGATGGAAAAGCTATCAGGGGAGATAGAGAGGGTGGGGTGCGAGAGGCATTTGGAGAAAATGGGCCGGCGTGGGGTAGGAGGACGGGGAGGGAGGTAGGTGTGGAGGAAGAGGAGCGGGAGAAGGACGGAGGCGATGTGCAGGGTAAGGAGGTTAGATCGAAACGAGGGGAGGCGAGGAGATGAGAGGAGACGGCGAGGGAGAGAGCGGCAGTTGGAGAGGTCAATATGTTTGCCGTTCGTTTGATGGGTGGCGTTACGGGAGAGAGAGAGAGAGAGATAGTGAAAAGGCTAGTTAACCGTAGTTTAGAAATCTTCTTGAAACTGAAGGACTCATTCCCATGCTTGTGATTTAGCTGCTTTTCTTCGTGAGGAAGAGGGATATGGGCTAATTTTTAAAATTAGCCATGGCAGCCGGGTTATTAATAGGGTTAAAAACAGGAATTGAGTAATAAATAAACTGACCTTGATACTGAAATTAGAAACCGTGATTTATTTTTTATAACGTGAATGTGATTTTATTTCTTTTTTATAATTTAAGACTAGATGAAAATTTATAACAAGGAAGATAAAGTATTAGTCGTTGAAAGTAACCGCAAAATACTTTTTAAAGATCAGAAATTCGATTTCACTTTGGATTATTGTAATAATACGGAGTTGATAATATGAATATAAAATAAAAGCAAGTCAAAGTAGAATAAGTTGATTTCTCAAAAAATAAAAAAATGATCAAACTACTCCTTCCAAACAAAATGCGAATTAAATTTTATTAAGAATTTAAGTTTCTTAACTGTAACCCGTGGATATGAACATACAGTATTTGCCGTGATTTATGTTCAGGATTAAATACGTTTCATTTTCTCAGAATCCTAAAATATTTGATCCATTGTACTAATAGATTTTTGATTTGAAAGAGTCGCCGCTCTTATTGGGTTTTTAACGGAACTGAGGATGACGTTGGCATTAGAGAAAGGGAAAGAGAGCGGAAGAGAGAGAAAGAGAGAGAGGTGGGGTGAGTGGAGTGGGAGGGTGTGATAAATTACACATTCGGGTGGATGGGGATCAGAGGACGAGATCCTGGAAGCGAATTCTCGCCTCGAATTCCGAGAGAAAGGCGCTATATACGGGAAATTCTTTTCTTCGGAATCTGCTGTGAAGCACTTGGCCTCAATCTCATCAGCCATCTTCTAACTTCTTAGCGTGATGTTACATAGGGAAAATACGAATTGGGAGAAATTTTCATTATTTAGATATCATATGGTGCAGTGTGACAACTATTCATTGCATGGAATACCTATTCTGTCCATTGCCTATATAAGCTAAATTGCTAAAATGTGAATAGGGGTAAAATGAAGATGATTAAGACCAGAAATATATTCTAGTAAAAACAATGCACATTTCAACTAACGGGTAGATTTATACAGGCTTCATCTCGAGATATTCTGCGTCTGTTATTAAATTATGAAATAAACCTATAATAAAGGTTATTATATGTATTAAATCTTTAAAGACGGCATTAAAATAATTTTTACAGAATGTGAGCTTATTATCATCATGCCTCAAAGTTAATATTTAATTTACATGCAAGAGTTTGTTACTCAGTAATTTGGTTTAATTGCTGTTTTGATTTTGACTCTAAATTAATTTAAATTTATATAATTTTACCAGATATAATTACAAAAATGAAAGTAATGTTTAATAAGAAATTGGAATAATTTTTAATTAAATTTCAAATTAATATTAATATGCAAAAATTGACTATCTTTTTACACACATGTTATTTTGCAATGCATTATAATCCGTCCGTGTCATTTATGAGATGAAATACTATTGTTTTCCTTTAATTTTATTCTTTTTGTACTTAGGTAAAACTGATTTTTAAAAGCCGAAAAACATTAAAGCGTTTTTATTAAAAATGTCTTCTTTTGGCATGTAATCTTTTTGTAGGACATGCGAAAATGTCATTTCTCGTTATATATTTTCTCTAGAGAGAAAATATAATTTTGGTACTTGTGTATCCGTGGAACCTTTATGTGTTTTAAATAATTTTAGCCTTTTCCATATTGCTGTAGTTGATGGCACACCGGGCGTAGGTTCCATGCAAATGGAAGGAAATAATTATACTTTTTGTGGTCCTCGGGTAGTCTGCTATGAATATAGACAAAGCCTCGCTAGAGCTATCCCGTAACGAAGACTGAAAGTAGAGTCCGGTAACCATGGGAGCTGTAATGGGGCTGGAAGGGACCATGGCAGCTGGTTGATTGCGCCGTGAGGTCATTGGTGTTTTGGAGCGAAAGAGGGAGTGCGATAGGAGGAAAGGGAGAGGGAGGGGAGAGGGAGGGTGGGCAAAGTGAAAGTGAAACGATATATTCTGCAGCCCAACGTCCATCCCCCACGCGTTCCCCATTCAATCGTTGCCATGGGTACTTAGCGAGGGAACTTCATCGGCGTTTAATATAACGAGCAGCAAGACGGCAACACAACCGGGTGCCATGCACTCTTTTTCGATGCACGAATAACGCTCTTCCAGGTAATACGGGAGGTAATTGCGTGCTCTGTAATATGGCTCTCGTTAACTGAGCCTCTCCCGCCGAAAAGAGCTCCCGGAATCTACATGGCGTGCTAAAAGTGACTGTCGGTTTTCACACGTGTATATGAATGCAAGCGACTATTAAAAAAAGTTAATTGCTTAAATTCATCTTTATCTGCTTGTTTATCTTGAAAGATGTATTTGGAAGCTTAACTTATGAGTTTATTTATAACTGTTGAGTTGTACATGGATTCCTGCCTGATAAAAAGTAATTTATTCCTTAATAATTATAATAATATATTGCATTCACTTCTTAAACAAATAATTTAAGTTAAAAATGGTTCCATTTGAAACACTTAGGTAACAATATCTTTCAATAAGCCAATTACAGAGATTCCGAAGCTAGGATAAAAGTGATGAAAGTATCTGGATAATTTATAAAAAAATAATGGCAGCGTGTGCATTATTTTGATTGAATGCATCATCTCCACTGTTTACCGATCACGTATACTCGTGCGCTTTGCTGTGTAATCGCGCAGTTTTTCTCTAATCCAGGGTTTCCCAAACTTGGGTTCCGCGAGAAACCAAGCGCGTGACCCATTCACTTAGCCGTGGATAACCTATATTACTGGGGCAATAATGTTTGTTCTAAATAAATTTTTATTATTTTGATCAAAACATCGCACTGGTTGTCATGGTGATTTCGTCATGTAAAAATCTCTTTCTTCCATGCGGTGGCGTAGCTAATATCTCCCGCGCCCTGAGGCAAGTCACAGAAATTCGCCCCATACCTCTTCTCCCTGGTCTCTGTGCATACAATTTTATAGGAAAATGTAATGTGGGAAATAAAATGAAAACTCAATCATATTATCCTGGCCGTTTAATTTGGCAAAAATCATAATACATTTATTATTTATAATCAAAAACGTTATTTTCGGCCGATGAGTATGCGACCCTCAGCCCTGCGTCCGGGGAAACTGCTCCCATCTACTTCCACTGCTTTCAGGCATTCTTAAAATTCTTTTAAATTTACCAGCGAACTGCCCGTTAGTGAAAGAAGATGAGGAATTCTCACCCATATAATATTTTCAGCATTCCTGCTCTATAAATATTGATGGCTGTTGATTTATAATTCACATTGTGTGGGAATATTTTTCCATGCGGTGTCTTATTAACATCTATGGCGATTACTGCAGGTTTGTCTTTCTCTTCAAAAAATATATTCGTCTTCTTCTCTCTACTGAAATGGAGTTTTCCTGAAGTGTTTATTTAACCCAGGAAGAAAAACCTCATCTCATTTGCTATTTTTTTAGAAGAAAGTTAATCACCATTAATCTCACCTTACAGTGAACGAGAAGCGATCTTTCTGCTATTTCGTTTTTGCTGTGTAATTCAAATTTTCCCCCTTTCTGCAGGTTAGTACTTTTTTATCAACTGTTTACATCTGTATTTATAAAATAACATGTGCGTGAGGTCGTGTAGGTGTCCGCTCTTTTCTAGAAAAAGTGTAACCTTCATAAAATGCATTTTAGCGCTTTTCATAAAACGGCGTTTATGTATTCGGTTCATCGTCCGTCTGCCTCTTCGTTTTTATGCAGAATGACTCAAAAACGACTAATACCATTTTTCCTTATGTTTGCTAATTAGTGTTTAAGTAAGGAAGGAAAGTTGACTGTAAACATATAGTAAAATTTAAGCCCTCTGCTACAGAGTTGCCTAATTTTCTTCTTTTTTTTCGTTAGGCTAATAATTAACTACTACTACCCCAAAATATGGGTCGTACGTGATGGATATCGATTTCTGAGATTACTTTTTCCTGTGAAGTGCAAGAGGCAAAATGTATAAAAATTTACTTATTTACTTACATTGAGATTCTTTCCTTAAAAAATGAAATCTGAAAAGGTAGATTTTACGTTTAGTTTTAAGTATAGATGCTTGGTTAAATTTATAATAAACTTTAAATATATTGTGAGTTAAATTTTATTCCATCTAAATAATCCGTAGGAAAATGTTTAAAATTTTCTATGTAAAAATAATTAGTAGTAATTTCTTATTTGAAATTGGTAATAATTATTAATTTGTTTCAATGCTTATTAAAAGTTTTTTGAGAACAGTACATGATTTTTTAAATTATCCAAAAAAGCTTTGTATTTGTGAATTATTGAATATTAAAAAATTTGTTTTATTTTATTTTAATGCATCAGTATATTTTATATTAAAATATGCAGTACTTAACATTGCTATTTTTTGTTTTGGGAATCGAGCATAAATATCTTTAGGGGTTGATGGCTACAAGACAGAAGATAACGTAAATAAAAAATAAAATTAATTTAAATCTATTTATTTTATTGCAATTGATTTATCACCTCTGGCTTAGGGTTCCGCATCAAAAGATATTTTCATATAAGGATTCCGCGGCTTTACAAAGTTTGGGAAACCCTGCTCTCATCCATATGAATTAAAATAAGAAATGCTTGCGCTTTATTTTTCATTATCTTTGAGGAGCAATCACATTTAGAATATAAGTAAATCATACCGTTTAGATGCCTACAGTGGTATAGACTGGTTTAACAGCACCTCACTGAAAGAGCTGAAATGTACTTGGGATAATTGCTTTTCCTTATTTACACCTTCAGGCTGCTTACGCTATGTTTCATAAAGTATTCACAGATGATGAGTAATCATAACTTTTTCTAGCGCTTGACTACATAGAGTTTTTTATATACATTTTAATAAAAAAATGCGAGTTCTCCTTTATAATAAACGTTTCTTCTATCTGCGAACACTATTCGCAATAACAATACGGAGAGAAAATTGAATGATTCATATTTTGTTTTACATTTTATTCATTAGTACCTATCAATACTTTGGAACGACTGGAATTATTTATTGAATGCAAAATGATTGTATGCTGTTTTTCGATATGTTACGATATTTTATAGCCATCTTTATAAGATGTATTTTAAATTAACATTATTACGAAACGCATTGGCTATGCTGACAAGCCAAGTCAAAAAGTCATTAAAATATAGAAACATGCTCCGCCTATACGGTTGTACAATTTTCTTAAAAGCACATAAGAGTGTACGAATCTTTGAATATTAATTGATAAATGCAAATGGTGCCTCTCCGCAATCAAGTTTCAATTTTCATCGCAAGACGTTGATTGACTTCTCTATACACTCTCAAGTCTCCCCCTCACCCCATTGCCTTGCCTCTCGCCTTATCTCTTCCATACCGATCCTTTTAATTCGCATCCTTGAAACGCAACAACTTATTCCACGTGGGGTTACTTCCACTGCCTTGCTCCCTTTCGCCTCCCCTTCCGAAATGGTAGCCTCACTCCAGAGTCTCAGGTAATCCTGAACTTCCGCGGCTCATCAATGCGACATGAGGTCCAAATTGATGCCGCGAGGAAGAGGGCGAGATGAATGGAAGGGTGAAGGGCGAGACGGAAAGTGAAGCAAATGGCGAGGTGGAAAGCGAGGCAAATGGCGAGGTGGAAAGCGAGGCAAATGGAGAAGCGGAGGGCCGAGGCGGCACCGCGATAGGCGGTGCAGAGGGCGACGAGAGCTTCGATTGCTGGAGCTATTGATGCGCTTAGAACTTATTGGCAAAGTAGCATTGAGCAAATTTCGATTATTTTCCGATACATCAACGCTTGAAACATGTTGTGGATGATGCGAAAGTTACAGGAGCGTGTGCTTAATTTTTGGAAAGAAAACTTGAACCGTGTGATTTGTATTGTATTTGCTCACCGCGCTGAAATGTCAAAAGAAAGGTTTAAAAAGGAATCGCATGTTAATGTAGTTGTATACGATGAGCAATGGGTACTTATTACACTTTTTTTGCATACATATTTTATGAGATTATTCATTCAATGTAACTTTATCCACTTTATGTTCCTCCATTGGTCTGGGTTTAACTCGACAAAATCGAAATTAATTTTCCCCTGTACATCATTTCATAAAAATTGCAGACTAAGAAAACATAGTTATTACGGAGAGGAAGGAGCTTTTTTTGTATTCAGAAACCTCACTCTGGGCAGCACATAATCAAGGAAATTGAAATTTCCGGGAAACGATAAACTCGTGCTCAGAAGGGGGATGGAGAGGTAGAGAGAGATGAAGGGAAGAAGGTATTCGGAGGGATGTGGGAAGGATGGGTGAGGCAGGCGAAAGCGGTGAGAGGAAAATCTCATCATTGGTGGCCTCCCTCCTTCGCCGTTATTCTCAAAATAAACCTCCAACAATAACCATTAATCAATCAAATCGTCGGACACTTCTTCAAAGGGAGTGGCTCCGGAGGAAGTGTTGAATGGGGGAGGGGGAAGAATCGTGCTCTCTTTCGGAGGGGAGAGGGATGGAGAGGGCGGGGTAAGGGTTGGCGGGGATCAGAGCAAGAGAGTGGATATGGCATGGAGGGGGAGTCACGTGAAATATTTATCGAGTCTGCCACTTTGGAGGCGTTCCTCGAGATTTAAGGAGGAGGGGCGGGCGCTAGTGTAAGGAGAATCGAGAAAGGGGTCGTCACGGCATCCCCCCTCTCTCTCCACTACTACCTCTCTCTCCACTCCTCCTTTTCCTCTCTATTCACCTTTCCTATATACATCGCTTCCTTTCGCCGCTGTTTCTCCTTTTCCGTCTTCCCCCTCCTTCGCATTCCTGCTTCCTGTTCCACTTGCGCATAAACTCACGCATGTGGAAAACTTTGTCTCTCTACTCTCTCCATCGATTCGCTCTCCCTTCCCTTTCTGAATGATTTCTTCTTATAAGCAGTCAGCCAATCCGAATCACTCTTCCATTATTCCCTTTTTCGTTCTTCTCTATCTCTCTTCATTCTCCCATTTCTGAAAATTGCATCCATTTCTGCTTTAGCACGTATGTTCCGAATAGTGAGAAAAGTACGAACGGTATGTGATTTTCTTAACATTTTCCATATTCGACGAAGAGAATCTTATCACAGGAATGTTTTTTTTTAATTTGCCAGCACGTGTATTGTCTGTTTCATAATTAATAAAATGAATTCCTAAAATGGGGAAGAATTATTTTCATTTGGAGTTTTTGAGAAAGCATTTGAATTGTCTTAATGTTTCAGAAAAATGCGCCATGATTGTAAAAGAAAGCTCCTTTCAAATATATGAAGCAGATAAATTTTCGTATACCAGAAATACTTCGTAGTGAAACTAACTCTTCAATAAAGAATTTTTTCCTCAAAATTCAATTTTAATCTCTGTGAAGTTACTTAAGTATTTTACCTTAATAATTCCAGCTAAAAATTTATAAATTTGACACATTTGGTTCATATAAAGTGTCATTAATATCTAAAGACATTATTTTTAAAAAGGTATAATATTTACGATAAATGTACGTTGTAGTTAATGTGAAAATAATAATTCATTTTATAAGACAAAATATTATTCATAATTAATTTGGAAGCCTGGAGTGGTTTTAACAAAGCCCACATGTTCTAGAATTTCTCCTCGAGGCGTTTTCACGAAAATAACGGTATTATTGCATTTTTTCTCATGTACATATATTAACACTAGAGTATAAGTAAAAAAAGATCTTTCCGCGAGAATAGAAATATATTTATTTACTGGTCTTAATATGGTTATTTGTCATATATGCTATAAGGTGCCGCAAGTACTCTCTCTTTTGTTTACTCATCCTCTCCTAAAACTACCGCTAACTTATTTTTTGAGCCCTTCCAGACTTTCCATCCCTATTCCGCTCCCCTTCCTTTCTACCCCGCAAGCTCATCCCGCCCTCATCCTCAAGTGTTCGTGCCTCATCGATCTTATACTCGAGTGCCCCAACCTCTCCTTCGCCCCACACACACAATATAACCCCACCCCCTTCCACGGCTCTCCGTCCCTTTTCTCTTATCCCTTACAACAGCCATCTCCGCCCCGTTTCGAAGCCTTCTTTACTCTCTTGCGTCCCTTTTCGCAGCACTTTCAGGAAGAAAAACGTTTTTATCCTTTCAAACGAAGAACCCTTTCGTCTCCCCCATCGCAACACAAACAACTTCGGATTCAGAAGGAGTTGGATCCTTAAAATTCTGAAATTTTGAAACGAGAAAGAGCAATAAATTGATTTATATTGGTTTAAGGTGCAACTCATTAGCCTCGATTATTCTCTTAATATTTTATCAACGGACAAATGAAGACGGAGACTTCATAAGCTTAAATATAAATTCTTCTATCACCACACAAATGAATGTAGGGATTTTCCTACATTATCTTAACGACAGATAATAATCTAGAACAGTGGTTGGCAACCTTTTCACTTATGAGGGCGCAACTTAAATTACTGGGGACGTGAAGTGGGCATAAAGCAACAAGAGTAGATATTAACCAGTAAATTATTATTAAAACAATGTATATATATATGAAAAAATCATAAAAGAATGTATTATAAATCAAATATAAAAAATAAATCAATGTGAAACTTGGCACTGCAAATATTCAGTCAACTTGTAATTTGGCACGTAACTCGAGTTTCCTGTTCTTAGACAGTTGTCTAAATAGTAATCGGTGAGCATGGATTGATACTTGGGTTTCAAATATTCTATGCTTAAAAAAGGGACTTGCAAGAGTTTGTTATAACACAATAAGAATATATTTCAGGGCATATTTCGTTAGTATGGGATTTTCATCAACTAAATTCCAAAAGTTTTCTGCTGTGATTTTAAGATAATATTATTCTGTATATTTATTATTTCCAATCCAAAGTATTCGGTGTTAATGATTTTAAAGTAGATTTAAAAAGTAACAGACATATCATTGCCCGTAAAATTGACGGGGTTAAGCCAAGAATGTCACAATTGATATTTTTAATTAATGTTCTCTTTTCGGCTAGCGGGCGATTAGAAAATGTCTTGCGAGCGATATGGCCGACCTATGATCTAGAACATTTCAAAAAGGGAACTCAGAATGAATTTTTCAACTTATCTTATAGCTTTCCCACGACATATGCTAAATGTACCTCCTGTAGCAATATAACGATTGAAGGTATAAACCACTCCTTCAGCCATAAAATTTATTAGAAGGGCCAATGCATTTCACCCACTATGTGGGCATCCTTAGGGTGAACCTGCTTCGACAGTGACACGAGGCCGACAGTGTCGAAGCTGGTTCGCCCTGAGGATGCCCACATAGCGGGTGAAATGCATTGGCCCTTCCAATAAATTTTATGGCTGAAGGAGTGGTTTATACCTTCAATCGTTATATTGCTACAGGAGGTACATTTAGCATATGTCGTGGGAAAGCTATAAGATAAGTTGAAAAATTCATTCTGAGTTCCCTTTTTGAAATGTTCTAGATCAGAGGTCGGCCATATCGCTCGCAAGACATTTTCCAACAACCATTCGGGGACAAAATATAATGCGGTGACCCGAGAACTTCGCATATTATAGATTTGAAATGTCATCGGTCTTTTTTGCCACACTCACAAGACACAATATATAGATGTTTGGTGAATCACCTAGCTTATAAAAAATAAGCATGTAATTTACTCGACCGTTTTACGGAAGTTAGCAGATCATATATATTAATAATATTCAATAGGAAATTTAGTTCAGCAGTACTGCTCAGAGCTATTTCTTCAGAGTGAAATTAAAAATTCAAATATTAATTGGGGACGATCTAGACTATTTTTTGGGACCATTCGTCTTAATTTTCCAAAAGCCGCATGCCAATGAAAGTCAACCTTTGACCTGATTATTTTTTCATGATTACTAATTAATTCATCTGTGATATCAGTAATGTTTTTTGATTATTGCGAATCAAACATTACGAATCTGAAAGACAAAATTGTGTAGCTATCCAACTGTGTGATGATGAAAATGTTTTAAACAACGCTATCATGAAATAATACACTAATATATGCTTGTGCGTGTTTATAAAGTTTGCTGTTACTCAGGATAATCCTTTGATCCAATTAAGGTTAAGAAGATTTTTCACTGTAAACTCATTAATGACTAAAGTTATTTAACTTACATCCACATTTTTTTGCTTCAATCGACCTATACTTTTAGTATCATTCTGATATTAATAAATAAAAGTATTTTATCAATTTATTTTATTTTTATTGGCAGTTTCAGTGTGTATTTTTGGCTAATCAACCTGTTGGATTATTTTAGTTGACAGTTTTAGTGGGAGTGTTGTATATATAATTAATCCAGGTAAACTGTGCCTATTTTTTCTTAATAATTCTAATTTTCTCTAGAATTTCCTAAAAACGCTCATAATATTTTAATTCTTTATTTACCGCTTTTGCTATTTTTATATTTCTAAATGAAAATGGCTGATATTATTAATATTTATGTCAAAGGCTAATTAACTCAAATTTTAATCCTATTAATCACATCTCAACGAGGGCAAGTATATATTTTGCTGTATGGTTTCCAACGAGCACAGCATTAGCCATCACGATCATTAATTTTACATCAACTTTGAAAGTCGCGCTAAAATTATCTAAAAAACTATAGGTCAGTATCTTACCTATATTCTATATTTACTCTATGCATGATATTCGCGCCATTCTAATTTTTTCTATTCACGTCAATCAGTCAGAAACATGAAATATCTCAATCTATACCTACCTCGGCGCTATAACATATTCTAAACATTCCAATGACGGATTGGTCCACAATCATTCAGAGAGCTCTAACACGACAACTTGCGGACAAGCCTCCAACCACCAGCCACCCGTGGTTCAGTGCACTCTAAAAATAACACTTAGAAAGCAATAAACTATTCACAAGGTATTTCCATGAGGACTCAAATTTTTATTTAGGAGAAAATATGGCTTCAACGTTAGTTTCTGACAAAAAGAAGCCGGTTCAATGAAAATGACGCAAATAGCACAATTTCTATTTAATCATTTTATATATTTAGCGGTGTTAATTAGTTACGATTTCTTCCAAAATTTCCACTGCATTATTATTATCGAAAGATAATTCGTATCATACTTACGTCAAAACTACTTTGATTGTCAACGCGTCGATTATGGAACGATCACTTACCAATTATCAATTATTAATTATCAATAGCGTCCGATGGTGGAACCACCGTATACGGCGATATTTTTCGAACGGGATTAACTAGTTTAAATCCGATTTCTTATGTTTTAAGGTCTACAGCAATTCGCAATATCTAATTTTACATTTAATCGTTTTTGGAAGTTTTTATTCACGTCAAATTACAAGAGGAACAAAAACATCGTATTTTTCTTCAATGAGGCTAACAAATGTAATAGACTTTTTTACTAAAAATAACGGAGCTTTAATCATAAATTCATTAGCGCCATAGAGGCGTAATGCATTCGTTTTCCACATAATTTCCTCTGGACTTAATTAATCCTTGGAACGGGAACCATTCGCTCGCTCAATCACGATATAATGCGTCGACGTAAAAAAGTGGCGTACTGGTTAGGGCCGCGCCGAGGCTTAACCTCTTACTCATCCCTGCGTCCTAGCCCTTATCTCGTCTAAAATCTCCCTCGAAACCCTCCTCCCCTCCTCCTCCCCTCTCTCCCGCATCATCTCCACATGCGAGCAATTACAGCCGCACTTACCGACCAACTATTCCACATGGTCGTCGTGGCAACCGCGAGTGCCATAACCTACTTGGCCACGTCTCTTTCCCCGTCTAACAGTGTTATTGTCTCTCTCAGCCATTTGCATCCTTAGAAGGTACAACGCTGCTTGATTATCTTTCTTTTCTCAAACTTCTATCTCTTTTCTCTACCCGTTTTTTTATAACCGTAACGAGGATTCAGGAGAGAGACCTGATATTCAAGGCGTATCCATCGCATGTGACTTGGTATTTCTCAAAATCATTGGACTGTAAAGCAAATCTCTCTTCGTCAATAACATTTTTTTCTGATCCTTAAAAGCCTTTTCAGGTTAATACGCGATTTCTCGCAATTACAAGTCAATCAAAAGAAAATAAAGAAAATGGAGGCTAAAGTAATACATTCCCTCATTTTGAAACCTAAGATATGTGCTTATATTTTCTATAGTTTATTCTTGAAAATTTTCAGCCATGAAATTAACTCAATAGTTCTCTGGTGAGGACCCATTTTGTTATATACATATCTTATGGTAATTTTTAAAATGCGCCTCCGTTGAATTTGTTAACATACATGATCAACAAATAAATTAAAGAGAAGCTCTAAGCTGGAGAAATAATAAAACAATTAAATGATATATTCACAGAATATATATATAAATAAATATATATATATATGGATGTCAACAAGGTGTTGGGATGAGGAAACCCAGTGAGCACTCACCAATCAGACGACTTCAGGTTGGCGAGGCCCCGGGGATGTCGAAGCGACACACGTAAAATAACACAAAAACACAGAAACATCACAAACGTAAAGCTTTCGGAACTACTCCTTCTTCAGCTACAGAGAGAGAACTGATGGCGGTGACACTGGGTGGAGGCATGGGGGTGGAAGGGTAGTGCGGAAAGGTCGAGGATTGGAGGAAACGGAGGGGGTTGGGGATGGGTAGGGTGTTGGAAGAAGACAGAAAGGGTGTGAAAAGCTATCGAAGGTTGAGGCCTGGGGGAGTGAAGGAGTTTAGGAGATGGATATGCGAAAGCTCCCACTGACGGAGTTGGGGAGCCGAAGCATTGTCGGGGAGAGCGCGAATGACTCTCACTGTGAAGCAGTTGTTGAACTTTAAATTATGTTTGTTCGCATGAACGGCCACCGGCAGCGGTCGTTTGAGAATGACGCTGTTGCGGTGGCCATTCATTCGGATGTTGAGGGGATTGCTGGTGAGGCCAACATAAAAGGCGGGACATTGGGTGCATCTCAGGAGGTAAATGATATTGCGGGTGGTGCAGTTGGTGGTGGAAGTTATGGGGTAGGTGATGTTGGTTGTGGGACTGGAGAAGGAGTTGCAGGGGGGGTTTATTGGGCATGTTAGACATCGGGGTCTACCGCAGGGGTAAGATCCGGCAGGGTGTAAAGGCGTGGGTGCTGGGGGTTCTTTCTTCCATAGAATGTTTGCCAGATTAGGGGGACGGCGGAAGGAGAGCATCGGTGGTCTGGGAAATGGGATCTGGTGAGGGGAGGATGAGAGGATAAGGTGGGCGGCTTTCAGGATGTTTTTCAGAATGTCCTGGATGCCGGGGAAATACAGGGTGGTTAGGGTGAGTTGGAGGGTGGAATCGGTGGTGGTGTGGGTATTGAGGTGGGAGTTAGGGGTGGCGGGTGCGACTGCCCGCCGGATTTGGTCTCGGATCAGATCCGGCGGGTATCCGCGCTGTAAGAAGGCATGTTCGAGGGTGGAGCAGTACTCGGACAGGGAATCTCTGTCCGAGCAAATTCTCCGCCCTCGTCGGGCTCCACCCTCGAACATGCCTTCTTACAGCGCGGATACCCGCCGGATCTGATCCGAGACCAAATCCGGCGGGCAGTCGCACCCGCCACCCCTAACTCCCACCTCAATACCCACACCACCACCGATTCCACCCTCCAACTCACCCTAACCACCCTGTATTTCCCCGGCATCCAGGACATTCTGAAAAACATCCTGAAAGCCGCCCACCTTATCCTCTCATCCTCCCCTCACCAGATCCCATTTCCCAGACCACCGATGCTCTCCTTCCGCCGTCCCCCTAATCTGGCAAACATTCTATGGAAGAAAGAACCCCCAGCACCCACGCCTTTACACCCTGCCGGATCTTACCCCTGCGGTAGACCCCGATGTCTAACATGCCCAATAAACCCCCCCTGCAACTCCTTCTCCAGTCCCACAACCAACATCACCTACCCCATAACTTCCACCACCAACTGCACCACCCGCAATATCATTTACCTCCTGAGATGCACCCAATGTCCCGCCTTTTATGTTGGCCTCACCAGCAATCCCCTCAACATCCGAATGAATGGCCACCGCAACAGCGTCATTCTCAAACGACCGCTGCCGGTGGCCGTTCATGCGAACAAACATAATTTAAAGTTCAACAACTGCTTCACAGTGAGAGTCATTCGCGCTCTCCCCGACAATGCTTCGGCTCCCCAACTCCGTCAGTGGGAGCTTTCGCATATCCATCTCCTAAACTCCTTCACTCCCCCAGGCCTCAACCTTCGATAGCTTTTCACACCCTTTCTGTCTTCTTCCAACACCCTACCCATCCCCAACCCCCTCCGTTTCCTCCAATCCTCGACCTTTCCGCACTACCCTTCCACCCCCATGCCTCCACCCAGTGTCACCGCCATCAGTTCTCTCTCTGTAGCTGAAGAAGGAGTAGTTCCGAAAGCTTTACGTTTGTGATGTTTCTGTGTTTTTGTGTTATTTTACGTGTGTCGCTTCGACATCCCCGGGGCCTCGCCAACCTGAAGTCGTCTGATTGGTGAGTGCTCACTGGGTTTCCTCATCCCAACACCTTGTTGACATCCATATATCTATTTTACCTTTCCTTTTCCGTAAGTTGTTATATATATATATATATATATAATTATTATTATTATTCATTAAACTTTTGAAAGAACGGCATATCTATATATAAAGTACGTTTTCTCAGCGTGTCAGAAAACACCGCTGACACTTCACATCTATAATATGCGAGCGTCTCGGGCCAACGATCTGTGAAAATTTAGTATTGTTTGTTAGAGTGCCCAGCCAATTCGCCTCTCTTACAGCACAAATGGGTATTTCTGAGGTAGTGCAATTAATAGCCGGGGAATGGAGGAGGGAAACCCGTTGCCGGCATTTGCCTGCTCTTACGAAGAACACCAGGGGGGGGCCAACGGCTTAACGTCCCTTGCGAAGGACGAACAGCTGAATTTGCGCGGTCTCCTCAAACCACGCAAACAGGGGGGGGGCGGGCGACCTTGGAAAAAAAAATCATACTTGCGCAGGATTCGTACTCGCTGCCTTTTCAAGCAGCAAGCGAGTAGCACCCCCGTATTTTGTCCCCGAATGGTTATTGGATAACACTGATCCATGGCCTGTTAACTACCTTATTGAAATTTTATTAAAAGTATTTATACCTCTTTTTTGGTTGCAAATATCGCCTAAAATATTAAAATTAAAACACTACGAGTATGTAATAAAAGAAATTGTTGGAAAACTTAATTTGAAAAGTAGAAAAGAAAATACTATTGTCGTGTAATTTTACGCTACTGCCATCTCTTGGCAGTCAAACGAACTGATATAACTTAAAATGCGGCACCGTCGGAGATTGTTTAAGTGTTCTCTACTAGGTGGCACTGTAGTATTTTGACATGCATTTTTTTTAATTATACGCATGCACATTATTGATTTCCATTGAATTCCATTTATGTAGTAAAATCATTAAAATAAAAAAGTACGAATATCTAATAGCAGCATTTGTCGCAAAACAATTTGAACAGGAAATTTTGATAAAAAATATTTGTTGTGGATCTTTCTAATACTCTGGATCGAGCATGGAACTGGTATAAATACGGGACCGTTGGAGATAGTTGAAAAGATCTGTAGTATTTTGAAATACATTTCTAAAAATAAACCCACCCAGTTCATTAATTCACCATGCGGGATGCAAGTAAGCACTTATCTTATTGATGCTGCAAGCAATTGTGCACTAAGCAGCTAGTTCGAAATAACGGCATATTTCAGAACCCAACGCACCACTAAGGTTGCCTGCTCCCTATGTATCTCAAAAGAACTTTCCTCATTTCATTGGATATATAAGGTGACTTACATTCGCAACTGATTTTATTCCCAAGTGAAGCGAAATGAAAGTTATTCACTAAAAGCGCTTGCCTTCTTTAGCTTTCCGGAGGGTGCTCTGTCCACAAAGTAAAAAGAATTATATGACTAAATGCGACAAAAAGTTTCGACTGTAAGTACTATGTAACTAATACCCCAAAAACGCTTTCCTTTTTAAAATTTTAGGCAAATGATCCAGATTAAATAGTAAACAGAATTGTATCTCTGGCAGGGGATTCTATACAATGTTGTAAGTTCGCTCAGAACTCTGTATTCCTTCAACGCTACATTTGTTAGTTTAGTGTACACTGCTGTAAGGATAACACGTCTCTCACTACCTCGCATTTACTCACTTCACTTATTAACGTGTTAGTTACAGAGTGGTGTATATAACAAGTTCAAGGTATTTATCCCTAAAAAATGGCTTCAAAACCTGATATACCTTATTCTACAAAGAAACCAAGAACAATATGAAAGCTTAGTTTTAAACTTGAAATAATTAAGAAATTAAAACGGGGTGTAAGTAGGAGTGTACTGATGAGCGAATATAACATAGGATCGTCAAAATTGCATGATATTATACATTCAAAGAAAAAACTTTTAGAATTTACTACGTCTTCTGAGCCTAACAATACAACTGCTAATAGAGAGTCTTCATAAGCCAAGATTAGAAGAACTTGACAAAGTTTTGCACGAGTGGTTTTTATACAAATGATCACAAGGTGTGGTTATTTCAGGACCAATGATTGTTGCCAAAGCGAAACAATTTAAATAACTAATGGGAATAAATGCTGAATGCACGTTTTCTGATGGATAGTTAACTTATTTTAAAAATCGTCTCGGAATCAGGAAATAGGATATTGCTGGTGAAAAATAATCTGCTGATGTGGAAGCGGCCAAGCATTCCAGTGTTACTTTTGAGTGGCTTATTGAGGACAATAACCTTACAGCTGATCAAATTTACAATGCAGACGAGACAGGGCTGTATCGTGTTTACCTATAAATACTTTGGCTGATGGGACTGAAAAAAGTGCTTGTGGTTTCAAGCAGAATATGGAATTAGCGCGTGCTAATGCTTCAGGCCAACACAGACTTAAGCTTTTAGTAGTTGGAAAATTTGCTCTTCCTCGAGCATTGAAGAGAATTACGCATTTGCCAGTTGTTTATAAATCACAAAATGCATGGATGGATAGGGAAATATTTCGCGATTGGTTCACTCAGAATTTTATTCCATCAGTCAGAGAGAACTTCCGAAATATGGGAAAACGTGTAAATACTAAGTGTGTTTTACTTTTGGATAACTGTAGAGCTCATCCAAATGAATCACAACTAATATCTGATTATGGGAATATCTTTTGCTGCAATTTGCCACCTAAGGTAACGGCTATTATAAAGCCAATTGATTAGGGAGTTATACAGAATTTAAAATGCCATTAGCGAAACGATTTTATGAAAAAATGATCAACAAAGACATGCCTATTCTGGACATTCAAAAAAGGTTTACAGTTAAAGGTGCTCTTTTTATATTAGCGATGGCGTGGGACGCAGTAAAACCACTAACTCTGAAGAGAACTTGGCGGAAGTTGTGGCCAAATGTCATGTTTCCTGATTTACCATCTGACGATTAAGAGTTTACAGTTTTAGATGTAAAATCAAGGCAACAAGATGTTGCTGAACTATTGCAAACAGTGTAGTCAACAGCCATTGATAACCCTAAAAAAATCTAAATGCTAAAGAGATAGAAGAGTGGATGGCTGTTGACGAGGAAACAGAAATAACACAATCTTTCTCAGACCAACAAATCATTGACAGTGTTATTAATTCCGAGAAGGGAAACGACGATTCAGATAGTTCTGATGAAGATCAAAATGTTCCGAAATAGAAGATATCATGGGACTGTTGCCGAAGAATGTATGGAAACTATACTAACGTTTATAGAACAAAATCTGATCTTTAGTGCACAAGAAGTTATGAAAGCGCACATGCTGCAGAATGCAATGACCAACAAAAAACAAGCATGCTTCAAACAAGGCGACATAAGAAAGATTAAAGAAATGGTTAATGCTAATTCTCAGGAAAGTGTTGCATCAAATTATGGAATCGATCGTGAAGGTCTAGTAGATGTAAAAGTGTTAGAAGATAATTAAACAAAGTGTTTTTATGTAATTGTTTTAATGCTATTCGATCATTTTTTCTTCAAATACATATGTGTTTTTAAACCAAATGTAAAGGTACTTTATGTGATCGATTTTTTCAAATATATTTTTTTAAATATCGTTTTTTATTATGTATCCTTTGTAACACATTTCGGTAGTTACAGTAATGAACTGGCAGAACATATATACCCGTTTCTTATCTATTCCACTATATAAAGAAACACTTGAAATAACGGAAAAATTGAAAGAACGGCCACATCCAATCCCCGATGATGCCGCTCTTTCAAAAGTTTACTGTATATACAATTTCCTTATAGAGGAGGGTAATATAACATAATAACACACACACACACATATATATATATAAATATATATATATATATATATTTATTTATTATTATAGTATTATTATTATTATTATTTATTTATTGGCTATCCACCCCTCCTACTCCCCACCTCCTCCAATCATCAACCTTCCCACATCACCCTGTCATTCCCCGCCCAGTGTGTCACTTTACGTTACTCTTTCGCTGAAGAAGGGCTTAGGCCCGATAAGCTTGCGTGTGTTTTTGTGTTCGTGTGTTTTACGTGTCTCTTCGACGCCCCCAGCAGCCTGCCAGCTTGGTCCTCAACTTGGTGAGTGTCCGCTGGGCTTCCCTCAACACCTTGTTGCCACCCTCATCACTACCTTTTCTTTTCCTTTAGTTAATATATATATATATAATGCACTGGTGGTGTAGTGGTTAGCGTGTCGGCTTCCCATTACAATGTTCCGGGGTTCAAACCCCGCGAATGGAAGTTTTATAAAAAAATTATCATCGGTACCTTGCAGTAGGCAGCAGTATCGTCGGTATGGTATAGAGCTGAAAACAAATGATGTTGACTGGGTCTACATCCAATACAGCTGTAGGTGTGATCGGGACGATTTGAAAGGCTACAGTACTGCGATGTGGAAAGCAAGAGGGAAATTACCACATTACGATCCCTAGTAATAATAATATGTTTGGACAATATGCGTTCTCTCGAGTGAAACAATCCGGAGGTAAAATAGTCCCCCAATTGGAACTCTGGGCGGGGACTAACTTGAGGAAAACATTTGTCAAAAGTAATTTACGAATAGGCACTTGGAACGTAAGAACTATGAGAAAGGCAGGAAAACTACTTGAAATAAATGATAAGTAGAGTTGATGTTATAGGACTGAGCCAAACTAGATGGGAAGGAGAAGGACAGTTCGACTTGGAAGAGTTCGTGGTAGTTGACTCTGGAGGAAATAGTGGGGAAAGGGGAGCAGCTCTGGTACTTATGAAGGATATAATGAAAAGAGTGACAAAGATAATAGCAACAAACGATAGGCTGATGGTAATAAAGCTAAAAGTAGTCCCAGTGGATAGGCTGATAATCCAGGTATATATGTCAACGTCAGCTCATGAACATGAAGAAATCGAGATTTATGAGCAAATTATGACATTTACGAAGAAGACGAAAGAGGAAAGGTAAACTGCATAATAATGGAAGATTGGAACAGCATAGTCGGAGAAGGACAGGAAGAAAATGTTGTCGGGCAATACGGACTTGAGAAGAGAAATTGAGGAGGGGGAAACTCGCAGAATTCTGCAACAAGAATGACCTTATAGTGACTAATACTTGGTTCAAAAACCATAAACGAAGGTTATACACATGGAAAAGCCCAGGAGATAGAATGAGATGGCAAATAGATTACTTCCTAGTAAAACAAAGATTCCGTAACAGCATAAAGACCGCCAAGGCATTACCAGGAGCAGACATTGATTCAGATCACAGCTTTCTAATAGTTGACGTAAGTACAAAGCTCAGACTAATAAGAACAAGGAGAAGACAAAGACAGACTTGGAACCTAGAAAAACTGAAACAAAGTCAGGATGTACACAGCATAAAGATAGAAGATCGCCTAAGAAATTTGGAAAACAAACCAAAGACAATGGATATATATAATGGGAAGAATTTAAAACCATTATCAAGTATACCATGGATAAAGAGATTGGAAAACAAGAGATCAAAATCAGAAGACCTTGGATCACTAAGGAAATGCTGGAGAAAATGGAAAAACGTTAACAGTGAAGAAGGTTGAGCCAACTATAGACTTATAAACAATGAGAGAAGGGTAAAAGAAAAATGTGATGAAATACAACAATTAGAGAAGTTAGGAGGGTACAATATTATGTACGCTAGGAGCACTGAAATTAATGGATAAGAAGTCGAATGGAATTCGTGGTAAAGGAATTATGAATACGGATTGGAAGATAGTCTCAGAAACAACGGATGTAGCACAGGTATGGGAAGAATATATTAAGAAACTATACAGCAAGCAGGCAGGATCGGCAAAAATAGAACTGGAAGATAAAAAAGACATTGAAGAAGACAACTTAGGACCAAGTATTATGGAGAGCAAACTAGAAAAAGCGATAGTGGAACTATAGGCTGAAAAAAACGGCAGAAGAAATGCCAGGGTAAGATCAATTCGTTTTCAGAAAAGGCCGAGGAACTAGAGATGCTAGATGGGTAATTGGAATCACATCAGAAAGGGCAATAGAGTAGTCAAGATATCTGCTTATGTTTCAAAGACTGGTAGAAGGCCTTTGATAGAATAAATTGGGTAATGCTGATAAAGATATTAAAAGGAATAGGTGTAGACTGTAAAGACAGGGGACTGTCAGGAATCTATACGTGAATCAAGTTGTAAAGGTCAGATTGGAGAATGCAGACGCCTGCGAAGTAAATATCGGTAGGGGAGTAAGACAGGGCAGCTGCTTACCGCCAACCCTATTCAATATATATTGAGAAAGTCTAAGGCAAGAAGGGTTAGAAGACACAAAATTGGAGTAAGGATTATAAGAACAGTAAAATGCGCGGATGATCAAGTACTTCTAGTAAGAAAGAAAGAGAAACTCCGGAAATGATGAATAGACTAGTAATAACTGATAGAATATACGGTATGGAAATAAATTCAGAAAAATCCAAGGTCATTCGAATGTCGTGCAAAGAAGAGAGTCTGAACAGTCTTGGAGGAATGCCTTTCGAACAAGTTTCAGACTAAAAATACCTTGGAACCATCATAACAAGAGAAGCAAAATGTACGGTTGAGATCAGGACTAGAATAGAAAAAGCAGAAGCGGCTTTCAGAAGAAAGCAACAAATACTTACACGGAATATAATGGAAGATATCCGCAAGAACTTCATAAAATGCTATGTATGGGGTTTAGCTTTGTATGGGATAGAAACATGAACGCTAAGGAAAAATGACAAAATATTTCGAAAGCATTGAAATGTGAGCTTGGAGGAGAATACTGAACATAAAATGGACAGATGGCAAACATGGTTGGCTATTACCTGAGGAGAGAGAGTATGATTAACACATGTTAGAAGGAAAACTAGATGGAAAAATGGAAAGAGGCAGGAAAAGGTTTCAGCTGAAAGACGATTTGAAAGTGAAAGATATAAAAGATATGAAGAGAACAGCGGAAAATAGGAGTATATGGAGAAGCAGGTTTAACCATGAATAATCACGAACATATCTACGGATAGACTACCTATGATATATATATATATATATATATATATATATATATATATATATATATATATGCGGAAAGGTCGAGGATTGGAGGATGCGGAGGGGGTTGGGGATTGGAAGGGGGTTGGGAGAAGTTAGAAGGGGAGTGAAAAGCTATTGAAGGCCAGGGGGAGTGAAGGAGTTTAGAAGATAGATATGCGAAAGCTCCCACTGACGGAGTTGTGGAGCCGAAGCATTGTCGGGGAGAGCGCGAATGACTCTCACTGTGAACGCTTTCTTGACGTTTCCCCCAGACCACTCCTATGACTGAGGTATATTGACGACATTTTTCTTTTCTGTAACCATGGACTCGACTTTCTACAATCCTTTTTACAACGCCTCTCATCCCACCCCATGCTTTCCTTCACCCACCACTCCTCTGCCTTTAACATCACCTTCCTGGATGTCGATCTCTCCATCCGGGAAAAATAATCCACACCAGCGTGCAACTCAAGCCTTCCAACCACCTTCAATATCTCCAGTTCGACAGCTGCCATCCCCTCCACACCAAAACTCTATTTCCTACGCCCTAGCCCGACGAGGGCGGAGAATCTGCTCGGACAGAAACTCGCTGTTTGAGTACTGCTCCACCCTCGAACATACCTTTCTACAGCGCAAATACCCGCCGGATCTGATCCGAAACCCCTAACTCCCACCCCAATACCCACACCACCACCATTCCACCTCCCAACTCACCCTAACCACACTTTATTTCCCCGGCATCCATGACATTTTGAAAAACATCTTAAAAGCCCACCACCTTATCCTCACATCCTCCCCTCATCAGATTCCATTTCCCAGGCCACCGATGCTCTCCTTCCGCCGTCCCCCTAATGTGGCAAATATTTTATGGAAAAAAGATCCCCCAGCACCCACGCCTCTACACACTGCCGGACCTTGCCCCTGCGGCAGACCCCGATGTCTCACATGCCCCCCTGGAACTCCTTCTCCAGGCCCACCACCATCATCACCTACCCCATAATTTCTACCACCAACTGCACCACCCGCAATATTATTTACCTTCTGAAATGCACTCTATTTCCCGCCTTTTATGTTGGCCTCACCAGCAATCCTCTCAACATCCGCATGAACGGCCACCCCAACAGCGTCACTCTCAAACGTCCGCTGCCGGTGGCCTTTTATGCAAACCAACATAATTTAAAATTCAACGACTGCTTCCCAGTCGACCGATTGGTGAGTGTTTACTGGACTTCCTCATCCCAACATCTTGTTGTCATCCATATATATATATATATATATATATATATATATATATATATATATATAAACTTAAGGAAATGAAAAGGTAGTGATGGGGGTGGCAACAAGGTGTTGAAGGAAGCCCAGCGGACACTTATACCAAGTCGGGGACCAAGATGGCAGGCAGCTGGGGGCGTCGAAGAGACACGTTGAAAACACGAACACAAAAAACACAAAAAAACACGCAAGCTTATCGGGTCTATGCCCTTCTTTAGCGATAGAGTAACTGAGAGTGACACACTGGGCGGGGAATGACAGGGTGATGTGGGGAGGTTGATGATTGGAGGAGGCGGGGAGTAGGAAGGGTGGATAGCCAATAAGGAGGGAGTGTGGTTAGGTGAAGTGCGAATAGCTACAAAGTAACAGAGGAGACATTGTAAGGGGGCTAATAGGGTTTGCGGCCAGGGCTGGGTTGAGGCGGGGAGAAAGAGTCAAGAAGATGTAGGTATATGTGCTAGTTCCCATTGTCGGAGAATGGGGGTAGGAGTGTCATTGGGTAACCCTTATATTGTAGCAACCATTGAAGAGGACATTATGGGCATTGGCGTGTAATGCAACTGGGAGGGGGCGTCTGTGAGAGACGCTATTCCGGTGACAGTTCATGCGGATATTTAACGGATTGCTGGTGAGGCCTACGTAAAACGCGGGACAAAGAGTGCAGGTAAGGAGGTAAATGACGTTACGGGTGGTGCAGTTGCTTGTAGAGGTGATGGGGTAGGTGATGTTGGTGGAGGGACTCGAGAAAGAGTATGAGGGTAGGTGGATAGTGCAAGTGAGGCAGCGAGGTTTGCCGCATGTGTGAGGCCCTATGGCAAGAGGCGTGGTAGAAGTGGGAAGTTCCTTCATCCATAAGATATTTTCCAAATTGGAGGCCAGCGGAAGGAGAGGAGCAAGAAGGTTGTTAAAGAGGGACTGGTGGGAGGAAGAGGCAAGAATTGGGTGGGCAGCATGGAGGATTGTTTTGAGGGCTTCGTGGATACCAGGAAGAAAAAGTGTAGTAATAGTGAGTGGAGGGGTTGATGCAGGGATAGTGGGTGTGTGTGGATGGGATTCATAGTGGGTAGGCGTCATCGCTCTATGGATCTGTTCGCGGACCAAGACTGTAGGGTAGCCACGTTATATATATATACATATTTATTTATTTATATATATATGTATACACTAGTATAAGGTGCTTGCATACTGCAAGCATTTCGTCGCATCTTGAAAAATCATTCATTTTTGACACAGATATTTCATCATTAAAAATATTCTGTTAATTCTAAAGATTTCACCTCCGCAGCGATTTTCGTTTTTCCCACATGTAAAACTAATAGCTTTAAACAGTCCTCAAATGTTGCAATTTAAAAAATGTTTACTTTCTCTATTATTGGGTATTAATGCTACACATTTCGGCCAAATTTTAAAGTTGTAGCACTTCTAGAAGTAAAAATAATATTTTTCTAATGGTTTAAATTTAAATAATTTTTAACAGCCGCTGCAACTCATATATGGAAAGATTGAAATGTTTATTTGTGCAAATGCACTACTCTGTAAATAATTTGAACATTTCAGGATTATAGCACAATCCGTAATAACTAAACAGTTATCTATTTGTTTAAATTTTAAGAATTTTTAACTGCCAAACAAATTAAAATATCTGAATTTATATAATTCCTTTTTCGTTTTTTTTACAAATCTTATCTACAAAAGAATTTCAGCTCCGTTGAACATACGGAAATACGTAATCCTTGAAAATTTGTTTAATCAATTGCGAATTTTTAGCGGTCGCATTGTTGCACTTTTTCAAGATTTTCGTTTTTTCTAGTCGGTTTTGCACAAAATCCTACCTAAGAGAAAAATTTTGAATCTCCAGCTCATATGGAAGTGCCTAAACATTAGTATCCTCCTCCTCCTCCTTCTCTGTAAGGAACGTCTATATATAATGATATATATATATATATATATATATATATATATATATATATATATATATATATACACCCACAGAGCCATGTCACCTGTAATCTCGAGTGTCAGTTCAGTGGACGTTTCCCTGCCATATGGAAGTCAGCCAATATAACACCCAATTTAAAAAGTGGCAGCAGAGAAGATATCACAAACTATCGACCAATCTCAATACTCCCTCTATTATCCACCATGTTTGAAAAGATAATACACATGCATTTGCTCTCTTTCACGCATCCTTATATTTCTCCTCCACAACATGGTTTTCTACCTGTGAGCTTTTGTTTAACGAATCTTACTGTCATACACCATGAAATCATTCTGGCCTCTGAACAATGATCCCAGGTTGATGCATGCTATATTGACCTGGCTAAGGCATTTGATACAGTTGACCATAGACTTCTTTTTCATAAATTAAGCAATAGATTTAACGTTCATGACCATCTTTTCTCTCTCCTGGAAAATCATCTCGATTCCCGAACACAGCGTGTTCTACTTAACGGCCACTCCTCGTCCACTACTCCATTCTTGTGCGGTGTGCCTCAGGGTAGCGTCCTGGGACCTCTACTATTTAATCTTTACATTGACGATTTAGTCGAGGTTATTGCCCTACATGATTGCCAAATTCTTTTATACGCGGATGACTGTAAAATTTTCATAAGTGTTGACTCCGATGAAGACAAGCAATGTCTCCAAGCTGCACTTAACTCGTTGACGGAGTGATGCTCCAATTGGAAACTTAAAATAAATCCATCTAAAAGCAAACGTGTCTTTCACCCTTCAATCCTCACCTTTCCCTTTCTTTTACAGTTTACTAAGTAAACCCATTCCTATAATTCAATGCCATGAAGATCTTGGAGTGATTTTTATGCTAAATTAAATTTTTCCCAACACATCGAGGAAATTTCTGCGAAAGCGATGTCTGTACTTGGTGTTCTCTACAGATTCACTGAAATTTCCAATCCGCTAGCTCTTAAGACATTCTTAAATGGCTGTGTTGCTCCCATACTAAATTACTGCTCTCCTATTTGGTCCACTGCTGCTCCTTCAAACACAATACGGCTTGAATCTATACTAAAGTTCTTCTACGCCATAGTTTGACATCGCACGCGGGGTAGAGCACCCTCTTTAAGCATCCCCTCCCTTTCTCATAATCGTCTTATTACAGATCTTAATTACCTTCATCAATGGTTTCTATCGCTCCCCTGTACTTTCATCCTATTTTTCTCTCCGTGTTCCATCTCGCTCCACTCACCTTCAAAATCTTTTTCATTTACCAAAATTTCCCAACGCTCTCTCTCTTACCGCCTCCCGTTTGCATATAATTCCTTACTGGCTTCACGCCCGAATTTTGACATTTTCTTACCCACTTCTTTCCATAATCAACTGCCTACTACCTAATCCTACATTTCCCTCATTTCTGGCGCTGTTTTGTTATGATCATTTCAATTGCTGTTTATATTATTGTCTCGTATTTATTATAGTCATTTATTTTAATGTTATATTATTTGTTACAGTCATATGTTTCAATTTAATGGGGCCTCTGTGCGGTTTTTGAAACTGAATAAATAAATTTTAAAAAATCAGTATTTAGCCTTTATTGAGCTATTCTTACTGAAGCACTCTCATAATTTTCCATTTTACCAACATATTTATTTGAAACTTTACTTAGGTTTAGAAAAACAAACATTAACTTGCTTCGTGAGATACAGCAGGGGTGGCCAAACTGCGGCCCGCGGGCCGGAAGCGACCCTCTTAGCAATTTCACGCGGTCCACAATCAGTGCTTTGTAGTTTTCAAAACTATTTCATTTTTATTTTGATTTACCCACCAAATGTTATTTTATATCTAGCAAACACTAATAAAATGTCTAGCTTCAATTGAGACCCCTTAATAAATTTTCAATTCAAATAAGTTCCTTTTAATTTTGTTTTTGATATTTTCTTAAAGATATTTCTAAGATTTCTAAGGTTGAATTCCATCATGATTCTTAATATTGTAATGTTAACCCTAAAAATCTAATTTTAATTTGATTTTCACTCATATGGTGCCTAGGAATATCGAAGTAACTTCCGATTTAACATTAACCTATTCCGCCGAAGCATTGACAATATACAATACGGCCCACCAAAAGCTTCACTGCCATCCATGCGGCCCGTCAATTAGAAAAGGTTGCCCACCACTGACAATGAGATACAGGATAAAAACGGTATTGTACATTGGTAAACTTCATTCTGTGCCAGTCTAATAAATGATCATGTTTCATTACTGATTTTATAGACTACATTATTTTACTTGTAAAGATTTGTTGCGGGCCACAGCTCTTTATGTAGTTAAATCTTTAAGACAATTTAAATAGAATTTCTGATTTAAAATAAGAGAATTTACGAATAAATAAAATGTCATGATTGATGGTTATACTTGACTTTTTTAGTACAATACACTAGTTATATTTTAAATGACTGCTTTAGACATGCTTTCTCCTCGGACTGAAATATAAATCGATAGCTTCCGTGACTTTGAAAAATTCTTTCAATCGTCCCGAGTTACCGTAATCCATCAATCACCCAATATCAACCACAAGATGAAAACTCCTTCCTTCGACTCTCATACCTTATTCATCACTAACGCGACACTTAGGAATACAAGTGAAGTTTAACTAGACACTTTCGAGTAAATTTCAACCGATTTAAGTGAGATAGCCGAACTTCTGGTGCGTATTCTTATTGGAGGGAGTTTTTATTATGCATAATTTTCTTAAATCCTTCCTCTATACCTATTAAAAATCCTAAATGGATTTGTTTTTTCTTACCGTTAGCGATAAAAAGATTACTCGAGCATCATTAAAGGATAAAAGCAAACCTCGTCATGTTATATTTCATTCGAACTCTTATAATTTTGGAATTTTAGATTGCACTAAACTTCAATGTTTGTACAAAGATAATTTTTTGTTTTTTTTTCTCGCTTTGAAACTTGAATATCTCTGACACCCATTATCGATCACTAAAATATTTGTTTCTTCCCTTAACTACATGGGTAAACGTTTGAACTAATTACGTACCGTTGGAATATTTTGCAGTGCAATCAACAAATGTAAATTGCTACATTCAAAAGATTTGATGTATATAATACAGCGGTAACACTAAAACCTTTCCTTTACTCTGTTATTTTAGCTCACAGTAAAACCTATATGATTCAGACTCATTCGGAATTTGCGATAAAATAAAAGCTGAAAATTCCTTGGATTGAAACTTAAAAAATTCTTACTAGTGAAATTAATATCCTCAAAACTTTGATAACGCGGTTTTTGCGTAAGACAAACTGCGCTATTTCGTTAATACATTACGATAAAACGGTAAATATTTTAAAAAATATGGATTGGGTTATTGTAGTTGATTTTTGGTACATGTCATTAGTTTTTTTTGGAGAGACCCATTTTCTGAATTTGGTATGGCCTCCCCAAATTTTAAGGATTCCTCTTCAACCCATAAGATATGCAACCATAAGAAATAAGAGGCGGTGCTAACAATTTTATTCCAATATAAGGGTAAAAATTGAGAAAGAGGGATGACAGAGAAGGAAAGAGATAGGAAAAGAGGGGAGGAGGGAAATAAAGAGAGGGCAAAGGATGAAACGGTTAGGAAGTAAGGAAAGTTGCGTAAGATTTTGGCCAGACTATTTTGAGAGATAATCTCGTATAATCGACGAAAACTGTGTGAGCAAAGTTAAAAAGCAAGAGCAGGCGTGCCTTAAAGTTCCTGATTAATCCCATATCAAACGTTTCACACGCCATGGGTCGTATTTTATTGAAAGCCGTTCGCGTAATAATTATGGAAACTCGAATGACAACTGGGCTTCTCTTTCTTCGCAAGTATATTATTTCCCACAAATATCGAGTTCACCCAGCCTTTGTTTTATTCTTCTTGTATGAGGAATACGTCGGAAAAGGTAGGGTTAAGAAACGGGCGAGAAGGGGTGAAGGGAGCACGAGGGGAGAAATGGAGAGGGGCCGAGGACTCGGAGAAGGGTATCGTTCCCCACAAGATAGCTCAACATGCCGACTGACTCCATCATACGAAACATCCAGAACTTTTTCCAATCCCTTTTCCCGTCACAAACATCTTCCTGCCATTCTTCTCTTGGAACGCTTTATTTCCGACGAATAAAGTGACGCGCCCACGAATTTTCTTGGCGCCCAATCATTTTTCTCCTTCCTCTACGATAGGAGACAAGATACCACAACACTTTCTTTCTCTCTCTCTCTCTCTCTCTCTCTCTCTCTCTCTCTCTATATATATATATATATATATATATATATATATATATACACAGGAGCCGTAAAAGAGCAATTATTGGATTCAATATGCTACATCCAAAAACCTATTTAAAATGCATGGAATTCCAAGAGAATTGACGCTATTGCAGAGAAAAATACCAGCTCAGGGAATTTCAAATAATTAAGAGGATCCAAAGAGACATCATGAGAAACGAGCGGATAGACGAAGAAAGACGGCGCAGGAATATTGCAAAATTCTTCTGGATAAATTGAAGGAGATTGCTTGTAACCGGGAAAAATTGGTGGAATTCGAATGGATCAAATGGTTCAGCTTTTAACGAGTATCAGATTAATGTTATAAACCAATGAGGAAGTCTGTATTTTAGCTCAAAGGCACATATTCTTTGCTCAGCCTTTAAGTACTTATGAGAATGAAATATACGATTCAATTTATGGAGACTTTTAGTCTTTACTGAATGTAGAAATTCTCATGAAGTTTTTTTACTAGCGTGTATATTTCATATATTTTTACATAAAAGGAGAGACGCGCATGCATACTAATATGTGTATATTTACCCTTTTCTGTAAAGTTTCGATATATGTGCCATACCCTACCCTCTTCATTCTGTTGCGGGATAATATTCTGAAAATCCAGTTAAAAGGCAAAGGTCAGGGACCAATCACGGGATATTTCTGTGTGGCACGTCTGATTGCCTTCTCTATGATCAAATGTTTCTCTTTTTCAATTTAAATGGAATTAATTCAAGTGATACGGTTTATCGACGAGTACTTCTTGCGGTGTTTGAAGCGATTTTGTGAGAGTTATTGATATCCTGTTTAAAATATTTATTACTTTATTTTTATGTTTGCTCTAATTCGTCTCGTTGTAAAATATCAGTATCGCCTGTTTTTTTAATTTTTAATAATTATTTCATTTTGACTTTCTGCATCAGTTGTGTTCTTCATTTGTTCAGTGATAGAAAGTTTGCGATTTAGGTTATGTAATCGACAAAATTTGTTATATTAAGGTGCCATCTATCGACAACATTATCAATGACAAATTTTTTTATCAAATTAAATGAATTTTTGTGCTTATAATCATATATATTTATAAAACATCAAAACATAATGAAGTTGTGTTTTTGTCCCACTATGACGAAAGAGGTACGTTTTATTCTGTATTAAAAACAACATAGGCAATAATATTTTCTGGCACAAATATTATTGCAAAAGTAAAACTCGAAAATTCGAAGGGGATCTTCCACCGAAATGATGAGTAGCGACAATAATTAATTTGAAACTATATTTTACTGCTAATTCACGCAGACATAGATAAATTCATGTAAAAAGTATTTAAAAAAATATTTATATTGAAAGCGTTATTGTCGTAGCAAAAGTTTAAGCAAATATAATGTTAAACCACCACGTTGTAGCACTTATTCCATCGACGTCATTCCGCTCGTTGATAGCGCTAATGAAAGACGCGTAGCTCGGAATCGCATTAATTTCTGGAATTCCTATTGCAATCTGCACGAGCACTCGAGTTCATCCCCGCCACTTGGAAGGTTTCCTCATCTCCAGGCTCCCTTTCTCTACTACACGGCACAGTATCTTTTGCAACACCACGTGACCTTTTTCCTTCCATCCCTTCCCCTCAACCCTCCGGACCCTCTCTCTCCCCGGCTCCTTTCTCTCCCACCGCAGTCTCTCCCGTCCTTCCAATATTGCCCCTTCCCCAACCTTTCCACCGCAACCTCGCATCACGCAACCCTCCCCCAGCAGCAGCATTTCCTAGCACTCTTACGCTCTCTCTCTCTCCGCCCCGCCCACCTCTCTCATTCCTCTCTCCACCCCTCGCAATTTCTATTCGCCTCCTCCTGCTCTCTCCTCTCAACCCTTCGTCTTTCCTCGTCGCGTCGTAATTGGATATCCACGCAGCTAATTAGATAATGTTCACCAACCGTGACCTTTTCACGAGAGAGAGAGAGGGTAGGGGGTGGTGCCAATGGAGGCGGGCGAAGAGGGGAGAGAATGGTGCGGGGGAGGGAGGCCGCGTATTCGGGGGAAGGTGTAAAGAAAACATCGTTTACGTGCGCCGCAGCGGCCGGAGATGGGATATTCGAGATGAGAGCAGCGAACGGTGATTGACGCGCAAACTGCGAGAGCAAAGATATCCGAGACGAACGAGAGATTAGGAATCGCGTTTTTGCTTTCTCGTAAACGGATCGGAGGCGTCGTATCCATTTTTCTCCGAGAGAGACGCGATCGAATGTGTCCTAGGCAGCAACGATCGACCTAATGTGTGCTGAATAAAAGGTCTTCATTTCAGCTTGGTTGAACCCGAAGGGAATATGTTTTAAGAATGTACAGATATAGTAGTTTTTCTTAGGCATCGTAGTATTTCTGTAGAGTGAGTCTCTAATGAAAACCCAGGTATTTAAAAACAAATAATCTTTTTGAGACGGATACACGGGTTAAAAGGAGGTATTGTTTCACATGTTCGTCAGTAAAGGGTATCTAAGAGGCGCAGTTAATCATGGGAATGGATGACAGGTTGAAGAAACTGGCGCAAAAATGCGTCTCATCCTCTAACTATGCATTTATAGTTTATCCTGAAAAATAATCTTCGTATGTTTCCACTGAAATAATGCCCCTAGTTAATGCTTATCAGTGTTATAAAATTAAATTAGGGATTATTTATTAATTAAAAGGAAGGTCTTTTGCTAGAAGAATTTGCTGCTAATTAAATGAGTAAATACGAGAGTGTTTCCAAAGTTTTTGGAATTGGGTTCTGCTGCTTAAGTTTAAAAGCACGTAATGATTAATAGGAGTTATAAACAATTGCATACATGTTTATCATTCCATAGCAACAAAGCTATTAAGTTTGCTTCTGTCACTCGGTAAATAAACAGCTAATTTAAGAACTCTACAATTGTACCCATGGAAGACGCTGTAAAATCGCAAAGAGCAATCATTTTCTTTTTGTAGAATGTGGGTGTTAATTGTTCAGCCCTTGCAAGCAGTTTTTGGTGAGTCTGCGGAATCAAAAAGTACCGTTTATCGCTGGGTTGACCGATTTAAAAATGGACGACCAAGCCTAGAAGACGGCCAGCGCAATGGACGACCAAACACTGCAGTTAATGAGAAAAATATTGCTGCAGTTGAAAAACTTGCGATGGAAGACAGGTGTGTGACAATTCGCAATATTGGTAAAAGTATCGGTATCGGTACCAGGCAAGTTCATCAGATTCTTCATAAGCATTTGGTAGTAACCAAGGTTTCGGCACGTTGGGTGCCAAGACTGTTGGTACCTGAACAGAAACTTTGTAGGGTGAATGTTTGTCGACAATTGCAAGACCTAATGCAAGCATACAGCGACACATTTTGGCATTGATAAATAACCACCGATAAACTTGGATACCATACTTTAATCCCGAGACAAAAAGTCCATCCAAAGAATTGAGGCGAGCAGAAGAAGGACCTCCTATCAAAGCTCGTGTTGTGCCGTCATTCGGAAAGGTTATGATTACGGTTTTTTGGGATTGCGAAGGAATAATTCTCGTAGATTATCTCCCAAAGGGTTTTACGATTAATGCGCAATATTATTCAAATTTGCTTTCTGGGCCATTGAGGAAAGCACTTATCAAAAAGCGGTCTGGAAAGCTGCATGCGCGACCGTTGTTGCAGCAAGACAATGCGAGGCCTCATACGGCTCGTCGTACAAAGGAAGTTTTGGGTGATTTACGATGGGAATTATTGCCGCATCCAGCCTACTCTCCTGACTTAGCACCTAGCGACTTCCATTTATTTCCAGAAATGAATAAACCACTTAGAGGTGTGCGTTTTCAGAGCCTGAATGAAGTGAAAAATGCTATAGAGAGATGGATGAAAGACATGCCACAATATTTTTTGAAAGGGGTATAAAAAAACTAATTTCATTTTGAAAAAAATGTATAAATCTCAATAGAGATTATATTGAAAACTACAGTGTAATATTGATGAAATATAGGTAATCATATAAAAATAAAAAATAATCCCCAGAACTTTGGAAACACCCCTCGTACATCCACAAAAACACAATTAACTTGTGAAGATTGTAGTTGTAAATGGCTTCTAGGAAACAGGTTTAAATTTTCTTAGAAAATTAAAATGAAATTTACGCAAGCAAATTAAACTTTATCTTTGTGTTAATTTATGTTTCTAAATATTTTTATTAGAATAGAATTTATTTTCACGCATGGTTTGTTAAGACTTACAACACTAAAGAACTGTAATTTTGGAAAATTGAATTGGAGTAAATATGGAAAGAGGCGAATCCATATATTGGGTAGGGTAGAACGATGAAATTGATAGTTTCGACAGACTTGTTTAAACATTTTATTTTTTCAACTTACATTACTTGTGTGAAATCACGACGCACTCTCGAACTAATCGTCTTGTTCTTTGGTCGCACCAATGGAAGGCAGGATCTTTTAAGACAGTCTAATGATTGGCAAGTTAAATAAACGAAAACATAGTAGATCGATATTTAGGATAATGAAAAGCCTATTACTGGGAAACTTCAAGGAAACTCGTCACGTTTTCACGAAAACTTTACTAGTTTGATTGGAAAAGTTTTACTTCAGTCGCTGTTACAAATTTCAAGATATGGTTCACAGGGATAATAAATCCAGAAGCAATCAATTCGCAATACATGCCGACGTTAACAACGGAAAATTATGAATAATAAAGCAACGATTTTGCAACGATTAATCATAATATTTGAGTAACAAAATCATTTTAGTAGTCTTCAAAAATATCTGGTGATAATTTGAAGAGGTGTATACGATTCAAATGAAAATTTCCTGTGCTAATTTTACCGAAATATTTAATCCAGATATGCAAAGCGTTTGATATATTACACATATACATCATCTTGAACAAAAGAAGTAAGACGAGATTAGATTGAGAATGAATGCCTATAATTTGCATTAATTGATTCCTGTTTATCCTTCCGAAGCACGCTACACGAAGCATTTATTTACACGTAATTATATACCCAAAGCACACAACTGGAATAAATTATTGATTATTTAGCTTTATTTAAGCCGAATATAATTACTTTGTCGTTATCGAGTTAACGATCAAGTATCAACTTTTAGGACTTGTCCACATAACACTCGCCGTATTATTCATTCCTAAAATCAAGTTGGATTTCGAAACAAAGAATCGAAGAGCAATATCACTGCGTATGGAAATTTGATCCTCACATATCTTTCTTCATAGATACCATCAATATTAACTCCGAGTTCTGTTTCGATTTTATCGCAACTTACTCGCTCAATCACCTCCCAGATAAGACAAACTAAATCGACCTCTCGTTCCCCGAATCGTTCTGCGACCAACCCGAAGTACTTTTCTTTTTCTTTCCAATCATCGATCTGCACTCGATTAACCGATGACGCTCGAGAACGTGTACTGGAACGGGTGGGGGAGGGGAGGGACGTAGGAGGTGAGGGGGCAGGAGGAGGGGGAGAGGAAGTCGCTTCGATCGAAGCGAAGTTCCGAGCCTCAACGACCCCCGTGGCTCTGCGTGCTTTTCTCGGGCGCTCGCGAGATGCTTGCGTGGCCCGTGCGACACGACCGCGTGCGCAGCCACCCCCTTCCCCCCACCCTACCGCTCCCTCCCACATTCTCTCCCCCTCCAACTCCCCCGACCCATCTACGGCCCCCTTTTCTCCGCCCGCGAGTGGCACGGCGCCGCTATCGATTAGCAGTCGGGGGCAGCGGCGGCGGCAGCGGCGTCGTAGTTGGGCATCGACCCTGTCCGTGTCGTACGCGTCGGGGGCTCTCTCTCACGTATCTCCCGCCGCGAAGGCCTCCGGGGCCGGTGGAGGACGGTCGATGTGGATTTCGGTCTTTCACGCGATTTGAGGCAGAAATCAATGCGGCGAGTTGGAGAGAGAGGGAGAAAAGGGAGAGAGATAAGAAGTCGGAGGAGAAAGACAAGGAGCGGAGAGGAGGAGATGAGGTGGACATAGGGAGAAGGAGGGAGGGATATGAAGAAGAGATGATGTGGAGATTAGGAAGGGGTAAGAAGAGAAGCGGATAGAGGAAGGAGAAAGAGATAGGTAGTGAAAGAGGTGATAAGGAAGAGGATATAGGGAGAGTAGGCTAAAAGTTTAGGGAAATGCGAGCAGCTGAATATAAGAGGGAAGAAAAGGGTGTAAGGAAAGAAATGAGTTGACATAGAGTGCGAGGAGGGGAGATGAAATTTATAACGCGAGAGATATTAAGTGGAGCGGGAAAGGAGTTGATACTAGATACGAATATATAAAATTGGCAGAGCAGTAGAGCGCGAATGAGAGGATGAAGTACTTTAGGAAAAATGATAAATATGCGTTAAACCCTCTTGAGAATGAATACAGCTGGTGCATAAGGGGAATAGAATGGGTGACTCATAATTCCCGAGAATTCCCACGCAATGTATTTGAAAAGAAAATTGTATAGATCGCTCTATTGTCCGAGCAGATCTAAATAACTAGTTTCTCTCTCTCTTTCCATTTCTATTCCACAAACACACTCTCTCTCTATGTTTGCACCAGTCAATAATACTATCTATCGCTCACTATCCAATCAACTCTCTCTCTCTTTCAATCTCTCGCTCCGACTCTGACTCTAGGGATTCAAGGCAAAGGTGGGAAAAGCAAGGTAAGAGTTGAATTTGACCTTTTGCATTCTTTCATCTGCGACTCCTTCCCCTTGTAACCATCTTGCGGGCCATTTCGAACGATCTTGTATATGTGGGTTGGTGTCCTCGTGAGGGTTTGAGCATGAGGGAGAGGGTTAAAAGGAGATGGGGAAGTAAAGAGAGGAAGAAGTGAATAAATGAAGAGATAAGTAGAGATGGGATCAAAGCAACAACAAAAAAAACAGGAAAAAGTAAAGAAAATATAGAAATAGAACAGTGGAGGAATGAAGCCGAAGAAAGACGAAGATGTTGGGGAAGCAAATGAAAAAGGAAGCAAAAGATAGACGGGACTAAATAAGAAAACTAAGAGGGAAAATTAGTGTAGAGGGAGGGGAAGAAATGGAAGAGACGCAGAAGAGAGAAATTAGGGGAGAGAGTCAAAGAAAAGAGAGGAGGGAGAGAGCAAAGAAAGGAGAAAATAGAAAGTAAAGAGAATAGGAGGGAAAGGAGCCAACGCTTCTCTTCGCCTATTTTTAGAAGGGAAGGCCAATGGCGTTGCACCATGCCTTTAACGTCATTCCTTTCGGATAGAGCTCTCTTTCTGCTTCCCCTTCCCCCTCTCTCTTGCCCCTCTCCAACCCTCTCTCCACCCATCTCACTCTTTCCCATTCCCTCCTACTGCGTCTCCCTCTCTCTCTCTACTACTCTTTCCAAATGGCCCTTCGAAGTAGGGCAATAGATTTTTACACTTTTAAAGGATTGTCAGTGTTTTGATATGTTTTGTTCTAAAACCTCATTTGACACGATTTTACTTATGGTTCGATAAGGGGTAGTCACATTTTTATTTCATCGTGCGATGCTTTTGTGTTTATGCAAAATATTTTCCTTTTAGCGGTTCGAGGCGCATTTGTATCAGAATTAAACTTGATGAAGGTGAATCTTCCACTGATTTTTAGCGACTATTTTATTGAAAGCAAATCTATCGTGCGTGACTTTATAATAACACTGATACACAGGCAGTGGAAACTAAACCTCATGCTTACATCGTTTCCATTTTCTTCATTCTCCCAAAATATTATATGGTTTTTATGGAAAATGTATTCAACTAGTTGACTCAAAAAAGGGATATATATATATACTTAAATACATATATACTATATACTCGATGAATATCTAATTACATTTAGAGAAGGTTTCTGCAAATTTTTTTTGTAATATTGTCGAGTCTTCCAGCATGATTGGATAGGAAGCCATTTCTTTTGCAACGTAAATTATATATGAAATGGATCAATTTTTACTCATAGCACAAAAATATTTGACGTCATAACCGTCCATGGCATAACTAGTTACGACAGAAATTGTCCGTGCAAAAATGTTATTTTCCTAAAAATTATCTGAACTTCTGAATTGGTAAAAACTTTTAATTTTTCAATATACTTTATATAAATACCATCTATATTTACCTAATTTTCGTATTTAATACAGATAACATGAAAAATTGAATTTAATTGGAAGATCTAATAAATTTTAAGTGTTTAATCTTTAATAACTAGAGATTTTCAGGTAATCGTATCAATAAATGCAGGATGTATTTATAAGCTCTTCAGTAAAATGACAAATAGCTTAATTTAAAATTTTACCCAAGTTCAAACCAGTTGTGGAGTGAATAATCTTTTAACGCTGTTTACAGTTCGTCATTCAATTAAATTGATCTTATATTAATATTTTTCAGCATTCATGCATAACAATGAATCTCTCGAATCTTATTGTCCGCCAGCTATTTATTTTACCAAGGACGGTGTGTTCTTCTTCGGTTTTTCTTCTAAGTTAGCAACTATATACGAAATACCTTGCCTTTTATTTAATTTAAAGCATGGAAAAATATGTATTAAAGATTCTTCATTATTTTCAACTGTGTTCAATATAATTTTTAAAGAGCAGAAAATTCAGTGACGTAATTATCACAAACCCAATAAGCGCCGAAATTCTACTGAATACCAGAATTTCGCATGCATCTAAATTTCGTTGATTGGGTTATTGTATATAAGTCTGTGAATCGGGATTATAAAACTAAAAATAGGATTTCATTCTTCTTTGTGACTTCTACTTTTTAACGAGAACAAAGTTCCATCGAACTAGTGCCGAAAGTAACTTGACACAGCAAATGGGCGTCTACTGTGATCATGAAATGTGATGGGCAGCGGAAGGGTAAGGGATTTGTCCGCGTGGAGGTGGATGAAGATCTCAAGGAGGCACGTGACGAGTTTATGGATGCCGAGAGAGAGAGAGAGAGGAGCGTGCCGCGGGGTGTGGAGGGTGAGAGAGGAGGAGAATGAAGGGGAGAGGAGGAGAATGCAGGGGAGAATAGGAAATGGAGGGGAGAAGAAGAGAATGGAGGGGAGAGGAGGAGAATGGAGGGGAGAAGAGGAGAATGGAGGGGTGAAGAGGAGAATGTAGGGGAGAAGGGGAGAATGGAGGGGAGAGGAGAATGCAGGGGAGAAGAGGAGAATGGAGGGGAGAAGAGGAAAAATGTAGGGGAGAAGAGGGGAATGCAGGGGAGAAAGCGGGAGAATGGAGGGGAGAAGGGGGGAATGGAGGGGAGAAGGGGAGAATGTAGGGGAGAAGAGGAGAATATAGGGGGAGAGGAGGAGAATGTAGGGGAAAAGAGAAGAATGGAGGGGGAAAAGAGGAGAATGGAGGGGAAAGGAAGAGAACGTACTAGAGAGAAGGAGAGATAGATTTATTAGGGCGAGATTGAGACTAAACAGTCTCCTCTCCCATCTAACCCAATGTCAATTACATACAATTATATAGTAATAAATTTAAAATATAAGGTTACATAAAATGAAGAGCAATATAAAATACAATGAAGTGCATAGTAAAGTATAGGATTTTGAAACAGATGGGTCATTGTTGTTTTTGCCGGGAAAAACTCGGGAAGATAATGTACTATTCCCTAGGAAAAACCCCACTGCAGGAAAACACCCACACAAGAAAGGGAGTGTGAAAAACCTGCGAAACCTACTTATAGCAATATCTAAAGATTTAGAGAGGAGGAGAGAGGATGAGAATGGAGGGGAGAAAACGAGAATCGAAGATAGAGGAGGAGAATATAGGGGAAAAGAGGAGAATCGAGGGGAGAAGAAGAGAATCGAGGGAAGAAGTGGAGAATGGAGGAGAGAGGAGGAGAATGGAGGGGAGAGGAGGAGAATGTAGGGGAGAGAAGGAGAATGGAGTGGAGAAGGGGGAATGGAAGAGAAAGGAGGAGAATGTAGGTGGAGAGGAGGAGAATGGAGGAGAGAGGAGGAGAATTTAGGGGAGAGAAGTAGAATGGAGGGGTGAAGAGGAGAATAGAGGGGAGAGGAGGAGAGGGATGGGAGGCGGAGGAACGCGACTAGGAAACAGCAACCAGTGACTTAAGCGGCTTTCGACAAACAGGATCACTGCGACCATAGCCGTGGAAGGGAAGGAGGGATAGGGCTAAAGGGAGGGGCGTTTGCCCGATTCTGCGACTTAATTGAGGGGGAGAGATGGGGTGGAGGGATAGGTATTGGGTGGGGATGAGTTATGGGGGAGGGTGGGAGGGAGAAAACTCTGTCTTCGTTTGAGGTGTGGGAAGGGAGGTTGGAGGGGGTACTTATCGTGGGTGTATTGCTGCGCGATGGTGAGGAGGCCCCCGACCGTCTTGTTGAATAAAAATGCGTTCCCGAAGGCGACCCCTCCAAAACTGATCACGCGGGGCATTCCAGATGACTCTACTGGTGTGGTGTGGGCAAAGAGGCAGCCAGGCGACGAGACGTGAGGGAGGAGGCAAAGAGAGGAGGATAGAGAGGGGGAGGGAGTTGGGCCGGGTTGCGCCCGGTGCCATCGACTGGGAAGTGAGCTCCCCGACCTATAAATCGCTATCTCGCTTACCTTATTCCAACCTCCTACTGCTTCGACCTATCCTAAAGAATTCATTTTTTTCCCGCACACCTGTCGATGTTACCGTGTTACTGTTGTTTACAGATTCTGTTGATGTTTAAAGGATCGCAGCGGTGGATCGAGTTTTGAAGGATGGAGTTATTAAACTCTCCGCCATGTTTTGAAAAGTGGCGGAATTCGAGATTTCAAATCACCACCCGCGATGCAGATGGTCCCAGTTCGAGGCGTTTTTCCTTTTTATTGGCAAATAAAGCCTCTAGTCGCGCTGGATTGGGAGCGGCGTTCGGGATGCGGGATTGATCCAAGGCGGGGTTGATTGATTACTCGCAGAAGGCACCAGTGGCAAAACGTGCGTCTCTGCGAGGATCAAATTAAATTTCGCTTTCGACCGACGAGGTTGAATACTCTCGAGGGACCATCCGTGTCTGTTGTTGGTCGTCAAAGAGTTTACGTCAACAACTGGTGGGGTGTAATAATCTGGAATTTTTCTCTGTATAATCTCGGAAGTTTATTACAAAAACAGGTTTAAAGAGATCGTTAGAGAGAATTCAAATGGTTCTATGTAATTTGTTGTTATATTTCGTACTCGAATCGGTTATAAGGTGTTATTAAATATTTGGTTAGGAAAGAAATTTCCCTTTTGCTTTAATTCGTTGTTTCAGTTTTTGTTTAAATTATGATTGCTATATCTGAGAAAGACGTGAAATATAAATAATAAATCTCAAGTTATTCTTCTCTGTAATTAATTACAGAACCATGAAGATATATTGATCATGTCATATTGACACTAAAATATGCTTTTGAATGCTATACACTTTTTTGGTTTACATCAGGAAAATTAAATAATTAAAGATATACTTCAGATTTTCAAAGGTAAAAAATAAGCGATTTTAAAAAACTCGAAGGATTCTCTGAAAACAGATATTGATACATATCTTTTTATGAAATGGATGTGAAATCATTAAGCATGATGTTATATTTATTATTATTCCGTTCTCATATTGATCGTAGATAAATATCAACAAGGAATCTGGTTCAAGGACTTCGTGTCTGCTCACATACATCAGGGTACTTTATGTGTGAAACAAACATCGATTCTTACACACTCCAAAACAGCGCATCACCGTTGTTGTGCTGAAGATTTCTCAACATCAACATTGCATCGACCAAACAAATGGAAAGAATTATTCGATAACACAATTTTCCGATTTGATCAGCGGCGTAAAGTCTTTGGCTAATTGAGAGCATTTCGCGATAAATTGATATTGACCGTAAGTCATGAGCATAAATCATTAAGTTTCACAAAAATCTAACAAAAGCGATAGAAAAGTTATATCATTGAATAAATATAAATAGTACCTTGTCGACAAGTAGAAGTTGATGGCATGGTGGAAAAAGAGGGAGGAAAGAGTTAAAAAGTGTACGTTTCCCTTTCCCTCTTGCACGAGCAATTTTCACCACTCAAGTTCTCTTGCTAATCGCTCTCCCTCTTTATTCCCCCTTCCTCCCTCTTCATTATCTTCCTGGAAAGTATGCCGACACATGACTCGTATAATCCGAGATTTTTGTGCTCTCCCCAATCCGGCGCGCGGGTGAAAAGCGAGGTTTCCCTTTGTGACGCCCTTCCCACCACCACAAAGGGCGGCGGCGGGTGAAAAACAAATGAAAAACGAACGAACGCTGGATAAAAACCTCCCGTCACTATGAATATGCAGCGTGGTAAACACAAACATTCCAATGACCGGGGGCACCTCAAGGGCGAAAGGTACTGAGAACCGGTGGAGACCAAGGAGGCGAGAATAAAGCGCCACGTTTTGTTCTCAGTCATTTCCACGACCGACTATCCCCATCTTTTCTCCTCCACTCCCCTCCTGTCTCTCTCTCTCTCTTTTCTCGAAAGATCCCTTTAGGTAAAAGGAGCCGGAGGGAGCGAATAAAACGCCCGAGTAATCGGGTTTAACGAACGTGACAGTCGGATTAGCCGGATATTTGTAATCTGGGCGTTGGGAAGGAGGGAATTACGTTAGAGGAAGGCTTTTGGGAGGCAGAGAAAGAGGGGAGAAAACTACGAAGGGAGGCGAGGAGCGAAGGTCAGAGGAACCGTGGAGGACGAGAAAAGGCCCTCCACTTATCCTCCAAGGCAGTGGATGATGGAAGATTCTGTGTACGTCCTCGTTGTTGGGGTGGGTTTTGGCGTGCTTGAAGACTCTACTTGCATGAATGGCTTCTGGTATAGAGGGTGAGGCGGGGGCGTAGGAGGCAGATGAGCGGGAGGTGGCGGTGTAGGAGGCGAAGCATGGTAGAAGGAAGATAAGGCGTTTGCAGCAGAATGAAAGGGACTGGAGGTGGGCCCAATGCCGCGCAGAAGAAGAGAGTGATGTGATTCGGAGGGTGAGGAGGAAATGGATGGTATGGAATGAGCGACGGAGGAGCGATTCGTGTGCTCGTGTACAAACCCTAGAGGTGCGGTAACATTGGCGCGTCTTCCATCTCGCCGAAGCCAATCTTCATCACGGACGAAGACGAGAGTTGAAGTTTTTTCATTTCCCTCTTAAATCGTCCATTTTCACAATCGGAATGCAAATGACATATCAACCGGTGGCGTTTTGATCTCTTAATTTTTTTTACACAGGATTTTCATTCGTTTGAAAATTATAGACAAACTGGGATGTCCTATTTCACTCTATTTTATCTTTATTTTTAAATCTTCGATATTGAACCTACTACAGGGTTAGTCCCTTCTTCCACGCAGCTTAGTACCACGATATATTACGCTAGAAATACAACTGAAATATAAAAAATTAACAGATGAGGCCGAGACTTCGTGAAATTCCATAATATATATAATATTTTGTCAAAATAAAAACAAAAATCAAAACAACAACAATTTTAATAATGGGGGAAATTTTTTGAAAAGAGAAAAAAGTCTGCTATGACCATGAATCGAACCCGGGTCTTCTTCGATGTGTCTCTTCGAGGGCATCCGTTGGGGTAGTTTGGTAATAGCTTGGCTAGTTCCGTCCCAACCAAGAAAATAGCCGCGTTCAGAAACGAGAAAATTGATCTGCTACGATAGTTCAGTGGTAGAATATCCGCCCGGTAAGTGGAAAACCAAGGTTTGATTCCCGGTCATAGCAGACTTTTTTCTCGTTTCAAAATTATTCCCAACTTTACAGCTTATGCCTGTCTGCATAGGATCTTCGGATCGCTCTATCCCATCAATTTTAATAATGCTTTGACTCATTCCACACAACTCTATATAACAACAACCGGTTCGATGAATAATCACCATCATCAGGTAACAGATGATATAAAAATAGGCTTTTATACCAACAGGACAGGAGGGTAGGACGAAAGAATGAGGGAAAGTAGATAGTGAATAATGGAGAAACCTCTTAGTAACCAAACAAAATAATAAAAGGAATTACTCACATACACACCGGTTTAGAGGAAACTACCCCCCGCCAGGGACCCTTTTCTCACAAACGGAAAAACACACAAGCAAACAGCCGCACACATTTACTTCCTTTTTAAAAATGCCTAAATACATATTTTGGAATAAAAAATTCCATCATCATTAGGTCGATCATAAAGACTTGATCATTTTTATTTTTCTCCATATACGAAGTATAGTGCAAGTATTGTTTTTATGAAAAATTTCGAATTCGAGATTTCAACGGAAATACATGTTTTATGGTTTCCTGAACACGTAGTGACTATTTTATCGATGATGTCTGTGGGTGTGTCTGTGTGTGTGTGACTGGAATTTTGTGGGTGCTCTAACTCAAAATCTATTAATTAGTTCAACACGAAAATTTATATTTGACATTTTCGTTAAAGCAAGAGGTGCTGATTAGATTTTGGTAAAAATCGGCCAACCAGAAGTAGCTGTTTACACTTGTCACTTATCCGTTTTTAGGCGTTCTTTACCAGCGATGCAGCGATAGCGGAACGCCTTATGGCAGTGGTTCTTAACCTGGGGTGCGAGGCACTTTTTCTAAGGGTGCGAGGTGTTGATCTAGAGATTTAAAAAAATTAATTTAAATAGAAACATAAAATAAAATATACAACGAAACATTTTGGAGAAATGTCATTTAATTTGTCACAGCCTTTGAATAAACGCAAGTCATTATAAATGAGACGATTATATGTTCATGTCTTCAAAGAAACATTTGCGTATGAGCGCGCAGCTTATACCCTTATACCTTCGAGAACGGGCAACCAACCATCATTTATTTTGTGCTTTCTGTGAAGAAATTGGTTCTCTTCACATGGTCCTTCTTTTCCACACGGAAGTGAGATGGCTTTCTAGAGGTCGAATGCTCAGCAGAAAATATGAATTGTGAGAAGAAATAATTCAGTTTCTCAAAAACCAAGGGAGTAACTTAGTTGATGATTTCGACAAGAGAGATTCAATTCTTTGACTGGCATATTTAGCAGACATATTTACTCATCTTCATGAGTTGAACACGTCTTTGCAAGGATATGGCATAAATATCATAAAGAGCAGAGAAAAACTATCAGCTTTTTAGGGAGAACTCTCAATTTGGATAAAACGAGTAGAAAATAGTAATTTTGCAAACTTTCTTATGCTTGATGAAATTTTTTCCAAAAATGAGGGACGTACAGTTGCATCCGATATAATAATTCATTTGTAAAAATTGAGAGACTCTTTTGTAGGATATTTTCCTGCTAACGAAGTCATTGACACCATTCAAAAATGGATATTGGATCCTTTTCTTTTTGACCTCTCTTGTATAGACGACAGTAATTTACTGCAAGATGACATAATTGAAATAAAATCCAGCTCTCACACTCAAATGCAATTTCAAAAAATGATGTTAAAACTGTTCTGGTGTTCTCAACTGAAGACATTTTCACGTTTGGCAAATGCAGCACTTCAGTGTCTTATGCCATTCGCCAGCACCTACCTATGTGAGATTGGATTTTCATCGCTACTTAACATAAAAACAAAGGCCAGAAACCGCTTAAATGTGACTGATGATATTCGAGTGGCTCTATCAAAAACAGAGCCACGTATAATGAAAATAATAGAAGAAAGGCAAGAGCAGAGTAGTCATTAAAAGATTTTCTTGTAATTTATGAAATTGAGAAGATGCTCTGTTTTTGACATGTGATTGCGATTCTTTCATTAAATAAATAAAATGTTATTATATATTCTAATTTTTCTTTTTCGAATCCTTAAACTTGTTCCCAAGTCATTTTACACAGATAGATGGACTTTGTCGAATTTTATTCTTCATCGCTCAACTGTAACTAAGGCTGAGACACACATTTAAATAAAAAATCAAAGATATGTTTTCGGGGGTGCGAAAGCATATTCTGAAAGTCCAAGGGGGTGCGGAGAGCTAAAAAGGTTAAGAACCACTGCCTTATGGGCACGTCTGGTCCGTCTGTCTCTCCGTCTGTCCGTCCGTCGTAACTTTCATCTCCTAAACCGTTGGACGGATTTTAATTTAATTAAGTATGAGCATTTTTATTAAAATTTACCGCTAATTTGTGATTTTCAACTGAATCCCTCAATTAGTACTTTCACTTCACATAATTACTTTATAATAATTATTAATAATAATAATGGCATCCGTCAAGCAACAATTAAATATCAAACTTTTATCTCCCTAGCTCTTATATGATCTGTAAGGTATAGATTAAAAAAATTATTCGGATAAAGAACAATATTTACTAAAGTCCGCGAGACCACGTAATTAGGAGTTATCGTTTTGGAAATATAAATCCGAGAAAATCCCGAGAAAACATCGCATATTTTGTTTACATCGATCGCGAAGACGGTTCTCTTAGCAAACAACAATTAAAAATCAATATATTCCTCCCACATTCTGCTATATGATCAGCGAGGTATAGATTAAAAAATTTATTTGGATAGAGAACAACATTTACTGCAAGATTGTTTAGAAACCACATAATTACAACTTATAGATTTGGAGATAAAAATTCGAGAAAATCCTGAGCAAAACGTGGCATATTTTGTTGACATCGATCACGAAGACGGTTCTCTCAGCAAATAACAATTAAAAATCCATTTATTTCTCTCCCATTCGCTTATATTTTCTGTGAGGTCAAGATTAAAAAATTTATTTGGATAGAGAACAACATTTACTACAAGATAGTCCCAGAGACTATAGTTTCGGGGATAAATATTTGAGAATCACCTAATCTTTCGATACCGTTCCATAGGTATTTCCCATTAAGAACGCCTTTGAAATCTCTGTGTAATCCATTTATGGAATGTACTATTCCATCTTGTACTTTCTCCATACGTAGTATAAGGAAAAGTATGTATTGTTTTCATGAAAAAAATCGATTTCGAGATTTCAACGGAAATACACGTTTTGAGGTCCGATGAACACGTTTAGACTATTTTCTCGATGGTGTATGAGTGTGTGTGACAGTTTTATTGTGGGTGCTCTAACTCAAAAAATATTAATCAAGCCAACGTGAAATTTTATATTTAACATTTTCATGAAAGTCCAAACACTGATTAGTTTTTGTTAAAACTCGGCCAACCGGAAGTGGGTGTTTACTCTTGTCGCTTATCAGTTATTTTAAAATATTTGCTTTAATATTTGATATATGTAAAAATGTATTTTAATAAAAGTTGTAGTAAACTTACTTTTATACAACCTTTGTTTGAAACATTTTCCCATATAATGCATTTTTTAAAAGATATCTTATATTTTTAGCTGCTACCACCACGCCACCTACCGACGACTATTGTTAACAATTGACGCTTAATTACGTCTTAGTAATGCTCCTATTTCTTTTCTTAATTGTTGGAGCTTTGTGGCTATATCTAATATCGGAAGGCTATGTTTTGACTTTATTTCCGTTCTTTGTAAAGTCTAAAATTTTCTCGCAGTTTCTTAAAATATTTATTATTATGCAACTTATTTGGAATTTTTAAAATATGGAGAATTATGGAGAAAGTCATGTGGTGCCCACATCAGATTTTTTCCTATGAATGCTTAATTTATTTCATTTGCAAGTCATTATTATTGATGTAGGTAGCAACTCCAAGCATAATGCAAGTTAACCTGAATATATTAACTGATGATTATATCATTCTAGTTATTCTTGTAAGTGAAATGAATCTTATTTCATCACGAAATTTGAATTGCATGTAAATAAGCATAATAAATATATAATATGGTATTGCTTTTCTACGTATTCTTGAAAAGGAAATTAATCTTATTTCATCACGCAATTCAAATCGCTCGTCAAAAAGCATTATAAATATATAGTATAATAATTTTACTTGCCAAAAAGGAAATATTCTATCATTAATAACGATTGCCTTGCTTTTAATATATATTTACACGTTGTTATGTACCTGTTGCTACGATGATGACAAAGAAAGCGGGAAGGGAACAATGCCATTCTTTTGTTTATTTTGAAGGCTTAACTACTGTAAATGAATTTTTAAATTGATTTTTAAGGCTTTATTCAGTAGAGAAAGGATAAAAATGTAGTGCAATCGTTAATTTCTAATAGCATGATTCTGTATTAAAAATGTGGCGAATATACGTGAAGCTGTTCTTGAGTTTTTAGCGAACAAACATACAAACAAACATAGCCTTGAAAATATATGAGATTATGTAACCTATTTGGAATTTTTAGAAATATTACAGGTATGGAGAAAGTCATGTGGTGGCCACATCAATTTTTTTTTAATATTTGATTTAATAATTGATATATGTAAAAAAGTATTCGATAAAAGTTGTAGGTAATTTAATTTTCTACAACCTTTATTTGAAATATTTCCCCATATAATGCATTATTGAAGAGATATTTTTAAAACTAAATCTTTTAGCTGCCACAACTACATCACCTACCGACGAAAATTGTAAACACTTTATGCACCTTTTTATTTTCTTAATTGTTGGAGCGTCGTGACTATATCCAATATCAGAAGGCTACGACGTGAGTTTATTTTAGTTCCTTGTAAAGTGATTAAATTTTTCTCGCAGTTCCTTCAAATATTAATTATCATATAACCTATTTGAAATTTATATACTTATGGGAATGAGCTTCACGGCACATATACAATAATAAAAGGTAACAAATTTCCAAATGCCGTAATAAAATTTTAAAGTTGAAATACTCCACTAAGAAAAGGGAAGGGGAAAAAGTTTTTAAAAATTAAAAATTGAATGCACGAAAACCTCACCCATACAACCGGGCATTCCACCTGCCGTTTAGGGGCTTTTTAAGGCCAGCTCCAGGGATAGCAGGTCAGCCAACCAAGGTTTACGGGAGACTCCTCCGCGCCAGAGACCTACAAACACACCCAAAATTCACACATATCGTGTGTGCGAAAAATTGCAGTGACCCTTGTCGTAGATAAAAACCAAAACAAACCGAAGTCAGGAAAATAAAAACATAAAACCTCGGTAAAGAATAACTAAAAGTGATTGGAACTATCGGGTATGCGATAAAAGGGGATGCAGTGACCCTTGTCGTAAGTTAAAAAGGCGGAAGTGAACATGAAAAATAATCAAAATAAAACAAAGAATCGGTGAAGCCGATTCGAGGAAAGCGTTAGGAAGGGAGTATTGACAAATACGCGTATTTCGGCTATCAAAACTCCTAAACGTAAGATAATGCGCGAGATGGGAAGCTCGGTGTTTATATATAGTGCCCGAGGAGGAGAAAAATAGGGGGGGGGGGTAAAGGAGGAGGGAAGAAGACGGTTAACCGAGGTATACGGCAAATGAAAGGAGTGGGAGAGGGGGGGGGTTGTTGTAACCATCAACTAAGCAAGGACACGAAAGAAAAACAACGTAAAGGAAGTGACACGGAGAAACCCAGGTTCAAATTTTTCCGTCGGAAAGTGCATACAGCGGTGATGGCCACTATCCTGATTTAAAAGGTGGCTTTTATTTTTGAAAATCAATAAACTCTTGTTTTAATATTTTAAGATTTTCAGCGCTGATTTTGTGGTTGGTATTGATCATATGTTCGGCTATACTTGATTTTCAGGTCTTCCGTATTTATAGTGGCTTAAATGTTCCTTAAACCTGGTAAAAATACTGCGTCTAGTTTGACCTTTGTAGGCTAATTCACAATCTGCGCAATTAATTTTGTAAATGCCTGATTTTTCAGTATGTGATGGTTTGTCTTTTGTGTTACCTAGGAAGTGTTTTAATTTTGTGTTGCTGGTGTATGTGATTTGTGTATCTAAGGTTTTAAAAGCCTTTAGTTAATTTCAGATAATAGGGTAGTTTAATAATTTTTTTGGTTTATCGCTCATAAATGTGGTTACGTCTTTCAATAATATTTCATTTTTGTGTTTTTTAGTAAATTGTCAATTATGGATTCCCTGTATTCGTGTTCAATGGCTATCTTCTTTATATACTTTAGTTCTGTTTGGAAATTGGCTTTGTTTAAGGGGACGTGTAATGATCTGTATATTAGGGCATTAAAAGTGGCGAGTTTGTGTTTGCGATAGTCAAAAGTGTTTATCGGGAGGTAATTGTTACTGTGAGTCGGTTTTCTGTAAATGTTATATTCTACTGTGTTGTTTTTGGTTCTTGTAAGGGTTATATTTAAAAAAGGTAAACTACTGTTAGATTCTAATTTTTGAGTGAAGTTGATGGACAGGAATAAACTGATAAGACTCCTAAGGAAATCATCTATTTTGCAACAGTTAGTGTCAAATGCCGCAAAAATATCATCGACGTATCTTACCCATACCCTCGGAAAATAGGGGAATTTAGATTTACATATTCCTTCGAAGTGGGACATAAATAAATTCGCGAGGAAAGGGGAAAGGGGGTTACCCATAGTGGTGCCGAAATTCTGTTTATAATAATCATTTTTAAATTGGTAGAAATTTTTCCCCATGATCAGATTTGTAAGACGTACATATTCATCCACAACTGCTGTTGTTAGACTTGTACTGGTTAGCCAATCTTTTAGTATTGAGATGGTTTCAGCGATCAAAACAATTAGAAATAGACTTACTACATCAAAGGATACTAGAATCTCGTTGCTGCTAAAAACTGTTTTTGGTTCGGTCAATGAAATCAGTGTTGTTTTTTACGGAATGTTCGCTGAAGAAATTTAAATTAAGGAACTGGGAGTTGAGCCATTGTGATAAATGATAGGTCGGCGGATCAATTGCGGAAACAATTGGTCTTATGGGGATTTCGGGTTTATGTACTTTGGGGAGACAATACAGCTTAGGGATAGTGGGGTTAGATACGTGCAGTCTGAGAAGTTGTTTCTTGTAATAGAGATTTGTGCAGTTTTTTATTGTTTCTTTTATTTGCCGTATTATTGAGGCGAGGGAGTTTTTCTTGACTTTGTTGTAGGGGCCACTGTTTAACATGTTAGTAACCTTGCTGAAATATTGTTATTTTTCCATAATCACTACACGGTCGCCTTTATCTGCCTTTATGTAGAAGCAATCTTTTGATCTCAAACATTATATGGTTTCGTAACTTATATGGGAGATGGGGTCCAATTGACGGGGCAGACATTTGAGATTATTTTACACGCTTTACGAATATGAACCTTGGTGAGTTCATCATAGAACTTTATCGCGGCTTCAATATGACTAATTAGGTCATCTATTGGGTTTTTTTGGGAGTTAAACTAAAATTAATCCTAATATTGAGTAACTTGAGTTCCTAAATGGTAAATGTTTCTTTCGATAGATTCAAAATGTTATTGAGATGGTGAACAGGTGTTTGAGATTCTATATTTTTCTTATTTAAATCCGGTTTAGTTTACGAGACAAGCCGTAGTATTTCTCTTAGCATTTATGGATCGTAATAATGTAAACTTTCCTATCAAAATTTTTAGGTGGCCATTTGGTATTATTAGAAATATTACAGGTATGGAGAAAGTTATATGGTGGCCACATCAGATTTTATATGGTTATTAGAAGTATCTTTATTTGTCATTAGTTGTAACCATAGAGATCTGTTATTTTCTTTAAGGAGGAGGTAGGGTATAGGAGAATATGGGAGTGGACAAATAAAGAAGTATAAGGTTATTAGCGGGTGGGGAGAAGTTGTGATTATTTGTACACTACTCCCCCTTTATCCGCGAATTCACGTATCCGCGAGTTGGTTTTATCTCCCATTACTCAGTATTCGCGAGCAAGGTCTTCCATATCCGCGAATCTCTCCAACATGTTATTTTACGTAACCTCTTTAAGGACTGAGTTTTTTTATAAACATTTTGTTTAGTAGCGATTAATAAGTAAAAATTGATCGTTTAAGACTATTTATTGTACACATAAGAAATGATAAAACAAAAATTGTAAAAATAATTTTGACTTTTACAATTAAAATCGTTATTATTAAGTTTAGTTTTCCATTTTCTTTTGATTGGCTGTTCGATTTCACTATCCTTATTTCAGATATTAGAAGGAGTAGAACCGCTGTTAGTAGTAAAAAAATTGCTACACAATTTTTCTAAATCTTCGAAATCATATTCACTTCGACTGTAAGAGCTTAATTTTTATAAATTCAAAAACTTCATAATCTTGCCATGTCCGACTTTTATTCAAATGTCCCATGCTATTTACTACGTATGCCGTGACTTGGCAATAAATTAGGAAACCTTTTTACTTTAATAGCAGATAGCAGTACCTCTCAGGTAAGCGGCAATCGGTATATACTTATAATATCCGAGTCATATTCTTTTACAGTATATAATACTAGTAGTTGGTGCTTGCATTCTGCAAGCATATCATCTCAACATAAAAAAATATTCATTTGTCATATTTCATCATTACAAATATTTTTTTAATTCCAAATATTTCACCTCCGGAGCGATTTTCGTTTTTCCCTTATGTAAAAGTAATAGACTAAAACAATCCCAAAACTTTGCAATTTTAAGAATGTTATACGTTCTCCATTATGGGGTACTAATGCTACACATTTCTGCCAAATTTTAAAGTTGTAGTATTTCTAGAAGTAAAAAAATATTTTTCCAATTGTTTAAATTTTAAATATTTTTAATGGCCGTCGCAATATGTTTATGGATAAATTAAAATTTTTATTTTTGCAAATGCACTATTTTGTATATAACTTGAAAACTTCAGCTTCCTAGCTCATCCCCTAATGTCTAAACAGTTATCTATTTGTTTTAACTTTAAGAATTTTTAACTGCCAAACAAATTAAAATATCAAAATTTGTATAATCCCTATTTAGTTTTTTTAATAATTCTACTTTTAAAAAAAATTTCAACTCCGTAGCACATGCAAAAATACATAAACCTTGAAAAATTGTTTTAACAATAGCGAATTTTTAGCGGCCGCATTGTTGCACTTTTTCATGATATTCGTTTTTTCTAGTCGGTTTTGTACAAAATGCTACCTATGAAAAAAATTTCGAAACTCCAGCATATCTGAAAGTGCCTAAACATTAGTGTAACGGAAATGATAAGTGTGTTAGGTTGGGAATCATTGGAAAATAGAAGGAAACTCAACACGCTATGTGGGATTTTAAAAATATTAAATAATAAAGGGACATGGGAAAATTTATCATCTGGGATCGAGAAACCTCACTACATAGGAAAAAACGACCACAAATATAAAATTAAATACAGGCCGCAGAAGACAAACGTCGCCAAGAACTTTTTTCTAAATAGAGGAATCTGTGAATGGAATGAGCTACCGGAGGAAATCTTTAAGCCCTTTCCTAAATCGCTTAAGCAATTTAGGTCAAAATGTAAAGGTTTTTTTTTTAGAGGGTGACGAGTGAGCCGGAGGAAGTAGAGTGAATGCTTGGTAGGGTGAAGTACGGTGGGGACTTCGTGGGCCCCGGGACCGCTACGGTAACCGTGAAGGCCTACCATGAACCTCGAAAACTTCGGCTCCGATTACAGCCAAGGGGAAAGTAATTGTATTATAAGTATTTTAGCCAAATTTGTATTATTTTTATAAAATTAATAATTTTATTCTGTTAAATTTTGGACAAGTGACCTTGATCACGCAGTATGTTATATGATGTGAAATTTATTGACAATGAGTCATGTAATGTTGCCACCTGGCTTGTAGCCAAATTGCAACTCATTTAGTAAATAAAAAAATAAATATTATATCCACCTCTGTAAGAAACGTCGATATATAATGATATCCTCCTCTGTAAGACACGTCGATATATAATGATAGTATGTAATATTTTAGTTTTCCTTTTAAAACTACGAACGTAGGTAACAGTTCGTAGTTCTCAAAGGAAAGGTAAAAATAACACAGATACGCAAGGCTATTATTTCTTTTATCCCTAGTAAAATACGATGCTAATAGTAATTTTCTCTATGTAATACGATTTCTTTCATAAAAAATGGACAAATTTAATTATTCTTCATTAATTACTCTATAAGGATCCCCAACCTTACTTGAGACAAACCGGAACGAATGTAACTGATGAAATATTCTTCAAATTCATATAGGTGATATTATCTAGTGCTATTACCAGTAAAAATAAGCCTAAATAGCGCATATAATTTGTTGAAATTACTTCTTTTGTATGGTGACCCTATCCTAAGGTATAATGTAAACATAAGTCCCAGTATCAACGAATTCGGTATCCGCGACGTTTTTGCAGAACGCATCGGGGGAGTAGTTATTAACCATGAACAGATGGTAAAAGAGAGCGCTATGGAAGAGTGGAGGATGGTCATTTGTTAGGGAATAGCTGCAGTAGATGGAGAGGGAATGGATGGGAAAGCGCTGACAGGAGTAGGGGAGGAACTGGTGTTTGTTTAATGAATGAATCTCGGGTTACGTTTGTTGTGCAAAATTTCAATTTTTCCAAGAATATCTAATCTGTAACCTTTATCAGCTTATTTAAGGTTTTTAGAGTGAAAGAAGTTAAATGATTACAGATGAATAAGTGTTAAATGAGAAATCCAACTCCTTAACTGTAAAGTTCAAAAATTAGAGACAGGGAAAAAGGAGGAAAAAGAAGAAAGGATGTGAAAAGTCAAAGAAAATGAAAAATACAAACTTACAGGTTTAGGGGGTGTAGCTGAAGTCACTAACACATTCACTCACTCAATCGCACAAGCACTAATCCCAAAGATGGAAAATGGATAAAAATGGAGCCGGGTTTGCGAGAGATTAATCTGCGCCAGGGACCCGAAAATCACACCGTTGCTAGAAGGTTTGTGAGTCTGTACGACCGCGACAGGAACATACTATGCAACCACAAACACGCGCACACAGGAAGAGGTATGGGGAAATAAAAGGAAAAAAGGAAAAGGTGGGAAATAATACTAGGTTTACGGGAAATTAAACCGCGCCAGGGACCTATCAGACGAAGCAATCACGCACACAAGCACTCGAATACATGCACGCAAGATCTCTAATATTGAGGTAAACCTACTAAATACGTATTTCGAGAGCAATGCTCTCATCATCAGTAGCTGATATATAAGCTGATGAGTGAGTGTTTCGCGAAATGAGAGTCGAAGTAAACTGATTTCAAACAACTAAGGTGTTCGTTGGCTCTGATTTAAAATTTTCTACCAATTTTGTTTATTGATAGGATAATATTATCTACGGATCCTAAGCTGTAATTTTGGGAAATAATTTTAAAACAGGAGGGCGTTTTTTGGGGCTGGTTGATACTAGCTTTGCTATCCCGGACCCAACTAAGAAAAACACCCGCGTTCAGAAACAAAAAAAATTATCTGTTACGGTAGTTCAGTGGTATAATATCCGCTCGGCAAGTAGAAGATTCGGGTTTGATTCCAGGCCATAGCAGAATTTGTTCCTGTTTCAAAATTACTTCCCAAATTCGTCTATATCAGTAGCGTTGTAGTAGTAACATTTTAATTGATAGACACCGAATTTCTTTATAGTATCAATTTTATCTATCCTGTTGCAGAGGAGTAGTCTTTGGTTTACTTGGCTATGAAATAAGGAGATCATTTGATTCTTGGGAAAAGATTAGTAACGTTATAACTTAAATCGATACTAATAAAGCATATCCAATATAATTCAATTTACGCCAACCAGATTTGTTGACAGTTGGAAGGCGCTGAAAACAAGAGAAAGATGAATTAGCAATGTTTTTCACGGGCAATTTTGAAATTAAATGTGGGGAATAACCGTTTTTTCCGCAATATAATATATTGTATTTAGTTCTTTGGAAAGGTTTTCTGGGGATAGAGGAATATTGAAGTCTATTGAGGAAAGAGTGGAAGGCGCGTATTTATGAGAATGATGATGATTGGGGGAGGCAGATATGATATGATCGTTGTATGTAGGTTTATGATAAATGGAAAAATTTATTTTGCTATTGAACGTTTTTAAAGAAAGGTCAAGAAAATTGAGATGTGTGTGGCATCTAGCTCATATGTAAATTTAATGGAAAAACGATTCCAATTGCTTGAAAGGGCCCGTCTAAATACATATAACATTGTCCACATATCTAAACCTCAAAACCATGTATTTTAATAAAGATGAACTCAAATTGAAAATTTTACACTCTATGCGGTCCATAAAAATTTCTGCTAAAAGAGGGAATTTTTACAACGCCACATTTCATCCATGAAATATAAAAGTTATAAGATGAGATCAAAATTCATAAGAAATAATATCCTCATTGAAGGTGCAAGAGAAGTTTGTGTCTTTTTTTAGAAGTTTCTATTAATTTGCAGAGAAAAAGAATATCAAGGGTGAAAATAATGAAATTGGTTTCGGTGATGACTTTTCATCTGTGGTATAATAGTGACGACGCTTTACTATAGATTTTATCTTGCGAGAAAGGCTATCTAATTTGTATTTGAACAACACATATAATTTTTGGGAAAAAACTAAAGAGATATCCTTTTCGCCGCTATGAGTATACTTGCTGAGCATAAAGCAGAGAGTAAATTTCATTCAAGCGTCAACTTTTTCTCTTATTCTTGCCGCTACTCCCGAATGCCAGACAGTCATGCTTGCGACCCCATCCGTGCATAGTCTGCCACAACGTTTCCATTTAAGACCGTTACTGTCAACGTATCCATTTATTATCTTACATATTTCAAATCTAGTGGTTTATGAGAGCAATTCAAGGCAGGACAATAATAATTCTTCTATATCTCCAACATTAAAATCAATAAAACGTACCTGGCATAGAAGTATGACTTGATTCAAAACATCCGTTGATTCATTAAAACCGTTGTAAATAATTTTGATGTTTTGGATAAAATGTCGTTCAACGTCCGTTTATAACTCAGAGTTTCAATTGTGTAATTGGAAAAGTGATACGGCTTTCATTTTGTATCCAGCGGTTGGGCCCAAATAGGGCTTTATCATTTCTTCACCAAACTGAGCGTGATTTATTAATTTTAGTAATTAGATTTTACGATTAAATTTTTCACCGCAAAAGACTTTTTTATATGATATTTTCAGGAATTTGATCTGATACCCTTTTCGTTGAAAAAATTCCACTGGTTTAATCGGAAATTCTTGATGTTTTTATTTCAAATGGCGAGAAAGCTCTGCAGATTGTATGCTTCCATTTGATAAAATTTCCCAACAAATAACAATCTGTGGTTTTAATGAAAACATTTCTGATCCCGGAAAAATAATCAAATCTAATGTGAACTATGTATTAATTGTTGTACCAAAGCCTCTTTCTTTCTCACAGGTGGTCAATCAAATACAGAATCTGATTCATTTTTATCCTCAATTGTAGATGAATTTAATTATGTATTTGGTTCAGCTTTAAGAATAAAATCAGGCAATAGTCCTTAATTTTGTTTGCCATTCATTTATAATCAGCATATTTTAATAAATTCAAGAGTAAAACACTTAAGTATAACAAAATTGGAAAATTAATTACTTTTATCTCCAATAGCTAAATCAAGGTTATAAAACACCAGATGCGCATTTTGTCTACAACGCCGCCATTTTCAGTGGTGTTTTACCGGAAAGAGATTACAACAAAGAACCTTTTTCATTTTATCTTAATTTCCTTCGTTTTTATGATGCTATTTAATTTCGCGTTGGTAAACGACGTAAAAAATACCGACTGTTATTACACAAGACTGAATACAAAACAAATAATTTACAGAAGAAATTACATTCGCTAACATACAAAAATTCAACACGAATACACGGTAACAACCCCATAACCTCAGACAGCAATGTTGTAAACCCTTCCAACGAAACATTCAATAATGAAGAAATTGCTCTCCTCAACAAAGGTTTAATATACGCCCTTCCTTACAGAAAACCACCAATAGAAGACGTAATAGCCGACATTGAATCCTCCATTAAATATATCCCTGATAATACTAAAGACTTCATAAGGAATTCGGCATTAACCAAAATAAAACAAAACAACCAATACAGCACGAACTACACCCACTGACCAAGGACAGTATAAATTAGTGAAATCCTTAAACAGTAAAAATTGTTTTTACACCAAAGCCGATATAGGGAATACTGTAGTCATATTAGACAATGATCAATACTACCAAAAAGTGGACCAACTCCTCCTACACAAAAATACCAAAAAAAACCCTTGAACAAAATGATCACTAAAACAAAAAATACCCTCAAAGCATGTCCAAGATAAACGCCTCAGTTTTCTGTTGAACATCTTCAATCCAGTTGTTCTCAGAATGCTTTGCCTTCCAGAATTACACAAACCAGGCATACCTATGCGACCTATAGTTTCAGGTATCAACTCTCCCACATACAAATTATCGCAGTGGCTAAGCAATCAATTCCAACAAATAAAATTAGATAATGATTCACGCATCAAAAACACACAAGATTTCATCAACAAAATAAGAAACACTACACTTGTAGATAATGAAATCTTAGTTTCCTTCTATGTCACCTCCTTATTCCCAAGCGTACCGATCAAAGAAACCATAGATTTTCTACAGACTTGGTTATGGGAAAAAATATCCCTAAAGAAACAACAAATGAATACATTCGGTTAACTTCCCTGTGCATTCAACAAAGTATTTTTTCCAAATTAACAACACCTTTTACCAACAAAACGAAGGTACCACTATGGGTAACTCTCTTTCTCCTTTCATAGCGGAACTCTTTATGACTCATTTCGAGCAGATTTGCAAAGCTTCGTTTCCATATTTCCCAAAAACTTGGCTTAGATACGTAGATGACATATTTGCTATCTTTGACACTGAAAAAGATAGCCTTCCTAATTTCGTACAACATCTCAACCAACAATTCGACACCATAAAATTCACACACGAAAAGGAAAAAAATAAGTCATTACCCTTCTTAGATCTACCAGTAACAATAAAATGTAACAAACTACATTTCAACATTTACAGAAAACCTGCACACCGACACATACATCCATATGGGCTCTCACCATCATATCTCTCACTAATTAGCTCCTTTCCACTTGATGATTCACAGACTCTTAAACAAACCTCTTTCAAAAACAAACTTTGACATAGAGCTTACATTAATTAAGAATTGCGCATTACATAACGGATTTGACCCACTAATCATCGAAAAATTTTTAAAAACACACAAACACAATGTTCACATTAAATGATGCACCACACTCACTAGCCAAAAACAAAGCACCATGGAAAAATACATGAAACTCCCATACACACCGAAACCAACACAGAATCTCCAACGCACACTTTCAAAATTTGATCTCCACCCAGTTTTTGTAAACGAAAATACATTATCTAACCTATTGTCCAACCCGAAGGATAAAATTCCCAACCACCACAAATCAGGCATATATCAAGTCACTTGCTGTTCATGCGACAAAATTTACATAGGGCAATCTAGACGCAAAATGGAAACCCTGTTTAAAGAACGCCTAGCACATTACAGAAACAACAGATTAAACAGATCAAGCATTGCCACTCATATTTTTGACACTCACCATCCCATCACCTCAGAAAACCTATCTCTGCTAAAATCAATCATTCGGTACAGTAAACTCGATGTATACGGAAGCATATACATACATAAAAACAAAAACACGGTCATGAACAATGACCTAGGTATCATCCCACACTCCCCCCTTTTTCAGTTACTCAGTTAAATGGTTTTTTCTCACCTTTCACCTTTCCACCCCCCTTTCCCAACGGTCACTCTCGACATATACACCCACTCTTTCGTCATACCACCCACACTACTGAAGATGACAGCGTAGCTGTCGAAACATCGGTGTCTATTTAAATATATTTGGTTCGAGTCTACTGTGTGAGTGCCTCCTTGGAGTGTGTGTGTGTGTTTCTTCATAATAATTGGGTCCCACGACGATTTTACCGGAGACCTGCAGCGCGTACGTGAGTTTTCTCTTTCCTTATTTTACGGTGAAGGATCTATTACCTTTTACTTACTACGTTTGTATAGTTTACCGAAAAGGGTAGTCTATAGCAGTGGCCAGCAACCTATGACCCGCGGGTCAATGAGTGATCCGCCATCACGATTTGGGTGACCCACAAAAGTAAACATGTTTAGAAGGGTGTAGGTTTTGTAAGTGAATGAATAATTCAATTGCTAAATATAGCTTATATAAACATACAGTTTTAATTGATATTTTCACTCACATTTTTTAATTGACCAATCGCATTTTCCAAAAACCATTAATTGACCAGCCACCATAAAAGATTGCCAACCACTGGTCTATATAGTAGATAAGGGAAATAAGCGGCACGCGTGCGACTTTACTTGGCATGCGTAAGCTTGTATTTTCTGTATAAAATATGAAGTTGCTTAGAGATGGTGTAAACTAGTGGCAAAAAATTCTGATGATTCACATTACTTTCTCTTACTTTCTTGACACGCGATATTAAAATCATTTGGCATCCCTGGCGTAGAGGTTCTCATTACGTTTGACTCTGTTACAATACGTTGTTTCTATAAAGAATATTGTTCTGCGTGCCGTGGAATATATTTCGTGTTAGACTTTCATTGAGTTAAATTCTAACAGAAATGTTAAAATTTACTTTAAAAAAATATTATATCAATTGTCCAATTACGTTTTAACTCACAAAACTAGAATATATATATATATCCATAATATGTGAAATGGAACAAAGCCTGTTTGGAGCCTTTTATGTTAGCACCTAATAATTAATTTTTGAGCAAGAGATCTAATGTATTTAATGGTTTTTTCTCAAAACTTATTGTGTTATGTAATACATGAGGATAATGACGCACTTCCTAAAATACACATATAAGAAGCAATAGAGTACTACTGCATAAAATCTGGGATTGCAAATCGATCATGTAGAGCTATTTTATCTAGACAAAACAAAAAATTGGAAACATTTTTATATTTCTGTTAGAAATCTTTTATGTGAACGTTTTAATTTATGAATGGGGTTTGTAACCCGGCCAACTTAACTATAGTAGAAAAATGATTTTGCAAAAATGGATGATTACATGATGAATTTTATGGTCTATAAATATGGAAAATTTTGCGGAAGTAATTATCCTAGAGAAATTTTATGGATAGGGAGAACCAGGTCAGCAGAACACGTAACTCTGACTAACTTCTCGCTAAAAGCTTCTGAGAACAATTTCAGTGAATCTTTTGCTGTCGAGCAGTGATCCACCACCGTGGCCGGGAGCAGGAAAATTTCCCTTCCATTGAAGACCTTTTTAAAAGTTTTCTTTCAAATGTATCAGAAGTTGTGGCCTTCAAATTTTCATGCAATTGATTATTAGGCGTCCTTTAGCAGCGAAGCGTTAGCTAGTAGCTGAACGGAACGTCTTATGGGCAGGTCGTCTCCATCCGTCTGTACGCATGTTCAATCTCCAAAACTACTGGGCGGATTTTAATGAAATTAGGTATTAGTGATCCGTATTAAAATTGAATTATCGCCTAGAAAATCATTTATGAATTTATTTTAAAATTATATAAATGGACTCGATATTTAATGGGCATACATTAAATACATAGTCTGTTTTTACTAATATTGTGGCAGCTCGTTGGAATCGTCTGGTTATTAGAGAATAGAATTTGCTCAAATAACCCAATTGAATGCGCTAGATGTCAAAGCTAGGAAGAATTATCGATCGTGAATTCATCTCCGTGTTTTGCTTTACGAGACGCAAAAGTCACTGAAAGGTTATATTTTTCAAAAATCCCGCCGGTGATGAAACTTCCATCGAAGCAAATGCGCCATTGGCTTCGTGCCTCCTCACACGAGAAACAGAACATGAAATATTGCATTCCTGTATAACGTTATATAGTATTTTATTTATTTTTTCATTGATTGGTTAATATATTCTCTCAAAACTTTCTTTGCAAATTATTTTATAATTTCAATGTAGTTAAGTTTAGTTATAAGTAGTTCGCATTAACATGACTTTTTAAATAAGCATAGATTGCAAAATTGGAATTTTTTGCCGTATTCTAATAGTATGCCAAAGACAAGTACCATCTGCTTTAGACTGCAAGCATTTATTTATTGAATATTTTGATAGCATTAAATGATATTCATGTGCTAATGCTTATGTAAATAAGCTTTTGTGGTCGGAAAGTATGTGTATTGGTATACGCGGCACTCCTTGCTCGCGCAAGTCCGTAAGTGTTTCTTGGTTCAAAACTCCACTCTAACTCGTGTCCTCCTTTGCATATAAATTCGCTCGCAGCCACTCTATCACAGCTAAAACGCCGCGGTTGAAATCCAAGCAACCGCGTGGAGGGGTGTTGAAGCCTTACACAACGCCAACAACAACGGCGACAGCATTCGAAGTGGCTACTTGGTGGTCTCATTTGGCTCTCGGACCTTATAACAGCCTTTCCCAGCATTTGTCGCATCCGCGTCTCTTCCTTCATTCTTTTATTATTCCATTTAACAAATTTTACTCCTATTTTGCTGTTTTATACACGTGGTCAAACTCTGAATGGAAAGTAACACTTTGTTGGAAATGGACAAACCTCATAAGTCACTACTGCTGCTCATACGTCAATAAGAAAACAGTCATCAAAATGCGGAGATTTTGTTTAGTTTCATTTCATCAAATGACATTTTAATTAAATATTTCAAAATATATTATATAGCCTAAGTTTGAAATCAGGTTTTCCAAAACGGAAACATATTTTAGCAGTAAGAGCTATATATCTCAATGCTTAGATGATGTGGTTTTAAAAATTTAATTCATACGCGTATATTCTTATTTGAGCATTTGCGTGTTTTGTCATTATATATGCTTTGCAAGATGGACATTTTAAAAACAGTTTCTATGTCGCCTTTTCCATTTATTTTGATGAAGTTTTGTAGCTTATATGACCTTACCATCTTTTCTATAATCGTTGCAGCATGGAAGAGAGAAAACTCGATCTCTCCCCTTCCCTCTCTTTCTCTCGGCGTCCCAACGGCTGCGCAATTTTCGACCTTATAATACCGCATCGCTGCTTAGTCTCTCTCTCTCTCTCCCATTCTCTCTCTTCGTCCTGCCGCCTCGCTCCGAGAAATCGATTGGTCGGCCACCTTTCCTAAGTCCGATATTGGCACTGAACACGTTTCCCTTAAACGGTGGTCCTAACGCAAAATAAGAAACGCGCGCCTTAACTCGGAAATTGGTTATAAAATACGACGTCGAGACGATTTTTGTCTCTCAATCCCTTAGTTCCTTCCTTTTTGCCTGCCAATCACAGATGAAAACTTGTAAATTCTTAAAAACAACCGGCGGTTTCCTCTTCCACCATATGTGTCGAAGCGAGGCGCAATCTTAGCTTCAAAGTGTTAACTTGAGTTAATCAATCCATCTCCGCTTAATTTCTCAGCACCAACTCTAATATGAAAACCTGTTTTCTCCGAGATTTTTAATTCCACTTGTCATTTTCTTCACCCGCGTCTCTCTTTGTCTCCATCCCGAGCACGTTATTTCTTGTATATTTTCTATCAATGGCAGAATCGAAGAAAACAAAATGGAACGGAAAGAGCACTTGAACCTGATGTATCACGTAAGAATCCTTAAAGATGTTGTCACGTAGGAAAAGAAATCTGAGTAAACCAAGAAAACAACGGCGAATTTTTGAAACCGGAACAGGCGAACACAATCCATTGGAGATGAGGAAGAAGATCTTTATCGTTATTCAGTTTGCTTACTCCTCAGTCAGATTAATGTCTGCCTCCCAATAAACGGTTAAAACCCCAATAGATTCTAATCAATTTCTATATTCTCTCATTTTTGGCTTTAAAAAATTCTTTCTTTTGTATTCCTGATAATTTTTTTACTTTCTTAAGTGAAGTGAATCGAATTAATGTAAATGAATTATTTCAATTTTTAAAAACATCTGCAACGTCGTAAGAGAAGCTTCTCCTCTAAAACAATTTCCTTGTTTAAAAGTTTCTTCTATTTAAACTTCACAGAGAAGTGTATTCAGTCGAATATTGTGTAACGGGAACAAAGGGACAAATATACTAGGGTTGACACAACCGCCTTAAAGAAATGATGCATATATTCCAGATATTCGAAACGGAGTGTTGGGAAGCGTTCGGCACGCGAGGGGAACATTAAAGAGAGGAGAACTCCCGCGCCTCTAAATCCTGTTATCCGTCCTTCCTCCCGCTATGCCCTCCCCTCCCCCTCTCCTTTGTCCCTATCCCCTCCTTCCCCTCCTTCTTCTTCGTCCATTCGGTCAATTGTCCGAATATTGAGCGCCGTTTGAGAAAGGCGGAGGGACACACGCAGCAAAAAGGGGTGCAGTGATTTATAGCATGCCATTTGGGTTGAAACTACCTCCAGCCCCTGTAAGCATTGTCCCTAATAATGCGAATTATTAATGAAGGCCAATTACTGCGTCAGATTTCTCTGCTTAGACACCCCCCTCCCCCGATATGCTCTCCTCTTTACCTCTGCCTATCCCGGATGTTTAATCCTATGACATATACATTGATTAAGAAAGGACTGAAATCTTTATGAATTGCCTTCGAGCAGTGCGCTGCTCTACATTTTAAGGTGGATCTAAACGCACTCATTAAGCGAGGATTTTTTAGAGTCTCCGGACGGGATGTTTGCTAAATGCCAAGTGGAATTTTCAAGAGAGCAGTTTCATTTCCACCAAAAATATTAAATTACTCGGCATTATCTTCGTAGAGTACTTCTTCACGGTGGTAGGAAAATGGAAATTATTTGATTAAATAATATATTTCGCCATTATATTCGGACGAGATTTTAATGGCGAGTAATTAAGCAAAAAGAATTCGACATACATTTTATTTCAGTGAAGTTCTTGAATTGGAAAGTGTACAAGAACGCTTAACTCAGTGGGCAATGTTCTGTAGAGGTGTTAATTAGTCAATTGTGAACAAAAAATAATTCCAATTCGTCGGTTAGCAGGCTTTGATAGAGCAATCATGTGCAAGATGCTCAACTGTGATAATTGATATTTCTTATTATTGTTAAAAAATATATAATAAATAAAGGTACCTATGTAAGTGAGGCATTCATTTATATAAATTAGAATGTTTATTGTGATACTGAATAAGCTACTTACACGCCACGCCAATCAGGCGGTTTGGACAAGTCATTAGATAAAAACGGGCTTCTGAAGCTCTTTCATTGAAATTAAAAAAGTTAATAAATTAATGTTGCTATCCAATAAAAATTAGTTATGAAAGAAATAAATTTGTACAATGAAATTAAATTAAATTGGAAAACTATTTATATCTATTATATGTGTCAAAATGAACAGAATACTGAAGTTTTTATTAAATAATAAAAAAAATTAATGTAACAGTTTTAAAATAGTTTGATCCATTATAAATACATTAATTATTTCTTTTGCTATAAAGTGAGTTAAGAACTATAGTTTTGACACGCGTCCAAACAATACACATATACACTCATTATAACATAACTTTAATCTGCACAACTCAAGAAATAGCATTATAGGCCACATATTAGTTATTTAGGCGAACAGATAATGTTGCCACACATGTAAATCAAATTTGGCGTACAGGGTCTCACAATGATACCAACAATACGGTTGCCCTGAACAACTAAAGTGCGACAGAATTACATACAAAGCATTTATTATAATGTGGCTTACACATGAAAGCGAACGTCACAGCAACTTGTATCATTATGAAAAGTATATGTATTAAGCCTAATATATAAAAAATAATAAAAAATTAATTCTGGAAAATAATGTACCTACTAGTCATAATATGAAAACAGTTAATCTTATAAATATTTTAGAGAGTGTGTGTATATATATATATGTTCTTTATACGTTTTTACACCGTTGAAGCTATCGAATTAAAAATTTTCATGGGCCATCCTATGGATCAAAAAAAGAACTTGGTCTAGGTTTGAGGACCGTCTCTTATACCCCATGAAATCAAAAAAATACTATTTCCATAAGAATGCATGGGAAATGATGTGGAGAACCCCCAGAATGCCATACAGCCCTTCACTGATGTGGATATAAATATACCTAAATATTAACTTAAGATCACAGGAAATGGGTTATTTTACGAACGAAAGACTGAATATTTTAATTCTGTTCATCTTTTGTCATATTGCATGCTAAAATGCTCGAAATTTCTCTTTAAGCGCAACATTTATCGGTTTAGATTACCATTTTCCAGGCGGCAACAAAGCTAAATTTCTTAATTGTTGTCTTCTTCAAAGGGAGATAGCAACGTAAAGATTAATGCAAGGAAAATCCACGCTGTGGTGCGCCGTAGAGGAAGAATAGTCAACGCCAAGATAAAGGGTACAAATGGATTCATGCCTAAATATAGTCTATGAATACTTTTAATATGAGTCAAATGATTTTTAAGGAATATTAGAACATTGTTATCTTTTACCATTAACATTGAAAGATTTATCGCAACATAAATCGATACATCTACTTACATTTGTTCAGTAACCAAGATGTTGATTATTGTTTACGTTTTGGTTAATAGTATTGACATAATCCACATAATTTTATTGTTCGTGTGTGTGAATGTTAAGTAAAACATTAATGCGTAATTATATTAATGGTAAAACTTTACAATACAATATATAAAATAGTAAATGTTAATGTAAACATCGGAGAAATATATTTTTTAATAAAACTGCTCGATTACGCCAAATACACTTGGAAAAGCAGTCTGCCTTGATTATATGAGGGATTCGCCATTGAGATGCACCCACGAGCACAAGCCTGACTAAAAATTTTAAATGGTTTATTTAGGTGGTAGTTAAAATTCCGTATGAACCTAGACTTCGAAAAACACTTTGGAGAAATTTGGGGGCACCGACAACGCGGAGCCCCGAGCAATAAAAACCATTTGCTACTTAAAAGAAATCTCTTTCCCGATCGAAGCCGGGCGTTTCAGCTAGTATTTAATAAATTATGAATCGTCGGTCGGTAGGGATTGGGATTTAATCAATACGTTACTACCATTGCCAAAAACTATGCATTTCCTCCGTATTTAAATGGAAAAAATAATAAAGATGAGATAAAGAATTCATTTAAGAAGGAAAAGATCAGCCAAAACGCAAGAAATAATCGATTCAAAAGATAGACGTAAAAATTTTAATAGTCATCGATTATATAATATAGTTATAATTTAAAATCCATAAAATGAAAGACAAAAGGCTAAGGACGAGTAAAGGATATGCGCATAGGAGGGTCGTGGAGAAGTGAAAGAGGAAGGGGAGAGAAAAAACGGAGAGAGAGAGATAAAAAGAGGAAGGGGAAGAGTAAGGGAGAGTTACCAAGTGAGAGAGTCGCCGGTTTTCTCAACAAATGCGGTTTTTTTTATTTTGCGTACCCCAATCCTTCTGCATGCCAGTCACGAAGCCTTGACCTCACTAGGGGGGAGCCTCGCGTGACCTGTGCATGACCTGCGTGATCTCGAGGCCCCACAATCTCTTCTCGTCCCCTTACCTTCCTCCCCCTCCATTCTCGCTCTCTACCTCCCTCGAAACAACTCTACCTCTTCTCTCCCCAATCCTCTTTCCATTCCTCCTCCTCCTCCACTCTCCACCTCTCTCAACTCGCTCTCTCCCTTTAAACAATTTCCTCTCCTCTCTAGCCGTTTCTTTGCATTAGATTCCTCATTCAGTTTGCTCGCTTTGATTTCGTTAGTTTTCAACGCGTCTTAAGGCTTAAGGTTACTCCGTCGTCTACACGTTCTTTCTGTTCTCGCGTTTTATGAAGGTCGCATTTTTTCAGCTATCCGTAACCTCTCAGACACGTGAATCGTCTAGAACCGTTCTGTATTGGTTATCCGCTCCGTATCTCCGGCAAATGAGAGCGATGAAGCTTTCTGATTTTCCATCTAATCGAATCCTCTGGAAAAACATTTCCTTTTTGCATGCGGATATTTTTGTCTAAAGCTAAAATCTGATCGAGGAAATTTTGTGCGAAAGTTCCCATGTTTTCTATCTACACTAACTATACTGGGTTTCAAATGACATTGCGATTTACATTTTGTTCGTACTTGTGTACTCAGAACGTATGCTGCGTTATGTTGTACTCGATAATTGGTGAGTATTAAGATAAATTAATGATTTAGTTCTTAATCTATGGGGAGTGAGTTAATACTTGTTTTGATACTTAAGTAATTTAATGATACAGATATATTACCGACCATACCAAAATATGCGCCAGGTCGAGCTGGATACGATTGCTATGGACCTGCATAGGAATATTTGCCAATTTCTTCGCGTTTTTTTTTAATTTTTTCGTGAAACATTTCGATAGCAACATTCCATGCTAGGCATTGCTCTATGCAAAGATCGATGGCACTCCGGGATTTTCACTCTCCAGGGTGCCATCGCTGATAGGCGTTTTCGTTTCCTTGGTGACCTTCCCTCGCCCTCAGGAGAGATTTTTATCCCTTTGGCCATGTTGGCGTGACGTCTTCCTAGGACTTATGATAAATCGCTTCTCTCCCATGGCGTCGCCACCCCTTTAGGCCGACCGCATTAGTATCCCCACCATCTGCCTTAATCACTCACCTCTCGCTGACCTACTACTTGAAGTCTCGTAAGGAGAACATGCAAACCTCCCTTTCCTCAGAATTTGTTTTTCTGATGTTAAGGATTTAATGCATTTTTTAATTTGCTTTCTGAATCGTGAATCTACGACGAATTAACCCACTTTCAAGAGCGCGAGCATTGCCTGCGATGGCGAGATGCTTTGTTAAATTCGAATGCAAGGTATTATCTCGACATGAAACATGTAGCAGTGTTTATGCGCATTAAATTTATAGCTGCGTATCAAGTACTGCTTCGATGTAAGACCGTACATATACGGTGGAGCTACGATAATCAGAACTGGCAATCCATATGTCCCATTTTCGGGATTACACTAAGAAAAAATATTAATTTCAGTGCATTATCAGAAGCCTACGAGTCAGACCAATATTAACAAATATGTACAATAAATAAAAATTTTTCTCAAAATATTTGACGTAAACAAAAACCGTGTTACACTTGCATGAATTTTTTGCTTACGTAAAAATAATGCTTCAAAGTTAATTTAAAAATGAAAATAGTATACAGGTTAGAGTACTGCAATACCTTGATCCCAATTAATTCGGATAATTGGGAATTTATTTGCATATCTTTTCATCAAGATATTGGTGACTGAGATAGGAGAGAAATATTTTTAAAAGCGTTAGTTCATAATGGTTGCGTAATGAATAATTGTCATGAATTTATCATCCTGGAAATAGCTAATACATTTAGAAATTTTCTTGGACTATTACCAAATTTGTAAATTAAAAAACATTAAAAATTCGTTCGATTGATGGTATTTGGTTTCTTCTTACATATCGGCCAGAATTTGCTATAAAATATTATTATTATTATTTCATTCTTACATTTAACTCGTAGAACAAGCTAATATAAAAATACCATGATTTGTTTTTTTTTTGTTATTATGACTCAATTTTGAATTCTCTTTTTTTCTGAAATTAAGGAGCGTAAGTATAAATCGCGCTCTGTATACTTGGTCTATTATCTAGCAAATCTCTCTCCATGGGAGGTATAATTCATTAGCAATCTTGTCCCAATACACACTGGGAATAAGGGAATTCCGGTTGTTACCAGAATTAAACTATTTATTTTCTTTGTATTGATTTGTCTCCGAGCAATCAAACGTGATTAAATGAGTAAATTTCTAATGTGCCTGTGGATTGCTCTGATTATGTTATTAAAAACACCATAATGTCAGTGTAAAATCGACAGACCATTTTTTATTAGAGTGGAATCTCGTTGCACATGTCAGCGGAACGTGTGCTATACAACCATTTTACCTCTATGATACTCTCATATTTCCATACTTTATTTTTTAAATGGATTTCTAAAATCCAGGAATGTGGTACAAAATTTTTCTCGTAATCTGCCTTTCTTTTCATCTCATCATAATGAACGTCAATCTTCAATTATTCAAGGAATATTATATTTTTTGCTACCAGGAAACATTTAGATCCGTGACCGTGTAGACAAAAGGCAGTAATGAAAACTGTATAAAATTTAAACATTTTTCTTTCGTAGAATATTTGGCGTGTATTAAGAAAAAGATCGTAAATATGTTTTTTTTTGTGAATTACTGTATAACGAGATTCTACTGTATATTTATAGGTATATGAGTTTTGAAATTGTACAGAGTATATCAGTTCTAACTTATTAATCGTCTTTTTTCCTATCCAATCTAGTGATCTTAGCAAAACAGATTTTGCTATTTCACTCGATCTTCTTACGCATGAACTTTATTCGTTAATTTATGTAGTAGTAATTTTTACTCCATCTTCTCACATTATCTAAATGAGAAAAGTTTATTGTTTTATCATTTGTCTTGCTGTTCCAAAAAACTAGGTTTATTATTTATACATAAAAAACACGACAAAATTAACTTTTGCAACATTACAATTTTTATTTTTAAAATTCACTACCCAGGTTTAAATGCTTAGCATCATCATCACCATGCAGTTAAATTTGTTATTTATATGTACTACATCATTGAAATAATTTCATTTCATGTAAGTATTTTTTGTAACTTTCTGTAAATAAATAAATAATCCATGAACATTGATATAATTAAAGAGTTTTTAACTTTTGTGTGGTTATACCGCCACATATTCGTTCTTCAGTCAGAGGCTCCTTTGTTTAATAACAGAGGTACTTATTAAATTTTACTATTAATAACTTTATGTACGTATTGAGCGTTCTCTTTAAAAATTGTACCGAAATTATACTAAAGTTCAGGACGCAATCAATTATGTATTAATTTGTGAACCGTTCCCATTCGCATCTGAATTTTTTTCAAAACTCAAACGTTTCAAGAATATATGGCATTAATGTGAAAATTTACGCTTAAAATTTTAACTTTCCATTTTTTATACCTTAAGAGATACATAAAAAAAATAAATGGGCTCCAATTCCCATGGCCCATCGTCCGTGTTTACCTACTCGATAGATGGTGAGAGCATTCCTGTTTCGGAATCCGTGAAATACCTCGGGGTAACCTTGAATCGTGACCTGTCTTGGGACACCCACATAAGACGAGTGATAGGTGCGGCAAATAAGAAGTTGGCTTTTGTGCGTAGGATAGTCAGGAAAAGCACGGAAAAGGTGAGAGAATCCTGTTATTTATCGTTGGTTAGACCTCAAATGGAATACGCAGCAGCGGTTTGGGATACATATCAGAGGGGACTCATAAAGGATTTAGAAAAAATACAGCGGCGAGCAGCTAGATTCGTGAAAAAGAATTACGATAAAAAACAGAGCGTTACGTTACTCATTGAAGAGTTGAGTTGGCCATCGTTGAAAGATCGTAGATTGCAGGCGAGACTTAAACTTCTAGATAAATATAGGTCGGAGATATTCGTAAATGAAATGAAGGATATTATTAGACAACCAACGTATATCGGACGGAGGGATAATGAGGACAAGATTCGCGAAATAGATAGTAGGACGGAGAGGTATAAGGAGTCCTTTTTCCCTAGGACAATACGTGACCACAATAGATAAGTGAATAATAATTAGTTAGGAACTTGGTGCCCGGCACACCCTGCCATCCACCGTCAAGGTGACTTGCAGGGTAATATGTAGATGTAGATGACCTTGCATATTTTTCAAAATCCAAATCTAAAGAGAAACAAATGGCCGCAGTACAAAAATCAAAACTCGAAGTTTCAGCTCTCTGTCTATTACGGTTTCGTTACAATTTCAATTTAAGCAAGTGCACAGACAGACGGACAGACAGACCGACAGACAAGCGGGCAGATAGACAGACCGACAGATAGACAGACCGACGGATGGACAGACTGACAGACAGACTTACGCCAAAGCGAAACTTAAGGGCATTAAAAAAAACGTGCTAAAATGTAAATACGGTCACCAATGTAAATATTGACTTCATAAATTTTTAGTTAATTTCATGAAATATCTGATAATTATTTGTGTTCGTAGATAGATCCAGATTTATATGTTGAACTCAGTGTGCTCCACAACCTGTTCATCCTAAACCATCTTCGATTTTTGGTGGTTTCCCGTACCTTTCAAGTCGTCGTCTTCAAGTCTCTTTTTCCTTCAAGTTTTTTTAATCGCTTCTTAAATTATAGGGGTTTCTCTATTAATGTCGCCTTCCTCTCTCTAATTATTTGTATTATCAATCTCTTTTCTCATATTTTCCTTACAGCTTTCTCAACTTTTAATCTATCCAGCCATTTCATTTTCATTCAATGCATAAAGAGTTGTTTTTACGGTAGGTATAGAAGACTAGGAAGTACATATTTATATTTTTCTCGAAATTTAGGTAAAAATATTTTTGGTACAGATAGATGCGTCAGCATATGAATATAAGCGCATTCCAAGATTTAAAAGCAAAATCGATATTCATTTATTTGTAATTAATCTACCAATACATTGAATACGAGCACAAAGCGCCTAACGAGGTGCACGGAAGCACCTCAGAATAAATAATTTTTCCTAGAAAAATCGCAACAGGTTTGAGAGGCAGAGCAAGAAGATAGGTTGAGAAAATGAGAGAGGGAGGGTGGGTGGAGGGTGGGAGGAGGGTGGGTGGAGGGTGGGTGGAGGGTGGGTGGAGTATGGGTGGAGGGTGGGTGGAGCGTGGGTCGAGGGTGGGTGGGGGGTGGATCGATGGTGGGTCGAGGGTGGGTGGAGGGTGGGTGGAGGGAGGATGTGGTAAAGAAAGCATCGTCTGTTAGTTTTGAATTTTCATTCCTGTGTGACAAAGGACAAGAGGGAATCCTCACAATGCGTAGCTTTTTTCTCATCACTGAAAGTGAGATGCTTCCTGCTTGCATTCTATAGATTCATTCGCGAAGGTCCCACCGGCTGCAGGGGTCGATTGTGTTCGCATGGTTACTATCTTAGATATATATACACGCGAGAACACCATTTTCTCCTCCAGTCCCTCCTCCCGTTCGGTGGCTGCCAACGGAGAGCTTCATTTGCATTATTACTTTCCTGGTCTGATTCATCGGAATCAGCAATCGTTGTATCAAGCACGAACGCGATTTTGCAAAATTCTTCGCTAATTTTTTTTGTATAATTACTCGGTGGCACAACTCTTTCCAATTAAAAACCCTCCATGGGCGTGTAGTGGAATAAAGAGGTTGAGCAGTGGTCCCTTCCAGGGTGCAGTTGATTGCTCGGCCGAAGGGAATCGCCCCACACAACTGGCCCTTCCCTCTCCTCAGTTAATTTGAGAAATAAAATTTTTAGGGTAGTTTTCATTTATATCATTCTGCACTTTGCTGAACTGCAATCCAATGCTCTTAAATGCTCGGATGCGCTAGTATTATAATTATAGTCGTTCTTAAACGGCGATTGACCATTTCAAGATCCTTCGAAAAAGCGTCCCAGAGGGGGACTTATACCATTTGAACTTGAGACTTTTTTGTCGTTAGTAATGTTGTTCTATAAAAATGTAAGTCTGCCCCCGAAAATATTATACTATGATTATATGTTTTGTTGTTTAGGTGTAGTAAAAATTATTTTGTACTAAACCACTTGATACTTTCTGTTGTCTAGTCATATTGTATTGAAAATGAAAATATCAAGAAATCTGATACTGCTGTGTAAATTTCAAATTTTCTCAATTTCAAAGTGGTTCATCTACATCTACATATACATATTACCCTGCAAGTCACCTTGACGGTGGATGGCAGGGGGTGCCGCGCACCAAGTTCCTAACTAATTATTATTCACTTATCTATTGTAGTCACGTATTGTCCTAGGGAAAAAGGACTCCTTATACCTCTCCGTCCTTCTATCTATTTCGCGAATCTTGTCCTCATTATCCCTCCGTCCGATATACGTTGGTTGTCTAATAATATCCTTCATTTCATTTACGAATATCTCCGACCTATATTTATCTAGAAGTTTTACTATTAAAAGTAGTCTTTGGAATTTATTAACCATAAGCAAACAAAAATCAGACTCTGTTTTCCACTGGTTTAATGCTGAGTGAATTCTTTCCTTGCAATTTCAGCATGAGGGTTTTCCATGTGACTGTATATTTGCTATCGAAATTCTTTAAAATTCGCACTTTTTAACGAACCTTATAAAAACTTGGCAATGGAAGAGATATTCCATCATTAACGTATGCAATATTTATTTGTAAAATTAAGAAAAATTAATAAATATGGTCAAAGGAAACATTCCTCGGCCGAACTATGACCCTTATAATTTAGCCTTCCAATAGTCATTCGTTGCCTACCCTCCTCTTAACTCACTTTTTTCCATTTTCCTTTTTCTACCCGCCATTATTATAATACTTCGAATTACCAGTTGCGCTCCGCATCCTAGCCTGTCATATATAGATCGTGTGACTTCAGGTGACCGCTTTAAAGAGGGTTTGTGATGGGCAATTGGATGAGGTGACTTGTGTTAGTGGGTAAAGGAGAGGAAACGGATGGAAAAATGATGAAGAAAGAGACGTGGCACGTAGGATTACCGATTGGCTACGCTCCACTCCTATTCCTATTCGGGTCTTTACTACCGGCGGACAAGTCGCACGTACAATGGCGAACATTTTTCGATCGAAGGAGGAGTAGAGAGTGACGAGTGGGAATAGAGAATAAGATGGCTATCCTTCATCCATTCAGGGTCGCTGTCCCGTATCACTTCCTCAAACCTGTCCCTCTAACCCGCTCGGTTTTGTTCTCAAACCCTTCGACCCTAAAATCTCCCTCCCACCATTTCATTCCTCTCTATTCTCCATGCACTACTTCACCCCTTCCCCTCTTTTTCATCGGTCTTCATGGTAATTGTTCGGATATACTATATTCCCGGTGGATAAAAGGTAGCTCTGTTTAAGGATATCTTTAAGATAAACAACAAAAGAGCAAAAATTTTAAACTTCTCTGAATGCCTTTTATATGTTATCGTTCTGTAAGATTTAAATTCAATCAATTTAGCGCTATTTAATTACATTATAGCTCACATTTTGTGGAGCTTGTAGAGAGTGGTTAGCGTATGATTTCCTATTCTGAGGTTGCGATTTTGAATTCTGATTTGGGTGTGGATGTCTGTGATTGTTTATGTTACTGTCTAAAAAGTTATTGTAGGAAACCTTGGGTGAGTTGTTTAAGAGCTAGGGATATTAAATACATAAATATTGGAAGTGATGAAAGATCAAAGTTTTCTTCGATGGAATTATTCTTTTCGTTAGGTCAAGAAGAAATTGATGAGTCCAAGTGGTGGGCAGTTGTTTTTTAATCTATCAAATTTTTTAATTTGATTTATTTAGAAGTAACAAAATAAATTATTTTAATGTTTTACCAAAGGCGATATTTTGAATGTTTCATTTTTTCGTAACATAAGTAACTTTCTGAGTTTAATCTTTTACGGCAGACTAAAAGTCCTAAATGACGCCCGCATTTAAGAATCTCTTAGATGATGTCGATAGCGTTTATTGTTTCTATAATAAACCAGAGCGCGCAAAAACAATTTTAGTCTATGGGACGCCTTTTGATCTCTAAATAACTCTGCGTATTAAATTTTTCGTTTAATTCTTTCAATATCCTATCACTCTTCAAACTAAATTCATTTTACACCCACAGATCTCTGTTCTTTATATATACGAATTCGCAAATTCTTCGTAGCCTTATGGTACAAGAATATGGAATAAATATGGGTTCATTTTTTAACATTTTACCTTTCATTCGTCCCATTTTAAGCCTACTTTACAGAATGGAAATAGGCTTATAGTTTTGTCGTTGTGTCTATCTGTCCGTCCGTCACCTATTAACTTTTGAACCAATTGACCGATTTTCATGAAACTTGGTGAAAATATCTTGCTACATGGGTCAAGCTTCCGAGGATAGTTTTTGTTGCAAAGATTGAAGTCCTGAGTTCGATTCCCGGTACTATCCTTCCCATTTGATTTACATGAGAAATCTGAAATCCATCGGGCAAGGTAATTTTCTCTTGTATATTAAAATATCTCTCATTTGTAATATCGGAGCGAGTTTTTGCTATTCTCTGAGGGAAGCAGTGAAGATTCTAACTTTTATCGTAAAACTTTGCTTATCGATTTTATTTCTTAGAATTTTGCGTAAATACTGGTGATTTTGCAGTTTTTATTACTAATTACGAGAGTGTTGCCATAGCAACAACTATTGTTGGACTCAGATTCGGTATATTCTAATACGTACACGCGTTATTTTTTCCGCACAAATACGCGCGATCAATTTAATATTCCGTTTGCTAAATTTGGGAACACAAAGAGCTACATATCCGCAATGACTTTAAAGCTATTAAATCCAATATAAGTATTAAATAAATGATTAAATGGAAGGTAGGCATCATAAGTTCTGTTTGGATCATCTTGTTATCACTCAGTTTTTATTCATCAATATTCTGTCCCTTTTCTCCCAACACATCATTTACATTATCTCCCTGGCAACATTTAGTAAACCAAGCTTTCCACTTCCACCATTCCAATTTTCTAGCTGTATTCATGACATCTGTTCCTATCATTCAGCCGATATCCTCGCTCCTGAATTTTCGTGGAGAAAGGTCATATGTCGAACATAAAAACAGTTTTTTCTTAATTTTGGGACCTGAAACTTTTTTGCAATGCAAAATGGATTTTATGGCTATCCGTTTGGTCCTATAAATCAGGAAACACACTAGAAAATTTTCGGTTGTGTGCTGAAAATTAAAATTTACAAATTTAATTCATCGATTTAAAGATAGGCTTGATTAGTGGATGTCTTGGAATAAGAAAAATTTTTATTTTTTATTATAATGAATCTGTCATTATACAAATATAAATTTTAAATACTAACAATGTTTACTTAAAACACGTTAACTACGTTTTGGAAAGGTAACTTTTATTCACCTGAAGAATGTTGGATTTTCTCGATGACAAACAGCATAGTGCGGTGACTAATACCATTTAATAATCTATCGATTTAAAAGTCTCCCTCTAAACCGATGCCCATTAAAGTTAGCTGCCATGTGAAATGAGAGACAAGCAGCATATAAAGCTTCCGTACAGGCTGTCGCAAATCTAAATTACAAAGTATACTCTCTGTCAATTATTGAAGCGTATTGATGTGTCCGCTTTGCGAGCGGTTATACATTCCACCTTTTAAAGTGGAGAAAGAGAAGGGGAAGAAGGGAGGAAGGGGGTAGAGGAAGAGCGAGGAAGAGAGAGTGGGGGTCAGTAAAGTGAAAGGTCACGGGAGACTGACCTTATCATCACGCGAGAGAGCAAAATGCGGGCAATTCCCACAGAATCACGCAATCAGATCCGACGCGGGCGCTACCCTTCCCCCTGTCCTCATCAACCCCTACCTCTTCCCTTTCTCCCTCCTCCCAATTCTCCCTCCTCCCAATTCTCCCTCCACCCAATTCTCCCTCCTCCCAATTCTCCCCCTCCCATTTTTCCCTACGCCAAATTCTTCCTCTCAACGCTCGCTAGCCAACCGCCGAGGTTTCTCCTGCCGTGTGTTGGGTCACGCACAGTCCCTGTTTGCGAGATTAGCCTCGGTGGTGATTTTTAAGCAAACGTTCAGGCAACCGCCGATATGAATTACCCGATGCAGCGAGCGATCGTTTCACTACCACACTCCATGCAATGCTCTCTCTCTCTAGTTGGTGAGGCGCACGGTTGCTCTTGCGGTGCTGCATGCGTAAAGCAGCGTCGGCAGCGAGAGAGAGAGAGAGAATTATCGGCGTGAAGGATCCGTTTCGCAGTAATTTCCATTTTGCCGACGGTGGCGCCGAATCGGACGATAGGGGCGCGAGTCTGAGATAGCTCTGATTAAACAAATCCTTGAGTCATTTATTATCGCTGGTTACACCGGATATGGAATGGCCGTCTTCTTGAAAAAAACACCGGAGGATTTTGAATATGCATGAAAACATATAATGAGCTTGATTAATTACAGCAAAATTTATTTTTTTCTATACGAGCGGAGGATTTAGCCGCGCCAGATTTATGTCTTTGGCTAGAGTATTAGCGAGATTTAAAAATAAATCATTTCCTAGTAATTCATTAATTATTTAAAATTTTACTCGAGTTTTAATGAATAATGAAGTTTTTCTGTACAAAGCTGGAGATAAACACTGATTTTATTTTTGGTTCGAATATCAATTCCTTTGTAAATTTGCTCCCTAAAAGAATTTTAAAATGTTTTTCATTTCATTTCAATAATTCAAAAATAATCTAGCTCACTCAAAGCATTGATCATTCATTTGAATTTATTGAAATACGTTTAATTTGATTTATTCTAAAAGTGTAATTTGTGGTAGTTTTTATTATTTAAGTTAAATTTTCAAGTACAAATGCAGTAACACGTGAAAAATCCTTAAATAAATGCGAAAACCTCTTTCTACATTATCGCAAAATATTATTTCAAGGCATTTCTTCAGAAGGAATACATCATTGCTATTTATAGACCACTTACTGTCAAAGTTAGTGTTCATACGTCAAACTTTTGACGTAAATTCTTAAATCAAAGAGGTTCTAAACAGATATTGCGACCTTTTCTATCTTAAGAACTCAAATTTAGTGGCAAAAACTATTATTATTCTTTATATCAAAAAGTTTCTTGGACATGAAATTTCCTAAAAGGCGAGAAATACAAGTTTTATCGCATAAATTATCATACCTATGGATTTTAACATTCTGAGAGACATCGAAGTGGTAACATGGTCATATATCCTCAAAATACCACCTCTAATGTGATGAAATTAGCAGATGAAATAGCACCTTTTCTTCGGATAATCTTCGAGAAATCCATTTCTCGCGCAGAGGTCCCTAGCGACTGGAGGTTAGCGCACGTTACCCCAATTCATAAGGGCGGAGACAAGGAGAATCCAGAAAATTACAGGCCGATTTCTTTAACTTCGATATCGTGTAAGATTCTCGAACATATACTCGTTAGCAACATAATGCGATTTCTTGATAGTAATTTATTGTTAGATGATTGTCAACACGGCTTCCGGAAAGGTAGGTCATGTGATACTCAGCTCGGTCTTTTTGTTAATTGTTTACTGAGAAGCGGAGAAAAGAATACGCAGGTCGATGCCATCTTCTTAGATTTTAGGAAAGCCTTTGATAAGGTACCTCACAGGAAGTTAATAACGAAATTAGAAACCTTAGGCGTAAATTCTAAAATCGTTAGTTGGATCCGTGAATTTTTAAATCATAGGAAGCAGATGGTTGTTATAGATGGGAAATCTTCGAACTTAGTGGAGGTTGTCTCTGGCGTTCCACAGGGTAGTGTAATTGGTCCGTTATTATTTCTAATTTATATAAACGATATCAGCTCAGTAGTCAGAAGTAAAATTAGGCTTTTCGCGGACGACACCGTCATCTATAGAGAAATAAGCAATCCAGAAGACCACCAGTATCTCCAAAATGACCTAGAAGCTATTTCTGCATGGTGTAAGGAATGGCAGTTAGAGATAAACCAAAAGAAAAGCTGCGTCATCAACTTCTGGAGAACCAAGAGTATCTCGTTGAATAATAATTATTCGTTGGACGGAGTAGAGATTCCAGTTTCAGACTCGATTAAATACCTCGGAGTCACGATCAATCGTGATCTCTCGTGGGACACCCCCATTCGCCGATTGATAGGTGCCGCTAACAAAAAGCTGGCCTTTATAGGGAGAATAGTTCGAAATAGCTCCGAAAAAGTGAAAGAATTATGCTATTTATCCTTGGTTCGACCGCAGGTCGAATATGCTTCAGCTGTGTGGGATCCTTACGAAAAGGGACTCACTAACGAGATAGAAAAGGTTCAGCGCAGGGCAGCTAGATTTGTAAAGAGGAATTACGATAGTAAACAAAGCGTAACATCATTAATAGAAAATCTGAAATGGACATCGTTAGAGGAACGTAGGCTGCAGGCTAGAATTAAACTACTGGAAAAATTTATGTCGGAGGGACTAGCGAATGAGGTAGTAGGACTTATCAGAAGCCCGACGTATTTCGGAAGGCAGGACAGTGAGGATAAGATTCGCGAGATTGACTGCAGAACGGAGCGATATAGAGGATCGTTTTTCCCTAGGACGATAAGAGACCATAATAGGAAAAGATAACGTAGGAAAACTATGGACCCTTGGTGCACTGCACCCCCTGCCATCCACCGAAAAGGTGACTTGCAGGGTATAATGTAGATGTAGATGTAGATGTAGATGAAACAATGTAGCCATTTTCACAAATTTTTCTTACAGATTATTGAGTTATATTTTTAATGTTTCTATTGCACTAAAGGTTTTTGTTCTTTAAATTTTATTTTAAATCTTTCGCTATCTCTCCAATTTTATTTGATTTCTTTATCTGTTTATAATTCACTTTATTTAATATAATTAAATATTATAATTATAATATATAGTTCAGTATATAGATTAATGAGACGTGTAATATAATTTATTTTATTAAAGCCACTTATCTTGCTATTGTTACTATTGAAAAGTCAACGGAGGTTATTAACTTATTTTAGGTACTAAATTCTAAATATTATAAAAATACCTACTAGTACATTCTCTTCTAAATCTAATCATTAACAAATCTGACGAATTTTTGACAGCACCGAAGCTTAAATAAAAAATATTGAATGTATCTCCATGACATTAGGGCAAGCCACATAGGTGTTTTATTATTCCCATTACACCTGGCAACCGTAGGATGACTCATTTAACTACGAACAGTCAATGAAAGAGAACTCCAAAACTTACTAGGAATTATAAAAAAGAAATTTACCTCTGGCCTAATTCCTGCCACTTTTTTAATTAGGAAGTTATGGAAAAATTTTCGCTCATTCTTCTTCCTCAAATATTTCGTTTTCTCTAGCTCTAATCCATTAACGGAAAGTTTTCAGCAGAAGTGATTAATTAACTTCCCGACGGAAAGCAAAGGATCGGCGTTAAGAAATGAAGGCGTTGGCTGCGATGCATTCGAAGGAGGAGGACAGGAGAGGCTTCTGGGAGAGATAGAGAGAGAATGGAAGGAGGGAGAACAGCTGGGAAGATGGTGAGAGGAAGACAGGTTGGAGGAGTGTAGGAATGGGAGGAAGGCGTTGGGAGAGCGTTGGAATAAGAGGAGAGGTTGGAATGAGAAATTAGAGGAGAGACAGGAGGAAGCGAATGGGTTAGGAGTTGGGAGGGTGGGGAAAGACGGAATTGGAGGTTCGACGGAAGCCTCTCCGGAAAAAATAAAGGTTTCGCGAAACAAAAGAACGTAGGTACTCGCCCTTATCAAAAAGCGAACTGAGGAGAGTGGTAAGGAGAGTCGGAGGTGATTTAATTTGGATTTGGAGTGAAGATGAGGAGATTGAGAACTATTGGGATGATTTTGGTAAGCTTATGAATTGCCTCTATCTTTAAAATTACTCGATTCAACGTTTACTTAGTTTATTAATCCAATAAAACGACAATTTTGTGTATCATCTGATATTTTGAAATGGGCATAGTGATCTGGCATAATGTTCCAAAGGAGAAGAAAAATATAAAATGGCGGGCGTTTTAAAAGGTGATTGGTGTTTCTTGAGAATAACCTTTGTGTCGTAGTTGTTTGTGGATCATTTTCTAACATGGCAGCAAGAAACAGGAATGACATTTTCAGAAGGTAAAACTAAGCAACGGTTATACAAAATTGAAGAAATATTTTCTCCAGTATATATAAAAATGTTGAGAAAATAAAATCTTTTATGTCTATTGGAGGAGCAGGTCTTTTAAATTTAGATTTCTGCCATGAGAGAGCTCAATAATTCTATCTTGATGCTTAAATTATATCCATATGGCATCATAATTCTTGGTTGAATTCAAGAAGCATTTTAGAAAATTGTCTGAAACGATTATCGGTAGTTCATGCCCAAATTTCAACGACGTCATTCAGTGATTAGAAACCCATATCCAATTTAATTATATTTTGTGAATGTAATCTGTCCTATTAAAGAGATGTATTCAATAATAACCTGCCAAAATAATAAATCCAAATTTGGTGGAGATATATCTTCAATTAGCTTTTCAGCACCATTCAAAGTAGCCATTTTCCTTGTTGTTACGCTGATCATTGATGGGTATTCGTAATATTTGCAAACATAACTAATATTGAGTTCGATTGAAAATGGATGTTAAAAGTAACCAATGAGAGTGGAATTTTAAGGATGTAGAGTAAAATAAATGCGCAATGTAAGAGACCGAATACTTTGCTAAGCGTGACTGGCAGACATTTGTCAAATAATCATTCCAAAGTTTTGAATATTTTACAGCTGAATTATAGAATATATTTATACTAGAGAGCCTGTGACACTTCGCTGCCACATTAAGTTGATCTTGATTTTTTTAAATAATTAATTTGATCAGACATTTATTTGCAAAAGATGTAAACTTCTTTCTTAGTAAATAGAACGGAAGATTCTATTTATTATTAATCTGTATTGGGATTAAGGATAAGTATAATTTAATTTTCATTTAATTTAATTTTTTAATATTTCAAGTAGTGTGGTAAATAAAAATAACTGACCTTGCTAAGTTCCTTTAAACTTCCTTCTTTGTAAATATTATAGAATAAACAGACTCTACCAGGCTCAACATAAAGACATAAATCAACATAAATGTAAAACAAAATGACCTAATATCATCAAGGGGCTCTATTTTAATCTTATACTGTTTAAAATGTTTTTCGCTTTACTAAAAGAAATTAATTTAATTACTTTTTTAAACGATGCTACAATAACGAATAAAATGGTTCTTTAATTCAAAGGGGAAAGGTTCACTGATTCTTCAAATATGTTCGAAATTCATCTAAACAAACAAAATGACGTAATATCGTCAAGGAGCTCGCGAGTATACAACCAATATTATCATTCGCTCAAATGAGGTGCCCATGGTAACTGAAAATTCTCATTGTTTAAAAGTCGCGTTTTTTCGTATTAAAAACGGATTTTCCGAGAAATTCGGAACGTAATTGAATTTTCATGCGATTTTATAATGCCCGAAGCTGATTCCAATACTTTTCTTATGGAGTGCAGGGATGTCGGAAAATCCCCCTTAAAAAAGAAAGTATTTAGCATTTCCCGTTGAATTTAGTACAGGAGATTTCTGCATCTCTACAAATTATAGATGATGAAAATAGCCCAAACCACGGCGGAGATATAAGCTTCCCAAGAGGCTGGAACGGCTATAATCAACCTACCAAAAAGTACGCCTACGACAGGGGGAGGGAACTCTCGTGTTAAAAACGTGGTCCTTGCTGGCTAGACCTATGAACATGTAGTTCCATATCAGCACCACGCCTGACGCTTCTGTCACCACGTGACGTATTACGTCATTTAAGAAGCCAATTGCGGCTCAGTATAGACAGCTAGCAGACGTATTTCAGCAGCCAATGGCAGCTCGCTAAGTACCGCAAGCGCCATTTTCAAAAAGCTTAACACGAATTTAATTTTATTAATTACTTTCCGATAAATGACGTTAATTTATTTAGCAAATTAAATTTTTTATGAATAACGTAAACACAGGAGTAATGGGAGAGAATAGAAGGGACAACAATTTTAATTTAAACAGTTTAATTGCAGAAGAAATATTGTACGTATTGACATATAACGGATATAAAATGGAATTGAACCAACTATATCAATTATTGTTCAATAAATATAGGAAACTTGCACACATTTAAAAAAACATTACAGCAGAATGTTTGTAACATAGTCAAAAGAATAATTTTGAAGCAAGGCAGATCATGTTTTAAAGAACAACATACGAAAGCTGCAGAAGATAACCATCAGACAAACACCGTCATAATTAGTACTTATAGCTAAAAGAAACAAGTCATAAGTAGGAATAGAAGTGATTTTTGTCAGTCTCAAGGAATTAATAAGCTTAGGAATCAAAACAAATGTTGATTGATTGCAATCTGGATTTAATTTCCAATACGTAAACACAACCACAGTAAAATTAATGTCAAAAAGAAACGTTACATATTCTTTATTTTCGTCGGTATGTAATATTAATACTGTACGTCATCAAATATTTAAGTACATTAATTAATTGATATATTAAATTTCAAAACATGAAAGGAACTCCTGGAACGAGGCTTACTGTACATAATTTTGTCGATTTATACGTAAGCCTTACCTTAAAATCGAACTTATTTAATTATTTCGCTCACATTATTTGTAAATATACATATGCTATTTACGTGGATTCCGTACGCGGAAACGAATGCAATTTCAAATCCGGATCCCAGTTCTGTCCCCTCGTTCTCCCGCAGTTAATTGCGGAGCACTTACGCGTTTGCAGCACATTCTTGGCATCGATCATTTATAATGCTAATGGAAACATTGCAACGAACATAAAATGACATAATTAACACAAAGAGTCATATGCATCACCTGCATAATAGGAAGTTGTTCACCATTCATTCATATACTCTATAATCAAAGCAACCTTACCTATATTAAAAACAACAGCCTTTCTCACGTCGACAACGATGTTACCACGTAATCACATAATGGCGGCCGGCGGTCAAGAATACTCCAACGCTCCAACTCTTTCAAATTCGTCTTGGCGCTCGCTCATTGGCTGCCGGAGAATACATATACATCTACAAGTTACCCTGCAATTCACCAAGTTGGTGGGTGGCAGGGGGTACAATGCACCAAATCCTACCTAAAGATTGTCTAACGCAATTCGAAATTTCCTATTGTGATCTCTTATTGTCCTCGGAAAGAACGAGCCTAGATAACGCTCCGTCCTACAATCGATCTCACGTATTTTATCGTCTCGATAATTTCTACCTATATACGTCGGTGCCACAATTATTCCCACTACCACCTCTTTTAGACATTCTGACCTATATTTCTCTAGAAGTTTCAACCTTGAGTGCAATCTACGGTCCTCCAGTGATACCCAGTTCAAATCGCTCAATAAAGAGGTGACGCTTTCCTTATGTTCGTACTTTTGTTTTACAAATCTGGCTGCTCTGCGCTGTACTCTTTCTAGTTGAATTATGTGTCCCTTCTCGTACGGATCCCATATGCTCGCTGCGTATTCCACTTGTGGTCTTACCAGTGATAAGTAGCATGTTTCGCGTACTTTCTCTGTAGTGTTCCGTACTATTCTACCTATGAATGCCAGTTTCTTGTTGGCGACGAATGTGCATGTCCCACGAAAGATCTCGACAAATGGTTACTCCTAAATATTTTACATACTCAGCTTGTCGAATACTCATTTCATCTATTTTATATTCGAAACCTAAATCTTTGTTCTTACTTTTCCAGAACGTGACTGCGGCACATTTAGTATAATTAATTTTGATTTGCCATTCTTTGCACCACGCTGAAATGGCTCTTAAGTCTTCACGCAGAGACTGATGGTCCTCCTGATTTTTTATTTCTTTATATAGAACGGTGTCATCGGCGAAAAGCCTAATTTTACTACGAACAACCGAGCACATATCATTTACATAGATTAAGAAGAGCAGAGGGCCCAATACATTTCCCTGAGGAGCACCCGAAGCAACTTTAACGGGGGACGAGTATTTCCCATCGATGACAACTATCTGTTCCCTATTGGAGAGGAAGTCTCTCACCCAACCGACAACTTTCGAATTGATACCACATTGTCGTAACTTCGCAATTAATTTCCAATGAGATACTTTATCGAACGCCTTCCTGAAATCAATGAATATGGCATTGACCTGAGTATTTTTCTCTCCGCATCTCAACAAATCGTCCACGAACAGGCCGAGCTGCGTTTCGCATGATCTACCTCTCCGGAATCCGTGTTGGCATCCGCTAAGCAATGAATGACTATCTAAATAGCGCTTTACAGAACTAAAGATTACGTGCTCATGTATCTTGCACGATAATGAAGTTAAGGATATCGGCCTATAATTTTCGGGGTTCTCTCTGTCGCCACTCTTATGGATGGGCGTAACATGTGCCACCTTCCAATCTTTAGGAACTACTCCTTCTCTAATGGATTTCTCGAATATAATTTTCAAATACGGCGCGATTTCAGCAGCTAATTCTTTCATTACACGCGCGGGAATTTCCTCCGGTCCAGGAGATTTATTTGGCTTAATTGAATGAAGTTGGAGCGCGATGCCATGTTCCGAAAATACCAAATCTTCCATCGAATCGCCCTGACGCATAGGAATAGGGGTTTCACATTCATCGTCATCACGAGTAAAAGCTTTCTGGAAGTGATGATTTAATAGGTTTGCTTTATCCATACTATCGTGAACTACTTTTCCCGTTTCCGACCGCAGTGACGCAATAGTGGGGCCCCTACCTTGAACTTCCCTGACGTAAGACCAAAATGCTTTTGGGTTCTCTTCCAAGTTTTCCTGTAAAACCTTCTTTTTATAATTGTTAAACGCATTACGCATTGACACTCTGGCTATGGAGCGCGCCTCCTTGTATTGCTGCCTTATTATTGCAATCTGTTCGACCGTAGCTGTTGAGGATGTGTTATTTACGCGAGAGTGGAGTTTTCTTTGACGTCGGAGAGCGCTTCTTACTTCCTGATTGTACCATCTAGGTTCTGCTCTATCACGCTTCAGTTTGCTCGGAATAAATTTATCTGTACACTCTCGCATCATATTTCTGAACATGCACCAGGATTCCTCCGCGTCTGCACTATCGGTTAAATTGCTGAAATTAGTATATTTATTTCGCAGAAAGGACCTAAATCTTGTGAAATCGGCTTTGGCGAATACATAAAGTTTTCTTTTGGCCTTAACCTGTTTCTCAATAATTAACTGAAATTCCACGTACACTGCCTTGTGATCGCTTATTCCCTCAGCATCAGATACTCTATTCATACGCTCAGGAAGATTAGTAACAAATAAATCTAATATATTATTAAATCTCGTGGGAAATCTCACTAATTGATACAATGAGTGCTTACCGAAAGTTTCTAGTAACGCCTCGCACGATTCACGCTCTCTACCTCCGGGATAAAAGCAATGATGGCTCCAATCAATTGACGGAAGATTGAAATCGCCCCCGATTATAATGGCTTTATCTTTATTAGACGAATTTAGCGTCGCCACTTGTTTCTCCAGAGAATGAATAGTTTCCACGCTCGCATTTGGGGGTCTATAAAAAGCGCATATATTTATAGTTTTTGAGTCGCTTCCTTTCACGCGACACCAAACACTTTCGACTTCGTCGTCGTTAATCTGTATTGGGTAACTTTCGTATTTATTGCTAACTGCTATAAAGACTCCACCTCCCGACCGGATACATCGATCTTTTCTGAAGACGCTATAGTCACGAGGAAAGATCTCCTGACTGGCTATGTCTGCCGTAAGCCAACTTTCAGTGCCTATAACTACATCAGCACGCAGACTACGAATAAGATGTTCAAATTCGGCCTCCTTCCTGCGAATGCTGCGACAATTAACCGTAATGATTTTTAATTTCTCGCTATGACTACGTAACGATTCCTCGCGCTCTACTGAGCTATTATTACTGTTATTATTATTAAGATTATAATTATTATTATTTACTGCCTCCTTATCCTTCCTACTATGTCGACTATTTCTACGCTTGGAATGTATTCTACTGTTACTTAACGTCGGGTTTATAGCGCTATTAAGGTCGCACGCATTATCTACGGAATTGTTGCATGGAAAATCGTTTATCCCCATGCCTTCGATAATTCTGTTAGCGCACGGATTTCTTACATTTTCCCCTATTGTGCTCTCAATTAATCCCGTACCGGTAAGCTGCCTACATCCTAACCTACCATCTGATCTACTGTTGGCGTGCATCTCAACGCTTGCTAAAAAATTGCAATTGCTTAAATCTAACCTAAAAAAGCCCTAGAATGCCCAAACACCCTACGCGCTACCGCCTCCGCAGCCTCGGCAGTGTAGTGCACACCAGAACCGTTTAAGGATGCCCTACATAAGTCCAGGACCGGCCTCAGGTCAACGAAGTCCACTCCATTGCCCCTACAGAAGTCCCACAGCCTACGGTTCAGCCCGACCACTCGGCTCCAAACCATAGAACCGCAGTCCGTCCGAGGAACAATGCTACAGATGGAAAGCCGCACATCAGCACCTGACTCCTCTCGGACACGAGCAACCTCAGCGGTCAAGTCTTTAAAAGAGCTTAAGACCTCCTCGGAGCCGCGCTTCGAAGCGTCATTGGTACCAACATGGGCCACCATACGTCATAGAACGACAACAGCGCGAAGAGTTTTCCTGACATGGAACTAAACGTGACGTCACACATCTGCCTAGAACCAATTCAATTCCCCCATAAGATGTAACTCCCCCTGCCTAGGACGATTACGCTAATCTATAATAATATACCTACTTGGGCCTCACTCACTCGCTGACACAAATATCTTAGGTATTTCTAGAATGGCTAGAAATAAGAAATTTGGCATGAGTAGCACAACCAACGAGAAAAATCGAATATCACAAAAAAGTTAATATTTAAGAAATATTTTTAACCCCAATGTTCCATTTCAATACCCCATAAGAAAAGCATGGAATTCAATGCAAGGCTTTCTTAAAATGCATTTTTAAATTACTTAAAACTAGGACACGAATTTGGGAAAAGATCAGTTGTCTATCTGAAAGAATGAAGTTTTTCATTTTTGAAGGCAGAATTAAAATACATACCGAATTAGCGTTAATATTTGCTTTTAATCGGAAAAACGTGTAAATTTTTCCCCTTCAACAATAGAAATCTTTAAATACTATGGCAACCACCTCAATGCTTTTAAAGAGATCTGGTATTATACGTTAAGATTGCAGTGATTTAATGCTTTTAATGGAAATTAATTCCGTCATAACGAACTTCCATAACTCGAATCTAAAGAGAATTAATAATTAATCGAATAGTAAAAAACTCAATTTATGCAAATATATTTTTAAATATTTGTATTTATACAGTGAAACTTCTATAACTCGAATCTCAAGGGAAAGCAAAAATTGTTCGAGTTATAGAAAATTCGAGTAACGGAAAAATATTTTTTCATTTTCCTTTAATAGAATTAACATCAAGTTTATTCCCGTAAGCATATAAGTTAACTTATTCTAATTTTCAATATAATGCATGTTATGAAAACATCATCATCAGTATTTTCTTCCGATAATATGTAAGATTTTACTGCATCCAAAACACTAATTGCGTCACGCACTGTGATTGAGGATATCATAAATAATTGTAATTCTCACGTACTACTGTAAGCACAAACACGACGATTAATTTTGAGATATCGACTATAGGAAGGAGCGAATAGGTTTGTTTTTCTCTATAAGAGATCACAATCGGAGAAGCAACCCTGAAAGCAGTGACTGTAAAACGCGAAAAGTATTTTATTGTCGTGTTTCGTAGTTTTTCGAGAAATTTTAACTCATTTCAATTGTTAAATATAGTGGCGTAATATCAATTTCGCGATTTTTTTATCCAAATTCATGCCAAAGGCACGGGTGATGCCATAATCTTAACACAAAATATCCTAATTTTCCATAAATGTAATGCATAAGTTATTGTCTTAATGATGACTATTCTTGTTGCTCATGCAGGGCGATCTGAGTCACAAAACTTGAAATACGAAAACTAGGACACGAGTTGCCAGAGAATTTGGAAATTACGCATAGTTGCCTTAATTTCACGGAAAATTATAAATATACTGCTATTACTCATAGAATTTATTATCTGATATAAAAAGTCTCCACGTGGCTGAAGTGCTGTTGCCCTGGAGATCGCGTTGGTTTATTTACTAGTGTGGATTTTGGTGTATGGTGACTTTTTAAGCGCTTGCCCTATGCAACCACCGACAACTCGTATAATATAAGATAGACGTGATTTACATTTTTATTATTCAGTAATTAGCGAGGCCAGAGAAAATTGAAAATTAACGAGCGATGAAGAAACGGAAAAGAGATATAAAACATTTAAAAAAGAAGCACTCCAAAGAAAAGAAGTAGTACGAGGAATAACGGACAGAAAGATTTACTTTCAAGGCTAAAGAAACGGTGAAATGTTAAAGAGAAAAAATGCGAGTCGTAGGCATAAAAAGGATCCCTAAGCCCGTGAAACTGATAAACGAAGTTATATCGAGAAGGAGATTACAATAATAATTAAGAGGTGGTTGATAAGAGACGAATATGGATAATGAGGTTTTGTATAAAGGAACTTTGAGGAGAAGAGATGTTGTGTGTATTTGTGTGTGAGTGTGAGAGAGAGAGGGGATGAGGGGAAGGGAGGAAGAGAAAGGAGAGACGGATGGCATGGAGTGGTTGGGAGATAAAGAAGGCCGTGAATCGTGCGCCCGCAAGGAAAGGGGAGGATGGGAACACTGTGATAGGCGTTCTTGAAAGCAGGCACTGGAGATAGGTGGGGTGGGTTAAGGAAGGCACAGCAGGTGGGGCAAGGGGGCATACTGGACGAGGTGTTTGTAGGTGGCGGAGGCCAACTCTGCGAATGGAATTTAATATTTACGAGCGGCCCCGCGGGTTAGGGACCCGAGGTTTGTTTGGCGACGAGAGGGAATCCACAAACTCGCAAGGTGCGGTCACGTGTTATGAACCGATCGCAAGATTCTCCCTCTATTCCCTTCAGCCTCTTTTGCTTTGCATCCCGCTCCTCGCGTGGGGATCTTCCACGCGACCTTTCTTTACGTAACGATTTTTCCCGACGGCCCTTGCGTCTTTCGCGTATGGTCCCAAACCTCTAGATTGCCTCCTCTCTCGTTACCTTGTGGAGGAACAAGAGAGGCGCGATTATTACGTCGACACACAGCTCATGGCTACGAGCGAGTCCATAGTCTCGGTGCACCCCAAGGAGCCATTCCAGGTTTCCTTTATAGTCCTGAGTTCTCAAGTAATGGAGAAGATGCGGATCTTGAAAATGTTGCACGACAAGAAGTATTCCGTTTAGCAGTTTTAATTTTTGCCCTCTCATACCAGCTATTAATGAACCAACGCAAGGTTTTATTAGAAATAAAAATAATATATGCGTGGTCGAGATGCATCTGCCATTATTTAAATACCAAAATTAATTCTCAGTAAAGTCCGTTGATTTGCCATACTAAGTGCAGTTTATACGAAGTCGCCTATGTAAACATAATTGAAGAATTAGATAGCTCTGTTGATAAAATATTTATTTTCTTCATATAAAAAAGATTTAGTAAAAATGAAACGAAAATATTGTATATAATTATTTTCGACATTTTTATGCACAATGTGCTTATTATTATAGATAACGTAAATTCAAATTCCAACTCATGAAAAGTTAAGCCTCTTGAAGTCTAAATTAATGAGATTTTACCATCTATTCATCTAAGGGGCATGTGCAAACTTTTCTAAAATTGGTCAACAAAAGGTAAGCCATAATGCTCATCTTAAATTGGGATACGAGAGGTATCATGTACTTAATAGAAGCGTTTGGATGAAATTTGCATAATCATGAAAAAATAAGATAAGGTAAACCAATCCAGGGAGGCATGAAACTGATGCTATCATACAAAGAAAGTCTGCCTTCTGAAATCTTTTGGGTTCGAAGTTGAAAAACATATGTAGATGTCTTTCTTAAAACATGGTCTCTACTTGCCGCTGCGATTCAGGGCATCGGACCTAAACATTTTTCGCTCCGGTTTTCGTTCCGGTTCACACAAAACAAAAAATTTCGGTTCGGTTCCGGTTTCGCTCCAGCAACCACATTGAACCGGTTCAAACCGGGTTTTTTCGCTCCGACTGAATTTTCTGAGGAAAATTTCAAGAGAATTCCAAAATAATCTTTATTAATTAATGTTAATTTTTATTTAAATTTATACATCTTCAGTATCGAAAGTCAAGAAGACAGAAATAGATATAGGCACGTAAAATCGCGCAAGCGCCCCCTCCCTTCATGTAACGAACAGTTAAAAATTGTATGAATTCCCTCCTTTCATTTTTTGTCATTCAATTTATAAACGGCTCCTTTTATACGACTCCGTCAAATACTGTTCTATAGAATTTAATTTTTTTTTCTTTTTAGATCATATAAAGGCTATTAAATTGTTATTTATTTTTAGTCTTTAATTTTATGAAAAACCGTTGTTATTCTTTCATAAGTCAACATTTATTGTTTTTTACAATTTCAATATTCCAGATTCCAATATAAGCAGATAATCTCATTATAATAATGAATTTACTCCAACAGTACTCTTTCACGTACTTGAATAGGTACAATAATATTGATTCACATTTGAATGTAGAATAGAATTCATATTGAGTTGTTCAAAGAAGATCTACTTAACTATTTTTAAATACAGTAATTTAGTTGTTAATATTACAAATAAGTACCATACAATATATAATTACATAGATTTTCCGAGGACCACAAATATGTACACACAGTAACATTTAACAGAAGTAAGAATACCTCAAATGCACGACTGCCGCGTGGTCCTTCCTGGATATGTTTTAGAGAAAGACTACCAGAATATAAGATTTCAATGCATATTGAGAAGGGATGGTAGTTTATGGAGACAGCCTCCAACTTTAAGCAAAGTCCAAGTTAAGAATCGTGAAACATTTTTACCCGGAACACTCCACGGGGTAGGCTCAGGGGGAGGGTACCAAGACGATTAGCGGCTGTCTTCAAAGTACCACTAAGTTCCTTTCCAATAGCCTCGTTTAACAGGGTTCTGGAAAACCTCTCTCTATGTATTGAGATGGCCATGGAAAATCTCACCATTAAATCTACAGATATCATCACAAAAATGCATCTCTCCAAAAGCTTAGGAGCATGTGTTCTCAAGGAAACCATTAGCCTTTGCCTTATTCGGTGTGGAAAAGTGAGGATTTCAAAAAAGACTCATATTAAAGCAAAAAGAAAAACCTTTCTTTCGCTCCCACTGTTTATGCGAACCGAAAAAATGGAACGAAATAAATAACGGTTTTCGGTTTCGGTTCGGGTTCAGTAAAATATTTTTTTCGGTTCGGGTTCGGTTTCACTCCAGATAAAATAACGGTTTTTTTCGGTTTTGGTTTTCAGTTCGGTTCCTGTTCGATGCCCTGCTGCGATTACACCTTACATTTATTTTCAATAATGAGTTGTACGTTATATAGAACATTTAAGAAAGATATTTAAACCATTTACCCATTTCGTAACCTCAAACAATCAAAATGTTGTAATTTATATTCAAATAATATAAAAATTGTAGCTTTTTAAATTATACGCATGAAGAAATCGAGTTCTGTATTTTTTAATGTGAAAGTAAATAAGTTTTTAGACATTTATTTTTAAGAATTTTTAATTAAATTAATTCTGTTAATTTATTATGTAAGTTTTCTATGTTTTTTGGTGTATTTGCCTTAACTTCAGTCTAAAGCAGTATAATAATTGCAAAATATTTGTCAATATTCTTTAGTTTAATACGCATTTTATTGTGATAAAAATGAAATAGAGGATCGTGAAATGAACTTTTTATGATAAAGATATTTCACAAAGATTAAAATTCATACGTCTTATATTGAAACGAATAATATAAGAGCTGAAATTTAATTTTAGAATTATGTTTATGAAGCATTAAAATCAGCTAGTTTAATGCCACGCTCGGTATTTATTTGTTTTCAGTGTTTACATTTCTAAGATCTTCTTTTTACAATTATCTGAAAATTTTATTTATTTTTATTTCTGTAAAAAACTTCAAAGAATGTGGTCTTGTTCTTTGGAATCGTATTAAAACCTTTCTAGGCACGAGGAGGGGAAGCAGTTGGAAGGCACGCTGCTAAAAATATCTTCACTTTAAATACCTCACTTTATACGAAATGGAGATGTACTGCGTGATTTATAATTTAAATTTCCACCAAAAATAAAATCCATTTTTCCGCTGTATCTCTCGCCTTTATCAGACCTTTGTCCTTATCTTATTTTCTCTCTCTCTCTCAGTTCTTTCGTATCACATTTTGTGTATTTTTTGAATCATTTTTTATCCTTCCCTCGCTTCTTCTCGCCTTCTCCCCTATCTCCGCCTATACCCCACCCACTCAGTCTGGTATAACTCGCCAGGCATCTCTGCCATTAAGCTCGGCGGTCTAGGCAGCCAGCCTCCCTCCCTCCCTATCACATCCCATCTCCCTTCCCTCTTCAGTGTGAAGGAGCTCTTGCCATCTTCTCGCTTCTTCCTAACTCCGTTTTATGCCTCATTCTCTCTTGCACTATACTCGTAGTCTTCTTCTCATCGCCCTATCTTCATCCACCTTCATATTTGTAGAACTTTCCGTTCGCCCGTCTTTAGTTGGCGCTTCCTTCGGTTCTTTGCTTCCCCATTACTCCCACTTCTTTATCTCTTTTTCTCTCCATTTTCTACAATAGCTTCTTTCTTTTTATCGCTATTCCTTTTTATTCATTCCCTTTATCTAATTTTACTTTCTACCATGCTTCCACTCTTTTCCTGAATTTTAGTTATCTTCCTCTTTCTCTCATAGTTCTCTCTAGTTCCATTTCTTACTCGTTTTCTCTTCTTTTTTCCCCTTTTAATTCCTTCCTCTTTATTTCATCGATGTGAAATATCTTTTTTCATGCGTCTTCTTCATTCTATTTTATTCTTGTCTCATTTTTTCTTCCGAGTAATTGATTTCTCCTTCTTCTCACTTCGATAAGAATCGCAATTTATTGTTCAAAATAAATCCCGCGTTCTTTCTTTCCCTCTTTTATGTCCCGCATTACAATTCTCCCTTCGATCTATATCTCTTCTTTCTGTTTTGATCGTTTATCCCGCGTTGTAACCATATTTTTTTAATTCACGACTTTCCCTATCTCCCTATCATCATATATTATCGTTTCTGCTTTAATACTATGCCTCCTCCATTTCAATTATCTACTATTCTCCCCTCTCTCTCTCTTGATTCTTCCCTAAAATCTCAACCTTTATCGCGCTATCGTCTCCAACTCCGTATCTTTCTACATCTCTACACGACCCCTCTTCCCCTCCCTCCCCGTAATCCTCCTTTCCCTTCCTCCTCCTATACTCCTCCCTCCCCAACATGCCGCCGCATGTGTTCCCTTCCCCTCCCCATGAACCCCTTCTCCTACCCGCCTCCCGTTCGTTATGAGAAGCAGCGGAGGGAGGGTTCTTAGAGGGAGGGGAAGAGAGAGAGAGAGAGAGAGATATGGACAGTGGGAGCGGCGGATGACGTCAGACGCAGTCTCTGACGGCACAGCTCCAGGCAGCAAGGCGGAATTCTACCATGAGGAACCGGCGAGATAAAAAAAATCCCTTTACTTTAGGAATTCAGGCAACAGGAATGTAAACTAAATAGTTACGAGAGGATGGCACAGAAAACATTAAAAAATATTGATCGATAAAACTATATTTTAATCTCTTCCTTGCATGAGATAAAAGTGTGGCGGTTTTATATCTAGTTGTATGATTAGTCGATGAAAAGTATCTAAATCTCATTTTATATATAGAAAAACTGATTATTTTCAACGTTTAATATAGTAATTTTATAAAGTTGACTGAATGAACTGAAAGCGCCATAGATTCTGATTTAATATTTAAATTCGTGTCTTTTAACTTGATTCGGATTGGCTTCCTCGATTGAATATGGCCTGACCCAGGAAATTACGAAAAGGCAAATCAGTGGGATTTCTTCTCACATCTTCAAATTTCAGAACCTTTATCTTACTAGGCAATCATTTACACATTTAGACACATAAATACACCCATATTATAGCATTTTAATTTGATAATCTTAAAGCTTCGCTATAAAGTACTTAAAATTTTCATAACAAAGAAAGATAGTCGATTTGACATATGTAAGTGAAAATTTTCTGTTATTTTACTAAATGTCCTTGTGATCTAAAGAAAACAACAAAGGTTGATTTTATAACAGAACCCAAAAAATAACTTCAAGTAGACATCTTAGTTCTGAATATGTACCGAGATTGTTTATATGCATCAGTTTCAAAACAGGCGCATTGGAAAAAGAAATATATTTTTATAATAAAATTTATTAATACGCTTTTTAAAGAGACTCTACCAGGTCTCTTGTAATTATGATAATGTCCTGTAAGTTCAAGTAAGTTGTTCTCCTTGGTATAAATAGTTTTAAATATTTTTTTTATTTCTTCCAAAGTAAAATTACCTCTGCTTTGAAGTTAGTGACGCTGACGTCTTGCAGGATCACTCGGAGAAGGTATGCAATAGTTTTGAGGTTTTCCGCCAGAGGTGATGGTTCAAAATTAATCCCGCACTTCGTAGGACTTAACTAAGATTCAAATCTTTCCAACGTGAATACATTTCCACGTCACCTTGACCTGGCTACTAATACTTGATGTAAGCATCGTCTTAACCGCATTCGTGTTCCATGGCGTCTGAATTTAATTGAAAATGATGCGAATAAGAAACAAGTGTCCCACGTTTTAGCTGTGGGTCAATCAGATGTATTTCCCATGAAAATTTGGTAGTTAAAGTTGTGTGGACTGGTATCGGTCGACTGAATATCTATAAATCCCACGAAGGCTTTTAACTCTTTGGCATTTGCCTGATGAGTAAGTATATTGACAGATGTTATTATACCTATCATATTTATAATAAAATATAAAATGAGCTTGTTTTATGTGATATTTTGCGTTAAGTGGCTGTTTTCAGTAATTATCAGACTCTCAACAATAATTACTTGTGTGCTGATATAAATTATTATCACCGAAGATAAAATAAATACACGAGGATCAAAAATTAATCTCGGTGATACCCATACTTACACGTTTTTAAACGTAGTCAAGCCGTCAAGTGCTTATATTCTATGTATATGAAGCAAATATTTCACAGATAGGAAAAATCGACCAAATCTGTTAACTTTTTTAACAGTATTAAAATCACATATGCAAATCAGGTTATTACTCTTCTAGACTACTTTATTCCATATAAATCTTATTAATTAATTAATTATGTGCTATCTTAATTGGTAAATTGCAATCAATTTTCAAATTAATTTTATGGAAACTTTTTGATGCGTTCTTTCACCATCCCCTGAGTAACATTATTCAAACGAGGTACAACTTCACATACAAACTTAAATTCCCTTCGAATAAATTTCTGCATTTTTTGTATATTTTAGGCATTTGCTGATTAACATTTTAATCGATCCTGGTCAGATTATAGCAAAAACAATCTTACCGAACCAAAATACCTCCGCCCAGAAGTTAGTGCATAAAATATCGACATTTGGACTGTCCTTATGCTGAGAACTACACTTTACTATAATCATAAGAAAACGTTTTTGTGTTTTCTATGGGTGCCTGTTAATTTACTAAGAATGATTTAATTATTTATCAAGTGACGTTTGTCTGTCAATTCAAAATAATGTTCCTGAGTCAAAGTACTTATTGTTTATTTGGACATACTTATTATGCATTAATTGAAAGTTTGAAAGGTAAGGCATTAAAAGTTATCGATAGCTTTCAAACGCCTCTTCCCAAAAGCACCTCGTACGTCTTAGCGTATAATTACATCAACCCCTTTTTTCTACGAAACAAATCCTGCATTTTGATTCCACGAAGGAGCAGAGCAAAGGCAAGCGAAACATCCGCGATGGGAATGCCGTGATTGATCGGTCAGGAGACACCTCGCAGGGGCAATGAAAACGCCTTTCTATGCCTACAAATCCGCCGTCTGAACCTCTTATGCATTTCTCCTTCTCTCTTTGAGCATTTCCTCCTTGCGCGACAGATAAATTAACAGCAACTTGGGACCGCGGAGAGACTAACGGCCTTGCCTCAGGGCCTCACCCTTTGATTCACTAATTACTTACTTGAATGGACATTGCCATGAAGGGGCCGCGAGGGAGGGGCGGAGCGGGAGTGGAGGATGTGTAACTATCCGATTGGAAAGGGGCGATTGTTGGGAGGGGAGAGGAGGAGTAAGAGATGAGTGTGAGCGTGTCTACGTGTCCGTGTGTTTGTGTGGGCGGATGAAACGGTGGGGACGAACGTTGACGAAAGGACTAGGGGATAGTAGGGAGTGGAGCTGGGGAGGAAGAGGGATTTCCTCGAGGTTAGGTTGGGCGAAGCCCTTTCTGTGGCAGTGATGGACTGCCATGCCAGAATTTAAAAGGAGGGGAAGGTTCGCGCGTGTTCGGTCCCTGGTTTGTACGGGAGTATGTGTTGTATGTGAGTATGGGTGTGGTGGTGGAATGGATGCAAACCGCACACGGAGGGAGAAATCGTACAAAGAAGGAAACTTGTTGTTTTGAATTCGACGGATTCGGATAAGTGTGTCTATAAAGCTTTATAAATGTTCAGTACGTATACATCTTGCCTTAATAAATGCACTAGTTTTAATAAAATATATTTTATGATGTAAATAAATATGGTAATTAGTTGTCCAATTAGTTGAAAATAAATATTTAAAATAATTTAACGAATAAATTTGATTTAATTTCGAATCGTTTCTCCTATTTTAAAATAAATTTTAGTGGAATAATTATTCAAAAGTGTAAATATAAAATTCATATAGTCTTAAATGCTAAAGACGGATTTTGCATTGGCTATCTTTGTAAAACCATTTCCCATAAAACACTACCACGACTCAGTTAAGTGTATTATACGTATAAATGGGATCAGGAACCATCAGATAAGCTATTTAAAACATTCAATTGAAATCATAAAATACCATTTAAATATCGTTTATAGAACTGAGTATTACTTCCTCTGAAATTTTGAAAATTCTTTTGAAACGTTAAGTCATACGCTAAAAGAAGCTGATGATCCACAATCCAAAATACTGAAAAAGCGTATTATATTTTACTTAGTTAAACACTTTGTCATAATAACGAACTCTATGAGGCATTGAAGAATGTTTTTGGCGCTAATTACTTTCCTAACTTTGAATACCTTATATCGCTGCCTATATGTTGACCTTTTAAGTTTTAGAAGCCTTCCAAAAACTAGAATAGACTTAGAGATCTGAGTGTAAAATGTGAACTTCATAATCCAGGTGAATGGCACCGGTACTGACAAAGATGGCTGATTCTCTGGTGTAGGTGATCGCCATTTTGGATCGTCTGTTTCATTGTTTGCAATTTATTTAATGTCTACATGGATAAATGTTATTTTAAAACTTTATAGATATCAATGAATGACACAATGTGGAATTCATAAATTTCATATTAACTTTTAGAATTTTACTTATATTTACCAATCTTCTACACATCATTGAGGTATTTATTCAAAGCTTTCATCATACGGGACCTCGATTTTATGAAATGAAAAAAGTGGGTTGATTTACAGGCTAAAATAAACTACAAACTATCCGCACACATTTTAGGTATTGGCTAAATATTATAACCAAGATTCCTTCTATATATAATCTCATTCATATATTTTATATTTTAAGAAATCGCATTTGCACAATGTGTTCAAATTGGAGAAACATAAACCTCATTTTTTCTGAAAAAGTAATATATTCAAAGCAATTAGCTATTTAAACTATTGATTTCAACATAAAGGTCTTTTCGTTTCTCCGATAGTAATGATTATCCATATTTTCTTTCCTGTAAATTAATACATTGATGTAGTGCTACGAACTTGTTCCCAAAATCTCAAATCGAAATGCTTCCGCAACTAAATGAGAAAGGATTTTGTTTCAAACGCTTTTTGGCATTTACGTGGTGGTTCTGGCTTTCCGAGACTTTCTCATACCTTTGGAGCAAAATGGATCCATTTACGTGAAACCCTACTAATTCATTCGTCCAAGTCAGTTCTCCCATTAGAGGAGTTTAAATCTCTCCGAATTGTTCCTCTTTAATAAGCCTCTAGATTAAAGCCATCGGGTAAGGAAACCAAGGGGGTAAGAGAGCGTGTGTGAGGTGGGTGGGACGTAAAGGCACTGCGCCATAGGGAGGAGGAGGCATCTCGGAGGAAGGCATGGTGAGAGTTAGGAAAGGAGGAAACGGGAGGAAGCAGCGGAGTTAGTCGGGAGATTCTGTGAGGGAGAGGGAAAGAAGAGAGGGAGCGTGAGACCGAAGATCTAGGGGAGGAAAATCCGGCGTGCTCTCTTGATCTCCATCCAAACTACCCGCCTCATTCACCCACCCTTCTCCCTCTCTCACCCTATCTCTCTCTCAACGACTCTTCCCCCACCTGTCTCTCTCTCTCTCTCCGGGTTCTGATTTGTCATATCTTCAGAAAATCTTGTTATTTTACGTAATTTCACGCCTTTGCATTCTTTATCTCTATAGTTCATCTGAAACGTCTACTGCTTACTTTTTTATATTATAAAGATGAAATTTGCATTCAGTTACAATTTTTGCTGTATATATTTACCATTTAATTCTTCCCGACAGATTTCCAAGAGTGTTATTTTCATAACATGTAAATTTGTTTATCAATTTGCTTATCTGTATCGGGCAGAGATTAATTTACGATTTGCATTTTTGATTTAAAGGCGACTATAGTATCAGAAATATTACAATGGCACTTGAAACAAAGTAATGTATGTAGCAAACATAGAAATATATTATTTCAATTCTGTTTTAGATTACCATATGCATAATCAAATTTACTGCTCAATTCATTATTTACAACCCAATTGCTATTTTATTCAGTCTCTTCATTCTCGTTTTCTTTTAACTTGACTCTCAAATGTAGCCATACAATTCTGTTCCGTTTCTTTTCTTGATATTGTCCTTCTAAATCTCTTTATTAACTCGTCTTTTTAATCCACCTCTTTTTATTCTCTTTGTGCTATTTTCTGCTATCAGACTTCTTCACCATCCCCTTGCCTTTTCTCACCACAAACTTTCTATTATGTGCAAAACCGACTAGAAAAAAACGAAAATCTTGAAAAAGTTCAACAATGCGACCGCTAAAAATTCGCAACTGCTTAAACAAAATTTGAAGATGAGATTATAGAAATTCTGATATTTTATTTTGTTTGGCAGTTAAGAACTCATAAAGTTTAAATAAATATTTAAATGTTCATATACTACGAAGCGAGCTTGTGAGCTAAAATTTTTAAGTTATTTAAAGTGTAGTATAAATGATCGAATATACATTTAAATATCTCCATGAAATTGTTATTGCGGTCATTAAAAATGTTAAAATTTAAACAATTAGATAAATGTTATTTCACTTCTAAATGTTTTACAACTTTTAAATTTGGCAGAAATGTGTGGCATTTGTACTCTACAACGGAAAAAGCATATTATTCTTAACATTGAAAATTTTAGGGATTGTTTTACTCCAATATTTTTCCATAGGTAAAGAACGAAAATTGGTGCAGTGGAGAAATCTTTTAAAGTAAAAAAATATTTCCAATGATGAAATATCTCTCTGAAAAATTATTGTCTTACAAAGTGAGATGAAATGCTTTCCGAATGAAAGCACCAACAATGGTATCATTATATATAGACGTTTCTCACAGAGGAGGAGGAGGATAATAATGTTTAGGCACTTCCAGATGAGCTGGAGATTCGAAATTTTTTTCTTAGGTAGCATTTTGTGTAAAACCGATTAGAAAAAAACGAAAATCTTGAAAAAGTGCAACAATACGTCCGCTAAAAAATCGCAATTGTTTAAACAAATTTTCAGGGTTTATGAATTTTCGCATGTTATACGGAACTGAAATTTTTTTATAGGTAGAATTTGTAAAAAAAGAAATAAGGATTATACAAATTTTAATATTTTTATTTGTTTGGCAGTTAAAAATTCTTAAAGTTTAAACAAATATGTAGATGCTTAGACACTAAGCCGGAAGGTAGGAAGCTGAAATTTTTAAATTATTTAGAGGTTAGACTATCTAAACGAATAAACATTTCAATTTATCCATAAAATCGTTATTTTGGCCGTTAAAAAATATTTATATTTAAACAATTATATAAATGCTATTTCACTTCTAATTGTACTATAAATTTAAAATTTGGCAGAAATGTGTGGCATTATTAACTCAGTGTGGGAAAAGTATAATATTTCGAAAATTGCAAAAATTAGTCATTGTTTTACTCTAGTATTTTTCCATAATGAAAATACGAAAACCCGTCCAGAGGAGAAATCTTTAGAATTAAAGAAATATTTCTCATGATGAAATATATTTCTGAAAAATTAATGTTTTTTTCAAGGTGAGATTAAATGCTTGCAGTATGCAAGCACCTTCTACTAGTAACATATACATATATATATATAGGAGGATACTAATTTTTAGGCACTTCCATATCAGCAGAAGATTCGAAATTTTTTTCCTAGGTGGGATTATGTGCCAAACCAAATAGAAAAAATCTTGAAAAAGTTTAACAATGCGTCCGCTAAGAATCTGCGATTGTTTAAAGAGATTTTCAAGGTTTATGTATTTCCATATGTGCTACGTAGCTGAAATTTTTTAATGGTAGAATTTGCAAATAAACGAACTATGGATTATAATAAATTTGATATTTTAATTTGGTTTGCTTTTAAAAATTCTCAAAATTTAAACATATAGGTAAAGGTTTAGGTACTATTTAGGTATAAATGAAATTTTCAGTGTTTCTAGATTGCCGTAATATCTATTAGGAATTATTGTTACTTTCCTTTGTAGTGTCATGGGTTCGACTCCAGAGACCCCGGAATATCTCCCGTAAGTTAGCATGAGAAAATGTTATCCCAGTGTGTAGACCAATCTAATAAGTTTAGGAAGCTGAAATTTTGCAGGATTATAGAATGTTTCTCATAACTAAAGATAAAAATCGAAAATTTTAAATTTCGTAATTTTTAGGGGTTGTTATAACCCCATTTGAACATAAAGTTTAATAATTTTTATCTTTGAAACTATATGCTATATGTTCGAGTTTTTGAAATTGTTTTGTAGAAAATTATACATAAAAAAATATGAAATTTTGAAAAAGTTCAAAAATTCGAACGCTAAAAATTCGCAATTGTTTAAGCATATTTGTGAGGTTTATGTATTATTAATGTGCTAGGGAGCAGAAATTTATTTTACCGATAGATTTTGTAAAAAACGAAATAAAAAATTATAGAAATTTTGATATTTTATTTTCTTTTGCTGTTAAAAATTCTTCAAGTTTAAACTAATAGATAAATGTTTAGGTACTTTGAGGAGAGCTAGGAAGCTGAAATTTTAAAGTTAAGTAGAGCTCAGCGCATTGAAACTAACAAATATTTGAAAAGCTCCAACAAAGTGTTATTGCGACCGCATTAAACTTTTGAAATTTAAACAATTAAAAATATATTATTTCACTTCTAGATGTGCTACAACTTCAAATTTGACAAAAATGTGTGGAATTAGCACCTTATATTGGATAAAGTATAATATTCTTAAAATTGCAAATTTAAGGCATTGTTTTAATCTAAGTGGTTCAATAAGGAAAGATAGAAATTGGAAGCATATAACATACTAGTAGAAGGTGCTTGCATACTGCAAGCATTTCATCTCACCTTGAAAAAACATTAATTTTTCAGAGAGATATTTCATCATGAGAAAAATTTCTATAATTCTAAAGAATACTACTATGGACCGGTTTTCGTTTTAGCATTATGGAACAATAATGGAGTAAAACCATCACTAATTTTAGCAATTTCAGAAATATTATACATTTACTACATTGGGTTAATACCGCCACATATTTCTGCCAAATTTAAATTTATAGCAGTTAGAAGTGAAATGACGTTCATCTAATTGTTTAAATTTAAATATTTTAACGGCTGCTATAAAAATTTCATGGATACATTGAAATATTTATTCGTTTATACACGCTTAACTCTAAATAACTTTAAAATTTCAGCTCTCTAACTCGCCCCGTAGTATCTAAACATTTACCTATTTTTTAAATTTTAAGAATTTTTAACTGCCAAACAAATTAAAATATCAAAATTACTATAATCCTTATTTCGTTTTTTTTACAAATACTACATTAAAAAAAATTTCAGCTCCGTAACACATTCGGAAATACCTAAACCTTGAATTTTGTTTAAACAATTTCGAATTTTAGCGACCGCATTGTTGCACTTTTTCAAGATTTTCGTTTTTTCTAGTCGGTTTTACAAAAACTCCTACCTAAAAAAGAAACTCAAATCTCCAGCTCATCTGGAAGTGCCTAAACATTAGTATCCTCCTGTACGTTATATCCTCCTCCTCCTCTGTAAGTGACGTCTATTTATAATGATACTAGCAGAAGGTGCTTGCATACTGCAAGAATTTCATCTCACCTTGTAAAAGCATTCATTTTTCAAGGAGATATTTCATCAAGGGTAATATTTCTTTAATTCTAAAAAATTTTCCTCTGGACCAGTTTTCGTTTTTCATTATGGAACAATAATGGAGTAAAACAATCACTAATTTTTGAAATTTTTGTAATATTATACTTTTCCCACATTAGGTTAATAATGCCACATAATTTCGCCAAATGTTAAATTTGTTGCACATTTAGAAGTGAAATAACATTTATCTAATTGTTTAAATTCAAATAATTTTTAACGGCCGTAATAACAATTTTTTGGATACAGTGAAATGTTTATTCGTTTATGTAGACTAAACTCTAAATTATTTTAAAATTTCAGCTCCCTAACCCGCCGCATAATGTCTAAACATTTACCTATTTGTTTAAATTTTAAGAATTTTTACTGCCAAACAAATCAAAATATCAAAATTTGTATAATCCTTATTTAGTTTTATACAAATCCTACCTCTAAAAAACTTTGAAAATACATAAACCTTGAATTAAAAAAAAAATTGCAAATTTTTAGCGGCCGCATTGTTGCAATTTTTCAAGATTTTCGTTTTTTCTAGTCAGTTTTGTACAAAATGCTACCTAAAGTAAAAAAATTCGAATCTCCACCTAATCTGGAAGTGCCTAAAGATTAGTGGAATTACATCGGATTAATAAAATTCTTAAAATTGCATATTTAAGGCATTGTTTTAATCAAATATTATTCAATAAATCAAGATAGAAATTGGGAGCAGAGGTGAAATATTTTGAATTAAAAATATTTCCTATAATGTTATATCTCTGAAAAATTAATGTTTATCAGGGTGAGATGATATGCTTGCAGAATGCAAGCACCAACTACTTGTGTGTGTGTGTGTGTGTGTGTGTGTGTATATATATATATATATATATATATATATATATATATATATATATATATATCGTTATATATATAGAAGATATCCGCAAGAAGTTGATAAAATGCTACGTATGGAGTATAGCATTGTATGGGGCAGAAACATGGACGCTAAGGAAAAATGACATCAAATACTTGGAAAGCTTTGAAATGTGGACTTCGAGGAGAATGCTGAAGATAAAATGGACAGATAGGATAAAAAACGACGAAGTGCTACGAAGTATAGGAGAGAAGTGATTGATTATAAAGACTATCAGAAAGAGAAAGGCAAACTGGGTTGGACATTACCTGAAGAGAGAGAGTATGAATAAAGATGTGTTAGAAGGAATACTAGATGGGAAAAGGGAAAGAGGTAGGAAAAGATTTCAGCTGATAGACGATTTGAAAGGGAAAGAGAGTTATCAAGATATAAAGAGGACAGCGGAAAATAGTAGTATATGGAGAACCAGGTTTAACCAAGAATAATCACGGAACTGTCTACGGACAGACTACCTATGATGATGATATATAGACGTTCCTTATCGAGGAGTAACATATAACATATATGAGGAGGATACTAATGTTTAGGACCTCCAAAAGAGCGACAGACTACTACTAGAAAAAAGGAAAATCTTGAAACAGTTCAACAATATCGCCGCTAAAAATTCGAAATTGTTTTAAAAAATTTCAAGGTTTTATGTATTTTTGTATATGCTACGGAACAGTAATTTTTTATAGGTAGAATTTGTAAAAAAACGAAATAGGGATTACACAAATTTAGATATTTTAATTTGTTTAGCCGTTAAAAATTCTAACATTTTAAATAAACAGGTAAATGTTTAGACACTACGCGGTGAGTTAATGAGCTGGAATTTTAAAGTTATTTAGAGTTTAGTCTATATAAGCGAATAAACATTTAATGTATTCATGAAATCGTAATTGCGGCCGTTAAAAATTATTTAAATTTAATCAATTAAAACAATGTAATTTCACTTCTAATTGTGCTATAAATTTAAAATTTAGCAGAACTGTGTGGAAAAATTATAATATTTCTAGAAGTGCAAAAATTAGTGATTGTTTTTGCTCTATTATCATTCTATAATGAAAAAACGAAAATCGTTCCAGTGGAGAAATCTTTTGAATTAAAGAAATATTTGCTATGATGAAATATCTCTCTCAAAAATTAATGTTTTTCCAAGGTGAGAGGAAATGCTTGCAGTATGCAAGCACCTTCTACTAGTATATATATATATATATATATATATATATATATATATATATATATACCAACTTACGGAAAAGGAAAGGTAAAATAGATATATGGATGTCAACAAGGTGTTGGGATGAGGAAACCCAGTGAGCACTCACCAATCAGAAACATCACAAACGTAGAAGCTTTCGGAACTACTCCTTCTTCAGCTACAGAGAGAGAACTCGTTTGTGATGTTTCTGTGTTTTTGTGTTATTTTACGTGTGTCCCTTCGACATCCCCGGGGCCTCGCCATCCTGAAGTCGTCTGATTGGTGAGTGCTCACTGGGTTTCCGCATCCCAACGCCTTGTTGACATCCACATATATATATATATATATATATATATATATATATATATATATATAATAGAATTTTGCTCACATCCAACCAGAAAATTCCAAAATATCAAAAATGTTACCTTTTAGAGGTTATTTTTACCACATTTGTCAATTAAATTTTAATAATTCTTATCTCGGAAGCTATTTGTCGTATTTGTATTATTCTCATACCAGTTTGTAGAAAATTCTATCTTCCATATGGATTAAATTTTTAATTTATGCTTTACAGATCATATAAGTGCAATGGAATATAATTTCCGATTGCTATACGTATTTTTAAGGATTGTTACGTATTAACAATTTTTATCTCAAAAACAATTAATCGTAGAAACGTGAAATTTTGACTTTAGTGCAGAAAATTTTGTCCTCTACCGCCATAAATTTTTTAATCTATACTGATCATATTAGAGCTATTTAGCCAGTTTAAAAATGCCAAGTTCGCTAAATATGGTGGTGGGAAGGGATCCTCTAATCGTAATTGCACGCTACTTCCCCCCTTTACCCTCCCCTTCGTCCATTCTCAGTCACATCCACCACGTCTCCACGATGGTTTTTCGTAATTCTCATGCATGACATTGTCAATGAGAAACAAGTTACGCAAATATATGATGACGTCATTTTTCAAATGCACAAAATATTCGAGTTTTGTTGTTTTAATGTTTATTTTTAATATATTTTTACTAATAACTTAAGTTAAGACAATTTCGATTAAATTATAAATTTCAGCAAATATTAAAAAATTCACATTGCTTATTATCTATGATGTCACGTCCTTATATTTTACTGCGTAATTAATCTCGAAAACGTGGAACGATATATTTTCTTAGTGCATGACTTTCAGTTAGATAAATATTCTTTCACTCCTAGATGAGCTACAACGTTAACATTTGTCAGAAATGTGTGGCATTAGTGCACCACAATGGAAAACTTATAATATTTTTAAAATTGAAAATTTTAGGTTTTGTTTAATCAAATGTTTTCATAGGCAAAGAACGAAAATTGGTGAAGAGATGAAATGTTTTGAATTAAAAAAATATTTCTAATAATAATAATGAAATACCTCTCTGATAGTTTTATATGTTTATCTGGGTGAGATGAAATGCTTGCAGAATGCAAGCACCAACTACTTGTATATCATATGTGTGTGTATGTATGTATATATATATATATATATATATATATATATATATATATATATATATATACATATATATATACACATATATATACATATATATACACTGGTGGTGTAGTGGTTAGCGTGTCGGCTTTCTATTGCAAAGTTCGGGGGTTCAAACCCCTCGAATGGAGGTTTTATTTATAAAAAAAAAAAAAAACTATCATCAGTGCCTGGCAGTAGGCAGCAGTACTGTCAGTATGGTATAGAGCCGAAAACAAATGATGTTGGTTGGGTCTATATCCAATACAGCTGTAGGCGTGATCAGGACGATTTGAACGGCTACAGTACTGCGATGTGGAAAGCAAGAGGGAAACTACCACATTACAATCCCTAGTAATGATTATATGGTTGGACAATATGAGTTCTCTCGAGGTAAAACAATCCGGAGGTAAAATAGTCCCCCAATCGGATCTCCGGGCGGGGACTGCCTTGAGGAAAACATTTGTCGAAAGTAAATTACGAATAGGGACTTGGAACGTAAGAACTATGAGAAAGGCAGGAAAGCTAGAGAACTTGAAAGAAGAAATGAGAAGAAATAGAGTTGACATTATAGGGCTAAGCGAAACTAGATGGGAGGGAGAAGGACAGTTCGACTCGGAAGAATTCACGGTAGTTTATTCTGGAGGAAATAGTGGGGAAAGGGGAGTAGCTCTGGTACTTAGGAAAGATATGATGAAAAGCGTGACAAAGATAATAGCAACGAACGATAGACTGATGGCAATAAAGCTAAAAGCAGTCCCAGTGGACATGCTGATAATCCAGGTATATATGCCAACGTCAGCTCATGACGATGAAGAAATAGATGAGATCTATGAGCAAATTAATGAAATTTACGAAGAAGACGGAAGAGGAAAGGTAAACTGCATAATAATGGGAGATTGGAACAGCATAGTCGGAGAAGGACAGGAAGAAAATGTTGTCGGGCAATACGGACTTGGGAAGAGAAATCGAGGAGGGGAGAAACTCGTAGAATTCTGCATCAATAATGACCTTGTAGTGTCTAATACATGGTTCAAAAACCATAAACGAAGGTTATACACATGGAAAAGCCCAGGAGATAGAATGAGATGCCAAATAGATTACATCCTTGTAAAACAGAGATTTAGGAACAGCATAAAGAACGCCAAGGCATTGCAAGGAGCAGACATTGATTCAGATCACAGCCTTCTAATACTTGACGTGAGTACAAGGCTCAAACAAATAAGAAAAACGAGAAGAGAAAGACAGACCTGGGACCTAGAAAAACTGAAAGAAAGGCAGGATGTAGTCAGCATGAAGTTGGAAGATAACCTAAGAAAGTTGGAAAACAAACCGAAGACCGTCGATATAGAATGGGATGAAATTAAAACCAGTATCAAGGATACCATGGATAAAGAGATTGGAAAACAAGAGAAGAAAATCAGAAAACCATGGATCACCAAGGAAATGCTGGAGAAAATGGATGAGAGACGAAAATGGAAAAACGTTAACAGTGAAGAAGGTATAGCCAACTATAGGCGTATAAACAATGAGTTGAGAAGGGTAACAGATAAAGCTAGAGAAAATTGGCTAAAAGGAAAATGTGATGAAATAGAACAAATGGAGAAATTAGGACGGTACGATATGATGTACGCTAGGGCACTGGAATTAGAAGATAAGAAGTCTAATGGAATTTGTGGTAAAGGAATTATGAATACGGATGGGAAGATAGTCTCAGAAACAAAGGATGTAGCACAGGTATGGGAAGAATACATTAAGGAATTATACAGCAAACAGACAGGAGCGGCAAAAATAGAACTGGAAAATGAGGAAAACATTGAAGAAGACAACTTAGGACCAAGTATTATGGAGAGCGAAGTAGAAAAAGCGATAGTGGAACTTAAGAAGGGGAAAGCCACGGGCAGCGATGGAATACCGGCTGAGATACTTAAAGTCATAGGATCAGAAGGACTAAAAGCGATCACGAAATTAATTAATAAGATTTACGACACGGGAGAGTGGCCTCAGGATTTCCTAGAAGTAACAATGATCCCTCTAAAGAAGAAGCCAAAGGCAATGCAGTGTAAAGATTACAGAACTATAAGCCTTCTGTCACACACATCGAAGATCATCACGAGGATTCTTAATAAAAGGCTGGAGAAAAAGGCAGAAGAAATAATAGGGGAAGATCAATTCGGTTTCAGAAAAGGACGAGGAACTAGAGATGCTATAGGAGTAGTTAGAATCATATCAGAAAGGGCAATAGAATACAGTCAAGATATCTGCGCATGTTTCGTAGACTGGCAGAAGGCCTTTGATAGAGTAAATTGGGTAAAGTTGATGAAGATATTAAAGGATATAGGTGTAGACTGGAAAGACAGGAGACTGATTAGGAATCTATATGAGAATCAAGTTGTAAAGGTCAGGTTTGAGAATGTGGAAACCTGCGGAATAAATATCGGTAGAGGAGTAAGACAAGGCTGCTGCCTATCGCCAACCCTATTCAATATATATGGAGAAAGTCTAATGCAAGAAGCTTTAGAAGGCACAGGGGATTTCAAAATTGGAGGAAGGATTATAAGAACAGTAAAATACGCAGATGATCAAGTACTTCTAGCAAGAAAGGAAGAGGAGCTACAAAAAATGATAAATAGACTAGTGATAACAGGTAGAAAATACGGTATGGAAATAAATACAGAAAAATCCAAGGTCATTCGAATATCGGGTAAAGAAGAGAATCTGAACATAACTATTGGGGGAAAGCCATTAGAACAAGTTTCAGAATATAAATACCTTGGAAGTATCATAACACGAGAGGCAAAATGTACGGATGAGATCAAAACTAGAATAGGAAAAGCAAAAGCGGCTTTCAGGAGAAAGAAACAACTACTTACAGGGAATATAAGGGAAGATATCTGCAAGAAGTTGATAAAATGCTACGTATGGAGTATAGCATTGTATGGGGCAGAAACATGGACGCTAAGGAAAAATGACATCAAATACTTGGAAAGCTTTGAAATGTGGACTTGGAGGAGAATGCTGAAGATAAAATGGACAGATAGGATGAAAAACGATGAAGTGCTACGAAGAATAGGAGAGAAGCGAATGATTATACAGACTATCAGAAAGAGGAAGGCTAACTGGGTTGGACATTACCTGAGGAGAGAGAGTATGATTAAAGACGTGTTAGAAGGAAAACTAGATGGGAAAAGGGAAAGAGGTAGGAAAAGGTTTCAGCTGATAGACGATTTGAAAGGGAAAGAGAGTTATCAAGATATAAAGAGGACAGCGGAAAATAGGAGTATATGGAGAACCAGGTTTAACCATGAATAATCACGGACCTGTCTACGGACAGACTACCTATGATGATATATATGACCCTCCTCTGTAAGAAGTCTATATATAATAGATAATCAGAATATCTCCGTTGTTTCAATTCTTGCAATTCTTCAACTCCTTCGCTTGAGTCCGATCATTCCTTTTTAACTCGATGTAAAATCCTCTCTCTATTTTTCAACGCGCGGTTGCAGACGTTGAATCTGGAATAGATTCATGGAAAGCGCCGCTCAGTGCCAAAGGATAGCTGACCTTACCGCTATAAATTCGCCATTGAGTTGATTTCTGTTTTTATTGTGTGTATCCATGTTTAGCGAATAAATATTAAATTTAGATTTTGGGTGCTACGGAATTATATAGTATTTTTGACCGTTCCTTTTCTAAGTTTACATTAGAATAATAAAACTTTTCTATTAATACGTGGTAATTCTAAATACAGAAATCCGTTATTCAGTTCATAATTAAACAATGTATTTATTAGTGTTTAAGTAGACAAGTGGTCATTTCACCCATAGAATAATTTGATGACCTTTTCGACCACAAAATTGAACCGTAGTTTCCAATCATATTAAAAATACTATAAATCGATAAAATACTTTAATAGCAAAGACATTTTTCAATGATCGAATCACTGTCATATATGCGCTTACATTTGGCGATTAAGTGTTGAATGAGATATTTTACGGATATCTCTATTTCCTTGTATACTTATTCTTATCATCTTAAAGGTTTACTCATAAATAACTTATACAATATTGTTCTATCCTTATCGAGAATTATATTTTCTCAGTAAGTTTTAATATAGATTATGTAATTATGTTAATAAGAATGTATTTTGTTATTGCTCTCTTTATCATTAAAAATCGTAGAGAATTAAAATTGAATTTATTTTTTTAATTTTCTTGACACGATAAATCATTTTTCATGGCCGACTGTTAAACCGCATTCTAAAATGTAGCATTGTTATTATCTTAGTATGATATTGGAAACTAACGATATTTTTACAGCTGAATCTGTTTTATTCTTTTCTAATTTAGTATTTCAAGATATATTTTTCTCATATTTCTGTAATTTTAGGCAAATCTTGAATCAAATAATCGGTAATTTCTTGAGCTTATTCTTATAAACAAATCCGAGAAGACATTTACTTTCAGTAGCTCACGGCATTCTGACTCTTATAACGCCAGACCTTCCTTAGTATATCCTCCAATCTATATTCCCAATCCTCCAATTTCCACCAACGTTTCGCCGCTCACAATCTCCCCTAAAACTCGGGGCGAGCAACAGCCAATTCCCACCGCGGCCTAAGGGCCCGAAGCGCTCCCCCCTTCTTTTCCACCTTCTTTTCCCCCTTCTTCCCCCTTTATTTTCCCCCTTCTTTTTCTCCTTCTTTCCCCCTTCTTTTCCCCCCTTCTTTTCCCCCTTTCTTTTCCCCTTTCTTTTTCCACTTTCTTTTCCCCCTTCTTTTTCCCCGTCTTTTCCCCCTTCTTTTCCCCCTTTTTTCCTCCTTCTTTTCCACCTTCTTTCCCCTTTCTTTCCCCCTTTCTTTCCCCCTTCTTTTTCCCCTTCTTTCCTCCTTTTCCCCCTTCTTTTCCTCCTTCTTTTCCCTCTTCTCTTCCCCCTCCTCCTGCTCTTCCGTTCCAGTTATCTTCCTTCTATTCTTCTTCATTCTGCGCCTCTCTTATCATGCGGCCCATGGATTAGGCCACATATCTTAATCTTTGCACACAACCTGAAGCATTCCATCTCCAACGCTCCTTCGTAGCAGGGGCGAGCGTTTTGGAGACCTGCCACTTCGATAGAATAGCGTTACCTGCTTTTCATTGGTCCCCGAGAGCAGGAAACGCCTCCAATTCGCATAAAAAAGTGGGTCATAACTCGCTCACCTTCGCATTATTGCGAATAAGTGATCATATTAGACGTATCTTGTTGAATCGCGCGACCTTGGCGACATTTAGAAATTGTCCAATTCGACAAGATTATCGCTAAAAAATTCGGAGCATTTCTCGACTCGAAAGAATTTTTATATTTTCCACGTTTTAATTCAAATAAATGCATTTTTGAAGGAGCAACAATTAATTACTCGTGTATTCCGAGATTAGAAAATAATTTTATTCAAATCGGTCAGTGGTTTGAGTGAGAAATATTTCGATAGTATTTAACAGGATTCTCTCTTGGCCATCAATAGCTCTGCCAATTTGCAATAAAATGTATGCAGAAGATGAATAACTCCTCATTCATTTGGTATACTACCACATACCTCAACTTAAAGATTTTACAATTATCAGAAATTTATCGCACTATTCTTTATATTTTATAAAATGTAAAGAATTTTTCCCACCTCAAGGAAACATATTTTCATAAGCATTTCGTAAAAATTACTGATGTGGCCACCACATAACTTTCTCAATACCTGAAATATTTCTAAAAATTCCAATCAGGTTACATAATAATAAACATTTTAAGAAACTGCGAGAAAATTTTATGCTTGACAAAGAGCAGAAATAAACTCAAACCATAGCTTTCCAATATTGGATATAGCCACAAAGCTCCAACAATTAAGAAAAGAAAAAGGAGCGTTACTAAGACGTAACTAAGCACCAATTGTTAACAATAGTCGTAGGTAGGTGGCGTGGTGGTGGCAGCTAAAAATATAAGATATCTCTTATTCAATGTATTATATGGAAAAATATTTCAAACAAACGATGTAAATAATTAAATTACCTACGACCTTTAATCTAATATTTTTTGCATTTATCAAATATTTCAAAATAAATGATAAGTGACAAGAGTAAACACTCACTTTTAAGATATATCTTATATTTTTAGCTGACACCACTACGCCACCTACAGACGACTATTGTTATCAATCGACGCTTAGTTACGTCTTAGTAACGCTCCTTTTTATTTTCTTAATTGTTGGAGCTTTGTGGCTATATCCAATATCAGAAGACTTATGGTTTGAGTTTATTTCTCTTCTTCGTAAAGTAAAATTATCTCGTAGTTTCTTAAAATATTTGTTATTATGTAACCTATTGGAATTTTTAGAAATATTACAGATATGAAGAAAGTCATGTGGTGGCCACATCAGATTTTTTTCATTTTAAGCATATTGCAAATGCACTTGAAAGCCCGAGTCCGACAACGCACAAATCTGAGACCAACAATGCCGGCAACATTAGGAAACTCTTTTTGAAATGTTGAAACATCGGAAAATCTAATCTAAACTTAAAATATGAGCAAACGCGAAATAAACAACAAAATCGAAGGTAAGAATAAGAATCGTCATTTATTTCTACGTGAAATAATGTAAATATCGAGCGAAAATCTCGATCGTAAATTATTTTAAAATGTTAAAGACTAAAGGTCTACACATCGTATTCCAGCCGATTATGTGTTAATAAAATGTAAAAACGGAAACTTTTCTGATATCATACCCATGCCTTTTCGGGAGACGACTACCCGCTTAAAACCTGCAAGAGTTTGCGCCGAGTATTCAGGCGAAAGATTTGTCAAACCGTTCTTGATTTATTTGCGCTTTTACTGGGAGATGACCTCACTCGAGGCTTAACCGGTTTTTGTCCTTCGTGCGTTTTATTGTTAGCTTAGTGCAAATGCACTTGTAGCCCGAGTCTAACAATGCACAAACCGAAGATGAACAATGCCGGCTATCCTTTTAACGTCCATTTCGAAATGTCAAAAAACCGAATAAAATCGAATATAAACTTAAAATGTGAGCAAACACGAATTAAACTACAGAATCGGCGGTAAGGGTAAAAATTTAATTTCTTTTTACGTGAAATGGTATAAATTTCGAGTCAAAGTCTCGATCGTAAGATATTTTAAAATGTTAAAGAATAAAGGTCTACGCATCGTATTCTAGCCGGTAAGGTGTTAATCAAATGCAAACACGAAAACTATCCTGGTATTGAACCCATTCGTTTCCGGGGGACGACTATCTACTTAAAACCTGCAAGAGTTCGTGCCGAGTATTCTGACGTAAGATTCGTCGCAGGGACGCACGCAAGGACACAGCGGTTATAATATATTAGATAATGACAGCCATATCTCTTCTAGAAAAGGATATTTTAGAACCTTTAACTTCAAAAGGACAAAGACAATCAAACCAAATGAGATTGAAACTTCCAACTCCGGCCAGGGTTTGCGATCAGTATGATGTCTCTGGCAGATCTGCGGCAGCTATTGCATCGGCAGTTTTGCATGACGTTGATATTGCGACAGCAGAAGACCCATCTAAAGTAATTGATAGAAGTAAGTTACGAAGAGCAAGGCTTGCAAATCGCAGTAAACCTAAAAGAAATTCCGTGATGCAACATTAGTTATTGAAGGCGACATTTGTTTTACTATCTTGATGGTGACACTACAGGATCTCGTGGTTATTCAGGATCATCGGAAAGCTTTTGGGGAATTGTGAGCAGCTGCCAGTTGTGGAATTCTAAATCATTAATTGCGGCCTACCAGAAGTAACTCCCCCTGATTTAAGTACAAACCAGAAATATTTATACGACATCTGTGAAGCAGTTTCTAGTGGTCAGTGTCCTCTAAATTTAGCTAAGAGTGTTCCTCGTAAACTCACAACTGCAAACTGTTTGCTTACACATTATGTATAAACTGCGGTTTTGTTATCAAACCTGAAAACATTGACAAAATTTGCAAAGTATATGCCCCAATGTAGTTTTTATAAAATGTAAACCTTGCAAAAATGGGGCTTGGAATGTTTGGGAAACTATTCAGTGTTATACATATTTGAGTGATGAACTTCAGAATATTATTGATCCAGTGATTAACTGAAATGTTTATTTCTGTCATCCAAAAAATCTTATTTGCATGATAATAGACGATAGGAAGCACATAAGAGAACTTGGGCTGAGACTCATTCTAAAAGAGAGGAAAAATAAAAATTTAGAGACTCGGCAGTTCAACGTTCCTAAGATTAATTTTAAAGCTGCAGACTATAAGGACCTTATAAACTGGCAAGGACTATAAGTCATTGGTCCCGAAGTACGGTATGGATTTATTCGTTCAAGAATGCAATCTAGAGAAATAATGCCGTACTTCGAGAGCGAAAAAGACTATGGAACTGCAAAAAATGAAACTTTCAGTAGGTAATGTTGGTGGGTTGAATGGAACTCGTTAAGCAGCAACTTCCAAGTAGTTTCTGGATTATTTTTCTGAAATCAAACTAAGAGCTGCTTAATAACCAAAGCTATCATTTATTTAGATATTAAATTCATTTCATGAATTTTAGAGGGAAGTAGAGGGCTGAAGATATCATCTCAGCGGAAAATGCTTTTGCGGAGTTATTCATCACGGCAAAAGACAAATTTTGAGTGCTATTACCTCATTAATTTCAAGAAAAAATTTTATTTTTTATTTTTGCTGCGCCCTATTGTACATACCTCTCATTTTGTTCTTATAATTACATTATATTCACTTTGTAAATACTATTGTCGATGCGCAGTTACCTATTTTCTAATCCTTCCTATTAAAAAGATCAACCAATATTTGAACATTTATATTCAAGAGGGGTGTAAACAATGCACCAAAGTCTCGGATGCCGCCGTTCTGTCGCATGTAGTAATAAATTAATTGCGGATACTAATCAACCTCCTTCCAGAGTCGCCATGCAAATATCGCCGATGCCTTTAAAATCCATTCAATATGCCGTTCGGTGTTCTCCATTTCATCGCTATCCGAGGAGTGAGATGTGAAGTGGGTCGGGAAGCGTTGGGGTTTCCTGAAAGGGGAGGAGGGAGGAAGGAGGACATTTATGACGCCTGTCCCACACCCCTGGGAGCCGTCGTTCGCGGAATCGCACAGCATCGCCGCTCGATAGATATCGACTGCCATCCGATAGACCACTCTCGCCACGCGTCTTCTTCCTCGCTGCCTTCAAGCCGTCCGTGTCCCAATTTTTCACTTTGCAATTTCGAACCTTCTAGCTCTCCCCTTTTCTCCTCCCCCTCCCACTTCCTTCCCCCCTTCCCCTTAGCCTCCGTTCCGCTGCGCTTTCCCCACCTTTCCGCTGCTCTTCCCCCACCATTACCTTCGCGGCGACTCTTCCTTTTTTCGCGCCATCTCCCTCTGCGACCGTTGGACATGACCCAATCAGGCGGCTCCCGCGAGGGTGTTACAATGACCTCCCCTTCTCTCTAGCAACTCTACCCAATATGCCTCTCTCTCGAATCACCTCCCTCCGCTCGCTTCCTGTTTCTCCCCCCTCTCACGTGTCAAAACAATTTCTGCCCTCCGCTGGCCGCTTTCCACCAGTTGTTACCGCCACACTTGTCCTTACTAAGGCCCCTTTTCCTGGAATCCGTCACTTCTGATACGGAGATGCTTGCCAACTCGGGACGCAGATATGAGGCGAATTATTGGTTTGGGCCGCGGCGTATATTGAGCCGCCTCCTAGCTACTTCCATTTGAGAGGCCTGCTGCCTCCTTTCTGTTCTCTTTATCACACGCAGCTAATCTCTAAATTGAGGCATTATTCGTCTTCACAACCGTTTTTCCCTAATCCTTATCTGAATAACTCTCAATGCCGGCCTTGGTAGGCGAGTGGTTTGAGTATCTGACAACGGAGACCAAGGTCGCGGGTTCGAATCCCGCCGAGGGCATAGTCGTCTGTGTTTGTAGTATGTACAGGGTTATATGTAAGAATGGACCAGATGGTCTAAATATAAAGTCGATTTATTATTATTATTATTAATGTACAGGGTAATGTAATGTAAAGGTCATAACTTCGGGAGATGATTTCAGAGGTAATTTTGAGTGAAAAATGTTATACCAACATGTGTCCGACTCGCAATGGTTACCGAATTATGGGCATTTGATATGTAGCACACTTGAAGGCTCTAATTCAAAAACTATTAATCAAATCAACGCGAAATTTAATATTTGACAGTTTTGTTAAAGTGACAAGAAATATATTATTAATATATATATATAATATAAATTAACTCCTTAACCGTAAAATTTTACGGTTAAGGAGTTAATTTCTATTTAACATCAATTTCGCCGTAGTCTCCATCTTTAGTTATTTATCAACAAGAACTGATAAAAGTTTGCTAAAAATCGCTCAACTGGAAGTGTGGCTCACTTATCCGTTTTTTTTTACTTTCTCCATATAAAAAGTATAGAGAAAGTATTGTTTTTATGAAAAAATTCGAATTCGTGATTTCAACGGAAATACATGTTTTAAAGTCCCTTGAACACGTTTTGACCATTTTCTCGATGATGTCTGCGGGTGTCTGTGTGTCTGTGACCGATATTTCGTAGGTACTTGAACTCAAAAAATATAAATAAGCATGAAATTTTATATTTGACATTTTTGTTAAAGGAAGACGTGCTGATTAGTTTTTGATAAAAATCGGTCTACTGAAAGTGAGTCTTGCCACATCCATTTTTTGTAATATTTGCTTTAATATTTGATAAATGTAAAAACGTACTGGAATAAATGTTGTAGGAAATTTAATTTTCTACAACCTTTGTTGGAAATATTTTCCCATCGTGAAAAATTCGACTTCGAGATTTTGACGGAAATACACGTTTTAGGTCTCCCTGATTCCATAAAAGTGGTTTTCGCCATTCCGTCTGTCTGTCGGTATGTTCGCCGTTCTAGGACCCAAACGCGTACATAAAATTGGACGATATATCATATTTGTGCAATGTATTATCTTTTACAGACGCATTTTTCATAAAAATGATATTGCACAAAAATAAAGAGTAGTTTATTCTTGGCGATTTTTTGAAAAATTTATTTACTCTAAAATGGCTACAGAGAATTTGATTAAAATCAATCCAATTGTAGAGCCTAATGTCACAAATAATACTATGTAAGCCATATATCTCTTAGTATCACTATATGGCGTCCAGTGACATTAGAGTGTACGCTAAGCTACCATACCTAAGCACTATGACGTCACGCCTCCGCCGCGATTCATTCAAACTCTTACTACAGCCTTACGATTAAACTAAATCGAATGATATTTCATATTTATGTTTAATATCATTGATAAAAGACATTCTGAAGAGAAAAACGATATTGCGCAACGATTAAGTATACTTAATTCTTAGATATTTTGAATCAAAATCCGATTTACTCAAAAATGGCTCCAAGGATTTCAATTAAAATCCATCCAATCTGTACGATTGGATGTCACAAATAATATTAACTAAGCCATATGTCCCATAAAAGTTAATATATATCATCCAGTCGCATTATTTCTGTACAAGACGCTCAGCGCACGCGTCAGAGGGGAGGAAGAACCCGGGGATTCCCTAGTCTAAAATTCCGCACCTCTCTTTTAACGCCACGCGCTTATTAGTGTGAGTTATTAGACGTGAGAGGTTGATGGTGTCAGTCACTCTGGTTCTGTTGCTATGCATTATTAACATAATCGTCAGTGAATTGCTAAGCATACACAGTTAATTTCGGGGCAAAGTTTGTAGTGAGACCGTATATACGTACATGAGAAAGTTTGTGCAATTTATATTTCGTCGTTTATTTTATCATGCAACCTATTTGGTATTTCTAGGAACATTACAGGTATGGAGAAAGTCATGTGGTGGCCACATCAGATTTTTTGTTTTAAGAGTTGGAAAATTCCAACGAGTATCTACATTCTTACGGTGCTGGTTTTCCCCTTCTCATAGATCGTCATAGGAGAAAGCAGACCAAAACCCTAAGTAATTCTAAGATAACGTGATTCCACCTCCTGATTTCGCAAGTGTACTTATTTCTTCAAATTTTCCATTTCATTTGTTTTAGATAGGATATCTCAAATTCATAGTGCAGAGATCTTTTCTATAATACATTAAAATATCGTAAAATTGTTATATCGGAGCGAAGTTGGTACTAAGGGGAAAAGAATGTAGATTTTAATTCTTATCACCGAATTTTGATAATTGCTCGTATTTTCTTGAATTCCTACTAAAACAACGTTATTGCGTTTTAAATCGCATTTCATCGGTTTGTTGCCAAAAAGGCGATTATTACCGAACTAGGCTTGAGCAAAGACCAGTGAAAAAATGCGTTATTTTCTTTTCCGCTCGACTACTCTTCAGCAAAAGACAGTTGATCCATACATATCAGCGTAAAAACGGTAAAATTCATTATCTCAAAAGTCAAAATTTAATTTCAGCTTTATGCAAACATGCATAACACGTCATCTCAACGCCTTTGTTTCTTGTTTATTAAATTAGTTTATTTAAAAAAAATGTATGCAAAATATGTCAGAAAGAGATTTTGGCATTGTTTTTAGTGCTTTTCGACTAAAAAGGGCTACCACAATACCAAGGTTAGAATTTTTCTGTAACTATGAATTTGGAAGGTATTGGCTGAACTGATTTAAAAGAAATTTCGTATGTAGTGCGAGTATAGAATGGAAAAACGAAATAAATGTGTCAAAAACGGATCAAAAAGTAGGATTACCACAATATGAGAAAAATAATTTTCTGATTTTAAAGCAAATATATTAGTATACGATAATACTACGGCGAATTTGGCGAAAGGCACTTCTGTACTACGGGAAACCCGTGTAAACTCCTACTTGTTTAGTGCTTTTCGTCATTGCTGAAAAGAATTATTATCTTCGTGATGTCCGTCCGTCCGTCCGTACGCATATATCAGGGAAGAATTGGCTAAACCGATTTCAACCAAATTTGGTACATATAATACTCACATAAATTAACGACCAATGTGGCATATTTGGACCGGATCGACTAAGCAGGGGTGCCAAAATCGCAAAGTTTATCTTTTCGGTAATTATGAATTTTGAAGGAATTGGCGCAAATGATTTCAATTAAATCTTGTAGGAGGGAGGCGTGTAACATATAAAGACAAAATAAAGATTTTTAGTATAGATATAGAAAGCAGGGCTGCCGCAATACAAGACATAAAAAAATTCTTTTTACACATATTTGTGTTGAAATATCTACATCAATTTGAACCAAATTATAATATTGATAATGTACATATATATATATATATATATATATATATATATATATATAACCATAATAGCGTATTTAAACTGAATCAGCCAAACAGGGGTGCCACAATCACAAATGAAATTCTTTCACTAATAATGTAGTTGGAAGAAATTGGCAGAATGGATTTCAATTTAATTTAGTATATAAGCCTTATACAACATACCATAATGAAATCAAGATATTTAAAGCTGAACTAAAGAGCAGGGCTACCACAGTAAAAAGTAATATAATATTTCTTTTACACTTAATTCTAGAGAACTGACTGCATGGATTTTATCCAAATATGATGTATATAATCTTTATATAAATTAATAACAAAATGATTATATTCCAACCGGGTCGACCTAACAGGGCCACCACAATATGAAGGTTAGAATTTGTCCGTAACTATTAATTTTGAAGGTATTGGCTGAACGGATTTCAAAGAAATTTCGTTTCCAGGGAGAGTATAAAATGAGAAAACGAAATGAGCATGTTTAAAACGGATCTAAAAAGCAGGATTGCCACAATATAAGGAAAAATAATTATCTGATTTCAAAGCAAATATAGAACTCTACGATTATACTACGGTGAATTTGACGAAAAGCACTTCTATACCATGGGAAACCCGTTTACATCCCTACTTGTTAGTATTTTATACCTGAAAATAATAATTTTTTTTCTAATTTTTCTCTATCATTGATAAGCTATGAACTACAAGTGATATTTATGGTATGAGAATTTCTTGGAATGACTAACACATACTGAAACATTTCCTGTCAATATATGTAATCAATTCGGGACGTCAACTTGGGGAAACCAGCTTGCATCAGTCCTGGTTTGGACTTCTTGTTGTTGTAAAGATTGAAAGTCCCTGGTTCGATTTCAGAAACTATGCTTCCCATATGATTTACATAAGAAATCTAAAATCCAGCGTGCAGAGTAATTTTCTCTTGCACATCAAAATATCTTCGATTTGTAATATCAGGGCGGGATTTATCTGAGGAAAGAAATTAAAATTCTAGTTATTATCGTAGAATTTTGCTTATCGATCGTATTTCTTTGAATTTCGCATAAATACCGGCATGTTTGCAGTTTATATCGGTCATTGCGATAGTTTTACAATTGTTACAACTATTGTTGGATTCGGATTCGGCATAGTCTAGTGCAAGGGCCTGCAACCTTTTATCTACCGTGTGACATTTTTCCAATGCCTAAGTGTCGATGCGCTACTTAGTTGTATGTATGCAATAAATGAATATAAGGATAAGATAAAAATAAATCTTGTCTTTAATGCTATAGCTGGTGTTATTTTAATTCCGTCAACTTGTCTATATCGTGTTGTAAATGTTTTGTTGCAAGCAGCAGCAGATTTTCTAGATTAGAGTCAGTGAGTCGTGAGCGTTATTTAATTTTGATAAGTTACATGGACGAGAAAACTAGTTCACACGAGTACGTGCTTGCAAATCGACAGATGTGACACTGAGCAAATTTTCGAGGATGAGGAAATTGCAAACGAGGCAACAAAATGACTAATTTTTTTCAGAAGTCGATCCATGATTAGTAAAGAATGGTGGGAAGAGAATAGGGTCGGCGATACTTTTTATGTGTCCGATGGAATATTTGGACACCCGAACCATCGGACATGACAAGGTTTTCTTAAAATCACTCGCCCACTAAATTCTTCACTTTCAAACCCATTCATTCATTCAAACCTCACAAACTATACCGATATATCTACGGAAATGCAATAAAATTTTGAGATCCTTCTTTTAAATCTTGGATATATTTCAACTGTGGAAAAACAAAATTATCTTAAAAATTGTTTTAAGCGCCACGCGCCACATTTGAGAGGCCGCGCAAATACGCGTGATCAATTTACATTTCAGTTCGGATGTATTTGTGATATTTTATAACGCTAAATTATGAAATTTGTGAATACAAAGAGCAACTCATTCGCGGTAATTTTAAAGCTATTAAGGCCAAAATAAGTAATTGCTGCACCCCATTTAATTTAAAATAATTATGCTGAAAGTAGGCAGCATGAATTCCATTTGGATCATCTTGTTATGTATAGCATAGTGAAAATCGTTCTTTTGGCATCCCTTGTTTCTTTGCCTTTCCTGAAACCAAGTTTATCCCACTCTAGCGACTCTGCTGCCTTCTTCTCTGGCCTTATAGTAAGGATTCTTGTAATATTCTTTTACGTGTGCGACATCATACTTAACATTTTCCAGTCTTGGGTTTCATTTTTAATGGGATCATTGTTACTTCTAAGAAATCGTAAGGCTGCTCTCCCAATCGTGAATCTTTTTAAATGAATTTTGCCATTATTTTTATCTCTCTTATTCCTGTTATTTTAAGGACTTATAGTATTCCATAACTGCCTATAACCTTCTTTTTATCGGTTCATAAATTGCTTTTGCTACTTCGCTTTCTTTTGCACATGGCTACACATTATCTCACTCAGCGACATTACATTTTTACGGTTCTATATTATAATCATGGATATATGAATCTTCTATCCCTAAATGCCAGTTTCGGTAGATATTAAATAAAATTTGGCAGCTTGTAAAAAATAATTTTTATTTAAATGATTATTTTATTAGATCTCATTGCATGTTAAACTACAACGAAACTTCGATTTAAAATGACTTTTTACGCATTATCTTGCTTATATTATATCGTTTAAAAATTTAATATGATTATGATAAAATCACAAAAAATCGCTTTTAGCCCTTCATTTCTTTGTTTACTTTTATACTTTTTCCTAAAGAATGTACTGCTATGCTTAATTAATTTGATAACCATCGATATTTTTATAATTGCCACAAAGAATTGAAAACTTGAGCTCAGCTAAACATTGTTTTTCCCGAATGGGTCGGGGATAACTTTATTCCGTAAAAATAGATTTTCCGAAAAAGCAAAAATCGGCAATTTACCCAAAAGGATTTTGTTTAAATTTAATTATAAAGCTCACAGAAATTATAGATAATGGATAAAAAGGTTAATCTGTGTGTGTGTGTGTGTGTGTGTGTGTGCGCGCGCGCGTGCGTGCGTGCGTGCGTGCGTGCTTGCGTGTGTGTGTGTGGTTGTGTGTGTGTCTCTCGGAACGCTATTTGGAGATAAATAGAAGAACGAGAATGCCGCTTATAACTCAAAAACTTTTCATTCTTTTTCAATGAAACTTTCAGGAATTACTTGGCAACGCCACTTTTAAATATTGGGTTGCTCAACATTTACATTAAAGTCATGGGTTTCATTCTGGAAGCATTTAGTTTTTCCTGTTTATTAACACTGAAGTGAGTTTAATACATTAATCATTTGCATTTTAATATCATTTAGAATCTTCGTAGGAATTCGAGACTTAAAACAATAAATGCTTATTAGAACGAAACTTAATTTTCCTGCCGCCTATTTTCGAATACGCGTCAAATTGGTTCACAAATTAGCTTTTAACGCAAAATGTTGATCTATTTTTACACGATCATCTTTCGTAGTTTAGGTGATTTGCATTTTTGCCGATATCGTGTAATTGCGTCTGAGCGTATGAATAAATGGGATTATAAACCTTTATAAACAGGCGTCGCATCTGTCCACATATCCTCCTATATATAGTAAGCTAATTTTGTTGATAACGCAATCTGAAGAATCTGATTGGCTGCGGAAAAGCCAATTATATCTTGAGGACGTTTAACCTTATTTCCCTTGAAAAAATGCGATGAATAACTAAGAAGTTAAATCTGTTTAATTTTAATGTTTTAATCGCTATTTAATTTTAACAAATGATAAAATATATCAATTTATGTGTCGCACCACAATCAGAATTTAGCATACATTATGTCGCATGGTAAATATGTACAACAAAAAATAAATAAATGTTAACTTACGATCACAGAAAATGGCTTATTTTACGAACGAAAGACGGAATATTTTAATTCTCTTCATTTTTTGCCGTATTGCATGCTAAATCGCTCGAAAGTTATCTTTAAGCGCAATATTTATCAGTTTAGATGACCATTTTCCAGGCGGCAACCAAGCTTAATACGAATACGAATCATTATTTAAACAATGCATTTTTCAGCAATTAAGTTGTACAAATCAAAGTACGAGATAATTTCAATTGCCCGTAGCTCTGTAACAAATGAGAATCGGACCCATGTTCATATGAAATTTTTTTACTCAAAATCACTTAAGGAATACGATCCCGAAGTTATGACATAAAGTCGGCGGACACCCTGTAGATATATATATATATATATATATATATATGAGTAGGATGGGAGGAAAGAGGATGGGAGAGAGGAAGAGAGAGAAGTAGAAAGAATGGGAAATGCGTTAATTTTAATATTTAATCCACGCTTACCCGTCATATTTGATGGGCGTTTACGCAAGTAATTCTGTATAAGGAAATGACAATACTGGTCGATTTGGAGTTCATCAGACCGCTTTGAAGCTTCGAAGACCATTATCTGAAGAGATACTTGTTTCGACGACAAACTCTTTTTCTCACATTCTTCGCTTTATAATCAATACAGAGAGGTTATTTTTTTGCTTTCAGTAATTAGGGTGGAATTTTTGGAACTAAAATACAATTTTCACAGGAAAAATGCCTAATGCTGAACGTCTTTTTCAACACTTCCCTATTAGTGATTTTAATATCGTAAAAACGTTATTTCCGTTAAAACGGTATTCCGTACAAACGGGGTTTTACTGTAATAGAGCATTTCTGATAGAAACCTACTTTTGTTTAATATAGTTAATTAACACTTTATTCAGTATTTTCAATTTTAAGGATAACATATATATATATATATATATATATATATATATATATATATATATATATATATATATATATATTTGGAAATCATATATAAATTAAATCGTCCTTTAAATCGGTGGCACCTAAATAACAGAATAAATTTATGGTGGAGAGAAAAGATCTAATAGAAGAGGTTCGATAACTCAATCACACTTAATATTCATTTAAATAGTAGAGGAATGGAACACCTGTCTACTTCTCGCTTCCAAAGTTATGGGGTTTAATACTGACAATAGCATATAATTTTGAGGCTATTTTTTTAATGTTACGCATGAAAATGTAAAGGATTGTCTTGTTTATCAGTGAATAATAAATATAAAAGTCAAAAGCCCTTACAAGGATCCATTAATATAAAAATTAACAAACAATTAATGCGAAGAAAACCCAAGGTACGTAGAAATATAAATTCTGAAAAGGTTAGCCGTAGTTATTACATAACGGTTGACTGGATCTGAAAGAATATTCGGTGAAACTCGAATTATCGCTAGTTCCTCTCATTAAGATTAGTAAGCGGAGCATTCAAAAGTCAGCTTTAGTGTCTCTCGAAGTGAAATTGCACTTTGAATGAAAAAACGTTTTAAACTATCGGTGAGTTATTAAAAAATTGTCACAAACAAAGCGGGTATCTGAATCCTCATAAAAACGTTAAAAGGCATATACTTATGTGTAGGCTTGGCAGGATTCGATTTAAATCGAAAAATGTCAATAAACGTCGATTTTTTTAAATAAAAAATATCGCCAAAAATGAATAGTCGTCGATTACCGTCGATTTTCCAAAAAAATGGAAAAGTATACGTTTAAAAACCTATTTTATTCTGAATTGTAATATTGAAATCGTTTCTGTTTACTTTTTTCGCGATAATATATTCTACCTATGATTTCGTTCCTTTTCTGGGCTTGCATTAACAGTGGGACTGAAGGAAGTGTATTTCCTCACACTCAAATATGCGTCTTTTTCAAAAGCTCAAGCTTCCACTCTAGACAATCAGGTAACAGCAAGGCCATAGGGTAGTTTTGAGAACAGGTGTTTCTTAGATTCTCTGATGTTTTTAAGGTTATATTTTCCAACCTAATAGTGTGATATTCCACGAGCCTCTCTATATAAATAAGGTCATGGATATGTCCAATTTATGGAATTGTAAGGCTAACTGCCAGCCATATATGTAAGTAATAATTTTAACCGTCGATATTCGTCGAAAATATCTCCTGTAATAAACGTAATTTTCAAAATAATAAACAACGAATTATATCAAAGAATAATTTTAAGCGCCAATATTCGTCGAAAATCTCTCGGGAAAATAAACGTCAATTTTCAAGAAAAATAAACGTCAATTTTCAAGAAAAATAAACGTCTAATTCTACCAAGCCTAAATATAAGGAACTATCATTTTGTTAATCTTCTTATAAGTGATGGTTTTTGAAAAAAATGTCTCAAATAACTTTCAATGCAACCTTTTCTTTTTATTTTTCACTCCTTCCTTCATCCTTCCATTCCCCTTCTGCGTTTCCTCCATCTTACATTTATCCTTGCACCCTTTCTTGCTTGCTTCCTTCCATCTCCTTCTTCCCCTCTACTCCTCCCTCTCCTCTTTCCGTACCTTCTGTATACTCTTCCTCTCCTTCCGTTCTTTTCCGATCAATCAATGTGATCCGCACTGTCGATGTATAAATTCGTCTCTATATCTGAGTTTTGGAATGTTTAGCTGGCGAATATGATGTTTCAATCAAGAACTGCTGAAAATAATAGAAGCGATGTTTTATAGGACCTTTTCCTCTAATAAATGGCACCAATCAATCGATTCGTGGTATACAGTATACACACACACACACACATATATATATTATATATATATATATATATATATATATATATATATATATATATATATATATATATATATATATATATATTGTCACTTTCTGTTACACTATTTCCATCGCTGAAGAAGGGCATATGCCCGAAAAGCTTAAGTGTGTTTTTGTGCGTGTTTTCTGTCTCTTTGACGCCAACTTGGTAAGTGTCCGCTGGGCTTTCTTCAACACCTTGTTGCCACCCTCATCACTACCTTTTCTTTTCCTTAAGTTAGTATATATATATAAACACAATACGTCGCATTAACACGTTGTGTACCGGATTTAGATTCCCGTACTACACTCAGTTCTTGGACATTTTCTCATAATTCCAAAAGAAAAAGCACGTGAAATCTCGTGGCCGGCACAAATATGGTGATTTTCTTGGTTAAAAGTCACGATTTAATTAGTAAAAGATTAAATTAACGATTTAAATATACTAATTTGTATATTTTGTATCGTATACTTTTTTTACTGTAAAAGATAAAATAATATTTTAATAAACTCGTTATTTAGTGTTTTCTGTAATATTAACATTTTAAAATTTAAGGATTTCGAAATAAAAGTTAAATTTAAATCATGGAATTGTACGGCCGATAACCTCCAGCATATATGTAAGTAATAATTTTAAGCGTCGATATTTGTCAAAAAACGAATCCTACCAAGCCTACTTATGTATTGTTCTATTATAGTAATTCCAGAATACATCAGCCGTATAGTTATGCACATTGCTCAATATGCTTGCAATGCGGTGTCGTATAAGATGACGGCGTTTGAAGTTGATTTAACGTCGCAATCCTCGCACTGCTCTCTGATAGAAAATATGTGGTATATGATTGGTTAATATACTACTGATAGTGAGTATATTTAGAAAATGTACTGAAAGTAATTATATTAAATAAAGATTTTGTGAGAGATGAATTCAATTCATTGTCGATTTAAATCATCGTAAGCGTCGACATAACGTCAATATTCATTCTTCAAAATTCCATCGTACTTGATGATTATAATAAGTATATTTTTAGTATTTTTCACTTTGAAAACTTCAAAATTAACTAAATAAAGTGCCAATAAATATGCATTTTCTGAATTATTACGTAACAAGCATAGCTTCCTTGAGCGTTGCGCTCTTGTTAACCCCTTCTAAAAAAAATAGTTTGAAATATATCACTTTTGGTCATAAATTAATTGAAACTTTACCTAAATCGCTGACTATTATCCTAGAATGGTATAAAGGTAAATATAGTGACGAAACAATGCTAAAATTTGCATATAGGTATGGGTTCTATAACACAGATATATATTTAGCCCCAACAGCATCGGAATTTTCCTCAATAATAGAGCAACCTCCAAGCCATTTTCTCTAAAGATTTAAAATTAATTTTTTGTATTTTGTGCATTTTTTATTTCTGCTATCTCAAAAGCTTTGCGGAGCTTTTAGTAGAACGAGGGCATAAAAAATACACCAAACGGATATGGAAGGGGAGAAAGAGGGTAAGTGTGTGAGCGAGGAACAGATCGATCGATTATTTCGTTCGCTTCCGATGTTTTCCTTTTCCGGGATCCCCAGAACCGCATCTTCGGCCCGTCTGAGCGAAAAACGGACCACTCTGCTCTTGAAAGCACGTTCACATAAAGAAATGTAGGTGCGTTGACCAATAGCATTTCCGCCGTCTCTCATCACTATTCTCTCATCTCTCTCTCTCTCTCTCCTCCTCTCTCTCTCTCTCTCGCCGTCACCTTCATGTTCTTCTCTCTCACATTCACTTTCTCTCCTTTCTTTCTTCTGTTTCTCTTATTTCCATTAATTTCATCATTCACAACAGTATTTAGTCGCATTTCCATTTTAAAGAAAAAAGTGGCTGCTGTATTTGGTTTGTCCGTCCGCCAGTCTGTGCGCTCGTAGCGCAGCACACACCGCTGGATCAATCCAGACGAAATTTTATTTAAAACGAAACTAACATAATTGGGAAAAATCATACAATAAGTGTTTCCACTAAATTGGAAAAATGCCCTTTTCCCTTAAATGCATGTAATATTCATCCGAGACAACATTATTTCAGTAGTACTGAATAAACATTTATTGCTGCATGTATTTTTGAGTGGCCACAATGTTCCACTACCTATCTCTATGATACGGATGAACCCACATTAACGTTGCAGATTTAATGACTTATAATAAAATTCGTGACAAAATTGGCATTTAATGACCACCTCACCCATTTGCGACTGCGTTTTCAATTATATTTAAATATGAGATAAAAATAACAGAATCAAGTCATATCTCTTAAGGCTAACATAATACCTGATTTGAAATGTAAATTTTCAACTCTTCGATGCTTATGATAAACTTAAAAACCGTGTTTAGAACATTTTTATAGCTCAGCGAGGTGATACCGATTTTTAATCATGTGGCTTTATCATGACTTCCTCCTTCCTGGAAACAAAAAACCCTGAGAGAAACGTTCCAAGTATATGCTACGCTTTTTTCGTGCATTGCTCCTGCTTTTTTAAAAAGCTTTTTCATCTCTTTCCTCTCTGTCTCCTGTCTTTTCATTGCTTTAATCTCCCATGTACTCTAGTAACTCTCCTCTTTCCTCCTCTCTCTCTCTCTCTCCTCCACTCACTCTCTTTTACTGCTTTCATTCCTTCACTTCCCTTCTTCTCTAACGTTTTCCAGTTCCATTCTTCCCTCTGGCTCCCAGGTCTCATTCCGTTTGCTTCAGCAATCGATTGTGCAATCGTCACACGCCTTATCCCTTTCTCTGTCTGTCTCTCTCCTCCTTCTCCTTGGTGCTATTTCTTTCATTTTAGAGTATTTTCGTACCTGAAGAGAATATTTCATTTTATGTCATATTTAGTGGGAATTTAGCAATTTGACTTAGTTATAGAGAGAACGTTTTAACGGTTATCAGTTACCGTATGCTTAATTCTAAGATGACCGTAACAAGTTACTTTTGCAGTTGTAAAGTGCAAGCTGAGCATGACTGATCCAATTATCACAATTTTTGTAAGCTGTTAGCGGTTGTTCTTCTTTTAGAATACGAAGTTTTAAAGAGACAGAATTGGACGTTTTTATAGGCATGCTGCGATAGTTGCAAATTTATTTTCTCACGCACCTCTGTATTGAGGAAGATTATCAGTTGAGATCTTGTTATGAATTGAAACTAAAAAAATATAGGATTAAAGAAATGTAAGACGACAATGAAATCCCTTTCAATTTCATTAATATTCCATGGGTTTGCATCTTTCATAATTTGATATTGTTTGACTTTACATATTGCATTTCCAGTGAATGGGTTTTTTAATCGATAACTTTATTATAAATTGATCATTATGCAAAATTGATCTTGGAATAATTCAGATCCTTATCCTTTCCCGATATCATTCGCTCAATCTGACCAACCCTAGCCTTTCCTTTCGCCGCTCTTTCAGCTGTCGCATCCTTCAGACTGTCCAAATCTTCCCGTGCTTTCGAAACGACTGCCCCCTCACAGCAATTTCAGTGATCGCCCCTCCATTCCCCCTCCATTCCCGATCGACTTTTCTCTCTCCGTCTCTTTCTTTGTCCTTTCCTTCCTCCCTACCCTCTCTCTCTCTCTACACTTCCTCCCCACCCACTCTGCTCTTCCTCCTTACTCTCTCTACCCTAATCTATCCTTCTTCTCCTTCCCTCCCTTTTCCCACTTTGACCTCCCTCTCAAACGCTACCCTCTCCCCCTATCCCTTTTCCTTCGTCATCTCCTCCAATCACACAATCTCTCTGTCATTCGTAACTTTCGTCCTTGGTAACATCCTCCTTTTCTCAATCTGCGTCATACGGCCTTCTTCTGCATTGTTCGACGCTTTTGGTTCCGACGAGAGCACCTTGTGCCACTTCTTCCCTCGTACACTTTTTGTGCATCTCCCCCCGCCTCCTCTAATCCCCTCCCTTCCCGCTGCCTCATTTTTACTCGTCCCGAACCGCGCACTCAACTCTTAGCACTCCTAGCTTTCTGAAATAACAGTAGCTTTGTTTCACCGTTCTTTACATAAAATTTCCGTCACGTTTGTCATATGATGATGGTTGTTACCGACTTTTCCACCACATCCCTGCAGGCGAAGTCGGCCCCAATGTGATTTCTTTATTCTGTTGTCACTAGCCGCGAGAAAGGGAGAATTGCAGCTTATTAAAAGAGCCTTTGAGAGATACCTTGCTTTTCTCTCTCTCTCTATTCTATAAAGACCTCAATTTTGTGGAACGAACTTTATCAAAATAACTAATGCAAATGGTACATCTATCAATATGTTTTCAAGGACATTCTGCCTTAAACTCTTTTTTATATTATTATGCGGGAGAATCAGCTTAAAATCGTTTGTGATTCATAAAAGCTTAAAATACTTTGTACCTGATTGCGTTTGCTAAAAGATTTTCTAATGTCAGCTGACAGAAGTTATAATCACTCTTTGTTTGGCAACATTCGTCAAAGGATTTGGCGAGCAGTGAACATTTCCGCTTTTATTTATTTATTTATTTGATTCAGAACGATAGCTACCTTCTTTTCACAGTTTTTTCTACTATGAATCAAATTTTGTTTTCCGAAAATAAACCAAATTTGATTCTAATCTACATTTTGTCCAGAAGCCGAAAGGCTATAAATCGCTGGTTCAGGAGATGAAATTGTTCGCTCGTTTTACATTTTTCTTCTCATAGCGTCAGGTTTCTGTGACAGATGCAGCTTTACAAGTGTAAATAGCATGTTTGTATGGGCTAATATAAACTAATATCCATAAAATAAACTTAAAAATATAGGAATGTCATTGGAGTATTTTTTTCGTTCTTAAAATCATACAAAGAAATTATTTCAGACTGCACTATCTGTACTTATTATCTTACTTAAAATTCCGACTGATTTAATAATATTGCACATTGATTTTTCGATTTACTTCGGAGATGCGTTCCTCAAAATTGCGACACATAACGAACCGACGTATAGCGAAACCGAAGTTTCCCATGCACGAAGTGTTATTAGGCGTTCTTTACCATCGGAACGGTAATAGCGGAATGCCTAATGGGCACGTTTCATCCTCCCGTCCGTTTGTCTGTCGTAACTTTCATCTCCAAAGCGCTGGACAGATTTTAATTAAATAGGAGAGATTATTATTAAAATTTATCACGTAATTGTGATTTGAACTGAATCCGTCAATTAGAACTTTCACTTTACATAATTACACTAATAAACCAAAATAAACCAAAATCGAAGTAGATTCTTTCAAATTACCCTTATAAGACAAATGGAATAAATAAACAAAATGAAATAACAAATAATGTTCATAAAGAGACTCACTCAAGATGATTCTGAAGCTTGTTTTTGGAGGAACATTTGAGGAAGGATTGTTGGCGTCAGACAAAGAAGCATTCTTATTTCTTCTCAATTAATATATAACTTAATATTTAACGGAAGCATTTTATCGACCTAATTGCATCTATAAATACTCAGATTATTCGAAATGTTTCTCGAGTAGACATAACAAGGCTGAAATTTTCCAGATTTATTAAAACCGAAATTGGTCTGTTTTAATAAATTTGGAAATTCTCAACTTTTTTATGGCTATTCGAGCAAATAAAAATGCATGGATATCTAGAAATTTTCAACCTTGTTGTGGCTATTCTAGAAAATAAAAATGCATGTGTAGATGATTCTGTAAGAAGATTTTATTAGAAAATCTCCTTTTACCGTGAAGGTTCTTCAAAAAATTAACTGTAATCTCTTAGTAACTCTTTCCTCAAACTTTGCTTGTCACAATTTTTCCCTGTAATTGAATTTATTTTTATGGATGCTGATTTTGATTGCCTGAGATAATGATACTTTGGGATTCATTTATCACCTAATATCTTCATTAATGTGTCTTCACATATTAATGGCAGAGTTTACCATTTACTATAAGCTTGTTAATTCGTTTTGAAAAAACTTTTTTTTATTTCAGGCCTCGATTACTAATCGATTCTCTTCGGGTCAAAGGGGTTTGTTTTTCGCGTAATCGTATCACTATAAAACAGGGCTCTCAAACTCACGTCGGTCTGCGGGCCGCATGAAGGCCCTCCATCGCATTAAGGCACCGTACCATGTCTGCGGGCCTCATACTCACACCGTTTCATATTCTTTGGACTTTGATTCTCCCCTTACAAAGAAAGAAATCACCCCAACCCATGATGCGGCCCTAAACCCATTCATGGCGTTGAGGGCTAGGTTCTTCGGGCACGCAAGAAACAAGCTGGCAGCGGGATGAACATACTTGGTACCCCATCTGTTCAGAATTTTTATAAATCTGGATGAACAACAAACTGCTTAAATTTTAAAATGTTCTGATGTAATATGCGTACTTTTTAAATTTCTTATATTTAAGTGAAATATTTTATACGATATAAGTTTGAGTTTTGGCTGCTAGTGTAAACTAGCTCACTTCGCGGACCGCAGAAATGTACCACGGGGGCCGCATGTGACCCGCGGGCTGCAAGTTTGAGATCCCTGCTCTAAAATGTTTGACTAAATTAATTAATTTTCTCTTTGGTTCTTTTTTCATTCTTTTGTCCAACTTCAGTAAGTCCGTTGCTTACTGGCTTTACGTTTTATATTTTTGGTGAACTAAAAATGTTTTAAAGAGTAATGTTAATATTATTTATGTGGGACGTTTAGATTCAAGGGCAATATTCTTCATGGGACATAAATGGATGCCAGATTGATATAAATAAACAAAATTGTGTGCGTTTCCATTTTGAGTTATTACTTTATGGTTTTGTCCATTTACTTTACAATATATTATTGAAATCTAGGTATATTTTTTCGAATTATCTTTAGAAGACAAATGTAATAAATAAATCTTACAACATGTGTAAAGGAATTGGCAAAATAACTAATAAAAAATAAACATTTCTCTCAGCTTAATCAAGAGAACGTCTTGTCAATTTCTTTAGTTAAATAATTCAGTAGAAATGAAAACATATCCGCATTCATAAATTTATTGGACTCTATACATAACACTGCCCTCAAAAAATTCTAGAAACTCAAGAATAAGACATACAAACAATCTTTCAAACTATTTCTCTCCCGAAGATGAGGACAGTTTATCAGCTACATGAAGACAAGCGCATTTTAGCCTGCTTGAAGCGAATTTTCGATAAATTCTTCAGTGACCTCACAATTTCACCAAGAGGGAAAAAGATAAATGTTGAGAAAAAGACCAGCATCTCCTGATAGACGCCGTATCTTTCAAAGTTTCTTAACTAGATATTTAGAACCCTCTTCCATCAATGTAATTTCCGCTTGGAAACTCACCAACGTACTTTTATTTATCATTAACCTTGCCAAGAATTTTATTTTTTCTTGTCTCATCCCTGCCTTTTTCTTTTTTCACGACCGCGATTCTTTAAAAATCACTCATTATTTATGCAATCACATAAACTCTCGCAAAATCCTGAATGCGCTGTAATTAACCTTCATTTAATCTTCCTGAGAGCATATCTGCACCTCCTGCCATCACTGGCACTGCAAAAAGTCAACGGCCTTCACATCTCTATCTCCGCGGGAGAAAAGGTGGCCAACTGTGAGTGGGAGGAGAAGTTGTCTTGGATGTGTTGAGATTAGGAGGGAGAGGGGCGGTCGGAGGTACAAAGAGAATCCTTACTGCTGACCTCTTGGCCGACGCCCAAGTCCCAGAGATCGTAGGGACGGGTTCTTCTAGGGATTTGTTGTGTAACACTCGTAGTGGCAGTGGTTGAGATGGGAGATGTGACTGGAGGGCAGGTGGAGGGAGTAAAGAGAGTGAAGTGGGAGCAACATAGGGAAGGAGGAGGAAGTTTATGGGGGAGTGGAGGAGGGGGTGAAAGATGGGTCTACATCTGATGAGGGAGAGAGATAAAAAGTGTGAGGAAGAAATTACAAATATTTCTTAGATCTAGCCTGGAGAAGTTTTTCTATCTACGACGGTTCCATATAACACATGCGTCACTCAACCATTTTCATTCTGTTTGATTATGGGCCAATCATTAAGATTCTGTACAATATTAGAGAGAGAAATTGGGCATTTTTGTTGGATTCCAACACGATTGAGGACGTTCAAGCGGAAACATACAAATAAAATATGAGTAATTGCTTGTAAATGTATTTGAAGGCACTGTGATGTTTTAATGTATGGTTTTTAATGTTTGTGGTCAGGGCCGGCCCGACAGTTTTCTCGAGTGTTGGGCAAGAATTATTTTGGCAGCCCCTAATACAACATATCCATCATCACACGAAGTGAAGCATTCAAAATCACACGCTTTTACTCCATGAAGTTCATACCAGTAGTTTTGTCAGCAATTATTACAAAAAATCTTTTACTTATAAATTCAGCAGAAATATAATTTAAAATACATTTATTCTATTATAAGGAATTCGTTATAGTATTCATACAGGAAAATGCACAGAGAAATAAAAAAACGAGCATTACGAAAAATTAATAATCAGATACATTTTTAAAACAATTTCCATCAAGTTCAATATTTCTTAAGGTATTTACATTAAGATGTGTTGATAAATAATAAAATACTATCAGGTGCCCGTAAATAAATCGACTGGTTAGTTAGATTAAATATTCTCTTGGTAGTTCGCCTTCTGTCACATTACCATAAAGGTCAGCGACTGCAAGGTTTATTTCCTTTTAATAATCTACGCTAGGAGTGCCACACATTATTTCCTACAGCGTCTAATGTCCGCTAGCAGTTCCACCTTAACATTAACCTCTACAATTACATCGAGTAGAGCTTAGCCGGTCAAAAAAGCTCAATATCTTGTGAACGGTTTGAGCGATTTCAATTTGATCATTTTCCTGCAAATCTTCAGGTCGAGACGTTTAATTTGATGCATGGCTGTTACTTTCGCTTTAAAAACCTCATTTTATTACGCTATTAATATATAGATATTTCCCAATCATTTCAATTTGAAAATGTTTATAACAAAAAAATGTCGCTATGGAAAAAAAATAAAAAGGAAATATACAGGTATACCTCGCAATACGCTTGGGTTAAGTTCCAAAAAAACCAGAGCATATTGCGAATCAGCGTATTGCGAAACACTTTATTACATAAGAGCAATGCTACGTTCCTAAATGGATTAAAATCACGGACAAGCACGACAAATATGTTCCTAAAAAGGGTCTTGTTGCGCGAAATCATGCTAAACAAACGCAAAAATCCCATTGAACGCCGTGTCAGAGATAGGATTGCTTTGATTTTTTTCGCTTACAGAATTTGAAACATATAAACGTAAAAACTCGAGCACAAATTGAATGTGTCACCACTACGATCTCGGAATGAAAACTGACTGTAGTCCGCCGAAACACTTGCTTGGACATAAAAAGAAACTCGTCGATTATATTATTTCTCCAGTGCAACATTGTGTACACATGAAATGGGTATGAAAACAATTTAAAAGTAGTTAGTATATAATGAAACGAAGTTGTTTTTCATTGCTCGCGTTGAGACCTTTTGAATAGGCAGAGAAAGGATCTCCGTATTCCGGGTTTTGTAAGAGCGTATGTCCGAATCAAGCGAGCGTATAGAGAAGTAGAGTCAGAAAGTGTAATGGGTGCTACTATAGCGTGCGGTTAACCTGGACATTTTCACTATAGCGTGCGGTCTACATGGGATATTTACACTATAAGACGCCTCTGAACACAGTGAACGTGAAGAGGAATGAAAAAAAGTTTCACCAACTTACCCAACCCGGTGGGGTCGAGTAAAATTTTGAACTTGAGAAGGAATAAAGAACAATTTCACCAACCCAACCAGGTGAGATCAAGTAAAATTTTCGGTATACTCCACATAGGGGCGTACCTATAGCGAAATCTCTCAACACAATAATAGAGGAGTTAGGATTCGATGCCCCTGTCCTAGTGTATTCCTTGCAATTTTTGAAAATCTGTTCACCTTATATTTAACTCAAGCAAGTAGGGATTTAGTTTAGTGGCATTCCTTTTCTTATGAGCTCGGTAGACCGCACAACTGCGGTAGACCGCACACTATAGTAGCACCGTGTAATGAGTCTAAAACCGAAGAAAGCATATCGCTAGGTGTATCAGTATTGTTTACACTTGGAACAAAATAAAAAGGAAATTTTAAAGTGGCATGTGCATTATAAACAGTTATAATTCATTATCCTACTTACTATTTCCCGATAATTTCAATTTGAAAATGTTTATAACGAAAAAATATTCAGTTTGGAAACAAAATAAAAGGGAATTATATTGTTTACACTTGGAATAAAATAAAAAGGAAATATTAATGTGACACGTGCATTAAAAACAGTTATAATTTATTATCATACTTACTATGTCCCGGTAATTTCAATTTGAAAATGTTTATAACGAAAAATGTCAGTTTGGAAACAAAATAAAAAGAAAATATTAATGCGACATCGGCATTAAAACAGTTATTATTATCATACTTACTATGTGTCAATTATTTCAATTTGAAAACGTTTATAACAAATTAATGTCAGTTGTTTCTTGACACAAATCTTGGTAGTAAGCCTTTTTGTTTAAACTTGAAATAAACGCATTACCAAGAAATTCAGCTACTTCTACTATTGTCCGCTAGGGCTATGTTATTTCCTACAACGCCATCTTAACATCAACCATTACAACTACGTCGAGCAGGGCTTAGCCGGTAAAGAAAAATCTCAATATCACGCCAACGGTAAGACTGATTTCAATTTGATTATTTTGCTGCAAATCTGCAGGTGAAGACGTTTAATTTGATGCATCTCAAGTTAAGGTACCTCTTACCTTCGCTTTAAAAACCTTATTTTATTACGCTATTAATATATAGATAGACATTAAGAAAATCGACAAAAGATTTGAGTTAAATACATTCTTAAAATAATACAAACTTATATGACGAAAATAAATAAAGTTATAGATCTTCCTGACTTTTAATACAAAAAAATCTCTAATCGTTTCTTCAAAAATTGTTTACACATATGAAGAATAACTTTTCATTTGGCGAAGGATTCGGAATCCTTTGGGACATGGTTTTTAATTCATCGAACAGGTCAAGTACTACTATGTCTCTTTCCGTGCCATCTGTTAAAGTGGCTTCCAAATTCATACAACATTTCCTAAAATAATCATCTTCGAAATTAGTTTGGTGCGAAGGCCTTTGTGGCGTTCTGATGTAGGCTGCATGGCTTTCGGTTTCACCGCGTTTTTCGGCTTTGTAGACGACGTTTTGCAGGCGTTGTATTCGGCTTCCTCAGATCAAATGAGTCCGAAATAACTTAACTTCTCTAAATTGAACAAAAAGCCAAAAAACGGACATATATTCTTCTAACTGATGAAATATTTCAGAGATGGATGAAATTTTTGTATCGAGAATGGCGTTAAAGAAGCTAACTCTTAATTGCTTCTCAAAATCGTTGATCGGGTCATCGGCCGTTTCATACACGAACTGTGCCTATGTCAGACGGTTTCTTTTATTTCCTTCTTGGGAAAAGTCCGCTGTTAAACCCGATTCTTCAGCAAATTTACCAGCTGTTTCCTTTAATTTGAAAAAATTTTCATCCGTTTTATATGCCTCTAAAAAGACCCCATTGAGTGCCGCAGAAACCACTATGGAACCTACTAGGAAACTGTAGTAGACAATTGTTGGTAGCTCAATAACTTTGGCTCAGTTTATTAAAAGTAAAGTACTCTTTTAGCCAAACAATGCAGTCGACTCCCAGTCACTGTTGAGACAGTTTTTGCCCTTGAAGATGCCCACCTTGTGGGCGAAATGCATTGGGTGTTGCAACCCTCTAATTGTTTGGCTAAAGGAGTACTTTACTTTTAATTAATGTAGTAGACTAGATTAAGCAAAAATTGCCACACGTGGAGTGATTTACCTGAGCCAGGGCCGCTTTTAAAATTTACGGGGTCCTGGCAAACTTCTCTGGGTGGATCCTATATTTACATTTCTATATTGTCCATCATTTATGGTTTTATATAAATGTACAAGCTTAATTGCCTGACAAATATGACGGGTATGTGCAGATTATCTATTAAAATTAAAGTACTTTCCATTCTTCCACCCTTTCTCTCTGCCTTCCTCTCATTCTCTTCCCTACCTCTCCCCCTTTTCTCTCTCTTCCCTTGTATTTCGTTTTTCTTTCCTATCTCCCTCCTAATCTTCACCTTCTCTTTTTCCCATCCTTCCTCCTCCTCCTCCCTCTCATTCTCCTTCCTTTCTCTCCCACATTCTCCTTCTCATTCCCCCTCAAAAATGTAGCTGTCTCTCTCAGCGTGATATACGCAGATATAAATCTTACATACAAAACGAATATTTATTTATTTAACATTTCGCTAGACAACTTTAGCTGGCCAAAATTATTTTAACTATCTGGAACATACTATAATGTCAATTATATATTTTTTAATTTTCAGTTCACATAAAATATACCGTATTTCGCGGCACATAAGACGGTTATAAGATGCAACCCGGTTTTTTAGAAGATTTTCAGGAAAAAAGTACTTTGGTTCACTAAGTCATTTGCGATGAGCCATGTCGTGTATCATTTCCAGTCGTGATTAAGTCCGTATCCGGAAACATTTACAGAAAATATTCCGGTGTGATAACAGTTAAATATAACGTTTTAGATAAACTTTATTTGTAAAATAAATAAGGATGATCTAAAACATTAATAATTGCTTCGAGACTAGTATAGCTATATGTGTCATGCGTGCACTCGGCAGCCGTATTAATTAAAGCTGTCGGAGTTCGCCGCACATTTCTAGATACCCATTACCGATAGTACTTAATTAAACTTGAGTTCAAGATGACATTTGAATAAAATGGGATAAATAATAAATGGAATGCATATGTAATAACGGTACGTACGCTCAACTAGTCCTTTTTCTTCTCCAACTCTTTTGGCCTCGTACATAACGATTTTCATTGATAAAGCAATAACAAACTTTCTCTGTTCTACTATCCATCATTTCCTCCTCTAGTTGTGGCCATTTGAGACCAACCTTACGAAGACTGTGTTTCTCTTATCCCATCAGCTTCAGTTTTTCTTCATTCACAAATAATTTTTTTCTGTGAGAGGTGGACCGAAATGACGTGCCGCTACTCGGTTTCCGTGCGTTTTCTGCGTATTGTATCGCCTGAAGCTTATAACTAATAGCATAGGCATATCTTTTTACTTTTGTAGCCATTTCTATCTCAAAACACGTAACGTTATTTATCCTAGATACGTATAAAATATTTAGAGCATCTACACGAATGCTACTGTTCAGTGGTATTACTCGCGCAATTCAACGGGCTCATTGGAAACTAAAACTTCGCAAATGCGCTGAAATTGCAATCACTGTGAGCGGACGTGTATTAAAGCGTACTAATGAAAATGCATCCTCGGAATTCACGTTGCATAATGTATTACTGTGTATATTAACAAATTTTTCGCTATTAATTATTAATAATGTATACTTTATTGTTTTTGCGACGAATGACTGCCAATTATTCCATTTTGGGAATGAGTGTGCTCGACAGTGTCAGTATTGAGAATAGTAATAATCTTACCATCGGTTTATAAGACGCAAGCTGATTTAGGAGGTCATTTTTCTGGGAAAAGTGCGTCTTCTATACCGAGAAATACGGTAGTTTCATTATATTAAAATTAATTAGTTTTTTCGGAAGAACTGCAATATATACCCTTCTCAAAATAACGCCACAAACGGAGATTTATTTCCTAAATTATCATGTTCACCCTAAATAAAGTAATTATGAATTTCTACTAAATTTCCATTTTCTACCTACATTTCTGATCGAGTTATTTGCGTTTTAATAGCTTTACACTGAGACCAACGGACGGACAACATAGCCTTTTATTATTATTTTTGTGATTCTTTTAAACTACTCGCTCCCTATTTTCCAAACTCCTCAAATCCTCCATTCTTCTATCAACTCCTGTCCCTTTAACAAAAATGTCAAATATAGAATTTTGCTTTGATCTGATTAATAGTTTTCGAGTTATAGTGCCCACAAAATTTCTATCATATATACACACACAGACATCATCGAGAAAATAGTCAAAACGTGTTCAGGGGACCTCAAAACGTGTATTTCCGTTGAAATCTCGAAGTCGATTTTTTTCATGAATACAATACTTTCCCCTATACTACGTATATGGAGAAAGTAAAAAAACAGCGAGAACGGACTCACTTGATATTAGATACCTGCAAGAAGATGCTCGATCGCGAATAAGCGAAACCGAGAATAGCTTATGCGCGAATACGGAGGGATAACTATGTACGTGCATCCTTGAAAACCTCACGTAACTTCACATACCTAGACCGGCAGAGGAAAATCATAATCGCGCTCCCGGAATTCGCTAAAAAAATGTCACATTTGGTTCGTTTTCTGGATGAAGAACGAAATATTCACTTTCCTCAAAATGATCTAGGAACATTTCCTTTTGCTTATGGATGTACATAGTTTGCAAATTTTTAGATCATACTGCTCACGTTATAATAATAATATTGACTTGTTTGGAAAAAAATGCGCGAGCATTAATACGCTTGTAACACAATTTTAAATATTGAACGGACTACTTGAAAATATAGTTTTTATGATAAAATACTTCATTAAAAATATCCAAAATGCTAATTCCAGTTCGAAGACAGTACTATGTACTTTCCTCACGCAAGTCAATGAAAGAACTGAATGATCGTGACGATAAAAAAAGAATTCGAGTGCGTGAGAAGAAAAGAGCGATGATATTCAAACAACGCATTTGTTTATTCTTTCAATAAGATTATGCCCTAAGTATGACTCATACACGCAAAGAACACCTGACTCAATCTAGAAGTAGCGAAGCACTTGAAACCTTAGCGAGACTACGTTTACGTACAAATATACGAGAGTCCGAAACTCATGAGAACTTAAGTTCCCTTTCGACCCTTAAATTTTACATTTTAATAGAAACTTTAGTTCGCGTTTGTTCGCAGAAAGATGGCCGCCCTCACATACGGCCGCCCCTGGCTTTTGCCCACGTTGCCCACGCCTTGGGTCGGCCCTGCGCATGGTATCAATTTTTGGGCATAACTTAGGCTGTTATTGAGATAGCATCTGGCGGAGAGTCTAACGGTCCGTGAACTACAGATTTAGCAGTTTTATTATTTTTTGTAATCAAAATATAACCTTTTCATCTTTTTACAAGTTATCGTTTTGTTGTGTTTTTCATTGGATCTGTTGCCGTTTTTACTTCCTCCATATACGTAGTAAAGGAGAAAGTATTTTATTCATGAAAAAAATCGACTTTATTTCAACGGAAAAACACGTTTTGAGGTCCCCTGAACACGTTTTGACCATTTTCTCGATGATATCTGTGTATGTATGTGTGCGTTCCTGCGTGCTTGCGTGCGTGCGTGTGTTTGCGTGCTTACATGCGTGCGTGTGTGTGTGTGTGTGTGTGTGAGTGAGTGAGTGAGTGTGTGAGTGAGTGAGTGAGAGAGTGAGTGTGTTAGCTTTTTGTGGGTGCTCTAACTCAAAAACTATTAATCAGATCAACGCGAAATTTTATATTCAACATTTCGATAAGAGTAAAAAGAACTGATCAGTTTTTGGTAAACATCGGTCAAACTGAAGTTGGTGTTTACTCTTGTCACTTATCCGTTATTTTCAAATATTTGCTTTAATATTTCATAAATGTTAAATTATATTCGAATAAAAGTTGTAGAAAATTTAATTTTCTATTACATTTGTGTGAAATATTTCTCCATATAATTGATTGTTTAAGAGATATCTTATATTTTTAGCTGCCACCACCACGCCACCTACCGACGACTGTTAACAATTGACTCTTAGTTACGTCTTAGTAACGCTCCTTTTTCTTTTCTTAATTGTTGGAGCTTTGTGAATATATCCAATATCAGAGTTTGAGTTTATGTCTGTTCTTTGTAAAGTCTAAAAATTTCTCGGTTTCTTACAATATTTATTATTATGTAACCTATTTGGAATTTTTAGAAATATTACAGATATGAAGAAAGTCGTGTGGCGGCCTTATCAGATTTTTCCTATTCGAGGACCTTTTCTAAAATTAGAAAATTCTCGTTTTCTGCTTTTTTACATCCATGCATAATTTTTTCATCATAACCATGGGCGAGAAAAATGACATGCTTTTGAAAAGTCTGCAAAAGTAGAACCAGTCGGTGCTTCTTCCTCTCCTGCATCAATATGTAGACCGATATTTATACGCACGCTCAAGGGAAAAGAAAGAATAAGCTAGAAATGAACAGAAAGGGAGAGGGATTTTAAAAGATGAAAAGAGTTATGACCCTTTCCTGAGAGTTGTTGCTGCTTTTTACTTTCCAAGGTTGGGCGACGACGAAAATGTTATAATATAAATAGTAATTGGAATAATGGTATCCGAATTTTATGTTTCCGCAAGTCTTACGAATTGATCATTAAGAATGGTTTCGTAGTTTATTAGACGTGATGAGAACAGAATATTTATAAAAATGTATTTACATAGCTATTTAATAATTGACTTCAAACACTTGGTTTTTGAGCATGTTATGGTATGACACAATTGTTGGTCGCTAAAAAATTTATAGCTTTAATATTTGCTATTCAACGTAAAAGTCGTAAGAGATTGAAGGATTGACTTATAGCAAACAAATTCGACCAACATATTACAAAACTATTTCATATATTAATTAGTTCATATATATTCAAAGATGATTTGGCTCATTGAAAATAACAAATTCAACTATATCTAAGTTTCATTTAGAAATTTAGAAGATCTGTATGTTTAAAAATTACTTCATTTGGTTTATTACCAAGATTATTTCATTTACTCGATTTCTTAAATGCGGAGCAATACAAAAACACAAGAAAAGTAAGAATTACTCTATGGCGCATTCGTAATAATTATATTTTTATCCCTTTTATATCCAAAGTAAAGCATTTTCTTTTGCTTTTCTACATTTCGAGGAAAGATGGTGACCCAGAATAGTTTCGGCAGCAGACAAAGAGAGAAAGTATTTAAACATTTATGGCCCTTGGGAGGAGGGGAGGGGGGGAGAGATTAATGGGGCAAACTGACGTGGGCGAATTAGAACGGGATGGGGAAGAGGATGTTAGGCGAGAAGGGGAACGAAGGAGGGTGAGGGAGCTTGTAGAGAGGGTATGAGGGGGCGGAATTTGTGTGTGGGGGATAAGGGTAAGGAGGCGCGGCGGAGGAGTGGAAGGGAAAGCCAAAAATAAGAATGGGGGGCGGAGGAGAGAGAGGGTTGGTGGGAGAGAGGGGGTGGCGCAAGTGAATAGCTGCGGGGCGCTTTGTCTAGGCGGTGAAACAAGGTTGGTCGTGTGAAGAGAGGAGAAGAAAAGAAGAGGTGGGAGGAGAACAAGAACAAAAGGAGGGGAGATGGGGGAAGGAGAAGGATTGACAGAGCAAGCGGACAGAACCCGTGTGATATTCAGGCTATGATAGATAGATGTTTGTGTTTTGGCGTGGTAGGAGTAGCTGACGGGGAATGGGATGATTCTAGAGTATTAGGTAGAGGAATTTCACTGGAGTCTCTATAAGTGTTCGCCGTAACATCGTAGAAAGATTCCCTCGTTTTTTTCATTCCTTTACAAAATGCGTCGTAGTTTACTAATCTGTTTATACGATGCGCTAATTTGTACGTGAAATCAATATGATTTTAGCTGTAAAAATGCCGAAAGAATTGAGTATTAATGCCATCAAACCTTTCATTTGCATACACACTACAGACATGTTATGTTTGCTATTTAATGCATGACAAGCATTTATTTATCAAGACATCTCCGTCTATCCTTAGAAATTCGTAGTTAGCACAAGTTTTGGAAATGCAATTTTGCCCATTCTGGAAAAATATTCAAGGCACTTTGAGAAATTATGACTCGCATGCAATAATCACATCAAACTAAAAGAATTTTTAAATAATAAGAAAGCTCCTTGCTTTTCTTCAAATTATTATTTCAGTTTAAAATTTTATATAAACTCGCAGTTCGTTTAAAAATGATCCTTCCGCAATTTTTTCTGGCAATTGCCTTTTATAAATTGACGTTATATATTCACATCTGACACAGTTAAAAATGAATATTTGATAAGCAATTTTAGTCGCACCAAAAACATTCATTCATTTGAGTTGTGAATATCACTATCTGGACAAAATTTAAAGGAAAGAGAACTTTTATTAAGAGTTCCGCAGACATAAATCGTGGTATATTTGATTGCAAACGACTCTGAAGTGGAAAATTCCGGATTCGTGCTTCGAGCCTAAAGGAAAACCGGAGTGTGGAATGAGAATTGGAAATCGACATAGTTTTCAGAGGAAATCGAGAGCAGGAATGGAGAGAATGAGTGGAGGACGAGGAGAGGATTCGATGAGAGGGAGGGAGTGGGTGGAGGACGAAGGAGGGGGAAAGAAAGGGAGAGCGGAAAGGAAAACACGGAAAGAGAGAGAGAGAGAGAGAAGGATAGAGGAAGAGAGCGGGAAGAAGGATTGGAAGGAGTAGAGAGAGGGGGGGGGGAGAGAAGAAAGGGCTCTCCCTCCCATGGGGGAGACACGGAAAGAGAGAGAGAGAGAAGGATAGAGGAGGAGAGCGAGAAGAAGGATTGGAGGGAGTGGAGAGAGAGAGGGGGGAGAAGAGGGGGAGACGAAGAGAAGGAAGCGGTAGCTGGGGCGCTTGATCGTAAGCCCTTTTAGATATGTGTAGGGGGCCACGTAAGCAGATTCATCATGCCTTGCGCGAAAGAGATGGGAGGAAAATGTATGCCATATGTACGAGTGTCTGCAGCCCCTTTGACTATTTTCCCTCTCTCTCTCTTTATTTATAGCGAGGAATGAAAGAGGAAAGTGAGTAAGGAGTAGGAAGTGAGGGAGACGGCGTGGTTTGACTGATCTGGGTCGTTTAAGAGCGATAGGGGTCTTGCAAATCGGGAGCTTGGAGCGATCGTGAGGGAGTTCATTAATATAACTTTTGGATGTATGTTTAAGAAATGTCTAGAAATAGGTGAAAATGCGAACATCTAATATCAACAACTTGGATAATTTTTACGAATAAACTGAAGAAAGCATTTAAAAAGCTGTTTGAGATTATAAATATACAGTACACCCCGTTTATAACGCGGCTCGTTATTGCGTGGTATCGGTTATAGCCAGTGGCGTACCGGAAACCCCTGCAATCTATGCGCGGCGGAGGGCCATGGCTAAAGTGGGCCCATATTTTTTCTTGAGGACCTTATATACTTTTCCGGGACTTCAATTTTGTTTTAGCGGGGAAGCCTACTCATTTTCCGATACGCCACTGGTTATAACACCAGTCTAATTCAAGCCCTCAACAGAAGTTTTTTTCACCAGATGTATCCTATTTCTTACTTTAGCCTTTCGTGATTTTACTGCCGTAGCTGCATTCCTTGCGCTGATACAGCAATTTTTAATTAATGTTTATTATCATACAGGATTCAATAAATGCACTAACCAGATTTTTACTATTTATTTTAACCTTTATCTTACAGATTTAAATGGGCGTTGTGGAAATCCACTGCCGGAATTAAGATATTTAAATTAAAAATTTTGATTTTTGCGTAAACCATAATATAACATATCATAACAGTAACTGTTAATGATAAAACCTTAAACTAAAAGGCATTTTATAGGAAGTTATTGATAGTTTGTCCAGTTATAGTTACTAGCTAGATAAATACGTATAAAGTTAAGTAAATGCGTAGAATTTCTATATAAATATAATCTAAAAGAAGAAATACCGTTTTAATCACCTTCTTGTTAGGTGGTCCCTACACACTCTCAGAAATGACGAAAACTTCATGCAGGATATAGTAAACACAATTGCGAGAATGTGGTATTCCTCGAAGCAAGGAACGACACATATTCACCAGACCTGAACATAGTATCATCAGTCCTCTAGTCCTAATTGTCACAATCACTGTCAAAATACTATTCCTCATATGCCAACTTTGTCCCTTTGCCTTTTGAAGCCATAATGGATAAATATTCAAAACGCACTACATCGAGTTCAATTCAAGTTCCCAGAGCTCTAACTGGGCACAACCCTTCCTGGACGACTTTTTTCGTTCACCTGTGTTACCGGGAAAGCCTTTTTTGAACCAAAGTATATGACGAACAAGTAAAATAACAACTTCATATTTTTCACTTCTTTAATGTCTCAACACGACCCGGATTTCGATGTGATACATAATCTTCAAGTAGTAAAACTTGTCTTGTTCTTCATTCTTGTGTGTAGTAGCTCGATTTCTCGTAACTGTTTTAATAGTTCCACCGCATAATTCCCTATTTATATTCTTCTCTCTTTTTATTCCATTTGCAGCTCCTGTTCGCTCAGTTTTCTGCTAATAAGATCAAAAGTAACCCGTTACACTTCTCCTTAAACAAAATTATGAATATTTTCATTTAGGTTCCGTCCTAAGGTATTTGTTTAATTCATTCCCATTCAATCCCTAGCGAGGCCCTTGGGAGAGCCCGGTCGCCACGTTGTTACCAACAATTCCTACGCTAGAGCTAATGAGATTTAAAACAGAGTTAAAAAAATTGAACCGCTACAAGTATCAATTTATTTCAAGAAGCTCAAGGATATAAATGGCCAATCGGACACTACCTGTAATTTATTGTTTTTCATTTGTTTTTAACGAAAGGCATGCGTTTGCTTTAATATCCTTAAAACCATCTCTAATTACGGAATATCCTTATCGCCAAATATTGGCACACTGAAATTTGTTTCATTCGGATGATTTTGTCTGCAACGACTCATTGCCATCGAATCTACAGAAAACGAGGAATGGAAGAGCTGCGATTGAAATAAACGTCGTCTCCCAAACTTGGCTTATGTGTGAATGTTCCAGAGATGGGAGAAGGCATCCGCAATGAGAGTCATTCCTCTTGACACACACAGAACTTCATCACAAGAGGACTATATCATATCATAACACAGAGACGTAAAGGAGTAAGCTTTGGAAAGGGAATAAATGAAAAGCACTTTGGGATTTACGGGGGGAATAAAAAGAAAATATTTGATATTGGAAAAGGAAGAAATGGGTATGATTCACTGGAATGAGAAAAGAAACGAAACTCTCCGGTATTGCTTTAACGCGCTAAAAACAGTGATTTTAAACAGACTTTGTTCAACGGAAATCATTCAGATAGCTTTTATTGCGAGAATTCTTCGTTTTCAGGGTAAATATGCTTTAGTTCTTCCAATGATTAAGAATTAAAATTTTATTAGAAATTCTATCTCTTGAACCATTTCAATGAAAAATGAACACGTTCCTTACCTGAGGTCTCGTAATTTTTACAAATAATGAATAATGTGCTTATATTATAATTTAGTACTTGAAGTATCTTGAAAGACTGTATCGTCTTCTCTTCGAAGCGTAGATCGCTTATCGGGGACTTTCTTCAGCGCATCCGAACACTATCACTTCTCAAATAAAACTGAACTAAGTAAAGCCAAAATATCTCGCTAAATTCTAAGACATCACGAGAGTGTCTGCTTGTCATTTGAGAGGTAAAATAATCGATAACAAAGTCCCCGAAAAAGAGTTAAAAATGTTTGTCCCTCGGCCCTTTAGTTTTACACATTTTAATATCCAATTCTACTATTTTAGGAATACATGGACATCCCAATGAAAGTAATTTATTGACAATTTTTAGCAATAAGGTATAAAACTTCAATTATTATGCGTTCTTTGCACGAAGTGCACTAAGTGAACGCATATAGGGGAGGTTGATTCCGTTCGTCCGTCCGCATGTTAGAACTCGGGAACCGCTGGTCATATTATGATTAAATTTGGTATTGGGGAGTTTTGCTAAAATTATTCGACCGATTTCAATTTTGGTCAAAATCGAACAAAAATGATGACAACTTTACATAAGACCTACATGTATTTTACAACGAACCTCGCTTGCTTCTCGTTAAATTCTCATCTGAGCGAAAAATATTGAGATCATTGTGAAATCTCAATGCACGCATTTGGAAACTCTGTGTACTCCGATATGGAGTACACCTTTCCAGTCTTTTTAAATTTGTCCTAGGTATTGAGTGAGATCGAAGTCTTTACGAAATAATTAGTCGAAGAAAGCAAATTGGCATTTATCCATGCTTTGTATGAGGCATCAGCATGGACGAGGAAGTTAAGAAAGAAGGATCTCTGAACCTCGTCTACCAAATTACCGGAGTTTAACGTGCGTCATCAGCGGCGAATCGAGTCTGACACATGCTTGAAGTCGAAAGAAGCAACTGATCGAGCAACTTATCTTTCAGTCAAGTGTCCATTCTCAAGAAAATACATTTTGAGGGAAAAATAATGAGAGGTGGAAGGAAGCTAAAATAACTTGGACATAAGTGTTGCATTAAAATCTTTCATTGATTATTATTCTAAAAGATGAAATGGTGTAGCGTTGTTAATGGAGTGATTGACTATTTGCAGAACTTTTCGTTCCATTCCAAGGACTTCTTCAATCAGGATGCCCTTAGTCAAGCTAATGGCTTCGTGAGACTAATTCTGCTTTATGTCAGTTTGGGAAAACCTTTAGGAATTCGATATTTATTTACATTTATCGATTTAAATCTAATTTTACTAAGCCTAGTCATAGGTTATCAAGAATACGCTCGATCGTCTTATAAAGGGGTAATTTCCTATACTTGTTGATAAAGTCACTAAAATAAAACTATCTGATATAAATATTGCAATCTTTCTGTACTCGCGGGAAGTATTCGAGGAAAGATTATAACGGAGATAAGCTACGAAGAAAAATATGGAAGTATGCTTGAAATGATATCACATCAGGTAATTCCCGCGCGGCAAACGCTTTTTAAATTGATCGCAAGAATAAATTTACAGATGAGAGGTTGACGCAATCTACCTCCCTAAATCTGTAACTACGATTTTGGATCTTAAGGTCCCGTTTTGGCCTAAATCCCACCACGAGATTGCGTAGGGCATAATTGCAAAAATTGTCGTTATTTATTTAAAGCCTCTTTCTTTACTTTGGGCCACCATATGCCCTCATTTCCGTGGCCGTGTTCTCAGTTTTGAGCAACAAAGCATTAACAACAAATGAATGGAGGAATTTATAAGAATAGTAACTTCTCCGGGATTTCGAATATTGGATGGACTTTGAATTCAGCCAAAATTCAATTTTGCTAGCTGCATTTGTATCTTAAACACAATTTTGCTGGTTATCGTGTTGATCACCCTTTTGCCGGGCCTTTTTCATTGCCAAATCTAATTTAACCCACTCCATGGCAGTAAGTAAATAGACAGAATTTTTACAAAAATGAAATAATGATATGTGGACGTTATCAGTACCATTTATACAAGACATTATGCTGCAGGCCATAGAGGTGAACATCATATATATATATATTTACTTCCCATTTTTCTACTGAATCTTCTGAAATTATTACTTCGGACATCAAAAACGAATTTTTAATATGATAATTTCGTTTTAAATCTGAGATATAGAAATGTATGTTGATTAAACGTTTTTAATATGAAAGATAAAGAGATTTTATTTTTAATACTAAAATTTCAGTCTCAATATCATTTAAAGTTAAATTTAAAAAAGCATTGAAACCATGGCAACTGCAAAGTTTCCATTGAAACTGGGAATAAAAAATTTATACTTATATTCAGATTCTGAATTATAAATGGCGGTAATTTTGCAAGATTTTTTGAAAAGATTTTTCTCGTAACGGCAAACGAAAATGCTTCGTCGAACTTTTCTCTACGGCCTTTGTGTGAGACGAAGTGCTCTTTCGATGTGGCTACATCAAAAATATCTCTTGCCCAAAAAAGTCATCATTTTACACTGATGCAGCCTATAACGTTTCTCTTTCCTCATCCTGGATCGCTTGCTCATGGCGCTCTGAGTGCCCCAGTTATCGCGGACCGAAAAAACCCAAAAATTATTAACCTCGTTTTTCAACCGTAGCCTCGACCGCACTTTTTCTACTCAAAAAACACCGCCAAAATTACCCAAAATATCGATCTATCCAGCGGACGACAGAAACATCAAAAACAGAAATATGACTCGAAGGCTTTATCCTTCGCCTACCCCTTTATATCCCAACAACTCCCATTTTCCCCACTACCCTCATTATCTTTCGGAATTAGTCGGTATGTTTAACGATTAACTCTTTGCCAACGCGGCTGTTTATCGCCACGGGTGTGTCCTGTAACGTGCTAGCGACTGAAAGCAACAATTCAACCTTGACCTCTCTCTAAATCCCTCTATCCTTTTCTCACCTTTCTCGCGTCCACTCGATAGCCCACTCTTTCACCCTCTCCCCCTTGGAACGGCCACATGCCCGAAACTCCGGCTGTCGTGAGAGGAATTTTATAAGTTTTCGCCACAGCATCGAGACTCGTTTTTAACTTGAAGTTTCCTATAGGATGAACTGGAGGTCACTTGATCCCCACCGCAATGTGCGCGAGCATCCGCGCGACATTTTCTACCTCCGCTCTCTTCTCCCCAGATTCTTTCATTTTCCCATTCACCTTCTGTCCTTGATGCAGCCGTTCACTCCCACTTGCTGTTTCGCCCACATAAGATCAACGAGGGAAGTTGTTACCGCTAAATATCAATAATGAATTCTTAATCTTGTCTAGTAATGGTTAATCAGGAAATCTTCCGAAAAATCGTAATTTACAAGTCTTTGTCTGGAAAACATCTTCCATTGGGCAGCCTACAAATTTTTCAAAAATTTTCTCCGTCTGCACGCAATTTTGGATATTTAAGAAATACTTGCAGCATTTCGAGAATTTCTTTTTTAATTTAAAATTATTTAAAATTAAAAAATAACTCATGGTTTTTAAACTCTTCGAGATCTTTAAGAGAATTGTATAGACCAAAATGTTCAAATAGCATCGTTTTGATTGCACTTAGGTAATTTATTCGCAGAGCTGCTTGGTTACACACAACCCAAAATCGTTTTTTATTTTGCTAGGATTGCAACACCAGCAGTGGTTTCTATCCAATTTATTCATATAAACTAGTTTCACTAAATTAATACTATGATTATTTTCTGCAGAGGGGTGGCTAGCGTGTTTGGCTCCCAATGCTAGGGTCGCGGGTTCGAGTCCCGCCTTGGTGATGGTTGTACGTGTCGTCTATTGTTATTGTTTCCACTGTAAAATGGCTGCCAGAGCTGTATGTGGAATTACTGAATGAATAAATAAATAAATAAATATAGGATGGGGCTGCGCAATCTACTCTAATATTTTGTGACTGGGTCTTTTGCCTGCAAACTTGCGTGAGGAATTGAATTGCCGTGTCGAAGCAGTATCTCTGTAGGCTATTTTTTTTTTAATTCGCAGCAGTTAAATCTTATTGCATCCAAAGTATCATCACTATTTTGTGAGAATTCGTTATTTGTAATGTCAGGATTACTCTTTAGCGACTTTGGTATTTTGACTTTCCATTACTCCTCCAAGGTATATGCTTTAAACAGCAGTATAACTAGACTAAAAGGTCTCCTTTCTTCATCTTAATTCGAAATTATATATGTTTTATGCATATTTTGAAGGGAGAGAGAAGAGATAAAAGGGTAAAGGATAATGAAAGGGAGAATAATGGAGTGGTGGGGATGAAGAGGAAGAGAGATAAAAGGGGAGAGCAGCGCCTCCCACTTTTGCTCTAAAGGAGAGGAGAAGTGGACGCTGACCGCCAGACCCTATTACTTCGGCCCTTCGTCCCCCCTCCCCTCTCTCTTTTCAATGAGTCATAAATTTTCCCAGCTAAAGTCCCTTTGAACCTATTCCATCCGCCTCTTTTCCGGCCCCTTGGATCGAAATATGAATTCGGTGCCTTTCTCTCGTGCCCTGGGCTTTCCGCAGGGGTCTTCTTGCGGTTTTCTTAGAAATTTAAGGGGTGCGGGAAGGGAAAAAAGGAATCATTACGGGGAGTCGAAGGGGAGGAGGGAAAGCTCAGAGAATGGTACTCTGTATCCTTTTAATGACACGTCAGCTGTTATTACAGGGGCCGCATTTGCATTACGACCTCTCACGAAGTTTAGGACGAAAGTAAGGAATCTTCTGTTAGATGTTTTAGGTTGCAGGCATTTTTTAGATAAATTATTATTTTAAGAAATTTCTATTAGCATCAAAATTTGAGTCTCGTTTCATACGAATTAAGTTGTTAAAGTTATAATGGATAATAATAAACCTATTGGAAAACTCTCTCTCTCTCTTTATAACTATTTTCCTTCTTCCTTTTGTAGGAATTGTTTGGTATCTTATCAAGGAATCTATCCAGTAGAAATTTTCACTTGACCTAACTGATAATATGCCGTTGCCTTGGAAAACGAAATGTAGGAATGATTTTCAATAAATTTAATTTCTATATTTTACCAAGCAATAAATTGATATGAGTGATTGTTATATTCAGCTAAGTATACTAACAGTTAAGGAAAAGCGTTATAGAAGTATTTTAAAATAGCAAACGTTATTATAGTTTTTATAGATTTTATGAATTCGAGAATAGTTATAAATTAACGAGACTAATTTGAACAAAGTTCACCCCAAGTACAGTGCGAAGAAAATGCGTTTACTGTAAAGCATCAGTATTTGATTCACGAGAAAGATGAAATTGTTCGTCTCCTTTGGAAAATGAAAATTTCTTATATAATATATTTTTGATGTATTTATTTTTTCATGTTTCTGATGTCGCTTACGACATATATTATCTCTATAACTTACATGCAAATTCCATAATATTTTTATACTAATAATTATACAATAGGCACAGATTCTGAGGGGCACGTAATGCTTCGTTGTTCATTTTTTAATACTGATGCAAAATTGTCATGCCTGGTACTGATATTGTAAGCATTTTAAATCACGCTCATCGACCACCATTCTTCTCAGATGCACGGCTTTCTTATCCAATAACTGGAGCTCCATATGCATAGAAGGCTGGAAGGCAATAGGAAACGAAATGAAATTGGACCTCCGCTACAAACTGGGTTCCAATATTCCCTATCGCTTAGAGAAAGAATTTTCCCATTCGGAGATACGTCGTTCATTTCAGGATTTGATATCAGGGGGATGTTAAATTAGCAAAAGGAATTTCAGAGCCTTCAGATATTGATATGATGTCATTAATACCCGTGTTCGGTAACGGGTAAAAGCTATCGCATCAGCTCATTATATACTACAAGCATTCTATAAATGAAGGGATTTATCATCATCCATTGATATTGCAGTTCACGAATTATATATGGGTTTACATTATTTTATGTTATTAATAATTTAAGAGAATGAAAGTAAAATAATCATTTACCATTATTGAAATTTTACAATTGAATAAAATGCCTTTTGTAGATAATGAACTGTTCTTTTTTAACTATCCGTCTAAACGATTATATTTTCGTTAAGATGTAAATAAAATTTGATGTAGCCCATATCCCTTTATCGTGCCACAATGGATATAAGTATGTTCTTTAATAGTTCTCATAATAAGAAATTAATTTAATTCGTATCTTTTTATGCACTTACACGAATTCACCATAGTAAATTATATATTATCTTCAATATTTATTAGAAAAAATTGCCAGAAGGATACTAAGAATGTTGAGGAGAGCAAAGTAGAAAAAGCGATAGTTGAACTATAGAAAGGGAAAGCCACATGTAGCGATGGAATACCGGCTAAGGTACTTAAAAGTCATCAGATCAGAAGGAGTACAAGCGATCACTAAATTTATTAATAAGATTTACGACACGGGAGAGTGGCCTCGGGATTTCCTAAAAGTAACAATGATCCCTCTAAAAAAGATTGCAGTGTAAAGACTACAGAACGATAAGCCTTCTGTCACACACTTCGAAGATCATCACGAGGATTCTTAATAAAAGACTGGAGAAAAAGGCAGACAAAATGCCAGGGTAAGATCAATTCGGTTTCAGAAAAGGCCGAGGAACTAGAGATGCTAAAGGAGTAGTTAGAATTGTATCAGAAAGGACAATAGAGTACAGTCAAGATATCTGCGTCTGTTTCGTAGGCAGAAGGCCTTTGATAGAGTAAATGGGGTAATGTTGATGAATATATTAAAGGATATAGGTGTAGACTGGAAATACAGGAGACTGATCAGGAATCTGTATGTGAATCAAGTTGTAAAGGTCAGGTTGGAGAATGCGGACACATGCAAAGTAATTATCGGTAGAGGAGTAAGACAGGGCTAATGCCTATTACCGACCCTATTCAATATATATGGATAAAGTCTAATGCAAGAAGCGTTAGAAGACACAGGAGATTTAAAAATTGGAGGAAGAATTATAAGGACAGTAAAATAAGCGGGTGATCAAGTATTTCTAGCAAGAAAGGAAAATGAACTCCAGAAAATGATAAATAGACTAGTAATAACTGGTAGAAAATACGGTGTGGAAATAAATACAGAAAAATCCAAGATCATCCGAATATCGGGCAAAGAAGAGAATCTGAACATTACTCTTGGAGGAAAGCTTTTAGAACAAGCTTCAGACTATAATAACCTTGGAAGCTTCATAACAAAAGAAGCAAAATGTACTCATGAGATCAGGACTAGAGTAGGAAAAGCAAAAGCGGCTTTCAGATGAAAGAAACACCTACATGCGGGGAATATAAGGGAAGATAACCGCAAGAAGTTCAGTAAATGCTATGCTATGGAGTATAGCTTTATACGGGGCAGAAACATGCACGCTAAGGAAAAATGACATAAAATACTAGGAAAGCTTTTAAATGTGACTTGGAGGAGAAGGCTGAAGATAAAATGAACAGATGAAGTGCTACGAAGAGTAGGAGAGAAGCGAATGATTATACAGACTATGAAGTGCTACGAAGAGTAGGAGAGAAGCGAATGATTATACAGACTATCAGAAAGAGGAAGGCAAACATCGACGTTAAGGAAAAATGACATCAAATACTTGGAAAGCCTTGAAATGTGGATTTGGAGGAGAATGCTGAAGATAAAATGGACAGGTAGGACGAAAAACGATGAAGTGCTACGAAGAGTTGGATTGAAGCGAAGCGAAGAGGAAGGCAAACAGGGCTGGACATTACCTGAGGAGAGAGAGTATGATTAAAGACTGGAAAGCTAGATGGAAAAGGGGAATGAGGTGGGAAAAGGTTTCAGCTGATAGACGATTTGAAAGGGAAAATGTTATCAAGATATGAAGAGGACAGCGGAAAATAGGACTATATGGAGAAGCAGTTTTAACCATAAATAATCACGGACCTGTCTACGGGCAGACTACCTATTATGATATGATGATATATATATATATATATATATATATATATTGAAATGTGGACTTGGAGGAGAATGTTGAAGATAAAATGGACAGATAGGATGAAAAACGATGAAGTGTTACGAGGAATAGGAGAGAAGCGAATGATTATACAGAGTATCAGAAAGAGGAAGGCTAACTGGGTTGTACATTACCTGAGGAGAGAGAGTATGATTAAAGATGTGTTAGAAGGAAAACTAAATGGAAAAAGGGAAAGAGGTAGGAAAAGATTTCAGCTGATAGACGATTTGAAAGGGAAAGAGAGTTATCAAGATATAAAGAGGACAGCGGAAAATAGGAATATATGGAGAACCAGGTTTAACCATGAATAATCACCTGTCTATGGACGGACTACCAATGATGATGAATAATAAAGAACTAGATGTAATAAAGACGCACTAATAAATAATAAAAATGCAAGGAAATATATCACGAATAAATAAATGCGACGATCCTCGTATAATAACTAGACTTATTCAGGTATTTATTCAATTCTATAGCAAGTAGGACATTAACAGTCATCGTAGGACTTAACCAGATGTGGGCCGTAACTGAATTCAAAAGTCCAAATCCAAAATATGCTCTGTTAGAATCGACTTTACAATGCACTGGTAATTATTTCTTGCATTCTGTCTGTTGCGATTCCTTTAATATGTGAGATATTTAATCGCTCAACATACATCAAACCCGAGCTTGCAAGAATTCTTCCGTCAGACAATATTATATAATAATTTTACTGCATCTGCGTGCGTGCGTGTGTCTCATCGGTGTGGAAATCTGGAATAGCTGAAAATATGAAACTTGGTAGGTACGTGGATATTAACATGGATTTTTTCAATATTTTAACTATAAGAAATTCTGATGGCGTAATACTTTTAGATGGAAAATGGGAGGATGGGGAAATGGGTAGAGACAGATAAAAAGAAGATAAAATTCGCATTTCATACTAATTATTAAATAAGGAAATGAGAAGAAATTCGGCATGTTACTTTAATTGCAATTTCCTTACGTGATTCAATTATTGTAATATAAAATAATAATGTTCTTTTAATTTTTTCGTAAGTAATAAATATTTTATCTAATACTAATACTTTTTAGTTATTTTACCTATTTCCTTACACCGTTACATCCAAATTGCAAACGACGCTGCAACAGGAAGGTCAGTAGATCGTTTTGATGCAAGATCTGCAACTGTAGCTGTTTTTGTGGTGGCCAAAGTAATGATATACGAATCAGAACTTCGAAAAAACCGTTTTTCGGTAGTAGGCAATTATTGAAACGGCTTCGATTTCGTATCTCAATTCATGAAAGATTTCCATGCAAATATGAAATATTCCGCCGTCTCAGTTTATCTGTGAATTGAATATTAGATGTCGTAATACCTAATTGAGAGGAAAAATCATCAAAACGTAGTGAAATCCAGTGAAAGCATTTCACAGATGATTTCGGTGAAGTCTTTTGGAAACTCATCGTCAAAAGCGATAACGCATGACAGAGGGAATGCGAATAATGAGAGGAAGAGTGCACTTTTATGAAAAAGCAGGATCAATAAAGAGGAAAACCTCTTCAGATATAAAAACAGAGAGGATGATGGAGGTGTCGGGTGGATTGAAGAGGCACCCTCAAAGGGCAATCCAGTCGACTGGCGTAAAATAAGAAGGCGCGCTTAAAAAGAGTAGGTTAGAGGCACTTGACTGTAAGCGACAGCCAAAGGATCCGAGGAAGACGAAGAAGCCGAGAGATGCGGATCTGCTTGGGCCCTGCCATGGCACGAGAGGGAAGGAAAGGATATTAGAGGAAGGAGAAATCAGAGAGAGATGAAAGAGAGAGAAATCGGCGAAAGGAAGAGATGGAAGAGAAAGAGAGGGGCGGATGAAGAAAGATAAAGTAGGCCGGACCCAGTGGAGGTGAAATAACTAACCCCTCGGACAGAGATCCACTTAACAGATATCTCATGGTGCCCACCCCTCTGCCCCCAACCTCCACTCGCTCCATATCTGCCACCCCCCACCACGTCCCCCCTCTCCCAGCGCCTCCGTTTCCTCTCCGCCAAACCGCATTACTGAGAGAGAGAGAGAGAGAGATAGATGGAGAGAGAGGTACTTTGCACTTCTTCCTCCGCAACAGCATCCATGAAACTTGTGTAACTTTAGATTAGGTTCGATAACAAATTACTTACGGATGAACAAAATTAATGTCCATTTGTCTAAAGCATTACCTAAGAATTTCATTTGAAACATCATCAGATTTTAAAGCGTGGCACACTTTATTTTATAATAACCCGGAAAAGAACAATTTGTTTGCAAGTAAGTCTTTGAAATGGCGTGGACGTTTTCATCTGCAAGAAAACTGTGAGCCATACGATTTATGAAGATAATATCCTCTTACGCTAAATTTTCATTAATGAAGACATCCCAATTGCCGAAAAGATAAAATTAAGATATTAGAATATGCATTAAACTTTCTTTAACTTATATGATTAAACATCTCGTGGAAATTCAGCTAACAAAGACAGAAAAATATAGCTGGTAATTTTCTAAATTTTTAAAAATACCGTATATACTCGTGTATAGTTTGATCTCCGATTTCTCGGCGAAAAAATTATATTTTTTCATATATCTCGTGTATAATTCGACCCTAGCTTTCTACTTACTCTTTTACCCTAGATTTCCGTCAGGATCGACATTTTTCGTTTCGATATCTCGAAGCTCACAACCGAGGTATATAGAACGATCTTGGTTTACAACAGCTTTTAGTATCATAATAATACTATACTAATAATAAACTGTAAACACCGTAAACCTATTGCACGATCTTGAAAAGAAAAATATTTATTACTTTTTAACTACGAGATGTGACATACGAATGGTGGCAGAATTTCTAGCAAATAGACGAAAATGAAGCTTATATAACGAAATTAATAGACGCATATTACTCGTAAAACATTTAATAAAAGTTCTGAATGATAGTTGAACAAGATGAAATAAACTCAAAAGTATTACTCGTGTATAGTTCGACCCCCAAATTTTTGCATAAAAATTTGGTCTTAAAAACTCGAACTATTCACGAGTATATACGGTATATAAAACTCTCGGCTATCTCTCTCTGTAACAAGTATGTTCATTAACCATGCCCTTTCTCTTTAAGTAATCGCATTTCTTCTATGAAGGTTCATATTTTACAGCAGGTTCTTAAAGAAAATTAAAAATCACATGGAAGGATAGGATATCTAAAATACAAAATTGCTGGACTTAGCACGAAGGTTTTTGCTCCACCAATCCATGAGTATTGATTTTTCGGGTTAATACACCGCGATGGTTGTACGATATTTAAGACAACGTCGACTTGTTCAGGTCCTGCAGTCACATTCTAGATACTTTCACCGGACTTTTTGCTGTCGCTCCGTGTCCTTTCACTTGCCGTTTGTCATCTTCCATAGTTTTTCTCACCGGCCATAAAAGTCATTTTAACTGGGAGATAGGGTTGCATCCATCTTTTCTGCTGGAATTCAACGATATTCTGGATAATTCAATATCCTCTTGAATTTTTCTCGGGAAGAAGGACAAATCTTTGACGATGGCTAAAAATCTTATATAACAATTACACCTTAACGACAAAAATATTCTTTATCAAAATTTTTATGTTATCCACACATTATTCCTGTTTAATAATACAAGAATTTTATCAATACAGAATGGGTTCATTTTAAATTTTTTCCGTCGGTTTTTTATTAAAAGAAGAAATTTTCATACCGTTTCTAATTTGAAAATATTTTTGTGTCGCATATATGTCCCACTTAAAACCGCAATCTTCCAGTTGTTTACTATAATTTGATACTCGCTTCGTTTAAAATTGCAGTAATTATCTTGAAAATTAGAAATTGATTGTCTGATTTAATTATCACTCCAATTTATATTGGTTTAAAATCAATCTTAATTTATTTATTTTTTTACAGCCGATAGCAGTTTCCTCTTGGCAAATGCTCAGATCGTGGACTTCCCGATCGTGTACTGCAACGAGTCCTTCTGCAAAATCTCCGGCTACAACAGAGCAGAGGTAAATATATGAATTGTCCAGACGACATAATCAAGTTATTTTTGTCTTCAATCTCTTCGTAACCATCGGTATGACATGCTATGCATTTTTATTAACCATTTTTCTCAAACTCTTATTTCATAGGTTATGCAGAAGTCCTGTCGCTGCAGTTTCATGTACGGTGAGCTGACGGACAAAGAAACTATATCGAGGATCGACGAGGTCCTCGAGAAACAGCTCCACGATCAGTTCGAGATACTTCTATACAAGAAAAACAGTGAGTGCTGCACTTCTCTCTCTGTCTATCTATCTCTATCTCTCCGCTCGTCCCCTACCCACCTTCGCCACTAGAGACATACGTCGTCATGCAAGACCTTGGGAATGGAGGTCTCCGTACGATGGCTGTCTGAGTGTGCCTTAATGTCCACCTTAGTGTCATAGCAATTGCTTCCCAATGTCCATTCCTTATCGCCGCTAGATTAAAAACAGAAGAATATGAGCTAATTATTTTGAAGTTTAATTCATTAAAAAATTCTATACCTTTCAAATATCAACTCGCCTAGATTTATGCAATTTGGCAAATAGTCATAAACTTGACATTTAATTTCTGAAATTTTCAAGAACACTTACATTTGAGTCGTTCATGATAAAATGGCTTTTATAGCTTGAATAAATCGTAAATTTTTTAATAAAGATTTATTCCCGAAAATTTAATTAAAACGATGAGCAATGGACATTAATCAATGTTACGTTGGATTCAAATTTGTGAAAGTAAAGATGTCAAATGAAGGGGTAACCCTTCTCATATTAGTTAACGCACGATCCTAATGCACTATTCCTGGTCAAAACGGAGGTGGATTCGAATATCATTGGAAGCGATCTCATTGGTTCTTTCTATCACTGTAGCTCAATACAAAAGTGATACTCTAGATGACGACAGAGTCCTTCGATTGATATAAACGTCTCTGCAATTTTCTCTCGATAATTTCAAAATATTTCGCGTTCTGTTGTAAATGGGAGTTCTTTGATAACATTTCTCAATATCATCGAATTGTTTTTCAATTCATACAACTTAAAAGCAATATTTGCTGACGTATATTGTTTATCACGAGAAAAATACGAAATATTTGTAATTGTGAATTTATGATTGGTGGACGTGGAAGAATGCATGTTATTTCGTTCTCGATGAAAATAAGAACGAAATGATTATAAAAAACTAAGGATCTCACGTATGAAAACATTCTCTTTCTTAATTTAAATTATTGTCGCTCAGATATTCGAAATCACCTCTGTTATGTGTTGTGAGTCAGTGTAGTTAAGTTTATCTGCTTCGGTGCCTCACAAACAACCTCAACATAATCATTTTCATATTAATATTTTCTCCGTATCAAATTTTCTCAACATTAACATAAGCAACGCTCTTTGAATAAACAGAGTGTTTAAGTTTCTGTGACACATTAATGGTAACCATTTAATCTAACATTTCATCTCATTCATACAATGGATCACAATAACATATTTTAAGTTTGATTTGTTATTATCTTTTTTTATCCCTTAAAAAAGGATTTTTCCTGGTTTATATACGTTTCATTTAGAATATTTGACTAAATGTTAAAAAATTTTATTTGGAAGTGAATGGCAAAATAATTTTCTCATTTAATATTTAGTTTTTTAATTTTTTAAAGTTAAATAATCCCTATACTGTTCACGAATCTTTCCCAATTTCGGCATAGAAAATAAACAATATTTCATAATATATAAAAAGCTTCTTTATTTTTAAACAATTTCATATTTGCGTGTCACCTCTCTTTTGTTTCTCTCTCTATTTAGTTCAAATTTAAGGACTTTCCTCGCCGTTATTCTTCTTTTCCATGTCCCAAAAACTCCCTCTCTTTACAAACTCTCCTTATTCGTTCGAAACCGTTCTTCCTCTACCCTTCCATCCGCCCCCACTTCCATTACGTGGCCTTTTGTTTGCCCAACACTCACCAACGTCGATCCGTCTCCCTCTTTGCTTTGTTTTGCAGAAGAGAGGTGGATGACGGAGACGCCGAGGAAGCGAAGTTCTCACTCTCTCCTCCCACAACCTCCCCCTCCAATCATATCTCTCAATTCTCCTACCATATATCTCCCCTTATTTCATATCCCTCCCCTCTCCTATCATATCCCTCCCATCTCCAACCTCTACACATCTTCTTCTTGTTTAATCCTCTCGCCCTCTCTCCCTCTTCCCTTCCCTACTCGCTCGTTCTCTATGTCTCCTTCCATTTTCTGCCCGTCATCATTCACCCCTTCCCCTTATACATCCCCCCCATTGTGTCTATTTTACTTCCACGAATCGAACGCCCTCTACCGAATCTCGACGCACCCCCTCCTTCCCCAATCCCACCGTGGAGCGACGCGAAACTAAAGAATCTGTCCCTGACACTGGAGTATCCCCCCACCTCTCTCTCCCTCTCTCTCCCTCTCTCTCCCACTCTCCCTCTCTCTCCCTCTCCCCCTCTCCCCCCCCTCCCTCTCTCACTCTCTCCCTCTCTCACTCTCTCCCTCTCCCTATTCCCCTCTCCCTCTCTCTCTCCCTCTCTCCCTCTCTCTCTCCCTCCCTCCCCCACTCTCTCCCCCTCTCTCCCTCCCTCCCCTTCCTCCCTCCCTTTCGTAAAATACGTAAACGCGGCACCTGTTAAGCACCTAGATCTTTAATTAACTCGACAGTTTCTCTTAGGGTTTATTTCGATTTTCATAGTTTTCCTGGACAATCCATCGCATACCTTTTATGTTTTTGTTTATGACCTTATCAGTTCTAACTGAATGATTAATTAACATTCCATGCAGTTTGTTTAGTTTACTATCTTCCGTAGTATTGCAGCACTTAATATTATGAGAAGTTCGTCTTGGCTTACCTTTAGGGTTATATATCTTGCGCAAACCGGAATAATTCCCTAATCTTGCTTTTTTATGTCCTAAGTTTACCAGTTTTGAGAAGTTTGACTGTATCATGTAATATTTGGCACAAATATCTTATAGATATTTTCAACGAATATTCCTTGTATTCTAAGGCAAAACTTAAAATAAAAATCATATTTCTTGAAAGTTTTCTGCATTTCCTATTTTCTCAAAAGGCGACATGTCAGTTTCATATCTCTCAAGTCTAACAAATGAGCGGTTTTATATCGCTTTCTAGTTTTCTAAAAATGTTTCTAATGTCCTTTTATTCCCAGACGTCTATACCAATCCACTTGAAGTATCCACTTTCCAAACCTTTTTCGACGATTCCCTTAAATCTTTTAGTGTTCCAATTTCCGCTGTTGGCCCTACCTGCCATTCCGCTAGCGCCCCTTACCCTCCCTAACACCCTAACCATGCGTGTCTTTATTTTTTTAGTTGTGCTCACTATTGATAACCTTTTGAATGACCTATCTTTCTTCCAAATCATTATTTTAGCCTTACTATATGACTATTATATCTTGTTGCAGGATGCTTACATGATAATGTACTTTTATTTATTAATTTATTTCCAATTTAAATGAGCTTCACGTGTCAAATTTTACTGACAGAAGCTTTTATTAATAGATATTTTGATTTATCTTTTATAAAATGCTCTATGATAAAAACTATTTAAAAGGCGTTTCAGCTTGTTTTCTTGATTAACTTTGAAATGTCTCCATCAGTTTTGTTCGCTACATCTTCATAATAATGTAATTTTGTATTCCAATAATTTATTATTATTATTATAGTATGTTTACTTCTCTAACTGAATACATTCCTGATTTACAGCTTATTACGTGCATTCTTTATTTTACATGACACCATTCGACGATTATCGCATTTTTCATTAAATCGCCAAAAACAATTTCATACACTCAAACCCATTGACTATCACATGAAAATATTAATTTTTACCACTGTGTGAAGAATGAGTGCCTATATGTTGCCTGTGAAGCAGTGTACCTTTATTTATGGAATAGATTTAATAATACTTCTTTGGTGCTTTGCGTGTTTCACGTGTCAAATGCCCTTCTCAGCTGCAACTTTTTTGTGATATTATGTGGAATTTCTTACATGTCTGAATCTGTAACATAAGTCTATAATTAGTAAATGATTTGTGTATGTGTGTGTGCGTGCATTGTTAGTAAATTGTTGTTTTCCTTATCCAATTTCTAAATGTCCTTTTTCTCTATTCCCACCTTACACCAAACACTGCATACAGCCTTTAACTACTAATACAAAAAACGTTCTTTTTGTGGTCAACTGAGCGTGAGTGTCATTTTTTATGACTGTCTGTGTGTGCGTGCCTGTGTGGGTGAGTTTATGTAAATAATGCTAGCTTCTTTCCACATGACTGTTTTTATTTTTGTCTAACCCGATCCCAGCTTTTTGATTGGAGAAGGATCGTGCCACAAAAAATAACTGTCCTCTCCACCAAGTGTGTGTTTTGGGATATAATACATAGATTAATAATTTTGTGTTATTTGTCCTTGCACTCCATCACACACGTGAGTTTCCTCGTTTATGTCACCATGTGTACATCTAACACCAGATTTTCTTGTTTGTGTATTTCCATTTCTATATCTTTATGCTTCTCGGAGTGCTAGACTCTTACACACGCTCTCCGCCACTGCCTAATCACTTGTCCGAGTGTCTGTGTGCGCAATGGCTGCGATTTCATTGCGTTACTTTAGTCTGAGCACTTGAATTGTCTGTTTGATATTGTGTTTCTTCGTCTGTAACATATAAAAAATATTTGGGTCAATAACTTTCTGCTGACCTGCATGTACATAGTGCATAGTGCTGCCAAGGAAATTCTTTTTGTTCGCCCGCTTCTGCTGTGTAAGTTCACTTTGTGATGCTAATCTTTCCGAAGATATTTTCCCTTTATCTTATCAATGTCTGATGCCTCATGTTTTTTGGATCGATCGCATGCTGCATGATTAGGCGACAGGTAGAGAGGTATCGCGCTGCACCATGGTAGGACAGTGTGTGTGTGCATTGGTAGAATAGTGAGGAAAATGAAATCGATACGCGATAAATGGTAGTTTAAAATGCCTTAAAAATAAATCTAAGCTATTAACGAGGTTGGAAAATGTTTTTGGTGATAACTTAGGTTGGGAGCATTGATGATTGAAAATGGCTTAATTATTCAACTGGTTGAAGTATAGTGATTAAAGATGGCTGTGGTTGATCTAAATTCTTTATTTCTTTATCATATTGACAAGTGATCCCGTAAGTTAAATGTAACAACGTCTAAAAAAACTAAAGAAATAGCTTCTTTGAATAAAACGTATCAATTAAATGAATGAAATCCATAGAAAGTGTTATAATGCAATTTTTAAAGTTAAAATTGTTTACAAAAATATCAATAACCCGCATGATTTTCCACCGTGAAAGAAAATATAAATTGTATAATAAAGAGAACTATGATGCGTTATAATTTAAAACAGATAAAGATGTGCTCCCTCTTTCATAGTGAATAGAATTTTTCTGGAAAACCAAACATCTTCCAAGAAAAAAAATTGTCTAAACCCGCACACTTGTTCAGTAAAAATGCTAATTAAGCTTATGATATATATATATATATATATATATATATATATATATATATATGGAAAACGGTAACAGTAAGGGCGGCAATTTTATAGAATATTCTTTATTTATAATATGAAGACGCATCTATAAATATATTATATCAGCAAATTCGTACTGAATAAACCTAATATTACCCGTTTTCATTTAAAAACTTTGAAGAGCAATGTTAACGTTTCAGTAAAAAAAAATAAAATTTCATGAGAAGTATATGCTGCTCAATTGCAACAAAAGCGAAATTTAAAAATGAAAATGGCAGTACTTTTATAACAGATGAATGAAGTGATCTAATACTTTTGAAGTAATTATTCCTATAGCCGTCGATATCAGTCAGTTACCATTCAAGTACGCCATTATAGTTATTTTTAAACTAAAACTTAACATTTTACCTTAAAAAACCTTATTTTATGGGGAAACAAATATTCACTAAAACACATTAAAATTGAAACTTTGTGGTTTGTTTTATTTAGTGCATCTGTTTTCCGATATCATGGAATACCACAACATGAATTATATTGGTCTTATTTTATATGAATAAACGGTTCATATATGTATATTTAAAATAAAATGATCGGGAATAATGAATATTTTTGATTTGCTAAATTTACTTCAACAGGAGAGCACGTTTTTATACATTTGTATCATTATTGAAAAATAGTGACCAAAACATTTTCTAGCATTTATGCCAATAAATTATCCATTAAATTATATATAGCTTCATCCTTGAACTTGATTTATGCACTGGACTTCAAAATTTTGCAAAAATGTATTGATAAATAAGGAGATTATTAGATTTTATGTAAAATTATCGAACCAATGAGCATGCATCTTCTGGAAGTTTGAAGTATATCCGAGAAAAGGATCTTTGAGGAGTATCACCATTATTAGGCGTTCTTTATCCGCAAAGCGATAATAGCGAAACGCCTTATGGATGGATTTTTATTAAATTAAGTATGAGTTATCCTTATTAAAATTAATCGCCCAATTTTGATTTTGAGCTGCATCCGTCAATTAGAAATTTCACTCTATATAAGCGCTTAAATAAACTTCTTCTCGCATCTCCTGGGGCGTACTGATAGGCCCCGCAATGCGGGAGGGGCCCGAGATTTAGGGGGCACCCAATCATTCAAACCGTACTAAGGCGTCTGACGCCCGCTTTAGGAACCCGAAAAATGTAATTGCGGCGTCTACAATAGGGCTTTACAACGCTGAGAAGAGGCATTTCTCCGCATGAAAACCAGTGAAAGATATACGCTACGATTATATGCCTTTTGACGTCTCTCGCTCTTAGGCCAATGTGTTTTCTCATGTGTCAACAACTCTTAAGTGTTATATATAGCAAGGGTAGATTATTATGCTTATTTGTGTATATTGTGTGTATTTATTTGTTGAGTGAAGCATGAAGTCTGCGTCCAATCACCGGTTGGTTCAGCAATCATTACTTTAGGCCTCCAATATAATATAGGTAGATTTTGGTTGACGTTAAGCCCCCCTTCTTTTCGACACCACGAGCCGCCCTTGATGGCACATGGGACTTTACAGATCGTATTTATTCACTAGGGTATTACGACAGCAAGTGTTTAATTATTTTTGACCCCCTCGTCCCTCCATGCCAGAAACCGTTAGCATTTGGGTGACCCTCTCCCCCTTCGCTGTGCCTCCCTTTTTTATACAAATTAAAAAATGCATAGTTATGCATGGAAATACTTTCTATTGCCTTCTTTTAGCGTTGCAATGCATTTTAATGCTCTTTAAAGCACAATGAGGAAATATCTATCAGATTAAACAAGGTAAAGTTATGAAAGATTTGAAGCTTTCCCGGCGAATAATCATGTTGAACTTTTCTCGGGTTTCCAGCCGGGTTATTACTGAGTTCTCATCCGACGTTTCGGCGACTATCTCCGTCGCCATCTTCAGGGATCCTGAGTGCCGTGGAATTTTCTGGTCTGGTTTATATACCTACCGGGGGATGGCAGCGTAAGTTAATAACCATACTCAGAAGCGGCGCAAACGGGTAGCAAAGTAGGCAATTGCCTAGGGGTGTCGTGGTAGAAGGGGCGCTAAAGAGACCCGAAATCCATGCATAAAATTACGTAAAATAAACAAATACCATTTCCTAATCATATAACGTCTCAATGGTGGAAAATCAAGAAAATAAATAGCGGTTGAGAAATGGATTGAGAATAATGTAAGCATTTAGAATCAGCTATTCATAAATGTTTAGACGGGGAGAGTAAAGAAATGAAACGAATTCTGAAAGCTACGGAAGACATGCTGAGTCCTCGAGAGGACTACCCGAAGCTCTTTCAAAACCAAGGTGATTGCAGCCCGAGCTACATAATCCGCGCACTACGTTATGCAACGTTAAGATAAAGAAAAGAATGACTCCGGCAGCTAAAATTTTGATTAGCTAGTTTCGCACAGTTAACTTAATAGCCATACAAATTGGGGTTACTAAAAATCCTTGTAAAACTATATAAATTATAGCACCTTTGTAAATTATTTTACGTAACGTAAAACGAAAACTTCATCTTTTATAATGTGTACTCTATATACATGTATTTTTCGTTGGACATGTGTAATTACTGAAAAAATATTTTATTTTTATTGAGATTATTAGAAAAAATTAGCAATAGGATAGGGACGCCAATAGAGGTTTGCCTATGGCGCTGAAATGCCTAGCACCGCCTCTGAGCATACTCATGTCATCGAGTAGTGAATTCGTTTTATTTTTCTTGTCTCTATGGCATTATAAGGATTGTCAGGCATAACATAACATTTTGAACCCATTTCTCTAAATGGATTAAAGTTAATAAAAGAAACAAACTTATTACTATAATTTTTTATAATTTCAGGCTTTTCAAAATATTAGTAGCGTTTGTGTCATGGAGGGGGGATTCTTCATTAATATATAGGCAATGATAAGTAATTCAGCTTGGAAAATATTTAAGACGTACATAGGAAGCCCCGTATTTTTTGCTGTGGGCTTCGCCCCCCAGATTTCCGATACGCCACTGCGGATCTCGTTTAGTGGCATCCGTCATGCAACAATTAAATGCCATTTTTTCTCTCTATAGCTCATATATGATCTGTCAGGTATATATTAAAAAATTTATTCTAATAGAGGAAAACATTGACCACAAAATGTCCGCAAGGCCACGTAATTACAACTTATAGTTTCGGATATAAAAATTTGAGAAAATCTCAAGCATAACATTACATATTGTGTTTACGTCGATCACTAATACGGTTCTATCGGAAAACAACAATTAAAAAAAAACATTTTCTCTCTCCCAAGCTCTTATATGATCTATGAGTTATAGATTTTTAAAAATATTCAAATAGAGGACAACATTTATAACAGAAAAGTTTGCGAGACAACATAATTACGACTTATTGTTTCGGATATAAAATTCAAGAACCTCTCAAACTTTTGATACCGTTTTATACGAATTTTACCTTTTAAATATCTGTATATTCCAGTTATAATATATAATTTTCCATCTTGTTATTTACTAAGGAAAGCGCTTAAAATGCGTGTAATTGTAGCATATTTATTTGCGATTTAATTTGTCTCTATATCTAACTGGAAACCCATCTTTCGATTGTTGTCATTTTTGGGTAGCAATTGGCATATTTTTGGTTCAATGGAGAATTATCAAGCTCGTCTTATGGCGGGAAACAAATTCAAGAATAAGCATTGCAAAAAATCCTTTTCGGGTCACAATACTGCGTCTTACATCTGCTACTAGCTAACTTTTTCTTTTTAGGATAAAAGTCAAATTTTTTACAGCTCGAGTTCTGCGCAGAATATTTCACCGAAGGAAGATGATTTTCCTTGACGAACAAGATGAGGTAGGAAACGGCCTGGAAACGATATTTTGCTAGTGTAAGATGAACTCAAAAGAGATAAAATCTTACGCTTAACACATATTAAGTTTAATTAACGAGAAAATTAAATTGCCATATTCAAGAATCCCAAACTGTTGAAAAATTAATGAAAAAGGTTTAAGTTGAGTGGACGTTAATCTCTCTATTTTAAATATGGAAGGAAATTACGAAATTTGATCGAATTGAGAATACAAAACAAACCTGCTAAATATTTTTAGAACTTTGAATTCGTCAATTATACATAGTTTCGGTTTTTAATAAACCTAGTTATTCATTTAATGGTGTATATTTTTACGGTAAAACGTCAAATAACGTTTCCATTTGCAAAGTAATGCGTTTCAAGTGCCTGATTGTCGGTATCCCTATCAACACAAAAAATAGTAAAATTGCAGTTCATCGCAATTCGCCAAATCCTTTTTTTCCGGTCTTTGTTAAATTTAAATCATTCATACGCTTCCTCGTGCAATGACAAATCGCCAACCGCAGCATAATAATTTTGGTAACGTAGCTCGGAAATGGACAATGTCGCCACCATGTAAAGTTATTCCAGCAATGAAATGGACCCGTTTATAGCATTGTGTTTGGAGATCGAATTTCCCTTGCAGCATACAGCTTAAAATAGTCAATCCCGCATCTCTCTCCGTCCCTCCCTCTCTATTCCTCCTCTCATTCAACAGATACACAATGGACCACCCACCCCTAACGCGTTCTGTTTTGTTCTACGCCTCACAATGGCGCCCGCGATCGCCTCCGTATAAAATTTTACCTAGTTACGTAACACGAGAGAGAAGCCGGCAATTGCCTCTGTGGAGAGGGCGAGGAGAGGAGATATAAAGATGAGGTCAATGATGGATTTTTTTATAAAAATGGAGATATAGAGTGAGATCCCTGATACGTTGATGAATGATTGAGAAAGGGGCGTTTTTTTGCTGTTGCTGCTGCTTAATGTAAACTTTCCGCGCATAACATTGGTTCCGTATTTTGAGATTAGGCATTTTGAGTGATGAAGATTCCTGAAGGGCGTTGTAATCTATAGGAAAATCCTTGAACCAGAAATACACGCTGAAGATTTTGCGCGATAGAAACCTTTATTCCTAACAGTGAAGCTTCTGGCAGTGGAGTATTTTGGTATTATTATGATACTTTTTCATAATACGCTGTATTATATGCATTAAAAATTAAATTACCGCGGTTAAATTATGGCTAACATTAATTATAACAGCCTTCTAAAGGCATAAAACAATTTCGTTAATTATTCAAGGATGTAACCGTCGATGACCAATCAACGATCACTGTTTCTGATAAGAACATCAAAGTTTGTTGAGCCATGTATTCAATCAAAGGTTGGAAATTTACTAGGGAAGGATAAGTTTGAATTAAGGAAGAGAAAAGGATCAAGAAACGCGATCTGAGGAATGAGAATCATTTTGAATAGATTGTTGGAAGAAAGAAAAGTATTAAATTATGTAAAACGGTAAAAAGCTAGGTTTGTATGGCATATGCTAAGATGAGAATGTTTCTTGAGTGATCTATTAGAAGGGACAATTAAAGGCTAAAGGAGAAAAGGATGAAGAAGAATGAAAATGTTGGACGATCTGGGGATTGGTAATTACCAGCAAAAGAAGAAGGCAACAGAGAACAGGACATGTCAGATGATACGTTTTGGATACGAGTCTTGAATCTGTCAGAAATGACTGATGACTGAAGAAGAAGAGTATTATGGAGTAATTTATAATTTTTGTTTGTGTAAATAAATGCGAAGCAGTTTCTTCCTTGTGTATAGAGCCAAATTAGGGAATTGATTTTTCTATTTATTTTATTCTATGATTTAATTTATATTCAGGATAGAAGGAGTGCTGGGTGTTTACAGATTATGTGATTCTAGGCCATTTGGATATATATCTTATCATGGGGACAGACATATTAAGCGTAAAATGTATTTACAGGTATTTACAGGTTATGTGATTCTAGGCCATTTGGATATGTATCTTATCATGGGGACAGACATATTAAGCGTAAAATGTATTTACAGGTATTTACAGGTTATGTGATTCTAGGCCATTTGGATATGTATCTTATCATGGGGACAGACATATTAAGCGTAAAATGTATTTACAGGTATTTACAGGTTATGTGATTCTAGGCCATTTGGATATGTATCTTATCATGGGGACAGACATATTAAGCGTAAAATGTATTTACAGGTATTTACAGGTTATGTGATTCTAGGCCATTTGGATATATATCTTATCATGGGGACAGACATATTAAGCGTAAAATGTATTTACAGGTATTTACAGGTTATGTGATTCTAGGCCATTTGGATATGTATCTTATCATGGGGACAGACATATTAAGCGTAAAATGTATTTACAGGTATTTACAGGTTATGTGATTCTAGGCCATTTGGATATGTATCTTATCATGGGGACAGACATATTAAGCGTAAAATGTATTTACAGGTATTTACAGGTTATGTGATTCTAGGCCATTTGGATATATATCTTATCATGGGGACAGACATATTAAGCGTAAAATGTATTTACAGGTATTTACAGGTTATGTGATTCTAGGCCATTTGGATATGTATCTTATCATGGGGACAGACATATTAAGCGTAAAATGTAATTCAGTCGTTCAGTTAGAATTTTGTGTTAGATACTGAGTAAATAACACGCATATACACCCGCTGAATCTACGCTTAATTCGCCAAGGAATCTTTCCAGTAGTTGTGCGCAGTTGTTCAATATTTTGATCGATTGCTTCACTTTTAGCGAGATAACTTTGGGAGGAAAATGTTTTTCGGCGAGCATGTTCAATAAGACGTGGGTCCGACCACGAAACCTCCTTCGATAACTGAACACCAGGCGTTGGAGCCCCGAATTGTACGTTAACATATCCTCTCTCATCTCCCCACCTCGCTCTTTCCATCTCTCTGTCCTCTGCCCCTCTCAAATTCCATTCCCTCTCCTCGCCCCTTGGCCCTCATGCCCGTCCTGCTCAACTTTAAGTGTCGTCTTATCGTCCTAACTCTATGGCCCCGTCTGCACAATTGATTCCAATGGACAATTTAAACAGCTCTCTCTCTCTCCATCCCATTTTTTCAGTCTCCTGATCGTCTATTTTGCTGCCATTATCTTTTCTCTCTCCCTATGGATCCCGCCTCGTTAGTTAGGTCCAGCGCCGGACTGCAAACCACGCTTCCTCAACCGCCCCTTTTTCCATTCTTTTCATTCTTCTAGTTCGTCCATTGTGCGTTTCACGTTTTTTCGTCCGTTCCTTCTCTTCGTTTTCAATTAATATATTCGTCGGAATTTCCTTATTCCTTCCATCCCCTAATAACCGCAACGCGCTTTTATTTCTGCACCACTTTAGCGTTCTTTGTGTAATGCGGAAAAGGACTTAAAAACAGCCAATCATCTCATCCATATTGTGTGTATTATGTGTAGATTCGACCAAATATTAGCTCAATGCTTTTCGCAAAAATTCTATAAGAACTATTTTGTTTGGAATCAAATATAAGGCTCCGTATTACTGGATTTGCGATGAAAATCCTAACAATTACTTTGTTATCTTCCTCTTTCACACCTTTCCTAGATCTCACCTAATTATTTGCCTATTTTTACGCCTTTTTCCTCCTTTCTCTCATCCTTTCCAAATACTGAAGCACAGCGCCAGCAGATGCTCTCTTCCGCTGTACTCTAGCTATATTTGGCGAGGTATTAGCTCCCCATAACCATCCATACCCATCGGACAGGTGTTAACCTTGGTATGCACATAGAGTTAATACTAACTCTATGGCTGTGCATAGATCGGTAGCGCCATAAAAAGAACTACAGGGAAGATGATGAAGGCGCTGCGAAGTGCGTTGTTCTTTTGTTTTCCGATCCAAACTTCATGACGTGGGTCCAATGAAACAAAATCAATAGACGGTTGAACTTTAAATTGAAAATGTGTTAGGTTTAAGTGACTCTGTATCCTAACTGGTGATCCTATAATAAAGCTATTTCTCAAGGAATAAACGATAAATCGATTCCTTTCTGCATTGTGTAACTTTGATAATAAAATTTTAATAATGAATTTAATTGGTGGAACATACAAAGATAGTATTAGTTTAGTTAAAATATTTAAATGAATAATCTTAGCATAGCACATTTTTATTTATATCTTAAAATGTTATAATTAAGCAAAGAATTTGTGACTTAGACCAGTGGTAGGCTGCCTTTTCTACGTGGCGGGCCATATTGGTGGTTGCGAATTTCTCGGCAGACCGCATTGCAAAATGTCAATGCTTCGGAGGGCCATATAAGATTTTAAATCGGTCGTTAAGTAGAGATTATGAGATAGCATGTAAGTGAAAATCAAGTATAAATTAGGTTTATAGGGTTAAAAACATTTCAATATCAAGTGTTTTATTGTTGGTTTATTCTCGGGATTTGAACTTATATGATATGAATTTCTGTGAAATCTCTTTTTGATCGTAGCTTTACGGGCCGCATAAAACATTCTCAAGGGCTGTAGGTTGCTCACCACTGGCTTAGACGTTTTTATAATAGAAAAGTATATTTTTATCTAAGCTAAATGAGAAGTCTGCACTTTTTCTAAAATAAATTGTTCATAATAAAAACTCATTTTTAAAAGCAATAACTATACATTGTTAAGAATGAAATGGCAGTTCGCATAATTGTCTTCAATTTAACTTTCAGAGGTTTTCAGTGCACGTACATAATAATAGCTTTACTGCAGAAGTAGATCACAATTTAGTAATTTTATTAAGAAATTAAAGGGATGTGGGCGGGTATAATGGCTCTCCTTATTACTCAATACTCTGAACCTTCCCATAATTCCAAACAAATCTTGGTTCTCTAAATTTTACATTAATACCGTGCACCTTGAGTTGGAAAAAGAAAAGTTTTTACTTCAAAGGTTAAAGTCGACGCAGAAGAATTGAGAGTATCACAACGAAAAGTGAAATGTGCAAATAATTTAAGCTTATCAAGTATACGGTTTGTACAATTTGGTCTAATCGGTAAAAGATTTGTAGTACAGTGAAAGAGTTAATTGAATCCGGTAACCCGTGAGACATTGATTAAATGACTTTCGCAGCAAAGGAACATAAACATAGCGATAAGTGGGCCTATGTCACAGCTGATAAGTTGGCAGGTTTTTTTAATCGAAAATTTCAGTTGTTCTAACTGTTGGATAGACAAAGTTAAGTAAGACACAACGTTAATTTCGGAATAAAAAGCGGCGAAGCTATAAATGTAGATTTCAAGTTAATTAGCGACTGGTTATATGCGGTATGTCCCAAGAGTTATGACGGATATAAAGACTGCGGCATTTTAATTGGAGATGAGACTGGGTTATTCTTTAAGCAAACGCCAGACAGGGCATTCAAATTTGAAGGCAGGAATTTTGGTAGAGGATAATCACCAAAAGATAGGATTGTTCGTCCCAATATGAATAGGAGTGAGAAATGTTGTTATTGGAATATCGAAGAAGCCCTAGATGTTTTCTAAGCGTTAAAAACTTGTCTATTCGATACCAATCAAAAATGCTTGGATTGTATAAACTCTTTTTGAAGAATGAATTTTGTAATCGTGAAGTAATGTCTCAAAATATAAATATTCTGTTATTAATTTATTACAGTACAGCTGCAACAAATCAAAGTTAAGAAACATCGAGCTTGTTTTTTGCCTCCTAACCCCGTGTTCTACAGCCAATATATCAAGGTGTAATAAGAAGCTTAAAATGTCATTTCAAAATTGAATTCGCCTTCGAATGTTTGAATGCACTGAGAACAGAAAAAGCCATAAAATTTTATTATTGTACTCCATTTCAACATTAGACAAAAAATGGAGACGATTGACACGATTAGGAACTGTTTAAGTAATTTCTGAAACCAAGTCAATAGATGTAAAATTTAATGAAACAACACTAACGGAATGGTTTTTCGAAATGAGCGTAGAAAGTTTTGTAAGTTCTGAATACATAATTTCATGAAATCATCCAGGATGTAATAACAACAGATGCTCAAACGAACGGACGGACATTGTGATAGAGGTCACAATAGGACAGCAGGTAAAGTGTAGAGAGGAAAAACAAGACGAAGATATAGAAGAGGATCTGGACGAACCAGTTTCCGCTAGTAATTCAGCTATGCAAGTGATCAAAGTGATATCATGGTTTATAAAATGAAGGAGACTGATGAAATGACATTTAATATTTTTCACTGCATTGAGGAGAACATAAAATAACATTTCTAGTTGGCACATGGGACATGCAAAAAATATCGCATTATTTTACTGAGCATTATAAATATTTCTCATTTGTTCTATATAATTATTATGTTCTGAATTCAGTATTGAGCAGGAAGAATATTGTAAATTATTGAATTTTGAAACTGTAGCTCAAAGTTCCCGTGCAACCTCGGTTATCGCGACACTCAGCTACCATACTACCATAATCTGCGAGTCCCTTTATTGTCGTTCGGAGTGAGACTCGCCATTATTGCTCAGCGTTAAAAAAAGAACTGTAAGCGACAGAATTCAATTCCCTTTCCTCTGAGGAAGTCTCACCCTTCGATATACCGATTTTGCTTCTATCTCCAGCCATTTCCTTTATCCGCTAGCACTCTCCTTTCAACACCATCCTCCACGTTAAGAATTCTTCTCTTGTTCGAAACATTTCGCATAGTACTTATAGTATATAATATGTTCATAACATACGTCGTAATAAAGTAATTTTCACATTTACGTATTTTGTTAATCCTCGTAAATTATTCTTGAAAAATATTGTTAAAATATTTCAGTATAGAGTCATTCAATGTAAGGTATTTTCATTTGTTGAGTATAAATTTAAATAGTTCCGAGACTATATTTTGTTATTTTAACGTACTTATTGGCTAAAATTATATCATTCACAGCAAAGCATATATTTGATGTTCTCTGAGATATTCAAAACGCAAAAGCACCAACCGATGGAAATTTTACAGGCCAATTTATGACTTTATATAGTATCACAAAGAGCCATTTTTAATAATGAAAAAGAAAATATCCCATTCTTTTTTAAAGAAGCATGAAGTGCTAGTTTTTCATGACAACTTTTTCTATATTTTTTCTAACCTAATGAATATTTGACATTTTTCCTGTAACGCGCATTCTGTATAGAGAAATGCAAGATATCAAAATCTGCAGACACGTTATAACGGCCATATATATATATATATATATATATATATATATATATCCTCACTCTTGCCAGGAAATTAATTATCCCAACCCGGCGATGTGTCTCTGGAACCAACCGACAGTCTTCCATCCCACCAACCGCACCCTCTCTTCGACAATGCTCACGGAGATTTGTGTTCTATCGTCACATGGCAATCCTCTGTGCGCGTGCTTCACTTTGCGAAACAAACGACAGATAAAGAACCTCGAGAGGAAGAGAGTCGGTGTTTTACACGCCATCTTGACTAAAAAATCACTCGACTGCAAAAACTTCAACAGAAAAGCATGTCAAACCATGCATACAAAAAAATTGTCGTGTTTTCTGACTTTAGCTTTGTATTTTCAATGAAAAACATTTTCAATTCGCATTAAATATTAAGGATATTTAGGAAGATACAAACGGCCTTGGTAGAGGACTGGGTAGATTATTTGACTCTGAATTCTGGGGTTGCAGGGTCGAATTCTGCTGAGAGCATGGATGTGTGTGATGGTCTTTGTTATTTCGCTCACTTTAAAAAGCTATTAACCGTTTTTTATGGGGTGGTTAAAATAAATAACTAAAAATGGTGAAGTAAAGCATCGTAGAAGTATAGATTACTTAAAAATATATATTCGTAATTTAGTGAATGAAAACCATAATGCTGCATATATTTCTTAACACTTCTCATTTGATTTATGAACTGCGACCGGATGGTGATAAAAGCAGAGAGCGCTACAAACAAGATGGATGTAAAAACGAGTCAGTTAATTTACAATGCAATCCTGGAGATACATTAATAAGTTAAACTATTAGAGAATAGGTAAGTCAAAGAGATTTTTTAAATAAATAAACGGTTTCTCATTAAGGTAAATAAATGTTTGGGATGTAGTTGTGGTTTTTCTGACCAATATAAGTTGAAGTAAGATCTGTTGTCTTCGTTTTGTGACGTTTAGAGTCATTTCACTTTATTAGGCTGATATTTAAAAAAATGTAAAACGCAAATCTACGAAACAGATATTTCTGGCAGTATGCCGAAATATGGATGGTCTGGAAATTCATAAAACATTTTTAAGATCTGCCAGAAATATATTTAAGTATATTTAAAATACGTGAATTTGAGAACAGTATGACAAGATAGCGATGCCCAGCTGGATGATGTTTTCATTTATCAAGATTTCATTCCTGATCCTCATCGCGGTGAGAAGAGGATAATAAATGCATAAGCATTCAATATGAAGGATCTGGTCGACCTTCTTCTGTTTTTCAAGCGCTGCACAGCAAAGACTTCACCGTGTTTACCTCGCATAAATCTTCGATGGGGTGAGGTGGGAGATGTTTTCCCCGGGTAGAATCTCACTGTACGGGGAAATACGAGATGAGTGCGGTCGTACCAGGAAAGAGGATTGAAAAACAGTTGAAATGTGAATTTGGTGCGAGGGAAACATAAGGTCCGAGTGGAATGACTGCTCCGAACGCTGGAGACATATGAGGGCGAGTGCCGTATGCAGACACACACATAAATATTATCCACTCTGCAGTTTCTTCCCAAGTCTCCCAAGGTGGTGTAATTGCCAATCTTTCTAGTCCCAGTAACAAACAGAGACGAAGATGTCTCTGCCCCTGTCGCCTCGCAGCCGATATCCCAATAAATAATTCTCTAACCAACAGGAAAACATCTGTGTGAGATGTATTAACGGAGCAGATTGCAATATAAAAATTTATACATATCTGCAGAGTAGGACAGTAGGAAGATTCATTCCATACAAACTTTTAACCAAATAATAGAGAATAGATATTGAGAGAAAGAAAAAGGAGATATTTAAAACTTTCATACTTCTTCCCTCTCCTATATCTGAGACGCGTATCCTTTAAGTAGATTATGCATTCCTCCTTTCTATTTTGAGTAAGCCTTAGCATTTTGGCCACACTCGAAGTCTTCTGACCTTCCTGAATAAAGATGGATTCCCCGTGTTTCTTGGACGCTTGGATTAATGCGGAGTTGAAGCGTAGGGTCAGGTCGCAAGCGGCGTGCGGGAAGATGACGGGAGGAAAAGGGAATGAAGGGATGAGGAGGATGGGAAGGGGAGGAAGGGGAGTGGAAGACAAAGAGGGGAAGAGGGCGGACAAGTATACGAAGAGTCAGAAGAGGAGAAACCCTTTCGACGCTCACCTTTCTCCAACTCCCTTATTTTTTGGCCTTATTCCCTTTACCCCTCTCCTTCCCCTTCTTCTCCCCATTCCTCCCTTCTATCGCTCCATCTCTGCCCTCTCTATCTTCTCCTTTTCCTCGCATCGGGCTAGGCGTGATTAAGATGGCTCCTAGAGTGAAAAGTGGCAGTGGAGGAAGTTAGGGACGAAGTGAGAGAGAGAGAGATAGAAGAGTTGTAGAAAGAGAGCGGAAAAGTGCAGCTCAACGTGAAGGACGTCACATTCTCGGAAATAAGACGGAAGAGAGTTTATTGCATTTAATCAAGGATTTTCTTCAAGGAACGTCTAATTTAAATTTTTTATTAAGACCGCATTGCACCTGCCATATTAAGGGCAAGACGCAGCAATCATTCTAAAACGAGCGATAATGACGCATGAGTGAAGTGAATGTTCTTTACAGAGCGAAGTCGAAAGTCAACTAACCTTTCGGTGGAACACGTTCTGGATTTCCGTATCTCCCGGACATTAGAATTTTGATTTATTCAATAAAATAATCAAATCGAACTGCAGGAAGTAAAATAAAAAATGCGGACGTTAACTTGTTTCATTCTATTCATTTTCAAAAAATACAATTTAGAAAATATATAAAAATAAAAAATAACTTCATGGGCGGGCATCCCTCAAATATTTTTAAAGATCAAATAGAAAACCAAAATATAATGTTCCAACGAGATATATTAAATAGATGTAAATTGTGTGTAATGAATGACGTATTATTTAATGCAAATTGTACCAATAAAAAATATTGAGAAGTGATTAATCTATGAGTCTGAATCATTACACGTATTCATATTTAAGTATCATCAGAGCCATTATAAGTATTGCAAACTATGAAGTGCTTATCCAAAAATTAAATAATTTAAAAACTATGCTGTATATGAAATAAACGAATTGCAGCAGTAAAAATCAAACAGATAGCTTAGCGAATTTGGGAGTATCACGATTTTTGGTGATACACTGTATTAATAGAAAAAAATGTGGAATTATAGCATCCCTTGTCTCTTTACGAGACTTTCGTACTCTATGAACATAGGAAATGGTTTTCATAAAATGAACATATCAATAGCTTTAACGAGGGTTGGCTGGCACTAGACTAAATTAATGTATAAACTTTTCGCTTTCTTAGCAACCACAAGTCGTTTAACCATTCACTATAAGCGCTAAACGAGTCCGATTTCGAAGAAAAATCTTTCCTGTGCATCTGCTGATTCTACAAACTCCAAAGTCTTCTTTTGAGATTATTGCAAATCCGAGAGTCCAAAAAGCCGAGGAAATGAGGTTACAACAGCAAACAAAAGAAGAGCTCGACTTGTGATGCATGCATTTCATAACTACATAGATATATCGGATGACAAGGAAAAGACGCGTCCTATGTGAAGATCCGATGTTCAATTGTTAGAGATCTGAATATCTTGCAGTTAAATAAGAATGCACGAAATTAAATTCTAGAAAACTTTTATTCGAATAATATATTTACACACAAAGTTAAAGATCTTATATATGAGATTCTAAACAATTAGTTTCCGCATTGAGACATTTAGTTAAATCACATTAAATTTGATTTAAATTAAGCCAAACTAATTAATTATACAGCAAACTTTTATCCTTTACACTACAGAATACTTTTGCTAGAGGGAGTAGTGTAATCATGATAATCATCTTTCAATTTGAAATGCTGCACTTCGCACGCAAAGTCATTCATTATCTTTTGCAGCCTCAACAATGCCTCAGTTTATGTGTAATCTTAAAGTTATTGACACAAGTTTTCGAGAGAAAGGATTTAGAAGAAAGAGTTACCAAATTTCCCGAAAACATTGGACCGTTAGCATCGTGTAATGTAGATTTTTTAGACCCTTGACACGGGTTCTAGTCATAGTCATCAACGTGGTGGTAATGATCGAAAGCGACTGTGGATATTGAAAGTTGAAGAATTAGTGCTATCCAAAGAAGGCCGACCAGGGAATCACGTGAAACACAAAAATAGCGCGGCATTGAGGTATATTGAAACGTCGGTGCAACGAATTATCAAGTCACAAGGAATCAACTATATAAAACATTTAATCTATCTAAAGCCTCATAAAACAAACTACTGGACAGATTCCGTTAAAATTATCACAGATATTCTTTAAATGGTAATAGGTTTCCGGGTAGGGAAGAAATTGTCGTTTCAAATATTGACTTACTTTCGAAATAACAGAGTGAATTTTAAACAGGAAAAAATTACCGTCAAATCAGCACGATGAAAGGTCGCCTTTCTTGCAATGCCAAAATCTTGGGAATCAGTTTTTAATGATATTTTAAAACATTTTTTGCAGTTTTATGTTTAACGTAATATTTAAAAGACGCTTAGCGTTGATTCTTTCTGAAAATCAAAAAAACCTGATTTATTTTCCATAAAATGCATCATCTAATATAAATATATAAATTAAATTGCTCTTAGCATTGATATTTAAAAGTAATCACAGAATCGTCCATGCTTAGACCAACATTACGATTTTTTTGTAATGTTGACTGCATAGTGTTGATAAAAAATTAAGTGCCGTGGGTACAGCAGATCAAGAAGTTTCGTACAATTTTCTGAAAACTTATTACAAATATTTAAGCCCTTCTTCTTTTGACATTTTCATTTAATTTTTATGTAGGACTCGCAAAGTGATATTTCATGATATCTTTATCCCTATTTTGAGTCATTTTATATTTTTTTCTTAGCAATTAAGAATGCCATTTTGAGCAAGGCTATTAAAATGTCACAAGCATCATCAAGGAAAAAATTCCGCCCTTCTTATATAAAAGGACGAAGTTTTGAAAGCTTAATAACTCATGCGATCCAAATTTCACGACACATTGTAAAGGTTTGGGTAAAATATATATTTCCTTATTAATGTAGAATTTTCAAAAATTTAACCTTTTATTGAAATATTTGCAAAACTTTTATACCTTTGGCATACGTATAGAGGTAACCGTTTTATCCTTGTAGCGGTAAACCTTTGTTCATGATAAAGCACAAAGTGAAATCGGCATTCGCAGCCATTTTGAGTGAGGGAGTGCATTTATGGAATTATTTTTAGGCCTAAAAAGAGTTGCGCATTAAAGAGCAAGAAGTACGAAACACTTGGATTTTCTTCCAGGAAAGAAAATGGATTATAGAGGGAATCTCCTTTTCCCAGCTCTACTTTTATTTCGAAAGAAAGATTCATCATTCTTTTGAACACCTGATGCCACGGAATCAAATCTATATTGACATGATATTCAGTTTTTATTTATTGAGTTAATTTTTACCATGGTAGATTACGGATTGATTTAATTTTCAAGTATTTCACTGCACTTTTAAAAACTTTATTTTGTCGTTTAAATTTCAAATTGAACCACATCATCGGCAATCCATTTAGATATTGATTGACTCTTTAGTTTTATAACAGATAGATGGAGCTGAGTAAGGAAAATGTCCATGCGATTGTTGTTTCAGTGGATGAAATCCGACTTAGCGTTATTTAGAAAAAAATAATATATTCTTAAGTGTCGAGTTTTCACGGGTATATTTGGATAAGATTTTGGTGGCATTTACATAGAAAGCCTGTTCCTATATAACATTGTAAAGAACGCCCTTGAAAGCTTTCTGTGTTCAATTTATGAAGTATACTTTTCCTTCCTAGTAATGGATGATATCGTCACAAGCATTTTCGTAAAATTCTTATACCTAATTGGTTTGTCATTTGTATATGTCGACAAAATGCGTTGATTTAAGGAAATTGTTTAACTCCATTAGACTCCTTGCGTTTTGGGCTATAACCGGATTTATGATATTAAGCATTGATTTATCTGAAAATATGTATTTAACGATACAGTATTAGCAGATGTTGGAAAAATACAATGAATTAATATATGTTACATTAGGAAATTAAATAGGCAATTTTAGAACCTATTACATCTAAGGTCATCGTTGGACTAAGGAATTTCCATTTCTTCTTTTTATCTGTTATGCTAATATTTTTTAACTTCCTGTATTCTGACAAGTAAAAAAAACCTTTCATTATAACATTCAAAATGTTAAACGTTTCATAGTAAAGGGCGTCTTACTAGTAACTTCGACAATTTATAAACATTATATCTACTTTGTGTCATCTACAAAAAAGAAAGAAATCATATCAAAGCCATTTAATTTATGAATAAAAAAACATTCTAATTTAAAAGGTAACAAAGATTTGAAATATATATACTGACGAGTGTTCTTTCGTATTCTCAACAAAAATACTCTGTCCAAAACTGCTTCTTTCCTGATCATTTTTTTTGCAAAGTGTGCGTGCGTTTTCTGGAGAATCTTAGTCTATTATCGTTTCTCCGAAGACATTTCGTCTTTTTTCGACGGCTTCTCTTAGGCAATCACACGACTTCCTCTCCCCATGCATCAGCGGCTTTATCCGAAGCGCTCAAGTTCCACGTAACAATCGGTTATCGCTTAGCCCCGCGCATAAGCAGAGGCACAGATAGGGAGCGATTCGGGCTTTGGGAGGCGAGTTAACAAGCAGCTTGAAAGAGACAGTCTTAAGGGGCCTGCAAGGAGAAGTGGAAGGAATGAGGATAAAGTAGGGGGAGAGTAAGGAAAGATGGCACCTACTTCTGGACTTCTTTTTGCTTCAAGAGCCTGAGACTCGAATGGCGTGTCAAGGGCGGCGCAAAGTAGAGATATCCAATGCGCATGCATAATTCTTGACTTCGCGGTCAAGGCCCGTCTACCCCATTGGCCTAGGATATTTTTACTCGCCATTAATTCCGACCCGTAAATCAAAGTCATCTTTCAGAGTTTATGTCGTTACAGAAGCAACAAATATATCATAAGAGCAGTATTCTAGTCTCGTAGATTAAGGCGAGATTCCATGCGATTCGCTGCTATCACGCGGCTAAAAGAAGCCAATAGAGCTCTCCACGCCATCATGCGGTTATAAAACTCGGTTAGACGAATCCACGCATTTAACGAAGGAGAATCCCTTTCGTGCATTCGCGTAACCGTAAATAATTTGCCTCTCCGTGTAATAGTACTTTTCTTTATTTTTACACAATTTTGAAACAAGTTGCTTTTTATTTCCAAATGTAGATATTGTAATTGAAAATATATTTTTTAAGCTGCTGTACCCGCTAATATAAGATATGCGTAAACACGAGTAAAATATATAACGTGTCAAGTACTATTTGCACACAAAAGATAAGAATACGCATAATGGGTATATTATCAATTGAATACATGTGCTTCTCGATGGTAAATCATAGCGAACTTTAGATGCACTATGGCATTTAAATATGTCGTGTTTGGTATTTGAGGATAAAATCAGAGACTTGCATAGCGCAGTTTGATCCTTCGTATAGAAAAACGTGAACGTATTACGAGGCCATCGTGAGAACCGACTGTAAGAGAGGCATTCAAAATGGGGGATATCTGTGGACGCCCTCACTCCGCCGCAAGAAGCGAAATGCTCGTTTCCTTACCGATCTTCAAAAAAAGCATTTCTATTGGCACTAAACCTTTGGGTGTTAAATTTCCGTCTCATAGATTCGGATCGCCCGGCGAATGGAAGGATCATCCCGTCTGGAAGGTTTTAGTATTCTGATGGTTGCGGACTTCGGCCTCTTTCTCTTTCTGTCACTCTCTTCCTCCTCTCTCACCGTCATTTTCTCTCCCTCTCTCCTTTCTTCCCTTCTGAGAAGCGCTGCGGTGCTCTCCTCTCTCTCCTTCCGTGTCTGCACTTTCTCTCAAAACTCTCCTCCCTCCCTCTCGCCTTCCCCTCTCGGCGTCTCTTCTACCTCTGCGGTGGTCGCCGAAGGAAAGACGTGGGCGCTTATTGAAGGGAGGAGGCCTCTGAGGCGTCGGCGGGGAGAAGCCGGGTTCACTTAAGAGTTCACTAGGAGGGAGACCCAAGTGCGGTTGGTTGTTTGCTTAAGAGTCAATGGGGAGTGTAAGGGAAAGCTTTGATAAGGGTTTCGGTTTTGGGGAGAAAATTCCGCGACTCCACACGCCTTTTCTTCACTTCCACCCTCTCTCCTTCTCCAGAGAGGGAGAGAGTGGAGTGGTAGAGATAAAAGGAGAGTAATTGAGAGTAAGAGAGAGATAGGAAGGAAAGGGGAGGGAGAGAGTGGTGGAGAGCGAAAAGTGGAGAGAGAGGGGGGAGTAGTGTATGTAAGTGCTTATGCGAACCATTTCGAAGTCCCTCTCTCTTCGCACTCGCTCGAGGGGATGTGTATTTGCGAACTGGATGGCAGTCCATTTAGGGCTCAGTTGACTTTTTCCCGAGTCCAATTGTTTCCGATATTTATACATCTCGGCGCTGCCCCAATTAAGGGGAATTAAAAACACGGAGGGCAGATTCTTAAATTTGTTTTCGCGTTTGCAGTTTTAATAGTGTGTTATTTTTACGACCTTCTATCTGTAGGACTTGAGCGAGAGGCAGGAAAAAATGAAATGGTTTCTTGAGCCTTACATTCCGAGACGTGCTTTTCCTTCTGGATCGAGTTTTTTTTTCTGTTTTTCGGTACTCTCTGTCCCAATAGGTTAAGGTGCGAAAGGGAGTTTCGAAGAAGGTCACTTTTTATCAATGCATTCCCCAGCTGAGGCGAAGAAAAATGGGACAGGGCGTAATAGAATGCAACCGATTTAAGTTTATTACGGTTATCTAAGTAATATTTCAAATTAAAACTCATTAATTTGTGATTTTAAAGAGTATCTGGAACCACATAAAGCTGAGGCAATGATTTCGAGTACTTCAACGATCTCGAATAAAGTTGTCGATATAAAATAATGCTCAATATGCTAGTTATTATAAACTATGATCTAAAATTAGGAAAATAATTTCAGGAATTAATTGAATAGAGAATAATATTTATCCAACATGCAAATTCGCGAAGTTAGATGAAATGTCTTTCACTTTCAACGTTTGCATAAAAAAATATTGAAAGTTGGAGGTACGACAATGCCCAGAATAAAAGCAGCCACAGAAGCAACAGTTACATTTATATAATTATTTTTTTAAATTACTTGTTATTTAGCTTACTTTGTAAACAAAATATTCCTCGATCGTGCACTTAATATGATTGGTGTTTTCGATTCAAAAAATACTGGAGTTTATTGGAGTAAACGGAAGTAATGGAAATGCGCTCCAAAAACTTAAGTCGTTTCTTTTACTGAAAAAATCGTCCTCAAAAGACTGAAGAATGTGGTTTCCAGCGATTTCGGAGAAAAGTTTTATTTTTTTGCGTTGAGTCATTGCTAGCAGCTCGACGGCGCGGCGGATAGAAGGAGGAGTAATGTCGGCATTGGAGACAGAGAGCAGAGGAAGGGAATAGACGCCGAAAATAAACGAGGAATGTGCATTCCTCGTTGTACGAAGCATGTCGATATAGACAAGCTATTTTTTCAGAGAGGGATGGAGAAGAAAATATTTTTTTAAGAACATACTTAGCTATTAAATGGCCAAAAGGAATTATAAAAGAAATATAAGGAATTTAGCTGTAAATATTCGAAAAATAATGTTTAACTATAGAATTTTAAAGTTATTTCAACCGTTTTTTCTTAATAACGCGAAGAAGTTTTATCAAAGAAGTCGTTTAATCTCAATTGCAAGAAATTCGGAAGTAGATTACTATATATAGTCTTTAAATGTTCTTTCCTACCTATGGAAATTATGTAACCTAAATTCTATCATTTCTTCTTAAGTAATGTTTTTCCATACAGAAGATCCACTGAAGTATTTTCTCCGTCTGTCCAATTTACACTTAAATAAAAATTATACTCTCTTCAAATAATCAGATTAATTCATTGATAGTGGATTCATTAAAATAATTTTACGCTAAGGAACGTGTTTCAAAAATAATATTATAAAAAACTGACTTTAAAGAGAGGCTTACAGAAAAATCTTTGAAAAAGGAGTTGTTACATTTGCTAAAATTTACAATGCGCAAGACTATTTTTTTAAACTGCAGAGATTGCATGACATAAAAAATAAAGAAATTTTAAAACTCGTGGTTTTTTCACCGCGGTGTTTTTGCGGCTTTCTGCTTTCTAAAGGTCTCCTAAATCCTCTCTTCCTGTCCATCTCTCTCTCCTACTCCATCTCTCTCTCTTTGCCTCTCTTCCTTTCCATTTCTCTCTCGCTCCATTTCTCTCTCTCTATCTCCCCTCTTGTTCTCTCTTCCCTCACTCTTGACGTAGGCCTTCGGCACGCACGTTTCCAACTCCGAACTGCTTGGTACTTATATAAAATATTTGCAACTGAAGTGAGTGACGCACTTTTCGAAGAGGACCTTAATAACAGCTGAATATTTTATAAATTCTGCACCGCATGAGGGAAAACCATTATTAAAGAGTCAGACTTCGGAAATATAGACTTGGTACTTAATTTTACTTCAGAAAAATCAATCAAATTTTTCTACATTGTTACTGATTTTAATTTAATATAAAAAATTAGGTAAATCTTAAAGCTTTATTGTTTTTTAAACCCAAAATAAGGAAAGATAATAAGTTATATTCCTTTAAAGAGATATAATTATTAGTGAAATATAGGGAAAACGACAATCGGTTTATAACTTGCAAATTGCTTTAAACTAATTCCAACTGATTTCCTTCCAGTACATGAATCATTGATCGACTTTAAGGCTAGAACTATTCGCAAAGCAAAAACATCTAGAGTGATGACGAATGTTATGATATTGCCAACGCATGGAGACTTTCCAGTTTTTAAGCCAGGAGAGCAGAATAAGCTTCTGGTCAGGTCGAGTGAGAGAAATGCCATATTTGCAGAAGGAAAGGTAATGCTAAGAGAGTGAGAGTAAAATAGCGAAAAATGAAAATCCTCTGGAGTTGGAAAATCGAGATAAGCACAGAGAGAAAGAGAGAAAATCGATAAGTGAACCACTGCCAAACTCCATAGCATCCATGTTCCCTGAACTCCTTTTGTCCCTTCCTTTCTTGTGCCTGCTGCCTACTCCTTCCCTCTCCATATCCTCTCCCTCACGCAGTCATACCTCACCTCGGCCCTCTCCGTCACCCGTATCCCTCTCTCCCTAACAAACTCTCTCCCACTAAACCCTTGCTCACCGTCAAACCCCATTCCTTTGCCCCATTTCTCTCCCTCTCAACACTCGTGCATTTCTCCGTGAGATCTCCTCCCGCCCTTTGCCCCCTCTCGTACGGCTTTCTTCACTCTCTCCTCTCACCAGTTCCCTCTCTACGTTCTATGCTATCTCACTTTGCCTCGCTGCTCCTCCCATTCCCTCAAGATATCTGTGTTACTCTCTCTATTTCCTCCATCCCTTTCTATCTCTCTCTTCTCTAGAAGGTTCGTGACGTAGATAAAGCCGCGGGGAGGGTTCTCTCAACCCCGGAGCTAAAACTTCTTCTCTTTCCAGCCATACCGTATATCCTCCCCTTCAAAAAGTATCTACATCTTCTCTCTCTCTATCTGCTTTTGAGAAAAAATCCGCTTCACCTCCTCCTTTTCCACTGCATTTTCTCTCTCTCTCTCTCTTCATCTTATTCGCCTTCCATTATTTATGCTATTCGCAGACCATGTTGCGAGTGTTTGCCCATGCTTGCCATTCCTCTTTCTGCTGCAAGACTCCTCTCGTTATCTCGTTCTCTTTTACTCTCTTTCCCTTGGACGTTTGCTCTCTTCGAAGTTTCATCTTTTGCATAAGATGTCGTAGCAAGGATTCTCAAACCACGACACGCGTTATGCAAATCTGTGACTCAAAACAACTGTCACGTGACATCTGCAAACATGTCTTCCCAATTATTTTCCGCCTCTTATGATTTCGTTCGTTCTTGTGTCCCTCGATAAGTCGAAGATGTAGACAGCAAAAAGACTTTCGGAGGATGTGAATGATTTGAAAAAACAGAAAGGAAGTCATACGACACCTAATTGATTCTTTTTCTTTCGAATTTATGGTAGTTGTGATTTAGATAAATTGGTTCGTATTTAATATTTTCAGTGGAGTGGAAGTTGGTGCACGAAGAATAAATCAACAAAAGTCGATTTATTAAGCACAGGTTGCATATATACATCCACAGTCAGGATAAGAACAAACTTAGTTATATTTTTCCTTTTTATAGTTTTTGATACATTTTTTATTAAAGCAATTTTAAGTAATAATGGGTAGAATGTGTAGAAATAAAAAAATTGCGTTGTTGTAATTTGATATTTTCAAATGTTTCAATTTTTAAACGTTGGGTGTATATTACGCAATTATTGCATATACAAAACTGTAATCTGGTTTTTATTCATTTCCTTAAGAATAAACCAAAGTTATTATGGTTAGGAAGCAATCGAGAAATCTAGTTATTAATAAGTAGCCAATCACAATATTTCCACAACAAATCTAGAATGAAGTCAAAACTTGACTAGATAAAACTAAACTTTGATCTAGTGTTACTGATTTTCCATACGCCTGCTATTTAAACTCTATATCAAATTACTTATGGATATCTCTATTTTATCTGCCACGTTATAAACCACTCCTTGCTCGGCGTTGCGTCTGAGTGAAGACATCATTCATCCCAAGTGTCGCGCCATCAGACAAAGGATCCTTTTTATGACTCTTTCCCTTCCTTCCATTCCCGCATCCACCATCCTCTCACGTCTTACTTTCCTTATCGGCTGAACCACGGTTTTCAAGCATTAAAGGCGTGCTTGGAATATTCCCGGAGACGGACTCTTACTCGAGTCGTGACATGCTGACGTTGCCACGGGCCCGCGTCCTTGGTGCCACACATTCGCGGCTTGCGCCTCCACCTCCTCACTGACACTAATCTTCTTATATATATATATATATATATATATATATATATATATATATATATATATATATATATATATATAGGGTTGAAGAGGATAGCCGAATTGATTCCTGAAGAACACTTTTCTTCATCTCCTGATCCTTCTCTCAGCAATCCATTTTCTCGGGCGGATCATCTCCCATATTTTCCCCTTCCCCTCACTCTTCTCTCGATGCACTTCCTATATCAGAACGCAGATTTCCTTTCTTCGTTCATTCTCTTTCTTCTTACCGGTCCCTCTCTCTCTCTCTTTGCATTCTTCCTTCTTTCTCTCACTCACACCTGTGTTACACTGTCTCCGTATCTTATTTCACTCTCCGAATTTCATTTCACTTTCACCCTTATTTAATTCCTTGACTTTCTCTTTTGCTTTTCCCTATTTATTCTCTCTCGTCCGCATAATCCTCTCTTCTCTTGATGGAATAATATGATCCGAAGATCCTATGCAGACAGGCATAAGCTGTAAAGGTGGGAATAATTTTGAAACGAGAAAAAAGTCTGCTATGACCGGGAATCGAACCCGGGTCTTCCACTTGCCGGGCGGATATTCTACCTCTGAACTATCGTAGCAGAACATTTTTTCTCGTTTCTGAACACGGATGTTTCCTTGGTTGGGACGGAACTATCAAACTGCCCCAACAGATGTCCTCTAAGAGATACATCAAAGAAAACTCCTCCCTCTCAAATGGTGAGATTGCCAAACAAGTCCCAACCAAGGAAACATCCGTGTTCAGAAACGAGAAAAAGTGTTCTGCTACGATAGTTCAGAGGTAGAATATCCTCCCGGCAAGTGGAAAACCCGGGTTCGATTCCCGGTCATAGCGGACTTTTTTCTCGTTTCAAAATTATTCCCCTCTCTTCTCTTGCCTCTCTCTTTATTAATCTCAATCTCACTCTTCAGTTTTGTCGCATTCTCTCAATTTCTCTATCTCTTTTGTTACGATTCATTTTCTATCTCTTTCTCCCGATCAGTATTTGTATTTACCTCTTTTTCTGCGTTTCTCTCTTTTAACCCATCATCGCCCCTTCATTTCTTCCTCTTTCTTCCCTGGTTATCTCTGGCTCATTTTCTCTCAGGCCTTTTCCTTAATCTCCTGCGGTCCTCAAATCCTAATACGTTCTCCCGCATGTGGACGGACAGAGTCTCCGACGGCAAGAGATTGTGGGACTGATAGTCTCAAGTGTAGCGATCTAGAGAGCGGCCCTGGAGATCTTGAGGTTGGGCGGAAGAGATGAATGTTTGAGGCGCGCCAAAGTAGAGGATGGGAGAAGATGAGATGGATTACGAGATATGTGGGAGAAGAGAAACAAAGCCACTCGCTCGTTTTCTTTTTTTTGGGTTTCCTGTACGCGGGGGTCGCGACGACTCCCACGTTAACGCCTAATGCTCCAGTTTCCTTTCTCCTCCCAATCTCCCTCTCTCTCCATTCCATTCTCTTTACGACCACATGACACGGAACGAGGTGATATAAAGAAAGACCGAGTGAGCAGCGCTTCCACCATTAATCAGATGAGACAGTGATCGCAGGAGAGAAGTTTTGGCCGAAAAAATTTATTCAATGAGCCGTGTGGAGTCAAACATATAAAGAATCGATCACTGAGAGTCGCGGAGGAAACGCGGCGGTTGCTGGCGTTTTATTCCCTCTCGCATTGATTTTATTGTATTTTTTAATGGGCAGAAATCTCTATCGCATAGGAAAAAAAGGAGGGAAATGAACGCACTACCCTTAATGAGTGAGATTTGTGCCTTCTTCCTAAAAGGTTTTTCACGTTTCTTAAAGAGATGCGTTTACGGAAAGAAACTTTCCCTACCAAATAGAAGCATATTTATGGCGATCTGTTTTTATTTATTTTACCATGCCATATCGTCCTCTTTCATGCAACTAAACTTGTAGCCATTGAGAGATAGGATATCTAAAGTACCTATTTGAACTATCATTTCTATGAGAATTTCTCTGTACATTTTTGTGACTACAAATTTATATATTAAAAATACTAAAATTATAGAAACATATAAACTTTGACGTAATTAAAAGTGTAAAGGCGCTTTAAGTAGCTGTGGGCGGGTCATATTTATAGAAGATATGATAGGCGTCGGACGTCTAGTGTCGTAGAATGGATCCCGAGAAACATCAAGAGACTGAAAAGAAGACCAAATGACAGATGGGACAAAGAGCTTGTGAGGTTCTTAGGGCCAACTTGGAGGAGGGAGGCAATTGACAGGGAAAACTGAAAGAGTCTATGGGAGGCCTTTATTCGTCAATATATATATATATACATATACATATATATATATATATATATATATATATATATATAATAGCACTGGTGGTGTAGTGGTTAGCGTGTCCGCTTTCTATTGCAAAGTTCGGGGGTTCAAACCCCTCGAATGGAGGTTTTATTTATAAAAAAAAACTATCATCAGTGCCTGGCAGTAGGCAGCAGTACTGTCAGTATGGTATAGAGCCGAAAACAAATGATGTTGGTTGGGTCTATATCCAATACAGCTGTAGGCGTGATCAGGACGATTTGAACGGCTACAGTACTGCGATGTGGAAAGCAAGAGGGAAACTACCACATTACAATCCCTAGTAAAGATTATATGGTTGGACAATATGAGTTCTCTCGAGGTAAAACAATCCGGAGGTAAAATAGTCCCCCAATCGGATCTCCGGGCGGGGACTGCCTTGAGGAAAACATTTGTCGAAAGTAAATTACGAATAGGGACTTGGAACGTAAGAACTATGAGAAAGGCAGGAAAGCTAGAGAACTTGAAAGAAGAAATGAGAAGAAATAGAGTTGACATTATAGGGCTAAGCGAAACTAGATGGGAGGGAGAAGGACAGTTCGACTCGGAAGAATTCACGGTAGTTTATTCTGGAGGAAATAGTGGGGAAAGGGGAGTAGCTCTGGTACTTAGGAAAGAGATGATGAAAAGCGTGACAAAGATAATAGCAACGAACGATAGACTGATGGCAATAAAGCTAAAAGCAGTCCCAGTGGACATGCTGATAATCCAGGTATATATGCCAACGTCAGCTCATGACGATGAAGAAATAGATGAGATCTATGAGCAAATTAATGAAATTTACGAAGAAGACGGAAGAGGAAAGGTAAACTGCATAATAATGGGAGATTGGAACAGCATAGTCGGAGAAGGACAGGAAGAAAATGTTGTCGGGCAATACGGACTTGGGAAGAGAAATCGAGGAGGGGAGAAACTCGTAGAATTCTGCATCAATAATGACCTTGTAGTGACTAATACATGGTTCAAAAACCATAAACGAAGGTTATACACATGGAAAAGCCCAGGAGATAGAATGAGATGCCAAATAGATTACATCCTTGTAAAACAAAGATTCAGGAACAGCATAAAGAACGCCAAGGCATTTCAAGGAGCGGACATTGATTCAGATCACAGCCTTCTAATAGTTGACGTGAGTACAAAGCTCAAACAAATAAGAAAAACGAGAAGAGAAAGACAGACCTGGGACCTAGAAAAACTGAAAGAAAGGCAGGATGTAGTCAGCATGAAGTTGGAAGATAACCTAAGAAAGTTGGAAAACAATTCGAAGACAGTTGATATAGAATGGGATGAAATTAAAACCAGTATCAAGGATACCTTGGATAAAGAGATTGGAAAACAAGAGAAGAAAATCAGAAAACCATGGATCACGAAGGAAATGCTGGAGAAAATGGATGAGAGACGAAAATGGAAAAACGTTAACACTGAAGAAGGTAGAGCCAACTATAGGCGTATAAACAATGAGTTGAGAAGGGTAACAGATAAAGCTAGAGAAAATTGGCTAAAAGGAAAATGTGATGAAATAGAACAAATGGAGAAATTAGGACGGTACGATATGATGTACGCTAGGGCACTGGAATTAGAAGATAAGAAGTCTAATGGAATTTGTGGTAAAGGAATTATGAATACGGATGGGAAGATAGTCTCAGAAACAAAGGATGTAGCACAGGTATGGGAAGAATACATTAAGGAATTATACGGCAAACAGGCAGGAGCGGCAAAAATAGAACTGGAAAATGAGGAAAACATTGAAGAAGACAACTTAGGACCAAGTATTATGGAGAGCGAAGTAGAAAAAGCAATAGTGGAACTAAAGAAGGGGAAAGCCACGGGCAGCGATGGAATACCGGCTGAGATACTTAAAGTCATAGGATCAGAAGGGCTAAAAGCGATCACGAAATTAATTAATAAGATTTACGACACGGGAGAGTGGCCTCAGGATTTCCTAGAAGTAACAATGATCCCTCTAAAGAAGAAGCCAAAGGCAATGCAGTGTAAAGATTACAGAACTATAAGCCTTCTGTCACACACATCGAAGATCATCACGAGGATTCTTAATAAAAGGCTGGAGAAAAAGGCAGAAGAAATAATAGGGGAAGATCAATTCGGTTTCAGAAAAGGACGAGGAACTAGAGATGCTATAGGAGTAGTTAGAATCATATCAGAAAGGGCAATAGAATACAGTCAAGATATCTGCGCATGTTTCGTAGACTGGCAGAAGGCCTTTGATAGAGTAAATTGGGTAAAGTTGATGAAGATATTAAAGGATATAGGTGTAGACTGGAAAGATAGGAGACTGATTAGGAATCTATATGAGAATCAAGTTGTAAAGGTCAGGTTTGAGAATGTGGACACCTGCGGAATAAATATCGGTAGAGGAGTAAGACAAGGCTGCTGCCTATCGCCAACCCTATTCAATATATATGGAGAAAGTCTAATGCAAGAAGCTTTAGATGGCACAGGGGATTTCAAAATTGGAGGAAGGATTATAAGAACAGTAAAATACGCAGATGATCAAGTACTTCTAGCAAGAAAGGAAGAGGAACTACAAAAAATGATAAATAGACTAGTGATAACAGGTAGAAAATACGGTATGGAAATAAATACAGAAAAATCCAAGGTCATTCGAATATCGGGTAAAGAAGAGAATCTGAGCATAACTATTGGGGGAAAGCCATTAGAACAAGTTTCAGAATATAAATACCTTGGAAGTATCATAACACGAGAGGCAAAATGTACGGATGAGATCAAAACTAGAATAGGAAAAGCAAAAGCGGCTTTCAGGAGAAAGAAACAACTACTTACAGGGAATATAAGGGAAGATATCCGCAAGAAGTTGATAAAATGCTACGTATGGAGTATAGCATTGTATGGGGCAGAAACATGGACGCTAAGGAAAAATGACATCAAATACTTGGAAAGCTTTGAAATGTGGACTTGGAGGAGAATGTTGAAGATAAAATGGACAGATACGATGAAAAACGATGAAGTGCTACAAAGAATAGGAGAGAAGCGAATGATTATACAGACTATCAGAAAGAGGAAGGCTAACTGGGTTGGACATTACATGAGGAGAGAGAGTATGATTAAAGATGTGTTAGAAGGAAAACTAGATGGGAAAAGGGAAAGAGGTAGGAAAAGGTATCAGCTAATAGACGATTTGAAAGGGAAAGAGAGTTATCAAGATATGAAGAGGACAGCGGAAAATAGGAGTATATGGAGAACCAGGTTTAACCATGAATAATCACGGACCTGTCTACGGACAGACTACCTATGATGATGATGATGATATATATATATATATATATATATATATATATATAGATGGAAAAAAGTTGTTGGGATAAGGAATCCCAGTGAGCACTCACCAATAAGATGACTTCAGGTTGGCGAGCTGCTGGGGGTGTCGAAGTGACACATGTAAAACAAAAAACACGAAAGCTTTCGGGTGACACTGGGTGGAGGCATGGGGGTGGAAGAGTAGTTTTACCTGTGTCACTTCGATACCCCCAGCAGCTTGCCAACCTGAAGTCATCTTATTGGTGAGTGCTCACTGGGCTTCCTTATCCCAACAACTTGTTGCAATCCATTTATCCCATTTACTTTTCTTTTTCCGTAAGCATATATATATATATATATATATATATATATATATATATATATATATATTTATTTATTTATTTATTTATACATACATACAGGATGATCATTTTAAATGAGAACCCATAGAAAATTTAATATCTTCGAGTAGGAGTGTTAGAGAAATAAAAATTAGAAATAACAATCTTTATTGTCTGCATGATGTTGCCATTTGTCGATAGCCTGCGACACTACGAATACGCATGCATAGTGCAAGCAATAAATAAACATGACGATCTATGTAGAGGCGCGAGTGTTTATTGTGGAATGCTACCTCAAATCGGAGTGGTTAAAACTATTCATAGTGATTTCAGTCGGCAATTTCGATGCTGTAAGGCACCAACGAAATCTATGATATGGAAGCTTGTGAAAATGTTCAGGAAGACTGAAAATGTGAATGTTGTGAGTCGTGTTCACTCGTCGACTGTTCTGACTGAGGATCGTTTAGCACAGGTTAGTGAGAGCCACCACTCTCGCCAGATTTGTCGCAGGTAGACCTCTTTCTTGTGGTATTTTATCAAAGAAAATGCCCACAACAGCAATCCACGCAATCCGGATGAATTGGAAACCAACATATCCCACATCATTTCCATCATCACACCCGTCACGCTGCTGGCATTGTCTTCGAACATGCTTCGTCGTGCTCAGTTATGTATGCAATATGCTGGTGGTCATTTTCAACGTTATTTGTGACGATGTAAATAATGTCAGACAATAAAGGTTGTTACTTCTAAATTTCTCGTCTCTAGCACTCTTTTACTCGAAGTTATTAAAATTTTCATATATATATATATATATACAGTAATGATTATATAAATTTTTATATTTCAATTCGTTTGGCTGTTAAAAAATCTTAAAATTTAAACAAATAGGTAAATATTTAGGTACTACGGATAGAGCTAGGAAGCTGAAAATTTTATATTATTTAGAAGGTAGTGCAAATGTAGAAATAAAAATTTGAAAATCTCGATAAATATGTTGTTGCGGCCGTTAAAGTTTTTTAATATTTAAACAATTAGATAACCTTTATTTCACTTCTAGTTGTGCCACAACTTTAAAATTTCTAAGAAATGATTGAATTTATTACTCCGTAATGGAAAAGTATAATATTCTTAAAACTGCATATTTTACGGATTGTATTACTCCATTACTGTTCCATAAGAAATGAACAAAAATCTGTGCAGAAGTGAAAACATTTGAATTAAAAAATAATTATAATAATGAAATATCTCTCTGAAAAATTAATATGTTTTCAAGGTGAGATGAAATACTTGCAGAATGCAAGCACCAACTACTTGTATATACATACATTTGGAGAACTAGATGCAACCAAGACTACGGACAGACTACCAATGATGATGATGATGATGATGATGATTATATACATGATTAAATGAGAGGAAGTGCTGCAAGCAGGTTAATTCAGAATTAGAGAATATGTAGAGAATTAAGCAATAATATTAAGAGGGAAGCCATTAAATCGAGGGAATTGTGGTGGATAGACCGATGTGGAGATATGGAATAACTTAAGAGACGAGGCTAAAATAGACTTTCTCCCTATAAAAGGAAAAGAGTGAAAGGGTAAGAAGAAGAAAATACGTTGGCTATGATATATTGAGTAATTGTGCGGAAAAGATTTCAAACCAGAACCTTTTGATATCGTGAGGGAGGAAGATGCAGACTATGACAGCGTTGTCCCGGGAATATTTGATCGTATGATCTTAATGGCTCTTTGTGATATGAAGTCTGAGAAAGCAATTAGAAGAATAAATATTAAAATAGAAAAAAAAGGAAAAAACTTTAAGAAATTGTGCTGTGAAATACATGAAGAGGGAGTGGACAAAGGACTTCACCAGATCAATTTTGATTTCTTTGAAGAAGAGAAATAAAGTAAACAAATGTCAATATTATAGAATACCCAGTTAAATTTCGCATGTAGCTATAGTAATTTTCAGAATTTTTAAGGATTGGCTATAAGCGAAAGCGAATAATTATCATAATTATATAGGTTTAAATCAGTTTGAGGTTCGGATAGGTTGTGGTAATACACACGTTATAAAGATGCTAGAGAGGTTGGTAGAAAGAAACGGTAAAAAAAACCAGGATGTATTCCTGTGTCTTGTTGATTTTGAAAAGCTCTTTGAAAGGTATTTATGGTCAAGGCTAATGGAAATGATGGGGGAAATAGGGGTTGACTGGAGAAAGAGGAGTTTAATCATAAATCTGTATATCCCTCAGACTGCACAAATAAGGGTATCAGAGGGAGAATAAGATTAGGCAACTATAGAAAAAAGCCTGAGACAGGAATTCCCGCTCTTACCAGCACTGTTTAACATTTGACCCATATAAATAATAAGAAAGGCGTAGGAATGTGTAGATACGGATGTAAAAGTAGCGGGCAACACAGTAAAATTGATTAGATTTATAAATAAAGTTCATTTGTTAGTAAAAGTACTTTCAGATGCTGGTTAACTCGTTAATTTAAATGAAAAAGGCGTTCGGGATAAAAATTTATAGAAAGAAAGTCATGATGTTTAACAAAAGAGAGAAACCTCATGTCAATGTCACAATGGATTGGGAAAGGCTAAAACAGGAGGGATATTTTATTTATTCAGATAATATTCTAATGCAGGATGAAAGAAATACGTCGAATATCAGTAAAAGAATAAGAAGTGCTAAGAAGGCGTTTAAGAGGCAAGGAGGATTGTTGATAAGCAGTTGAAATAAAGATATTAAAAATAGGTTAGTGAAAACTTTTATGTAGATTGTAGCGTTATACGGTTTCGAGACATGAACAATAAGAAAAGAATATATGAGCAGACTAGAGGGTTTGAGATGTGGCTATGGCATAGACTGGGGAAAAAATGAGGGAATTTAAATAAAACAGCACTTAACGTTTTCTCTTATTAGAGTAACTAGGAGCTCTGCCCCTATGCGTCCAACTTTTATCCTAGCTAAGCTTGGCTCAGTCGTCAGGACTGAGAAGCACTTGTGCAATTTTTTACAACAATATACAGAAATATGGAAATAAAGAAAAAAAATCCCTCCTTTTATCCGTCCGTATTTAAAACTAATTGTTGACGGATCAACTTCCGGTCAAACATACAACATCGACATATTATTATAAGATTATTACCCACTTAAAATTATTATATGTTATATTGCTTAACACACAATAAATGCTAATTTTATCGGCTACAGATATAATTAATCGTTACTGACTCAGAAGTTTCTTGTCGCAGTCTTTAATTTGCTTTATATTTAGACGAAAGTTTTCCCGAAAATATACAATCGATTTTTATGCATCATACGTCTGTTATTTTTGTGCATCATACGTCTGTTTGATTGTAAATTAAGTCCAAATGCACTGAAAACCCGAAGATAAAATTGCTTTTGAAATGTAAAAAGTTAGGAAAAACTTGAATATAAACACAAAACTTGAAAAAATACGGATTAAATAACAAAATCGAAGATAAGTATAAGAATTTACATTATTTTCCTTGTGAAATGTAAGATATTTATAAATGTTAAAAAGCATATCAGATTCCTGCCAATTACATATTAATCAAATGAAAAAACGAAAAGCCCGTGGAATCGAACTCGGATATTTATTTTACATCGCAAACAGTCGAATACGTCATGTTGTGTCAGTCTCATCAAATCCAAAGAATCTTTAAAATTGATGTAGCCGTCCTCAAGTTATTCGACGTTATTTAAATATGAATGCATGTGACGTCACCATATATGAACAACATTCAACATCGCGCAATTATTAATAGGAAGAGGAAAATACAAGAGATGGATGAGTCAAATTTCAGAGACGAAGTCCTGTGGAAGAAAGTCAAAAAAAGGAAATAAGATACAAAGGAGTAAGAAGAAAAAAGGATCATTAGATTTATTGAATGTAGGGTATGGGTATGAGAAGATGAAAAGAAAGACCTATAGCAGAAAAGTTAGGTTAATATACGCTAAATACCTATCGAAAAGTGCAATGACTATGGTGTTGATATTATATGTGTGCGTTGGTGTGTGTTAGACCAAATTGCATCCTGATTCAAATAAGTATATTTGGTATGTTTAAGCCACCATTACAGTCAAATCTCCTTTGATTAGACAGGTGCTTGAGATAATTTTCCTCATACCCATATAAATTTCCTTATTAAAGTCGGATTGGAAGAAGAGAATTACATTCATGCGCGAAATATGTTACCAAGTCACTATCTCCGACTGAATGTGGGAAATGGAAAGTTGCTTGGTGCAAAATTATTATTATAACGTAGATATAACTCATTAGAGTATAAAGTTCAAAAACCGACAAACTTGGGGTTAATTGGTTGCCGGTTTTTTAATTTAAAGTTCATACGGAATAAGAAAAACAAGATAAAATACGATATGGAATAATTTTGTTTAATTTATTTACCAAAAATTATTCTTCTTCTATGCTTTCAAAATAGGATATAGAGACAAGAGAGATTATGTGATGATAATTTACCTCTCGTAGCTGGAGGTTGAGCTGCTAGATACGTAGATTAGATTTTCGATAGTGGAAGTTTTTTGTGCCTATTTAATTACGTTTATTTCACTGACGCGTAATTCAAGGTGTTTTTTGTACTTGGGCTTTTATAAAGAGTATTTTTTTATTTTATAAACACCTAATAATCCGTTCAGTTTTTAAAATCTTCGGTAGGGGGTTTAGTGAGTTTAGTGAGGACGTTTAGTGTTGGAGGTTTACTACTCTGTTAGCCCTTCTTCACCGTAAATACCCCAATCCGAGGATAGAGAATCATGCTGTCTTGATAGCTTAGCTGGTTAAAGCACCAATCTGGCAAATGGAGAGACCCAGGTTCGATTCCCAGTCAAGTACAGGTTTTTTTTCTCCTTCTCAAATGTTTTCATTTTTGTACATTTACTTGAAATCCCACTTCGTGTAATACGTGAATTTCCACCATTCAAAATTTTCAATCATCATTTGTATTAGCTAAATCTTTAAAATGGTTCAAAATTAAATGTTGTGATTACCGAATGTTAATTTTTGGATAAAATATCACATTTTTTAATTAAAGTGATAGTTGTAAAAGAACACTATTGACAATTATTTTATGAACATACGCGTTTAGCGGTGCCATTATATATATATATATATATATATATATATATATATATATATATATATGTATGTATGTATGTATGTGTGTGTGTCATATAAAGGTGCGTCCTGATTCGTAAGACGGATTGTTATGCATATACTTGTAAATGCAGGAAAACATTTCTCATTCTTCTGTGTATATTTTGATGGTGTTAAGAAAATTGTTTTTGAGATTTTATAATTAGTTAACTAATTAAAATCATAGTTTAGGCATACCTTGAAGAACAGAATCCATTAGAACTGTTTGAAGTAACTGATATATACAGTTTAATAAATTTGCGCGCGCGTATCAATTTCAGGAATGAGACGGATAATCCAAATTCTAGTACAATAGCGTATCCTTTGTATACATTATCATTTCTTCTGTTTTGTACATATTTATTGTATTTGGAGTAAATCACGTAAAAATTGTAGATTTTGAGTGCATGGAAATTTTATAGCGTATTATTAAAAGTTAATAATAAAAGAATCTTTGTAATGTTTATGGTCGTAAACTATAAAAGACATACTGTAGTCCGTTTGGTATTTATGCAATTTAGATCCAAAGTTGAAGTTTTCAGTAAAGTATTAATTAGAACGTTGATCGACTGTGGTATATGGAATTGTTTCAAGTTATTACTTAAGCATTTAGCGGAAGTTTTCACGAAGTATAACTACAATAGTTTTCCGTTTGTTTGCAGTAAAAGTCAGGGTATACTTTATAATTATAAAATTTATTTTCTTTGATACATTTTCACATAGCATGCAATTCTTTTTAATTGATATAGTTTTTCACTTTTCAAATGCCTTGTGTACTGCACGTTTTTTAAATAAAACCTAATAAATTTCATATAATCATGTTTTTGTATAAAAACAGCATTAAATATTTTTATTTCACTTTCGCATGAAAATCAATTCTTTTCATCTTTTTTTACACTACTGTGAAGCACCTTAACATTTTTAATTCTATGATTAAAATACTGCACAACTTACTTAGAAGTCTACTACTGATCGCTCTAAGTGGAGGATTTATGAATATAGGTCTTAAAGGCTTTCTGTAAAAATATTTTTGGCTTATGAACTGTAATTATAGCTCACGATTAATGCAGCGTTTTTATATAAAAATATAAAGTTTCAATTTGGTATAGTGATGAAAATTATGTAATTTTAGGAGTTTATGCGTCTAACTATAGAGTGTTGCTTACCATAAATAAAAAAGACCAATTTTTGTATTCACTTGTACTAAATTTCAATATTCCAACATTGTTTCTTCCTCTTCGCTGCTCGACCTCAGGCAGTCCTAGAGGTATGTATGAGGGTGATACTCTGATATATGTGATTGATGAAGGGAAGGATTGCTGAACATGTTGACTGTTTCATCCAAGTTTTCCTGTTTCACTCAAACTCTCGATCAAGAGGAGTGTGCATAAGTACAGGAAAAATTATCATTTAACAAAACGCCAACCTTCTCTATGATACCAGCGACGCGATCATCAAAATACGTCATTATCATTGTTGCGGCGAATACTGCAGTATACCGATACTAAAATATTTACGTGCTCTTCGTTATTTAAACTTCTGTTTGTACAATATACGTAAATTGTACCAATTATGTAAAATACATGAACGATGTATTAAATTACCTAAACTAAAATCAGAATTTGAAGCTATGACTTTCTCAGAATTTAAGGGTTTGGCCGGTAGCAAACGCTTTACGAGGCTTAAAGATAATTTCCAATTATCCAGCTTGCATATACGTACTTCATTCCGTTCACATGAGCTTTAGAGGATGCTGCATAGTTATAATTTAAATTCAAGGCAGTATTCACCGATAACTTTGAATTCTATTTTATAAATTGAGTATCTCTGAAAGTCGAGCTGTCTTTTCGTTGCTTCCCTCAAATTTGTCGATCCTGCTTGGGTCGACCTTTTTCAGAATCGCATTCAATATTTTTTAAAAACATTCCAACGGTTCTCCATTTTCTGTGGTTTTCTTATTGGTAGAAATTAATACCACAAGCGTAAATAGCAAGGATTCGAGGTAACACCTCCCTATGCACAACTTCAGGATATAAATTACGAGGAAATTTCTTATACAAATCGATTTTATAACGGCTTTTCATTTGTGATAATATTATTAGTAACCCCTTATATACATATCATACATCAAAGAAATCCCATTGAACAAAAGCGCACATTAGTAAAATTTATAATCGAATTTATTAAAATCCTCTTCGGCTATGGACGATCCTGTGTTATCCGCCGTCAATCTAACTCTAAAGCCCTATTGTGCTGATCAACTTAATCTCTCGACCACAATTTGATCAAAATATTCTCATACTTTCCACCGCATCGATGAGATCATTTTTTTCTGTTGAAACATAGATACAATTTTTTCCTGTTACAATAGGTGGCACTTGACGGATAACTGCCGATACGTTCGTGGACGTCATTACTCCACGTGGTAATCTGGAGGTTGGGTTAGTCAACTCGGGGGTTAGAGGGTGAGAGGAGGGGTGAAGGGGGCGGGAGGCTACGTATCTTGGAGAGGGCGGTAAGGAGGAGAGGGGAAACGGTCGAAAAAAGGACAGGAAATGAAGGGTGGTGGGGAGGGGGTGAAGGTGAAGGGGTGGGTAGAATGCAAGGGGCGGCGGAGGCTATACGAGGGCAGCGGTTGGTCGGGAGGAGTGCTCACAGGCGGTGGAGAGGGCATAAAACGGAGGCACGCTTAGCGTATTGAGCAACAATGATGACGTCAATCGGTGTGCCGTTGCCATGACGACGTTGGCGAGCGCAGGAGATGCATGTGGACTGGCTACGGATCATGGAGTAGTAATAGAAAGAGGGACGGCATATGTATATATATATATATAATATGCCGACTAATTGCATTTCTGAGGTTTTTGTTCGCCTTTTATCATTAAAAAATTGTGGCAAAATGGCCGTTTATTTCTTATTGTAACCACTCGACTGTGATTAATTACTCGCAAATCGACGCTTATCTTGGAAAGTCCTCAGAACGAATTTGTCACATTCTGAGGATTATAGTAGAAATTTTAAGGATGCATAAGGAACAACTTATATCCCAAAAGAATTAACCTGCTCTTCACCGCGCAGATCGTTGTATTTCATTTTCGCTTGTGTTCAGGAAATTTGCTGAATATTTAATTTATTTAACCCATTAATTTAGCTCCGTTATACGCGGACGTCCATGTGCATGGGTAACCGTACTCGACCTGGCGAAAATATATCTAGGAAATTTCGGCCACCATCGCCAAGTGCTTCCGCTGTTAGGAGGCGAAAAACTGCGGAACGAGGTGCTTTCGTGATTGTCTCGGACCGATCGAACTTTAGATGCAATCGATGGGTCAGCTGGCATGCTGCCAATTCCCAATCGATAACTCGCTTTATCGTCGGACCTCTTTTACGCTTAGGAAGTGGCGCGAAAGTGCACTTGCGCTCTTTCTCTGGGAGGTGGCTGCGGTGTGTGTAAACATTGAAGTAATGCCTCTTTTTTGGATAACTATTATGAGAATGCAATTTGAATCGTTCTATAAAAAATGGGTATGAAAAATACGGAGCGCCAGAAATGGAATAGTAGATGGAGCGTCATTTTAAAATCTTCGCTTATGGAGTTTTTAATGATCGAAATATTCACGAGTTTTTATTTGTTTACACTTTTAGAAATATTATGCTTTCGAGCTGTTTAACTCGTGTACGGTATTGAGAAAAATTATTGATGATTTGTAAGTAGTTTATTGCCTTCAAATTCGCAGTAAAGATAATTATAATTTCTAGTTTAGAAGTTCACTTTAAAAATTATTATAACTTTAAAAATATAATATCACCAGGCTCTCTATTTAAATTCAAATATCAAATATTCTACCTTTTTGTAATTTTAAGAAGTGCTGTGACTGAAGTTACTTATGTCGCAAAGATAAAGATAATATTTTAACTCTGAATTTGATTGTATTACTAACCATTTCTCACAGTTCATTCTTATTTCTTTTATAAATCCATTACCATATTTTTAATTAATTCAAGTTTCATTATTCGCACTGCTTGAGAAGCTCTTTTGAAAAAAATCATGAAACACAGTAAATCGCTAAAATAATTCTGGAATGTATATTATTCATAACGATTTTTCTTCCGTTTGTCCGACTCTGTTTGCTCACTTATTGAAAATGAAGTTGGTTCGTTTACTCATCATCTCCCAAACATTCCCGAGCTCTGCGCATGGGCCTCTTTCTATTACCGATCCTTTTCATGCGATTAAGAGTTCTTGAAGGCTACACGGCTGATTATTCCTTGGGATTTTGTAGTGATATGTTTACACATCTAAAATATATGTCTCGATTTTTTGCTTATTTATCTTAAAATCGCAAAGTATGATTAGGTAGAAAATGAATGAAATATTCAAATATATTTTGATGGATTTAGGTTACAAGTGCAAATGTAATACTTCCTCGTCGCTAAAAAGAATGCATTGTAGAATGATTTTAAAAATAATTTTAATTTATGTGTAATATAGTAAGTTACTTTGAGCGGAATCATTTGTCTTAACTTCGTAAATGTTTATTGCAAAGTGATATCTATTTAGTTTTTAATTCCATTACTGTGATTGATTAATTAAATTGTTTAATTTGAATAACATTTCTAGAATTAAATTAATATTATTACATAAGAAATGAGAGAATTTATTGTAACATTTGACCTTTATGGTTTATGTATATACTTTGTACGAGATTTTTTAATGATAACAATTAAAGTTGCAAAAAAAAATTTAAAAGTATCTCGTCGGTTTTACATTTGCCTTTGTAAACAGTTCAATAGTCATTTATTCAAAACAGAAAGAAGCAAAAAATAAGCAAGCAGCACTCAAAGATACTTTAAATGATTTTTAATTTCTTTGAGAATGCATTAACGCGGATAATATGGATGCACACGATCAAGAGTTGATTATTCCAAAAATAATAGGCGAGAACATTCGCATAATTGAGAAAATATGCTACATAACATGTAAATAAAAATGAAACCAAGATCCATTTGCCAGAAAGAACAAAGTATTATGATATTTTTTGAAAACGGATATCGTATATGATTCTGTATTTCTCAAGGAAAATCAATAGGAAATAGGATTTAAAGGGGTACAATTTATCATTCATGAGTGTTCTTCAATCAATAAACTTAGTCAGTATGTTGGGATAATTGAGGTTTTTGTGTGTATGGAATCTATTCAAATATAATATACTGTATTGTGCCTAATAAAGAGACGTTACTTATGATTTGAATATCTTCTTATCTATAAAATATTGTGCAGATTGGTAATTTTTATTCTAATGAATTTGAAAAATGACATTTTAGTACGTATTTCTGCAGGTAATTGCCCAAACTTTATTTTAATTTTCCAAGATATGAAAATGGATCCCAAACTGCTGCTCCTTATGATCATCTGACCGTTTATTCACACGCTAAAGTCCTTAAAAAGCAGCTAGGAATTCATGCATTATCTCACATGAAAGAATTTTATTTTTTATTTAAATGGACAGATTCTTCTGTTTAGAAAATATTATACTTCACTCCCGTGTGACCTTATTTTGAAGGAATGAATTGCATCACCAAATAATCCCGCTAGAATAAAAAGCATTCCTGCCGCGACAAGTGTAGAGTATTTTCAATAAAAAGCTTTAGATGTCATTTGGCTACTAATTAATTAACATCTTTTTAAACTTAATGTCCATGCCTTTGGTAATTTAAAATATATCATTGATGACGTCGCGTGTTCCATTCTGATGAAATGCTTTCCCTTGCTTTTTCTATTACAAGATCTGTCCACGCGATGTAGGGTGAAATCACGTAAATACTATAGTCCATAAATTCTCTTTCTTCGTTCATGGATAAGTAAAACCTCGTGTTGCATATAAATATGTGTTCATATATACATACTAATTCAATAGAGTATTTATAGCTGTATCTTGGCTGGTGAAAGGAAAAATATCATAAAATTAGTTTTTCACAGAGTATTTTCAATTCATGGGAATGTATTTTATCTTTTTATATTCGTACGCAGCTTAAACCCCCCCCCCTCTCTCTCTCGCACGCTCTCCCTCTTTGGAGCAGCATAGTGCAACTATACTCCAGTGAAATTTCTCTCTCGTTTAAAAGGAAGGTAAAACTGAGAGCAGCTATCGCTCAACGCTGTAATATAAACTATTTCGTATTTTATAACAGCGCATTTTCAGATTTTGAGACTGCATTTTCGTGCGCACTCGTTACGTTTTAGTGTTTCGTTTGTTTTACTGCCGCAAAAAATCTCTCTCTCTTTCGCCGTCTCATACTTTCTCTTTATCCCTGTGTCGCTGCGTTTATACTGCCTTTAATGCTTCCATTTATCTCATCTCTTGTTTCCTGCCTTCCCTGATTTCCCCTCCTTACTCTCTCCTTTCCCTAAACACCCAACGGTTTGCCTTATTAATCCCTTTAAACCCCCTTCCCTCTCTCTCTCTACCTTCTCCCTCTTGCATTCCCCCTTGAACTGTTGAGAGAGAGAGAGAGAGAAAATGGAAGAAAGAGAGATAGCTTTATGCTTCGTGGCTGTCGGCGTTTACCCTCCTATAACGTGATCGCGTTTTTCCCTCCGTTTTTGTCAGCTACACTACGAAAGACACGGCGGAATCCCTGGAATTTTGGGTTTGGCAGCAAATGTGAAAAAAGACATTTGTGTGAAGGAGACGATAAGGACAGAAGAAGATTTGATGCTGTCTCCTGATGCATTAGGAAGAGTGCTTACTCAGCAAAATCGAAGTCTGATTGTCAATATAAGAATATTTAATCCGATAATTTTTCAAGTTTTTGATATGGATTTATTTGTTTTAACTCGCCGTTTGCCATCTACTGATTAGATGTGTACCATATTGAAGCTGAAGTTCTCGACGTTCTTCTGAAAAACTATGTAAGATCATCTCAATGAAGGTATTCACAAAATAAATCCTTGATGACTTAAGGCTTAATATCCTCTTGAATGCACTTTAACTAGTTATGAGTGGAAAGAATCGAATCCGTTTTAGTTTGCCTAACGATTTGTTTCTTCATAGTAGTATAAACAAGTCGAAGAAAATAATTAGGTACAACCCTTGCATTCATTAGTTTGAAAAGTTTAGTTTAGAAATAACTATAGAATATGTCTGTTGCATTTAGTTGGATATGTAGTAATCTGAAGCACAATCTTCAAGAAATAGATTCATTTCTAGAAATTTTGAGCAAAGTAACCTCTTTGAATAGTGTAATGGTACATTCTGATATGGAGGTGAAACAATGAGTTAAAAATTCCTTTTAGTGAAAGAAAGATATGGTCAACAAAGAGTAGACGATGAACAACACGTAACAAATTGAAATTCATTATTTCAATACATGAAAAAGATTTGATTTTTTTCATTCCTTAAATTGCTACCATTTCACGGTAAATGAAAATTCACTAATGCAATCTAAAATTAATTTGATCATTAAAGTGAATCTATTAGAAAGCATTTTCTCTATAACCAACCAAGAATTTAAACAAAGTTCATTAAAAACTGAAAAAACAACTTAAAGCACTAAGGTTTTTAAAAAGAAACATGAAATAATTTCATTAAAAATAACAAAAAAATAATTCACGATTCATTTGGAAGTATTCGGCGTCACATTTTCGTCGAAACTGATTTTGGCTGTCTTCTCTCGTCGCGCGTCTGGCGTCGAATATTGCAGAGACGCCATTATGGCTGCTGCTCCAGATATCGCCGATCAAGAACGAGAGGGACCTCGTGGTCCTGTTCCTGCTCACCTTCAGGGACATTACGGCCCTCAAACAACCCATCGAGACGGACGATTCCAAGGGAGGTGCGTTGCAAGCCTCTTCAGGTGAAATCTGCTTCTCCCTCAATATATCCCTCGCCAGAAATAGATACGCGTAAAAGAGGGCATATAGAGGTTTTTTTCCCTTTTCGAAATTTTTAACGTGCGAGTCCTCGCGGTAACGTCGAGGTCGCGGCCGTCTCGCGGCGCTCTCGACGTCGAGGTCGGGTCATCGGTAAGTTTTGTTATTCATATTGAAGTTCATATTAAGTTTGTGTTGATGGTAAGAATAGAGTTTTGCGGTGAACAAGCACCGCCTTTATGTTTGACTCGAAATACAAGTTTGATAAAAAATTTCTGAAATTAACAAATAATGACTGAATTAAAAAGTCCAAATGGATCACCTAGGCATCTCAGGTAGCCACTAATCGGTTGAGTAAACCAGGTATTTATTTCAGATTGCTGCTGAATTGAATTGCAACTGAGGACGCCTACTTGCAAAAGAGGCGTCCGCAGTTTGTTGTTTATAAAATAAACTCTTAAAAGCTACCACTTCCTAGATGAAAACATCTGATTAACTCAACTAATTCATGGCTATAAGGACTGCTTACATCATTTATAGCAGTGGTTCTTAACCCCTGGGTCGCGACCAAAAATTGGGTTGCCAAGCCATTTTGACTGGTTGTATAAGTCTTCCGTGCCTATCTACATCTAAATACACCATTCCTATTAACAACTTGTTCAATTCAAATTAATTGAGAACTCAAAATATTCATTTACTTATTTAATTCCTATTTATTTTACCATTTATCACAAGTGAACTGTTGAAGGATATGGGTCACCGCGACAGAAATGTGGGCCTCAGCCAAAAAAAAAGTTAAGAACCACTGATTTAGAGGATCTAATGCGCATGAAGGGCATGTAGCTATGTTATCGGATGTATATATTTACACTTAGAGGGGCTCCAATTAGTCAAATTAACTACTTCAAATTAAGCATTTTCTGCATCAATCGTATGAATATTGTATACCAGTTGAAAATAATTGCCATCACATTTCGTATCATAACGATTCTTCATTATCAATAAAAATAGCTTCCATGAGTTATAATTTACTGGGAAATAAATTCTCATTATCCCAAAAATGCATAAAAATGTTGGGTTTATAATTAACATAATATAATTTACATATTTACGTATTGGAATATAAATTTCGTAAAACAATTCTTTCTTGAATATTCTATGGTGCACTGAATTAATTATGCCCATATATGTTACTTGTTAATAATTATTAATGTTTAAAAATAATGAACATATTAATTCAGATATAAAGAATTAAAATTGTTTTTATTTTCAAAGAAGTTTTAATGAGCAAATATTATTCTTTGCCATGAGTCTACCGTCTCACGCATGCAATTCATTATCCATGGCTGACGTGCATCGCAATGTTTCCACAGGACTGAGCAAATTTGCAAAGCTGGCGCGGTCGGTGACTCGAAGTCGGTCTGTCCTGGTTTCGCAGTTTTCATCGCACCTACCAAACATAAAGGACACCAGCCGCCAATCACACCTTGCCCATGTGAGTACGAGCGGCCTTGGAGCCATCAAAATCTCAGGAGGTATTGCGCGCGGCGGCGGCCACTGCCTCCATCCACCTATTTTTAGCCAAACTCTTTCAAATTAATTACAATTAATATTTAATGTCATATCTGTATATTTCAGGGTATTGTAACATGTTCTTTCTCTAATGAAGAAGCAGTAAAAATGATGAGGTTCGTAAAATAGAAAATTTTTCTGAATGATGTTTTTTAATATTATTACATGTCCACAAAGTGACGGATTACTTAGTCAATATTTTAAGAAACGGATTTTCAGGCGCGTTTTTCTTCCAGAACTAGCGCCTATTAGCTTCGGTCAGTCCGTCCGTCCGAACGTGTGTTTGTTCTCGGCTTCTACGGAACGGACTTTTTTCGAAATTTGCATTAAGCACTTCTGGGCGAAGGCAATAAGAAAATTACGTAAATTTTTTGCATTGCCACTTACGAAAAAAGAACGAGCATTCCGTCATCTCGTAAAATGTTAGCCAAATCTAGAATTCTTCAAATAAAGTTTGTTGGACTAGTCAAATAGAATATGTATAGCCTTAACCCTACATTTTTATAGAAAATCAAACATGAATGTCGTAATTCACTTTGAACTTAAAAATTTCATGCTTTGTGTATTTTATGTCCACAAAAATATTCTGAAACTAAAATAAAGGGAAAATGCGGACTTTTATTTCCAGTCATTTGAGTTTAATTGAGATTTAAACTTTCTACTTTTACCAAAGAATGCCGTTGGCATGATCGTCACTTCTACCGGTTATTTCGTTAAATAAAATCAAAAAGTATGAAAAGGTTTCCTTTTGAAAACCTTACGACGGAAGGGAAATTTGAAGATACATACCTATTGTACAAGGAATTGATTTTTTACGGCAATTCTAAAAACTGTCAATGACATATTGTTGAAATTAAAATTTTGTGTTGAATGGTCTTGACTATGTTAGCTGCATTATAATCTAAGTATCGTATGTTTATCATATTAAAGCCAATGAGTCACTTTTTATTGTTATTGACATATGACTAAGATTGGTAGGATTCAACGTTTATTTTTTTTGAAAATCGACGATTAAAACCGAAGTTTAATTTCCCGAGAGATTTTCGACGAATATCGACGTTTAAAATTACTACTTAAATAAAGGGCTGGCAGTTTTCAGCCTTTCAATTCGATGATTTAAATTTACATTTTACATCTAAATTGTACGAAAAATTTACGTTTATTTTTAATAATCAGATTATTTATTTAAATTTTTATATTATATCAATTTCTGAAAAATAAGTTCTTCGAAAACGATTCAACGTTTTGGCTCTACATGGCGGTAAATTTCTACTTTTCACTTTCAACAACATAAAATTATATTTAAATCGTTAATTTGATTTTTTACTAATAAAAGCGTAACTTTAAATCAAGAAAATTAAATTTGAGCCGGCCACGAGATTTCGCGGGCGTTTTTTGGATTTATGACAAAATGTCCATGAACTAAGTGTACTACGGGAATCGAAATCCGGTACACAACGTGTTAATGCGACATGCAACGTCTATATATACAGGGTGTCCGGCGACTTTATGTCATAACTTCGGGATCTTATTCCTTAAGTGATTTTGAGTAAAAAATATATGAACATGGATCCGATTCTCATTTGTTACAGAGCTACGGGCAATTGAAATTATCTCGTACTTAGATTTGTACAACTTAATGGCTGAAAAAATGCATTGTTTTAATAATTATTCGTATACATTGTTTAAAAATGTATTATTTCAATAATCATTCGTTTACATTGGTAATTAATCCATTGGTACAACAATGAGAAGCATGACGCTTGCACAACAGACGTGGACGTAATTTGCAAGCTCGCAGGCAGCATGTCAGTAGAACGTAAGCTAGCGTTCAGTGTAGTGTGCTGTGACACGTGTGGTATCATTAACTTTCAATAATGCCGTTTACATTTTCAAATGAAGAGTATGCGGATATGTACTTCGTGTACGGCATTTGCGATGGAAACTCCGTTGCTGCCGTTTACGAATATCGACGACGATTTCCACAAAGAAGAACACCAGATCGACGTACTTTTATTCAAGCTCACCGACATTTACGAGAAAATGGCTCATTTCCGTGTGTGACTTTGTGAGCTGAACGTACAGTACAATTTAATGTGAATGAGGAGGAAAACATTATTCAAAATGTTCAGCAAAGTCCACGTCTTAATACACGAAGAATGTCCACCCGGCTCAACGTTCCGCGAATGAGTTTGGCAAACATTGCACGATGAGGGACTTTATCCATACCATATCCAGCAAATTAAGTATCTTCAACCCGGGGATATGGCTAGGCGGTTGGAATTCTGCCGTTGGTAAAATGCACATCCCCGCCTGAACCGTTACATCTTGTTCACGGACGAGGCACAGTTTACTCGTGATGGAATTAACAACACGAGAAAATACCATTTATGGGCTCGCAAAAATCCTCACGGAACAGTTGAAAGCAACTTCGTTTTTCTGTGAACGTGTGGTGTGGTGTCATTGGGAAATAGCTGGTTGGACAGTACTTCTTCCCACCACGTCTGACAGGTGCCATTTATGCTGTTTTTGGAAAATGAAATGCCGGGTCTCTTAGAAGACATTTCTCTGCAAACACGACTTCAGATGTACTACCAGCATAACGGGGCACTCCCCATTTTAGTAGGAACGCTACGCTGTATCTTAACAAGAAGTTCACTAACCGATGGATCGGTCGTGGTGGTGCGCAGGATTGGCCACCGAGGACTCCGGATCTCATTCCGTTGGATTTCCATGTGTGGAGGCTAATGAAAAACAATGTGTATGAAGCCAAAGTGAGCACGAGGGAAGAACTTATTCTGCGAACTTTCGATGCTGCGAGGCGCGTTAATAACGCTGCAGTTCTTCGTGCTGATTCACGTTCCTTATTCAAACGGGTCAGATTGTGCATTCATGTTGAAGGCGGTAATTTTGAACAATCGTTGTAACAATGGATTAAGTATCAATGTAAACGAATGACTATTTAAATAATACATTTTTCAACAATCAACAATGTATACTAATAATTATTTAAATAATGCATTTTTCAGCCATTAAGTTGTACAAATCAAAGTACGAAATTTCAATTGCCCGTAGCTCTGTAACAAATGAGAATCGGACCCATATTTATATGACATTTTTTACTCAAAAGCGCTTAAGGAATAAGACTACGAAGTTATAACATAAAGTCGCCGGACACCCTTATATACATTTATATAAGAATATTTTCACTTGAAAGTCTACCTCTTTAAGTAACAATAAATGGCTAGTGCAGATAATAGTTCATTGTGCGAATACAAAACGATATTTCCTTTTTTTGTATATTCACTCCTTACAAATTTTGCCAAACGTGATTATTTCTGCACCAACCTATATGCGAAAACATGTATTAATAGGTAATTCATGCCTTATACTAACTGAATCTTGATGATTAAACCAAATTAGCACCTTGCATATCGGTCAGGGAAATATTATTGTTGTTTACCGCACTGAAACTTGGTATATTTTAATTCTAAGATATCGTAAGCTGGTATTTCCAAATCCAGATATTTTTGATTTCGTATAATTCTTATTGCGTAGTTGACTAATATATTATATCGCGAATGTAGATAGTAAATTATGATTCACCTCTTTATATTGTACAATGAAAACTATAAAACGATTAATTTAAGAAATCCGAAAAAAATGATGTTGCATTTTCCGAGAATCATTCTTAAAAAAATTTGCGAGTTCAACGTAAAGGCTTTTAGACAATCGTTCATGCCAATTAAGGAAAAAACATTAACGATGTAATTATCACAATAATATTTAAGGTGTCAAAAAATAACTATCCATTAACGAAGCCTCTGGTAACGAAGCTCCTTTTTTACGAAGTCAGCACTTTACTCCGAAATCTGCCCCGAAATGTATTTAAAATAATTAGACGCGCGATAAAACAAAAATTTGATTCTTATTATAAACTTTGAGTGGGTTTCTTGTAGCTTAAAGTTGTGAATCTTATGCAGAACGATAAAATAATACATTTCTTAAAAAAATACGAAAAATAATCTAAAAAATGAAAACGGAGAAAAATGGTATTTTAATGTGATTTTTAATGCTGTTTCGTGCGGCGAAAGTATGGTTGTTGTTCTACATCTACATCTACATATTACCCTGCAAGTCACCTTGAGGGTGGATGGCAGGGGGTGCCGCGCACCAAGTTCCTAACTAATTATTATTCACTGTTATCTATTGTGGTCAAATATTGTCCTAGGGTACAAGGACTCCTTGTACCTCTCTGTTCTACTATCTATTTTGCGAATTTTGTCCTCATCATCCCTCCGTCCGATATACGTTAGTTGTCGAATAATATCCTTCATTTCATTTACGGATATATACGACCTATATTTATCTAGAAGTTTAAGTCTCGCCTCTAATCTACGATCTTTCAACGATGGCCAATTCAACTCTTCAATGAGTATCGTAACGCTCTGTTTTTTATCGTACTTCTTTTTCACGAATCTAGCTGCTTGCCGCTGTATTTTTTCTAAATCCTTTATGAGTCCCCTCTGATATGGATCCCAACCCGCGGCTGCTTATTCCGTTTGAGGTCTAACCAAGGATAAATAACAGGATTCTCTCACATTTTCCGTGCTTTTCCTGACTATCCTACGCACAAAAGCCAACTTCTTATTTGCCGCACCTATCACTCGTCTTATGTGGGTGTCCCAAGACAGGTCAAGATTCAAGGTTACCCCGAGGTATTTCACGGATTCCGAAACAGGAATGCTCTCACCATCTATCGAGTAGGTAAACACGGACGATGGGCTTCTAGATTTCTAAAAGTTTAGAACGTTACTCTTTTTCTGGTTGATTTCTAGCTGCCATTACTTGCACCATACAGATAACGCATCCAGATCATCCTGAAGCTGACGATGGTTGCTAGGACCACTAATTTCTCTATAGACTACGATGTCGTCAGCAAAAAGCCTAATATTACTTTTCACAACTGAGCTGATGTCGTTTATATAAAGCAAGAAAAGCATAGGTCCGATCACACTACCCTGCGGCACTCCAGAGACTACATCTGCCACACTCGAGGACTTACCATCAATGACTACTTTTTGTTTTTTATTCCAAAGGAAAGCGCGAACCCAGTTAATAACTTTAATATTAATGCCAAGATTTCCCAATTTTAATAACAACTTACGGTGGGGAACCTTGTCAAAAGCTTTTCTAAAATCAAGGAACACTGCATCGACCTGTTTATTATTGTGCCGCATGATAAAACATCATTTACAAACAGACCGAGTTAGGTGTCACAAGATCTACCTTTTCTGAAGCCATATTGACAGCTGACTAACAGCGATCTACTCTCGAGATAACGCATAGTGTTGCTAACAATAATATGCTCCAAAATCTCTTTCGAGTCTATATTTAGTGAGAAACAGAGTATTTCTGGAAAAGAGAGAGATAAAATGCCCCATTAGAACCCCCATTGAACGGATTTGGTGAGTCACATTATATGTCGCCGCATGTATGCACAGGTGTCTCCAAATGCTCTATTCGCCGTAGACAGTTTCAAGTGTCTCAAGTGTCGGGGGATTATATTACGTATTTCTTCCTTCAAAGAACTCCCTGATATCTAAGGAAAATATCGCTCGCTTTTAGTTCTAAGTCGTCAGTCGCGCAGTGAGCATTGACTTCGTCCTTTCTCAAGCGCCTTTTACGAAGTGTTTTTACGTTCCTCAAAAGCTTTACTTGGAATTTAAATCCATGTTTTAGAGTTTAATTAAGTGAATTTAACAGCAACCGATATCAGCCAAACAACCATCGAGGGATAGTGATCCTAGTGCTCTTAAGAAGAAAAGAAAATCCTCACTTTCTGAGAAAATGCAAGGGTAGGGGCAGGCGAAAGAAAGTGTGAAGTGGCACGTTCCTTAGGGTTAGCGCAATCCACACTAAAAAAAGTATTAAATCGAGCAGGCTGTGTAAAGGCTTCAGCTCAGTCCCGAATTGGCGCAACTGCTAAATATTTAACACGCATAAGGAGTAGTATAATGGAGAAGATGGAGAAATTGTTGTGTGTTTGGTTAGACGATATGACTCAGCGTCATATGCCACTCAGCCAGGCATACATTATGCAAAAGACACGAAGTCTTTTTTGACATATAAAGGCTGAAGAAGGATAAGAATTGATAGAGACGTTTGCAGCCAGCACAGATTTGTTCGAAAAATTTAAGAAACGAACTAAAATTCACAGAATTTAATCTTAGGTGAGGCAGCAAGCGCTGATGTCCAGACAGCTAGTGAATTTCCTGCTACACTCAGGGCAGTCAAACAAAAAGATAACTCTCCCCCGAATTTAGTGTTCAATGTTGACGAGACGGGACTGTTTTGGAAAAAATTCCATCAAGATCATTCATTTCAAAAGTAGAGAAACATGCTCTTGGCTTCAAGGCTGCAAAGGATTGCCTTACCCTCTTGCTCGGCGGCAATGCCTCAGGCGATTTAAAACTAAAGCCTCTTACCGTCTACCATTCTGTGACTCCTAGGGTGATGAAATGTTACTCAAAATTGCATTTTCCAGTTATTTGGATGACAAATAAAAGGGCTTGGATGACAGCCAGTATTTTTTGTAACTGGCTCATTGACCATTTCTGTCCATCTGCTAGCGTTATTTTCAGGCAAATAGACTTGAACCAAGAGAATTGTTGATTTTGGATAATGCTGCAGTTCATCCAGAGAACCTTGAGGATCTACAAACACCTATAACTGTCAAAATTGTCTTTCATCCCCCAAATACTACCTCCATTCTTCAGACCATGGACATGGGAGTCATTGCAAACTTTAAAGCATACTATATGAGGCGCACATTTAGATAGTTGATCGAGGAAAGTGATGGGCAACAACAATCTGTAAGGGATTTCTGGAAGTCCTATGATAAAATGAAAGCTATTAATAACGTTAAAGAAGCGTGAGAATAGGTGACACCCAAGTGCATGAATAGTGTGTGGTGTAAGCTGTGGCTGGATGCGGTCAAGGACTACGCTGAATCTCAATTGGAGATACCAGCAATAAAAAATGATATAATCCGAATGGTCAATGACATTGGATTCGACGAACTAGACGCCGACGATGTGCAGGAGTTTATCGACTCTAATGGAGGGACACTTACAAACGATGAGTTGCAAGAGCTAGCACAGGAAAGGATACATGTGTCGATGATGACACAATAACTGAGGAGATACCATCTGAAAAAGTGCTAACGACGATGTTTTTGCCAGATAATCCAGTAAAAATACCTGATGCATTGGAGAGTTTCTCCGAAAATGATCCAAATTTGGAACGTAGCAGCGCCTCGAAAGAGCTGTATTGCAAGATCTATCCTGCTATCATGAGATGCTTCAATAAAGAAAGATGAAATCAAGACATTCTACCCTTGATGCATTCCTTAAGAATAAGTCTTCTACGCCACATCCCCAAGATCGAGGTCCTTAAAACCTGGATCCGAGCATTACTAGCACCCAGTATGATCTGCAACCCACCGTTTCCAAGTTAAGGCAGAGGCGTTAGTAATTATAACGATTTCATTTACATGAAAAGTCCCCGGCAAGAGATATTAAATGCTTTTTTAACTTTTCATTTGTTGTACATACATATTTTATTATTTTAAATAATATACATCTTCAACGATATGTGTAACGAAGTATTGGAACCTATCCCCTTTTACTACATGTTAAATCTACCTCTGGCAACGAAATTTCCGAGAACGAAGTGGATGCTAGGGAACGCATCTATTTCTATATGGGAGGTATGCTTGTACTTTGTATCATTTGATATATTTCATCACTGCACTACATATTCTCTTCATTTATCATAAAATATATACTGAGAAAAATTAGACTATTATTGAGCGCTCGATCAACAGTCTTACCTTAAATACTGATTAAAATGTGTTTTCCAATCGGTAAAATATTTTACAACAAATAGCAAATAATATTAATATTTAATTCCTCTTCAATTTTTAGTAACGATTGCTAATTTATGTGCACTTTTTAAAATCATTATATATAAATTTAAATTTACTAACTTGTAGCAAAAGACGAAGGAGTCTAAAGCACGAGAGAGGAACGATCCTTCCCGGATAACTTTAAAAAAAGACTACCAAAAGATTGGGTTGCGCATAGGGAGAACGGGTGAAAGTGCATACAACAAGGTCATTTATAGGAAAAACCCTAGAAAGGATCGAGAAACATTTGTTTCCGAAATACACTCCACGGGGTTGATAATTGGATGGAGTAGAAAACGATTCAAACGACCACCGAAATTCTTTTCTTCCGAACCTTGTTTAACAGGGGTCAAGGCATTCACAGCAGGGCATATCCATGATCTTATCTGTATAGAAACTCTCGTGGAATATCCCACCATTAGGTCGGCAAATATATTCCCAAAAATCTCAAAAGATCTAAGAAATACGTGTTCTCAAAACTACGCTAGGGTCTTGCGGTTACCTGATTGTCCAAAGTAGAAGCGTGAGCTTTTCAAAATGACGCATATTTGAGTGTTAGAAAATACCCTTCTTTCAGTCCCACTGTTAATGCAAGCCCAGAAAAGGATCGAAATCGTAGGTAGAAAATAATACTGGGAAAAAAATAAACAGAAACTACTTAAACATTATAATTCAGAGTAGAATTATGGGCGTATACTTTTCCATCTTGTTGGAAAATCGATGCTTATCGACGACTATTCATTTTCGTCGATTTTGAAATTTTAAAAAAATCGACGTTTATTTACGTTTTTCTATTTAATTCGAATCCTACCAGGCCTACATATAACAAATAAGGTCTCTGTGTAAACAGAGAAATTATTTTCTTCCTGAAGCCCGTTGTGTCTCATACGTAGGCGTCAATAGTATTATTCGATTTCAAAGTTTGATTTTGGTGACCAAATTAATTCTTTAAAATTTTCATAACGTCACTAATCAAATAATTATCCTTCTTTAATTTACGAAAATGGAATTTAAATATCCTACAAATGCTTGCAATGGGGGCATATATCTGGTTTTGATTTGATAATCGATGTACATAACTCATGTTATAAGTCATGAAACGCTTCATTAACCCTGATAAGTTAATCAGCTAATAACCATTAATCTTCGGTAGCAATTAGTTGACCATTGCTGCTTTTTAGATAAATTTCTTATTTGGTTGTTCAATCGATTTAGCATTTCTCTCAATCAATCAATTCTACTAAAAGCGATATTAATACTAAATTTCCAATCGTTGAATTAAGGGATAATTATTTTATAATTTCCTCATGTTCATTCCTTCATTTTCTATGCACCAAAATCCCATTTTACGGAGTGGCTTGGAACCGAGTTCATTATATATAAAAGGAATAACCTAAATACCGGTTTTGGGTAATACACGCATAGAATTATAGCGAAATACACAAAAATGTGAAAACCTTGGAAAGTGATGATAGTATAATTGCTATGATAGATTTTAAAAAATACAGTACTAAACAATATAACATTATTTCAGAAATATTTAATGTAAAATTGCCTGATGGTAAACTATTTACGAGTAGACACACAAGTGGCAGTCAGCTTGACTCGTGGGACTTCATGTGACGTCGAATTCAAATTCTACCACCTAGTTTTCTTTAATCTGTAAAAACGGCACTTTCGGTAAATATATTCTAAGCAACAATGGAATTTTGGTGTATTTGTAATTTTTATCTGGTCTTACAATCAGGTTTATGAAGAGGAGAACAGTCAATTCGTTTAAATTACACCAACAAAAAGTGTTTCTCTTGTCGAATATTGTATTATTCTTTGCATTTTGAACAAAAATATATTTGAGAGTCTCATAATGCAATAACCGTCTTTCGTAAATGGATGAATCAGTTATTTCATTGGACGATGCGCCGAAATTCTTCCCATTTCTTTGCGCGAATTCGCAAGACCGTACGATTTAACGCCTAAAATACACGTCAGGAACATCCGTAGCCCCTTGATGGGTTACTATCCGCGACCGCACGGATCGGGGGCTGGAAACTTCATCTCCCGACCCAACTCCAAAACCTCCCTCCCTCTCCGATCCAAAACCACCCCCTAATACCGACCGTAGCTTCATTATTTTGATGGCTTCCACTCTGCGCGGCACTTTTTAGTTCAAAGTTTCCCTTGTGTTCCATCCGCCGGCTTTTTTTTTCATCCGATAGAATTTTCCCCTTCCTCATTCGGAATGGCGTAGCATTTTCGCCCATCAATAACCCATTTTCCCTCCGCGGCCCCCACGTCGCCCCTTTCCTTTCGGATCCGCTCCCGCCTGCCCCCAGAGGACCGCCCAAACACGATTCCCTCAACCCCTCGCTCCCTTTGTCTCCTTCTCTCCCCCCCCCCCCTTCCTCCACCTTCCTCCGCCCCCTCTCCACTCTCGGCCAATCGAATCCCGACTCCAAAAGCCAACCGACCAAATTCCCACGCTCCACAAAGCGCCTCTCTCGCCCCCTCCCCCCCACTATCCGCCGTCCTCGCAATCCCCGTCTCCACATCCCCCGAAAAACATATATACACACACGCGCCCACACACACGCGTCCACACACACGCGTCCACACACACGCGCTGACCATTCTACCCTCAATAATTCCTCCCGCAGCCTCTCGAAATTGTCGGCCGATCCGATTCTAGTGCCTCTCTCCATTTCTCCGCTTCCCTCTCTCTCCCTCTCTCCTTCCCTCTCTTTCTCCTTCCCTCTTTCTCCCTCTCTCTTTTTCCTTCCCTCTCTCTCTCTCTCCCTCTCTCTCCTCTACCCTACCTTGTTCACGGTCCTCTTTTGTTGTTAACTAAGAGTCATTAAGAATACCACCCCCAATGCGAGACGCGTACTTTTCTATACCTATTCCTTCAATGCCTAATTCACGGCTCTAATTTTCTGAAAGTATTTTCATCGCATTATTTTACAAAAATCTTTGTTAACTAGAGATTATTGATCGAGTTTGGCCGAAAACAAGTTCCAGATTAAGCACTTAAATATCAACAGTTAATTTTTCAACAAGTACCTACTGAAGTACTTTTATTAGATGTCTCCAATAGACATTTATATATTCTACATTCGGTTAATCACCACTGAAGAAGACCGCACTGCAGCCAAAATACACATCCAGTTTTCTATAAACTTGTTTTTGCTATTGGTGGCATCTATAAGACAAGTACTTAATTTTTCAACTTTTTGATAATTATGTGCTTATTCTGGACAAAAACGGTTGTGTGAAAAATGATTCAATACTCTTTTGCTTGTACATTAGTTGTAAGTAGTCTTGGTAGGATCCGATTTAAATTGAAAAACGTCGATTTTTTTTTAATTTCAAAATCGACGAAAATGAATAGTCGTCGATAAGCATCGATTTTCCAACAAGATGGAAAAGTATACGCCCATAATTCTACTCTGAATTATAATGTTTAAGTAGTTTCTGTTTACTTTTTTCCCAGTATTATTTTCTACCTACGATTTCGATCCTTTTCTGGGCTTGCATTAACAGTGGGACTGAAAGAAGGGTATTTTCTAACACTCAAATATGCGTCATTTTGAAAAGCTCACGCTTCTACTTTGGACAATCAGGTAACCGCAAGACCCTAGCGTAGTTTTGAGAACACGTATTTCTTAGATCTTTTGAGATTTTTGGGAATATATTTGCCGACCTAATGGTGGGATATTCCACGAGAGTTTCTATACAGATAAGATCATGGATATGCCCTGCTGTGAATGCCTTGACCCCTGTTAAACAAGGTTCGGAAGAAAAGAATTTCGGTGGTCGTTTGAATCGTTTTCTACTCCATCCAATTATCAACCCCGTGGAGTGTATTTCGGAAACAAATGTTTCTCGATCCTTTCTAGGGTTTTTCCTATAAATGACCTTGTTGTATGCACTTTCACCCGTTCTCCCTATGCGCAACCCAATCTTTTGGTAGTCTTTTTTTAAAGTTATCCGGGAAGGATCGTTCCTCTCTCGTGCTTTAGACTCCTTCGTCTTTTGCTACAAGTTAGTAAATTTAAATTTATATATAATGATTTTAAAAAGTGCACATAAATTAGCAATCGTTACTAAAAATTGAAGAGGAATTAAATATTAATATTATTTGCTATTTGTTGTAAAATATTTTACCGATTGGAAAACACATTTTAATCAGTATTTAAGGTAAGACTGTTGATCGAGCGCTCAATAATAGTCTAATTTTTCTCAGTATATATTTTATGATAAATGAAGAGAATATGTAGTGCAGTGATGAAATATATCAAATGATACAAAGTACAAGCATACCTCCCATATAGAAATAGATGCGTTCCCTAGCATCCACTTCGTTCTCGGAAATTTCGTTGCCAGAGGTAGATTTAACATGTAGTAAAAGGGGATAGGTTCCAATACTTCGTTACACATATCGTTGAAGATGTATATTATTTAAAATAATAAAATATGTATGTACAACAAATGAAAAGTTAAAAAAGCATTTAATATCTCTTGCCGGGGACTTTTCATGTAAATGAAATCGTTATAATTACTAACTCCTCTGCCTTAACTTGGCAACACTAGTGAAATTGTGTTGTGATATGGACTTTCAATGTTGCTATGTGGATTTAGTAATTGATAAACATCATATTGTGATTTTATGCATTTATAGATCGCCTAGTGGTTTTTCCTCTGTGTTTCAGTATAATCTAAAGTCTATACTTGATCTATTTTTAAAAATTAATAGATTTATTGTGGTCTCTGGAGATTTCAATGTAAACTTCTGTGCTAATAGTAGTATGAAATCTGCATTATTAGACATATTCACCACACACAATCTAAAGCAGACAATTTTCCAACCTACCAGAATCACACCCCATTCAGCCTCTACAATTGACAACATTTTTACTAATCTTAATGTGATAAAAACAGAGAATATAAATCACCCTTTATCAGACCATAATCCCCTAGTTGTCACAGTTGAGCTACCTGCTGGAATCCTAGTTAACATAAAAATACGAATTATTTCTATAGAAGAAAAATGTCTCGGAAAAATAAAGAAAAATTTAGTTCTTATCTGCAGGATATAAACTGAGAAGCAATACTCAATTCCAAAAATGTTAACAATAATTATGAAATATTTAATTCTTTAATTATGTATTATTTTTGTTTATGTTTTCCCTTTGAAACTAAAAAAGTGTGCAACACATCCAGAAAAACATGGGTTACACCAGAGATAATTTCTCTCTCGCAGGAAATGAAAAATCTGTTTATGTTATATAAGTTTACAGGTGATTTATATGACAAAAAGAGTTACATGAACTACAAAAAATTTTACTCAAAAGCTGTTTTAAATGCTAAGAGATTGTTTAATATCAACATCATTCGCTCATCCAACAATGTTACCAAATCTGCCTGGAAAATTGTAAATGACTCATCCTTACATACCAGCACTAATAAGTCCATTAAAAGGATTATATACGAGGATGCTGAAATTACAGATCTAAAGAGAATAGTAAATATATTTAATTCTTACTTTATAAATTTAAATAATATAAAAGTTAACAATAAGATTTTTGCCAAGTATATTGATAGTCTCAAGTCAACTTTAAGTAATAATAACATTATTTATCTCTTACCTACGAGTACAAAGGAAATTAGCGCAATAATTGACTCAATAAGTAAGAAAAACTCTGCAGGTTGGGATGATATACCATGTTCATTGTTGAATGGTTATGTTAAATTGCAGCTCATTTCTCCTATAACAATATTAGTAAATATGTCACTATCAACAGGAATTTTTCCTAATCTATTAAAATTAGCTAAAATAGTACCAGTTTTTAAAAAAGATAAAACCGAAAAACTTGAAAACTATTGTCCCATCTCAGTCTTACCTGTTTTCTCAAAGGTTTTTGAAATGGTGATATCAAACAGAATTGTGTCTTTCCTAAAGAAATATAATATTCTATTAAATGTCAATTTGGCTTTATTAAAGGTAAATCAACTGAAGATGCTATTAATAGCTTTGTCAATTCTGTTCTTAAAGGTCTTGACAATAGAGATGATACCATAGGTATCTTTTATGATCTAACAAAGGCTTTTGACTCTGAAGACCAGAGCTTCTCAACCGGTGTGCCGTGAGGGAGCCCTTGGTGTGCCGCCGCATATTGTAGAATGAAAATGTTTGTAATATTACATTATGTATGTAATTAATTTGCAACAAAATACTTTAATAAGTTAAATGTTATTTTAACAGAAATGACAGTATTGAACATTTTTATTCTACTTTTAGTGTTTTCTTCTTTAAAATGTGCATTAAAACAGTAAAACTAACAAGGATATGGTTTGGTGTGCCACAAGATTTGAGCAAGTATGTAAGTGTGCCATGGAGGAAAAAAGGTTGAGAAGCACTGCTGTAGACCATTGCATACTACTTGGAAAACTTGAAATATATGGTATTACTGGCATTGCTAATAAATTAATTGAATCTTATCTTAGCAATAGGAGGCAATATGTGACTATATACTCTTCTTTTGATAATATAAAGTATGCCTCTGATCAACTAATCATTAAAAAAGGTGTTCCTCAGGGTTCCATTTTGGGCCCACTGCTCTTTCTACTGTACATAAATGATCTTCCTGCATTTGTTTCCAGAGACCTAGTCATGTATGCTGATGATACCAATAGTCTGATAAAAAGCAAAGATAACATTACGGTTGCTACACAAATGTCCATTAATACAATGGAAGACTGGTGCATAAACAATAGTGTTATGATTAACAACAGTAAATCTACATTCTTCCAATTTCATCCACCCCAGAAAAAATCTATATTTAGTCTTCGACTTAAATCTATGAATGGTTTGATGAAAAGATCTGAAACCGTGAAGTATCTTGGAATATATATTAATGATACTCTTAATTGGGAATCACATATCCAGTCAGTCTGTAAAAAAGTGGCTACAGGTTGTTACATAATGAGGAGACTGATTGGTATAGCTAACCAAGAAACTGCTATTCTGGTATATCATGCTTATATATGTAGCAGAATAAAATATGGCATAACAGTTTGGGGACACTCACACTTTGCTATTAGACTCTTTAGATTGCAGAAGTGGGCAATTAGAATTTTAGTTCGGGCTAAACAAAGAGAAAGTTGTAGGGAACATTTTAAGAAGCTTAAACTTTTAACACTCCCCTCAATGTACATCTTTTACACAATTAAGTACTTAAAAGAGAATAATGGAATATTAGACATTAAACAAAATAAAGATATCCATAATTACAATACAAGAGGAAGACTCAAAATAAATTTAGAGTATAATAATTTAAAAACTTTCGAAAATGGGCCAATTCATGTGTGATGTGGATTTTATAATAAACTTCCAACGTTTTTAAAAGATTTGACTAATGTGTCATCATTTAGAAGAGCATTAAAAAATTTCTCGTAGAAAAATGTTATTACTCTATTGCTGAATTATTAAATTGTTAAAAAAAACATTTGTTTACTGTAATTTATGCATGCATTAATTTCTGTGACTTTTGTATCTATGTTCTCATTTTTCTGACTTATCCTATACATATGTATATATGTCTTTGGATGAAAAATAAATTAAATGAAATGAAACGAAACGGTGGGTTGCAGATCATACTGGGTGCTAGTAATGCTCGGATCCAGGTTTTATGGACCTCGATCTTGGGGATGTGGCGTAGAAGATTTATTCTTAAGGAATGCATCAAGGGTAGAATATCTTGATTTCATCTTCCTTTCTTGAAGCATCTCACGATAGCAAGATAGATTTTGCAATACAGCTCTTTTGACCCACTGCTACGTTCCCAATTTGGATCATTTTTGGAGAAACTGCCATCAACGAATGTCTAAAAGCCTTTACTCTGAACTCGCAAAATATTTTTTTAAGAATGTTTCTTGGCAAAAGTAACATCATATTGTTCGATTTTCATAAATTAATCGTTTTCTAGTTTACATTATACAATTTAAAAAGTTAAATCTAAATTCCTTATTCGGTTTTCTTTAATATTAACTTTTAAAAATGAAGAAGAGTCTAAATGCGCATAAATAAAATAAAATTTATGAATAACATGCTATATTAGTTTGATTAATTTGTGCATAAGTTTTAATTTGATATAAAATTTTAAATAATTATTCATATTATTTAAAAATAAACGTAAATTTTACGTAGAATTTCTATGTAAAAAGTAAATTTAAATCATCGAATTGAAAGGCCGAAAACTTCCTCCCCTATATTTAAGTAGTAATTTTAAGCGTCGATATTCGTTGAAAATCTCTCGGGATAATAAACGTCGGTTAAAAAAATAAAAGTCGAATTCTACCAAGTTGCAATTGGAAGCGTCGATATTGGTCGAATATCTCTTGGGAAAGTAAACGTCGATTTAAAAAAATAAATAAACGTCGAATTCTACCAAGACTAGTTGTAAGTACTTCTTCTCTATCGTGTAGCGGTCTGTGAGCATTAGAATATAAACAGTAGTATTTTAATCCTAAAGCAAAAATTTGTTTGTGAAAAACGCTGGTAAACAACGTTTTCCACATCAAATTAAAATCTACATTCATTTTGGTGATAAATATCTTTTTAGACCGAATTTGAATCTATTTACAATTGTATGTCTTTTCTGGTAAATACTGATTTAAAACTCATCTTTATTCAAGCATAATGTTATTTTTGTGATGAAATTAGGTTTGAAATCTAAAAGCCTACTTCATATGGAGATTCTGCGAAAAATTATGGTTGATGGAATATTGTTTAATCTAATAGCTCTTATAAACTGAATTGCTCCAAGTGGTTTAGATCGCTGAACAATAACTTAGGGCGTTAAGCACCAATTGTCGATCTGTCGAATTGTCGAACTTGCGATATCGGATAAATGAATATATGATAATATCTTTTAATTTTTTAAGTTCGGTTTGTAATTTTTGACGTTATGAATGGATTTCAAGTACTTATAGTGTATTTTGAATGTTATAAGCTGATATAAGAGTCCTGCCCGTGCACAAGCATACGTTATGGGAATATGAATGGTTTGAGGAGGATGGAGATAATTTGGGCTGCCTTAAATCTGGGTCACAGATACATGATAATCGCCAACTAAAAAGTTATACTAAGTGATTTTATAATCAAGCGTATGATTAAAAAATAAGAACCTAAGTGTCAAAAATTAAAAAATACAAGCACTTATCTTAAGTATCTCCTTTAACCATGATAAAGTTATGAAAACTGATTTTTCATAACCTTATTAGGGCTATTGGATACACATAAGAAAAGTATACTTATTTTTTCTCATTTTGACATTTAAATGCTTATTCTTGAGTTGATTTTTAGCCATAATACGAGGTTGGTAGTTCTCCAAGAAAATGTGTGATTGTTACTGATAAAATGTGATTTATATTTCAGATATTCGAAATTTTTTTCAAAGTTGATTTCTGCCCACGAACGTAAATTTATCTTTTTCAAAGAAATCGTCAGCTAATATCAGTCCGTGGGCAACAGAAGCGATAAAAAGCAACCTTCGGCTTTGGGAACGGTATTAAGCCATGACGATAATGCGATTGGAGGGAGCTGGTCAGCCATCGGCGTAGCGGTACGATGGCCGCAAATAGCCCATGGGCGACCGCCTCCTAGCGTCGCAAACCCACCCATACCTCCGCAAGGACGAAGTAAACGGGAAGGGGGCAAGGGTTGGGGGCAGGGGCAAACGAGCGAGGTGCAGAGAGGAGCGGAGGCTGGAGTCGCACCATCAAGTGACCGCGGCGACGTTACGCCGCCCCCGGGGCCAATTGTTGTGTGACTCCCTGAAGAAGGGGATGTGAAGAGGGTTAGGATAAGTGGGGGGAGGATGGGGGAAAGAGGTGGAGGAGTGGCGAAGGGGAAGGAGGAGGGGAAAAAAGGAAGGCGGAAACGGGATTAAAGGTGCGGGTGAAAGAGTCAAAGGCAAGAAACAGTGGAAGACTCGGGTGCGTGTCGGAAATAAATAAGAGCCAATAAACTTATGAAAACAATTTTAGGACCTCTATCAAATATAATTTTGACGGCATTTGGATATCATCCTTAAGAATGATTATCCAATAGAATCATTAACATGAAAAAATTCTACAACTTGTTTACTCCGTCCACCCTTGTAATGTACGCTTTTAAGCCATGCAACATACATAAAAAGTGTCAAAGAAGTTAGAAAAACGCTTCCGCGATTGTAATCACTTTATTAACTATACTTGAAAGAAAAATTTACAGTTAAATATAACTTTGTGCAAATTCCACCGTAGTAAATAAATAAAATCGTTGTTTTGACACGCTGATGATGATTCTAAGGGTCGAAACCATGGGCTTGTTTATTTTTCTTTGGAGAAATTTTTACAAAGTTACATTTAAATTCATTTTAAATTGTGTATTGAAGTTTTTTGAAAATTTAATTACACAAAGCCATCCTTGATGATTTCATTAGTTTAGCTGCTATTTTAAAATCGATTTTGATTATTTCGATAAAAGTCTAAGATTTTGGTATTGTGTTTTTCTGTGACTCACTCCAAGAGAGTTTTATCTGGTGCGAGGTTATCGAAAACGCCGTGAAATTGGAGTGCGCTGATGCGTCGCGCCGTGCAATTACGCGGAGATTGACAGGTAGCGATGTTTCTTAGCGAGCGGGAGATTATCCCTGCAGCGGATTAATTGAAGCGATGCGTCAGCCATAGAAGACATGAATTTGCGTCAATGGCGCATGGACGCGCTCAAAGCGATGTTCAGCGTTGCGATCACTTGATTGATAAGCGGTAGAATGCTACCTGTGTCGCAGAGAGGAGTGGAGTGAGATGAGTGACATGATGGTTGGCGAGAGAATGGGCAAAGTGGATATAAAGAGAGACAGAAAGAAAAACTTTTAAGATCTGCAAAATCAGATTTGTGAGACCTTTGAGACAGAATGTAATGAAGCAGCCCAAGGCAATAACCTTAAAGGAGATATATTAGAGATAATGGGAGAGGAATAGAAAGGCATTCGAGTCAGCGGCTTATCAAGAGGTTCTCTAGGTAGTTGAAAACTGTCAGAACAAATAATTATTAGATGACAATCGGTAGATAAAAATGATCGAAACAGCAGAAGTTCGCAATATAAAATTGAATTAATAGTCATGATTTTCATATTATTATATTTACTGTTCTGATAAGTGTCAGCTCATAAATCCATCATCCTTTTAATTAATTCATGCTGCATTATCTGATGTGAGACCTAGATGTTTCATCATTTTGTCCAAGAGGACTTGTAAATTTATGTTATAAAGTGTGTACTGAAAGCATTTCCAGGAATATCTTAACTTAAACACAAAATAAACAAAATCAGTATGTGTTAAATTGATCCAAAAGCATGAAAGAACTTATTTTAAGTGAGTCGAATCTAAGAAGGGACTTTGTGGATTTGATTTTGCTCGATTAAAGAAGTTTATATACAACTTCTGGGACAATAAATTTATTTAAATCAAATTATTATCACCAGGAGATGACGACGCCATGCATTGCAACTCTAAACGCCTGTTTATATTCGTATGGAACTACAATTAGAAAAATTTAATTAATTTAATTTTCAAAATATATAAATGCACACTAAAATTAACTTCCATGACTAGAGTTATGGATTATTTGAGCATTTCTGTCTTATCTTGAGAATCGGTCTATTGAAACTGCTGAATTCTACTCGTTCATCCTAATTTTAAGGTGCCCATTGATTGGTCCTTTGTTACTGAGAAGAGAAACCTTTAACCTTTATATATGACTACTTATTTAATAGCTACTACTACATGCATAAAATAGTTCTCGATTTTTTTATATATTTTCATCAATTTCATATATATATATATATACACTGGTTATGCAAGTTCCTTGTTTAAAAAGCATTTAAACCTATAGGATCTAATTTTTCCACAGTTTACATATCGCACATGACTAATTTCTGGCGCCCGATCTTTCCTAAAGTTTTTAGGCTAATAAATTAGTTAAACTTGATTTCCTCCAGAATGGCACCACAGATTCTCTAGGCAGCTTCCGATTTAAATGCTTATCAAGCTCGTCGAAGCGTTATCATCAACGAATGTGGCCCGCCGGCAAAAAATTTTACCGACTAATGGTTTAGGGAATTGTATCGACAGCTCCGCCTGCACGGCGCCTCTATTGCCATTCTCCTCGTTTCCTCGCGTTAACCCTCCGCTGCCTAGTTTCCCTTTTTCTTAACAATCCTTTCCCGCATTATTTTCCCATCTTCTCCCACAGATGATGAGCCTGAGCGCGGACGTGCTGCCACAGTACCGTCAAGAAGCGCCGAAGACCCCTCCACACATCCTCCTCCACTACTGCGCCTTCAAGGCCATTTGGGACTGGGTCATCCTCTGCCTCACGTTCTACACGGCGATCATGGTGCCCTACAACGTGGCCTTCAAGAACAAGACGTCGGAAGATGTGTCGCTTTTAGTTGTGGACTCGATAGTCGACGTCGTGTTCTTCATAGACATCGTGCTCAATTTCCACACCACGTTCGTGGGCGCGGGTGGCGAGGTCGTTTCGGACCCTCGCGTCATCCGCATGAACTACTTAAAATCCTGGTTTGTCATTGACCTCCTCTCGTGTCTGCCTTATGACGTATTCAACGCCTTCGACCACGACGAAGATGTAAGTAGTTGTGTCTCTGGTGGCGACTATGACGAGAATGTAAGTAGAGTCCGGAAGGGGGGTGGGGGTGGTGGCGTCAGAGATGATGTCACTTCCTCATGCTCTTTTTTATTCTCATTTTTGCTCTTTATATAAATATATTACATTTATATATCTCTCTCTTTTCTTATGTAATTATACTTTGATCACGGTTAGAGCGTTTTTCGTTATTTATTTTCCCGTTTTGTTATGTTGCGTAACCGTTATTGTTTTATTTTTGGTATATCTTTTGATTTTGCCTCATCATTTAACGGCCAGTAATATCAATTGCGTACACCTTTTTGTCCTATCACTTTTCACGCAGGATGTTTGTTATCAAGCCCACAATTCGTTGCCTTATTGGTCGGTGATCAGGAACGGTCCAGTACGTCCGATGGTTAGTAGTCTGGATAAGTTAAGAGGAAACGCATTTTTAAAAGCTCTCAATTTGAGGGAAGTTACATTTTCATTCATTGAAATTCGAATGACTCAAAATGGCTGGTACACCTTATGGAAAAAGCCTAGTTCAAATAATTACAAAACAATCGGAGCGTTTCTGAATGCCGAAAGCCTTAGAGTAGTTGCACAAACCTTTACAATAAACTTTTGTTACTATTCTTGTAGATAATTCACTGTCTTACCTTGTAAAAACATTTCCTTGGGTATTCCTTTACCTTGTAAATACAATTAAAATTATATTGAGAGTAGAAATAATTATTGCTGTAATTAAAATCAAAATACCGCAGTTTGCTTGATACAAATATAGGATTTTTCGTTTACATAGGCTTGGAAATTTTCGAATAGTAGACAATATTTTAGTCAATAGCAATTCGATTCGATATGATTTTTAGTGTTTAACTGTATGCTTAAATACATGACTCAGTAGCTTACACGATCAAACCACACCATAGAGGATTACTGTTGTCTAAATTTATATTTATGAACGTCGGTGAGCATATTTATTCATTCTTAGGCCATTCACAGTTCACGTTTTTTTGGTGTACGAGTCAGTAATTTCAGAGCACATTAGTTCGAGTACGCACAGTGTTTAATCGTTGGTAAATGCTCCCTCTCCCCAATCAGTTCTCCTGAAATTTTTTATGAACACTAGAAAGTTACTTTTGTTATTGTTTTGATTTGCACGTATATTTTAACCTAACGTGCGTCAACACGTAATCCATTTTTTTGCAACATTTTGGCTGATTCGAAAAAAGAGAGGGTTAATTTTCTTTCTCTAAACAAAACTTCATGTAAACGGAAGTGACATCATGGTGGGAACTTCATCCAGAACCACATCGTGGCGCCACAACCACGCGGTTTTTCAGAAAGGTTTTCCTGTTCCAACTTTTTATATAATATATAGAACGTACTTTCAAGGGATGCTTTAATTTTTTCACATGGCTGTTATGACCTACGTGATAATGTTACTGCATAGCAAAGATATGACATGTGCTTTCTGTCTATTAATGTCTTGTAAGCTACTGTCACTATGGAGTAAGTAGATTTTATTGTCGATTTTCTCGCTTACTGTATAAATGCTTGATTATTTTAGTATTTAGTTAGGTGATGTATGAATTGCGCATACGCTATTGGTTGTAACTGGCTGCAAGCGTCACTCTATGCTTTTGCTCTTCCTTAATATGTTTATTTGTTTATTACTGTTGTTTATGCATGAGCTCTTGATTTAAAAGCACTTGTGCCTGCATGGATACCGTAGAGTCATGGATACAAGATATTCCTATAGACATAATTCAATATAAGTTATAGAAAAGGAGGTGACAATAGAGATAAAATTACATTTTGTGCGGCTCAATTATGTTATCATATCCTAAGTCTTTAGCCCCTTGATCGATAGTATTTCAAGTTTTAAAAAATTTCTTCGTTCGTTACTATTCAATCACATTAGCACTTATTTTGAATTGTGTATACGTATTTCTCCCTCCGTGTCCTTTGTCATATCAGAGTATTTTTATTTTTTAATATGGTCGTATTTTTTACATATTTCTTGAAAAATATTTTCTCAACTCGGATAATTTGATTTGCATGAGCCAGAATCAATTTCTGCCATTAAATTATCTAAATTTTGCAAGTTCCTTTCCTTGAGAGAAATAAAAGAGAAGTTTTTTGAGATAATTTTCCAGAACGTGGCTTACTAGAATGCTGTTGTTGGTATCACGGCATTTGTCGAAAAGGCCCCTTACCTCTATTTAGTATTGCTTACTTGTTTTTTTTTAAAAGAAGTAAATAAAGTACGCTAAAGGGTAAAGTATATAAAATGCGGCTGTTTTACTATCATCTGCAAGGCTTTTTAGTAATTGACGCTATGATGATCTTTTGTATATTTTTAAGAAATTGCATGAAAACTGCCATTTTAATACAATACCGTTGATGGCTACAATCCTTTCATTTTGTATGGATTATCGCACTTAGCAAAATCCGCTGCTTCGTAATATTTTTATCAGATAGACTTTGGGAGAGTGCACGGGGAGACTTGGCTCAGGCGGGCGTCAGTTCTCTCTTCCTCTCTCTCTCTCTCTGTTTCACTCTGCATCAGTTTAATACATCAGACGCGAATCCCCGCGATTTCCTCCTTAAATGCCACCTCCGAGTGGAAAGATAATTTTGCGTCGATATCGACTCTTCCTTTATCGAGTCCTCCCACACATACGAATTTCCTGCGTACCATCGGTAATTTGCGTGCGTTCTCGCTTCATGGCCGCGAATTTGATCTCGGGAAGGCGATGGCGGAGGCTAACAAAACCAGTTACCGACTGGCTCACGGTTAATTTTTCTGTATTCGTCGAATATAAAGTATTTTGGTTTTGACATGAAAAGGACCATTGCACAAATATACCTAGTTATTTGAAAATAAAAATGCAAAGTAGTTAATAATTGGCACCGGATAATTATTGACTCACTTTTTGCCTGGCAACTGTTACTGTAGCGATTAGCTCAATACCACTCACATCGAACATTTTGAATTCCAGTTCGTCACGTGGATCGAGGAACTGGTTTTGTGCACAATTGTTGAAAACAATAAATTTTCAGTTTTGTCTAGTCTGTGAATCGTTTCGAAACTGCAGGGATGCGTCGGATCTGGAGTTAACATTATGTCCTCCAACCGGAGCGGTATTGGTTCCCCCCCCCCTCCCTCTCTTCCTCTTTGTCTTTCCCTCTCTATGTCTCATATTTTTGTTATTCTTTCATTCGAGTCATGTTCCGGGAACTTATGTAAAGAATCGCATTGCCGATTCGCATGCTGCTCGCTTCATTGGTTTGTTTTCCGTCAAGAGCGATCGTCAGCGCCTCAAACAGCAATCGAGGTCAACAAGTCAGGCGACGTATGCCGATGCCTTGTTTTGTTTACCGAGCTGCGGCCACAAGGTTCGACCGCCATTGGCCACACCTGTGCGCCTCCTCCTTTGCCATCTCCAACACTTGCTCACTCTCCCTCCCTTTCAACCACGCCCACCCCAATAAAGAAACAGCTTCCCGTTCCTTCCGTTTGTACTCTCTATTTCTTTGCTGTCTCATGCTCAGCAATTTTTCATCCAATCTCAACTCTTCCGAACTATCTTATCTGCTTTTATCCTCCCACTTTCCGTTAGCAATCTTCTTAAGTTTGCATAGGCATCTGCGGGCGCGCGTCTGCCTCAACATTTTCCTCCCTACAATTCTTGATTAATGATGCTTGCAGCATCGAGCTACATAATGCTACAAGACCGGATAGGGACTTTCCAATAACAAGTAGACTAATCATAGGTGTTCTGTGTGACCTCGTCGCTCACGCTGTTCCTAAGCTCAAAGCCACTAATTTTTCGATAATTCTTGCTTATGATCGATCCGTGCGCATTCGCCAGACAGCGATTGTGTTTGTTGGCTCGCTTTCACCGACACAATCTATGGCGTCATCAGCGTAAAAAAAACTATAATTCATTATTATTCAAACTTTTTAACGCTACACGCCGCCTAAGTTGCCGTTTCGAGATAATGTAAAGCACTGCATACACACTGAGTGGCGCAGTTTTTGGATATCATGATGATAGAAATCTTTCCTAATTATTAAATTTTTAGTTTTTCAATAATAGGATGTTTATATATCTAATAACAATAACATTTTAGGGAATCTCTCTTAGCAGTCTTATTCTTCTCGTTAAATCTGTTTAACTTTTAATAGTATGAATTTGCCTTAGACGTTTCAGTTAATATACACAGAATTATAGACACCAAGCTCACTCTTTTAGTTTTATCGACATTTCATCAGGGAAAAACCATTAATAATTTCCAATTTTCGTCTCAAAAATAGTATTACCTGTTTTTCTTTGATCGATGTTCATTCAAATCATAATTTTACATGTGACTGCACAAGTAAGCCGTATCCAACAGATCTCAATACAGTAGTCTCGATAATCCGAAGTGGACGGGACCACAACCAACTCGGATTATAAGAAATTATAAATGCAAAAGGGTAAAAATTAAAGTAAAATCATTAAAACATTTATTACTAAAAAAATAACTTTGTTGAAAAATACCAGATAATAATAATATTGAAAAAATAAGTATGCACTAAAGATAAAAATCGTCGATAGTCTTTAATTTGTTTGCCATTCATCTTTTTTTCGCTGCGTCGATGAAGTTTTTTTTCACATCCAACTAACAAAAAAGATACTTTTAAAGGTACACATGTATAACGGTGCATCAATGAAGCCTTATTTCCGCCTAAATAGCTCTCAATTGCAGATTACAACGTTTCACTGGAGCTTGGTTTTTCTGAGGAAGACCTCGGATTATGCGGAACTCAGTTTAACGAGACTTGGATTATCGAGACTCTACTGTACATTCAATTTCAAAAAATACAACCCATGCTCAATCACTACAAAAAACCAACCAACCCAACTTTTTTGAGTGACAAAGTATTTTACGTACTGCTTTTCTCTGAGGATTAGTATTTGATGATTTAACCTGATTCTTAGGTGAGGTCAACGTAATTTGGCGTACTGGTAATAACTTCCTAGTATTTCGACACCAAAATATTGCATTCGTGTTGGATCATTTGTTCGAAATTATAAGAATTTTGTCTGTCTAGGATATCGATCATTTGTTACAACATTTTCTGCCTTCTTTCCTCTGCTAACGGCAACTGCAAAAGCGGTGCTTCTCTCTACCCCCCTCTCTCTCTCTCCCTCTGACTCTCTCCCTCTGACTCTCTCTTTCCGTAAATTTGTAGCCCTAAATCTTTTTAACACTTCTCAACTTCTCTTTCCAACTGTCTTCCCTCTCTTTACGGAGGGGATCGCTCACAGATGTCCCGGAGGGAAACTTGTGGCTGCAACTCATTACTTCTTTCAATCACAGTCGAGGAGAATGAACATCACTGCCAACATTACATCGTCTCTAATTGTCAACTTTTAGCACAAACCTCAATCCTCCTTTATCCCGCTCTCTTTCTTATTCTTAGTGCATATATCGAGTCGCATTTTCCTCCAAACATAGATTGCGTCCCCTTCTATTTTCCGAGCACATCACAAATATTATCATTTTTATCAAAAAGGCTTTGAGAGCCGATAGGCCAACCGTGAAACGACGCCGAGACTTTGAAAGAAACCCGTTCACTCTCTGATATCAGATTTTTAATTTTCGTTTTTATTTATTTCTGAAAATGAAAGCCAATCGAAAAAGAGGCAAAGCGCAAGAGGACGTCCGAAAAGCAATGAGCGAACGATTTTGGAATTCACTCGTACGATATGTGCTCGTCACATTGATAATTTTTGAGACACATAAACTTAAATAATGAGTTATCGAGTTCAGATGCAATGGTCAAGGTTGTGGCATTAACCAGAAAACGGTTGGGAAAACCAGAAACAATTTTTAGCGATCAACCTCGGTAGTATTTCACCGATCATTTATTCAAAAAGAAATCTTTTTTGGGATTAATTAAATAAGGATGTCCGCTGAGGACGGCTTCTTTTGAGATAAAATGGGCGCCTGGTTTCCTCATGTGTTTCATGGTCGCAGAATTACTTTTTATCATTTAATTTTGAGACAGAAAACTTGAGAGTGGAGTTTCCCCGTCAGGCTTTTGAATCCAAATCTTGCCTGAACGCAGCTATCACGTGGGCTATTTGCGCCAAAGTACTTCCACTCGTTCTCTTATAATTTTCGGACGCTTCCTTTCTAGAGGAATGTCTTATTTTCTGCTGGGCGCGATAATAAATGCGTGAAATCCTTCGACAATTATCTAAGCCACGCTCTTGAATGTCTCTTTCTAAAAAATTGGCGAAAAAATAAAAAAATGAGTCTGCATTCCAAGAATTCGGGGCCTAAAAGTGAGCAAGGAGAGGAATAAAAGCACGGCAACAAATTGAATCTATATAAATACATAGACATATGTATTTTGAATGTTAAGTCTTTGTGTGTGTATGCTTGTGTGTGTGGCACTTCCGCATGAACTGAACCCGCCACTCTCTCTCTCTCTCTCTCTATCTCTTATCTGTTCCCTATTTGAATGTTATAGAATGTGTTAGAATCATTGGGAGGAGAGATGTATTATTGAATGGACATTTATGCTTCGTGTTATACTTGATGTATTCAAACTCTTGTGCCAATCCAAATTATTCGCCTTGGACGGTGTCGTCATTAAAAAGAGTTACTATTTATAAATTAATTAGTCCCACTATCAGTACTGTTTTTTAAAAATACCTTGGCTTCTCTTTTGATAATCTTTACGCTTTGTGTGGAAGCATGCAGTCATTTTTGTGTTCCGTGTTATTCTAAATGGATTTTTTAAAGTGAAATGTTGATGGTGAAATTCTTCCTAAGAGTAAAAACAATTCGAACGTGGATAATTAACGTAAAATTTATTTGTAATCCAATTTCATACTTTGATTGAATTAATGTGATAAACTTTTTAGCGTTTCGAGAGAAAGCATTGCGTTTCTTGTTGACTTGTTGCCCACACACTGGGGCAAACACACACGGAGCTTTTAACTTGCCGTAAGCATTGTTTTCGCAAAGTAACGGTGAAATAATTTGTTAGCGGTGTTGTTTTGTTTCGCCGCCCGATTTGGCTCCTGCAGCTCATTAATATTAATCTTCCCACCCATTTGAAACACATCTATTTTATTTTTAATGTTGCCGATTGTGCTGTTGTCAGTTTCTGTGTGCGCCAATTGAAAGTATTTTTGCGCCTGGCCTTGCATTTGTTTTACACATGTTTATTTTAATCATGTGTTACTTAAAAATTTAAAATTTTGATGAGACCTGTGTTCATGTAGAAAATGTCCATTATCTGTTTGATCTGTGTTGTAACAAATTGGGGTGGGCACTGATCCTATTAGGGGATCGAATGAGCCGTTTTTTACGTCTTGCTGTTATTGGTAAATGAAATGATTGTGACTGATGTAGATTATATATTTAGCACCCTAGAAGAAGAAAGAGATCGGTTTTGTGCCGCCATATTTAGCCGTTCAGTGCCCCTTAGGTCGTTGAAATCCCCATAGAAATGTATGTGAATGTCACTGAGGAACTGTTATGAGATAGAATTGCCCGAATGTCAGTAGAATGAAATATTTCAGTATCCCATGAGAGGAGAGTTTAAAATTGTTTGATGTTTATATCTCGATGTGTAGTGTTTGATTGGATTGCTGTCAATTACTTATTGTTTTCGTTTTGCTTGCCTCATGTTCATGACAATCAAATCAGGGCATAGTCTTACATATGTGTGTGTGTGTCATATTGCTGTAATAAACGTGAATTACGAGTTCATAATGCGGTGCACTAGGCTCTTTCAAACAGTGGTTCCAGAAATTTTTAGATGTGGGACTCGAGAGTGCACAGGAATCATTTATATCGAATGATGTTAGATAGCGGTTGGCAGAGTAACTGATATATACATACATATATATATACATATATATGTATATACAGATTACCTCCTTCCTCCAAATCCTTGCTTCACCTCCCGTGTCACTTCGGAACCTCCGTCGTTCCTCTCCCTCCTCTTCCCAAACCTCTCGTGCCGTCCTCTGCCCCTCGCCGTTCTCATCCTCCTCGACTGTTGTTCCAGGGCATCGGGAGCCTGTTCAGTGCGCTTAAGGTGGTGCGCCTCCTTCGCCTCGGACGTGTCGTGCGCAAACTGGACCGGTACCTCGAATACGGAGCCGCCATGTTGATCTTGTTGTTGTGCTTTTACATGCTGGTGGCGCATTGGCTAGCGTGCATCTGGTACTCCATAGGCCGATCGGATGCCGACAACGGCCTTCAGTACTCGTGGCTCTGGAAGCTCGCCAACGTTACTCAGTCGCCTTACTCTTACATGTGGTCCAACGAAACTACCTCCTCCACCATCGCATCCTCTTCCTCCTCCTCCTCTCCCGTCGCCGCCCCCGCTGTCTCCTCCTCCTCCTCCACCGCCCTCGGAGGCCACATCGCCATCGGTCACCTCGGGGTCGGCGGAGGGGGCGGCGGCGGCGGGGGCGGCAGCGGCGTCGTGGTGGCCGGGGGCGGCGGCCCGGAACTTGTCAACGGCCCCTCGAGGAAGACCATGTACGTGACGGCCCTCTACTTCACCATGACGTGTATGACGAGCGTGGGATTCGGAAACGTGGCCGCCGAAACGGACAACGAGAAGATCTTCACCATCTGCATGATGATCATAGCGGGTGAGCCAAGGAGGTGAAAGAAAGAGCGCGGCGACGCCCTTTAAGACGCCCCTCGCCGCGCTCCGTGAACGCCGTGGTCCGAGCGGGCCTAGGGCGCCCCCCTCCCGTTAGACCTCTTCGCCCTTGCGTGGGACTCCGCATGTTTCGTTCGATTTATCGCTCCAAATTGCCATCATTATCATTTGTTCTGTAGGGTAAATCTTTGATACGAACATTGTGAAGTTAGGTTTGGAAGCCATTCATGCTGCTCATGCTCGAATTTAATAAAGTGCGAAGATGTTTATTGACAAGATTCGAGAAAACAATGAAAACGTTTAATAAGAGCTTTTGGAATTATAGTATAGAGAACGGGGTCAATTGATATCCATGCAGTATATAACCTACATAATCTTTCTCATCCAAAGACATCCTAAATTCCTCAGATATCCTGGCAACAGTCACCACAACGCGATCAAGGTTATAACGAAATCGCCAGAAAAAGGAATAGAAGAAAAATAAACGAAAAACGTATTTAAAATTATTATAATATGCAACAATGTTGTATTGAAGAAGTAAATGATCTTCATAACTAGACAAAAATGTAACCTATTGCTTTATAAATAGCAACTGTAACTGATAATTCCATCACTACATTAAATAAATTTTAATAAAGCTACGATTATCGAAAGGTTTAATGCTTACAAACGATGATATGATCTAAAAAAATTAAAAATATGAAAACTTTATAGTTATTTGTAGATAATTTACTCTTTTGAACGCGTAAATTAGTAAAATAAATCACATTTATATGTAATGCATCATATAGAAAGGTAAGAATGAACATCAAATAGCTATATTTGCGACACAAGTATGTTATAGGTATAGTAAAAGTATCAAAGCAATCTGCTTATTCTTCGCTCTGCTCAAACAATTATATATAAACAAATTTATTTAATTACTAAATAAATAACGAATGTAATGCACTTTATATTTCCTTATTTTTCAGCGATCTTTCATCAAATTTGTTTAGATTCGGATGCACAGAAAACCTAACAATAGAAATAATAATTATAGTTTTTCAGTCTTAAATTCGTGTATCGCATATAAAACGAGGTACGATGTTCAAAATTCACCAATACTCAGGGAATATAAATCCATTATTTCTAGCTCAATTAATGTCATTTGCTCAATGGAAGTAATTAGCGCCTTAGCACGCTCGGTGTTTTGTTAGTTGATAATGACCTCAGTTTTTTGACTAAATTAATAGTAATTCTGGAGCCAAGATTTTATAGTAATAGAAATATTATTTCGTATTTATGCCCGATATATGATATTAAGTTATTACAAAATAACACATACATATATATGTATATATTTTTGTTCATAATTGCATATTTATTATTGCAATACCAATGTTGTATTGCTCTATGAATAATCAGATTTATGAAAAAGTAAAATTAAAATTTAATAATAGACAAAATAATATTTTCCAACTTGAACACAACTTGCTAAGAATCTAGAATGATGTAACAATAAGACAGTTGTTAACTTCTAATTTAAAATGGAAAAAGAATCTTCTATTAAATGTAGAACATAAATTAATACGTGTTCATATTATTATAGTACTTGTGAAATAGATTTATAAGTTAGTTGAGAATCAGATATAGAAGAATTGTGAGCGCTGCTCATTACTTCTTTCTTTCGTATTTTACCAAGGTAACTAATTGCACCATCCTCATTAGACGCTAATGCGTTTTTAAATTCAATAGGATTTTATTTGACTGTAATGGGATCTATTCCAATAATGATTTTTTCCTGTTCTTATTAATTTCACCCTCACACCTTTTCCTGCTCTTCGTTCTGTCCACCTCTCGATATCTCTCTCGTCTCCTTTCATCATTCTGTTTTCTTTTTCTATCTTCACCCTCACTCTCATTCTCTCCCTTTCTCATCTTTGCTATACTGTCCTTTTTTCTTTTTCTAATTCCCTCCATCACGCGACTATTTCCCCGACTCATTTATTTCTCTCTCTCTCTCTCTGCACATTCCTAACTTCTCTTTTCACATCGTTCTCCTCCGCGTTCCCTTCTTAACCTTCTCCGCTTACGCAATTGATTTCTCTTTCCACGCACGCTATTTCTCCTCTTACCTTTATCGATCCTTACCCTCTTCCTCTTTGGTATGAACATCTTTCTCTCCACCTCTCTCTCTCTCTGTCTCTCCCCTCCATTTCCTCCGCTCTCTCCCTCTTCATCCCCTCGCCGTCTTCTTCGCACAATGGCATCCGTACAGCGCTCCTCTACGCAACCATCTTCGGGCACGTCACTACCATCATCCAGCAGATGACCTCCGCCACGGCCAAGTACCACGACATGCTCAACAACGTGAGAGAGTTCATGAAGCTCCACGAGGTACCCAAGGCCCTATCGGAGAGGGTCATGGACTACGTGGTTTCGACGTGGGCTATGACAAAAGGCCTTGACACGGACAAGGTAAATCAGGTCAGGCAAGTTTTTGAAAAAATGAGAAAGCCAAGTATGCTATCTCGGAGAAAATTACTCTTTTTGGCTCTTTCACCCGTTGGGGAGGGATAGATCTCCCGTTCGAACCTTTCTTGCACTTCCAGCAACTCAGCTCTGTATGAACAAAGCGTTGCTTTCGGAGACCTGAAAATTCCTTCCCACAACCTTATCTTTTCTCCGAGTTCAGTGATATGGACATGGTGGAGGTCTCACCGGTGAAAATGGACCAGATGACCTTTAAATTTGACTCGGGGGTGATGATCGTGATGCAGCGGGGTCTCTATAACCACTGAGATCAACACACTCGCATTTCATGCATTTCATCACCCAATAATAAACTTATAATTTCTATTTCAATTCATCGCGAGTGGGTTTATTTCATCTCATCCATACAAACACTTTTGAATAAAGATTCAAAAAGAATAGATTTATCAATCATTTCGCTCATTTCGCATCTGCTATATATTGATTGATTTCCATACATTGTGTTCATTGCCTCAAACCACACGTTAACTTAGAATATTTATATTTCGCTGAATTCACAAATGATCAGGACCATCAATACTGATTTTATTTTGAAGTGAGTTAAATAGCTTTTGTGATGAATATATCATAGCTTTATGTCTTCCTTATATAACTCAAGAAAGCATGGTTAGCAATATTTAAACATTTAGAATGTGAGATTCATCTAGTTTATATCATAAGTAACGAAAGTACTATATCTTATATTTGAAATGGAATAAAATTAAAAATTATTTTTTATAGGAAACAAAAGTTTACATTCGGTTGGATTGCACGGTACCAAAAATAAATAAACATTCCACGCAAAAATATTTTCATTGGCGCTACCTAGGTTTCGTTCAGTTGGAAAAGTGGAAAAGTTCTTTATCCTAGTTATTATAAAAAACTAGGTAATGTCAATAAAACTGTTTTCGTTGGAATTTATTATTCGTTTAATGAATTGAAATAATGGTTTTGGATAGAATATATCTTTCAACTGGTAGCCTCATTTTACAGACTAATTACTCAATTCATGTACTTCATTGCCAGATACGTATTAAAACAGACCTCTCTAACCGTGTAATTGAATGGAATTTCAACATCCTAACACTACCGAGCCCTTCCCCTATCTCAACCAAACCTTCCTCTACCATTCGGTCTCCTCTAGGCGTAGCCTATCGTACGAATTCTGCATTGCTTCACATGCCCTATATTTATTCATTCTTTACGGCACAGTGAAAAATGGCAAATATTCTCTTTAAAACCGTATGGTGCATCGCGATTTCTTTCTTCGATTAAATCGTCTGATTGTCTCGATTCCCGTTAAAGCTATTTCCGAAACGAGAAGAAAGCAAAACAATCTAGAACCCCATTTTTCATCGTGTCCGTCATAAATATATATATATTTATACAATATCGCCCGCATTCACGTTTATGCATTTATAAGCACGTCATAAGTAGCACTATGGTTTGATAACAGAGGTAGAGGGGGGGGAGTTAATTAATTTTGCCGTAGACTCAGCCGCTCTCATTTTAACGTTGTGGAGTACTCGGCGGTTTTGCATCCAACTCCTTTTTATTCCCTTCCCTCTCTCCATTTTTTTAAATTTTCTCTATATCTCCCTTTGTTGCTATTGCTGTCTCTTTTATCGTTCGATCCTTTAGATGTCGATAAACAGAGTGCCGTGGAAATGACAAGAGCTGCCGTGACCAACGAGCGGGACTCAATTTGTGAATCGGATGACTTTTAAACGCAAGGATGACGACGCGGAGCGCGGTATGGCGTTCATGGGTTATCAATAACCGTGTCGAGGCCTCCAATTCTACTTTGCGAGCTTTGTGCTACGGTAAAAATGAAACATTTCTCCGGTTGTATTTTGAATGTCTTTCAAAATCCGGTTCGGACTGAGGTCTCGTGAAATAAAGTCTTAATCTCTAGCTATCTAACTTTCTTGTGCGAAAGATAATCCATCTTTCTATTAACAGGAAAGAGATGAAAAAATGGCTGTATATTTATTTTCAAAAGTCCCTACTGAAGCATAAAAAAGTCGGCCAGTTTAAAAAAAATTCATATCAATAGAATAACGACAATTACTTTACTACATCGCTGAAATAGTTATTATTTATGCTCTCGAACATGAAAATGTTTACAAAAACTCTCTTTGATAAGGCAGATGATCTAAAGATAGCTTTTCATATATCAAGGCAGGAATGAGGTAGAAATTTATACATTTTTAAGTAAAAAATGAATTGTCTACAAAATTCAAGCGTTTTATTTCGTTTATGTAACGATGAAATTGCATATCGCTGAGAGGACAACTCATGTCGGGTTGACGGCGGCTCGGATCATGATGCATTCGCGTCACGGCAGTGATTCGATTGCTGCGGCGAAGTGCATGCCTTGGTTAGAAGTCATTTCTATCTTTTCTCTTTTTACGATTAATACAATTTCCGTTTTTGTATTTTCTCTCTTTTTCTCTTTCTCTCTGTCCCTTCTCTGTCTCTCCCCTTTTTCGCCTTCTATTTATCACTCACCTTTATTTACCCACTTCCTACATCGCATGGTTAAAAAATGCATGTGACGGAGTCTCGTAAACGTAGAATCCAAAGGCATCGATTGGATTGCACAATCACGACAAGAGGCAGGTGAGGAGGAGTCAATGCGCCAACCTCCTGTTTACTACGACGAATTGTCTCTTGGAGATTTAAAAGAAGAAAGTCTATCAATCCGATCATGGGTTGACAGACTTTCCTCTGTCAATCCATGTGCACAGTCACATTTTTATACATTTTTCCATATATAACTGCTGTTTTCACATTATTTAAATATTGCATTTTTGGATTTAACACTGTCATAGCCAACATATACTAGAAATTTTTATTTTTTGGCAATAATAATTGTAGGTTTCAAACAATTTTTATATTGATATTTTTTGCTTATGAAAAAGTTTTGTCGTATTGTTTGAAATATTTTAGTAAGTGCTTAATTATATTTAAAAATTATATGTGCCGAATACATATTTTTTATCAAGTAATAATTTAACGGAACCAATTTTTTTCTATTACTGGAACTTAAATATAATTATATTAGCTTATATTTCTCTGAAAACACTTTAACTTTTATCAAAACTAAAGAAGCAATGATAATTTGACTTTTGAATTTTCCATAACATAATATTTACTAGGCTACTTAATTATAGAACAAATGTTTGAATTACTAAAATATAATATTATATTTGTATGTGATTCACAGGGTGTTATGATTAGTATTAGTATAATTAATGCATAGTAAGAAAGTCAAGATAGCTTTTAGCATAAGATTGTGTATGGTTATAATATTCATGTGATATTGAGTGCAATAATTAATGGATGGGGTGTTTTAATTTTCAATTTTTGGGATTTCTATACTTAAATTTTTATCCATAACCTACAATCTATAAGAGGTGGTTTCAAGGTAAATCGAGAAATTGTAATTCATTCATCAATTTAATCACTCGGCATTGTAGTATTGAACAATCGTAGCTTTAAGTTTGAGTTAATTACTACAAAATTAATTCTAACCGAAAACTATTCATTCGGCTATTCAGCAGTAAATTTTAAGTATGATCTAGTTCCATACTAATGGATGAAAACATATACCTCTAAACATTTATACCGTCGTTCATCCATCATCATCAACCATTCAATTTTTCATTCATTTTCCACACCATTTTATATCTGCTCACAACATCCCAGAATATTAATTTACATTGACGTAGCCACCCGCAACCGAAGGGAGTGGCGATTCGTGAATTCCATCGCTGCACACGCGTTCATTAGCCGTGCATCCCGAAAGGGTTACAAAAATAAAAGAGCTTTGCTCTAAAAACTTGGCTTTCCAAAATTAGAAAAATGGAGCGATTCGCGACTCCGTCCTTTGGCCCTCTTGTTTATTTGCTATACTTTTGCAATTAACATTGGCAACGACGCCTAATTCATTTGGCAAATCCGCGTTGGTCGTTCCGATCCGCGTCTTTTGAGCTCCCCATCCTGATCGTACCGCGCGCTATTTCTCCTTCGCTTCCAACCCGATCGGCCCGCGGCCCACGCCGCTCGGAGCAGGTGCTCAACTACTGTCCCAAGGACATGAAGGCGGACATCTGCGTGCACCTCAATCGGAAAGTCTTCAACGAGCACCCCGCCTTCCGCCTTGCCTCCGACGGCTGTCTGAGGGCCCTGGCCATGCACTTCGCCATGAGCCACTCCGCACCGGGGGACTTGCTCTACCACACCGGCGAATCCATAGACTCCCTCTGCTTCATCGTCACCGGCTCCTTGGAGGTCATACAGGACGACGAGGTTGTCGCCATCTTAGGTGAGTAAGATTGAAGGCAATTACTCGGGGAGACGGCCTCCCTCTCTCTCTCTCTATAATACAAGTGATATCTACCTGGAATCAAATCAATACACTATTTCCATTCAACCATTTTGAGAGTGTATATATATGTATTATTATCGTATACTAATGTATTTGCTTTAAAATCAGGAAATTATTTTTCTCATATTGTGGTAACCCTACTTCTTGATCAGTTTTAACACATTTATTTCATTTTTCCATTCTATACTCGCACTACAAACGGAATTTCTTTTAAATCAGTTCAACCAATACCTTCCAAATTCATTGTTACAGAAAATTTTTAACCTTGATATTGTGGTAGCCCCGTTTAGTCGACCCGGTTGAAATATGCTCTTGTGATTATCTATTTATATATAGATTATTATTGGACTATAATAAAAGCCTTAATCTGTTGGTTGGTTTGCTGGTTGGGACGTTATATGGGATTTCCCATAAGAGGGATCTTAAATCTTTCACACTTGCAGACTTATTTTCTTTTCCAAAATTAAATTAGAAGTAATTGACGCACAATCTTCGGATAAGAACCATTTTAAAAGAAATTAAAATACAATTCTTACTTGTATCGTCGATTTTTCTTTTCGAATCGAATTCGATCACATTAAGCTAAAATATTCGAAAATTTTGCATTTTTATTGAAACGTTCCCTTGGCGATTAACAGCATTGTTGTTCATACAGAAAATCAACATATCTGGTGAGTCTATAATAGCTAATATTTTCGGATAAAACGTTAAAAATGTTGTTTACTTAGTTAAATTCTGACTATATTTTAATATTTACAAATATAATAATGCATTGGATTTTGCTCACTTCCTTACAATATAGTTGAATATATTAAGTTCCAATTTTTCCATTGAATTTCAAAGGACGATTACGCTAGTATATACCATATTTGGTTAAAATTCATGGTGTCAGTTCTCTAGAAATTCGTGTAAAATAAATATTATTTTACATTTCAGTGTGGTAGCCTTGCTCTTTAGCTCCGCATTAAGCATCTCGATTTCATTATGGTATGTCGTACAAATCTAATAAATAACTTTAATTGAATTTCGTTCAGCCAATTCCTTCCAAATCCTTAATTGCAGAAAGATTTTTATTTGTAATTGTGCCATCCCTGTTTAGCTGTTCGGTCTAAATATAGTAATATGGTTTTTTATATATGTGTGTATTATAAGTATTAAATTTGGTTAAAATTGATGCAGAAAGTTCAACAAAAATACGTATTAAAAGAATTATATTAAATCATGTATTGTGCAGGCCCTGCTTTCTATATCCATACTATAAATCTTGCTTTTGCTTTTTATGTTGCACGCCTTCTTCGTACAAAACTTCGTTGAAATCGGTTGACCCAATTCCTTCCAAATTCATAATTACCGAAAAGTTTAACTTTGCAATCGTGACACCACTGCTAAATGAAACCGGTCAAAATATGCCATACTGGTCAATAATTTATGTGGTTATCTTATGTACTAAATTTTGTTGAAATCCGTTTAGCCAATTCTTCCCTGATATATGCGTACGGACGGACGGAAATCACCAAGATAATAGTGCTTTTCAGCATTGACGAAAAGCACTATACATGTTATATCAAATGTAAAACTTAACTGCCACGGGCTGTAAATTTCAAAATTTACATAACATTTCCAATTTACCTACGCTTTTTTCACGTCGTTATTTGTACATTTTTGTGAGACAACTGTAGCTTTGCTGCTAGTTTCTTGACTTCTGTTTTATTATATGGCCCATTAGAATAGACGATTCGAGCTGCATCCTCGTTCTCGGCCCACTCTCCGTAATAATTCCCAATCTTTAGGTTCAGCCTCTTCATTACATTAAATCTGCTTCTTTGGCCGCTATTAAATACCAACACAGCATCATATGTGCCTATCTCCACCACTTTTCGTTCAAAAAAGGACGTTTTCGGACAATTCTTACAAATTAGGGATTTGAGGGATTCATTTGGGTTCTGTGTATGAGCTCCCACGCATCTTTCCAAAAGTTCCTTGCTAGAGAGCTCTTCAAAAACATCTTATTGCCTCCATCACAATATAATATAATGAACAGCCACGAGCAGTGGTCGTTTAAGAATGACGCTGTTGTGGTGGACGTTCATGTAGATGTTGAGGGGATTGCTGGTGAGGCCAACATAGAAAGCGAGACGTTTGGTGCATTTAAGGAGGTAAATGATATTGCGGGTGGTGCAGTTGGTGGGAGAAGTTATGTAGGTAGGTAGGTGATGTTAGTTGTGAGCCTGGAAAGTAATTGCAAGGGAGGTTTATTGGGCATGTGAGATATCGGGGTATCCAGCAGGGGTGAGATACGGCAGAGTGCAGAGGAGTGGGTGCTGGGGGTTCTTTTTTCCATAAAGTGTTTGCCGAATTAGAGAGTCGGCGGAAAGAGAGGATTGGTGGTCTAGGAAATGGAACCTGGTGGAGGGAGGGTGTGAGGATAGGGTAAGCGGCTTTTAGGATATTTCTCAAAATATCGTGGATGCCGGGGAAAAAAGGGTGGTTAGGGTGATTTGGGAGGTGGAATCGGTGATGGTGTGGATATTGGGGTGGGAGCTAGGGATGGTGTGTGCAACTGCCCGCCGGACTTGATCCCGGATCAGGTCCAGCGGCTATTCGCGCTGTAGAAATGCATGTTCGAGACAGCGAGCCTCTGTCCGAGTAGATTCTCCACCCTCGGCGGGCTAGGGCATAGGGAATTGAGGTTTTGGTGTGGGGGGGGGATGACTGCTGTCGAATTGGAGTTATTTAAGGCGGTTGGAGGGCTTGAGGTGCGTGCTGGTGTGAATTCTGTTATCCCGGATGGAGATATCGACATCCGGGAAGGTGATGTTGGAGGCAGAGGAGTGGTGGGTGAAGGAGAGCGTGGGATGGGAAGAGAGGCGTTGTAAAAAGGATTATAGGGAGTCAGATCCATGCGTCCAGAGATGAAAAATGTTGTCAATATACCTCAGCCATAGGAGTGGTTTTGGGTATGCGTCAAGAAAGCATTCCTCTCATTCACCTAAGAAGACATTGGCATAGGAGGGCGCCATGCGAGTGCCCATTACGGTACCTTTTATTTGTAGGTAGTGGCGCCCTCCGAAAGAAAAGTTGTTTTTTTTGAAGCCAGCTCTGTTAGGAAATGGGACGAGGGTCTTGCGTCAGATGGTCTTGAGTCCAGTTATTTTATTAAGGCATTCTTTTTTAAAGGTGGTTATATAAATCTATGTGATAATGAATGGAACACGGCGTGCTTATGAGAGATTGGATGGTTGGATGAGGCATGAATAATGTTGTCTGTGTATGTAGGTTTTCTAAAAACAGCAAAATGGTGATTATTTTTTTCAAGGGTAATGGTTAAATCAAGGAAGTTGTAATTCGCAAGTGAATGTGATTGAGGGATGAAAAGAATTAAGAATGAAAAAAAAAACAAGCAAGCCGTCCATCAATACCTTTCCATAAACAAAGAACATCAACTACATATCGGTACCAATAAATAACATTGTCTATTAATTTATTGGGGTGCCGGTGGTGTAGTGGTTAGGACGCTGGCTGCTACTCGCCCGATGCTTGAAAGTCATCGGGTACGAATCCTGCGCGAGTAGGATTTTTTCTCAAGGTCATCCGGCCCCCTGTTTGCGTGGTTTGAGGAGACCGCGCAAATTCAGCTGTTCCGTCCTTCGGAAGGGACGTTAAGCCGTTGGCCCCCCTGGTGTTCTTCGCAAGAGCAGGCAAATGCCGGCACCGGGTTTCCCTCCTCCCTTCTGTGTGTGTGTCCGGTGTGGAAGGCAACGGGAAACCACCACACCGTGTATGTATATTCCCTAGTCAAAGCCAATTAATTAGTTAATTGGTAGGACCTGTCGTAAGACAGAACACAAATGATGATGATTAATTTATTATTAGATTTAAAAAGGCTAATTTCTAGATTATCCATGAAAATTTCAGCAAGGATGGGAGAAAGGGGAGACCCCATTGCTAAACCATCCTCTTGCTTATAAAGAGTGCCGTCGAAAATAAAATAATTTTAATCTAAACACAATTTAAACAGGGAAATAATGCCATTCGTTGTCTTAAGGTTGCATTTAGTTTGAAGAATATTTTTTAAGATTTCAAGTACGTCTTTAATCGGGATACTGGGGAAGAGATTTGGTACATCAAAAACGGGCATTTAGTGGAATACTGATATTGTTGAAATTAGAGGTTAGATCAATTGAGTTTTTAATGCCGTATGTAGGAGATAATCCAGTCGTTCGTAAGCTAGTTTTTGGGCAGGGGAAGATGCACGTGATACTATAGGTCTAATAGGAGAACCTGATTTATGTATTTTAAAAAGACCATAAAATCTAGATAGGAGATAGTTCATTTTAAGACGTTAGAATTTTTGTCGTGGGAAGAAAAAGGATGAGGATGTAACAGAAGATTTAATTTTTCTTTGATACACCGTGGTGGGGCCTTAGCAAGTAATTTGACCTTATTATTGCGTAGGAAGGTTTGGAATTTATTCAGATTGTCATTTCTATTCAGAATAATTACACTATTGCCCTTATCTGCTTTTTTTAAACTAAGTTCTTTTCATTTAAGGTTATGGCCAATTTTTTAACCGTAATCAGTTCTTCATGATGTATTTTTGTTATTTTGTTAATTTAACAGTATTGGCGGCTTTGGTAATGGTTTGGGCACAAAGATGTTTTAGGGAGAGATTTTCTGAACTTAGAGCTAGTTCACAATCTACAAGCATATTTATAATATCTTTTTTTAACAGATTTGTTTGGGGTGAATATTTTAGTTCTTTAGAAAGTACATTATTTTCCAAAGGTCTAAATAGGTGATCGGAGATATTTATTACGCGACTGTAAAGGTTGAAAGGCTTTTTAGGAATTACTGTTGAAACGGGAATCTCTCTAGAAGCTAGCAATTTTAACTGAAATAATACCCTTTTTCTCATCAAATTTTCCTAGTCCTATGCACTTCAGCAGAGACTATGGGTGGCTTAGACTCATCCCATATTTTTACCTGCTACTCCGTCTCAGAAATAGCTAAGTTTTGTATTTCTAATAATTCTAGGCTTTCCTTTATCCTCAAAGTGTCATAAAAGTACCCAATGGACACTAAAAGAGTTGCGGTGCGACCTTTTCGAACCTTGGTTACTATGCCATTATGGGACACAAGTCCAAACAAACCGCTGTCTTCCAAAAGCGGATTGGATATCCCAAACACAGAAATCCTCAAGTAAGAGAAGGGACCTGGAAATCTGAGAACTTAAAATCCTCATATACTTGGCAAAAGCATCAAATAACGATGTGTTTATTAAAACAACTCCATCAAATATGAAATCACGGATGAAACAATCGTAAATTAACACTTCTTAGCGTATGGAGAATCCCGTTAAAGAATAGAAAATGTTATCATTGGTTATGAATGTCTATGACTGTAAGTTCAAGAATCATTATACGATACTTTATTCCTGTAAATAAATTTGAACGTAATGAAAGTTCTAAGGGACCAGTTTGGATCATTTGGCTTAATTTTTAATAAATGAAGGAATATTTTGCTATAATTTTCTTTTTTGCCAAAAATAGAATAAAATATGCAGATTATCCATAAATGTATTGATTTGGCTTCACTTGATAGATTCTTAATTAATGTTATCGTGAAATATTTACTAATGAACCTGCATTTTTTTCATATTTAATCGTTTTTCATCATATATATTTACCAACATACCATTAAAATTGCAATTTTTAATCATTTACCCTCATCAATTTCTATCACATACTATAGTTCCTCTGTTTATAGAAGAAAAATATTTATTTTAGCGAATAATTACGCAATTATTGCGAGTCGGCATCTGTATTTTATTTGAGAAACACAACGGAAATTAAAATTATCGCAGAACGCTAAAATCTAAAGTAGCGCTCGTAATCTGATGGTTTAAAAAAAATAATTTTGGATGTAAATGCCAGTCCTCGTTTTTTTACCGAAACCAATATTCCCATTCGTTCCTCGGCGTGTTAATTAGAGGCTCAGTAGTTCCATGACGTATTTCCTGGGAGGTCAAAGGGATTTGATGGGATGGTTACTGGCGCGTTGCTCGTGTGTCGAGGGGGTATACCGGATTAAGCTCCCTATTCCAGTGGCCTGGGGGAGGAGGCGGAAGAGGAAATCCAACTCCTCGTCCTATAGGGAAAGAACGGCGGAGGGAGGAGGTTGGCAGGGGCGGTGCTGTGGATGTAGGCGAAGGGAAGCCGGGTCGTGGAGGAGGGAGGGAATGGGTGACGTTTATTCTGCGCGAATTCACAGATAGAGAAGTTACTCCGAGAGGGCACGGATTAAGAAGCGTGAGAGGGACCTCTCAACGCAGATTTATCTCACTTGGTATTATATCTGAACAATACGGATGTGGGGGGGGGGGGAAATTGCCTAAAAATTCATTCTCATTTTTAGTTACGATGATATTCGAATTCAAGTCAATAGCATCCGTTGAATCTTTTGAATGGTACTGGTTTGAAAACCCTTTGAATAATGTTGTGGTGGGAGCAAAAATATTTTTCTCTGGAAAATTTAATGGTTTCTGTATATAGTTGTAAAAAATTGGATTATTTAAGTTTGAAGTTCATTTGCAGGGCGTTAAAATTTACTCCAATTCAGGAGAATAACCTTCTTAGAGCCGGATGGGATTCTCGGATGCCAGAGATACCGAAATTCTAATTTTTCACAGGTTTATACAATGTGTATTTGTTGTGATTAGCCACTTTTTCACCAAACGAGGATAAATTTTATTGGAATAATACCGATTTATGAAATATATCTGCAAATTGGCTATGAATTTGAACAAAATATAATTTCGAAAAAATTTAGGAAGAATAAATTTGTTTATGCGAAGCATTTTTTTAACCAAATAAAAATCTGCTGTATGAAGGTTGATCATCGTAAAACATCCAAAGTGTACCGTATGAATACATTTTTTTGAACTCGTATAGTCAGAAAACTACAAATATTTTATTCTTTCCTAATATTTGCTAATATGACGCTGAAAACATTGATTTACATTATAACTGTATAATTTATTCAATATACAAAATGCACCAAAAATAATTTTTCTGTACATCAGTTTATATCAGTTCTTCTTATATTTAGAAGAGTAATATAAATTGCATACAATAAATCGATAGCAATAAAAATATTCCTTTTATATAAATATTGGATATGCTAGGGTAAATTTTTACAATCATTGCAAGAGTAGCTTCATCGAACTATATTTTTTGTTTATTTTGCCCATTCTTCCTTTCTTCGAGCAAGTTATTGAGTTTAAGTATTTCCTTAATTCCATTGTGTTTCTCATGTAGAAAACTATTTATAACATATATTTTTATTCTTTTAGACCAAAATTTGCTACAGAATTGTATCGTTTGAGTGGCTTTGCTTGACTGTAATTTAGTAATATCTATAGCATGCATAGATATATTGTTTTCTTAGTATATATTTTCAACATTAATAATTAAATTATTTTCAAAGCTGCATATGTATTTTAAATTTCATCATGTTTTATGCACTAAAAACGAATCACATATTAAGTACCCTTCCAGCATTTAACAGCATTATACAGCTTTTTACAAATGTCTGGGAAACTTTTGGGAAATGAAATTAAATTAAAATCCTCCTATTAATCCTTAAAACAGTCCTCTTTGTCAGAAGATTTCACGCCTTTCAAGCAGTTAAGTGAAAGAATCTTTTTTATCTCCAGTTCGAAAAAAGTCAAGACGGTACAATGCATCCGATCATAATATTTTTGTATATCTAATAAAAGATTTTAAATCAAAAGACTAGATAGGAATATAAGATCTCAGAAAATAGAGAAAACGAAAGTTTTTTCTGTGTTTGTAATTTATTAGTTATTTTTATAAATCATTCTTATCAAATTCTGTGAACCAAGCACGTTCGTCATTCTTGCCTTGCATTTTAGTAATAGCCTGAAGCGCTATATTTAATTTATTTAAATGCAAAGGTGAATTGCCATGCATACAGACGGATGCACAACACAATATTAATAACGGTCTTTCCTTTAAAATCGCGCCTAAAAATATTATTGGCCTTCAGGTGATTGCTGTTATTTTAAAAAATTTTATGCCCAATCAAACGCACTAAAACCTTGCTTATATGTTGAAAAATTAATAGATTTTTTCAAAAACGGCTTTTATGATAGATTTTGCAACCAAGGCTTTGTTGCTACTCAAAAATGGGAACCCTTGCTATCTCGACGAGGCAATGCGAATCCTCTTCCTCCCCCATTAAGCGTTTGCGCTCTCATTTTCTCTTCACCACCCTTTTCTTTTTCCCACTCACTTCGAAAAGGTTTGCTAACCGCGTTAGAAATAACGCGGCACAGAGAACTGAGATACCCCTCAATCTGCTCTTCTCATCATCCCCAGGAGCCGAAAACTTGGCTGCCGGATTTTTCCCATTCCCCACACTTTTCTATGGCGATATCGTTAGAGACTCCTTAATTGGTGCTGCAGCTATGGTAGAGGGTGCCGTAGGAGTTTTGCAATTAAAGCACATGGTGCGGGAAGGGATTGGACGAGCAGCGGCGCACCATGACTCACAAATTAGGGGTTGGGATCATAAAAGGAGTTAATTACTGCCTTTTTTTACTCCCCTATCTCTCCGATCCCTTTTTCTCTCTCATAACTGGACGATATTGTGTACTCGGGCTCTTTTCTTTCAAAATCACCATATTTAATTGCAGGAAAAATACGGCATCGTTTATTTTAACCTTGTAATGACTTAATGGGATCGATTCCAAAAACCTCTTTCTATCTAATTAGCTGTGTAGAAGAACTGAATCCGCCTAATGAATTTCATAAAATTGAGGGCAATATGTCAAACTACGATGCATCCGGGACTAACTAAATATGTGACCGTCGTAGAAGGGCCACATCAGTATGTTTTCAAGGAAGTTAGGTACATCGAGATTCTTTGTCTGATGTTTGATTTTACAGATTTCGTTATGACATACAGGAAATGAGCATCTTTTATTTAATTCGTTTTGACTGAATCTTCTTGGGTTAAAAATACGTTGTTCCATGCTTTACAACTTCATGGCAAAAAGTATTATATGCACTATCCTCTTGTGACATTTTTAGGATATATAGGTATATGGATATCATGTAAAAGATTCGCTTTGGGGCAGTTCTTAATTTTGCTTTGCTTCGTCGATTGCTCGTTGAAACTGAATCTAGTATACCATGCCAATGTGAGAAAAAATATTCCTACACTGGCGAAGACAATGATACTACACATCAAATATTGAATGTTCTTGCTATTAAACTTTACTTTGAAAAGGTCAATTTTCTCAGATTTTATTTAGTACTCTTCCTCTTAAAGCGGATTAAAATATTTAATATTTTTGTAAGAATGTTTACTTATCATCTTCCAAAATACCTGCTTTATATGCACAGCGCGTGATGAAATGAAATTGGGACTCGTGAAATTTGCGGTCTCTTTGCTAGAGTCCAAAGGTGCCTCAAATTTCCCAAGAATGCAAATTTATGCACAATTATCAAGACAGCGTCTCAAGTTGCATATTTTAGCTCCACTAGGCCGAACAAACAAATGATTATATTAGTGTTTTAGATCAGTGGTCAGCAACCTATAACCCACGGGTCAATGAGTGGCCCACAATCACGATTTGGGAGACCCAAAATGTAAACATGTTCAGAAGGGTTTGTTTTTAAAATAAAAGAGTAATTAAATTGCTAAATATAGCTTATATAAACATACAGGTTCGATTTTCTTTTCGTTCAATTTTTTAATTGACTCATTGCATTTCCCCAAAATCTTTAATTGACCCGCCATCAAAAAAGGTTGCCGACTACTATTTTAGACGACGAGCACGCCCTAGTATTTGGTGTTGTCGTGGGATAATGCCATTCTTTTATTTCAATGATCCTTCTATTATTTTGCCTATTAAGGTATAGAACGTCTTGGTCATATGATTACAATAATAACTATGGAAGATAGGGGTAACTTCTTCTAGCAAACAAACAGATAGGGTACAAGGAGTTTTATTATAGAGATTCTAAGGTCATACTTGGCTATAGCCAGCACATCAGCCAAGCGGAAGTATGTAAAATGAACTGGAACAAAATTACAGTCTTACTTATTTTCATAAAATGGTTTCATTCCTGTAAATTTCCGTGAAATAATTAAAAAAGCAGACTAGAATAAATTAATTTCCTGTTTTACAGAACTACCAATAGTTTCAGTAAGAGCGGGGTTGGCAACTTTCCCGCATGGGTCGGAATTTTCCGCATTTTCAATATTTCTCCCGCGTCCCGCACGAAGCCTATACGGGAAACTACTTTCCCATATTTTAAAATGTACTGTTATTTTTTAACTAACGCATTAAATTAAAATGTTTTAGAAATGAATCTGGCATTAATGCGAGCAAAATAATAACAGCTCCATTTGATGGATTAATCATCAGTTGAGTAAATTCTGCAGTGCTTTTGAAGCATGATAAGGTCGTGCAGCGAGTTTCACCATTATGCACTTCAAAACTAACAGTTGCAGAGTGACGCAATGGTCTAAGCGAAACATAATTCAATAAATTGACAATAATCGTTCAAATTATATTTTTTAATCTCTTTCAAATATTATTATGTTGCAGAAATATACAAAGACATCAGAGATAATTTTCTAAATTGGCAATAACTGCTTCATTTCTTATTAGATATGTTTCGCTTCCAACGTAGGCGCCTATTAGCTTCTTTCTGCCCGTACTTCCTTCCGTATACAGGTTTGTTCTTGGCTCCTGCTAAACAGATTTTCATGTTATTTGATATTTAAAACTTATGACTAAAAACAACAATAAAATGACATAAATGGTTTACATAATCCAATCGGGTGTGCCACTTTTCTGAAAACAAAAATTGAAATTTTCCTCATGCCTCTTAAAATGTTAGTTCAAAAAAGTATTTTAAGCAAATTTTGTAGAACTAACCAAATATAATTTTTTTGTACGGTACATTTTTATCGTAGGAGTAGCCGTTATCAATAACATCAAACAAGATATTCGTGATTTGCATTGAACGTGGAGAAATTCATGCATGCATACTTAATTTTAGTCAACTAAAGCAATCCTTGAAATTGGAATAAGATTTCCTACAATCAGGAAAATATGTAATTTCCTTACGTGGGCATAATAAAACCTTGTAAGCTGAATGAAATTGATTATACACGACGAAGAAAAGTACGTAAACGTAAATATTTTAACAACTTAAGTGAGGTATGTTTAAAATAATTTTCGATTGTTTGATTAATTACAACTGATTAGAGAATAAAGCAGCAAAAAAGAATTTAAAATTTCCCAAGCATCATTTCCAATGTACGGTTTTGCAGTATTTAGTCATTAAAATTACGTAAATACGTTTATTAATGCACCAACCTAGGGGTGGGAGAAAGTTTTAGTAGACAAAGAGAAAATGGGGTTGTGGTGTTTAGCTGTTTTATGGCGTGCGTTCGTTCAATACTGCATTCAAATACTTCATCGCACTAAGTGCGACCAATTTGAGATACACTGTACACTTTCCTAACTTATTAAAATTTTCGTTCAAACGTTCAATGTCATTAATTCTTCAACTATAAGTTAAGTTATTTTTTATCTTTCGTTTTCCTTTAAAATCTTTAAAATCAAACCTTGAATATGTTACATTCATTTTTTTTACTGTGTATACACATAAAAGATTATCTTGTTTAGTTCTGCTAATTAATTCTTGAAATGAAAACACATTGTTTTATACTTTTAATGCCCTTGTATTGACTCGTATTTTAATTAAGACTTTCTTTACCTTTCCCATATTCCCAAAATTAAAATCTGACAACCCCATTTAAGAGAAAAGTGTGTTGAAAACTTCAAATGTTGCATAAAACCATTATTAAGAGGAACCGTTTTAGAATAGAGTATTATAATTGCATACTGAATGATTTTATACGTTAATTGTTCTTATCTTATTCTAAAAATAAAATCGTATTGAGACTCGTTTACATGTAAAAGTCATTGTTGAGATTTTTCGCAAATAAACTGAAAAGTACACTACGTAGTTATTATTTTTACAATAAATGTGTCACAAATTGATCATAAGTCTAGGCAACAACAATAAAAAATTAGTAACTTAATTTGCAGAGTAATATTTTCAATTTCACAACTATATTATTAGGTGTATCTTACATTCTCAAATAAAATATATTTTCTCTTCCGTTTAATTTTGCAAATTGCCCATAAAAATGAAACAATCGCAGAAAACAGAGGCCATTATGTCACAAACGAGGAAAATGTCAACATTTAAAATGGAACTTTTTCTGAATGATGATGTTCTACGACTTTTCATGTGAAACAATCTTTTCACAGGAAAAGGAGATGTCTTCGGAGATTCATTCTGGAAGGACAGCGCTGTGGGTCAATCTGCCGCCAACGTGAGGGCCCTAACTTATTGCGACTTACACACCATCAAGCGGGATAAGCTCCTTGAGGTTTTGGACTTTTACCAGGCGTTTTCCCACTCCTTCGCCCGGAATCTCATTTTGACCTACAATCTGCGCCACAGGGTAGGTAAACTAAGCTCTCCGGTTCCACGGTTGCTCGAATATCAAGAAAATAATATATTTATTTTTGCACGATAATGAGAAAACATTATTTCGAGGAGAGTCGTAAATTGAAAGTTAAAAATAAATTTATCATTACTTAACAAATAAATTATTAAAAATCTATGTCAAAATATTCGTGAATACAGAGGTAATAAATGCTGCATTAAGTCATATATTTACCAATAAAAGCCGATTTTCTCTTCCGTAATCAACGACTCGATATAAAATATTCGTTCTATCCTAAATGGGTTGCATAAAAATAGCCAAGAAGAGTTACTTTTAATCCTAAAGCGGATTTCATTCACGAATTGGCTTTATTGCTGAAGATATTCCACGTTGGGTCTCCATTATGATTATTTTTCTTATCATGGTTTCACATTAAATGAGGGAAAGTTAATATATGGTACGTTTCCACTGATCATTCTTCGTAAAAAAGCTTAAAATTACAGGTGATTATCCAGATATATCTTTAAATTTTGACATTTGAGAAGGAGAAAAATCCTTCTGAGTAAGCAAAATGCTTATCCAAACAATAAAGTAATCATCCCACAAATTGATGGAATAATAGAAACTATGCAGAAAGGCATTAGCTGTAATTTTGGGATTAACTTTCAATATTTGAGAGGGAGGGGTTTTCTTTGACGTTCTCTTGGAGGACGTCCGTTGGGGCTGGTTGATACTAGCTTGGCTAGCCCGGACCCAACTAAGAAAAACACCCGTGTTCAGAAACAGTAAAGATCATCTGCTAAGGTAGTTCAGTGGTAGAATATCCGCCCGGCAAGTGGAAGACCCAGGTTTGATTCCCGATCATAGCAGAATTTTTTCTGTTTCAAAGGTAATCCTAATCATCCCACGTTGAAATTCGCCGTTTGTTAATTCTTTTCAGCCGTTAATTTGATCTTAGTTTTTCGGTTCTGTAGGATTCAAAAGTCTTTGCCGCTAACTTAAGAGTTCGTTTGTGACCTTTAGTCGCGGTTACCCTTTTTCTTAGATGCATCTTGGATTACTTCAAAGAACGAAGCTTTTTTAAGTATTATCAGCGAATTTAGGAAATAAGGCTATTAATTTGACGTTTCTTTTCCCAAATGCTTGTATCAATGTTCTGATTGTGAGTGTGGTTATACGTTTTACTGTGTTAGCCTTCATTTTTTGTTAATCGATTACAAATAGATATGATCATTATCAATCTATAGTAATTTATATAAGCAAACGAGAATGAACATTAAAGTACAAAGGGTGATCGAAAATTGACAGAACTGAATTTTTATTTTCAGAGTTAGGCCAGATACTGGTTTTCTACAAGTTGAAAAATGTCTAATGCATTACCAGTTAAATAGTCGGCTTATCAGTTTCTCTTATGATCATAGTATGAAGTGGTTTTTAAATACCCATAATTGAATTACGAACAGAAGTACAATATGCGAGAATGTTTTGCGTACGTTTAGATAAAACAGATGCAGAAATGAAAAATGTACAATCACCGGGGAGTAGTTTTCTCGGGTTAGAGTTTTTCAATGACATAAATGATTTTATGGGGGATGAAAATGAATCGATGATTAGCCCCGCAGTGGTTGTCCATCTACATCCCGATTTGAATTAAAATCAATTAAGTCGATGAACTGATAAAATAAAATCGTCGTATAAGCTTGAGAAAAATATCCGATATTGTAGGCAATAAATATGACATGGCGCATTAACTTTTTCACGATGATTTAGGCTAAAGGATTTTGAAGGCCAAGTAGGTAAATAAAATCGTGAACGATGATCAAAAAGCACATAAAGCGGCATATTACATATACTCTAAGCTAAGCTATGCCTTGAGCTATATTGATTGCGACCACAATATCATGTATAATATTCATAATATTTAAAAGTGCATTTGCCGCCTAGCAAAGCGCACAATTTTCCATACTGATGGTCCCCTATGCATTGAGTGACCATACGTCCCGGATTAGTCGGGACAGTCCCGGATTTTATATGTTGTCCCAGTGTCCTGTCCGGTTTAGTATTTGCCCCGGTTAAAAATTATTTTTATTTCATAAATATAGAATAAATAAATCACTTTCCACCAATTATATGTTATTACACATGCAATTCATTTATTAAGAATTAAAATCTTATCTTTCAATTAAGTTTAAAGAAGTACAATCCGTAAGGGGTGCCTAAAGGTGCGAGGTGTGCAGCGCACTCCGACAGCCGAGTGCACGCAAGGCACAATTAGCTATACGAGTTTCGAAGCTATTATTTTTGTTTTAGATCATCCTTATTTATATTCACGAATTAAGTTTATCTAAAACGTTATATTTAACTGTTATCACGCCATAACATTTTCTCGAATGTTGTCAGATACGGATTTAACCACGGCTAGAAATGATACGCGATGTGGCGACGTTTTATAGCCCGAAAAATACGGTTAATATCACTAAAATATTTGTTCCCATCAATTTTCTTACCAATTCTGTAATAATTTTGTGCACAAAATGTTAAAATTTGAAATTATTATGGGCTACTTTGTCAGGAAAATCATGGCCAAGATACGCAGAATTTATTTATTTGGCATGTAAGCCACGTAAAAAAACAAAAGATCTTATTTTATCCCGTTTATGTCCCGGTTTTTCTTCCCCAGAACACGTTGTATCCCGGTTTTGCTTCCTCAGAATCTGGTCACCCGACTTTTGTATGCATGTGGGCCTATGCATACATATCATCCTAATTTAGTTTCCCTATAAATATATAACACCAAAAAACACCATATCTTCCCTAAAATAGACTAGCCTACAGTTTTGACCCTGAAACGTATAAAAAAACAGGCGGTCAATACTCCATAGTTTTATACCACCCGCTTTACAACAGTTTGTTCTAAATCGTATTCTACTAAACAGTCCTAAAATGTTCCCCTGATTATATGCTACACAACTTACACAGACTGACCCCTACAAATTATATCATCAAAATTTCAACATTTGTTTTCAGATTTAATACCACCGTCTTACATTTGTTGCCCCTAAAATGCATGCCAGCAAACGTACACTGCATTCTTCCGGTTAATAGGCCACACACTTGGTGGTCCCTGAAGTGTATACCACCAAGCAGACTCATCATTCACCTGATTTTATGCCACCAAATATACACAAATTTACCCCTGAATCATACCACCCTGCATGCACCAGCGACTCTTAAAACTTATACCATCCATCCTCCTCCCTTACAGCATATTCATCCCAAGTAACACTTGTAATCAAGACAATTGAGATGCAGTGTTTTTGGACAGTCTTGTTTTCACCACTATTAGCCTTGCCTGTTGAAACGCCCAGGGAGTTCCCGACCTTAGAAAACAAAGGTTTTTCAAGTGATATTTCAAATAAAGTTATATTAAATCACATAAAATTCATCTTAATATGTGGTTTTGTCTTCTAACTAATATTTCCATAGAAATTTCTTTGTCCATTTTATAAATCTTACCATTCAAAAAATCCTGTCTTTAGCTTACCAGCTGCAATATCAGCATAGACGATTTCAGTTGAATAATTATATTTTGAATGTAATACTACAGAATATTTAACATTAAAAGATTCAACTAAAGTAATTTATGAACAATATTTATATCAAATATTGCTAGCAGAAATTAAATGGTATTCACTCTTTAGTAATTGACACTGTTTCCAAGTAATATCTTAAATAGAATACATAATAGTTACTCCTATTTTTCATCAAAAAAACATTTTATTAAAAATGAGTTTTAAATCTTTCTCAAAACAATATTTTACATTTTTTATCATGATATCTATATTTTTAGTAATTTTAGTGCTCACAAACACTTTATTGGCAAAATATTTAAAAACTTAGCAATGAGCCCTCGGTCGTAAAAACCTTGACCGTAATTATATTATTTATAATAAATGAAATTGGATTCTAAATCTCATTGCAATCATAATAACTTGGTAACCATGGGATTTCTTTGGAACGCTATAATATTAAATTTAATATTCCAAATTACTGTTGGTAATTAAATTTTAAAATATATCTGAAAACTAAAAAGTTCCATATAGTCTCGCCTATGAATTTTCTCTATCTGCTCTTTTTACTTTCTCCATACGTAAGTATAGGGGAAAGTATTGTTTTCATGAAAAAATCTATTTCGAGATTTCAACAGAAATACACGTTTTGAGTTTCCCTGAACACGTTTTGACAATTTTCTCGATGATGTCTGTGTGTGTGTGCGTGTGTGTGTGTTACAGCTTTTTTGTGGGTGCTGTAGCTCAAAAACTATTAATCAGGTAATCCGTAATTTTATATTTAACATTTTTATAGAAGTTTTTGGTGAAAATCGGTCAACCGGAAGTGTTTACTCTTGTCACATCCGTTATTTTGAGATCTTTGTTTTAATATTTGATATATTTAAAAATATACTTGAATAAATGTTGTAGGAACATTAATTTTCTACAACCTTTGTACGAAACATTTTCCATATACTGCATTGTTTAAGAGATATCTTTAAAAGTAAATTATTCATCTGCCAGCACCACGCCTACCGACGGCTACTGTAACAATTGACGCTTAGTTACATCTTAGTGACGCTCCTTTATATTTTCTTAATTGTTGAAGCTTTGCGGCTATATCCAATATCAGAATGCTGGTTCGAATTTATTTCTGTTCTTCGTTAAGTCTAAAATTTTCTCGCAATTTCTTAAAATATTTTTACTTTCTCCATATAATCCATGAAAAATCGAATTCGAGATTTCAATGGAAATACATATTTGAAGGTCCCATGAACACGTTTTGACTATTTTGTCGATGATGTATGTGGGTGTGTCTGATGGTGTGTCTGTGACTGGGATTTTCTGGGTGCTATAACTCAAACACTATTAATCTGATAATCGCAAAATTTTATATTTGACATTTTTGTTAAAGGAAGACGCACTGATTAGTTTTTCTAAAAATCGGTCAACCGAAAGTAGGTGTTTACTCTTGTCATATCCGTTTTTTTTAATATTTGCTTTAATATTTGATAAATGTAAAAACATGCTGGAATAAATGTTGTAGGCAATTTTTGAAGTGATATTTTTAAAACTAAATTTTTTATCTACCTCCACCACCCCACGCTATTGTAAACACATTACGCTCCTATTTATTTTCTTAATTGTTGGAGCTTCAGGGATATATCCAATATCAGAAAGCTACAGTTTGAGTTTATTTCTGTTCTTTGTAAGGTCTTAAAATTTTTCTCGCAGTTCCTTAAAATATTTATTATCATTTATCCAATTTGGAATTTTTAGATATATTTCAGATATGGAGAAAGTCATGTGTTGGCCACGTTAGATTTTTTTATTTATATGTTGCAACTTTTGTTTTCTTTTCTCTTTTGCGTCCGCATTCCAGCTCATATTCCGCAAAGTGGCGGACGTGCGCCGGGAGCGGGAACTGGCCGAGAGACGCAAGAACGAGCCGCAGCTGGACCAGAGCCAGGACCATCTCGTCAGAAAGATATTCTCCAAGTTTCGCCGCGGAGGGGGCGCCGCGGCGGCCGCTCACCAGCAGCACCCCGCTCCCGCAGATGGAACCAGCACCGCCATAGCAATACCATCGGTATTTATACAAATGACTTGGCGTGGCAGTACTCTAACGCAAATGATTTCCATCTTTCGATTACTTCTTTAGACGCGCTATGGAAAGGACTTTATTTAGGATTGATTTCTATTCCTTGTAGATGGGATATGAATACGAATGTTATTTTTTTACTGACAGAAAATATAAAAAGGTTTCCTTTGCAAGAAACACCACTATCACTCATGAACATCTGCCAGTATTTCGCATATGAGACATTTGGACGGACGGACGGCCACGACCTAAGCATAAGGCGTTCTTTTTTTTACTTCTTATCAAGTCCGCCAAAAAATTCAAAAACAAGTACTTAAAACGTACTTATCTCTGGTATCTACAATAGCCACAACATGGTTATGAAAAAAGATACGAATTTTGGATACAAAGCAGCCGTCTTTAGTGGTAATTCTCCGAAATAAGATTAAAAAATATTTCTTGTAAAATTTATAATTGGTGAATTACCACTACAGACGGCTACTTTGTAGCCAAAATTCGCATTTGGTTTTTCATAATCATGTTAGGGTTATTGAATATATCTGAGATATGTACTTTATTTAGTGATTGTTCTTGAACAATCACTAGCGTACAGTTCAGTTCAAAATCTGTTCAACTGAGTAGCAATGTAGAAACAAAAGATCTATATTGTCCAAAAATCCTCCAAGAGTTAGCAGGATAATTTACTATAACATAATAAAAGCAATACTGTGGCTTCTCAGAAACTTATTTTAGAAACTTTGAAGACCGCTTGAGGCCTATTAATTACTTCCATAATCTTGAAATAAATATGTTGCTGTAAAAATATTGAAGGAAGAAGAGAATTGGCAGATACAGGGAATCATTGGGGAGACCTGACAAATTGAATTTAGTGCATTATTTGTTTTGCTACTGTAAGCTAACATTTACAAAAATTAGGATGCTATTGTAAGAGAACTGTTTCATGACGACGGATCAAATCCTCTTTCAAAGTAACAGCTTTGGTCAACCGATTTGAGATCATAACTAGATTCTTGATTTTTTATGACAGAATAATACCAGCTATTATAACACAGACAAATAAACCTAATCAAATTCGTTATTTGGGTTTATCCAGCTCATATCCAGTTATCCCGAAAAATACGCCATACAAGTATTCTGGTTCTGTGAATCTAAAACTGGATTTACTATTGTTGGGCAAATACATACCAATAAGAGACCAATTGAAGCTTCTTAACGTAAGTTAGGCATAAAGTAGTCAAATCGTTGTTGGTAGCAACCATTTTTGGGTCGTCATGGAACCTACAATAGATAAGATTTTACAAGTGTTCCATTTGCAGAATATTTATTTAGAAAAGGTATCACTAGTGTTGGAACTTTGAGAAAACTTTAAGGATATTCTTCTTCAGAAGTGGTCTCCAGCACATCGCTCGTGGGTGACTGATCACACGCATCATGATTTCAAGTGGCCCTTGTGAGGTTTCAAAAAGCTGATACTGCAAGGAATTCTCCAAAACAAACAAGCATGCAAATTAAAAATCATGGATGTTATTTTCACAAATATCTTAAGTGCCTCTACTAGGATACATCAATAACCCATTTGTTGAAGAAGTCGACCTTAGTGAATCTGGCTTATCAGTTATTGTGCGTTCTTTGCACGAAGTGAACGCATATAGGAGAAGTCGATTCCGTCCGTCCGTCCGCATGTTAAAACTCAGAAACTGCTATACGAATTTTAATGAAATTTAGTATTTAAGATTTTTGCTAAAATTGGTCTACTAATTCCAATTTTGGTTTAAATCGGACAACAATTACCACCACTTTACATCAAGACCTACATGTAGTTTACAATGTTCTTTTATTTCAACTCGGGAACTGCTGGACCTATCTTAATGAAATTTGATATTTGGGAGTTTGGCTAACATTTGTCGATCGATTCATCTTTTGGTTAAAATCGGACAAAAATTACGATCCCTTTACATGACCTACATGTAGTTTACAATGTTCCTTTTTTCAACTCGGAAACCGCTAGACGTATTTTAATGACATTTTGGTGTTATGGAATTTTAGTAAAATCGGTCGAGCAATTCCAATTTTGTTTAAAATCGGAAAATAATAACGACAATTATACATTTGTATTTTACAACGTATAGGCACCGCAGAACTTGGTGGCACTCGCCTGCGCGAAGCGTGACGTCAGGGAGGGGAAAGCGTGCGTGGAAGGGGTATGCAGAAGGAGCGGAGGGGAGAGGAGAGCGCATGGCGGGCAGAGCTGCCAAAATTCTCGCATTAACCCTGGAGAGGGCATGCGGTCTTTTCGAGTGGAGTGAGTGAGAGAAAGAGCATTTTAAAGTTGGCAACGAAGGGATGCGACCGCAGGTACCCTGGTGGGCACACGCGGAGACTGCCTTTCTCCCCCGCGTCGAGGAAGTTTTTAGACAATGAACCCTTCCACTGAAAAGGGTCTTCTGCGCAAGTGCCACCAAGTTCTGCGATGCGTATGCCTCGCTAACCTCTCGTTAAATACTCATCTGAGCGAAATATATCCAGAACATTGTGAAATCTCACAGAACGCATTTGGATACTCTGAGTACTCCGACATGGAGTACACCATTCCAATCTTGTTATTGTTGCCCATATTTTGATGTTGACAGAAATGAAGCAACAATGGAAAGATTGACGATTCAGAGTGATTTTCAACTGAAGTACAATATAGGCATGGGACTTGATGACATTGGAAAGTTCTGTAAATTAGTGAATGAATAAAAATATCCATTGCTCTAGAAATGTGCCTTAAAGCTAAATGAGGTTTTTGGTCACATAGAGCTCTGTGAGGTGGCCCTTTTCTAGATGAGTTTAATTTAGAAATAAACAAAAATTGTTTCTCTGATAAGAACTTCCAAAATTGCATCGCAATTTCAATTTATGAATATAATCCAGACTACAAGAATTTCTCCGAAAATATAGTCAAATTTTCACATTAAATAAAACTCTCCTTTTAATATATTGATACTTTTGAATATAAGCTGACACTTCTAAAACATTTAATCAATATTAATTGGTACTTTGTCATTTATAATACATTTATAAAGCATTTTCTGTGATTGAGAAAATATCATTTCATTCCATTTATTTAATCTCTATCTCTCTCATAAATATATATATATATATATATATATATATATATTAAGGAATAGGAAAGGTAGTGATGAGGGTGGTAACTAAGTGTTTAAGGAAGCCCAGCGGACACTTACAAAGTTGAGGATCAAGTTGGCAGGCTGCTGGGAGCGTCGAAGATACACGTACAAAACACGCACGCGAAAAAACGAAAGCTTTTCGGACATATGCCCTTCATCAGCGATGGAGAGAGACTAACTGATGGTGACACATTGGGTGGGGAATAGTTGAATATGTATGTGTATATATATATATATATATATATATATATATATATATATATATATATATATAGCATAGTCGGAGAAGGACAGGAAGAAAATGTTGTCGGGCAATACGGACTTGGGAAGAGAAATCGAGGAGGGGAGAAACTCGTAGAATTCTGCATCAATAATGATCTTGTAGTGACTAATACATGGTTCAAAAACCATAAACGAAGGTTATACACATGGAAAAGCCCAGGAGATAGAATGAGATGCCAAATAGATTACATCCTTGTAAAACAGAGATTTAGGAACAGCATAAAGAACGCCAAGGCATTGCAAGGAGCAGACATTGATTCAGATCACAGCCTTCTAATACTTGACGTGAGTACAAGGCTCAAACAAATAAGAAAAACGAGAAGAGAAAGACAGACCTGGGACCTAGAAAAACTGAAAGAAAGGCAGGATGTAGTCAGCATGAAGTTGGAAGATAACCTAAGAAAGTTGGAAAACAAACCGAAGACCGTCGATATAGAATGGGATGAAATTAAAACCAGTATCAAGGATACCATGGATAAAGAGATTGGAAAACAAGAGAAGAAAATCAGAAAACCATGGATCACGAAGGAAATGCTGGAGAAAATGGATGAGAGACGAAAATGGAAAAACGTTAACAGTGAAGAAGGTAGAGCCAACTATAGGCGTATAAACAATGAGTTGAGAAGGGTAACAGATAAAGCTAGAGAAAATTGGCTAAAAGGAAAATGTGATGAAATAGAACAAATGGAGAAATTAGGACGGTACGATATGATGTACGCTAGGGCACTGGAATTAGAAGATAAGAAGTCTAATGGAATTTGTGGTAAAGGAATTATGAATACGGATGGGAAGATAGTCTCAGAAACAAAGGATGTAGCACAGGTATGGGAAGAATACATTAAGGAATTATACAGCAAACAGACAGGAGCGGCAAAAATAGAACTGGAAAATGAGGAAAACATTGAAGAAGATAACTTAGGACCAAGTATTATGGAGAGCGAAGTAGAAAAAGCGATAGTGGAACTTAAGAAGGGGAAAGCCACGGGCAGCGATGGAATACCGGCTGAGATACTTAAAGTCATAGGATCAGAAGGACTAAAAGCGATCACGAAATTAATTAATAAGATTTACGACACGGGAGAGTGGCCTCAGGATTTCCTAGAAGTAACAATGATCCCTCTAAAGAAGAAGCCAAAGGCAATGCAGTGTAAAGATTACAGAACTATAAGCCTTCTGTCACACACATCGAAAATCATCACGAGGATTCTTAATAAAAGGCTGGAGAAAAAGGCAGAAGAAATAATAGGGGAAGATCAATTCGGTTTCAGAAAAGGACGAGGAACTAGAGATGCTATAGGAGTAGTTAGAATCATATCAGAAAGGGCAATAGAATACAGTCAAGATATCTGCGCATGTTTCGTAGACTGGCAGAAGGCCTTTGATAGAGTAAATTGGGTAAAGTTGATGAAGATATTAAAGGATATAGGTGTAGACTGGAAAGACAGGAGACTGATTAGGAATCTATATGAGAATCAAGTTGTAAAGGTCAGGTTTGAGAATGTGGAAACCTGCGGAATAAATATCGGTAGAGGAGTAAGACAAGGATGCTGCCTATCGCCAACCCTATTCAATATATATGGAGAAAGTCTAATGCAAGAAGCTTTAGAAGGCACAGGGGATTTCAAAATTGGAGGAAGGATTATAAGAACAGTAAAATACGCAGATGATCAAGTAATTCTAGCAAGAAAGGAAGAGGAGCTACAAAAAATGATAAATAGACTAGTGATAACAGGTAGAAATTACGGTATGGAAATAAATACAGAAAAATCCAAGGTCATTCGAATATCGGGTAAAGAAGAGAATCTGAACATAACTATTGGGGGAAAGCCATTAGAACAAGTTTCAGAATATAAATACCTTGGAAGTATCATAACACGAGAGGCAAAATGTACGGATGAGATCAAAACTAGAATAGGAAAAGCAAAAGCGGCTTTCAGGAGAAAGAAACAACTACTTACAGGGAATATAAGGGAAGATATCTGCAAGAAGTTGATAAAATGCTACGTATGGAGTATAGCATTGTATGGGGCAGAAACATGGACGCTAAGGAAAAATGACATCAAATACTTGGAAAGCTTTGAAATGTGGACTTGGAGGAGAATGCTGAAGATAAAATGGACAGATAGGATGAAAAACGATGAAGTGCTACGAAGAATAGGAGAGAAGCGAATGATTATACAGACTATCAGAAAGAGGAAGGCTAACTGGGTTGGACATTACCTGAGGAGAGAGAGTATGATTAAAGACGTGTTAGAAGGAAAACTAGATGGGAAAAGGGAAAGAGGTAGGAAAAGGTTTCAGCTGATAGACGATTTGAAAGGGAAAGAGAGTTATCAAGATATAAAGAGGACAGCGGAAAATAGGAGTATATGGAGAACCAGGTTTAACCATGAATAATCACGGACCTGTCTACGGACAGACTACCTATGATGATGATGATGATATATATATATATATATATATATATATATATATATATATATATATATATATATATATATATATATTATAGAGCAGTGGTTTCCAATCTTTTTTGTATAAGACCCCCTTCTTAACTTCAAAAGATTTCGCGGTCCCCCACATTCTATAGGCTTCAGTAATTTTGAAAATACATAATAACAAAAAGAAACTTTAAACTGAGTATCCGTTGTAAATAAATTCACATTTTATTTACTAAAACAATACATAAATTTAAAAATTAGTACCTAATAACATCATACTATATATCATTATATACGTTCCTTACAGAGGAGGAGGAGGATAAAACATCCAACATATAACATATAGGAGGATACTAATGTTTAGGCACTTCCTGATGAGCTGCAGTTCGGAAATTTTTATAGGCAGGATTTTGTGCAAAACCGACTAGAAAAAATGAAAATCTTGAAAAAGTGCAACACCCCGACCGCTAAAAATTTGCAATTGTTTAAACAAGTTTTGAAGGTTTGTGTACTTCCGTATGTGCTATGGAGCTGATATTTTTTATAGATGTAGCATTTGTAAAAAAAACGAAATACGGATTATAGAAATTTTGATATTTTAATTGTTTGGCATTTAAAAATTGTTAAAGCTTAAACAAATAGGTAGATGCTTAGACACTACGCTGCAAGTTGGTGAGCTGAAATTTTTAAATTATTTAGAAATTAGTCTATGTAAACGAATAAACATTTCAATTTATCCATAAGTTTGTTATTTTGGCAGTTAAAAAAAATTTAAATTTAAACAATTAGATATATGCTATTTCACTTCTAATTGTAGTATAAATTTAAAATTTGGCAGAAATGTGTGGTATTATTAATTCAATGTGGGAAAAGTATAATATTTCGAAAATTGCGAAAATCAGTGATTGTTTTACTCCATTATTGTTCCATACTGAAAAAAAGAAAATCCGTCCAGAAGAGAAATCTTTAGAATTTAAGAAATATTTCTCATGATGAAATATATATCTGAAAAATTATTATATATAGACGTTTCTTATAGAGGAGGAGGATATAACATACATATAGGAGGATACTAAGCTTGGGGATTCGAAATTTTTTTCTTACATAGGATTTTGTACAAAACCGACTAAAAAAACGAAAATCTTAAAAAAGTGCAACAATGCGGCCGCTAAAAGTTCGCAATTGTTTAAACAAATTTACAGGGTTTATGTATTTCCGATAGTCTTACGGAGCTGAAATGTTTCTTACAGGCAGAATTTGTAAAAACACGAAATAGGAATTATAGAAATTTTGATATTTTTATTTCTTTGGAAGTTAAAAATTCATAAAATTTAAACAAATAGTTAAATGTTTCGACACTACGGGGTGAGTTAGAGTGCTGAAATTTTCAAGTTATTTATAGAGTAATGCATTTACACAAATAAAAATTTTAAACTATCCATAAATATATTGCGGCGGCCGTTAAAAATGTTTGAAATTTAAACAATTAGAAAATATTATTTCATTTCTAGAAGTGCTACAACTTTAAAAATTGGCAGAAATGTGTAACATTAGTACTCCATAATGGAGAAAGTATAAAATACTTAAAATAGCAAAGTTTGGGGATTGTTTTAATCTATTATTTTTACATAAGGGAAAAACGAAAATTGCTGCGGAGGTGAAATCTTAAGAATTAAAAAAATATTTCTCATGACGAAGTATCTGTATGAAAAATGATTGTTTTTTCATGGTGAGATGATATGCTTGCAGAATGCAAGTGCCATCTACTCGTATATATATATATATATATCATTATATATAGACATCTAAACGAAAATCCCAAAATCTTTTGGTCTTATGTTGGAGAAGTTCAAGATCGACGGCCAACCGTAGCACCGTTAAAAAACGATATAGGAGAGGTAGTGTACGATAGCATTGATAAGGGAAACTTGTTAAATTCATTTTTTCAAAGCGTATTTACGACCGAAGTGGAGAAAAGGAAGGACGATCCACCCGAACCAAGCGAAGAGAAGATGAACGATATACTTATATCAGCGAAAGGGATAGCAGAACAGCTCAAAATCATCAATGCAAATAAATCCCCGGGACCGGAAGAGATACCAGCTAGAGTATTAAAGGAATTAGCGTTAGAAATAGCACCTTATCTCGAAACAGTTTTCAGTAAGTCACTTAGTCATGGCGTTATACCTAAGGAATGGAAATTAGCGTTTATAACTCCGCTACATAAAGGCGGGAAAAAAGACGACCGAGAAAACTACAGGCCAATTTCGCTAACCTCAATATCTTGCAAGATTCTAGAGCACATCATCGTTAGTTCTGGGATGGACTTCTTAGATAGCCAGGACATGCTCAGTAAATATCAGCACGGTTTTAGGAAGGCAAGATCTTGTGAAACTCAGCTCGCTCTGTTTGCACATGATATACTACGATCCGGTGATCGAAAGACCCAGCTAGACGCGGTTTTTCTTGACTTCAAGAAGGCTTTCGATAAAGTCTCTCATATTAAGTTATTGGAAAAATTACAATCCTATGGAATAAATCGAAAGATAATCGAGTGGATCAGGGACTTTCTTAATGATCGGGAACAAATAGTAGTCATAGATGGATTTAAATCAGATTCGGTCAGCGTGTCCTCCGGCGTTCCACAGGGAAGTGTCATCGGTCCCCTATTATTCCTTATATATATAAATGACTTAGATAAGGTTATTACAAGTAAAATCAAGTTATTCGCGGATGATACGGTAGTTTACAGAGAGATTAACAGTCCTGCTGATCAAGCATTACTTTCTAACGACATACACGCAATTCTCGAGTGGTGTAAAGAGTGGCAATTAGAGCTGAACTTGGTAAGTGTTCCGTCATGAGATTCTGGAGAAACAAAGAAATTGAGGCGATGAATTACAGTATAGAAGGCGTACATCTAAAATTAGCCGAATCCGTCAAATACTTAGGTGTCATTTTAACAAGTAACCTCTCGTGGGACACACACATATGAAATATATCCGGGAAAGGTAAGCAGAAACTAGGATTCATCAAACGGATAGTAGGTAAAAGCGAAGAAAAAGTCAAAGAGACGTTACTTTTCTTTAGTTAGACCGCTGCTAGAGTATGCGTCGAGCATATGGGATCCGTACGAGAAAAGATTAATCGCCGAGTTAGAGAAAGTGCAGCAAAAAGCTGCTAGATTCGTCAAAAATTGTTATGATAGAAATAAAAGCGTTACAGGCTTGATACAGGAATTAGGATGAGAATCACTAGCTGAGCGCCGATCACGTGCTAGGATAAAACTTCTTGAAAGATTTAGAACGAGTACTTTCTCCAGCGACGTCGAAGAAATAATAAGAACTCCCACCTATATCGGTAGAATGGACCATCCCCGTAATATAAGAGAGATAGCCTGTAGGACGGAGAGATACAAAGGCTCATTTTTCCCTAGAACGATAGCTGAGCAGAATAAAACTTGCGATCAAAAGTAACCTCGCGTAGGGGCGTAAACCCATACCTAATTTTGGAGTTTTCCCCTTGGTGTTAATGCACCCCCTGCCACACACCCTTGCGGTGACTTGCAGGGTAAACTGTAGATGTAGATGTAGACGTTCCTTACAGAGGAGGAGGAGGATATAACATACTAGTAGGAGGTGCTTGCATACTGCAAAAATTTCATTTCATCTCGTAAAAACGTTAATTGTTTAGAGAGATATTTCATCATGGTAAAAATTTCTTAAATTCAAAGGATTTCTCCCCGGGACCGATTTTCGATTTTTCCTTATGGAACAATAATGAAGTAAAATAATCGCTAATTTTTAAAATTTTAGGAATATTATACTTTTTCTACATTGGGTTAATAATGCTACACATTTTTTCCAAGTTTTAAATTTATGGCATATTTAGAAGTGAAATAAAATTTATCTAATTGTTTAAATTTAAATAATTTTTAACGGCCGCAATGATAATTTCATAATTACACTGAAATGTTTATTCCTTTAAAGAGACTAAACTCTAAAAAACTTAAAAATTTCAGCTCTCTAACTCACCCCGTAGTATCTAAACTTTACCTATTTGTTTAAATTTTAAGAATTTTTAACTGCCAAACTAATTGAACTAGTTAACATTTTTTTATAAGTACAATTCGTAAAAAACCAAATAGGGATTATAGAAATTTTGATATTTTATTTTGTTTGGCAGTTAAAAATTCTTAAAGTTTAAACAAATTGATATTTGTTTAGACATTACGGGATGAGCTAGGAATCTGAAAATTTCAAGTTATGTACAGAGTAGTGCATATGCACAAATAAACATTTGAAGTTTTCCATAAACATATTGCGGCGGCCTTTATAAATGTTTAAAGATTAAACAATTGAAAAAATATTATTTCACTTCTAGAAGTACTACAACTTCAAAATTTGGCAGAAATGTGTAGCATTAGTATCCCATAATGAAGAAAGTATAAAATTCTTAAAATTGCTAAGTTTTGGGATTTTTTAATCTATTATTTTTACATAAGGGGAAAACGAAAATCGCTCCGTAGGTGAAATAATTAGAATTAAAAAAATATTTGTAATGATGAAATATGAAAAATGAATGTTTTTTTATGTTGAGATGATATGCTTGCAGAATGCAAGCACCAACTACTAGTATTATATGTATGTTATATCCTCTGTAAGAAACGTCGATAGATAATGATAACATATATATAGGAGGATACTAATGTTTAGGTACTTTCAGATGAGCTGGAGATTCGAAAGTTTTTTCTTAGGTAGGATTTTGTGCAAAACCGGCTAGAAAAAAACAAAAATTTCGTAAAAGTGCAACAATGCGGCCGCTAAAAATTATCAAATGTTTAAACAATTTTTCAAGGTTTATGTATTTTCGCACGTGCTACGGAGCTGAAATTTTTTTACGGGTAGAATTTGTACAAAACGAAATAGGGATTATACAAATTTTGATATTTTAATTTGTTTGGCAGTTAAAAATTCTAAAATTTAAAGAAATTGGTAGATGTTTAGACACTACACCATAAGTTAGGGAGCTGAAAATTTTAAATTAATAAGAGGTTAGTCTATTTAAACGAATAATTATTTCAATTTATCCCTAAAATTTGTGTTTTTGCTGTTAAAAATTATTTAAATTTAAAAAATTAGATAAATTCTATTTCACTTCTAGTTGTTCTATAAATTTAAAATTTGGCAGAAATATGTAGCATTATTAATTCAATGTTATAAGAGTATCCTATTTTGAAAATTTCAAAAATTAGTGGTTGTTTTATCCCATTATTGTTCCATAATGAAAAAAACAAAAGCACGGCCAGTGGAGAAATCTTTACAATTAAAGAACTATTTATCATGATATATATCTCTGAAAAATTAATGTTTTTCTCAAGGTGAGATTAAATGCTTGCAGTATGCAAGTACCTTCTACTAGTCATTATATATAGACGTTTCTTACAGATGAGGAGGAGATAACATATTACATATAGGAGGATACAAATGTTTAGGCACTTCCAGATGAGCTAGAGATTATAAATTTTATTCTGAGGTAGGATCTTGTGTATAACCGACTATAAAAAACGAAAATCTTTAAAAAGTTTAACAATGCGGCCGCTAAAAATTCGAAATTGTTTAAACAAATTTTCAAGGTTTATGTATTTTCGAATGTGCTACGGAGCTGAAATTTTTTTATATGTAGGATTTGTAAAAAAAAAAAACGAAAAAATTATTATAGAAATTTTAATATTTTAATTTGTTTGGCAGTTAAAAATTCTTAAATTTTAAACAAATAGGTAGATGCTTAGACACCACGCCGCAAGTTAGGGAGATGAAAGTTTTAAATTATTTAGAAGTTAACCTATGTAAACGAACAAACATTTCAATTTATCCATAAAATTGTTATTTTGGCCGTTATAAATTATTTAAATTTAAACAATTAGATATATGTTATTTCACTTTTAATTGTACTATAAATTTAAAATTTGGCAGATATGTGTGGCATTATTAACTCAATGTGGAAAAAGTATAATATTTTGAAAATTGCAAATATCGGTGATGGTTTTACTCCATTATTGTTCCATAATGAAAAAACAAAAACCCATCCAGAGGAGAAATCTTTAAAATTTAGGATATATTCCTCATGATGAAATATCTCTCTGAAAATTAATCTATTCCGTCCGTTAAAAATTATTTAAATTTAAAATATTAGTTAAAGGTTATTTCACTTCTAAATGTGCTACAAATTTAAAATTGGGCAGAAATGTGTGGCATTAATAACTCAATTTGGAAAAAGTTTAATATTCCTAAAATTGCAAAAATTATCGATTGTTTTACTCAATTATTTTTCCATAAGGAAAAAACTAAAATCGGTCATGAGGAGAAATTTTTTAATTAAAGAAATATTTCCCATGAGGAAATATCTCTCTGAAAAATTAATGTTTTCTCAAGGGGAGATATAATGCTTGCAGTATGCAAGCACCTTCTACTAGTAACATCATTATATACGTTTCTTACAGAGGAGGAGGAGTATACTATTACTATTACCTATCGCTAATTTTTACAATTTTAGGAATATTATACTTTTCCCACATTGAGTTAATAATGCTAAACATTTCTGCCCAATTTTAAATTTGTAGCACATTTAGAAGTGAAATAACCTTTATCTAATATTTTAAATTTAAATAATTTTTAACGGACGCAATAAGATTTTCATGGACACATTGAAATATGTATTCGTTTATATAGACCCAACTCTAAATAACCTAAAATTTTTAGTTCCCTTACTTGCCTCGTCGTATCTATATATTTACATATTTGTTAAAATTTTAAGATTTTTTTACTGACAAACAAATTAAAACAGAAATTTCTATAACCCCTATTTCGTTTTTTTTACAAATTCTTCCTATAAAAAATATCACCTCCGTAGCATATTTGGAAATACATAAACCTTAAAAATATTTTTAAATCGTTGCGAATTTTTGCGGTTGCCGTTTTCAACTTTTTCAAAATTTCCTTTTTTCTGTCTAATTTGCTACAAAATGTTTTCAAAAACTCTAATGTACAATTTATAGTTTTCAGGATAAAAATTATTAAACTTTAATGTTCAAATTGGGTTAAAACAACCCCTAAAAAATAACAATTTTAAAATGTTCGTTTTTTATAGTTTGTTGTGAGCAAAATTCTATAATGCTGTAAAATTTCAGCTTCCTAAACCTATTACCTATTTCCTTTTTCCCATGCTAACTTATGGCAGATATTCCGGGGCATCTGGAGTCGAACGCAGGACACCGCAAGCAAAAGTAACAATAATTCTCAATAGATATTGTGGTTGTTTAACAAGGATGAAAATTTCATCTTTCTACCTTATATGCAAGTGCCCAAAATTAATTTACCAAAATGGCGCAATGCTTTTCTTATGGGAAAAAACGCAACTTTCGGAATTTCTGGAGTCGAACCCATGGCTATTAGGTAAGAAGTATTATTTTATCTGTATGGTTTTCCATCATATCTACAAAAACTGAAACTTTCATCTCTTTAGCTCTTGTAATCTGGGCTGGACTTTATTATATTCCTATATATATCCTATCATTATATATAGACGTTTCTTACAGAGGAGGATATAAATTACTATCATTATATATCGACGTTTCTTACAGTGGAGGATATAACATATTAGTAGAAGGTGCTTGCATACTGCAAGCATTTGATCTCACCTTGAAAAAACATTAATTTTTCAGAGAGATATTTCATCATGAGAAATATTTCTTTAATTCTAAAGATTTCTCCTCGAGACCGGTTTTCGTTTTTTTATTATGGAACAATAATAGAGTTAAACAATCACTAATTTTTACAATTTTATGAATCTTTTCCCACATTAGATTAATAATGCCACACATTTTTGCCAAATTTTAAATTTATGACACAATTAGAAGTGAAATAATATTTTTGTAATTGTTTAAAGTTAAATAATTTTTAAAGGCCGCAATAACAAATTCATGGATACATTGAAATGTTTATTCGTTTATTTAGGCTAAATTCTAAATAATTAAAAAACTTCAGCTCCCTAACTTGCCACGTAGTGTCTAAACATTTACCTATTTGTTTCATTTTAAGAATTTTTAACTACCAAACAAATTAAAATATCAAAATTTCTATAATCCTTATTTCGTTATTTTACAAATCCTACCTCTAAAAAAAATTTCAGCTCCGTAGCACATTCGGAAATATATAAACTTTGAAAATTTGTTTAAACCATTGCGAATTTTTAGCGGCCGTATAGGGACACTTTTTGAATTTTGAATTTTGCGAATTTTTTGCGACCGCATAGTTGCACTTTTTCGAGATTTTTGTTCTTTCTAGTCGGTTTTGCACAAAATCCTACCTAAGAAAAAAATTTCGAATCTCCAGCTCATCTGAAAGTGCCAAAACATTAGTATCGTCCTGTTATATGTTATATCTATCCTCCTCTGTAAGAAGCGTCGATACATAATGATAGGAGGATACTAATGTTTAGGCACTTCCAGATGATCTGGAGATTCGAAATGTTTCCTTAGCTAGGATTTTGTGCAAAACCGATTAAAAAAAACGAAAATCTTGAAAAAGTGCAACAATGCGGACGCTAAAAATTCGTAATTGTTTAAACAAATTTTCAAAGTTTATGTATTTCCGCATGTGCTACGGAGTTTAAATTTTTTTATAAGTAGAATTCGTAAAAAACGAAATCGGCATTATACAAATCTTGATATTTTAATTTGTTTGGCAGTTAAAAATTCTTAAAATTTAATGAAATTGATAACTGTTTATACATTACGGGATGAGCTAGGAAGCTGAAATTTTCAAGTTATGTACAGAGTAGTGCATTTGCACAAATATACATTTGAATCTCTCCATGATTATATTGCGGCGGCCGTTAAAAATGTTTAAAATTTAAACAATTGGAAACATATTATTTCACTTCTAGAAGAACTACAACGTCAAAATTTGGCAGACATGTGTAGCATTAGTACCAAATAATGGAGAAAGTATAAAATTCTTAACATTGCAATGTTTTGGGATTGTTTTAATCTATTATTTTTACATAAGGGAATAACGAAAATCGCTCCGGAGGTGAAATATTTAGAATTATAAAAATATTTGTAATGATGAAATATGAAAAATGAATGTTTTTTATCTTGAGATGGTATGCTTGCAGAATGCAAGCACCAACTACTAGTATGTTATATCCTCCTCTGTAAGGATCGTCTATATATAATGATGTTACTCCTCTATAAGGAACGTCTATATATAATGATATAGGAGGATAGTAATGTTTAGGCACAACCAGAAGAGTTGGAGATTGGAAAATTTTTTGTCCGTAGGCTTATGTGTATAACCGACTAAAAAAAACGAAAATCTTTAAAAAGTTTAACAATGCTGTCGTTAAAAATTCGCAATTGTTTAAACAAATTTTCAGGTTTTGTGTATTTCCGAATGAGCTATGAAGCTGAAATTTTTTTAAAGGAAGAATTTGAAAAAATACTAAAAAGGGATTATAGAAATTTTGATGTATTAATTTGTTTGGCTTTTAAAAATTCGTAAAATTTGAAAAATAGAAAAATGTTTATGTACTACGGTGCCACCTAAGAAGTTGAAATTTTAAAGTTTTTTGGAGGTTAGTGAAATTGCACAGATAAACATTTGAATATTTCCTTGAAATTGTTATTGTGGCCGTTATAAATTTTTATATTTTTAAGAATTAAAAAACTATAATTTCCCCTCTAGATGTGCTATAACTTTAACATTTGGCAGAAATATGTGAGATTAGTAACCTAAAATGGAAAAACTAATGGTGAAATGAAATACTTGCAGAATGCAAGCACCAAACTACTTATAATATATATTACCCGTATGGGGGTTGAGACAACAATTGATTCTCTAACTTTAACTATGATGTAGTCGGCAAGGCAGCATCTCGTTTAAAACCCGAAATTTTATCTAAAATATATGATTTAAATGTTTAATATGGAAGATTTCCTACAGTAGGCGAAAACAGATTAATAGAATAAGAAACTTCATTAATGTTCTTAAAACATAGTTTAAATTCAAAGATCGTACGTCAATTATTTCTAATTTTAATTTCAAAAGAATAAAAGCCTGCACTTTAAAAAGTCGCTTTTTAGGTGTAATCTTACGGGAAATGAAAATCGTCCCCCTGGACTCGAACCGGGATCTTTTTCGTATTTTATTTTTTCATTTAATTTTATATCTGAACAAACATTCTTGCGAAATTTCAACCATCTACCTAATCGGGAAGTTTGTTTAAAACCCGTTAAAAAGTTCCATTGATGACGTCAGCGTTAGACGCAAACACACATTTAGACTTTTATTACAGTAACTAGATGAAATAGCCCTTTTAAAACGGGCTTTGAAATCAAACAAACTGCTAAGATATTGATTGTCTGATAAGAGATTGAAATCACCCACTGGAGTCGAACTCGGCTCCTTTTTTGAAAAATATTTTCATACATCATTACGATCGTAGCAGGTTGCGTGGATTAAGTAATAAATTTAAGGAGCTTTCCATTCTTCGTCCTTTTCTCTCTTCCTCTCTCCAATCCTCCTCCCTCCCATTTTCCCTCCCTTCCTCTCTCTCTCTTTCTCTGGAAAATATATTTCCTAGTCTCAATATTGCCCTAATAAAGAACATTATCTATCTATCTCTCTCTCTCTACCTTTTCTCTGCCTCCCTGCATCTCCCTCCTATGTCTCCCTCTTCTCTTTCCTCTCTCATTCTCTCTCTCTTTCCCAGTCTCTCTCCTTCTTTCTTCCTCTCTCTCCTTCTCTCTCATCTATTAAAAATTTCAAAGCACGCTTTCCTTACGCATATAGTACAAGGGTTGAGACGACAATGCAATTTCGACGTTTAACAATGCCAGGGTCGGCAAGGTAACATATCGTTAAAAAGTTTAAATTTTTCCAATATATATAATTTAAACGTATAAATAGAGCGAATTTGTTTCGTAGGCAAAATGTGACGATAAGAATAAGAAAAGATATTTATTTTTTTGAAAACGATCTAGGTCCGAAGATCGTTGGTCAATTATTTCTAATTTTTATTTTCAATAGAGTAAAAGCCTTTACGTCGAAAAATCGATTTTTACGTTTTATCTTATGGGAAATTGAAATCATTTCAAAATTACTTAGAATCGTCGTACAAATATGGTATTTAAACCAAATAACGTCTTAAAGATTGAAAACTAATTTTCCTATCGTCGATTTGGAAAGGGGCTTAGAATCGGATTATATATTTAATTTTAACACAAAAATTTCGGGTTTTTTTGGGTTTAAAATATTTCGACGTCAATGGTAGTCACATTGTTGCTCTTTGAACAAATTTGGGACATCGCTTAGAGGTTCGCCACCTCTCCACCCTCTGGCGCTGTCAGTCTCCCTACCGTCCAAATCTTTTAACTACAAGCATGTAAGGGCGAGTTTTATTACTTCGTAATAAATATTATAATGATTTTAATATACAGTTAATGTCTTTAACTACTTAAAAGCTAAATTTGTAAAAAAATAAATCTTAACGGAATTATTTCCATTTTAATCCTTTAATTACTTTGCGGAACAGTAATTATTATTTATAATTTTCTTTTTATATTATTTACCTAATAACGAATAAGTTCTTGACATTCACATTCCATTTATTATTCAAATTTGCCTTTCACTGCTTAGAGGGAACACACTCGATTTTAATTTTGTTTTGATTTGTTTGCGTAACAAAAACTTGGTTGTCATAATGTCATTGTTTTTATTATCACAAATACAAAGTTCTTCAAACATAAATATATTAAATTGAATGTGGTCACTTCGTTACGATCAATGGTTGCGCCTTATCGATTGAGCCTGTAAAATGCTAAATACCTCACCGTGTTCCGAATGGATTATTTCAAATACTTATGCAACGAAATTTTCGGACAAAATTTGTAACGAGACAGAAATGAATGACACTATATGACAGAAATGAATGACATTGTATGAACTTTAATTGGCATTAATTTATGAAGAGGAACAAAATCATTAAAGATGTGAATTTTTTATGAAATCTCATTTTAGCCATAAAATTACCTTGCATTCAAAATTTTGTGAAAACTGTGTTATTCAAAATACATTAGCGACAAAGGTATTACTATAGGGTGCTATTAATTGAAACATGCATCTTTATCAATAAAACTGATATGAAATGGATATTGTACACCCACGACTATAAGTATGAAGTGGGGTACTACTGATTCAATAAGTGCGAATCGCTCTTACATATTTCAAATCTAAGGGAATTTTCCATCCGGATTTGGAATCAAATCGAATTTTGAAGCATATATGAGCACTATTGAAAAGGCTGATAGGTTGAACGTTGCCTTGCAGTATTGCTGGGCCATAAAGGGATGACCCTTTCCTGAAATTGTCGTTACTTTTTAATAAAGGAATATATAATTCTGAAAATTATTTATGGTCACCTCTTGTAAGATACAGATTTAATAGCAATTTATAATATTTGAGGTATAAGCAAAAGGGGTGCCGGTGGTGTAGTGGTTAGGACGCTGGCTGCTACTCGCCAGATGCTTGAAAAAGTCATCGGGTACGAATCCTGCGCGAGTAGGATTTTTTCTCAAGGTCACCCGGCCCCCTGTTTGCGTGGTTTGAGGAGACCGCGCAAATTCAGCTGTTCCGTCCTTCGGAAGGGACGTTAAGCCGTTGGCCCCCCTGGTCTTCTTCGTAAGAGCAGGCAAATGTCGGCACCGGGTTTCCCTCCTCCCTTCTGTGTGTGAGTCCGGTGTGGAAGGCAACGGGAAACCACCACACCGTGTATGTATATTCCCTAGTCAAAACCAATTAATTAATTAATTAATTGGTAGGACCTGTCGCAAGACAGAACACGAATGAATGAAAGCAAAATATCAATGAAAATATGTCGTTGATTCTAAGCGAATCGCCCATTCTTCAGTTTGTTTTTATCTGTAGTTTTACTTAAAAATAAATTGTATTTTAAAACGGTCACACCTTTTATAAAATTATAATTAAATAAATTCTCATTGGAATCTTAAGTCCTGTGTAATTCATGTCTTCATTAGAATATACTACTTTTAAAGTTTGAAATATCCTCTATTAATAAATTTATCATTTAAATGATTGAAAATGGGTAATATATTGCATTATTTCTATTTTAAATAATGCTAGACTAATGTCGATTGATAAATAAAAATTAAACATTATTATACACTTTGTAATTAATTCTCATTACCTCCTCTAAGCCCACTCGTTGTTTTAAAATTTACATTTTTCACATTATTAGACGATTTCTGAATTTATAGAATACATTTTAAATCTCTGGCTTTTATCAATACGATTTCTATGAGGAAATGCAATTTTATGGGAAATTATTAAATTAAAGTACAACACTAATGAAAAGTTAGATATGTTCTTACTGTTAGCAGGTATATTAGTATTTTACTTTTGATATATATGGTTAATTAATACTTATATACATTTCAAATCTCAACGCCCTTCAGCAAAGAAGTAATATACTATTAATGAAAGATTACATTTAGATTTTCACTAAAAAAAATTATAAATGCTATGTACTGCTGTGAATACCTACTCAAAATGATATTTTGGTTACAAATCTACGCTTAATTTACGATTCTGCAAGCAATTGATAATTTATGGCAGTGTGACATTTCCATCTTATAGAAATCCTCCATTAGTCTTTCTTAACACATCAAGGAAAAAGGGCCAGTTTTACCTGTGCGTGATTATTGATATGTAATTTCTTTACTGACTAATAATTCAGGATTCTCCAAACGCCATATTAATATATGTTTCTGAAAACAAAATGTGCGTTTCAAGTACAAAGCAGCCATGGTCAGTAGATATTCACCAATAGTAGATTCTGGATAGAATTTCTAAGTATTTATCGCAACCTTTGTTCCACGTTTTCTTTAATCGGCTTTATATCAGTTTGAATAAAGAAAACAGTTAAGGAACTAGTAATTCATTTGCTCCGACATGGCCTTAGTATCCGATCGAACATAACTCATAATTTACTAAAGTTACCCGCATCATGATGTAAATGTGACGCAATGATATCCCTCGCTGTGCACTTTCTGCAGGGTAATAATGTGTATGTAGATTTAAAACTTCAAAGCTGAGTGCAAATAATGGCGAACTTCGAAGGTACATTCAAGGCAGCATGTTACCGAGTAGTCTCAGTTTAAAAAGAAATTCTCCTGTCTCTTTCTATTAAAGACCATCAAATATCAAGCTTGTCCTACTCATATCTCGCGAGAGACCTCCACGTTGCTCACGAGACGGATAAAGTTCCAAGTAATAACAATCTGTTGGTCGTAGCTATTAACTTTAAAAAATACCACTTCTAAAATATACCTTTATTGTGTAACCTGAAAGTTATTAAATTAAGTTGCAGTAAAATTCTGACAGACTTACTTTATTTATTAATAATTTGTTTCCAAGGTTACGATAATATAGTTTAATAGAGATTTTAGACATGGTACAGCGGCAGTCCTTCCATATGTGTACATTCGGTGGCGTACGGTGTAATGATGTAGGTGCAAATTTATGTCTTCTTTGAGAGAATACTTTAAAATATCAAGTGCCTTCAGTAAGTTTCTGCTGATCTCTCCCCGCAGAGTCCTCTACCGGTGACGGCGGCAAGTGGCGGCAGCGGAGCTCACGCCAACCGAGACGTGGAAAAGGGAGAACGGAGCAGCGACACCGAGAGCGTGTGCAGCGTGGTGAGCGTGGGCGGCGGAGGGGGCGCTGCGCGGGTCCCTCCCTCCACGGCGGCCGCAAAACTGACGAGCGTCGCGGAGAGAGAGGACGGCGCCTCGTCGTCGGCCGCCGCCGCCTCCGCGCGCCCCCGCCCCACCGTCCCGGGTCGCGCTGTCGGGGGCAGCAAGTGGGGGCGGCTGCTAGGCAGCGGAACTAGCGCCGAATCCAACGGCGACGGCGGAAAGTCGTCGGAAGGGAAAGTCACGCCGAAGGAGAGAGCGGCCCCCGTCGGAAGCAGCGGCTCCTCCCCCCAACCCTCCGGTTCCGGCAACAAAGTGTTTCCCAAGGGGCAGAAGATAACAGCGAAGACGCAGGACACCATCGAGGAGATGGTGGAGATGTCGTCCGTTGCCGGGGCGGGAGGGTCGGGTGGCGCGGCCGAACCCACTCAGGGTGAAGAAAAGTCGCAGCAGGACAAGAGGAGGTCCAACCTGCGCAAAGTCGAATCCACAGACAGCGGAATCCTCAAGAGCGAGCAGCGGTTGAACGAGGTGGAGGGCAGGGAGACAGCGACCAAGGCAACTCAGCCTGCCCCGGAACTTTACCAGCCCCCTCCTCTCCCATCCGCCGAATACAAGCAGATCCTGGCGACGCTGATGGACTTCAAGGTAGACGTGAAGTTGGAGTTACAGAGACTGAACCAGAAAATAAATAGAATGGAGGAAATGATTGGGGAGGTGCTGGTGAGGATGGGGGCGGGGACGGTGGGCATCCCGCAGCCCCCCAAACTGGCAGTGGGGGTCGTGCCGGCTCAAGAGGACTCGGTGGACGTGGCAAGTACGGGGGGAGATCTGGAGGAGACTCCGCCGGCGCCGGTGGCGGAAAAACCGGAGGCGAGGGAGAGATCTGGCAGGAAAGGAACGAGAGGGACCAAGGAGGGTGCCGAGGTGATGGCGAGGAAGAAGAGGAGCAAGTCGAGACCAAAATGTTTGCCATCTACCACGACGTCAGCCACGAGCACCGAGACCACCCAAACTACTCCCTCGACGACCACCTCGGCGCCTTCGACGGCGACGGACAGCGGGGCCAGCGTGGTTGGCATGGTGACCATGGCGGTCTCGAGGATAGAAGGTGTAGAGGAGAAGCAACCCGGCAGGAGGGTCAGGGAATACCTCTAGCGAAGGCTTGCGATGATCGGAACCCGCCTCGCTTCCCCTCCGGAGGCCTCACCCCGCTCTGGAGGAAGAAGTAGAAGGTGTCAGGGGTCGCGTTGCCCGTGCCGGAAAATCGAAAGGACTATATTTTACGTTTCTTGCGCTGCGGGCTGTGTGTTTTAACACGGATATAGAAGCGGTGTCTTTCACTCAAAATATCGTCTTTCAACTTAACTCACACACTCACCATTATGCAAAATGAAAAATCAATACAGCAATACTCTTCACGTAGGCGAGGTTGTCACTGCATCATCATTTTTGTCTATATGAACACGTTCTATGGCCTGTCGTCTTCGGTGCGTGGTGCAATAGATTGCACGTCGCCGAAATGCAAAAACAAGCCGATGCCGAAAACTTTCTCCTTTATGACGTGTGTTTGTACATAAAATCTAAGAAACTTGAATGTATATATAGAAAGAATGAGGAACTGTGTACATAATATCCACGAGCACTGTTGATATTTTGTTGCTGATGCAATTTAAACTGTTATTCATAATTAACACAGTTGTCATTATTATGAATAAGCGCTTTCCAGACAAGAACATATCAAGTTTCTTCCCCTAGTATGGGGATGAAATCGAATACTTTTTTGCTAGTCTTAGCCGTTAAGGGATCTTCCAAATGCAGTGAATAAATTACACTATCTTGATATTGCTTAAATAAGAAAAATGAACAAAAATAATCACCCTTGTTACGACCAATACGGAGGGGAGGAGGAGATATGTCAATGACGGGTTACGTAAATATCTTTAAGGGATATCATTTTCATAAGACTTGTTCTCTATGAATTGCGAATTTTATTTAAGAAATACTTTCGTGAAAGTATCGTTCATTGATCTCAATGTAAAGTTTTGATTTTATATCGGCGTTCGATTTCTACCTTGTATCCACTGCCCGACCAAGGAATATAAATACGGCTAGACTTTAGTTCTCTCGACATTCCAGACAGTGTGCATTCGCGTGGGAGGGGACGTGAGAAAGGAACGAAGAATGAGAGATCGCGATCAATGTTTGTCACGAAAATTGTTGAAACGAAATAACAGGCACTAGTAAAAAATAAGCCAAATTTGATCACCAAATAGCAAAACGGTTTTTAGAAAAATGCACATGAATGCGTTTTTACAATTAAAATCTGATAGTTTTAAAATCTTAATCCTTTTTTCATAAAGTACAATTCAATATAAAATTGAATTTCACTATTGTAGAACTATAGCCGGAAAAGGAGTAATTACTTTGAAGTATCGTAGGATTAAGTATGAAAGATGTATCTGAATGATATGTCTCGATCGAGGATGGTTCGCATTTCGTAATGATGGTTTCACTTCTATAATTTATCTTTCCTCATCTTTTTTTGTGATTGTAACGAAGATTATTTCCCTTCCGCAAAAAAACAAATTGGAGTGTCGCATACAGATCAAAATATATTGATAATATGTAGGTGACCGAACGAGGAAAAGGGAAATTTTCGAGCCAGCTAGAGGAAATAAAATGCATACACAGCTCTTGAATTTGGAATATCGAATTTCTCAATCACACTGCACCAGTGGTCATTCGAAATACACAAGGCAAATTTTCAAGACAACTTAGTCTGTCTTTCTATGGTAACCATTAAAGGTATTCGATTGTAAAACGATCTTGGAAATAACTTTGATGGTGTGAGTAGGTTCTCAATATGTAATAATCCAACTGTCTCGAATATTGTCAGCTTTTGTTGACTTTTGTGCCTTGCTACATTGTTGCTCAGAGAAACAACTTTTTATTTTTAAGCCATTCGTTTTCTACGAACTGGAAAGTGAATTCGTTCTCTAGCTGGATCGAGAGGGGTTAAATTTAATTTGGTTTGTGTGATATTGTTGACTTTTAAAATAGGATACTAGACTAATTGCGAGAGATGGGTTACTAATGAAAAACGATGTGGAAGGTGCTTTATTACATTGTACATAATCGCACTGTATAAAACCAGTCTTATTTACTAAGAGATATAAATATACTATTTCTTCTTAATCGTAAAATTTATTTAAACCCCGTCCTAAGGAATAAATTGAATTCATTTTACCACACCACATTCTGTTTATTATATACTGAATATGTTTAAGTTGTAATATCTGTATGTGTCGTTTATGATGATTTTTTTGTTTTCAGCATATATGGCAGAATGAAGTGAAAGAAATTTTTACGCCAAACAGCTGATAGGATAAGAAAACCACGAAATCTGCACAGAAGACATTTGGTATTTTATATTTATCTATTCTACTCACCATTACTTTGATAGAAATCTAAGGAGCATTTATAAAATAGATTGCTTCTCAAACTCTCTTTAGGACTATTTTCTGCATGAATGCAGCATAAGCATTCAAAGGAGAGTTCTTTGGAAGGCCACTATGGAAAGAAATTTATGCCAATTGAAAAAAATTAAAAGGAGAGCAGTATATGATGACAAATTTTTATCTCGGTCCCTCGCATGAGGATCATGGCTAAGCAGACGTAGAAGATCATAAATATAAAATAAATTGGAAATTAACAGGGTGAATTTTAAGGTTTACTTGAGACGAAGACAACAATAGTAGGTTATTTTTTCTGTCGCTATGTGCGTTAATATTATTTTATTGTAATTTAATGAAAGACATACCACAGTCTGGGCAAAAGACAGGAGAGGTGTTAAAATACTTTTTTCCACACATTGCACAATAAGATAAAAGTGCATTGTGCTTTTATGTGCATACATATTTCTTAGCTGATGCATAAAATAAGGGTTTTCGAGCTTTCATGTTTTATGGTAGGCCTTCAAATCTATTAGATCCTGTGGAGCTCACGAGGTCCCCGTTATAAATCAGCCTATCAAGTGATCCTCTACTTCACTCCAGCTGTCATTATCATTCATTTATAGAGAACTGAACATTTAAAAATATACCTGTTAGCCTAATTCTAACTATCTAAACATTTTTTCCAAGTATTTGAAGAAATTTTAAGGGAAAATATTTTATTCGATTGCCCTCCAATTTATAAATGAATATTCCTCTAAGTTTCGCCTGTTAAAGCATCACCAGTTGATGATGCTGTAACAGGTGAAACCGGTAGTAATAAATTTGTTAGTGAAAATATGCAATTTTTGTTTTTAATTTATATTATAGAATCTTTCCACAAAACTGAGCCTTCCCAAGTGGATTTTGTTATGCAAATATTGTTAAGTTCGCATTGCATGAATACATTTTTTGTGGCGATGAATAGTTTCCAAGTAAGTTATCAATGGCACAAACACTTCACATTACTCTTTCTGAAATACAACTAGCCCATAATCTTTCTGTTATTACACCAAACAGGTAACGCGTTTACTCTGATTATTGTAGTATACTATAGGAAAGCAATAATGCATGATTTATGTGATGATATTTAATATTTATGTTTTGCTATGATGTCATTTTCCTATATTATGAGATTTTCATTAAAAATAGGCCAATTATCCTACATAAGGTCCAGATATTTGTGTCATTTACAAATTAATTCTCAATTAACTTCGTTTTCATTAACTGAAAATATTTTTCAGGCAGCATTGAAACAAAGTTTTTACTAAAATGTTTAACTTTGGCTCTGTTGTAATAATTTATACTAGCTTGACCAGCGTAGAGCATCTTCGCGCTAGTACATTATTGCTCAGTATCATAAATTTCTTTATACACACAATTTTCGGTCTCTTGATTTGCTGATACAATAGTTAGAGAGTCAAATAATCTCGCCATCCCTCTCTCTCTCCCTCTGTCTCCCTTCCTTCCTCTCTCCCTCCCTTCCTCTCTCCCTCCCTTCCTCTCTACCTCCCTTACTCTCTCCCTCCCTTTCTCTCTCCCTCCATTTCTCTCTCCCTCCCTTCCTCTCTCTTTCCATTCCTCTCTCCCTCCCTTCCTCTCTCCCTTCCTTCCTCCCTCCCTCTCTCCCTCCCTCTCTCCCTCCCTCTCTCCCTCCCTCTCTCCCTCCCTTTGTCCCTCCCTTCTTCTCTCCCACCCTTCCTCTCTCTCTCCCTCCCTCTCTACCTCTTTCTCCCTCCCTTCTTCGTTCGGCTTCGATTTGCTTCTTCAACAGATTGATTTGCTCGTTCCGCTCTTCTTCTCGTATTATAATTAGCGTAACGTGTTGCTCTTGAAGCCATTACTTTTATTCTGAGCAAACAATTTAAATATTAATTTAATTAATTAATATATAGTTGCATATAAACATTATCTAAATGGTTTTAACTTTATATTGTATTTCAATGCGATATACAGAAGCTGTTTATCACGTTGCTAGAGACATTGAGTAAATAAACATTAGAAATTGTTTATTTGATTGCGATATTAATACGGAAAAGTAATATCATGTTTTACTTCTAAAGTGGTAAATATTTTTTTAATTGACGTAGTTCTACGTGGTTGTTATGTATCTATATCGAATGATATTCATTTAAGAATAAATATTTACTGTTATTAATAATTTAACAGGTAAGATTTGGCTAAATGTGATGCATTATGATGTACCTCTGCCGAAATGGTAAGTTATAGTGTGGTCATTTAAATTGATGTAGTTGCTGATATTTTGTTTAGTAGAAGAAAAGTAATGATAGCGTTCAATGCCGCTTATTCATTATGTACTTTACAATGGTAAGAAAAATTCTGTATCTTTTGAAATGCTAAATGATGTAATTTATTTATGTGTTATAAATTTGCATTGAACAAAAATGTCTCTGACCAACCAAGAGGAATTCGGGATATTAAGTAGATGAAAATGCTTAATCATTTAAGTTCCGAATTTTTTTACGGACTTACAGCTCGTAATGATATATAATCTACCATATAAGATTGTACGCAAATTAATTAAAAAAGTAATATCTACTTAATAATAATAATCTTTAATACAGATTTTATAATACAATACTAACATTATGATACAAAGATCTGATCTGTTTCAGTGACATCTGTTTCAGCTGTTTATATAAACTGTTGAGTAGCAACATTGTGTTATTGTGTGCCACGTATTGCCTTAGCGTTTGATATATATAGATTCTGATATGTGGAATTAAACTACCAATTGATAAAAAGAAATAGGTTATAGTGGAGACAACTACAAAATGTTAACATATAAATGTCAAGTGTAAGATCCTCGTTTTAATTGTATAACGTAAAATACAAAACACACCAAAGAAGAAATGAAGACAAACAATTATATAGACGAAATGGATTCCACTAATGCCATCGACAAAAATGAATAGCTAAATAAACATGAATGAGGAGACAATGAGGCCCTAAAATCAAAAGTATTATTGAAGGCCGAAATTGATTTACCTGTATTTAGTGCATTAACTTAAACCAAATCGTCGACTGTCGAAAACGAAACTGATGAATTTGATAAAATTCTGAACCATGGGATGCATCCAACAAATTTCAATAACTGCAAACACAAAACCATTTCCCCTTATAACTCAAAACCATACCCTTTCAACTTAAACTCCTCAAACATGGCATCATTCCGGTACAATTAGCTTTCACGCCGAATAAAACATGATCTTTATTGCGTCCATGGCATCTTACTTTCCCTCACGTAAACTCGCTTTTCCCATTCCGGACATATCCTTTCGTGTTTTCTTTGATCCCATATGCGATCTGCTTTCTCATTTCCTTACTCAACTGCTTCCTCTTTATCTAAATGCAATTTCCTATACTTTCTCGCTTTAATCTAATGCCGCCCACGCGACTGCAACCATCCCTCTCCCCATTCTAAATCCCTCGTCCCACATTTGAAGCACTGCCTCCTCCTCCCCCTTCCTCCCTGTCTTCCTCCCACTCTTCTTCCCTCTCTTCCTCCCTCTCTTCCTCCTTCTCTTCCACCATCCACTCTATCACTCCCAACACTCCCTCTCTATCCTCTCAGCCGGATTTCCCTAAGCAAATTCAGTAGCGGCTGCTCGTCCCGAAGCCTTTCTGTTTCCTCATCCGCTAAATCTTACGAGGGTAGGAATAAACAGGATGTTGGAAATGGTGCGAGGAAATTTAATACATCGATGTTAGCACAAAACGTCTTTTATTCCGGATAAAGATAGTCGGATTGAATTCCTAAAAATAATTGGATACGACGGAATTGAGAAACAAAAGGCAAATTTTCGCACCTTGCACTCCAATTTACAAATAAAATAGCGTAACCATACTAATAGGATTATTGAGTTTTAAAGTTCTTTCAACTAGTATTTCCACACTTGCAAACATCTCTGTCGACTTCATTATAACGGTCGCTCATATCGCTCAAGTTTGCAATATTTGACGAGAATGATCTCCTTGTTAGAGAGCAGCTCATAACAGAGGTTTTCGCTGTGAACTCTGTGAGTGCTTATATTGTAGTTTTGCTTGAAACGAAATACGATAGATCATGCACGCAGGGAGAATATGATTCGAAATATGGCATAAACGGATCCCTAGTGATATATGTGAAAAATCGTTATGCACTCTCTCCCTCTCCCCCTCTCTCTCTCCCTCTCTCTCCCCCTCTCTCTCCCCTCTCTCTCTCTCTCTCATTAGTAACACATAATGGAGAATGTATAAAAATCTTAAAATTGCAATGTTTGGGAATTGTTTTAATCTATTATTTTTACATAAGAGAGATACGGAAATTGCTGCGGAGGTGACATCTTTATAATAAAAAATGTATTAGTAATGATGAAATATCTGTCTGAATAATAAATGTTTTTCAAGGTGAGATGAAATGCTTGCAGTATGCAAGCACCTTCTACCAGTGTTATATGTTACTAATAAAGATTAAAACGATCCCCAAACTTAGCAATTTTAAGAATTTTATACCTTTTCCATTATGGTGTACTAATGCTACACATTTCTATCAAAGTTTAAACTTGTAGCACTTTTAGAAGTGAAATAATATTTTTCTAATTGTTTACATTTTAAACATTTTACGGCCGCCGCAATCTATTTATGAAGAGATTCAATTATTTATTTCTGCGAATGCATTACTATGTAAATAACTTGAAAATTTCAGCTTTTTAACTTATCCCGTTGTACCTAAACAGTTATCTATTTTTTTAAACTTTAAGAATTTTAACGGCAACAGAAATAAAAGTTTCAAAATTTCTATAATCCCTATTTCGTTTTCTTACAAATCCTTCCTCTAAATAAATTTCAGCTCCGTAGGACATTCGAAAATATATACCGATAAATCATCGGAGGGGTGATAAAAGGAAGCTCCCACTGGTGGCAGCGGAGTAAGTCGGGAGAAATCGCAGCTACCTTAAAAAAGGCAGCTTTACCCGGACCAAACATCACTGGAGATGAAAGGAATGCATTAAGAAAAATCCGAGAAGACTCAACCATCAGAGTACTGCTCGCGGACAAGGCCAACGCCTCTGTAATTCTGACTACAGAAGCATACAGGCGCCTACCACGTGACCCCACGGAGTCGGTGACAAGAAAAAATTCTGCGTTAATCAAGAAATCAGGCCTACCTCAGGAGTTACACAAATCACTTTTAACCCAGGCAGCAGTCCCCCCTAGGCTTTACGGCCTCCCAAATGTCCACAAGGATGGAGTGCCATTACGACCAATAATGAGTGCCGTAGGTTCACCTACGTATTTTTTGGCAAAATACCTAGCCCAATTTCTATCCCCCTTGACGGGGAAGTGTGAACATCATGTCAAGAATTCCGCTGAATTTGTCAAGACCTTCTCTAACCTGAAGACCGAACCGGGTGACACCCTCGTCAGCTTCGATATTGTGTCGCTCTTCACCCGAGTGCCACTTTAACATTGCTCGCCGAGAGCCCTGCTTACTGGTCTTCAGTTTACTGAGTCCATAAGCCGGTTTTTGCACTTTACGTGCTTTTTAATTCAAGCGTCCGCCGCACGTTACTGTGGCGCTCTTGCTGCGCGAGAGTTCGCATTGCCTGGTTGTTACGAGACAGGGGAAGGCTAACCTGTTCCTTCTTCTCACCTGTCCCGTATTCGAGTGGGTTCTGGTTTTCTGCGACCAGTCTCCGGTTGTTCTTGACCCTGAAAAGGGCCTGGATTCGAGTTTTCCGTAGGAGAATTGAAAAATTTCCCTTATGGAACGGGACCCAAGGGGGTCTTTGGATTCGGTTGCCCTCGTAGGAGGGAACCTCCAAATCGACTCGCGTGCTAGGTCGTCGTCGCTTTCGAGCGACTCCTCGTTCGGTCGAATCACCCCTACGCAGTACAAGGCGTTGTGCGCCAAGAAGGCACCGGTTGCTGCCCAGGTCGCCATCGAAGCCCTCCCTTCCACTTCTGCCCAGGGTCAAAGTAATAATGCCTCCCACGAAGGCTCCTGCGGAGTAACACCCGCGGTAGTACCCCTTCCGCCCTCGTCGGTTCGGGTATTGAAGCACGCCCCCTCTCAGGGTGGCCCCAAAGATGCCCCGGTTGCCACGGGAGAGGTCCTGCCCTCTTCAGTATCGGCCCAAGGTGCAAAAAATGCCGTCGCGCAGACTGTCGTAAACGGCCCTTTGCAGGGCCATAAACCCACCGCCTCAGAGGAGGCGATGGAACTTATGAAGGGTGTCCGCGGAAAGCGGAAGAAGGCCGCCTCGGCAAAAAAGCTTGCCCCCTCTCCAGCTGAAGCCTCACTGGCAGCGCGTTCGGCCCCGATACTCGGTGCCGAGGCCGTTGCCAGCACGGACGAGGACGGGGATTTCACCCCCGTCACAAGTCGCAAGGCTAAAAGGAATGTCTTCCTGCCCTCCTGCTAGTGAGGGAAAGGGTTCTGCCCCTGCGGGGCAACGCCCCGATAAGGGGGCAAAGTCGAGGGTCCGCGTGTCACCGATCACGGTGTACGGGATCCTCTCCCACAAGTGTATCGCCGCCGACCTTGCTAAGGTGTGTGGCGATGATTTTGAGCTGGAGGTTCGCAGGGCCTCCACCAGGATCATCGTTCACATCCCAGACCACCACCGTGCGGCAACAAAGATCCTGGACAAAGCTGGCGTCCAATACCATACCCAGCTACTGGAGTCTGTAGGACCCGGACTTCTGGCGCACGGTGGCCATGATTTGTAAGGCGTTGAGGCAGTACATCTCCTCAACGTCCGGCCAACTCCTCCTCTCTCTCTTGGAGGAGTTGGTCAAGGAGCGCGTCACATCCCGCAATAATGGGGACTAGGGGATGTAGTGTCTTGGTGCAATGGAACGCCTGCGGTGTTAAGGAGAAAACGGAAGAGCTCCGTGCGTTCCTGCAAGAAAAGAACGCCATCTTGGCCGCCGTGAATGAGACCCATCTCCGCCCGTCGGACGTCTGGAAGATCCCTGGCTGGGTGATATATCGCTCGCACAGGGTCGGCCAGCGTGCGACGGGTCCGGGGCATGGTGTGTCTGCCCTGCTCATCCATCGGTCTGTTGAACATCGTCCCTGCTTGGTTCGAAACTACAGATCGATGGAGGCTGTATCCGCCGACGTTCGGACCTGTACCGGGTGGGTCAGGGTCTCCTCGATGTACTACCCACCGAGGAGAGCGTGGGACCCGGACGAGATGATGGACGTCGTCGGGGATGGCTACCCCTCAATCGTCATTGGGGACTTGAATGCCAAACATCTCAGTTGCCATTCTAGGATCCCCAATCCGAGGGATGCGCGACTGAGAAATTTGGCCGATGAAGAGGGGCTCACGGTCCTCGCCCCGACCGAGCCGACCTTTCTGCCGTCCATGGATGTCCTCGATGTTGCCGTTGTCTGCAACATCAGGGCATCCCTGAGTATGCATGCTGTCTACGACATGTCCTCAGACCATAATCCGACCCTACCCTGCTGCTTCTGGGGAACTCGCCTGTGTGAGTACCACCATCGCCGCGCCTGGACCTTGCTCGAGCAGACTGGCAGAACTTCCGTGAATTCATCACGGAAAGGCTGCTGGTTGTGCCTACACCGCCCAGGACGCGTGAGGAGGCAGACCGAATGGTTGGCCTCCTCACATCCACCGTCCAGCAGGCCATGGACGCTGCCATCCCGAAGGTGGTCGTGGCCAAGGGTATATGCATAGCCCTGCCCCGTGGCGTCAGGAACACCATCACCTGGCGCAACAGCGTGCGGCGGCGGTGGCAGCGCTACCGCACTCTGGACCTCAGGATCCAGTTGGACTCCCTCAACAGGACTGTCCGAGACATGTTGAGAGACGTGCGCTCGGACGCGTAGGAGTTACATCTCTCCACGCTTTCCCTGGGGGATCAGTCCATCTGGAAGACCTGCAGGAGGCTATGCGTAACCCAGCGGCGCGACCCCCTGATAGTTCAGGGGGACTACGTCCCGAGGTCTCCAGAAGAGAAAGCCGGGCTCATGGCGGAATACCTGGAGAGGGTATTCTGTCCTAACCCGGCTACAGCTGAGTCGGATTTGGTGGAGGACGATATTGTGGATGTGCTGGGGACGCTCGACCGCGGTCCCCTGCTGTAGTTCCCTCAGTTCTCGGGGGACGATATCATTGCAGTGATTCGTCGCCTCGAGACGAGGAGGGCTCCGGGGGACGACGGCGTCCCCAATATCGTCCTGCGACAGCTTCCTGTTGCCGCAGTAGAATTCCTGGCCGCCATTTACAACGGGTGTGTCGGGATTCCATACTTTCCGTCTGCCTGGAAGAGGGCAAAGGTCATCTGTCTCCCGAAGAAGCCGGGGATGGAGGTTGGCCCCGGAGACATCCGGCCAATCTCTCTCCTGGCCGGATTCGGGAAGACCTTTGAGCGTCTTATCCAGAAGCCGCTGCAGCACTTTCTCCAGGAGAAGAACATTCTCCCGGACGAGCAGTTTGGCTTCAGGAGTGGGCACTCCACTACCCAACAACTGGGTAGAGTGACGCACTTCGTCACCGACGCCTTCAACAGGAACCACGCGGTCGCGGGGGCTTTCTTCGACATCTCGAAGGCCTTCGACCGCGTGTGGCATCCAGCACTCCTGTTGAAGATGGTTCGACTTCAGTTCCCAGCTTGGATGGTGCGACTTATTGAGTCGTCCTTGCAGGGCAGGACGTTCCGGGTGTTTTGGCTCCGGGTCGGATCGGAACTGCGACGCATCTGCGCCGGCGTTCCGCAGGGATCCGTCCTGGGGCCGATACTCTTCAACATCTTCACCCAGGATCCCCCCAGGGATTTTGGGTGGAACACCAGTCTTGCCCTGTACGCTGACGACGCGGCGCTCCTGTCGTGTTCCAGCAAGAAGTACGCGGCTGTGGAGAGGTTACAATGCGCCGTCGACGATCTGTCCTCCTGGTATCGTCGATGGCGTATTGCGGTTAGCCCCGCCAAAACCAGGGCCGTCGTCTTCCATCCTGGAATGGGAGCGCCGCCTGGAGTCGACCTGTCGGTGATGGGGACGGTCGTCCCCTGGAGCCCAGAGGTCACATACCTGGGAGTTGTGCTGGACCGGAAGCTTCTCTGGAAGCCTCAGGTTGAGAGTGTCCGCCGCAAGGCACTCGGGGCGTTATCAAGAATCCGTCCGATTCTACGCCCGGATGTCTTGACGGCCGACACTAAGAGTCGCCTCTACCTGAGCTGCGTGAGGCCCATCATCACCTATGCAGCTCCAGTCTGGTCTGGAGTGTCCAAGACCACCCTCTACAGGCTGCAGGTAGTGCAGAATAATGCACTCCGGTTGATACTTGGTCGTGGTATATACGACCATGTCGACCGGATGCATTTAGACGGAAACGTGGAACCCCTGGACATCCTCTTGCCGAGGATGTCTAAGGAATTCTACTGCAAGGCAGCATTATCGACGCACGAAGAGGTGCGAATGCTAGGCTACATCAGGGCTAGGTGGTGGGATCGTTACAAGCGGCCCATTGCCAGCCTTGATGTGCAGGATGCCCTCCCTTCAAACAAGCGTCCTTGCTTGTAGGGAGGGATATATGCCCATTTATGGGCTATCGAATTGCGCTAAGCTAGTTTTTAAGAGTAGTCTCGCATTAGCAGCTTAGCTGGAAATGCGACGTGGCCAGCCTCAGGCTGGAAGATCATGACATCTACTGCAAGCATTTCATCTCACATTGAAAAATCATTACTTTTTAGACAGATATTTCATCATGAGAAATATTTCTTTAATTCTAAAGATTTCTCCTCGGGACAGGATTTCGTTTTTTCATTATGGAACAATAATGGAGTAAAACTATCGCTAATTTTTGCAAATTTAGGAATATTATAATTTTTCCACATTGAGTTAATAATGCCACTCATTTCTGCCAAATTTTAAATTTATAGTACAATTAAAAGTGAAATAACATTTATTTAATTGTTTAAATTTCGGGCCGGGCCGAGCCTGAAAATCAATTTACGTTTCGGACTGGTTCGAGCTGGAGCTTCACTTTGGGTTACATTCGGGCTTTTCTAGGGCCTTGGCCCAACTTTTTACTGACCATTACTTCGTCCCTTCATTTCGTCATGGACATCCGTTTTCGAGATTTTTACTCTCATCTGTCCAGAAATTGTCAGAGAGCTGGAAGGGCGGAAGTAAATCGTTCTGATCATATTCCGACCATAATTTTACCCTCCTCCGACTACTTAGTCATAAATTCTTTGAAAAAAAACGAAGAAAACCTTCAACCCTATAACATGACTTAAAAACAACTTTGACGAATTGAAAAACATAAAATCTTTGCACAGAAATGCAAAGGTCCATAAAAATAGGAAATAACGTCCCATTTTGTCTCAAGGCTTACGACCTACTTCCGGCGGTGCACATTGTATGTACACGTAAAATTAGAAGAGTTCCCTGCGTCTGTTTGATTTCTCCTTTGATAGGACTCTTTCCCTTTTTTGGAAACTACTTACTCAGTTGCAAAATGACCATCACACTCTTTGGACGTGCTAAGCAAAGGTCCTACGAGATCAACTTGTTTCTAAGATTTTCTAGTGTGTGCATTTGTGTGAAACGGCCATTATATATTATCGCCTTCCATATATGAGAATTCGTTTAAAATTTTATACTATTGTTAAAGTTTCTATTAAGGTGCTTTTCTAGCCCTAACAATGAGCGAGAAAGATATTAAGACAAAATTAGAAAGCGGTGAATATATTTTAATTGAAAAAGTGAACGCTAAAAGTGACGTCTGGAAAATATTTCGTGAGGTCTACATCGCTGCAACAAAGGATCAAGTCGGTGCCGTTCAGTGCATTAAATGTAAGTCAGTTTTAAAATACACTTCGGGAATAACTGGGAATTCGCATTTAAATCGCCATCCTTGTAAAAATATCATTGGAACAAGTACTATTACCCGATTCATTCTTCCCTCATCATTAAGTGTGCCGAAGCGAGTGAAAGATGGGATTAAGAAATCGTGTGTTTCCTTATGTTGTAAGGATATTAGACCATTTTATATTTTTACCGGTGTAGGATTCTTAGATTATTCGTAAAAATTGATTGAAATAGGTTCGATTCAAGGAAATGTTGATGTAAAAGATAAACTACCTCATCCTACAACGATTTCGCGCCACACACAAAAAGAAGCGAATGATTTACGTCAAAAACTGGTCATCAACATTCAATCATTGATGGATTTAAAGTTTTGTAGTGCTTCAACTGATATGTGGACCGATGATTACAAAAAAATATTTTATAACTCTGACTGTACACTTTGTTGATAAAGAATGGAATCTTCGTAATAATGTTCTTTTTACATGCGAGTTCTCTGAGGAAAGAAAGACTGGCGAAAATATCAGGAAAGATTTGAAAAAGAGACTAACAAAATTGGTACTTAAGCAGGATAGTCTTTCGAAATTAATTTTTGTTACCGATCAGGGAAGTAATATAGTGACTGCACTTCAGCAATATATCAGGTTAAACTGCAGTTCACATTTAATCAACACTATTTTAAGAAATATTTTCGGAAAAGAATTTTTGGAATCAAAATTACCTCATTTTCATCAAATAATAGTTGCTGTTAAAGAACTTGTTAGTTACCTAAAAAAGTCTGCTTTGGTAAATAAACTGAAATCTACCGTTCACCAAGAATGTGAAACACGATGGTACAGTCGAATTGATATGTTTAGAGTCCGTTCATACCAACTATGAAGACATAAATAATCTTTTGATCGAACTTCAGGAAGAGGACTTTCTTGTAGTAAATGTTGTTCTCTATCCGAATAATTTTTTCAATTTATACCTTAGAGATAATATAAGAATTAGGGAGACAAAAGTTTGATATTTCATCGTTGCTTGACGGATATCATTTAATGAGATACGAGTATAAGTTTATTGAAGTAATTATGTAAAGTGGACGTTCTAATTGACAGATTCTGTTGAGAATCACAGTTGGCCGATAATTTTTAATAAAGATCACTCGTACTCAGTTAAATTAAAATCCGTCCTGCGGTTTAGGAGATGAAAGTTACGACGGACGGATAAACGAACGGACGGACCAGACGTGTCCATAAGGCGTTTCGCTATTACCGCTTCGCTGATAAAGAACGCCTAAAAATGGAATGTAGTCTTATGAGATCGCCCGGGTGTCCGTGTCCGTGTGTGTGTCCGCGTGTGCGTGCGTGTGTGTACGTGTGCCCGTGTGTGTCAGTGAGTGTCCGTGAGTGTCCGCATGTGTCCGTGTGTATCCGTGTGTCCGTGTGTGTCCGTGTGTCCGTGCGTGTCCGTGTGTATCCGTGTGTGTGTCCCTAACATCTTCTTCATGAATGAACCGATTTAAACTAAATTTAGTACATAGAATGCGCACATAAGTTAATGGCCAAATTGACATATTTGAACTGAATCGACAAATCAGGGGTGCCACAATTGCAAAGTTAAACTTTTCGGTAATTATGAATTTGGAAGGAATTGGGGCAACTGATTTCAACAAAATTATTTATGAAGTAGCCGTGTAATATAAAAAAACAAAATCAAGATGTTTAGTACAGATATATAAAGCAGGGCTTCCACAATACAAGGGATAAAAAAAATTATTTTGACACGTATTTGTGTTGAACTGTCCATATCAATTTTAACCAAATTTGATACTTATAATTAACACATATATACAAAACCATATTGACATATTTTCACCGAATCAGCCAAACAGGGGGGGCCACATTTAAAAATTAAACTCTTTCAGTAATTAGGATTTTGAAGGAATTGTCTGAACGGATTTAAATTAAGTTTTGTATATAATATTTGTACAACATATCATAATGAAATCAAGATGTTTAAAGCGGAGCTAAAGTGCAGGGCTACCACGATAAAAAGTTAAATAATATTTCTTTAACACGTATTTCTTGAGAACTGAACTAATGGATTTTAACCAAATTTAAAATATTCATTCTTCATATAAATAAATAACCAATATATTATATTTTAACCGGATCTGCTAAATAGGGCTACGATTATACTACGGCGAATTAGGCAAAAAGAACTTCTGTACCGTAAAAAACCTGTGTACACCCCTACTTCTTATATGTAAAAATTCTATTGAAAGGAAAGTAGGCGTTTTAGTTCTTTCCAGAACTACTTGTTGTATCCTGTTGCTGAAAGGAAACTCTGAAAGACAGCAGTCCCATTCTAACGCAATGGATCAATATCATGAATTTTGAAAGGGGTTCCACAACCATGATCAAAAACTTTCCTTTTGTAAAATATTAATTCCATACTTTAAATGTGTATATTGTGTCAATTAAAAACTTTGATGTCATTACATTTTGTTATATTTTTAGTAAGTTATTTATATAAGTATTTCAGTTATCTCACGTATAATTATTATTGGGTTTGGATGTTCAAAACATACAGTACGCTTACCTTCCCTAATTTCCTTTGACGTTTAATGTTTGTTAAACATGGCTACTTTCGTCTATCCTAATATTTTTAGAGAATTTGATTCGTGGCAATACTTCTTACAAATATAATATTCCACTAACTGGACAGTTATCCGTTTTCTGCTGATGTTTTACGTTATCCTGCCGTAACTAATGATGCCAACTCCCCAACACTTAATGCCATTAAATTTAAGACAGACAAGAATGAGGGACAAGCACAGTTAGGGATTATGGTGGGGGGAAAAGGATTACGGAGAAGGGAGTATTGGAGTGAGCAACTGGGGGAATTGCAAGCGCAGAGAGTGGGAGTGTCGCTCGGGTTGGGAGAAAGGAAAGAAGAAGAGTGAGGGGAGAAAAAGGATAAAGGGAGAGAGGGAGGAGGGGAAAAAGTTTGAAAGTGGCAGAGGATGGGGATTGAGGTTGGTTGAGATTAGGTGTGCGAGAGGAAGAATGGACGAGTTTGGAGCTTTAAAAAGAGAAAATCTGAGGCGTGGATAGAAGTTTTTTTACATTATAAACCCAAATTATTGGGCATAAAGAGAGGTCTCTTATCAAAACTTTTTTAAAGGTATTCTTGTATGTTGACACTGGATTTTGAACCCCTTTTGTCACTAAATCGGATTTTTCACAAGCGCCAACTTATCTCCTTGCCAAATAGATATTGTTTCACTTCTTTTTTTACTATAAGTGGATTGGAATACGTGCAATGATTCCTTCCTTTATTTTGGGATTACAATCCACGGTGGATTATAAGATGATTTTGTCCATAGTAAAGAATCCAATTAAAATCGGTAATATCTATGATACTAAATATGTATTCGCTTTGTACTCAGTCATTCTGTGTGTCTAGTCATGGAGTTAAATGGTTTTTTACTGCAATAAAATTTTAATTGATGCCGCATAGCATGAAATTTTTTCAAATAAATATACACTCGGTTGAATGAAGTTATAGAAACTGGATATTTTTGTGTACTTGATATATTTTATTAATAGGATACGGTTATTATTTTGAATTGGTATTACACTAGTGATTATAAAACCGAAAAGGAGTTATCCGGTTACTGTTTGGCTTTCAAGAACGAAGTAAAATTTTAATTCAATTGCAATGTATTGAAATACTTACATGCTGCTAAGTAAATGTTCATAAACGTTCGTGTGTTGTGATTGTTATTATCTAAACATCTAATGTATACTTGATAAACTTAATATCAAGTATTAATTTTCAATTGCATTATCTTTCACTATATAAATGACACAAGTTAATGGATTAAATGGATAAGGAATAAGCAATACAGATAACTAATATTAATATAATTTTTTCCAGTAAGTCAGAGGCATATTTCAGCCGATAGTCATCCATCACGAGTAAATTCACCGTTTGATGATTTTTAAAAGTTGAATTTTATTATCGTTTAATTACCTATTATGTCAGCTTCTTTGTAACTAACTGCTCAATTGTTTTATTTGACTTCTCAGCAGATGAAACTCATGGTTCTATAATGTGTGCTCGATAACTAACTTATCCGATTTTTAATAGATTAACCGGTAATTGTTCCAAAGCTAAAGCACGTGGATTGCGTTAACTGACTGGTGTTAAATTACTTTTATTAGCACGAATGGATCTGTTTTATAGGATCTTAAGCCTTATTGAGGCTTCATATGAGTTGGAGAAGCTATTTGTTTGGCATTCCAATTTCCGCATTCATATAGCCACACAGAGATGGAATGGAAATAGTCATTGTGGCATGGCAACTCGATCATCTGCCTAACGAAAATGGAATTACCTTTTAAATTTTGGGGTCTGATTTAATAATCGAGCGGATAAATATACTCGAAAGGCGAACAGATTTTCTTCCGTGTATTTTTAAATGTTATATATGACTCAAATAGATTTTCCATCCCAGGTGCTAAGTAACAGTGCAGAAGTTTAATCAACGCGCAGGTTTATATTCCCCAAATTCAATTAATAATAATTAATAAATTTATTAAGGGTGTTTTGGGGTGGGATGCGATTATATAGCCTCTCCCACTCAAATGTCAACCTCACCTGCACGTGGTGCACCCTGCTTCACAGACGAGGCTCTGGCGTCCGAGTGACTCCCGGGATAAGGAGTCCCCCCTCTACCAAATGCCAACGGCCTATTTAGGGGCGGATGAGAAGGTGGAGGGGTAGGGCACCCTCTTGCCCTTGGGGTGGGAAACTGCCCCTAAAGGCGGAGGAACTATTTTGATAGTCAACGGCATAGGATGGAGAAGGCAACAGGAAACCACTCCATTAAAGATCCTATTGGATATCCCGAGGGTAGCAACCATGGAAGGTTTTAGAAAGGAATTTGTTACTGATCATGGTATTCGGAACCCAAGATCCGGCAGGGGATGTAGCAGGGCTTCTCAGGTCGTTATCCAACGAAATCCCTGTCAAAACGTCAAAATAGGTACTTGGAACGTCAGAACATTACTAAAAATAGGTAAATTAGAAGAAATAAAGAAAGAAATGGAGAAAAATGAGATTGATATCTTAGGTTTATGTGAAACAAGGTGGCAAGAGAAAGGAGATTTTTACAGTGATAAATTTAGAATAATTCATAGTGGAGGTGAAAAGAGAGGAAGGAATGGAATAGCAGTCATTATTAGTAAGAAATGGGCAAACAGTGTTTGCAATACATATCACATAAATGATAGGTTGTTGATGGTAAGAATGAGCACCGTGCCAACGGATACAGTGATAATACAAGCGTATTTCCCAACAAGTAGTGCAGAAGAAGGAGAAGTAGAAAAGGTGTATGAAGAAATAGAAGAACTTATAAAGATGACAAAAGATAAAGATAATGTAATAATAATGGGAGACTTTAATGCTGTGATTGGATCTAGTCGAAATAGTAGAATGGTAGGAAAATTTGGTTTAGGTGAAACAAATGAAAGGGGAGAAAGATTAATTGAGTTTTGTGAACAGAATGAGATGATGGTATCAAACACTTTCTTTGAAGTTCCCAAAAGAAGAAGATACACATGGGAGGCGCCAGACAGAAGAAGGTTTCAAATAGATTATATTTTAGTAAAAAGAAGATATAAGAACCAGGTAAAATCGTGTTATAGTTACCCAGGTCCAGATGTAGACAGTGACCACAAGCTAGTCATGGCAAAATGCAATATTAGGTTTAAGAAAATAAAGAGAACAGTTAAAAAGAACTGGCATCTACAGGGACTGAAAGAGTTACCAACGGCTAAGAATTACCAAGAAAAAACAAATGAGTTGATGAGAAATTATGAAGGACAACTTAGTTGGGAGGAATTTAAAAAAGGGGTTCTTAAAGCTACAGAGGAAGTTATTGGAAAGAGAAAATTGGAGCCTAGAAAACCTTGGATGACTGAGGAGATACTGATTTTAATTGAAGAAAGGAACAAGTTGAGGAAGAATGGAAATGATGAAACTTATAAAAAAGTTAAGAATGAGATTATTAACAAATGCAGAGAAGAAAAAGAGAGATGGACCAAAGAGATAGTGAAGGAAATTGAGGAAGATACAAAGGGAGGAAGGCAAGACAAAGCATACTTCAAAATTAAAACTCTCCAGTACAAACCAAGAACTAAATCGGCAATAGTTAAGGATAAGGAAGGAAATATGTTATGGGAAAATGAAAAAGTATGTGCTCGGTGGAAAGAATACATAGAAGAATTATATAGTGGAAGAGATGTTGGAGATGGATGTAGATTTATTGAAAATGAAGAGGAAATAAGAAATGACGAGTTAGGCCCAACAATAACCAAAGAAGAGTTTTATAAAGCTATTAATAATCTTAATTCAGGCAAGGCAACAGGTGTTGATGGTATACCTGCAGAACTTTTGAAGAACTTAGGGGAGGAAGCAAAAGAACATTTCTTTAAAATTATAAAAGATTGTTACGAAAAAGGAAAATTACCTGATGACTTTATAAAAAGTAAAACTATAAGTTTACCAAAGAAGGGGAATGCAGTGGAGTGCAGTAACTACAGAACAATTTCACTACTTTCGCACGCCTCAAAAGTTTTAATTTATATCGTGAAAAACAGAATAAAAAGGAAAATAGAACATTATATTAGTGAAGATCAATTTGGATTTAGAAGTGGGAGAGGAACGAGAGAAGCTATATTAGCCCTCAGGGTGATAATGGAAAGATGTTTAGAAATGAACAGGACATTATATTTAACGTTTATTGATTTGGAGAAGGCCTTTGATACAGTTAATTGGGAACTGTTGTTTAAGACTATGAAAAAAATAGGTATTGATTGGAGGGACAGAAGATTAATTTTTAAGCTTTATCAAAATCAAACTACAAGAATAAATATAAATGGATTAGAGAGTGAAGCAAAGATAAGGAAAGGAGTAAGACAAGGATGTCCGCTATCTCCATATTTGTTTAATATGTTCATTGAAGAAAGTATAGAAGTTATGAAGGAAAAGACAAAAGGCATAAAAATAAATGGAGTTAGAATACACTGCATTAGATTTGCAGATGACATTGTAATATTCAGCGATTCAAAAAGAGAAATGAATAAAATGCTGAAAGTATTATCGGACACGTTAAAACAGTGGGAATTAAAGATAAATATCAAGAAAACCAAATTGATGGTTATAGGCAAAAGTAATGCAGGGACAATATCAAAGATCAAAATAGACAATCAGGAAATTGAGCAGGTGAAGCAGTTTTGCTACCTAGGTAGTACAATTACTGAAGATAATAGATGTGTACAGGAAGTGAAAAGAAGAATAGCACTTGCAAAGCAAGCTTTTCAATGCAAAAGGAGCCTACTGACAAGCAGTCACATGAATTTGGAAGTAAGGAAATCCTTTGCAAAAGCTTTTGTCTGGAGTACCATACTTTATGGTAGTGAAAGTTGGACGTTAGGAAAGAGGGAGAGGTCCCGTCTGGAAGCGACAGAAATGTGGATATGGAGAAGATTGATAAAGACAAGTTGGACAGAGAGAAAGACAAACCTTAAAGTTTTGGAAGAAGTAAAAGAAGAAAGGAAACTGATCAGAGGAATGGAAGAAAGGAAGGCAAAATTTTTAGGCCATGTGATTAGACATAATGGATTAATTGTGAACATCTTGGAGGGGAAACTTTTAGGGAAGAAAGGAAGAGGCAGACCAAGAAAGAAATACCTAGATGACGTGGAGTCAGTGATGGGAGTTGAGAAGTACGAGATGTTGAAGAGAATGGCAGAGGACAGGAGTTTATGGTTGCAGCGACAAGGCTTAGCCTTTAGATGAAGAAGAAGAAATTTATTAATAATAATAAATAAAAATTATCACGCAGTTTGATCTGACTTATTATTTCCTATTGGAAATGGTAATATATCTCACGAATTCTTTTAGGCTTACAACTGTATTTTAGGTAAATATACGTAACATGAATTGACTTTCTTCTTTACAATCGGTTGTGTTACTTTATTGTTGAACTGCTATGAATTTAGTTTTTGTTTGCAATTATATTTAGAAAAGGCAGTAAATGAACTTACGGAGGCATAATGAGGTTTATTCAATAATATGGTTTATTTGCTTGTGACCACATAGTTCTCCCAAATTCCTATAGGTAGCGCCAGAGTCTCTCATAAAAACCCTTGAATGTCTTGGCTCCCCTTAAACCTGGACGCCAAATGCTGGGTTGCGGCCGTTATCAGTAACAAATCCCTCTGCCATGATAAAAAGAGACAAATTTCCCCATCTAGATAGATAAATTTCATAGCTAGTGAATATATTATTTCTTCTAAAAACATGATAAATTTCCCCATCTAGATAGATAAATTTCATAGCTAGTGAATATATTATTTCTTCTAAAAACATGATAAGTTCCTTCAAAAGCCAAAATCATTAATTGTTACATTTAAATGAAAACGGAAAATTAATGTGAAAAGTTTAAATTATCACGTTTCTGTTGTTTATATTCTCTATGCTGTTTCTTATGTATTTGAAAAAATTATATCGGTTAATTTTTTATTTATAATATTATGATCAATTGATAAAATTCAATTCTGATAAAAGTTGTATTTATGCAGTAAATTATCCCCTTCTTTCATGTGGAAATAACCTTAAGAGAGGATAATTACGTATAGAAATTTTATCTTATTTTTCGATAATAATAAAATAGCACAATTTCCAATGATAAATGAAACTTTTACATTTTTGTTATACCGTCCTCTAGGACGGGGAACTGTATTCTAAAGATTGGTGCAAAGGGCAGAGTGATTAAAGAAACGCTCTTTGTTCAAGAAGCATCAGCAGGCTTAGAATCATCATATAATGTACGAGAAAAATTCTTTAATTCTGCATTTATAATTTATTTTAAACGCTACCCAACACCAATTAATTAATATCTCTACCCAATCTAAAACTACGCGTTAAATGAAAAATCCAGTGAAAGTCATAAAAATTCCGTCAACATGTTCACATTTGAATTATTGAAAAGTGACATTGCGAGTTCGTCTGAAGCCTTGAATCCATGTTTTGGCCCAAGTAACTCCTGTAGTAATAAACCGGTTATTTTCATTCTGCAGTTTTCAATCGTGCCTCAGGAACATTCCCATCAAACTAAATTTGCCGTTCGTTTATAAGTGAAATAATTTCTCATGTAATATTGCTAATGCCTTCCGTTGCCACAATAGTCCATTATATCTCACTTTGGCGTGTAATTGCACGTGAATTTATCCAAGTGAATGCGGTCCTTCCCTTCCCCGTAATCCCTTCGTTTTTATGTAATCGTTTCCTCCCCGTTTGATCAATTAACAGTTACATCCACTTGCCATAAATACCACACCCTAATACTCTTCCACGAACGCATAATCGAATCGAACCGCTTCTTGTGATTATTTCCCGGATATTTGTGATTTACTACAATCCTTTCTCTTCCCTTTATCTTTCGTTATTTTTCTCCCTTTATATCCCTTACTCTCTTTCTCTGTCCTCCTCTCTCTCTCTCTCCGTCCTATTTTAATCGCTCTCTCCCTTTCCCCCTTTGTCTCTCTGTCCCTCCCTTTCTCTCGGGAAAATGATACCGTAATGGAGAGGAAAGGGAGGTTGAGGGGTTGAATTATGACCGTGAGAAGAGAGGAGGAGGTGAAGATCGGAGGAGGAAGGGAAAAGGAGGGAGAAAAAGGGAGGCAGAGGAAGGGGACGAAGGAAGAAGTGGGAGGATATGAGGCAGAAGGCTGGTCTGCGGGAATATGGTATTTTCAAAGGGAGGTCGTATCGGCAAGAGGAGGGGCGGAGCGAAAGGCGAGAGGGGGTGGGGGAGGAGTAGGGGTTGAGGGGAGGGGTATGGGATGAGGGGAGGGGTATGGGATGAGGGGAGGGGTATGGGTTGTGGGGAGGGGTATGGGATGAGGGGAGAGATATGGGTTGAGGGGAGGGGCATGGGTTGAGGGGAGAGGTATGGGTTGAGGGGAGAGGTATGGGTTGAGAGGAGGGGCATGGGTTGAGGGGAGAGGTATGGGTTTAGGGGAGGGGCTTGGGTTGAGGGGAGGGGTATGGGTTGAAGGGAGGGGTATGGGTTTTGGGGAGGGGTATAGGATGTGGGGGACGATTGCGCGGGAAGGAAAGATGTTTCGGGACTCCATAGCGCCACGTCGTCAAGAGTATCGATCCGAGAGTGGATCGCCGGGGCGCATGCGTCCTTTTTGTGCCCCGTGCGTGCTACGTAGGGATGGGCGTGGGGTTTGGGGCGCCTCGTGCTTCCGGAAGCGTGAGTGTGATTGTATTTGTGTCTGTGAGACGGCGCTCGGATCCCAACTGGCCCTTGGGGTGGGGGAGGAAGGGAGAAGGGGGGCTGGAGGGTCGGTAAGCGCAGAGGGGGAGGAGGGCTGAGGCTGTGGCACACACGCGCATTATGGAGGATGGCCATGGAACGGATATTTTATTTTCTCTCTCTCTCAGGCCCGTGATTAATTCGGCCCTTTGGTTCACGTGAGTCAACTCTTTTTTAAACCGTTGAGTTAAAAACGAGGAGGGAAAAATGTTGGTTGGGCGGAGCATTTACCCGTGCCAAAGCTACGATAGCTCGCTTCTTTTGTTTCCAATAAACATCTGTGCAAAGGAACGGCGGTGAAAAAGGCGGGGATATTATTCGGAGAGCCGTGATATTCTCCTCCGCATATCTCGACGTCATTAGTAAATTTGAATCCTCCAGGAGGGCATTAAATGGTTCCCAGTTCAATAAAGACTTTAACATAGCTATTCGTAAGATTAATGAAGATTGAACAATCGATATTAAAATAATGCCATTTTTCTTTTGATTGTATCTTTCTCATAGATCGTTGTACAGTGTTTTGGAAAAGGGAATTTTATTTCACAGAAAATATTGGATAAGTAAAAATATCTAGTTGTAACACGAGAACAAGTTTCATAAATTACAATTACTGAAGTTCCTAGCACAGTTATGGTTTCGGACAAATGAAAAACAGTCATAATGGATTTCATTACTGTGTCAAATTAAAATTCTCATTTCTGAAGAGATGTTTGCTTTTAGTTAACGGATTAACCTTTTTTATCGTAAGCAGCTTTAAGTGACAGCTACTTTTCCTCCAGCCTTGGCCTGGGAAAGAATCTTTCCGCTTTGAGTTAACCTAAGACAAACGGAACTAAAATGATGGATTTTAGAATATGAAAAGTGAAGGTTGTAAGGTTGTCATTCTAAAGAGAAAGACTAAAGAATTGGAACAAAAGGGGAGGGGAGAGAAGGGGTGTGGAGGGGAGAGAGGGGCAGTGGAGGAGGCGAAGTGAAAGAGAGAGAGGTAGTAGTGGAGGGGAGGGCGAGGGGGTTTCCGTAAAGGTTAGCAGAGGAATCGCGCCGATGCATTTGTAAATGAGAAGGAAGACAAAAGAACAATGCGCGTGAGAGTCAAGGAAGAACGGGTTAGAGGAAGAGAGGGGAGGGGAGGCATTTCGGAAAAGTCATTGCTCATAATGTGCATCATTTCTTCAAAACGAATAATTACATTTTTTAGGAAATAAAATTTTAGAGAAACGTATTTGCGACAATTAAAAGAACAAAATAAAAAATTCAGAAACTCGTGACAAATGAAAAAATACACCTGATAACGTAAAACATAAATCGGGAGCGGATATTTCTCTTTATATAATGAAATGGTTGATATTTCAACCCCAATGATCAATTTTTTCATCGCCTATATAATTATATTTCAAAGTTTTAAGAAAATTGTAAGAGATTCCCGAGTCATATTTTTACAGGTGAGAAAGACACGGATGGGATTCCAATTTAGAGTAGGTTAAAAGGGTCCTCAGCTGATTGGAGAGGTTTCATACTTAATTACACTAAATTTTCTCCGTTTCAAGCTGAGAAATACGTAAGTATTTTCAGAAATGTTTATTTGAGCTAATATTATTCCACCGAGAGAAGATAGCCTGCTTTCATAAAAGGTGTGTGCTTACTGGCATTTTAATTTAAAAACCTTACTATTTAGCAACTTATAGAGGCTTTTCCGGTGCATCGTATCCATGCAAAGCAGCTCACCGACTGAGGAACGCTTCCCCAGAAGTAGTGTTACCAACCAGACGTTATTTAGGTTTTGTACTGGTTTTCGCGCAGCGTGTCCGTCTCAAAAAGGTCTCTCGGTTTCCTTTATTTCAAACACACGTAATATTTGATTGTTTTGCATTTCGTGGCAGTATTGATTTTGTTTGCGTATCAATATTTCACACTGTACCATTGGTATTCCGAGATAAAAAATTTAGTGCTGTTTGAAGTCGAGTCGAACAACAGATTGTGCAACAGTTCATCTTTAGTTTGTATAAATTCGACTAAAGTTATCAAATTTTAAGCCCTAAAACAGTTGATTGATTGTTTATTATAATCATGTGTACACATTTTACGTTTACAATGGACATGAAATCGTCTAGGATCTTCATAATTTGCTTTTTATTTTATTATAAAATGTTTCTTCCTATTCGCTTCGTGATCTTGTCCGCAACAATATTGTTCATATATTTTGTGAAATCGCTGTATGACCTCTATCGTTTAAACAATATTATTTCCAAGCTACGCAGAATTTCGTTTTATTGTATGTAAAAGGCAAAGGCTAAAAATCACGTATTGCTCCGATTTTTCAACCAAAGAACACATGTCCCCGTTTTTCCTTCTCTGATTCTGATCACTCGGGTACAGTGGATGCCACAGCACGCTGGAGTGCCGCACCTGATTGTTGTGGTTGCCACGAAAAACATGGCTTAATGGATAAATCGCCGATTTAGAAATGTTGAATTGTCATCGGGGCAATAATTTTCCCCTAATAAATTGATGACGATGTAATACAAGCATATGTATGCGTCTAATCGTTTTGATAGCCGTTCATATTTTAAGTGTGCGTTCTGCGAGAATTTGTTTATCTTCGAAGAAGTGTTGGAAACCACTGCTCTAGAAGTTCACATTCCGAAGAAGTTAGCAAACTATTAAGGTAACTCCTTCAGACGATAAACCTCTCTTAGCCATTTCATGGCAACAGGATTGGATCATCTATGAGATAAAAGCCACGAACTAAGCTAGATAATTCTTGTCTTATTATTGAACCTTTATTATGTAGCATATTTAGAATATATGACGGTCAAGATATGATTCAAGTCGCAACGTTAAATTCATGTTGTAGACATAACAGAAGTTACATGTGAACTGTTTTGCAAATCCTGAATGAACGTATCAGCGAATTTTAACTTTTCCCTGAAAATATGTTAATGAATTCAGACGGTTACAAAGTTTTATATAATTATGACTAGAGAATAAATAGAAACGATTCACCAAAATAAGCGAAGTGTCATGAGTACTTGAATTAACTCTATGGAAGTCGATCAGATTATAGAGTCACAGTGAAAGTCATATACCCTTATCATTATTTTTCCTTATTGAAAGTATCGGCAATTTCTAACAAAATGGAAATTAATTATCTTACGTAAAATACGTATTCAAGTATTATTGAAAATGTATAAAACAAGTACAAAGTTTTGTGAAATACCCTGATAACATTTGAAAATGTAAAACAGTTGCAAAATTCATCTCACAATGAAACTCGTACACCGTCCGTCTTTCGTAGCATTTGACTGTTTTGTGTACCGGGATCTCCCAGATTGGGTGTTTTCGGCCAATAGCGCTTCTCTACAAGTCACTCGTAGACTCTGCTTCCGTTATTTCAAAATAGAACAACAAAATGGTCAGACGTCTGTGGCACTAAGGAAATTGATTATTTTTCATTATCAGAATGACAAATCTTTGCGTGAAATAGGCAAAATAGTAAATCGCAGTCACTCTACTGTGCAGCGTGTGGTTAATAGTTTTCGGCAAGAGAATCGTATGGAACTGTATGGCGGCTTCTGGCGTTGGAAAATTTCATTTAAACGAAGGGATCATGGACCAGAACGTGTACTTAGACATTTGGGGGAAAATTTAAACCTAGCGCGGAACACCTAGGCCTCGGAGATTGTTTCACATTTCACCAAGACAATGATCCCAAACATGAAGCTCACAAAGTCCGCATGTGGCTGCTGTACAACTGTCCTCATGTACTATAAACCCTTCCACAGTCACCAGACATAAATGTAATTGAGAATCTGTGGAGTTACTTAGAGTAAAACGTCCGTAAATACCACATCTCAAACAAAAATGACCTTAAGGAGACGTTATTAGAAGTGTGGAATAAAATATAGCCATCCTACTGTAAAACTTTGGTTCGCTCAATGCAAAAGAGGTTGGTAGCAGTGAGGAGAAGTGCGGGCCGTCCAACCAAGTATTAAATTCCAATGAACTTCGATTTTTGACTTCAAAAGAAGAAGAAATACAGACTGCACGAGTTTGAGTGTGAGGTTATTTATAGACATGCCGTTTATTTTTTTTATTTTTTGATATGTTTATGGAAGAATTATATTTTGATTTTGTGTAGTTTCGACAAAGATTTATTGTGTTTGTAAAATAGTCATAATTTCCCATTTCATTAAAGAAAGAATAGTTATTTTGAACAAAAGATTAAAATGTACTCGAGTGTACGACTTCCACTGTGAGTCACTATATAATCTCAGAACTCAGCAGTCTTGCAGAGAAATAGATCAATCATACAGTTATCAGTACCTTAATCACCAAACTATCCTAATGATATTCGCAATATATACAATTGAAATTACCATTCTTGGTGGAGGGGTGGTTGATATCTGATCCCCAATGCTAAGGTCGCGAATTCGGATTCTGCTTTGGGCATGCATGACTGTGACTGTGTTCCAAACTGTTTAAAAACATCTTTGTAGGAGGCCATGAATGTGCTGTTTAAGAACTAACTAAAACAAATAAATAATGTTATAATAAAAACTAGGAAAGTTTCTGCCACATGAATTTCTCTATACCTGTAATATTTCTAAAAATTCAAGATAGGTTAAATGATAATAAATATTTTAAGGAACTGCGAGAAAAAAATCAAAGCAAAAACATAAACTGATATCGCAGCCTTCTGATAATGGATAGAGCCACGAAGCTCCAACAATTAAGCATAAAAAGGTGTGTTACTTAGACGTAACTAAGATTCAAGTGTTTACAAAAGTCGCCTCCAGGTAGTGGTGGTAGCAGCTAAAAAATATAAATTTTAAAATATCTTTTACAAAATGCATTATATGGGAAAATTCTTTGACAAGTGTAAACACCCACTTTCGGCTGTCTAATTTTAACTAAACACTAAACAACTCTTTTCACTTTCATAAAACTGATTATAGTGATTATATTTCAGCGGTGTCTTCTGAAGCCTCCGTCAATCCAAAGCGACTTTGAACACTTTTAAACTCTAGGAGGAGAACCAGATCTGTGCCTGATGAAGTTTACTTAGACAACAAAATCGTTTTCGGTAGCGCCAAGTGTGATTTATTTAATAAATATTTCTTTTCTAACTTTAACAGAAACAAGGATTTTAACCTGGCCTTGAGAGTGTTTGTTCTCAGTCTCTTGTATCTCTCTTTACTTGCCCCGACGAATGCCATCGACTCCTTAATTCTCTTTCAGCCACCCGAGTCACAGGCCCTGATCAGATTTCTGCCATGTTATTTAAAAACATCTCTTCTTTTCTGGCTACTCCACTATCTAATCTGTTCAATAAATTTTTCAAAGCTGGCTATTTTCCTTCTGAATGGAAAAGAGCTAACATAACTCCCCTTTTTAAATCCGGCAATAGAAAATGTATTGAGTCATATAGACCTATTTCTTCCTATACTCTCGACCATTTGTGAAAGAATAATTTATCAAAGACTTTCTGCCTTTACTCTTCCATATTTGTCTCTTCAACAGAATGGCTTTCTACCTGGAAGTTCATGTCTTAGTAATTTGGCTGAACTTCAGATATCCGCTTTGGATGCCATCAGCAATAAATAACAGCTTGATGTGGTTTACATAGACTTAGCTAAAGCTTTCGATACCGTCCCCCACAAACTTCTTCTCCATAAACTATCAAACAGATTTAATATTCACGGAAATTTTCTTTCTCTCTTGTCTAGTTTTCTGTCTGATCGTTGGCAACGTGTGACTATCTCTGGTTTTTATTCTTCTTCTCTCCCTGTTCTCTCAGGTGTTCCTCAAGGCAGTTTTATCGGGCTTTTGCTATTTTGTTTATATCTTGATGATGTGTGCAACTTTATTGACACTATTATAAATCCAGTTTTATTGTATGCTGACGATTGCAAGATCTTTGGTAAAATTAATTGTTTGAATGACGCATTAACACTTCAAAGATTTCTTGATACATTTTCTGAATGGTGCTAATTGTGGGGACTAAAACCCAATCCGTTAAAATGCTCTCAGCTTTCAATTACTCGGCGTAAATCCCCCATTAACTATACTTACTTTATTATGGGCGAAAACATAAAAAGGGTATCACAGCAGAAAGATCTCGGTGTTATATTTGATTGCAAACTTTCTTTCTGTAATTACATTGACTACACTGTAAAAAATGTATGTCTCTCTTAGGTATTATTTATAGGCACACCAGTCTTAATCATGTGGTATTCTTTCGTTCTTTTTTTGTTGGGTGTATACTACCTATTGCTACATATTGTTCACCCATTTGGAATATGGCCTCCAAAACTCAACTCAACAAATTGAGGCACATAATGTCTTTCTTTTTGGCCATAGTCCGTTATCGCTTCCCACACTTGCGTCAACTGTCGAATGTTGATATCATAGCTTCCCTAAACCTCCCAAATATTTCCTTTTGTAGAAGTAAATCGGACATGTTTTTTCTGTACAGTGTTATGAACGGCAACCTACGCTCCGCCCTTCTTCTCTCCTCCTCCTCTTGAAGAATTCCCTCCAGAACTACCAGGCTTTCTTCACTCTTCCATATACCTAAACCTCGACTTCCCATTATTCAACGCTCTCTATTCTCCCGACTTCCAAATATGTGTAATTACGCGTTTTTCACCTTTACGATTTAAGTTACTCCAAAGTCCTATTTTAGGCGACTGAGTAGAAGCAATTGCTCTCGCTGGCCTTTATAAAAAGCATAAAAAGAGTTTACCTGGCAGTTTTCTGTTCGTTTGAGAGAAAACGGATTTTCGCCCCAACGATGGAATCTGGAAGAGAGATCGGATGCCAAAAAGGAAGTCTGAACCGTTACGAAGCCAATTTGGCAGGTGCGAATTTCGCGAACAAAGCGATAAGAATCAAATCGCAATGTAACGTAGTTTTCCAAAATGTTTCGCGATTGGCTGAAATCAAATTAGAAATTTACGAGAGCACTTCTTGTTATTTAATCTATTTTGGAGATTTGTTGGGCATAAAATAGAATAGGTGCGAGAGAATAAAGATCATTAATGGATAATATCTCATTATATTTTACTGTGTGTATTATTATTGATTTACATTAACACAAATTATTTAATTATTTATTTGGCAGTATTATTAGCGGTGTTCCCTTGCAACGATTTGTTTTTTGTATTATTAAAAAGTATTTTAACACTTTAATAGTTAATGGTGATTTATTTCTCACCAAATTATTCGTACCATCACGTTTATCAAACGATTATAATTCCCACATTTTGTATGCACGATTATTAGGGTGAACACGTTGAAATTTTAGCTTATTCTGGACTTTTCTGTGATAGAGTTCGATAAATTTATCATAAATTACTTAATTATATCAAAATATTTTAATAAATATTACAGTTACTATTCCAATCTATCAATTTTCCAATTAGCATTTGTAAATTCTCCAATTATTAATTTTTAAAAATATCTTGTAATTATTTGTTTATTATACATATAGTTAGCACATTTTTACAAAAATAAGAAATGATGTTCGAGAATGTTCAAAATTATTGATCGATGTTGATAGTAAAAATGACTTGTTCCACCGAAGTTAGCAAAAATCGATGATTTTGCCATGAAAAGGTTAACAATCCGTTAGAATAGAGGTAATTGGTGACTTTTAATATTGAAGATAAAGAAGAAGAGTGAATGACATATAGTATTAGGTATATGTAGTCCAAGAATGCATCCTAACTCAAAAATATACAGTTTATAATGATGGTGGATAATACAAATATTTATTTATACATTACCACAACGCTGAAGTCTTGCCTTGGTATTTTCACCGGATCATCCTGGTTGAACGTATTTACAATAATCCTGATTATACTCCAACACACAATTGAAATTGCTGCTTAAGAAAAACCGCGCTTTCTTTGAAAATGAATAACGAAATTGCTTCATTTTTTTCAAGTAAATATTTCCAAACTTGTTACTGGTTGTAGCCTTGTAGCCATGTCGATATACTGGAATGCTGTCATGTTTTGTCCGCATAAATTTTCTGTGAAACATTACGTTAACCTAAAACCATAAAAATAAATGCACTCAGTGTCGAACTGTTAGATAGGTTATGCCGATTTAAGTCAAACTGTAAACCTAGTATCTAACCAAGAATTCCTATGCCCACAAAAATAAACCATACTCTTAGTTTTATTCACAGGTCGACTATAAATGGCGTCAACGTAAAATAATGAAGCCTCGGGCATCTTCTTTAATGAACATTTAAAAACTAAGCTGTACTGTATAATCGAGACGAATTATATGTTCCTTACATAGATATTAATTTAGCTTGAATACTCGATATATTTTTATAATGTTATTCATGTTTATCAATAATCGCTATTGATTTTTGTACCGCAATTAAGACTTTTGTCTGGAAATCACACGTAATCAGTTGTATGGACTTCACTAAAATATATAAATACTAAAACTGTGGGAAATGATAATGGCCAGGAAATTTCTCAAAAATTATGAAAATTTACTTCTCTTCGTATTCCAAACTAATTGTTGGCTACTTTGGATATGATTCAAATCCTGTTAGCAATTAATTGAATTTTTATTATTTGTTTAAATATTCTCATTACTATTCTGATTATTTAGTATGTGCTAAATTCCAGGGCAATTCCATCTAGATATGCTAGAAAAAGCATGAAAGATTGACAAAAATTATTTGTTATTTATATGGTTCATCTTATGTCTAATTCATAAAACTGAATGTATTTGAGATAAGAGCTTAATGATCTATTACAGTCAAACTAATTACATTTTAAATATTTATTACATATTGATAAATGTGAACAGATACCTACACATATAGAGAGTTTTCAAGTTGTACACACAAACTTGTCTTATGTTTCAAATCACTCAGATGTTGAAATTTCTATATTATGTAGTTGCCAAATTATCAGAGCCATGAAATTTATTATTTGGCATTTTGTATTCATAATTGGTTTCTGCGCCTTGTTTGCTTTCATAAGGTCATTATTAGAAACTGAAATAAAATTTCAAGTAGTGAGAAACATTTTTTTCTGGTAATTTCTTTTATGAGATTTGTATATTGATATCTTGATCTTAATAGCAACTTTGTGTGCATTATTCATATCAGATTGTTTCAATTGTTTATTTTGAATAATCTAGCTGTACTCATTAGATTCAAATATTTAGAAAGTCATATTTACAGTGACTTACAATGTAGCATACATATTCTTAATTTTTGACATTGTATTATTGATCTTAAATTTTGAGAAATAGTGTTGAAGTAGTACTTCTGAACAGCAACATCAAAAGTTATGCATGAATGTTCTATAAGACTTTTGTATCAGTTACTTATAAATGTAGTTATTTTATTAATGATTTATAATATGGTAGTAGAGGATTAAGTCCATATTATTAAATTAATATTGCATTGTCTCTATATTTTATAATCATTATTCAATCATTAAATAGGAGTGTGCAGTTGCCAAATATATTGGCATCTTATTTGGATTTAATTTAAGTGGGCTTAAACTATTTATGGCTCTTCTTGCACAGGTTCATGTAGGTGTGCGAGGACAACAACAGCAATTCCAAAACCAAGAAGGAGGTGTACATAATAGACAAGTGCGTGATGAAATGTCACTTCATCCCTATAATGGGTAAGCATAGTGTAGATTATTTAATCCCTATGTTAGTTTTCATTATTCAACTTAGTGGTATTATGTGCATTTTAAGGGACTTTATATATTTTAGACCATTCATCGTAAAATAACGGAAAAATGTTTCTTTTCAACTGGAATGATCATTTCAGTCTGTTTAGCTGGCATTGCAGGTTAATTTTGACTTTCCAGCATTTTTATTGAGGGCAAATTTGAAAAAAAAATGATAAAATTTATGATACGCTTGTGTGTATTAGGATGTAATTCATTTGTTTAATGGTTCAATGGTTAAATCTGCTATGTAGTTTTATGGTGGGAAATGACTTCACTATTATGTTAATTTCACCATGAAATATGACACTCCTTAAAAAACCAAATCTGATGAATTGAAACAAAGAAGACACATGTTTGGTTAACTTTTTATAATTTTTGATGGGAAATATATAGAAAATCACTTCATAACTATGGGTATTACTTAAAATCATACTGTATAATAAACACTGAACTGATAATTAAAAGAATATAGAACAGAACTTATTTTAAAATTATAATCTTATGAAATAAAGTTTAAGAGGGCAAAATAGAAACTTTGGCACTATTCTAATAACTGGGTGAAGGTCAAAAGAGTAACAGTAGTGCTGTCGATGGCAAGAAAGTGGTAAGAAATGGTACTACTATGGAAGTGGTACTAGTATGGGGCTTGGTCAGTGGCGCCGTAAAAGGCGATAAAATGAGAGGACATTGAACTACATCCTTGTATGTACACATTCTGCTGCACTTGCATTCACTTGTAATCACTCCACATTCCTGCAGGAACCTCATGCTAGCTTCTTCTCCAACTAGCAGCTTGTGAAACTTTAGCAGAGGCACAACCCAAGGGGGAGAAAACAGTGAATGTGCAAAAAGAAACGAACCAACTAACCAAACCAACCCAATCTGGGGGGCCAAGGAGGTTGTTATGCTGTAGTAGTACCATTTCTCATCATAAACAGCACTACTGTCACTGACTTGACCTTCAGCTGGTTATTAGAACAGAACTGAAATTTTCATTAAAGATCTGCTAGATTACTAACTAAATTAAATCCGAAGCCTCTCTTGTAGCTATAAGAATCTTAATTAAACCACGTATATTTCCCATCAACAACTTAGCTGCCACCAGTAGCAATTTATTAAATCATTTATGGCCATGGGACTCATCTACATCATCATTTCTATACCAAAGTGATCTTTTTTTCAGGCATTTAACAGGAGCCGTTCCTCGAAGAGAATGGGGTCATGGACCAGTAAAAGGGGAAGAAATGGTACCTCATGGAATGCCTCATTCATACCCTCATTCAAGCCACAATGCATCAAGGGATGAACCTGGGAATACCCGTCCTCAATCAAGCTTAATGCCAAATGTAGGTTTTGCAGTAAAGGTGTTGTTGACTTAGATGTTTCTCAATATTTTCTTTTTGGTTTAACATAATTTGATTTTAAGGTAGAATGATGATATCTTTCATAATCATGGTGCAGTTTTATTTATGATATTGACATATTTCAGAGTATAAATAGATTTTTTCATCAGTCATCCCTCATTTAATATAATTACTCTGTTTTTCATGTTATTGTAATCTTTTGCATTTATTTATTTTATCTTCCTTTTGTAATTATTTTTTTCTATATTTATTTTAGGTTATTATTTTTGTATGTTATTACATTCAGTGTAATTGGCCTAGAGCTGTTTCTGAATTTGTGCTAATAAATAAATAAATAAATGAAAATGTCAAATATAAAATTTCACGATTATTTGATTAATATTTTTTTGAGATAGAGCGCCCACAATATTTCTACCACACACACAGCTATCTTCGATAAAATGCTTAAAACGTGTTTAAGGGACCTCAAAACGTGTATTTCCGTTGAAATCAGGAAATCGGTTTTTTTCATGGAAACACGTTTGGAGAAAGTAAAATATGAAGTTTATTGATGCATTGAATTTACCCTAAAAATACGGTAACTGACTGTTACACGCCCTGATTTCATTTTCATTTATTAATCATAGAGAGTAAAATAAATTTCAGCCCTAGTTAGCTTTTTTAACAAAAATATTTGCCTTCTACTAGGCAAGCATATGAGTGCGATAGCATTTGATATATTTTAATGTTCATCGGAATGTGGCATGGATCTATTAAACACAAAGGTAGATCACGTGTTAGCTCGGTATACTATCCTAACTGATAACTAACTCATTTTAAATTGACTAATGTGCCTTTGCAACATTTTTCTCCCAAAAAATATCAATCTTTATAATAAATACTACTAAGTATTAATTTTATTTCTCTCAACATTTTCGGACCGATGAAATCAAAGACGCTTTATCACACTGCTTTGAATAACGGTAGTGTCATTCTCTGGACGGACACGATTTCTTATAAATCTCATTGTATATCCATCGAATAAATTGCATATTTATTTACTTAGGTACTGAATTATAGGATGAACTAAAGTTGGGCAGTGATATTCATCAGGGGTTACGTGAATCGTAAAGCATACGAAAACAGATACTAAAATATTATTGACGAATATCACATAAATAAATTTATATCTTTTAAATGAGTAAAGAAATTCATAACACCAGAAGCTGTGATTTAATCTATTAAAAATGTTCAATATAAATCAACGTTACATACTTTAGTAAAACCAGACTGACAGTTAAATGGCACTTTGACGTGTTGGTTATTAATGGTATGATAACAGCTACTCCAATTGCTACAACAAAGAAATAATATTTTTAGAAAATGAAGTTTCCAGGCCGGTGAAAAATGCTGGAGAACTTGACGAAAGATCTTGATATGTCGCTGCTTCCACTAACTCAAAAAATCTCGCTGCAGTCTCAGCGTGCTTTTAAAAATAACATTTTCCGCGGCACGCTTTCCAAGTTCTACATCAAAAGTTTTGTTTTTTCATACTCTGCGTGAGCGACGCGAGTTATTTTCCAGTAGAATTACCTGCAAAAAAGTCTGTATCAGAGATTTCAAAAAATAGTTTACTGAGGCTAATGTTTATTTCAAAATCTCCAACACTCGCACGGTTTCTGATAGATCGTAGAAGTGGCATGTTTGGAAGTTTCATGAAATAGAATTATTTTTTAATATTTCACTTTAACAACTTTATATTCCACACACAATAAATTCGTAACGATCACTTATAAAATGAAACAAAACCATCATTACTGTATCCACATCGCTAGTTTCTTTATATCTAATCATAGTTTGGATTTGAAAATTCCACCGTTTGAGTTGGAAATTTTGTGAATTGAATTGCACTGATGCAATTTTTATAGAAAATTATTGTACGTATAATCAGCGGCTGAATCCCTCGATAGTCATTGCATTGAAGCTATAACTGCGTCGGCGTATTCTTTGTAACTACCTTAGCGAGTTTTTCCAATCCATTATTTTAACAAAAAGGGTGTTGATCATGTTGGGAAAAAAGTTCTTCCAAATCCCAGATTAACAGAGGAAACCGACGAAGTTATCACATGATTTTTAAAATAGTCGTTGCTAAATCGGCGTTGTTAAAATCCACCGAAAATGAGAAATCAAGGATAACTGTTAGGCTTGCAGTCTTAAAAATCTTCCCAAAAATCTTAGGGCCACGTTATATTCGAGGTCGCTTTATTGTCGGGACAATACGGTATTTGATTTTTTATATTCGTGACAACTTTTGACAATTGTCTTTTTTCACATATTTTATGATACATTCAATAAAAATACTATTCGGCAATTGAGTGATGGGATATCTATGTCAGCAGCAGTTAAAAGATGCCAAAATAGTAATCTATAGGTTAGAAGTAAACAAGAAAGTGCACACGCCCTCATAATTTGCAGAGAATATTATTCTTAGTAATTCTTCCGTTTTTGAGTGATTGATTTTTCAAGGCGTTGGATTAAAAGTTTATTTATCCTAAGAAATACAAAGGAGTGATCACCTAAGTGAAATGATATTTGTATTCTGACCGAATCCTTACCCAATTACAGAAGACTCCCATTTAGTTTAACTGACGCTTCGATTAGTAGTCAAGTCCTTCGGATTAAGTAGTTCGCGCGTTGTCCGCGATCAGAACGACCGTGCGATGTAGAGCATTTTTCCTCAAAAGAGGGCTCTAGTGAGCACCGCGCGACGTCCTTGCGTTCGAGGCTCTCCTTTCCAATTGCGGAGTCCATCACTCAAGGCGCTGTCATCGTCGCCACTTCGCGATTCTCTCTGATTTATGAAGCCATGAAGCCGCTACAGCGGAGAAGGGGGTTCTGGAAGTGGAGGTCGGTCACGGAAATATGGGTTAAAAAAACGTCCTGCTATTCTTATCATAAAGAGTGGTCGCAATGACAGTGACAGCGGTCACATTCTCAATCTTACCCTGTTTTCTTAAATACACTATTACCTCGCAATGGGGTGATTATATACCTATTAATTCTGATCGTTTCGGCTGGCAGAATAAAAGAACATAGCAGCAACTTCAGTGGAAAAGTATGAATAAAAGCATGCTATGGATTGTATATTGAGAAGGGAAAACAAAACTAAAGGACAGATAGGCTAACAGAATTTCAATCGACAAATTTTCATAGAATATGATTAACACTGCAATTTCGTTAAGTCTCGCGCGTGTGCAATTAAGAGTCTTGGTAGATGTGTGTTTAGCGTGTCTGATTCCCTATGCTAAGGTTGCTGGTCTTGGTCTTACGTTTTTTGTGATTTTAATCCTTGATGCGCTTATTGCAAAGTGCTGTTATGTGCTAGTTAAAAATAAATAAAAAGTCAACCCCGGAATTTTTTCTCACAGCCACATATTCGTTTACTAGAGCCCCGTTTGCTTTGCCACGAGTGGTACCACGGCGAGGTTAGCGTTTACAAATGAGAAAGCCTTAATAGCCAAGATAGCGCTGAATTGTGGATCATTATTCAACATAAAAATTCGTATAAAAATATTATTTTGGATAACTAATGCTTCCAAAATGAAATTTAAAGTTATAACGCAATGAATCTTTTATTAAAATTTTAAACATTTCACTATCCGCCTCTGTAAGTCAAACTTTTCAAGAATAAGTGGCATCAATGTGGAAATATACTCTCGAAGTTTCAGCTTCCCTTCTTTCATACCTTCGGAGATAAAAGTAAAACGATTGAAAATTAATTAAATCGCACCTCACTTGAGTAATTGTCACGTGATCTTTACGTTCAAGTTAATTACTTCCTCGTACATTACGCATTTCTACTTCACTTGTTAAGCGCTTTGTGCAAACGAAAGGAAAATTAACGTATTGATGTTCACTTCTTACTTATGTTGTGTGCACACAAAAATAAACTAAACCTATTTACGCATTTGTAGTTGTTGCTGTTTACTTCAGTTCCTACGAAGATTATTTTCGTTGAACACATTTGACAAACAGCATAAGAAATTTTCTAAGCTCAAAATAAGTTGCGACATTCTCTTTGTTTTTTCCAAATTTTCAAGAAAAAGCGGCATTAATGCGGAAATTTACGAAGGCAGCCGACAGAATCCACGGCTTTGGGTGATCTGGGTGAGTATTTCTGTTCTCTTGAAACGCAGAGAGTTGACAATTTTGGCCCTCGAGTTATTAACAAACAACGACGGCCTTGTGACAATTTCGAGAAAGGTTTTAAGCCTTTTTTTAACCCTTTCCCCACCAAGTGACATACGATTCCCAATTGATATTTAAAGAATCCTATAGAGAAAAAACAGTCAAATATTTCCTTTGTATCTGTCCCGATGGTATTTAATGGGCAGCGTCTAAGTTTGAGTTGATAGTATTCTAATTACATTCAATTGCCAGAAAATGTGCGTATTTGGCAAGTAAGGCAAAAATTCGAATAGGAGTATATATGTACATAGAGCTGGTAGAGAAAGGGTTGACGGACAGTGTGCGAGAGATAACCTCCTTTCGATTCTCATACACTTAGCTCTTGAAATTTAGAGGCATCCTCAAATCCAATACCCGTCTCTTAGACATTTGCGATTGTGTTCTATATTAAATCCCTTTTGTCAGAGATCTTGCGTTAGTATCAGGAATATTTCATGAGCGGAGATCGGCGTCGACTCGGATGGTGCCGCGCCTTCTCGGACAACATCATTATCTACATTTGAACATTCGTTCAATGTCACTTCATCGATTAATTTTGATTCTCACCTCGACGAAGTTTTATCCATTTGATAAACACCTGGTCCAAATCCATTATCCTTGACTGATGCAGAGTGTCTTTTGTCCATTAAATTAGGCAGATCACTATTGCAATACGTTTTCAGCAACTTTTATTTTTATTTTTTGAGGACATAGATAGTGGAACTTCATATGCCATATTCATCACATAACCTTCCAATTGATGTCACCTTGTCTACATTCATTAAAATCTCCACTTTTTGTTTAATTGTAAGACAAATTCGCTTTCTCTTAGAAATTCCACCATCTCCAGAATTATTTGATGAACTTCTAGAAATTTTAGTGGGCAAAATACGAAAGATAACATTTAACACTAGTAAACGAACATACAAGCCAGTTAACTGAGAAGGGGAGTACCCGAAAGACCGGAGCGCACCCAACGCACGGTGGTTAGTAGAATTACCACCATATGCTGACTTCTAACTCCGAGTTTCAGAAAACCCAACCCGGAGATTGTGACCGCAAACCTAAAGATTTTTAATACAAGCATGATCATGCATTTTCTTCCATTCCTCACTCCTTCCCTCTTTCCCCATTTCTATCTCCCTACCACCCTCTCTCTCTCTCTTTTCAGTGCCTCCACTCGCCGTCCTTGCTTTGCATCTCTATGACAACTCTTTTTCAACCTTTAGCGTAGGGAATTCATCAAACTTCCCTCGACTTTGTTTTCGCATGAAATGCTACTGCAGAACTTTTCAATTGGCGTTTGCTTCTCTGAGTAAGTTTTATGATCAAAATTGTAAAATCTATATCATTTTAATAAATGCCGTAAAATTATACCACGAAAAGTTTAAATATTATATTTACTATTTTGAGATAATTTCTCTACTTGCAATTGTCTTGTCCCTGACTTATCTTCTATTCTTTGAATTTGTGACACGAAATTTCTGTTATCATCTTTCGAGAAAATAATTAGCAAACGGGGAATAATTTCATGGTACTATACATAAGGAATTCTTCATAGTGCGCATAGTTTGCACAGACGAATGAAACATTTACTTAAATAAAAAGCCGATTAATATACATGAATTAATTGCGTTAGTATAAGATATCTTTTGTAACTAACTTTCACCACTTCCTAAAAAGCAAGAAATGAAATACATCTTAAGAGTACTCAACGTAGAAAGAGTACAATAAATCTTTGCTAGACAACATGAGTATATGAATAAAATACAAAGTTGTATTTCATTCATCCCACGAATTTAATCTTCATAATGGTAAGTAACTGTTAGACTGAGATCAAAGCGAACGATGACTCCATAGGATTTGTTTATTTAATGCATAATATTTCAATATTCATGTTATATTCGAATTTTACTTGTGTGCACTGTCTGCACCAATTCTATTGTAATTAAGTTTTAATGTATGAATGAGGAATGAGGAAAAGAAATGAGAAAAGGGCATGTATAAAATTGTCCCAACTGAATAATCCACTGAGAAAAATATGTAGATAATATTCATATTAACATATAATTAGATTCATTTACTGTGAAATAATTGCAGTCCACATTCTGAATTTTGAACGATGTTATAGGAATGTCTAAGGTTAAAAATTCTTATAGTTGTGCATTTTAAAATATCCGGCTCTTATGTGCTTTTCTGTGCACGAAATAGTCGTATCATTAGGATAAATTCCATTAATTGGAAAGAAATTCATTTTCACGTTGAACTACCCGCGCATTGTTCTTGCGTTGTAATAGTATTACTTATGGTCAAGAGGAAGCGTTAGTATGACCTCGATATTTTTCACCCTCGCGGGCACAATTTGAACTACTTGGAGGTTACAGCTGATTCCACTATGCAGGGAGAAAGGACTCCATTCGCCAATGGTGGATGGGGAACCAGCCAAGTAAAATTTCCTCGGATGAGTAAAAACGATGCAATATTGATATCGATCGGAATTGGTTTACGAAAGAAAAACGATAACCATTTCATAATATTAACAGAAAATCTTTCTCACGTTATGCGTTGGAGGAATCATTTTTATTTGGTATTTAATACATGTAGGTAGTTGTTACAAATTAATGAGCCTCACTCTTATGTACCTCAAATATATTATTTTTTATTATGCAACCAATAATTATTCACTCTTAAATAAAGATGTGTTTGTATTACACTATATCTGTCACTTGTATTCTGCATTACATTCTCCTTATTTAGAATCAATAAAGCGCCACCGAACGGGTAATTGCAAGTAGGAATACGGAATACACCAAAGTCTAGTTCTTCATGATATAGCCCATAAGCAAATTTGTGTAACTAAAGTTTAATGATTTGGCGAAGACATAACGCAAGGATATGTATTGAGATTCGAGTGAGATTTGGAAAGTAAATGGAAAAAGACGGATGACAGATGCATGGTAATTGTTGGTTTTTAATCGACGTGATAGTATGCAGGAAATATTACAGCGGTACGGGTGTCTGAATAAAGTAAATACAAAACAGATAATTCTTTAAGGCTTTAAAAAAATTAATCATTTCATTTCTATTTGTTGACATTTTTTGTAATAGCGTGTGTGTGTGTGTATATATATATATATATATATATATATATATATATATATATATATATATATATATATATATATATATATATATATATATATATATACATATACATACGATATATATCGTATTATAAAAAGCTTTTCTTTGGAAACTTATTTTTAAGGGATAAATGGAATAGTTACATGTTTTCAGCAATGATACGTCTTTATAAGTTCCTCCCGCAAGGCACGACATTCGCTCGCAGTTATTTTATTAAATTCAAATGTATTTATCGCTTCCTAGATCTATCTCGAGTTTGCATCAACAGTTGTAGATTAGATCGCAATAAAAACTATTAAACGTTAAAAGTATACGTGGCGTAGGTCATGGGGAGGCAAGCTTTAAAAAAATAAGCTGAAAGTTGTCGGTGCCGTCAAAACATTAGCCATGACGCTTTCAAAATCCATTTAAGCGTGAAAATTTATGACGTAGTCATAGCCTATGACGTAACTTTCTATCCGCCTACGCAGCCGGAGGAGTGACGTAAGATACCCTACGTCAAGGGTCCGTGTGGCAGACGTCGTGGGCTCGCCCACAAGCCTACCCCCCTTAATGCCCCCTCGGCGACTCCCCTCTCTCTGCCGACGATCCGCCATCTGCCTTCCACTCTTCGCTACCTAATTCGTGCCTCTCTCCCTCTCTATTTTCTCCCGACGTCACATCCGCACATCCTTTTGCAGTGACGTAGCCATGGAGACGTACCCACGCAGCTCCTCCGCCATCTATCGGTCACCGCTTTGACTACTCCCTCCACCTCTCGCAGCTATGTTCTGGAAAGAAGCTCAGCATGGGAGTACTTCCTCCGGGGCGATGGTGGAGGGGGGATGAATAGAGAAAGAGAGAGGTGCAGAAGGGTAAGGGCGGGAGTCGTAACGAGGGCGAGAGCGGGAGAGAGAGAAAAGGGTGGGCGGGTGAAAGTCGTGGGTGGATGCGAAAAAAACGATCATGGAAAGTGAGGTGAATATCGCGTGCGGCGTGAATGGAGTCGAAGCTGCGATTGAACTGTTGATTTAAGATACGTGACGTTTCCCTGTTACAGTAAAAAAAATACGTCCGTTTTTTCGTGCGAGCTTGCTTTTATGTGCGACTTGCCTCTCGAGTAATTTTAAATTTCGGTATTTCCCAGATAAATTTTGTTTCCTATTAAAAATGATTATGAACAACTTTACCTAATCGCCTGAAAGACTCTTTGTAGTCACACGTTCGTTATCCTAGCAGGTCATTCCTGAGTCTTTTTTGATCGTTATTCAATCGTGCATCACCTAGATCAGCGGTTCCCATGTATATTTTTACACGTACCACTCACAAAAGTTTATGCGACTCTCTATACAACATATCTCGAAAATATGTAGTTTAAATTAGTTAAGTACCTTTTTAGACGTTATTTACCAGAGAAGCGGTGGTAGCGGAATGCCTTATTGACACGTCTCGTGACGTCGCGACTTTCATCTACTGAACCGCTCGACGGGTTTTGATTAAATTAAGTACGAGTTTCCTTATTAAAAATTTTCGCCGAATTATAATTTTGAACGTCATTATTCAATTATAACTTATACTTTACATAAGCACTATAATAAACTCATACTCGTATCTTGTTAAATGGCATCCGTCAAGCAACAATTAAATGCCATGTTTTCCTCTCCCTAGCTATTATACGATATACAACAGGGGTCGGCAACCGGTCGATCTCGAAGCATATCGTGGTCGATCGCGCAAGACTTAACAAATATCGAGAAATTAAAAAAATGCGCCTATCATTGTAAACTTACAAGAAGTTTCGAATGTTAACACCGACAATAACAATAACATACGATTTTAGCTAATCACTCTGTAATGTCACATGAAAATATTGTAATAATAATTGTATTAAACGTCATCGGAAAAAATGGTCGATCTTGAGATCTCAATTTTTTCAAGTAGCTCATATGATGTTAAAGGCTGCCAACCCATGATCTATAAGGTATCGGGTAAAAAAATTTGTTCGAGTAGAGGACAACATATATCACATAAAAGTCTGCGAGGCCATATAATTGTGAGTTGACAGTAGACAGAAGGGGAAAAGGGGGGTGGCGGTGGCGGAGTGGTTGGCCTTCCACGCAGCGGTCTCAGGTTCGAATCCGGCGGTCGGATTTTTCAACCTGGGATATCCCGCCCCATACTTGTGTAGTTTGAGGAGATCGCGAAAGTCAACGCTCCGTCCTTCGGAAGGGACGTTAAGCTGCTGAACCCCTTGGTGCTCTTCGTAAAAAGTAGGCTAATGCCGGCAACAGTCCCTCCTCCCCTGCGTGTGTGTTCGGTGTTGAAGGAGTTATGGCTATAATAATCCAAGAGGTTGATTAGCCAGAAATACAAACCAACAACAACAAATACTTCCTGTCTTATTTAGTTGATAAAGATTTCCTTCTGATGTTCAATTCCAAAGTTATTTTAATTGCATGGTGTTGTTATGTGCACAAGTTTTATGAGACATATGCACCAATCACTCAACAAGTAGAAAATAATAACCCCTCAAATTTTATTGCAGACTATGCCTATGCATGCATAAAAATATTATAAATATTAACTAACCGAACGTACATCCCTCGAGGAACTTGAACAAAAAATCTTTAGTCCAGGCTTAAGTTATGTCTGTTCGAGCCTGCCAGCGTCGTAGCTACGTAGTAGACGCGAACTAAGGTTGAATGCCGTTCGAGGGAGATTGGGCAACAAAGTGAAAGAGAGTGAGAGGGGGGCGGAGTGGGTGTGGGGAGGAAGAAGATCCAGAGGTGAGGGGAGGGGCGGATGAGAGAATGTACATACAAGAAAGGTTTGAGAGGGAAGGAAGAGGGGAAGTATCCTTTCCTCTGATTCGGATGGTGCTGCTCCCGGCGGAGGATCAGAGAACGAGGTTTATTGCCGGTTCGTCAAAAGGAGTGTGGAACAAGAGAAGAGAGAGAGAAAGGGGCGGTGAGAGAGAGAGAGAAAGGGGCGGTGAGAGAGAGAAAGGGGCGGTGACGTAAGGAGGAATAATGAAGAGGAAAGTGCGCAGGCGGCGGAGATGAATGGAAAGGGAAAGGGTTTGAAGGAGCGCAGAATGCGTGAATGGGATGCCAAGGAAAAATAAAAGAGGGCGAATCTTATCGCGGGTGCATGGCCCCAATGAGACTTTTCGCTGTTTGTAAGCGAAGTTTTAAACACGTTATTCCATGCCAAAGAGGAATCGCTCGTCGCGTGTGATATATCTTAGACTACTTTCTCACCAAATTGCTCGTGTTAATAAACAGTATAAACCCAAATGTGAATCTCATTTTAAACGCTTCATTGTCAGAACCCGATGGAATTTTGAGTGAAGGTTGATAAGCCGACGATTGCTTTGTATTTTGAAATATTATTTTATACTTTATGTACGTGCCTTGAGTAAATTTACATGTTTACATGTTGCAGCTACGTAGACATGGTAGATCATATCTCAAATTGCCATAACACGCTTGTTGTTTGCTTTTTTAAAACCATATATGCTTTTAACTGTAGCAATAGTCTTGGGACTTAATCTGGAAAATGGGTCCTCTTCAGAATTTTTATGGCAATATCATGAGAGAATGAAAAATATCACATTGCTGAGTTGTGCAAACTATTCAGACTAAATGACAGGGCTAATGAAAATGATATTTTGATTTGATTAACGCACGACTTTCAGTAAAGCTTTCATTTCATTTCCTTTGGCAAGTACGTCTGTTTCATTAATACGACGTTACCTCGATTGGCGGTTATTAATTTGTTTATAAGTTAAAAATTAACATTTTTATGCGATAATCTGATATTTTATATTGATGTGTTTGATTTCTAAATACTCAGGATATGGCACGCTAAAAAATTAATTAAAATTATAAAGTTAAATCAGAACGCAACTGATATGAGATTTGAATAACTGCCTCTATCTAAAAACACCACGAACCGTTGCCATTACCAAAACCTTACAGATCTTTTAAATATTATATTATTCTCTAATCGTGGATGGGTATTCAGCCTATACGGCTTTGCAATCGTTGACTATATTAGTTAATCAAAACCTCTCTTCGGATCCTTTTTCTACTTTCTCTTTCCCCTTCTCTTACTATTGGTCCTAATTTCATTCTCGTCTGCCGCTCTTCTTTTCCACAGCGCTATCTCCGGACGTGGAATCCGTGAGCCATTGGGAACAAATAAGACGCTCTCAAAATCACCCGTCAGATGGGCAGAGACTCTCGAACAAAGAACGAAAGGGTTAAAGAAACAGTTAAGTCCTTGGAATCGGCGAATCAATCTGTGGTAATTAGACGCGCGATACATTTGGCGTCAGACGGCATTTGTTTGCAAATGGCACTCCGTGAAAACCAACTTCGAGGCAGATGATGGAAAGTCTGGAAGATAGAGAGGTAGGGACTAAAAGGAAAGATGTAGGGAGGGAATAAAGAAGAAAAGGAAAGAGGTGAGAGGGAGGAGGAACCGGATGAGGCGTGGGAGTCAGGAGTGGGTGAGAAAGAGGAAGTAGGAAAGTGTAGAAAAGATAGCGGTTGTAGCGAGAGTTAATGGGCGTGGGAGATGAGGGTGGGAGTTGGAAGGGAGAGAGGGGTTTGCGTAGGGAGCGGATGCTAGAGGAGGGGGGAAGGGGAGAAGGCGTGGGTGGTGACGTAGAAAGAGAGAGATAGGGGAGAGTGGGAGGGGGAGAGAATAGCGGATTTGGGGAGTCTTTCGGTAGGAGAGGGGAGATGCGGAGGAAGTAACACGGACGACGAGGAGAGGTGTGGGCGACACGGAGCCAAAGTGAAGGTGAGAATAGAGGTAGCGGGAGGGAGAGAAGAAAAGAGAGAGAGTGGTGGGAGGGACCAGCAGCGAAGTTTTTGAGATTTAAATGAACGGTGCGGGGGCAATTCGAAAATTGGGGGTAGACATATTTGGGAGAGAAGGAAGATAGTTCCACGAATGTAAATTATAATTTACTTTCGTTCTTTTCGAGTGAATGTGTCTCTCTCCCATTTTCCATCAGTTAAATCTTTGGATGAATGAGAATTCGTAAGAATCGTTTTAAAATCGACTGACGAAAACAGTAGTAAGAGTAAGGATAGTTGATTGTGCGCCATCAAATTACATCCATCGTGCTTAGTTTCTGCTTTTCCTTGATTGCTTAAGGTGAATCGCTGTCAGTGAACTCAGTTTAGTTAACAGAATCTCCAAACTGTGATCGTGTATATCTCTTATATGAATTCAAATGAACAGATAAAATGATTTACATGAAATAGTACGTTTAGCTCCACCATCATGAAAATAAGCAAAGTATTAAAAAAACTGTCCAGCTCTGATATTTTTTCTTTTATGCGCACAAACGTAATAAATATATTTTATATAATTCTCAAAATTATTTATTGCTTATAAATACAAAGAGAATATCGAATCATTAAAAATAAGCGCTAATGTTTTGAGCAAACACTTTCTAGCGAGTAATTCTGAAAATATGGAACAGAAATAATCGGTTTCACAGTATTGTAAAATTATCATTTTTCTGCTGGGCTTAATTATCGATTCGTTGGTATTATAGATCTCCAATGAATATAGTTTGAAAATTAATTAGTTTTTTCAAAGTTATCCAACAAGTTTGAGTTATTCGAAAAAATGATGAAAACTTATACTATCATTGAGTTTGTTATAATTCAAATTGTATAACTTGCCTCGACTTGAGTTCTTACGGTGAGACACGAGAACTCTACAGAAATGAATTTCACTTGAAAACCTTGAGTTTTTAAACAGTTTTATTTCACTTTACAGAGATATCTGTGTATTTTGTGCGATATTATGAACCAGAATTGTGGTTTATCCTCAAATGTCGCTTGTAAGTTACAAATAAGTTATCGCCCGGAAGTTTCGAGTGACACGAAAGCAATGCCGTAAGAAACAAAGGGATGTAGTGAAATCCTCTTTTGGTACATTTTCCCTATGCGGTACGTATCCGATGCTCATTCTGAACGCATCGAATCGAATAACCAACCCCATCCTCTGAGCGGGTCACTCCGCTTGTGTGCCCGTTATGTTTAACGTTTTGCACCCCTTTTTCCGCCTTTTCCCTCTCTCCCCCTCTCGGTCTCCCGCCTTCCGCCCCTCCCTCTCTCTCTCTCCCTATCTCTCTCCTTCCACCCCTTGGTGATACTTGTTGCTCCTTATCCCTCTCTCGCACCCCCTTCCTTCTTCCCCACTTCCCCTTCCTCTGTTCAACCCCCTCACTAACCACCTACCCGCCGCCAGAGCACTCCTACTGTTCCTCGCTCCCCTCCAACTTCTTTCCCGCTCCATCCTCCTACACTGCTCTCATCCCTCCCTTTCTTGCCGCATCGAATGTAATTGTGAGCCAACCTTTCCCTTCCCCCGCCGTAAAGTATTCAGTATATTTGTGGAAACAATAGAAAACGCTTGTGAAATTCTCGTCGAGATTTGAGTAAATATAAAACCAACCATCCCATCTCAGCGCCGAGCTTCCAACACATTAAATTAAACAGTGTACTTTCCCGTTTGCATAAAAATTAAACCTACCTTTGCTTTTGAAACTTTAGCCGGCAGCATAAAATGAAAGGAAACGAGAGATTTAAGATTATTTGAATTAATTTTTGTCTACTGTTATGAGTACATTTCATTAGGCGCTTAAACTTGCGTAAAATTTTTTTCATTGCCTTTGATGATAAGGCGGCAACATAGAGTATCACATAAATTTTTTATTAATATCAATCGAAATACTAGCAGTCATTGTCCTTCGTGGTTTTCTACTCCAAAACCATTGTTTGGATACATAAAAATTTGGAAAATTATCTTGATATTTATTATTATTAAGTTATTCGGCGGATGATTCTATTGTTAAAACTTAATTTAAGGATGATGAAGAGCCTTAAGCAATTATAGGCTGTTCAATAACAAACAAGCGCATAATGTGCTTGTTATTCAAGATTATCTTTGATAAAATTTACATAAAGGTCCTCCATATAACAACTCTCTTTTACCATCTCTTACGATCTCGTTTAATCGTGATCCCCTTTTACGCCTACGGGTGCGTGCGCGTGTGTTTAGGTGGATGTGTGTGTGATTCGAAATGTGGCAAATGAGACGTCGAGTACGTCTTTTGCGACTCGGTTCCATAAACTCACGGAGGCGCTGTAGTCTGACGTGCCACGGTAGTCCTCTCGAGGTCTCCTCCTCCACCCACTCCCCTCCTCCTCCACCCACTCCCCTCCTGCTCCACTCACTTACCTCCTCCTCCACCCACTTCCACCTAACGCGATAAAGGTGCGAATAGCGAGAGCAAAAGACCTCCCTCTCGATTCTCGACCTTCCTCTTTCTCTCCCTTCCCCTCCCTCCCCCTCCCATCCATTGTCGCGTCCAGCCATTTCAAACCGATCCGACGAAACTATCCAATTCGAGTAAGATTGGCATACGCACCCCTCCCCCGCATCTCCCCCTGCCGCCTACCACTCTCCCCCTCCCACTCCTCCCCCAAACCCTTCTCCCATCCCAGCACCCGCCCCACGCCACCATGACCGCATGAACTTTCTCTCAGAAAACTAATCTGCTCGTCCTTTGAATGCCGTTCATCAGTAGCCTTTGAGCAGTTGCTTCCGTCCTCGACCCAACCACCCTCAACCCTCTCCACACTCTAAGCGCCCTCGTCCTTCCCTCTTCCGTCCTATTCCGCCCATTCTCTCTCTCTCTTCGAACATACTTCCCCCCTTCTGTGCCCCACCGTTCCATTCCTACACCTTCTCTCCTACTCCCCCACTCTACCACCCACATGCACGTGCATCCATTTTCACTCTACTACCGCTAGACTCTTTCGACCGGCTCTTCCATATGTAAACAAAGTGGCGCGATGGAGTTTTGCGGCGAATCCCTTTGCAGTGGCAGTGCATTTAAGCTCGCTTTGCTATATAGGAGTCAGAAGGGGGAGGGAGAGTTTGTTTATTTATAATAGAAGACCAACATCCCCGTTTCCACTATGATTGACAACACCGAAAATAAAAGGTGCGTTTCTCATAGCTAGATTAACGATGAAAACTGTACTAATGATTTCCGCGAAAAAGAGATAACTAAAGTATAAGTGTAACTATTATAAAAATTAAACGTGCGTAACATTGTAGAAAAATTAGAATATTTTCTCTCTCTCTCTCTCTCTTAAATGTAAGAAGTGACTACATAGTCTCAATTTCGCCCTAATAGAGTCGTTTGTTTGTCTCTCTCTCTCCCTCACCCTCCCCCTCCCTCTCTCTCTCTCGAGTCAGACGTGTGAGTTTTCTTCCGCAGTTTTCTTACTGTTTTCCTTGGAAGTCCTCGTGGTTTGTTTATATTTTTTGTGTGCTACGGTAGAGGAAGTTCTTCGCCACCCAGTGTTCTTTTTGTTAATTTTCTACTACGAGTGGTACTATAGTTTTGATAAGTTTTATAATTTTCAGTTCGTTCGTTCATATTACGCAGGCCCGCGCTGGCCTAGCGTTGTGCTACGAGGCCAGTTTTCGGCCTAGTTTCACTTTTGTGTTTTGTTTTCATTTTCATTTCTTTAGTGCAGCAGTAGTGCGTGATTTTCTTTGAATGTGTCGTATTCGTTTTGTATAATTAGTGTTTAATGTGGAATATTTCGTGGTTTTCCGTCTTCGACAGTGAAGGATTCAAAAAGTTCATGTAAGCCTTTTGCCGGTATGCCATTCACCGGCGAGGCCGCGGTCGGGCTCACCGACCGCCACCAAACCCTCAAACCCTCGGATGACCTTCACCGAGTTAGCAGTGAAGACCGTTCAACCTCCGGCATGCCGAACCGAGACGCCTACCAGCCCCCTTTTCTCTCCACGGAGGACCACTTGTCACAACTTTCTCACATCCCAGAAATAACCGCCTCAGCGCCATTCAACCAAGCTAACCTCGCCGTCCGCGGCACCGAACAACATGCCCCTCTTTCCTCTCTTTCTACTACACTCGCAGCTCCCCAGGTAAAGCAACCGAATTCTCCTCTCGAGGTCTTACCCCGTCCACCGTCGACCGTAGAATGTCCCCCCTCTCTCCCTTTGGAAACACCCAGCGCCTCCTACGCAGGCGACACCCTAAAGCACTCTTCTCGAACCAGCGTCAAGTGCGACGGACGCCCCCTTCCACCGGCGCCAATGGACGAAATTAATGGCAAACCACACAAGGTCCCTACACCCGCCCCCACCAAGACCTTCGCGAGTGCATTAAGCCAGGGAAACCCGTCAGTCAGTGGATACGCCGAAGCGACTCCACACACTTACACCGCCAACAGAAAGTTCGCCGTAATATGTGATGTGTTCCCCAACCTCAGCAACGACGACTACCTCCTCTCCCTGAGTATCCCTGTCAACCCAAAGCACATAATATACGCATCACGCATCAGCCTTAATCGCATGTGCTTCTACCTATCATCCGAAGCAGACGTTGCCCTAGTAACGACGGCAGCGCCAGTTGATATCGGCGGGCGCAAGCTGACCTTCCGTAGATACATTTCCGGGGCGACGAGAGTTGTCCTCTCCAATGTCGTCCAAGACATCACAAACGAGCTTCTAGCATCGCGAATAGCTGCCTATGGAAAAATTGTCGGCCCTATTAAAGATTTATCTTTCGGAAGCAAGCTTCCTCAATTCTCCCACATCAAATCTTTTAGGAGGCTTGCCTACGTGGTAATATCAAAACCAGAGCTTGTCCCACTCTCCATCCCAATACTACTCGACCAGGTTGCCTACAATATTTTCTTGTCACTGGAAGACTTCACGTGCACCACCTGTAGCAAGAAAGGCCATGTGAGTGTACGTTGCCCCACCACGGATCGTGCCCCCCCCCCCTCAGTTAGTTGTGGACAACGTACAGTTCCCCCTACACACCCCGTCCCACTCGGGCGCTAGTATGATGGACAAATCTGACAACCCTCCGGCCAGCACCAACCACGCTAATCCCACAATCGTCCCCCTTGACCTAACGTTCACCAAAACTGTCAAGGCAAGCCCTTCACCCTTAAGTCCGCCTGCACTCACTTCTCACCTCGCCGAATCTCAGAGCTCGAAACCCCCATCGATCTCTCCAAGAAACCCAAAGAGAGCACCAACTCTCTAGATCCAAAAATTCCCTGCAACATCTCCACCTCGATTTCACCTGAAACCCCCTCACCTTCAACCTCAGGCACGCACAAACGTGCCAGCGGCTCTTCACCCAAGGCAGAGGGTAAACCCAAGCGGAAGGCCCTACCAGACTTCCACGATCCCTCTTCGGACATCGAAATCGACTCTCTCACCAGCGAATCGGCATCGGACCACGACGATGCTGAATCCACCAAAGACTCCGAACTGCGGCTCTTCATCTCGGATTCGGGGGGGAAGACGCCGGATCAAATTCGTAACATCGCTCGCAAACACCTCCTGGGAGTTGAGGCTTTGCTCAACACTATTGGGCCTTTGGCTGTAAAAACCAAAAACAAAATTCGCAAGAGACAACTTCTGAAAAGACTTACGGCGCTGCGAACTTCGTCCGCTGAACCCTCCAAAGCAATTGACCTTCCTAAACCCTCAAGCCCGCAAAACTTCCAACAATAATTATGGAGGCAACAGAGAATACCGATCACTGAAACGCCCAACTTCGCGCCTTACACCCCCCTATGCTTCACCGATCCTCGAACGCAGATCCTCATCTGAAAGTAGCGCACGTTAATGTCTAATCGCTACCTGTGTACTGGGGTGAGTTTACCGAACTTTTTAAGGATGGAACTTTTGACATCATCACAATGTCAGAAACATTTCTAAAGTCCTCCCTAAGATCTGAATCTTTCCCCCTTACGAATTACACGCTCCTCAGAAACGACAGACTTGGCAAAGGAAGCGGAGGAGTAGGAGTTTTTGTAAGAGACAGTTTACCCACCAAAATTCTTCACTCCTCGCCTGGTGAATACAGGAAGGCGGCAGAATTTCTACTCCTGGAAATAACATCCACCCGTAAATTTCTTCTAGGTGTTATTTACAACCCGCCCAAAGCCAAACCTCTTGACGGACTTTTTGAAATTCTCTCCAACTTTTTACCTCAATATGAAAACGTGCTCCTGATGGGCGACTTCAACATCCCTCTAAACTCTGACAAGCGGAGTTTCGCAAGTAATCACCTACGAATGCTTCTCCACACCTACAACCTACGAAACCTCCCCCTCCAACCCACCTTCCACACCCTAACATCTAGCAACCTTCTTGACCTCATTGTCACCAACAACCCAAAATTTATTAGCACCCATGGCCAATACCCAGTACCGGGGTTATCACGACATGACCGGATCTACAGCATCATTGATATCGGAAGCTTTAAGCCAAAAAACAAGATAATAACAAGCAGAAACCTCCGACGATAAACGCAAAAGCATTATTAGAAGACGCATTCGCCGCACAATGGCAAAGTGTATTCGAACACGACGCCTTGGAAAGCAAAATCGCCACATTCAACAGCTTGATCCTCCAGATTTACGAAAAATACGCTCCAAAGACACAACGCCGAGTACGTTGACCTCCAGCCCCGTGGATAAACACAGAAATCAGAGCCCTCATGCGCCAACGTGACGCAGCATATAAGAAATTAAAAAAAATCCGTTCGGAAGATAATTGGAAATTGTTCAAAGCCCTACGCAACAAAACCAAGCAAACCCTCAGAAACTTTAAAAGGAAACATTTCCTAAATTTACTAAACGAGGGACCGCCGACGAAAGCGATATGGAAAATTTTGAGAAGTCAAGGCGTCACCAAGTCTACCTCTTTCCCCAAGGAACTAGCGGTACCACCTGACAGCCTCATCACCCACTTCTGCACCAACGATATCCCAGAAGCTTCTATGGACACTGCCAACTACTATTCAAGCAAATCCCGCTCTGATCTACCCCAATTCCGCCTGAAATATCTATCCACTAAAGATGTTAAGGTCAACTTGTCCAAGTTATCCTCAAAGGCAGTCGGACCAGACGAGATAGGAATAGACATGGTGAAACGTCTCTCCCCCGTCACTGTGAATGTCCTCACGCATCTATGCAACTCCTCCATCGAGAAAGGAGAATACCCAGAAAGCTGGAAGCAAGTTTACATCCTACCGATCAACAAAATTAACACTCCCACCAAACCAAGCGACTACAGGCCAATTAGTATCTTAAGCGTTGTCACTAAGTTACTAGATAAATGATTTTCCAGCAATTACTGTCACATGTAACGAAGTATATCTCCTTGGACAAATTCCAATCAGGATTCCGACCAGGCCACAGTACCGAGACGGCACTCATTTCTGTACTTGATCAGCTACGAAAAGGATTAGACCAGCAAAACATTTCAATAGTCGTCACCATCGACCTAAGTAGAGCTTTCGACTCTGTCGGTCACAAGATTCTCCCCTGCATCCTCAACTCCATGAATTTTCACCCCGTCGCCCTCAACTGGTTTATATCCTACCTCACCTCTAGAACCTCGAAAATTTCAACCGCTAATGGGGAGACTTCCTCATGGCGAGAGGTCACATCTGGCGTGCCCCAAGGGTCATCCTTATCCCCGCTATTGTTTAGCCTCTTTATCAACGAACTTTCCACATCCCTGAAATCCTGTCAATACATGCTATATGCTGACGACGTGTTCTTGTACGCACAAGCGCCCCTTCAAATGATCAGAACCACCATCTCACTTTTTAACGATGATATAAAGAGATTACAAACGTGGTGCGCGAATCACGGCCTTAAAATCAATCCCCTCAAAAGTAAGGCGATGATTGTTTCCAACAAACGTACTCTAATCAAGCTGGGCCAGGACCAACTGCACAAAATCACAGTCTGCGACAAGGCTCTAGAGTATGTAAGCGCAATTTCTTACCTAGGACTCACTTTCAATAACACTCTTGCATGGGATACTCAGGTAAAGACAGTATGTAATAGAATGTATAGGGGCCTCTACCAGATAAAAAAAATGAACTACGAGCCCGACATCCACGTAAAGAAGAGGCTAGGTCAAGCTCTCATCTTCCCCCAACTAGATTACGCAGCATCTGCATATCCGGACATAATTTCGGATCAGTTACATCGCCTGCAAGTGGCACAAAACACGTGCATACTTTATATTTTCCAGCCCGCATACGACGCCCACATGACCCCCTACTACAAATCCCTGAAGTGGCTGAAGGTAAAAGAGAGACGGCTGTCAACGAAAGGACTGCTGACCTACAAAACCCTTACATATGGGGTCCCTGCTTACGTCCTCGACGAGCTAGACTTTGTGAACGCCACCCACGACAGAGACACACGCACATTCCGTAGGATGTTGCGCATTCCACTTCAACGTACGACCCTATACAGCCGATCCTTCGCACTGTCAGCAATTAAGCTCTATAATAAGCTCCCCGACGCCATAATTCAGGCGAGGACAGCCAGCTCCTTCAAAAAAGTGGTCAAAAAATACCTATTGTCTAACTACGAGTAGTGCCAACAAACTTTTAATAAAATCTCTACTAATAAATATGTATACATGTGCACAAGTATGTCTGTATGCATGTATGTATGTGTGTGTGTGTGTATGTGTGTATGTTTGTTAGGGCGTAAAGAAGTGGATATGTGTAAAAATTTTATATACAAATGTACCATATATTGTACCTGATTACAACTGGTAAAGAGGGAAGAGGGGACCTCATGGTCTCACTCTAAACCAGGTTAAATAAATTAAATATCAAATATCACTCTCTCTCTCTCCCCCCTCTCTCCCCCTCTCCCTCCCCGCTAATTAAAATAACTGATGATATACGCAGACACATGGATGACAGAAAACTCACGGTACTAATATTGCTTGATTTTAGTAAATCGTTTGACTCAGTAGATAAAGACATACTCCTAGCAAAACTCCGCTGCATGAGATTCTCTTCACCTTCAATAAAGTGGTTCTCTTCGTACCTTAGCAACCGTTCCCAGCAAGTCATCTACAACGATTCCTCGTCCTCTCGGCTTAATGTTAACCAAGGCGTTCCGCAGGGCTCAATTTTAGGGCTTCTGTTGTTCTCCCTATTTATTAATGATTGTTCTCAATATTTAACTTACTCCAAGCATCATCTGTACGCCGATGATCTCCAAATATACTTAGACACCAAACCCAATAACTTATCTCTTTCCATAGCTAACATAAATCATGACTTGGCCCAACTTCAAGAATGGAGCTACGATAATTTTCTCACCATAAACCCCTTGAAATCTCAAGCCATTTTAATCGGTTATCCGAAACTACTGGCATCTATAAACCTTGCAGAATCAGTTCCTCTGTCTTTGAACGGCTCAGTTATACCCTATTGCAAAATCGTAAAAAATCTCGGGATTCTAATTAATGAAACGCTCACCTGGAATAATCATATAATAAAAATCTGCAAGACGGTAAACTCCTCCTTACACACTCTAAGACCTCTCGTTAACATTCTTCCCTCGTCACTAAAAATACAGCTAGTGACCTCCCTAATTTTGCCTCACTTCGATTATTGTGATGTTGTATACCAGGACTTATCAAAGGAACTCGCCATTAAGCTACAACGTTCTCATAATGCCTGCATCAGATTCATATTTAATCTTAAAAAATCTGACCATGTCTCAGAATACTTCCGTCGACTCTCCTGGCTAAAACTTGATTCCCGAAGAAACCTTCACCTTCTCTCTCTATTGTATCAAATTCTAAATAACAACATCCCTTGTTATCTTTCATCTAATTTTGTCACCATTAATACAGTTCACCATTGCAATACCAGAGGATGTGATAAACTACTAACTCCACTTCATAGAACAGAAATTTACAACAAATCCTTTACTGTCACTGCTTGTAAACTCTGGAATGGCCTTCCAACGTTAATAAAAAACTCTCTATCTCTAAGCACTTTTAAACGCTTGTATTACAAGCATCTTCTCTCACTTCCCATGTATTGAACCACACTCTATCTTCTCTTTCAGGTTGTCACAAGAATGCGCTTATTAGGCATAAATTTATAATTTTATTTAATTTATTTTTCCTGTATCATAATGACGATTTAATCTCCCAGGCATATCTTACCCTACAATCCCTGTTCCCCTCTCACCCCCCTCCCTCATATGGATATAAATGTATGTACATATGTTTGTATTTATGAATGTTTTTTTCTCTCTGTTTCTCATATAATTGATTTTTTTCTTTTCCTTCCCCTGAACTATTTAGGAATTTTCGCGGTTTTTTACACCTCTCTTCTCTTCGTAGGTGTTTTCCGCAGTGGGAATTTTTCTGTGTTAAAACATAACCGATACACAGTTTTTTATGACCCACAAAACTAACATTCTTTGGTAATGCTCTGTTATCTACTAACAAATATATTAACTTGTAATTAATTTGTATTTTGTTAAAATCTGTATGTATTTAATTCCTCTTATTTTGTAAATATTGTAATTACTTATATGACGAAAGGGTTAAATGTAAGAAGGGACTACATAGTCTCAATTTCGCCCTAATAAAGTCGTTTGTCTGTCTGTCTGTCTGTCTCCCTCTCCACCATCCCCTCTCTCTCAAGGCCAGTTGCACTGGTCTTTCGTCGTCATTTGAGTTCGAGCCACACACTGGCGTAGGCGTTTTCTAAAATTCTATTTTCGGTCAATTGGCGTTTCATCGTATTCAATTCTTTGTATTGAATTGTTTCATGCACATAGCTTGTTGTGGGATGTGACATGCTCTGATTATAAAAACCGTGTAAAAAAGCAAGACGTTTTAAAAGAGATCGGCGACAAGTTTTCAGTTAGTGCTAGTGAAATTGATAAAAAGTTTAAAAACTAGAAGAAAAGTGGAGCATCACCGAAAAAAAGCAAGTGGTTTGGGTACGGACCTTTGTTGCTTCTTCTGAGTGGTGTTGAGTCCCGAGGAAGCAGAAATACTGATTCTCCAGTGAGAGTGGTATGCAATTTATTTATATTTATTTACTTAACACAAAATACATATGAATTTGCAGCTTTTGTGAACATATGGAAAATTAACCAGTAGTTTCGATAAGAAATTATTAACTAATAGTCCTAATTTTACTTTTTCAATTATTTACAAAAATTTCCAATTTAGATTTCTCATAATTTTTTAACATAATGTCCAGCTTTAAGCATAGAGGTTTTGCCATGGAACACTACCCTCTTCATTAATGAAGTAGTCCCTGAACTCATTTCTGGTATCATGTGCTGACTCAGTGCTTCGTCGTGGTAATCGCTGCAATTGGAGTAAACCCTCCGTTTGCTCAAGCTCTGCTCTCCATGAACCTTCAATAATCCTGCCATGTTCTACATATTCCATATCGAAAGTTCCGGGTGGGAAGTACAAGTTTCTTGTCACAGAATTTCGCCGGAGAAAATTATGCAGGTGAATACAAGCTAAGGTGATGACCTCAACTTTATCAGGATGTAACGAAATTGTTGTCAAGAAAACTCTGAATTTCGCAGCCAAGATTCCAAACACATTTTCAACTATGCGACGTGCCCGACTTAATCGGTAGTTAAATATCCTTTCCTGGAGTTGAACTACCAAACTGACCAGGATATGGTTTCATCAGATTAGCTGATAACGCGAAGGCATCGTCAGCAACGATGACATACGGTACAAGTTTGCGTCCGTACGAGAGAGATTGAGCTGGAGGCAACTTCAATGTCTTCTCCTCTATTTTTCGATGCAAACTTGTGTGTCTGAACTCTCCGCCATGTGATATTCGCCCTTGACACCCAACATCAGCATACAGAACCTTGTAGTCAGAGCTCACTAAAGGTAATAGTACAATATTGAATGTGCCTTTATAGTTAAAATACAGGCTGCCACTGTCATCTGGACACTTGATATGTATATGTTTCCCATCCAGAGCCCCAATACATTGAGGGAAGTTCCATATTTTCGCAAATCCTTGTGCTGTGTTAATCCACTCTTCTTCTGACGATGGCATCTGAAAAAAATATTTAGTATACTTAAATTAAACAAGCACTTAAATTTTGACAAGTGTTTATCTGCAGTGTCAATCTCCCCACACCTGGTGTCGTTTTGAATTTACACCTTTCTGTACCAACAATGACTGTACTACCAATAATGCCTGTATTAAACATTACTCTTCTTTTACCAGATTGATGACAGTGGACCTGAAGATGTCAGCGAAGGAGTACGAGAACACATGTCTGAAAGTGCTTGTGATAGCAACAATGAAATAACCCACACCGACGCAAGTACTTCTCGAGAAGGTACCCCGAAACATGCTTTTTCTACTCCTCTGTCAAGAGTAAACAAGAAAAAGAAAAGTGAAGACAGATTGGATGAGGCTTACAGTGCCATGAAAGTTTTAACAGAAAGTGCCTCTAACCGGGATGAATACACATCTTTCGGAGACTTTGTCGGTAAAAAACTGAGAAAATGTAGTGGGCGTCCACGTGAAGTAGCTATTGCACAGCACAATATATATGATATCCTGTTTAAACTTGAAATGGGATTTTTTAATGTAGATCTCCCAACATGCTATAGTACCAGTCCTTCAAGTGGACCTTCTTCAGTAGTAGGATCTCCTTCTCCTTACCCTTTCCAACAGAAATGCAACATCTCCTTCTCCTTACCCTCCCAACAGAAATGCAACATCTCCTTCTCCTTACCCTTCCAACAGAAATGCAACATCTCCTTCTCCTTACCCTCTCAACAGAACACATTACCCTCCTTTTCCATCCCCTCAGTCAATGGGAAATGACCAGAATGTCAACCAACAGACTCAACATGTCTCCCAATATGAAACCCATACTCCCAATCATTATTCCACTGAGGGTGATCAAGGAAATTCTTCCAATGATGAACTTTCTTCCCACGTTCAAAATGATGTCATACCACCCCTTAACATTGATTTTCCACTTTAAATGGAATTAATGTCCATCACCGGAGATTGTAAATTTAATAATGACATTTTTGTGATGGCGTTGTCATGATTTGAGGTCAGAAATAAATAAGTTACGTAAAAACACAGAGTTTTTTCCTACCCTTTCTTCTTAAACCTAGGCTGATGAAAGATAACCTCTTGCATTCCTGGAATTGCATTAAAAAATTCTAAATAACAATACTTTGCACATTTTGAGAAATAACAATTTTTAATCATCCTATTTAAGTGACACATCCCTCTGAAAAGCTTGAAAATACAGTTTCATTTACATTTTTAGATAAAATTCCTGAAATTCCAGAGGTCATCTTTCGTCAGCCAAACTATATCACATCTAAAATAATTATTTAAACTTACCTTAACGTATTCCCTTAGTGACGAAATGATAGCTTCACACACCTCGGGGACTATTTCAGAGATAATCTGCTTTGAGATCTTGAACGTGTATTGTAAACTCGTAAATGAATCTCCTGATGCTAGAAATCGCAGAGTTACCGCTAACCGGATAGAAGGTGGGATTGCTGATCTCAGTTGTGTGTCTCTTTTCTTTATTCTGGGACCCACCTTTTGCAAAATAATTTCGAAATCCGAAGCAGATATACGAGTGAAATTTCTAAAACCACTACCATCTTCAAGCTTCAGTTCTGCTAAAAGGTTATCAGCATACCCAGTTTGAAGCACAGTATGAGTTCACCATCGTTTCTTTCTTTTGTGGCTTCGTGAACACTCCATAATAATGTAAAATGCACAAGCAATTCCAGCGTCCTCCTCCACATACATCTCGGTAGGTACTGCGAAGTGTGGACGCAAAACAATGTTTGCAGACTGTTTCCGGATACATGTTTTCCCAAGTCTGCAAACAGTCTGCAGACGGTCTGCAAACTGTTTGCAAACAGTCTGGAAACACAGAGAGACAGTTTCCATCAAAGTTTGCAAACAATGTTTCCCAGTGCGTACTAGGCTTAAGAAATCTCTCTCCGCAAACAATGACTATCGGCCGTTTAGCTTTCTTCCCACTTTATCAACAGCTCTTGAGCAACTTGCGAATGAACAAGTAACAGATTTTCTCAAGGCAAATAATCTTCTTGACTCCCATTAATCTGGCTTTCGGAAGTCACATAGCACCACCACCGCGCTAATTAAAATCACCGATGATATATGCAGACACATGGATGACAGAAAACTCACAGTACTAGTGTTGTTTGACTTTAGCAAAACGTTCGACTCAGTAGACAAAGACATACTCTTAGCAAAACTCCGCTGTATGCGATTCTCTTCACCTGCAATATATTGGTTCTCCTCGTACCTTAGCGACCGTTTCCAAAAAGTCATCTCCTACGACTCCTCGTCTTCGTGGCTTAATGTTAACCAAGGCGTTCCGCAGGGCTCAATTTTAGGGCTTCTGTTGTTCTCCCTATTTATTAATGATTGTTCTCAATATTTAACTTACTCCAAGCATCATCTGTACGCCGATGATCTCCAAATATACTTAGACACCAAACCCAATAACTTATCTCTTTCCATTGCCAACATAAATCATGACTTGTCTCAACTTCAAGAATGGAGATATTATAATCTTCTCAACATAAACCCCTTGAAATCTCAGGCCATTTTAATCGGTTATTCAAAGCTACTGGCCTTGCGGAATCAGCTCCTCTGTCTTTGAATGGCTCAGTTATTTCCTATTGCAAAATCATAAAAAAATCTCGGCATTCTAATTAATGAAACACTTACCTGGAATAATCACTTAATAAAAGTCTGCAAGACGGTAAACTCTTCCTTACACGCTCTAATGCCTCTCACTAACATTCTTCCCTCTTCACTAAAAATACAGCTAGTGACCTCTCTAATTCTTCCTCACTTCGACTATTGTGATAATGTATACCAGGACTTATCAAAGGATCTCGCGATTAAGCTACAACGTTCTCATAATGCCTGCATCAGATTCATTTTTAATCTTAAAAAGTCTGACCATGTCTCAGAATACTTCCGTCGACTCTCCTGGCTAAAACTTGAATCTAGAAGAAACCTTCACCTCCTCTCCCTATTGTATCAAGTTTTTAATATTCACATCCCTTCTTATCTTTCTTCTCAGTTCGCCGCCATTAATACAGTTCACCAATGCAATAGCAGAGGATGCGATAAATTACTAACTCCACTTCATAGAACAGAAATTTACAACAAATCCTTTACCGTCGCTGCTTACAAACTCTGGAATGATCTTCCAACGTTAATAAAAAACTCTTTATCTCTAGGCACTTTTAAACGCTTGTATCACAAGTATCTCCTCTCACTCCCCATGCATTGAACCACCCCCTATCTTCTCTTTCAGGTTGTCACAAGGATGCGCTTATTAGGCATAAATTCATAATTTTATTTTGCTTTATTTTCCTGTATCATAATTAGGATGTAATCTCCCAGGCATATCTTACCCTACAATCCCTATTTCCCTCTCACCCCTTCCCTTATATGGATATTAATGTGTGTATTTATATAGGATTTTTTCTCCTTTTCTCAAATTATTGTTGTTCTTTTTTCTCTCTTTCACTGAACTATTTAGGATATTTTCGCGGTTTTTTACATCTCTCTTCTCTTCGTAGGTGTCTTCCGCAGTGGGAAATTTTTTCTGTGTCAAAATATAGCTGATACACAGTTTTTTTTCGACCCACAAAACTAACAATATTCTTTGGTAATACTCGGTGATCTATTAACCAATATTTAATTAACTTGTAATTTGTATATATTTTACTGTAATATTTATGTAACTTAATTTCTTTTAATATGTAAATATTGTAATTACTTATATGACGAAAGGGTTAAAAAGAAGGGACTATATAGTCTCAATTTCGCCCTAAATAAAGTCGTTTGTCTGTCTGTCTCTTTCTCTCTCTCCCCCCCCCCTCTCCCCCTCTCTCTCCCCCTCCCTCTCTATCTCTCTCTCTCTCTTACCCATTTCTCCTTTCGCAAGCGACTTATCACCGCTCTTCTCCTTCCTCACCTCGATTACTGCGATACGGTCTATCAAGATCTATCTAACGAGCTATCTCTAAAATTGCAGCGTGCACAAAATTCCTGCATAAGATTCATCTGTGATCTCCAAAAGAGAGACCATGTAACTCAACCTATATATACGTTAGGCTGGCTTCGCACTAAAGCTCGTAGACGTCTTCACCTCCTCCCGTTATATTACCGAATTACAACTCTTCAAAACTCACAGTATCTGAACTCCAAATTTTCCCAAATGAACTCGGTACACAACGCCAACACTAGGGACACCAATCTCTTCCTGATCCCACATCACAGGACTGAAATTTATAATAAATCCTTCCATTTTACAGCTTGTAGACTTTGGAACGCCCTACCCACTGACCTCCAAAACGCAACATCTCTCCCACATATTCAAACATAAATACTTTAAATTGCTGTTCTCTGCCCATAATTCAGGTCAGCTTTAACATATTCTTCTTACCTATTGCAAGACGGCTGCTTTCACCCTTCCCTACTTAATGAACATTATTAATTTCTTCGCAGGTTATCGAGTTCTCAAAATGTACGCCTCCTTCGTCTGTTACCTTTTCATTGTCTAGTGTCTACTAAGTTATCGTGTTTATACTAATTCTCATTGTTTTATATTGTTTTATATCATTCTATATTGTTTCATACTTGTTTATAATTTTTTATATCATTTTTTATTGTTTTATACTATTTCGCATTACTTTATATTATTATGTATTGTTTTATATCATATATGTTATTTTATATCATTTCCTTCTTTCTTGTGTTATGCATGAACCAACAACATTCTCCATATTCATTGTATATATTTCAAGTATATTTCATCTTATTCTGCATAATTTTTGTATTATATTTCTTGTTTTGCATTACGTTATTACCTATATATGTATTTTTTATGACGGTATACAAAGATGCTGTATATACGAACACTTACTGTACATACTCCTTTCTATTTAATGTTGTATTATTATATTTTCATATGTACACTATCTAGGGTTTTCGCAGGTTTTTCACACACCACTTCTCAGTGGGTGTTTTCCTGCGTGGGTTTTACCAGGGAGGGCATGCTTGTTTTACCTAGGTTTTCCCCACAATCTCTAATCTGTCTTCAATTTTATATATATATTTTTTTACTCTGTATGATTTAGGTATATATTGTTCATTTAATGCGTATTGTAATATCTCTCCCTCTCTCTCTCTCTCCCTCTCTCTCCCCCTCTCTTCCCCTCTCTCTCCCTCTCTCCCCCCTCTCTCCCCCTCCCCCCTCGTCCCCCCTCCCCCTCTCTATCTCTCCCCCCTCTCTCTCCTCTCCCTCCCCCTCCATCCCCCCTCTCTCCCTTCCCCTTTCTCTCCCCTTCGCCCTCTCTCTCCCCTCCCCCTCTCCCTCCCTCCCTCTCCCATCCCTCTCCCCCTCCTTATCTCCCCCCCTCTCCCCCTCCCTATCTCCCCCTCCCTCTCCCCTCTCCTTCCCCCCCTTCCATCCCCCTCCCCCCATCTCCCTCTCCTCCTCCCTCTCTCCCTCCCCCACCCTCCCTCTCCCCCTCCCTCTCCCCCTCCCCCTCTCCCCTCCCCCTCTCCCCCTCCCCCTCTCCCTCTCCCCATCTACCCCTCCCACTCTACCCCTCCCCCCCCTCTCTCCCTCCGCCTCCCCCTCTCCCCATCGCTCTCTCGCGCTCTCTGGCTCTCCCCCTCCACTCATTTCATTTTCCTCTTCTTCTACATTCCCCCCTTCGATATCCCTCTCCATCCCTTTCCTCCTCCTCTGACTATCTCCATTGACTTCCATTTTGGTAGCTCATATCCCCGTAAGTGAAATCTGTGTAGTTTCTTGCAAACGACGGGGAATGAACGGTGTCGCGCCTACCCTCGCATTCCCTCTGCTCCACTTCCCTTTCCTATTTACCTCCCCTTCATTTTCGCAATGGACCCTTCCCTTAATCATCGGATATGTACCTCAACAGACGAGCAACAGAGGAGAGGTCCGGAATACGTTGCGTGCCAGAGCTATACACGCGAACCCATATCTGGCAGTCTCTCCCGAATCGGAACTGCAAATGATGATTTCCCTAAGAGGGTAAGTGGATAGACGGAGAGAGAGAGAGACAGAGAGAGACAGAGAAAGCGAGAGAGATAGAAAGAGAGAGGGATGGGGGAAGAGAGAGAAAGAGAGGAATGGAGAGCGGAGGGGGAATTCGTTCATACGCCGTGGGCTGCCAAAAAGGACGGGCAAGTATAATAAATGCCGCCTGGAGGATGGGGAATGGGCAGAGGTTGGAGGGGAGGGCGGCAGCGGTCGTTAGCTGGATGGACTTAGGTCAATCGCGACAGCGGTTGGGGCAGGGAGCGGCGGAGAGGAGGGGAGGAGATTCCGGAATAGGGAGGGGGCGGATTTTCCGTGATAGGCGGGAAGCGTTTTGGCGGTATCTCCGTAAACAAAATGATTCGAACTGTTTTATTTCACTTTGTAAACCGGTTGTAATGGATCCTTGCGCACTTAAAAAGCGCTCATGCAAGTAACGAAGGATCGCCATAACGACAGCGTTCCATCCGTCTAACGAGCGTCTTGACATTTTTGCTTTGTCCATGCTCGAAAATTAATGTATTTCATAAAGTATTCAAATGTTGGCTGTTATTCATGAAAATAAATTGCCCACATTTGCATATTTTTTCGCTTGCATTTTTTACACGTTACTTCTTTCGTTCGGATGTATAAGGACAGAAGCTATTTAGTGAGCCAATCGAATCAAGTTACTCTGAGAATGTCAGCACATATACCTTTTTATACTGATCCATCATTTTCCTGAATGTATTTTTAGCCTTCGGAATATTGTTTCTGCACGAATGCACATAATGGAAACCTACCAGTACGGTTATAATTTAATTTTTTATAGTAACTTTAGATTTTGCCAGACATTCTTTCCAAAACATATACTACGGTATCATTGAAACACAAAGCAAAAAATTGTTTTATTGGTAAAAATGGAAGATAGATGTTGTTAAATTATAAAATGCATTAGTATAATGTGTTGCCTTTTCATCACTGTAGTGTGTATGACATTGTTATTCGACCAGAGACAAATTGGTTAATTAAACCAAAATATTAAACAGAATTGAATATTTTATCCAAAATGCATTAATTCTCTTGCCCTCAAAATAAATCTCATGAAAGGTACACTGCAATTTGAATTTAATATTTTCCTAATTTAGTTTCATCTCAATAAATGGGGCTTAGGGCAATCTGTTCGGCGATTAGAAGTTGTCCGTAAAAATTCTATCCGGACAAACTGCAGATATTTTTAAAAATACGCTTCTACCTGGATTTTCAAATTGTATGTTGTAAAACACTCGGTATTGAATTTATAATTCATCGTTTAAAAACCCTATATGGCATCCAATGTATCACTTCTCTTTGTTCGAAAAATATTAATTGGAATAATTTTCAAAATGTTTACAAATCCTGTATTTATAATTCACATAATGCATTTAAATTACTCAATAGCACAATTTCCAGGAAGAGATTGGGTGAGATGATGAATCAAAAGAGATGATTATTATTTCAACGGCAATAAATGACATAAATATTGCCTTGGTCCTCGTAAACACTGCCCCATCAAAATTAATTAACTTACGAACTATTCTGCCGAGGATACATTTTTTGTGTGTAACTAACAGTCAGGAAAACTGCTTGATATTCATCTGAAAAAAAAAACACGAAACGCAGATGAATACATGTGAAATGGTGAGAAAATTTGTAACGGGTTATTAAATCAAACCTGTAGAACCATTTTTATAGGCTTAAGTTTTCACTGCTGGGAAAACGTTGAAGTAAGAAAGTTAAAGACTACGGAGAGGGATGCGAGAGAATTATGGTGAGAGGAGATGGAAGTGAAAAAATAGGGTAAGGGAAGAGTGGAGTGGATGAATAGCTGAGTGGGCGAGGGAGGAGGAGCCTGTGGAGGCAGTGGAGATTGAGAGGGGGGAGGAGCGTGTGGAGGCAGTGGAGAGGGAGAGAGGGAGAAGGAGGATATGGCTGTCAAAGAGGGGTTTGGGTCGAGCAGCGTATGCATTGGAGAAAAGACAAAGCAGGATAAAGTATCCAAACAGCGGGATGAAGAAAGAGGGAATTGAGTGGGAGGAAAGTAGAGAGAGAGAGAGGGGGAAAAGTGGAGAGGGAAATGAAGAACGAGAGGAGAGGGAAGGAGGAGTCTCTCGGGTTTATGAATAATTCAGACTATGTTGGAGGAGGGATTCGAAGAGTAGAAGGGGAGTGGCAGGGCGGGAGTGGAGAGGAGGGAGATGCGCGGAGAGGTGGCGTGGGAGGAGGGGGAGGCGGGGTTTGGGGGAGGGGAAAGAAGGGTAGGAAAGCGCAGAGGTAGGGCAGGATGTGGAGGGAGGGAGAGAAGGAGGGAGAGAGGAGGGAGAAAGAAGAAGAGAGAAAGGAGGGAGAGAGGAGGGAGAAAGAAGAAGAGAGAAAGGAGGGAGAGAGGAGGGAGAGAGGAGGGAGAGAGGAGGGAGAGAGGAGGAGGGAGAGAAGGAGGGAGAGATGAGGGAGAGAGAAGGAGGGAGAGAGAAGGAGGGAGAGAGAAAGAGGGAGAGAGAAGGAGGGAGAGAGGAGGGAGAGAGAAGGAGGGAGAGAGGAGGGAGAGAGAAGGGGAGGGAGAGAGAGTGGAGGGAGAGAGAGTGGAGGGAGAGTGAGGGGAGGGAGACAGAGAAGGGAGGGAGAGAGAGAAGGGAGGGAGAGGAGGGAGGGAGAGGAGGGAGGGAGAGGAGGGAGGGAGGAGAGGAGGGAGGGAGGGAGGAGAGGAGGGAGGGAGGGAGGAGAGGAGGGAGGGAGGAGAAGAGGGAGAAAAGAGAAGTTGAAGAGGGAGGAAGGATGCGACGGGGGGAGAGAACGGACGGACGGAGGAGAGGTTTACCCTTTTGCCCTCCTCTCTCTGGATACAGAGAGAGAGGCATAGCGAGAACGGGGGAGGTAGAGAGAAATAAGAGAAAGCTTTGGGCGATTGGCCTTTCACTACCCCACCTCCTCCCTCCCATATCCGGAGCGGGTCGATATGTAAATACTTTTGCCACACTTTCAACGACCTACAAGATGTATCGAATCACGAGTTTGTTTTCTTTTCTGGATTCGGTAAAGAGGTTTACACGGGATGAGGACCCACAAAAGCCGGCAGCCAGAGGGGAGAGAAAATGGGCGCCCAACGGTCATCGAAAAAAAACATCGGGTTTTCGAGTCTCGTGAAATTCAGCTGTCAGCGCGATTTTATTACTCGCAATCAGGTGAAGTTTCTGCGGGAATGGAGTGATAAAGACTATTCTTCATTTGTTCGTCGCATCTTTTGGAGCATACTGATGATGTTTTTACACCAATAAAGCCCGACAAATTAACGGGCTTCCAGATGTTAAATTTGATTTTAAATTTCATTCTGTATGAAAGTAATTATTATTATTTCTTTAATATTGGCTTTCATTGTGGATTTTTGCCCTCAAAGGACTTGGTAACAATCATCACCCGCCCCTGAAGATTTCCGGATATGAATGCACTATAAAAATCTTCCCAAAGCAGAATTTATACTCACCTAATATTCCTGTAAAGTTAATTTAGGCCTCTTTATGTCCATAAAAATATTGCGGGTTACTTATTTTGTCAAATCAAACCGTGTGAATAATACACGACGTCCATAAGGATTTACCTCTCTGCCTGCATGGTGGCGCTACAGCGCGAATAGAGAAGGAACTACGTACCTCGACGTAGGGGACGGAGTAGGTGGACTTGGTGGGTTGATGATGCGGTGGGCGATAAGAAGGATTACGGGAGGATGAATAGAGAGAAGGCAGAGAGGGAGGGGGAAGAAGGGGCATGGCATTGAAGTAGGGTGAGGGGGTTGAAATCTGAACAGGAAATACGAATAATACTCACTGGGGATGTAACGTGCAAAAATGTTCAAGGCAAAATGCGGGCAAAATGATGCCTTGGGAGGAGTGGGAGAATTCTTTTGGATCGCGAGGTCAGGGGAAAAAACAATGTACTTGTCATCTCCTTTGGTCTTCGGGTTTCGAACAAGAAAAATCTTTCCTTTCTAGTATAGTTTTAATCGCAAATTCAGTTTGTTAAGTAAATGCTATAAATTTTGATTGATTGGTATTATAGTGAAAAGACTCGTGTATTTGCTAAATACTTGATCGAATAATTTTATAATGTGCATTCTACATGAACTTTATTTTTCTTATGGCATTTGTTCTCAAAAAAGGAAATTAATTAAAATATATCAATTAATGTAAGGCTGTCAGGTAGCAAAATAAATTCATGAAACAAGCATAAGCTTTCAGCTAGAAAAATCAAGCTCACACTGTGGCTGAAATCAAACTGACAAACTATGTCTCTCCAATACCCACGAAAAAATTGGGAAAATCTAATTCCCATTTCTGCTACCAAACAGCCGTAATCAGTGGTGATTCACCGACAGGAGCTCATGCATTCTAATATAATTGCAAACCTAATGAGGATCTGGTTTTCCATAACTTTCAGTGGCTTTTGTATATACCTGGTTAATCTAGAATACGTTGTATACACTAGTTAGAGGGAGCAGTGTAAAGGAGAATAATAGGTCCATTTCGCCAAATTTTTCGTACTAAAATGTAGAATGAAATGTTTTCTTTTTCTGTGTGCAAATTCCAACGATACATACGTGACGCATCAACGTGTTCCGTTTGTATATATGTTCACAGGACTTCTGCAACACGATTGATTGGTAGTGTTTGACTTGTTACCTAAATCTCTATTTATATTTTCTTGTTTTTACCATGTCTTCATAAATTGTGAGAAAGTATAATTTCCTTTTTGGAATATTTTTCATCTGATTGACATTGATACTCCACATTGTGAATAAAATATAGTAAATCAGATTTTTTCGCGCTTGTTTGTATTTCATCAACATGTAATTTTAATTATACATTTCGAAAGGTACCATATCTCCAAAACAAAATTTAATCAAAGCATTTCATTTGCGTGGAAGATAAAGCCGTTTAATAGCTGTTTGAAAATTGAGAAATAAAAATATAGAAATGTGATTGACATATTAAAAGCGACTCTTGCCTGATATAAATAGTCTTTTTCAGTGTTCCAGTCTGCATTTCCCGTAATTAATTGTTAATCATCAAAGAGAATATCTCCTCTTTTATGAGATATATATCGGACGTTAAAACTGTTAATTATATTATTAAAATAGTGTTGTATAATTGCATTTTTATCATTTCGTTCTGCTAAAATCAGAACATTGTTGGCTTTTAATAAAAATAAATCAATGAAAACAATTTTCTATTATGCGCAAAATCATCAGTTACATTTATTTCGGATACTTGTGTTATTACTATTTTTCGTTGATAATCGAGCACAATTTACTGTAATATCTGAAAACATCAAAGCAATATAGCAATTTTTCTTCATCAATTATAATCCAAAAGAAAGGTTCCTCCAAAATGTTCTTCCTCATCAATGAAGAAAATTTTCATAGCGGCATTAAGTTGGCGTTGCCTTGTCTCGCGTACTACGATGTCCATCAACCGCAATCTCGTTTCTGTGGCCTTGGATGCCTTGTGTAAGGTAGTAGCGAATGGTACGCTTATTACGCATATATGAAGTATGTCTCCTCATCGTTGACTCAGGATAATCGTTCTGCATCAGTGCATCGCTCGATATCAACGCGTCATAGAAACTGATTCAAATTATAACTTTGGATAGGAAAAGATCGATTCAAAAATAAATTTTTTCCTTTATCTTTCATCTTTCGGTTGAATATGTACATGTACGATCTTTAACGGTGTATGTGTTCATACAGAATGTATGTAAGAGCACATAAAATCGTAAAATGAAGATAAGTTGTCAATGTACGTTTCATGTTATATATAGAACTTTTTGATTTCCCATGGTAATGATCGAAGATTTTATATACGTTATTTATTCATCGGATATTTTATAAAATCTTAAAATAACTGAGGCTAAGAATTTTTAAAGTATTAGCTCCTGAAATACGTCCACTTTTAGAAAAGAATTCCAGCTCAACACCTCGCATTGAAAAGTAGATAATTTATTCACCCGTAATGAAGTCAGTCAAACTTTTAGTCAGTCACTTTTGGTTTGGATTTATCATTATTAATGAGTTTAAATCACAATTCATCGGTTTCAATGAAAATGTATAAATTAGCCCAATGGATAAGGATTTAACATCCATCAATCTTTTCAAAACAGAACTACAGATCCGTTACTATCAGGTAATATTCTGAAATATTTAATTTATTGGAATGTGACTAATGTTGGCTTTTAAGTAAAATTACTACATCTGAGTGTTGGGAAAATAGAAATACAATATATATGTTTCATTATGTAATGTAAGATCGCACATATGTTACTCAAAATTGATAACGCAGTTGTAAGAATGGATTCTTCTTCTTATTAGTTCTTTCTTCCATACGGAGGAGTCGTGATCCACTGCGGTGCCCCATTCCACCTGGCCCTCAGCGTTCCTGATAGAATATTGTAAGGTGATGTGATGGCCTTGATTTTCTCGACTGAGTACTCTTTCTCTTGATCTGACAGCCTCAACTCTTCCTTGAACAATCATCCTTTCAAGATCGTAATCATTCCTTCGTATTACATGACCGAAAACTTTTAGGATGCGTCTTTGGACCATGTTAGACAATCGTTGTTTTATTTTTAATTTATCAATGATGGAGTCATTTGTCCGTCTGAGCGACCAAATAAGTCTGAGAATCCTCCTCCAGCGCCAAATTCAATGCTCTTTTTATCTCTTTCCTTGAGGGTTGAGGTCTCTACTCCAAATATGAAATAGGAAAATACTATTCCTTAGGAGGCACACCGTTGCATTTGTGATGTTGTTATCTTTCCTTATTTTATGTGGCCGATTCATTGCGCCTCTTGCCATCCTGATTCCCATTCTTATTTTATGTTCCCCATGGTTTTCATTGGTTATAAGTGTGCCACGATAGACATACCGACCAGCAACTTCGTAGATGCCATCATATCTAACGTCTGAATTGTTATTACTGTATAATCGACTATCATAACGTTAGTCTTTTCTCCACTTATTTTTAATCCAAGTTCAAGTCTTTCTCTACTATTTCCAGTAATCTCTATAGTTCATCCGCGCTATCAGCACACCGTAGATTTTTGATTTTTCGCAGGGCAATTGATATTCCACTTTTCCAACCATCAAGAGCACGTCAAATCACAAACTCATAATAGCCATGAAATATTCATCATCATCATCATGCTGCTGTCCGAAGACAGGTTTTAGCTGAATCGTTGCCTCCATCTCTCTCTCTCTCCCTAGAAACCTCTTTTATACCTCTATAAGTACTATATTCCTGCTTTATATTCTCTAATATTCCTATTCTTTTTCTCCATCTTCCTCTTCTTCCACTAATTTTTCCTTCTAAGATCGTCCTTTGTAAACACTGTCTTCTCAATATGTGCCCAATCCAATTCGCTTTTATTTCCTGATTGTTTTCATTAACATCCTTTCTTCTCCCGCCATTTCTAATACTTCTTCGTTTCTCTTCCTCTCTGTCCATTTCACTTTCATCATTCTTCTCCATACCCACATCTCAAAACTTTCTAAATATTTTTCCTCCTTTCTCCTTACCGTCCACGTCTCTGCGCCATAAAGAGCTATGCTCCATATGTAGCATATTGCTAATTACTTCCTTGTTTCTAAATTTATTTTCTTGCTTGTGAGAAGCTCCTTCTTCTCGTTAAATGCTGCTTTTGCCATTCCAATCCTACTTCTGATGTCCTCTGTACTACTTCCATCCTGCGCTAAAATACTGCCAAGATATTTAAAACTACTTACTTGTTTCAATTTTTGGCCATTTACCATTATATTTAATTCTTTATGTTCCTTTGAAACCACCATGACTTTCGTTTTTTCTGCATTGATCTTCATTCCATATTGCTGGCCAACCTCCACTAGTCTGTCTGTCATCCTCTGAAGTTCTTTCTCGTCTTCTTCTATTAATCCGTGACCATCTGCGTAGTTAATGGTGGTAATACTTTCACCTCCTATATTAAATCCTTTCTCTTTCATCAACGCTTCTTCTGTTATTGTTTCTGCATAAATATTAAATATCGCTGGTGAAATAGGGCATCCCTGCCTCACCCTCTCCCTATTGAAGTACTTTCTGTTTCTTCTCCTTCAACCCTAACTCTAATCTTTTGATCAAAGTAAAGGTTTTTAAGCAGTTTTTATCTTTCCAATCTATTCCTATTTTATTTAAAATACCCAACATTTTATCCCATTTCACTCGGTCAAAAGCTTTCTCCCAATCTACAAATAAGAAATACATACCTTTATTGACTTCTAGCGCTCTTTCTATCATCATCCTCATACATCCTATAGCATCTCTGGTCCCTCTTCCTCTTCTGAAACCAAACTGATTATCTTGCAGCTCCTTTTATATTTTACCTTCAATTCTTTTGGTTATCATTCTGGTTAGAACTTTAGCTGTATGAGAAATTAAACTAATAGTTCGGTAATCCTTACAACTTTTTGCATTGTTCTTTTTCTCCAGTGGTACCATCACAACATCTAAAAAATCTTCAGGCCATATTCCAGTATCATAAACTTGGTTAAAGAATTTTGTGAGTTGCTTAACTGCTTTCGACCCCAAAACCTTAAGAACGTCTACTGGTATATCATCACTCACAACAGCCTTCCTTCTTTTCATGTCATCAATTGCTCTTTTAACTTCAGACTCGAGAATATTTGGTTCTAGCTGGTCTTTATCCACATCCTCTTTTTCATCTAATTCAATATTTCTTGGCTTTCCTTCTTTGTCATACAGCACCTCAATGTATTCTTTCCAGTCATTCTTTATAATGTCTGGCTCCGATACTATTTTACCACTTTTGTTCATGATTCCTTTACGTCCTATCTTTCTTGCTTTTTTCTTGAATAGTTCCCTTGCTTTGCTATACATGAGGTCTGTTCTACATATTCTTTCACACTCGACAATCTCCTCGCATTTCCCATTTATCCACTGTACTCTGGCTTTATCTGTTTCCCTTCTTAAAGCATTATTTAACTCATTGTACTTTCTTTGGCCTTCTTCAGTGCTTATGTTCTTCCACTTTCTCCTCTCTTCCATTTTTGCAGCATGGCTGCTGTGACCCAGGGTTTTATGTTTCTTTCGCCCATTATCTTTCCTACCTTCTTTTCCATTACATTTATAATGTTGCTATGGATGTATCTCCACTCCTCATCTACATTTTTCCGATTTGATTCAGCTCTCTCCCCCAACCTTTCCTCCAACTCAGTGATGATAGACTCCTTGTTCTTAAAGAGTTACTCTATGTTCCATTTCTTTGATTTTTTAAAATTGGCCTTATCAGATCAGTTTTTTCAGCCGTGCATTTTCCTGAACTGGCAAAGATAATTGATAAAAAAGATATGAATAAAAACTTGCAAAATTGGAATATGAATGAATATATAGGTGTTTTAGACTCCTTAACTAAAGAATACAATAACAGATTTAAAGATTTTGAGAAACACGATGCCACACTGAGGATAGATTTTCAGCAACATCTGGTTGATGTCTCGAATGCAACTGAGGATTTGCAGATGGAGTTGATTGAGCTCTCAGAAGATAACATTCTGAAGACTCTATTTGACAGTAAAAAGGATCCCATTGAAATATGGAAGAATGCAGTTGAATACCCAGGACTGTGGCAATATTCTCGTCGTTTACTCTCTTGTTTTGGCACAACCTATTGTTGTGAATCAACATTTTCACATATGGCTCAAATCAAGACGCGTCTGAGATCACAGATGACAAAAACACACCTGGAAGACCTATTGAAGCTATAGACAACAATGCTGGAATCAAATATCAAGTTCAACAAACATTCACAAAAAAGTCATTAAATTGTGTTTGCGTTCTTATTTTGATGAATGTGATTGAATGCAACATTTTATTTACATGTCCTTAATTTGTTTTAACTTCTTTAAAGTTTATAAATATACTAGCAAATATGAAAAATTTCAATTTTTTGCATTAGATTAAAAAGTCATTATATTGTGTTAAAGCCTTCAAAGTTTTTAAAAATATTAGTAAATATGAAGGATTGAAATCGGTATTCGTTAAACTAAAAAGCCATTAAATTGTGTTAGCCTTTTTATTATTTCAATTTTGATAAATGTGAATGTACGCAACGTGCATCGCAATGTGCGGCCTGATGTCTCCGTTAAGTAACATTTGGCCTTCCAACGAAAAAAGATTCCCCATCCCTTTTGTAGTGAGACCAAACGTTTATACTTATATGAGAAAGTTTGTGCAATGTCTTTATTTAGGTTTGAATTGTTACGTTGTGACCTTTAACTTTGGTTTAGTATCTATCTGCATAATTTTAGATATCCGAGCAGATTTATTGCCAGTACCAACTCGTTTTTAACCTTACGGCAGGCTGTCTCAATTTCTCCATCCATTCACGCAAGCTCATCCCTCATTGCTTCCTGAGATGGATTCTACCGATGCTAAAACCATCCCTCAATAGCTTGATAAAATTCAAATTTATGTTATTAATATTAACATTAAATAAATACGCTTTACCAATTCCATATCTCAAAGATAAACTAAAGTAAACTGACCGTCATGGAATAAGTAAAAGGAAATATGGCTATCATGAAATTGAGTATTAGACATGAATGCTGTAGAATACGAAAGTTTGTAAACAAAATGAAAATCAAATAAAAGTAAAATTATAGGGTTAAAGGGAGGGAATCAAGCGGTTACTTGTAAGACTGAGAGCTGCTAAAGAAGGGTCAAGTGAATTGAGAGTGTCACTCGAATGCAAGACAGACTTTAAATACAGGCGTTTGAAGGAATGGCGAGACAGAACGAAGAGAGAAATTGCCAAAGCGTATTCATCCAGATAGAGGTAGAGATGAGGGTGAGGAAACAATTTTTAACGAATTTGAACATTTGAGTGATAGTAAATTAAATGTCAGCTAGAATCGACCTTCTATTATTGCTTAATGAAGACTACTTTTTGACTGAAATAGTGGTTATTGGCTACAGGAGTTGTATTGATCATCAATTAAATTTCACGCTTACGGTCGATCAACAGTTAATGTCAGGATTTTAAAAATTTCAAAAATTGCTACTTATATCAGGGAAAGCTAATTTAGAAAATCTGCTTCGTCCTTAAAAATTTGTAAAGAAAAATATTAATAGACAGTGAAATACTTAATATCAAACTCAATGATCGCTGGTTAAAAAAACTATTTACTTCATTGGACTCGAGCCCTTAACGTTAACTAGATAATTCATCAATAAGATGAATTGGAAAATGGAAAATATTCTTTTAAGTCGAGAAGCAAACAATCCTTATTCCTACGCACTTGGACAATGCACAGTTGAAACCTCATGAGATTACAGCATCGGAGTGGGATGTTTTTGGTGGTTTGGAGCACCATCGGGAGTTGTGGGACTTTGCCTGATGTTTTGGAGTGGCGTGGGAAGATTTTGGGAGCACATTTGTGCGATTTGGGGCATGCATAGTTAAAATGAGAAAGTAATCATAACAGTTACGCAGTTCGCAGACCCACAATGATGGTCGAGGTTCCAGCTACAATGCGAAATCGGAATGGCGTGGTCGGAATGATGAGTGGTAGTTCGGAAGCCCTTTTGAGATAATTATGAGCGGGCCGCAGGCGATTGGAGTGGCGAGATTGGTTGGCAAGGCGCATAAAATACAGAGTTACAGAGGAGCATAAAAGAAAGACAAACAGCGAGGCCATGCGAGGCTGAGCATACGAGTGCGATCAAAATGACTTGGCGATGTTTTGGGATAAATGGGAGGGAAAGGTAGCGAGGGGAAATATTTCATGGCTGGGGAAGGGAGAGTGCGTGGTAAGGTTATTAGTAAAACGCGACAAGGCTTAACTTGCTATGAAATCATCATTTCGAGGTATGTAATGGATGATTACCCATTTGCCATACTATTAATTAGATAAAATCATTGCAGTTTGTCATTATCATTCAATATAGCAAGTATAAAGAAGTTACAATTTTTGTATTTATGTAATATCTCCGAAGGTGTAAAAGATGAAAAGTTGAAAATTTGAACGTAAATTTCCACATTAATGCCGCTTTTTCTTGATAAGTTTGAAAACAAATAACGAGAAATTTGCAATTCATTTTGAACTGAAATTTTCTGACGCGGTTTTATTAATTGTTGTCAGCGAAAATTATCTTCGCTACAACTGCAGCAAACAACATCTACTACAAATACGTAAATACGTTTAATTTCCTTTCATGTGAATACAGAACGTAAGTAAATGAAAGGACATGGACGATCACGAAGAAATGGGCGTTAATTTTTCTTTCGTTCGCACAAAGCACCTTTTAAGTGAGAGAGAATGGATATTTTAGGATGAAAGAATGTACCTGAACGTAAAGGTTACTTGACAATTACTCAAGTGAGGCTTATTTTAAAAGTTTTTCGATTGTTTTACGGATATCTCTAAAAGTATAAAAGACAGAAATCTGAAACTTTGAGTGTGAATTTCTACATTACTAACACTTATTCTTGAAAGATTTGAGTTTTGAATACTTCACAGAGACGGATTGGGTGACGTTCAAAATGTTAGTACTAAATTCATTGAGTTCTAAACCTAAATGTTACTTTGGAAGCATCAATTATCCAAAAAATATATATATTTATGAGGAGTTTTATGTTGAATAATGATGCGTAATACAACGCTAACTGTTAAGCCTCTCTCATTAAAATGCTAACCTCACCTTCACATGGTACCCATCCTTATAAAACAAACGAAGCTTCATTTACCGAATGTGTGGCGGTATAATAACGTGAAATATAAAAACGGGCCAATTTTATCCATGCTCATGGATAACACTTCACTTGTTAATATTAATAACAACTCAACGAGAATAATTTAGGGTTGGATCGCGGGGGAATGCTGGCCGACAGAACCGTCGCATTCTCCTCGCATCGCTTGCCACGTTCGCATCAGCGCTGGCACTACCTCTCTCACATGCCTCCTCCCCCCTACCTCCTCCCCTCAACCTCCTCCCCCCCAACCTCTTCCCCCAACCTCCTCTCTCCCAACCTCTTCCCCCAACCTCCTCTCTCCCAACCTCCACCCTCAACCTCCTCCCCTCAACCTCCTCCCCCCAGACCTCCTCCCCCCCCGACCTCCCCCCCGACCTCCTCCCCCCCGACCTCCTCCCCCAACCTCCTCCCCCCCCAACCTCCTCTCCTATCACCATCTCCTTCCTCTCCGCTCCACACCTCCGCTGTGCTCCCCTTGCCTTTGTCCCTCCATATTTCTCATCCCCTCTTACCACAGCACTCATTTTCCTTCTCTCCCCATTTCTTCTTCTCTGTATGTCTCTTACTATTACGCTCCAGACCTCTTTCGTCACTTCTCCCTTTTTAGCACGTTTTATTCTATACACGCATTTATGTTTTCGCAATGTCTGTGCGTCTGTACAATCAATTATATTTAAAATAGCAATCAAACGGTAAGAGAAATGACTGAAATTTACGGGATGTATGTGATTTATGATTCCTGCCAAATAACTTTGTTGGAGAGATCGGTGGGCAACAGGGGGTGTCTTAAAATTTTAAATTAACATTCTCAGCAAATGGTTGCAGATAGAAAGTTGAATTTTTTATTAATTATTGAATAAATTGCTTCGTCATATAATTATGTTACTAAATTTATAAATAATTTAAGATTTAAAATTATAAATAACCTCAATAAATAAAACGCACTATTTATATAGCGTCAGTAAATGACGCTCCCATTTTAGGCGTTCTTTACCAGCGAAGCGCTAATAGCGGAACGCCTTATGGGCACGCCTGGTCCGTCCGTCCGTCCGTCATAATTTTCATCTGCTAAACCGCTAGAGGGATTTTAATTAAGTATGAGTGATCTTTATTAAAATTTATCGCACAATTGTGATTTTTAACTGAATCCGTCAATTAGAACTTCCACTTCACATAATTACTTTAATAAACATATACATACTCGTATCTCGTTAAATGGCATCCGTCAAGCAACAATGAAATACCTAAATTTCTCTCCCTAGCTCTTATATGATCTGTAAGATATAGATTAAAAATATTATTCGGATAGAGAAAAACATTTACTACAACAAAGTCCGCGAGGCCACATAATTACGAGTTATGGTTTCAGAGATAGATATTCTAGAAGATCCCGCGAAAAACATCGCACATTTTGTTTACATCGATCTCTAAGGCAAACAACAACTAAAATCCATGTTTTTCTATCCCACGCCCTTATATGGTCTGTGAGGTATAGTTTAAAAATTTTATTCGGATAGAGGACAACATTTACTACAAGATAGTTTGCAAGATAGTTTAATTACGACTTATAGTTTTGGAGATAAAAATTCAAGAAAATCCCTAGCAAAACATCGCATAATTTGTTTACATCGATCTTGAAGACGGTTCTCTCTATTAGAAATCCATATATTTCTCTCCAATGCTCTTATATGATCTGTGAGGTATAGTTTAAAAAATTTATTTGGATAGAGAACAACATTTACTACAAGATAGTTCCCGAGACCATATAATTACGATTTATAGTTTTGGAGATAAAAATTCGAGAATCGCCCAATCTTTCGATACCGTTTAATACGTATTTCCAATTAAGAACGCCTTTGAAATCTCTTTGTGTATGCCATTTATGGAGTATACTTTTCCATCTTGTTATTTCACTCACCAGCTCCGTGAAACACACTTGCAATTATTTCCCTTACAACACACCGGCTTATTTACTATGCTTTCTTCAATTTTTATTTTAAATATCATTATTTAAAATGCTTAAGCTACATCATTCGCACATTTTCAGTCAGTTTTGCCATTATTAATTTAGTATATCATTCTCAGTCTTGTGTGCATCGTCATACGCTTTCTCCTTCACCCTTCCCTTCATTCTTCTGCTTCAATTACCTCTATTTTCTTCATTCTCTATTTGATCTTTTCCCTGTCTTCCCATTCTTCTGCATATATACCTCGCTTTTCATTTGCTTCTTTCTGCGAAATTTTAGCCTTGCGTTATCCGTCTTCTTGATCCTACATTCTTTCTCCTGCTTTTCTGCTCATATCTTCGCAATAATTTTTCCTCCGATTACAACAATGTCTCTCCACTTTCCCTTATTTCCTTTTTCGTGCATTTTTTATTCTATAATGGCTTCACCCTTGTTTATTTCCCCCTATCCCTCCGAGAAAAATGGTCCCGATCGCTTATCGCGGCTGAGGTACCGGTTTCTGTCATTTCCTCGACGGCCATGTTTTCCCGTCCGAGTTGCCCGACTCGATGTAAATCGCCCAAACAACCGAGCGCTGCCGCATTCCTCGGTCAGACTTAAAGGTCCGTTAAACGAACACGAGAGTTCCATTAGTGCCTTGTACCTCAGGTGGTATCGATAAGCGCGAATTGTTTCGCCATCCATTTAAACGATCCCGGGTTCGAATCCCTAAGCCGATGCGCTGGTGAATATACGCAGTGTGTCATTGGAGAAATTTGCCATAATGAATATTGAAATCGCAAGATTATGAATATGGCCGCCGTCTCTTGTGGGATGAGCCTTTTTTTGCCTCCTCGATCGCATAAACCTGTGGTCCTGGCTTGCACGTCGCCGCCGCGGTCTGCCGCGAATGCACGTTTTGTCTTGGTTTGTGCAAAACGCAGTGAATATCCTCTAATGTGTGTTTTGAACCCCAAATTTCATGCAACAACTCAGTGCAAGAGATATTTAACTTTTATTTTAATAATATCCAAATTTCTATTTTTGGCTTTATGCTTTATATAATTTATTCCTTATATATGTCATTCCTTAACGATCATAAACCATAATAACATCGGTATCAAGGCAATGCTATGAAGGTAAAATGATGAACTAGTAGCCGCGTTTTGCTAAAGTGTAAGACAGTTGTTCATTAGAAATATCCTTTAAAAAATATCCACTAAATGACGTATGTGTTATCGAGATGAGAAGATATTTCCTAAATATTTTTATTGAGTGAAGTACACATCCAGGCTAAGGCGAAGGACTATTCATGAAGCAATAGTCCACACCGTGAATCGAGGGCAAATTTGGTCCATGAATTTTAATTAAGATTTCCGTTACCAAATTATTTCGAAAATCATTCAGCCAGATATACCTACGTATGTGGTAGACAGACGTACGTTGCATAGCCATTGAGATATGCGTGAAACCTGCCTTATTCAAAACACTTAAAAATATTCAATATCTCGGCGTAGTAGCAAAATTAATTCCGATTTTGGTTCTTACACATATATTTCATCATTAAAATATCGATTTTTCTGAAAGAATGTCTCTCAATTACGTTTAGTTACTTTCCATACTTTGGTATCTTTGTTGTCGTTTTCCATACATATGTTTACTCAACCGGTTAATGGATGCGTTATGTATATAATTAATTTATGATGCTATTATAAAAGCTAATCTCATTCATTCATTCTGTTAGTAATATTTCATGAATTAATGCGAATAACTCAACGTTGTTTTATTTCTATGTGTCTTTCGCTAGATTCTCGGTCCCTCCCCTTGCCGTTTTAATGCGTTCTATGCACGAAATTAACGCACATAGGGGAGGTCATTTCCGTTCGTTCGTCCGTCCGTCCGCATGTTTAAAATCGGGAACCGAAATATGGTATTTGGAAGTTTTGCTAAGTTTGTCGACTAATTCCATTTTTGGTTAAAATCAGACCATAAAAACGACTAGTTTACAAAAATTACGACCGCTTTACACGATCTACATGCAGTTTACAATATTCCTTTGTTTCGGCTCGGGAACCGCTTGATGTATTTTGATCATATTTGATATTTGGGAGTTTTGCTAACATTTATCTACCGATTCTAATTTTGGTTAAAATAGGACAACAATTACGACCCCTTTACATAACCAACATTTAGTTTACAAATTTCCTTTGTTTTAACTCGGTAACCGATACACGTATTTTAATGAAATTTCGTATTGGGAAGTTTACTAAAATATGTCGACCGATTCCAGTCTTGGTTAAAATTGGACGATAGTTACGACCACTTTAAATAAAGACCTACATATCTGTTACAACGTGCCTGTTTCAACTCTGAAACCGCTGGACGTATTTTAAAGGAATTTGGTATTGGGAGGTTTCACTAAAATTTGTCGACCGAATTTAATAAATTTTGGTTAAAATCGGAAGACAATAACGACCACTTTACATGAAGACTTACGTTACAATGTTTTTGTTTCAACTCGGGAACCGTAGGACGTATTTTGATGAAATATGGTATTGGGGAGATTTACTACAATTTGTCGATCTCAAAGAACATATGTATTTGGAAACTCTGTGTACTCCGACATGGAGTGCACATTTCCATACTTATTATCAGTGGCGGCCGCTGGCATAGGGCCATGGAGCCATGGCTCTACCAAAATTCACAGAAAGAAAAAAGCACTATAAATAATTGTTTTTGAACAGATTGATTTCATTTTCGAGTCATTAATAAGTTTAATTTGTCTTGAAGTAGCACAATACTCCGGTCGGTAAGAGAATTTACGAGGGGAGTGGGCGGCGAGTCTAATTCGGCCCAAAGAACGAAAGTGTTGGATGACGTTGTACAGAGAAGATTGCCCCGGGTATCACAGACCAGATGGAATTTACATTCTCATGGAGTCAGCAATGTTTATGAATATAGGAAAGAACTCATAACGGTTATGGAAATATTGAAAACAGTGATGACATATAGTTGCAGTCTACTATAAAACAAGCAGGTGCATATAAACTTAGGCTGAAAGACAATAACTTTGTCTTTTGGTTAATAATGCCTCAAGTGGAGATAATTTTTAGTCAGGTTCAAAAACGAATCACCGATTCAGTTTAAGCAGCGCAAGCGATGCAGCATTTCGAGAATAGCATTCAGGCAGTCAGAAACCAAGTTGATGTGATTACCGAACAGCTTAAAGTCGAATTAGAAAATGAAGAGAAAGAAGTTCGACCAAAAAGACCGCGGATCACTGACAGCGACACTTCCTGCAGGAAGAGAGAAGGTAAAGAAGTTTGTGACGCCATAATCACAGAAATAAAAGATAGATTTCAATTTACTGGACACCTCGTGGCTACGAATCTATTTGTGGTCGAAGAATTTGATAATTACAGCAAAAAATTCTATGACACGTATCAAAGTGAAATAATTGAATAGTGTCCTTTAAACAAAAGAGACTGAAGAGTAAACTTCAAGTTTTTTTACGAAAGAGAGAAGTTGAGAGCAGTTACTGCTGCGGTACCAATTATGTCGCTAATTTTGGGTGATGAATTGTCGCGATTTTTAAATCCAAATACGCGCTAAAGGCACGGATTATGATGCCATAATCTCAACACAAAATATTCTAATTTTTCCATAATTTTAATGTACCTATAGGATATTAATGATGATTATTCGTTTTGCTCATGCAGGGCGATCTTAGTCACGAAACTTGAAATACGAAAACTTGGACACAACCCGATTGATAGAGAATTGGTAAATTACGGATACTTGCCTTAATTTCGCGGAAAAATTAATAAATATTCTGCGAGAACTCATGGCATTTATTATCTAATACGTACATATGGGCTCCATGTGGCTGACGTGCTGTTGCTCTGGAGATAGCGTTCGTTTATTTACGAGTTAAGATCTTGGTGTATAGTGATTTTTTAAGCGTTTGCAGTATGCAAGCGCCGACAACTCGTATATTTTTATTTGCCCATTAATTACACTGAACAACAAATTTGAACTTTTTGTTTTGCCCCTAAATGAAAATAGGTGATTTTTTTAAATAGTCACACTTAATCCAAATATGAAACCCAAAATGCTCTATCGCGTACCATTTTTTAGGGATTTCAAATTTCAATTTTGCCCCAAAAATAACAAAAACTGTTTTATTACAGCCATTTGTAAAATAATCAAACTATGCCGAAAGTTAAAAATGGGATAAGGGCATGCAGAATCCAAAAATGTGGACAGAAATGTGCCCGGTATAATGCAAATTAATGGAAAGTGTTCATTTTACTCACATTTTAAAACATTTTTTTAGAAGCCTTTCGCTTATAACTGGCATCAGTAAGTTCTTTGATGAGAAACCAGCAATAGTCAGCGAGAATGCTAGGAGACCGTCTTCCGGTATATCTTTTCTTCATATCGGAAATGTCCTGATGGAACCTTTCTCCATACTCATCGCTCGCTGCACCCAGGTTGGGGGGAAAGAAGCCTATACGGGAATGAAGCAAATGAATCTTTGGCGGCATATTACACCCCATTGTTTTATATGCATTTAGCATGTCCTCAACAAGTTCACTGTAGTTATCAGCTTTGACATTGCAGAGTACATTATTGCAAACAGCTTTGAACGCCACCCATGCTGTTTTCTCAGTGTCCGTCAGCAGGTCTTCTAATACACTGTCTTGAATTATTGCACGGATTTATAGCTGCCCTCTTTTAATTTGGCATCACTTAGTCTAGGGAATTTGTCTTTCAAACACTGAAAGCTCTCGCCCTCTCTGTCCATAGCTTTCACAATATTTTTCATCAAGCCTAACTTGATGTGGAGCGGTGGTAACAAAATTTTGTCTCTGCCAACAAGTGGTTCGTGTTTGCCACTCTTTTCCCCTTGTACTAAACTTTGTCTCATAGGCCACTCCTTAACTTCATAATGTTTTCCATAGTTCGACTGTCCCACTCACACAAAAAACAGCAAAACTTGGTGAAACCTGGCTGCATCCCTAGAACTAGTCCTATGACGTTAAGGTTCCCACAGATTTGCCACCCAAATTTTGAGTAATTAATAGTCTTTAAAAGAAAATCCATGTTCTGGTAGGTTTCCTTCATGTGGACAACATAGATAATCAGTACTGATGGATAAACATTTCCATTATGCAACAACACCACCTTTAAACTAAGTTTTAACAAATCTATGAAAAGTCGCCATTCTTGAGGATTGTGATTGTCCTTCAACCCTGCCATTAGCCCATCCACATCATTACAATACACCAAATCACCATCCTTTGAAAAAAATTATGACAAGGAGTGCTGACATTTCCTATAAGTTGTTACTTTGTCGCCCGGCTGTAGCAGATTCAAACCTTGTAGTCGAGAGCTTAGTAGTTCAGCCTGACTTTTCGTTAGGTTGAGGTCTCTCACCAGATCGATGAGTTCAGCTTGAGAAATCAAATGAGGTTCTCTTAGTGGTTGTTGGTAATCAGGATCACCCTCGTTGGAACACAAAGGTTCAGCTTCGGAAGGAGTGCTTGTCGGTTCTTCATCCAAAGTTCATACTTCAGGTGGTTTGGGAATCTCTTGGGAATCGTTGTGTTTCACAGGTCGTATGGTTGAGGGCAGATTTGGGTAACTACGTTACGATCGGATTTTGAAGAGAAACCAGGAATGTTCGTTAAACAAAAGAAACACCCGGTAACGTGATCCTTCTGCTATCTCCAAATCATAGGAACAGCAAACGGCATTGACTGGTGGGTGCCATTTAGCCAGCCTCTTAAGTATCGATAACATCTACTGCAACATACGTGCGGTGCCTCTTATCTTGATCCCCAACTTTTCATCCAAAATACAACTCATAAGCCTTTTTCACTACAGGAGAAATGGATTTTCATTGGTAATTTGGGGTAAGTTCACGGCACACGTAACAAAATAAGTCCGGCGAATTGACACATTTGCGAGAGATCACGACAAAAAAATCAAGTGGAGATATATTATGAATTGTTAAACGATTCTCCTACTTTTGGATTTCACTGTTCACATAAAAAGTGCTCCTAAACTTGATTAATAGACACAAGTTAAAAAAACACGCCTATTCTTGAACGAACTCTCGAACTGGAATCCGTGATACACAAAGAAAGGAGGACTGACAAAGTTATCGTAAACATTGTGATACAATGTCGTTCCTCAAGCTTCAAAACCGCAAAAGTGTCATAAAAATACAGGAGTGCATTATCGCTTTGTTCGGGATTGCCTGCAACACGTGCGCGCCAAATGATCCGCGGCGGGCGCTATCGTATATATAAATCGACGTGTTTCACAGGAAATTTAGGTTATATGGAAAAACGACTTCCATTTTCGTAATTAGTGCATATGAATACGTAAAAATCACCTAGTTTTAAGTCGGGGTAAATTTCACTGTTGTACGGTATTATTTATTATGTTAATTCTACTACTTTGAATTTTTTTAAATCCTCATTAAGTTTTTGAAGGAGTAGACAGCAATCGGTTATCAATAATGAGTAGTTTCTCGAAACGAGCCTCATCAAAAAGGCGAAAACTCATAAATACAATCCAAAAGAGATTTTGTGCAATGTAGATTTGGTGAAATAATTCCCTCTGAAGTACGCTTTTGGCAGCTTGCAGAATAATCATGAAAATATAAAGCTAAATAAAATATTTCTTAAAATCTATTGAGCTAAACCCATTGAGCTTACACTATCTAAATGATTTTTTTTAATTCTTAATTTTATTATGTCTTTTCAGTTCATTATTTTCTACGAATTATTTTCCTTACCACTGCACTCTCATTACTTCTATCTGCTCTTTTTTCCAATTACAACTTTTCTGATTCCGTCTAAAATTTTCCATTTACAAATGTTTTAAACTAATTTAAGTCAATTTTTATACTCATGCCACGTTGATTTTTTTATTTATATAAGGAGGGCTCGAATGTTTTTTGGTAAAGAGATTCTGGAAATTATCAACAATGAAGCGCATAAGTATGTAGATATAGCTTGAAGTGATGATCGAACACTAAGTCGGAAATTACAGGGTAGTAGAACTAGTAAGATTTAGTAGAAGGAGTTTTCAATATATATATATAGATAGACTCCACAAAGATGATAAAAATGCGTGAGAACGATTGCAGAACAGATCGGATGATATTATCTTAGGAAAACGAGTTATCACTATAGGACATCAAAACCCGATAACGAGATTTGTCATGGACATTTTGGTCAATTGCGTTTCTTTCCGGTGATTTGTAGGATAAAGGGAGATGTTTTAATAGGCCCGCCTGCACTCACTTAAGCTAAATATTTAACTCTATTGAGCAAAACTATTGTGTTCTCGATTTAGAAATATCATTCTTGGTGCTCTGGTAACTTAAGACATAACTAGGCTTGATAGAATTCGACGATTATTATTTTATCGTCGATTTAAATCGACGTTTATTTTCCCGAGAGATTTTCGACGAATATCGACGATTAAAATTACTACTAATATAGGCTTGTTGGGGCCGACGCTTATTTTTCCTAAAAATCGGCGAAAAACATCGTTTACTTTAATACATTTAACTACGTTTGGTAGTTTTTGATTTTAATATTTCTTAAAAAGCGACCATTACCATTGTTTATTTTTCCTAAAAATCGACGACGTACATCGTTTATTTTTATACATTTAATTGGGCATTTTTGTTTTCGACGTTTATATTTTGGCTATAATAGTCCCAGAAGTTGATTAGCCAGAAAAACACACAAACATCGACGTTTATATTTCTTAAAAAGCGATATCTAATATCGATGTTTATTTCAATGCATTTCATCAATTTTTATTTAGAAAAGTGTTATAAATTAAATTCCTTCTAATAGGTTTAACTAAAAGTGTGTAAATGAAATGGCTTCTTTTATGTTGCTTTGTTTTTTGTTATCTATATGTTGGCGAATGCGATGCTGTTGACTTCGCCCTCCAACCTGGAACAGTTAATTTTTCGCAATAATCCAGAAAGTATATTCTACTCGGTAATTCGAGCCCCTTATTCACGAAATCGTGATCATTAGTGAGAAATTAATGTGACATGAGTATAATGTACAACCTAATGTATAAATAAATATTTTGATGAAAAGTATACCATCTTGTTGAGTAATAAACGACTATGAATGCGGAAAAAAGCCCCGAGTGCGTATATGGAACTATGCTCGTTCGACAGCAATGCAAAAGAAACTAAGCACGGGGGGCACTCACAGATGGATTATATAAATTTTATGACAGGGTGCTTTTGGAAATGCCATAAGGCAATCTGACGATAGGTACTCATTTTTCAATCCAGGGAAACCAATCATTTCGCCTCTTGGAGGAGGTCGGTAGATAATGTCGCGCAGAGGACGCAATAGACGCTCCCCAACTTTTCGGTGAAGTGGAGTCTAAAGTGCGTATGGATTATCGCAGCGGTGCCCAAACTTTTCTAATGGCGGGCCACATCAATGGTTGAGAATCCCTTGGCGGGCCGCATTGGAAGTTGTCAATTCTTCGGCGGGCCGGATTAGAGTTTAAATCGGAAAATTTCTATACATTCTGAGATGCCATTAAGTGAAAATCATGTCTAAATAAGGTTTTCATGGCTAACATTTCAATATTTAAAGTTTTATTATGAAAAATTTCAAAAAATGTATGAATTTGTGTGTTAAATTTTTCGAATTGATTTTTCGCCTTAGCTTCGCGGGCCGAACAAAAACCCTTCGCGGGCCGCATTTGGCCCGCGGGCCGTAGTTTGGGCACCGCTGGATTATCGGAACTGGCCGAGGGTAAAGAAGGAACGCAATAAACTGATCATAATATTTTGTCCTTTGGATCACACGGATGCTCAATATGTGCCCTTAAGACAGTGACATAAGCGACATTAGAAAGAAAATTGCGAATGTTTTGTGGCCGTTTGGTATGGCAAGTACAGACTGTCTCTACCGGTTTGGATGCTTGGTGGTAAAATATGTTAAGTTTGAGAGCAGATAACAAAGTTTAAAATCATGACGCATAAATTTCGCAGACAATGTAGTGGTGAAAGTCGACACTTATCGACGACAGTTAATTTTTTTTAATTAGATGTTTTTCGACATTTATCGACTAAATCGAATCCTACCAAGCCTAGACATAGTTTTAAATTCATGATATTGTTAATTTTATTTTGTTTGTAGATTAAAAAATATGGGAGCGAAATTTTTTGTGCATTCGTATAGTATATGATAAAGATATATATAAAATATAAATGCTAAATTACAAAAATGAAATAGAATTTCCTATTTGTGAAGCTCTTATCTTTCAGGTGCAAAAGGAAATTATACATTCGTTTGAGAATGTTTATATTGAAATTTGAAGTTCTATAGTCTTCAGCATAAAAAACACGCCATTTGATTTCTTTTGGGAAAACGTATTTTAACATTAATCCTAATGATTCAGATGGGTTTCTTATGAAAAATATCATTCCTAACCGGTTAAACATCTTCCTTGATCCGAATAAATTATCCCTCTCCGTCTTCTTCGCCCAACTTCCATCTTTCCCAAGATCCTAATATGTTTCCCTCTCCCCGTGCTGCGCATCCATGTGTATCTATGCGTCCTCTCTCGGCCGACCTTCCTCCCTAATACCCCTTCTGCTTTTTCCTACTTCGCCCGCCGCCCCTTCTCCTCCAACACGTCCATCCCTCTCCCCTCATTCTCCCTCCGCATTCTCCCCCTCACTCCCTTTTCCGGCTAAACTCGCCCAACGGGCGCTCTCCTTCGAGTGGCATGTGCTCGCTGCAGGGGCATCAGTTGCCGTTACTCCTCCCACTCTCTAGCGGGAAGGTCGTCCGAAGGCCGAAGCAGTTCCTTCTCCTCCCCTCCCTCTTCCCCTTCACACTCCATCCCTCTTCCCACCCCCTCCCTCTTCCCGCCCCCTCGCTCTTCTCGCCCCCTCCCTCTTCCCCTCCATCTCCGCTGCCATCCCATTCCTCACTCCCTTCGTATCTTCCCCTCCATTCGCTACCGTTTTCTCTCTCTCTCTCTCTCTCACTTCGCTGAATCCCATATACAAGACGTCTTTCTCAGGTGCTCGGCCTTAAAAGCGTCTTCGCTCTATCTCGCCATTTCAATCCTTCCCCTCTCTGCCACCTCTTTTCCCGCTCGAGATTCGTGCAGAAATCACCGGTATCATTCGCTTTCCTCTATTCATATATGTATTGTCTTCAGTTGGACCGTCTTCATTTACTCGTCACAAACTGTCATCTTAATTGCAATTTTATTTAGTTTTTGAACTTAATGTTTTTATCAACAGTAGTTCATGCACCAGTCTGTACATCAGCGCAAAATTTTTCTCCATAATAATTCCAATTAGTGCCTACTTATACCAAGCATTTAAGTACATTCTTACTGTCTTTTTATTAAACTTGCATTATATAGTAGCAGTTGTTTTATATAAAATCAGGTTATAAACAACGCAGATATGATTATAAAATAAATTAAGACTTTTGAATTTTTTTATAGGATGTAAGCAAGTTTAAACAGGAGCTTTGTCGCTATGGGGTGGGGTATAAGCTTTATCCAGATCGTGGTGTATTTTTGTGCGTATGCACTTCTCTTAACAGCTAAATTCTCCATAGGAGAGAGATTGGAGTGCCATATTTCGGTTTAAGAAAGTTGGTGTTCGCTCACGAGAGCTGATAAGAACTACGAGGCGAGTACACCAGTCACATATTATCCGCCTTAAGTTTATTAAAGCGGTTTATAGCCCAAGAAACTACATAGATCATATTGTAAAATTTCTAAATATTACCGGACAAAATCATTTTTTCTATATTGCATCAACAATGAGAAGAATATTTTAAATAACTACGGTCACATTTCAAATACGTATCTACTTAATATTAACTTTCCATCACATTTGAGAAATTCTTTCATGGCTATCTGACTGTATTATTATGACTTTAAAATAGGCATATATAAATATCACATCTGATGTGTTGTAATAAATGAATTAATTTTAAGGATTAGATCTATTTTTGTGTCGATTTGTCATTTATTTCTTTTTAAGTATGAAGAAATCACCTTGGATAGTTTAGAGTCATAATAACAAATCTAGCAATGAATCTAAGCATAATTTAATTTAAATCTATTTGTTACTAAAAATTATGGTGTAATTCAAATCAATATACCACCTAAGTTTAATGTTAACTGAAATATTTCATGCAACAGGCAATCAAATATCTGTCATCAACTGGAATTTTAGAACAAAAAAAAAATGATAATTCGAAAGGATTATGGAGTATTATGCGTATATATAAATATAAACGCACAATTTAAGCAAGTACGATCAAGATTTTCAGATAAGAAAATCCCTAAACTCTTTTCTAAGATTTACAGACTCCGGAAGTTACCACTTGACAGATATTAATAAAACTCAAAGAGCTTAAAGTATCTCCAGTAACGGGTGACTAAAAGAGCGCATTAATACAATTAAAACAAATTCAGGATATTAATAAGAAGTGGTCAGGTTCCGCAAAGTACTCGTCTTGAGATTGAGGCATTTATCATACAGCATTCGTAGAGGTGGAGAAAGTGAGAATGATTCCATTAACTTGGAGTGGAATGTGAACCGTGAGTGTGAAGTTGAAGGAGGGGGAAGGGAAGAGGGAAGGGGGAGAGGGGAGGGGCAAAAATGGAGGCGGCGTAGAGGGAGAGGAAAACAGTGGCTATCGCAAAGGGTAGAAATGTGCCAGAGAGGAAAAAAGGGTGGGAGGGCATACCCCATGTTCGCACTCAATTTGAAGTATCGTCCCAGGCAGTGCCAGAGCAGTTGTGGGCGACCTTTTCTACTTGATGGGCCGCATTGGTGGCAGTGAAGCCTTCGGAGGGCCGCATTGGAAATCGTCAATGCTTCGACGGGCTGGATTAAAATTAAATCGGAAGTTAACCTCCATTACTCGTGTGGGGTGCATACGTTTTATGACAGGGTTCCTTTCCTTTGGCCTTTTATGTTCCCGACCCTTAGGTAGCTGACATGTGTTTGGACCCATTCTGCCAAAAAATGTCAGTTTTCTGTGGTAATCTTTTGAGTTTGGTTTCTTCTTTGTGCGGACGTTGTTCATATTTTATTCTGAAATTATTGTTATCATCTATAAAACTTTTTTATTTGACATAATTTGAGATTGTCTCTGAATAGTTTATTTACAGATCGACATCATAAAATGCGTTATTTCCCGTAATTTGAGATCGCATTTCAACAAGTTCTTCACTGACTTTGATCCTACAAGGTTTGTAGATTTTTATTATTTCAGTGTTCGGTTTTTGTTTTGAAGCTCTCGATAGACTGTTTCCTACTGATATTTGACAGAACTACCACAAGGGACAGCTGATATTTCTAGTAAACATTTACTAATCCATAAGAGAAAGAGATAAATATTATAGTGAATTGCACGAATATTCAAGTTGAGAAAGTAAAGCAAATACAGTTTACAATTGTACAATTATTATTTGTTTCCTATTGTGGGATTTCCGATTTCTATAATTGAATTGACGATATTATAAGTATATTCTTGTAAACAGTCAACTGATTCATAGATTGACATCCAAAAATATTCAGAAAAGTGCACCTTAATACTTTTTCTTTCCGAAATAGTTTACTAATGAAAAAATCATTTGATACTTATCAAAATTCACTTATAAATGATTATAAATAGAACAAAATAAATAATTGATTTATAATAGTGATATTTTTTATAAAAAAATCTGTGGGGTATCAGTAGCACCCCACGCAAGTACTGGCGTTTTAAAAATTAACGCGAGTACCGCAGGATTAATTATGAGTGAAAATCAAGTGAAAATTAATTTTTAGGGTTAACAGCACAATATTAAGGATCATGATGGAATTTAATCTTAGAAATACCTTTGAGAAAATATCAAAAACAAAATTAAAAAGAACTTATTTGAATATAGAGACATTTATAAAAGGGTCTTAATTTAATGTTAAATATTTTAACAGGTAAAAAATAACGTTTGTTGGGTAAATCAAAATAAAAATGAAAGAAGTTTTAAATACTACGAAACATTGGTGATGGGCCGCATGAAATTGCTAAGAGGGCCGCAGGTTGGGTATCTCTGGTGTAGAGCAAAACCATGCAAAAAGGCTTTCTTTTTCCATAGGAATGGAGGAGATTGGTTATTACAGTGTAGCTACAATGCATTCAGCAATGCCTCCCTTATTCTTTCTTATATTTTATGAGTCGAGCATGAACAATTAATGAGTTTATGTTACTTTGAGAACATTTGAAAACAGTTCTAAAGCAAAATTGATGGCTGCGAAATTCGAGGTAGTTCTCTAAAAGAAAATTAGGTATCCTAAACCAAAATCGTGTAATTCGAAATAAGTGTTACGAGTTTTTTGGTCATTTTCCTCGTTTTGATCGAGCTTTATGAAAATCTCTTTCCAGTCTTTCATGATGTACCCAGGGGTGTTTCTCTTTGTAATTACAATTGCTGAGTGCATTGAATTACACTCCATAAATGAGTGCCCTGGTTCAAGAAATTTTCTGTACGTATCTCAACAAAATCGTTTCGACTTCAGAGCTTCCTCTTTTCCTATTCAATTCATTCCAGCAGAAGCAATAAGCATTGTTACCCCAACCTCCTTCATAGAGAGTTAAATTATATACACAATTTCCTGCCTTAGTACATCATAGAGACGTCAGATGAGGAGATCCGTAGATCGCTTTGTAAGTTGAATATTACAGTTTGAAATGACATGTTTGTTTGAACCCGTTTATTATCTAATTGTTTTGCCTCATTACAGTTCTCTTTCCGTGCCAAATGTGCATCATAAGCTACCTGCAACTGTAGTTTTCTCTATTGATCAGCAGATGCATATTTGGTGCGGAGTACATTGGTCCTTTTTAGGTTTGAAATAGGATAAGTCGTATTGAGTGCAAAATATGCGTCTGTATGTGTTGCTGCTTAGAGGAAGCTTGTTTTGTTCTTTGCAGAAATCTTTATACAAACAGTAAATTTTTAGGATAGAGAGTTTGATATCTAGATATTTCATGCTACTGGACTTCTTGGTGTAGTGGAGCTACATGCATGGAAAACTTTCAATGTGTTGTCTGACAAGTATAACAGAATTTTTTGTCACTATTTCTCGGTTCCTTTCTACCATTTATATCTTTACCCACAAAACAACCCGTGGGACTCATTCCTGCAAGAGCAAGACTTACAGGACCATTGGAAATACAGAGTGATTTTTCAAAAAATTTTGTACACTATGTGTTCCTTTTTTGTTTAATAGTGAATAAGATTTTGACACAGTGAGCATTACTATCCCCATGCGCAACTTGCCTGCGTTTGGGCAACTCACTTATAATGTGTTTTAGAATGAAATATATCTGTCTACTGTATTCGCCTAAAGCTCAATAGGTTTTCCAAAGTTATTTCCTTTCATCTTCAGTAAAATTAATCAGGCATTTGAACCGACAGTGACTGCAGTCAGGGCCGGCAGAACGGGGTAGCAAAGCAGGTACTACCTAGGGCGCCAGAGATTGAGGGGCGCCATGAAGAGCCGATGTTTAAATTTCACGGCACTGTATCTACATCTACATCTACATTATACTCTGCAAGTCACCTTTTTGGTGGATGGCAGGGGGTGCAGTGCACCAAGGGTCTATAGTTTTCCTACGTTATCTTTTCCTATTATGGTCTCTTATCGTACTAGGGAAAAACGATCCTCTATATGGCTCCGTTCTACAGCCGATCTCGCGAATCTTATCCTCACTGTCCTGCCTTCCGAGATACGTCGGGCTTCTGATAAGTCCTACTACCTCATTCGCTAGTCCCTCCGACATAAATTTTTCCAGTAGTTTAATTCTAGCCTGCAGCCTACGTTCCTCTAACGATGTCCATTTCAGATTTTCTATTAATGATGTTACGCTTTGTTTACTATGGTAATTCCTCTTTACAAATCTAGCTGCCCTGCGCTGAACCTTTTCTATCTCGTTAGTGAGTCCCTTGTTGTAGGGATCCCACACAGCTGAAGCATATTCGACCTGCGGTCGAACCAAGGATAAATAGCATAATTCTTTCACTTTTTCGGAGCTATTTCGAACTATTCTCCCTATAAAGGCCAGCTTTTTGTTAGCGGCACCTATCAATCTGCGAATGTGGGTGTCCCACGAGAGATCACGATGGATCGTGACTCCGAGATATTTAATCGAGTCTGAAACTGGAATCTCTACTCCATCCAACGAATAATTATTATCCAGCGAGATGCTCTTGGTTCTCCAGAAGTTGAAGACGCAGCTTTTCTTTGGGTTGATCTCTAACTTCCATTCCTTACACCATGCAGAAATAGCTTCTAGGTCATTTTGGAGATACTGGTGGTCTTCCGGATTGCTTATTTCTCTATTGATGACGGTGTCGTCCGCGAAAAGTCTAATTTTACTTCTGACTACTGAGCTGATATCGTTTATATAAATTAGAAATAATAACGGACCAATTACACTACCCTGTGGAACACCAGAGACAACCTCCACTAAGTTCGAAGATTTCCAATCTATTACAACCTTCTGCTTCCTATGATTTAAAAATTCACGGATCCAACTAAAGATTTTAGAATTAACGCCTAAGGTTTCTAATTTCGTTATTAACTTCCTGTGAGGTACCTTATCAAAGGCTTTCCGAAAATCTAAGAAGATGGCATCGACCTGCGTATTCTTTTCTCCGCTTCTCAGTATACCATTAACAAAAAGACTGAGCTGTGTATCACATGACCTGCCTTTCCTGAAGCCGTGTTGACAATCATCTAACAATAAATCACTATCAAGAAATCGCATTATGTTGTTAACGAGTATATGCTCGAGAATCTTACACGATATCGAAGTTAAAGAAATCGGCCTGTAATTTTCTGGGTTCTCTTTATCGCCGCCCTTATGAATTGGGGTAATATTTGGGGGTATATGTGTGTCTGTATTTTTTTTTAAAGAAATGTATACTTTTCTTTCATATTTTATTGATTCATTTTGTTATATATTTCACGTGCATTTGTGTTGTATATACCTTTATATTCGAATATTTCAATTCCTCTTCAATGCTGTGCACTACCTCAATCCTAATACTATAAGAAGTTTAAACTAGCGGTTTGAGAAGATTTGGAGAATGTGTAATTCTTGAAGATGTTGACGTACCAACTAACTTACAAACCTAAAGTTATGATTTGCTTTATCTCTTGATAAAAATATTCTTCTTGATGCCCCTTTTTACCGCTATTAATAACCATGAAGCTTTTTTAATGTGAAAAAACATTTTTTTTAGAAATTATGAAAAATTATTTAAAAATCAAAAATGATCTTTTATTAATATTATATTTAAGCTATACCGTTGCTTAAAGACGTCATTGTGTAATTACTATCAAAAATAATTTTCATCTATTAGATTTTTAGTATCATTTATATTGGAGTAGGGCCCCAAAAAGTTTGCTTAGGGCGCCAAACTGCCTTTCGCCGGCCCTACCTGCAGTATACTGGTTTTGGAGCTTTGGCTTGTTGCATAGCTTTTGATTTTTGTAAGGTAAACATTTTTACCGCATTTATTTGGTCTGATTAACTTGCCATTTTGAAGACACTGGTTTCATTCAGCGTTTCCTTCGCTTTAAAAACATGAGAGAGATGCTAGTGTGTTTCTTTCTTTCGCGAATTTGAGCACCAGCTACAGAGCATGCCTCTAATGCGCCAGAATCTGCAAAAGATATCTTAGATAGTCCACGTCTGGAGTTTTCCCTTTCTGGGATATATAAACCCTTTCGTTAACGTCGTAATATAGTTCGCCAACCGCGTCGTCGATCTATTGTCCGACGTACGAAACCCGCAGTACACATCCTTCAAGTAAACCTTATTCCTATTGGTGAGTGCTTTTACTGTGGATACCGCGACCTTCCATACTTCCGCTGCTTTCTTACACCGCATGATGATGTGCCACGCCGAAGCCTCGATCACTGAGCACCACGGGCATCCACTGCCCAGCGTGATTCCTGCTTTAGATAAGAGTACTCCGTTTGCTAGCCTGTCCAATGTGAGTCGCCGCTCCTCTTCAGCGTCCTTGCCGAAGGATGGTCTCTGGTGAAAGGAGCTCTAAATGATGCCATTCTCACGTCTTCCCCGTAAAGGCTACTCTCTTCTGCTTAACGCATACAGCACCACGCGGTACGTTTCTCTCTTTCCGAGCGGTAGATTTGCGGTGCTCACACCCGACAATCTCCAGGAAAGCAACACCGAGCTGTAAAATTCGTCCACGCTTTTAGACGGTCCGAGGGGAAGCCCATTGAGGAACAGTTCTGCAGACATTCCCAGCCCCAATACCTCGATAACCTTCTCGCCGTAATTATTCTCCGGGGGAATCTTGAGGGCCGAACAAAAACTTCTGGAGGTCTAAGATGCTAAACGTGGTGATTCTGGACGCTACGTCGACCAGTCCCAGACCTCCTTCCATGAGCGGAGTCGTGAGCACTGTACTTCTCACCCAGTGTTTCCCCTTTGCAAGGACGAAATCCGCCTGGATTAGCTTTATGAAAATGCTGGCGAGGATATCGACTGAAGAGCGTGCCATAATCTTGGAGTGTGTTGTGGGTTCTCTAACTCAAAAATTATTAATCAGGTCAATGCGAAATATTGTATTTTATTTAACATTTTTACGAAAGTTATAAGAACTGATTAGTTTTTGATAATTTGTCACTTATCCGTTATTTTGACATATTTTCTTTAATATTTCGTAAATTTAAAACTGTATTGGCATAACATTTGTAGGAAATTTAATTTCCTACAACCTTTGTTTGAAACATTTTCCCATATAATGCATTATTTAAGAGATATCTTATATTTTTAGGTACCACCACCATGCCACCTACCGAAGACTATTGTTAACAATTGACGCTTAGTTATGTCTTAGTAACGCTTCTTTTTCTTTTCTTAATTGTTGGAGCTTTGCAGCTATATCCAATATCAGAAAGCTATGGTTTGAATTTATTTCTGTTCTTTGTATAGTATTTTCTCGCACTTTCTTAAAATATTTATTATCATGTAACCTATTTGGAATTTTTACAAACATTTCAGGTACTGAAAAAGTCATGAGGTGGCCACATAAGATTTTCGTCTGTGTCTTTTTCTTCTTCCTCTGTTGTGATTCTCTCAGTTGCATGTTATTCAGGTACAAATGTAGGGTCTGCATTAGAGTAATCTCCATCAGATAATGATGCTCCTTCGACTATACTTTTGGAAGGTTCCTAGTTTAAAAGAAAAATAAAATGACTGAAAAAGATTCTTTAGATTAACACTAAACGGCCGGTATATGCTACCGCCCTAAAACTACCGAGGGGACAAAGATGTCCTTTGTGTGAGAATTCAACTTTTTGAAGTAAAATGACCTAGGTATGAGGAACATTTCTGATAGTAGAAAAGAACTCAATTAATCAGCTTCAATACAACTATTTTATTATTATTAAATATAACTATATATATTATTCATTACAACTGTATTATTGCGTCAGTCATGTAAGAAGAGGTATCAACTTAAATATGTAATATATATGGGAATGAGCTTCACGGCACTCATACAATGATAAAAGGTGACAAATAAGTACGGAAGACCTGAAAAAACAAGTGTAGTCGAACATATGACCAATACCAACCACAAAATCAGCGCTGAAAATCTTAAACTATTAAAACATATTCCCAACAAATCACTTGACCCGTACCTGAGTTTATTGATTTTCAAAAATAAAAGCCACCTTTTAAATCAGGATAGTGGCCCCATTCCATCACCGCTGTATGCACTTTCCGACGGAAAAATTTGAACCTTGGTTTCTTCGTGTCACTTCCTTTACGTTGTTTTTCTTTCGTGTCCTTGTTTAGTTGACGGTTACAACAACCCCTCCCCTCTCCCACTCCTTTTACTTTTCCTATACCTCGGTTAACCGTCTTCTTCCCTCCTTCGTTACCCCCCCCCCAATTTCTCTTCCTCTGGCAATATATATAAACACCGAGCTTACCATCCCGCGCATTATCTTACCTTCAGGACTCTGAAGAGGGATGCTTGGTAGCCGAAATACGCGTATTTGTCAATAATCCTTTTCTTACGCTTTCCTTGAATCGGCTTCACCGATTCTTTGTTTTATTTTGATCATTTTTCATGTTCTCTTACGCCTTCTTTGGTTTTAAATTACGACAAGGATCACTACAACCCCCTTTTATCGCATACCCGATAGTTCCAATCACTTTTAGCTATTCTTCTTAATCCGCTTCACTGAGGTTTTATTTTTTTATTTTCCTGACTTCGGTTTGTTTTTTTTATTATCTACGACAAGGGTCACTGCAATTTTCGCACACACGATATGTGTGAATGTTGAGTGTGTTTGTAGGTCTCTGGCGCGGAGGAGTCTCCCGTAAACCTCGGTTGGCTGACCTGCTGTCACTGGCGCTGGCCTTAAACGGCAGGTGGAGTGTGTGGTTGTATCGGTGAAGTTTTCCTGTATTCAATTTTTTCATTTTTAAAAATTGTTCCCACCTTCCCTTTTCTTAGTGGATATCCCAACTTTAAAATTTTAGTACGGAGATTCGTCACCTTTTATCATTAAATATTATTTGAAAAGATAAACTACTTTCAGACTCGGACTGATTTTCGTGAATAGAATAAAATCAGAAATTTACTTGCTTAGTGAGTGAATTGTTTTTAGTAGCTTATATACCACTCATACAGGTAGCACAAAGGACGATGTGAGTCTCCCTACTTATGCATTTTTTGCACTTAACTCTCCGACTTGAGTTACATTTGTTCACGCCTTTCTTCTTTTTGCAGTTCAATCGCGCCTGGCATTTTCGGCGCCTCTTGTCACCTGAACGTGCGTCTCCTTCGTCGGACATCTCGTGGTCTTCTTGAACTTTGAGGTTAACTGCTTTACTCTAAGCATAAGCCAGACTGATTTCCTAAGACAGCCTAAAAAAAATATCGCTGTGATATTTTTTCCCTGTCACTGCTTTGTACAGAATCCAAGCGTTGATTGCAACTAGATCAAGTGCAATATAAAATGTATGGATAGGCCATCGCCGCGAACTTGCCATCACCGAATATTTCCGTGCCATTTGGTCCACTACATCGACGCCATACTTGATATTGTTATAGCAGACCACAGTGTCCTTCTAATTCTTATTGTCGGAACTAATTTTTACCTCGGGATGCATTATACTCACATTCTTAACTTTTTTCCTATATACACTGTAAGTGTGGTGCCTCCAATTTTCGGTAAATGAGCAGTGTGAAGGGGCTCTCGAGAGTTCTTTACAGCCGTCGGAATCTCTATTCTTGCAAGGTTTGCTGTCCCCAGCAGGCTTGTGGATTTTCCTTTCAGGTTTTCAGCCAGTGACAATGAGGTAAAGAAGTTATCACATGTAACATTTTTGCCCTTATTTAGAAAATGTTGCATCATTTTGAGGGCAACATACTCAGAGAGTCGTTGATTACACGGATGCAGCTCATCTTTTCCAAGATACGGAAAGGCATTCACTATGTACTTATTGTTAGATTCATTTTCTACAGGCACTGAAAAATTTGGCCATACTTATCTGGCTTAGAAGCAATAAACTGAATAAATCTGCACCTAGCCTTCGTAGGAAACAACTATTCGTCTACAGATATGAACGCTCCTGGTTTGTAGCAGGTTTGGGAGCTTTATATATAACTATTCCACACATGTGACATTAGAGCAAACTTATCAGCTTGCAAACCCTGAGAACGGGTGCTTTTTTCGTTGAATTTGAGATATCTCATTATTTCCGGTAAGCTCCGAACGCGGCAACTCTCGACTAGCAAACGATCTGCGCGCTATCACCGGGGAGGGACAGAAGTATTAGTTCGGCGCCGTGCATATTCACGGGAATCATTAGGGGAAAAGTGGCTAAGATCTACCGGTATTTTACGAAAAGGGGAATGACATCTAAGAAACATTACGTGAAGATAACAAAGAGTTGAAAGCCAGCTAAATCTGTTACGTAATTATCATATACCGTTATTATATACAATTGTATATACGTACAATCAGCCATAACAGTATCTGACATTAAATGCAGGCTGATAATAGGCAGTTATGTCGCCATATGAACAGCAGAGGACATTTTCTATGATATTTCCGAAGGGGGACAGTTTTGTCACCTCGTCGGTTCTAGGATCGAGTGAACGCAGCCTTTAGACCAATAAAGCTATGGAGTGAAAAGTTGCATTACGGTGCGATTACAAAAAATTCTGTAAAGTTAAGACGTTTTGTAGTTCTACGCAGGAAAATAAGCCTCTGGCAAAGTATCAAAATCGAAAAGGGACAATTTTGTTGTCTCGGCGGTTCTAGTGTAAAAATGCTCATGTGCATTTTATTTTCAAATGGCATTACCATGTAACAAATATATCCTATATTCTGCCTCCCAAACTTAAATTTATTAGAAAATTTTTAATAATTGCTGTCAATTCTCCAGATTTGGTTTTCATGCTGAAAACATTACAATTCTTTCATTTAATCTATTTACCTCGAAAATTAAGTGATCTTGGTTCTTCTTCTCTGATCTCTCAGTTTTCAGGATTTCATTTTTCTCATAGTTCTCTTCTAGTGACATTAATGGGTCATCATCTACTGAGGGGGGTTGTGTATCAGCCATGTTATTTGTCCCTGAAAATAATGGAGCTTCAACAGAGTTCACAGAAGATAACTAGAAATAGTAAAAAAAATGTTGTGCCTCTTACAAACTTAAAATTAAAACTAAAAATACCAAATACAGAGCATAGCAAATGAATTTTTCAACTAAAAATATCTTACAGTGTCATTCTGTGTTACACTCAAATAACGTCGTGGCATTCGTAAGAGAGTGATGAAATATTGTGATTCTTCCTGCGCTGAAGTTGATGTACTGCAGTTCGGTTCAAGAGATGCAAATTCAGCGATTCTTGTTGTCATCTTATTGGCATCAGTGTCTAGTGGAGCTGAATGCAGGGTCATCTCCCAGGCTAAGGACAACATTATTTTCCAATGCCCTGTTTTCATCTAGGCCGAAAAAGATAAAGTTTCTCACATAACGGGTGGTGATACAATAAGCTATATGCTGTTTGATTGTATACATCTACATGTTACCATGCAATTCACCTAATTGGTCGGTGGCAGGAGGGCAATGCACCAAAACCTATCTAAAGATTGTCTATCGCAGGTTGAAATTCTCTATTGTGATCTCGTATTGTCCTCGGAATGAACGAGCCTAGATAACGCTCCGTCCTACAATCGATCTCGCGTATCTTATCCTCACGGTCGTTTCTACCTATACACGTTGGTGCTTAAATTATTCCTGCAACCTCGTCTTTTAAACATTCCGATCTATATTTCTCCAGAAGTCGCAATCTTGAGTGCAATCTACGATCCTCCAGTGGTACCCAGTTCAAATCTCTCAATAATGAGGACGCTTTCCTTATGTTCGTACTTTTGTTTTACGAATCTGGCTGCTCTGCGCTGCACTCTTTCTAATTGAATATCATGTCCCTTCTCGTACGGATCCCATATGCATGAGGCGTATTCCACTTGCGGTCTAACCAGTGATAAGTAACATGTTTCACGTACTTTTTCTGTAGTCTTCCGTATTATTCTAAATATGAAAGCCAGTTTCTTGTTGGCCGCGCCTATACCTCGACGAATGTGCATGTCCCACGAAAGATCTCGACAAATGATTATTCCTAAATATTTTACATACTTGGCTGCTTGAATATTTACTCCATCTATTTTATGCTCGAAACCTACTTATATATTCTTACTTTTCCATAACGTAACTGCGGCACATTTAATGTAATTATTTTTAATTTGCCATTCTTTGCACCACGGTGAAATGACTCTTAAGTCTTCACGCAGCAACTGATGGTCCTCTTGGTTTTATATTTCTTTATATAGAACGGTATCATCGGCAAAAAGTCTAATTTGACCACGAACTACCTAACAGATATCATTCACATAAATTAAGAAAAGTAGAGGGCCCATTACACTTCCCTGAGGAACACCAGACGCAACTTTAACGGGGTACGAATGCTTCCCATCGTTGACAACTATCTGTTCTCTATTCTATGGGAAGTCTCTCACCCAACTAACGATTTTGGAATTGATACCATATTGTCCTAACTTCGCAATTAATTTCTTATGAGATACTTTATCAAACACCTTCCTGAAGTCAATGAATATGGCATCAACCTGAGTATTTTTCTCTCCGCATCGCAACAAATCATCCACAAACAGGCCTAGCTGCGTTTCACAGGATCTACCTCTCCGGAATCCGTGCTGGCATCCTCTAATCAATGAGTGACTATCTAAATAGCGCTTTACAGAACTAAAGATTACGTGCTCAAGTACCTTGCACGATAATAAAGTTAAGGAAATTGGCCAATAATTTTCGAGGTTCTCTCTGTCGCCGCCTTTATGATTGGGCGTAACGTGTGCCACCTTCCAATATTTAGGAACGACACCTTCCGTAATGGACTTCTCGAATATAATTTTCAAATAGGGCGCAATTTCATAAGCTAACTCTTTCAATACTCGCGCGGGTATTTCCTCCGCCCCAGGAGATTTATTTGGTTTAACTGAATGAAGTTGGAGAGCGATACCATTTTCGGAAAATATCAAATCTTCCATCGAGTCGCCCTGATGCATAGAAATAGGGGTTTCACATTCATCGTCATCACGAGTAAAAGCTTTCTGAAAGTGATGATTTAATAGGTTTGCTTTCTCCGCACTATCGTGAACAACATTTCCCGTTTCCTATCGCAGTGACGCAATAGTGGGGCCTCTACCTGGGACTTCTCTGACGTAAGACCAAAGTGCTTTCGGGTTCTTTTTCAAGTTATCCTGTAAAACGTTCTTTTTGTAATTGTTAAACGCATTACGCATTGACACTCTGGCTATGGAGCGTGCCACCTTGTATTGCTGCCTTAACGTTGCAATCTGTTCGACCGTAGCTGTTGAGGATATGTTATTTACGCGAGAGTGGTGTTTTCTCTGCCGTCGGAGAGCGCTACTAACCTCTTGGTTGTACCATCTAGGTTATGCATTTTCACGCTTCAGTTTGCTTGGAATAAATTTATCTGCGCACTCTCGCATCATACCTCTGAACATCCACCAAGATTTTTCTGCGTCTGCGATATCTGTTACCTCGCAGAAATTAATATATTTATTCCGCAGAAAAGACCGAAATCATGTGAAATCGGCTTTGGCGAATACATAAAGCTTTCTTTTAGCCTTTACCTGTTTCTCAATATTGAGCTGCAAATCCACGTAAACTGCCTTGTGATCGCTTATTCCCTCAGCAACAGATACCCTATTCATACGCTCTGGAATATTAGTAGCCAATAAATCTAATATATTATTAAATCTCGTGTGGAATCTCTCTAACTGATAAAATGAATGTTTGCCGAAAGTTTCAAGTCAAGCTTCGCAAGATTCACGGTCTCCACCACCGGGATAAAAGCAATAATGCCTCCAATCAATTGACGGAAGATTGAAATCGCCCCCGATTATAATGGCTTTATCTTTATTAATCGAACTTAGCGTCGCCACTTGTTTCTCTAGATAATAAATAGTTTCCACGCTCGCATTTGGCGGTCTATAAGTTATGTCCCGGTAAGTGAAGTTTCACTTGCTTGCACAATTTGTTTTCCAGAGTTATTATACTTATTAAATGACTTACCTGTATCAGCATCTTCGTTTTATTTGTTTACCTTTAGAGCCAAGACCACAAGTCTTTGAGATCTGTTAAACATGTCTGTGTCGCATTCTTACAATAAGCAAGCAATCATGTGTAACACAGCTGTACGTAATGACTAAACTCACAGCCACCTTGAGGTCTTTTCGAAGAAAAACTAACCAAGTGCAATAATGACATTTTCCTGGCAAACGATCTTGAGACTGACAGATATTTAAGTTACTAAGTGTATGACATTTTCCTGTCAACAAGTTAACCAGAATTGTAGTTGGCGATTTCTTCCCAAAGAAAATAGCATGAAGTAGTTCATATATGCATTTAGTGACTTTTTCGTGGGATAGAGCTTGAATATTTAGGCTTGAAACCACAGAGAACTCATTTTCGGCAAAAAGTGTACTTAGTGACTTTTACCTCGAAACCGAAGATATCAAAACTTTTACAGAGTATTTTGTCTACATAATGCATGTCTTGAATGGTAGAATTTGAACTATATGTAAATATATTCTAATGCACCATTTTTACAGAAGCGTTGCCTGCGGATTTTAGTCGATTGTATATTTTAGATAAGCGGATTTTTCTACATTTCTCTACAAGTGTAAACCTTTTCTGACCGAGGAAAATGTTTGGTTTAAACAATCGCATAATATGTACGGAGCAATAATAGGAGAATATTGCAAAGTGTAGCGAAGGCAGAAGAGATTGAGTGAATCGTGGGAGTAGAGCAGAGAGAGAGAGAGAGAGAGTGAGGAGGTGCAGGTGGTTGAATTGTGGGAAGAATTTCAGCAGCACGGAAACTCGATCCAAGTCAGAGGAGAAAGGGCGGAGGGAGAGAAAGGGCGGAGGGAGAGAATGGATGAAGGAGGACGAGGGAGGTAGAAGCAGAGAGAAGCAGGGGAGAAGGGAGATAGGGTAGGAGAAGTGAGGTAGGGTAGGAGAAGGGAGGTAGGGTAGGAGGAGAGAAGTAGGGGAGGAAGAAGGAGGCTGAAGAGGAGGATAGCCAGAACATTAGCATTGTGACGAGAGCTCCGGGAGGGATTTGAAAGGAAAGGTGAGTGAAGCGAAGGAGGTAGATGGAGTGAAGGAATGAGGTTGGTAGGCGAGATGGAGAAGAGGAGGAGGAGTTTTCTCAGCACATCTAGATGGAGCCAGTGTTTGGGAGTCGCCTTTCCAATCTTCACCATTTCTCAGAACAAGGATGACGCGTCGTCCGCATTTGTTAGGATATGAGAGCATTTAGTGGAGGGATGAGTTACACGCCTTTATCAAGGCGAACGTGTGAAACAATTAGCGGTTCGCTGCGCCTGAAATAAGAACCCGGCATCTCATGGATGCCATAAATAAGAGAGACGCTGCTGTCTGTGAATACGTCTATTTTGTTTTTCTTTCTTTTAACGAATATGCTTAGGACCTGATGTGTTATACCTTATAACTCAAATAAAAATTAGGAGTTAAAAAATGGTTTACCATGAAATATGCTAATATATGAGTCATTAAAAATGGGTGTGACAATAATCTTCATTGTATGTGTGAAGCCGAAGGTCTTAAAAGTCAGCTTCAGCGCGCGTTGTTTTAAATAACAAAATGACATGATCAGAAGGAATAAAATTGTTCAGTTATCAAAATATCACTAAATTCCAGATCATGGAGAGAACATAAAATTATAATGCATTTTGCTTTTGAGTCGACGATAAAAAAGTAACGATTAAAATTAACTAATTAATATATATTTTAATTTTAATTAATTAATTTTAAATTTAATTCTTTAAAAAAATCACGTTTTTGATGATTAACGTCATGATTACATACGTTTGTCTGTGGAAAGAGATAGCAAATCATTCGTAGAATTTACCTACCAATTAAAGTAATGAAGAAAAAAAGCATATCTACATATGGGCAATGAATTATATGCCATGTTATGTGTACGTATGAGAGGATGCAGACATTATGAAATGAGGAAACGGGGGGCAATGAGAATGGACGTCGTTAAGGTGAGGATAGCAATCTCCCGTCAGTTCAATAAAGTTTCCTTCCTCGATCGCCAAATGGGTTTCTTAAAAAGGCAAACGTGTGTATTTGAATGGAGGACGACGTAATTCTTCGGTTTAAAGGAACCAATAACGGTATGGATTTTTTTATTGCAATATTTTTTAGAATTTCTGTATCTCCCTTCAGGTGAAAATGCAAGATTGGAAACGATGTTCATCAATCAGGCGAATAAAGGAGGAGCGCTCAGGAAATGCATGGAAGCGAGATCTAAAGCGTGATCTATAATGAAGAATGCATTGAGTATAAAAGAAAAGCTCTAGGAGAAAATTTGAAAGAAACCCGAAAGCGTTTTGGTCATATATCAGGGACGCAAGGGGGGAAGGCTCCACCATACCAACGCTGCATTATATAAATGGAGATGTAATAAGAAACCGAGAGAAAAGGCTAATTTATTTAGTATATTCGAAACAGTAACCACAATCGAAAGAGAAGGGTCAAAGATAATGCTAGAGCAATATAAGGACAATATTATGCATAGCATCTCAGTTAGGTTGGAAGGCGTAGCAAAGCAACTCAAATATTTAAAAGCGAGCAAGTCTAGGAATTGGCCAATGACGTGGGCCCATATTTTAAGATTATTTTTTACAACATACTTATAGGAGGAGTTTTATTGAGAAACTGGAAGAATATGTGACACCGTTTTTCAAGGGTAAAAGATAGGGATAAACCAGAGAATTACCGTCATATCTCATTGATATTTGTAACATGTAAGGTTGTAGAACATATTATATTTAGTTATTTAAATAGATGTAGTTAATTAGCAAATGATCAGCATGGCTTCAGAAAATGTATATCGTCTGATACGTAATTTGCGCTCTTCACATAGGAAATTTTTAATGCTTTTCGTCATTGCTCAAAAGCACTATTATCTTCGTGATGTCCGTCCATTCGTCCGTACGCATATATCAGGGAAGAATTGGCTCAACTGATTTCAACCAAATTTGATACATAGAATATCCATATAAATGAATGACCAAAATGGCACATTCGGATCGAATCGACTAAGCAAGGTCGCCAGAATAGTTAAACTTTTCGGTAATTTGGAAGGAATGGGATGAATCGATTTCAACGATTTTTCTGTACAGATATAGAAATCAGGGCTGCCACAATAAAAGTAATAAAAAAATGTCCTTTTACACGTTATTTGCATAGAATTTTCCGCATCAATTTTAGCTAACTTTAATATTTATAATGTATACATACATACTGAACTATAATAGCATATTTGGACCGGATTAGCCAAACAGTGATGACACAATTACAAATTAAACTCTTTCAGTAATAATCAGGGCTTAAAAAATGCGCTCGTCTGCTCGTCCGTGACAAGTAAAAATTTTAGTTGACGAGTAAAAAATTCAATAGAGCAGTTTCAGTTCAATCGACAATTATCTATACGTTATACCACCTATTGTTGAATTGAAATATTTGGAAAAATTGCCAAGATACTTAATTTAGTGAATGTTGCGGCCGCTAGGAGGTAGCTAACTACAGCCATTTCTACAAGCACATCCAGGGGATTTCCCTACACTGTGCATGCCTTTAAACCTGATAAGGTCATATACAAGTGGTATTTTAGTGCAAAAACTATAAGACAAGTTCAAGGCCATGCCTAATACCTAATAAGATATGAGTAGTAAGTTTCATTGAACTATTGCTTGCTCATGGTCTTGTGTCACTGATAATATGTACGATATGAGTTTTTTATATTAATTGTCATGTAGACTGATGTACATACAAATACATTTTTTGTAATGTACTTAGTTTAATATTGATAGTTATATCTGGCAAAAATGAAAGTAAAGATATAGGCCAACGAAATTGTAAATAATTAACATTTCATTTTTCTCATTGAGGGTGTTTTTTTAGTCGCCAGCCTTGGGGTCTCTGGGGCGCTGGCGAGTGAGATATTTGCCTGAGTGGTGAGCCAGCATGAAATTTTTCAAGCACTGGTAATAATGGATATGGAGAGAAATGGCTAGACGGATTTCAACTAAGGTTTACATATAAGATTTGTACAACATACCATAATGAAATCAAGATGTTTAAAGCAGAGATAAATAGCAGGGCTACCACAATACAAATTTAAATAATATTTCTTTTACATGTATTTCTAGAGAATTGGTGGTATGGATTTTAACCAAATATGGTATATTTAATCTTCATATAATCTATAACCAAAATATCATATTTCAAACAGGTCGACTAAGCAGGGCTTCCACAATACCAAGGTTCGAATTTTTCTGTTACTATGAATTTGGAAGGTATTGGCTGAACGGATTTAAAGGAAATTTCGTTTGTAGGGCGAGTAAAGAATGGAGAAACGAAATGAACATGTTTAGAATGGATCGATAAAGGAGGACTAACACAATATAAGGAAAACGAATTTTCTGATTTCAAAGCAAATACATTAGTATACGATTATATTACGGCGAAGTTGACGAAAAGCACTTCTGTACCACAGGAAACCCGTGTACTTGTTAAATTCCGGTAAAATAAATACGCAGTGCTGTATTTTTAGATTTTATAAAAACTTTTGACGACATTCCTCATCATAAGGAAAATCTATGTTTCGAATCTAGAGGTAAAGAACGCGAATCCTGTGAGGCATTAATCGAAACATTCTGCGAGCACTCTCTCCTTCAATTAGTCAGAAAGCCAACACGATCGGGAAACATATTAGATTTATTAGCAACTAACGTCCCAGAAAGAATAAACAAAGTCACCATTGAAGATGGGATAAGTGATCATCAGGCCGTGTATGCAGAGTGTAAGTTGAAAATCGAGAGGCACCCCAAGCCTCAAAGAAAGTTTTATATATTTGCTAAGGCAAACTTTTCAAGCTTCAGGTCGCGCCTACGAGAAATACTACCTGGCTTCCGTGATATGACCGAACGATCAGGTGCTGAGTCGTCATGGAAACTATTCAAGGATATAATGCTAGAGAGTATCGATAAGTACATTCCAATTAAATCGAAGGTCGACAATAAAGAGCCACGTTGGTACAATAAGCAAGTTAGGAGTGCGCTTAGGCGTCAGAGAATATGCCACGCGAAATTAAAAAATATGCCGTCTACATCATCCGATGAATATAGAGCAACTAAAGTTAAGACGTATAAGGAATCCCGCGCTAAAGCGAGAACTACTATGCGCGAGGCTTTTACTAACTTCCGGAATAAGGTATTAAATAATTATTTGAAGGAGGACCCTAAAGCGTTTTGGTCCTATGTGAGAGAGGTCCAAGGTAGAGGCCCTACAATACCTTCCCTGCGTAATGACTCGGGTGACGTTATTCATGATAGCGTAGAGAAAGCCAACCTGTTAAACGGTCATTTTGTAAAAGCATTCACAGCCGTCAGCGACCATTGCGTACATTATGCACCCGCAATAAGGGGGGACCTGATGGACGATATAGTATTTTCTGAGGTAGGAATAGCAAAGCAATTAAGTTCCATCAGACATAACAAGGCCACTGGCCCCGAAGAAATTCCTGCTCGCGTTTTAAAAGAATTAGCAGATGAAATAGCACCTTTTCTTCGGATAATCTTAGAGAAATCCATTTCCTGCGCAGAGGTCCCTAGCGACTGGAGGTTAGCGCACGTTACCCCAATTCATAAGGGCGGAGACAAGGAGAACCCAGAAAATTACAGGCCGATTTCTTTAACTTCGATATCGTGTAAGATTCTCGAACATATACTCGTTAGCAACATAATGCGATTTCTTGATAGTAATTTATTGTTAGATGATTGTCAACACGGCTTCAGGAAAGGTAGGTCATGTGATACTCAGCTCGGTCTTTTTGTTAATTGTTTACTGAGAAGCGGAGAAAAGAATACGCAGGTCGATGCCATCTTCTTAGATTTTAGGAAAGCCTTTGATAAGGTACCTCACAGGAAGTTAATAACGAAATTAGAAACCTTAGGCGTAAATTCTAAAATCGTTAGTTGGATCCGTGAATTTTTAAATCATAGGAAGCAGATGGTTGTTATAGATGGGAAATCTTCGAACTTAGTGGAGGTTGTCTCTGTCGTTCCACAGGGTAGTGTAATTGGTCCGTTATTATTTCTAATTTATATAAACGATATCAGCTCAGTAGTCAGAAGTAAAATTAGGCTTTTCGCGGACGACACCGTCATCTATAGAGAAATAAGCAATCCGGAAGACCACCAGTATCTCCAAAATGACCTAGAAGCTATTTCTGCATGGTGTAAGGAATGGCAGTTAGAGATAAACCAAAAGAAAAGCTGCGTCATCAACTTTTGGAGAACCAAGAGTATCTCGTTGAATAATAATTATTCATTGGACGGAGTAGAGATTCCAGTTTCAGACTCGATTAAATACCTCGGAGTCACGATCAATCGTGATCTCTCGTGGGACACCCACATTCGCCGATTGATAGGTGCCGCTAACAAAAAGCTGGCCTTTATAGGGAGAATAGTTCGAAATAGCTCCGAAAAAGTGAAAGAATTATGCTATTTATCCTTGGTTCGACCGCAGGTCGAATATGCTTCAGCTGTGTGGGATCCTTACGAAAAGGGACTCACTAACGAGATAGAAAAGGTTCAGCGCAGGGCAGCTAGATTTGTAAAGAGGAATTACGATAGTAAACAAAGCGTAACATCATTAATAGAAAATCTGAAATGGACATCGTTAGAGGAACGTAGGCTGCAGTCTAGAATTAAACTACTGGAAAAATTTATGTCGGAGGGACTAGCGAATGAGGTAGTAGGACTTATCAGAAGCCCGACGTATTTCGGAAGGCAGGACAGTGAGGATAAGATTCGCGAGATTGACTGCAGAACGGAGCGATATAGAGGATCGTTTTTCCCTAGGACGATAAGAGACAATAATAGGAAAAGATAACGTAGGAAAACTATGGACCCTTGGTGCACTGCACCCCCTGCCATCCACCGAAAAGGTGACTTGCAGGGTATAATGTAGATGTAGATGTAGATAAGACAGTTTAACCAATACACATGCCTGAAGTTCTCTTCGTGCTTAATGTCTTCCTAATTTCATACATAAAAATTGTTTCATATTTTTCAGTAAATATTTCATTATAAGCACTGTTATAAATATAGTATGTACCTATATGGAATCAGAAATGATATTTCAGCTGTCTTTTTGTTGCGAATTACGAGAAAATGTTAGTTTATAATGCATAATTTTAAAGAAATTCATTCAGTTGCCACGGAGAAGCAACCGTTAATGATCTTCATCTTTTGGCTATTATTTGTCATTGTTAGTCAACCACTTTCCCTCTCTCATTTTCTCTCCCCCTCCCTTTCTTAATCTCTGACTCTCAGAGCGTGAATTGCAAAATACCGCGTTCCACAGCGCAACACAAGCGAACGGATGCAAATGGAGGCAAACTCAATTGGATTAATAGTCATTCTTCCTTGAACTGACTCTACGATCGGGAAGAATGAGGGAGCGTTTTTTCCGTTGGGATTTCAGTGGTAATAGAGACGAGATCCCATAACCCCAGTTCTCGAGAATTGAAGCGTAGGTAATTCAAGGAGAAGGAGAGGCTTCTCTGGATGGAAGCCCAGCGAAGAGCGATAGCGTGGAGAGGGAGGAGAAATTCTCGTAAGAAGAGGGAATGGAAGGGGGATTCTTAAATAGGAGGTAGACAGAGAGTGTAAGGGGGGAGGAGGAAGAGGAGTATAAGGCTTGCTCCGATAGAGAAGACGCGCGTCAGATAAAACGCTCTCGCGGGAGGCTACGATGGGCGACCAAAGATAGGGATCGGTCGGGAGGTTAGAGCGGGATATCCGCATAATTATAAGCAAATGACTTTTCTTTCAATTGCCTGATGGAAATTTGCTCCATTACAGTTGGTAATCATGACATAATCCACGGTGAAAACACTGAGATTGGCCCTCGAAAGATTTTTCCCTTTCCGGAATCTAATTCGCATTATTTTATGGAATATCTAAAGCTTGGAGAGTTTAAGGATTTAATTGTGCGTTATAATGAGAAATAAGATAAGCAGAACCCTTTTCGAAAGTGATTCCTATGCATTAAAATATATAATCAACAGAGTATTTTGCGTTTAAGTTTCCGAATTCATCAGTCGTGATGAATTGGACAGAAAAAATTGAAACTTCCGCAAAATACTTTGAACTCTTTTTTAAAAAGCCTATATGGAAAGATAGACTGAATGCAAATAAATTAAATAGTTATTTCCATCAAAAGCTTCATTATCGCGATAATATAACTGGAGCATTTATGGGGTCGGAAGGTGTGTGTAACAAGATGGTATGGGAGGCTGCGGGGGAAGGAGAGCCACGAGAGATTGTAAAAGGTTGATAGGCGGGTAAAGAAGGAGAGAGGAGCGAGAGAGAGGGAGAGCGAGAGAGAGGGAGAGCGAGAGAGTGGGAGAGCGAGAGAGAGGGAGAGCGAGAGAGAGGGAGAGCGAGAGACAGCGAGAGAGAGGGAGAGCAAGAGAGAGAGAGAGCGAGAGAGAGGAAGAGCGAGAGAGAGTGAGAGCGAGAGAGAGCGAGAGAGGAGTGCGAGAGAGTGAAAGAAAGAGAGAGAGCGAGGACCTTCCATCGGTAGGCATAGTGCAGGAATAGCGGAGAGTTTAGAGGTTGGCTCAACCTCCCACCCCGCACATCCCTTTTAATCACCGTGCCTGACTCCAAACCTCTGGAGTTACCTCTATCCCTTCCTCTCTCTCTTTCTCACTTTCTCTCCCTCCCTCTCTCTTTGTCCTCTCATCCTTTCGCCATCTAAAGGGAAATGTCCCAAGTAACTACCCATGCTAATCCCTCAGCAGCTTCCATCTCTGCCTTACCGCCGCTGAAGCTGCAGCGACGCCATCTCGGCCACGGCCAAATGCTTCGCTACTTTTTCTCTCTGCTATCCTCAGCCTCTCAAGGCTCTCTACAAACATTCCTCTTCCTTTCCCCTTTCTTATTTTATTCGTTCTCTTGAGCCTTGCTCGAGAGCTGGCAAGGCGGGGAGTTTTGTTTAAGAGATTGGAAAACGAGGGATGGATATTCCTTAAGGTAGAACTTCTTCCGCTAAAAAAGAATGAAATTGCTTCATCCAGTTAGCGGCATAAGTGAATCATTATTATTTGGAAACATTCTACGCCATCAATTAGCTGAGTCAATGATTCCTATTTTGCTTCTAAAAATATATTTGTTTCCTCACGAACCATCTGAATTACGTCTTCGTTCTAGGTATTTATTAGGCTGGTTTCCAAGGGAAACATAGCCTTATGAAATGGTCCTGTCTGTGTGTGTTTGTTCCCTACGAACAACTTTTGCACTAGCTATGAGGCTCGTGCTGCCAGGACCCACCTCCAGGCAATATTTCATTTGGCAAATATTGAAGTCACAGATTCGATTCCAGGAACGTTTTTTCCCTATTTGTTTTACATAGGAAATCTCAAATCCTTCGTGCAGATATGTGTTCTTTAATATTTTAAAATACCTTAAAATTGTGATATCGGAGAATATTTGTACTGTTCTAAGGGAAAAAGAATATAAATTGTAATTCTTATCACAGAATTTTGATAAGTGATCGTATTTCCTTGACTTGCTACTAAAACATAGCGTTTTTGCGTTTTAACCCGACAGCACTCACGCGAATTTTGCAAAGTCAGTACTCGCGGGGGGGTGTTTCTACCACCCCACAGTTTTTTTAGTACAAATAATATCACTATTATTCAATTAGTTCTTTATTTTTTTATAATAATATATAAGTGAATTTCAAGAAGTTTCAAATGATTTTTTTCATTTATTATTAATCTATTTCGAAAAGAAAAAGTCTTAAGGTACAGTTTCATGAATATATTCGGATGACAATCTATGAGGCAGTTGACAGCAGTGGCGGATCCAAGAGGGGAGGGCGATAAGGGCGATCGCTCTCCCCCTTGGACGACCCCATTACCATCTACTGGGTGCATTCTTAAATTCATTCCGCGTAGCATTCCTTGTTTCGACACCGATGATTCTACATCTACATGTTACCCTGCAATTTACCTAATTGGTGGGTGGCAGAGGGTGAAATGCACCAAAACCTATAAAGATTGTCTATCGCAGGTTGAAATTCTCTATTGTGATCTCGTATTGTCCTCGGAATGAACGAGCCTAGAAAACGCTCCGTCCTACAATCGATCTCGCGTATCTTATCCTCACGGTCGTTTCTACCTATATACGTTGGCGCCTCAGTTACTCCTACCACCTCATCTTTTAGACATTCCGATCTATATTTCTCCAGAAGCCGCAACCTTGAGTTCAATATACAATCCTCCGGTGTTACCCAGTTCTAATCCTCTAATAATGAGGTGACGCTTTCCTTATATTCGTACTTTTGTTTTACTAATCTGGCTGCTCTGCGCTGCATTCTTTCTAATTGAGTTATATGTCCCTATGACATATGACAAGGAAAAGAAAGATTCTAATGGGGATAGGAATTTTCAAAATGTATGGTCGTAGGCAAAGGCGGAATCAAGAGAGGGAGGGGCAATTGGGGCGATAGCTCTACCCTTGGGAAGTTTCTGGATCCGCCCCTGGTTGACAGTTATTAGGAATATACTTATTATATCTTCAGTTCAATTAAAGAAATGTGAAATCCCACAATAGAAAACAAAAAATAATTGTACACGAGAGGAAATAATGTTTTTCGCATCATGGTCTTGTAAACTGTATTTGCTTTACTTTTTCAATTTGAATATTCGTGCAATTCACTATAATATTTATCTCTTTCTCTTATGGGTTAGTAAATGTTTACTAGAAATATCAGCTGTCCCTTTTCCCTTTTGGTAGTTCTGTCAAATATCAGTCGGAAACAATCTATCGGGAGCTTCAAAACAAAAGCCGAACACTGAAATAATAAAAATCTACAATTACCTTGTAGGATCAAAGTCAGTGAAGAAATCTACATCTACATCTACAAGTTACCCTGCAATTCACCAAGTTGGTGGGTGGCAGGGGGTGCAATGCACCAAATCCTACCTAAAGATTGTCTAACGCAATTCGAAATTTCCTATTGTGATCTCTTATTGTCCTCGGAAAGAACGAGCCTAGATAACGCTCCGTCCTACAATCGATCTCACGTATTTTATCGTCTCGATCATTTCTACCTATATACGTCGGTGCCACAATTATAAATTGTTGAGATGCGATGTCAAATTACGGGAAATAACACATTTTATGATGTCGATCAGTGAAGAAACTATTCAGAGACAATCTCAAATTATGTGAAATAAAAAAAGTTCTATAGATAGTAACAATAATTTCAGAATAAAATATGTACAGCGTACGCATAAAGAAAAAACCGCTGATTTCCGTAGCGCACTCTTAGGAAAACGTCCAAACTCGTAGGATTACAACAGAAACCTGAATTTCTTTAGCAGATTAGGTTTCAAACACTTGTAATTACAGCTACTGAAAAGGAGGGTCATAAAAGATAAGGTGGAAGAAACCCTGCCATAAACAGCAGCCTGGGGTGTCCGCAGCACCCCGCGCCGAGGTTGCCAAAATCATCCTACATTCTTTATCAGACCCTAAAATCACCATAGCCCAAAACATCCTACTTTTGAGAGAGCCCAAAATATCTCACCTTTTTTGACCGCGAGAAGGGTCGAGTTGGGTCAGGTTGGCCAACGCGATGGGGGTTAATGAGGGGCGGATTTCAGTTGTAAACTTGCAGTTTTTGCTTCAAAGGTGGTAAACGAAACTAAATACTAAAGTGGAATAGTAAATAATCAAAATTATACATAGTGTTGAATATGTTTTATTGCACTACATTTATTTACCATAAAATATAAAACAATTTAGCAAAACAATTGCATTGCATTTAAGCTAATAAACAAGGTAAAATACAATAAAACCAAAAACAAACAATTTTAAATTCCTTGTGAGAATAAATTAAATTGCATTAAAGTTATTGAACAGGGTAGAATACAATAAAAATAAAAAATAAAAATTTTAAGTTCTTAGTCAGATTAAACTACATTGCATACAAAGTTAATGAACAGGTAGCATACAATAAAAAACAAAAAACAGAAAAATTTTAAGTTCTTGTTCAGAAACCAAAATAACCATAAAGGGCATAAAAACTAAATATTTTATTGTTTAAAACACTAAAGTCTGTTTATTCTAACTACAATTTATCCTGTTTCATAGCGAGAAAACAATTTTCAGATGAAATAATTACGTTCCCTATCTAGTTTCTTTTCACCGCTATTCTTCCTTTGTTGTGTTCTCTGATCTTTAATTCTGTCAGAATTTGTTTGTTTTTTCAGAGCGTCTATTGTATGAAATACACTCGGATGCGGCACATAAAATTTGGAGGATAATTGTGTATGAAAATTTTCGGCATCACTGTTTGTTCTAAAATTTGAAGTTGGCCTTTCTGCCCATATGGAAGCAGGGAAAACTTCACTTTCTCTTTAGTTCTCCAGAATATAATCTGAAAGCTAGTACATTCAGTTGCTGCTGGTGACAAGCTTAATAATTATACAAACGCTTCAGAAACTTCTTCGGTTGGCAACAATGCCATTCCAAAAAACATTTCAGCCAATTTGAACGTCATAATTCTTGTTGTTGTGGGGATTGTCTGGATCCTTCATAACTATTTCACTGTTTTACATAGATAATAACTCTCTTCTGATTAACTTTAATGGTCGAACACAAGTCTCTTCAGTAGCATGTCTCTTACAAATGCTCCGAAGTTTCTGTCTCTCCAATAATACGCACTCCACACTGTCATGACCATGATCGGACTTATACATCCCGGTTATCTTAGTTTTCTTCGCATCAGCGTTTTGGTCCTATGATATTTGCTCGGTAGTTTGTAATCAAATTTTGTCGAGCGTGTAGGATCTTCGACCATGGTAGGTCTTTTTTAGATTAGAGAGTAGGGTAGGGTGTAGGCGTATTAGGAGATTTCATAGGGGCATCGAGTGTAATACAGTTTCTGGTCGCAAAGTGAGAGAGTCCACCTGCGAAAGCCGTAATAGAGCAGTTAATGCTTCGGGCGATAACGAGAAATTAAATATTATAGTTTTAAACTGCCGCAGCATTCGTAGGAAGTCTGCCGAACTCGAACACGTAATTCGCACGTTGCATGCGGATGTAGTTATAGGTACGGAAAGTTGGCTCACTGAAGATATCGCTAGCCAAGAAATTTTTCCGAAAAGCTATAGAGTATACAGAAAAGACCGCGCCAATAGAATAGGTGGCGGAGTATTTTTGGCAATAAGTGAAAAGTACGATAGTTGTCAGATCCCTATTATCGATGAAACGACCGAGAGCGTGTGGTGCCGCCTAGGTAAGGATAATTCGAAAAAGATATATTTATGCTCATTTTACAGACCACCTAATGCCAAAGTTGATTATATTTTAAGTTTAGAGAGGCAATTAGCCGAGCTTAGATCTATTATGAACGACGGTTACGTGATAATTGGAGGCGATTTTAACTTACCGTCAATCGATTGGGAAAACCTATGTTTCGTTACGGGAGGTAAAGAACGCGAATCGTGTGAAGCCTTAATTGACACGTTTCATGAATATTCCTTAATCCAGATGGTACAAAAAGCCACGCGTTCGGGCAATGTTCTCGACTTGCTTGCTTCTAACATCCCGCATAGGATAACTAAGGTATCCACAGAGGAGGGACTTAGCGACCATCGAGCTGTGTATGCGGAGTGCGAATTAAAGCTCAAAAGACATCCTAAGCCTCTTCGGAATGTATACGCTTTCGCCAAGGCCGACTTTAAAAGTTTCAGCTTACATCTCAAAAGTACCTTTGTCAGTTATCGTGAAAAGACAGAACGATTAGGTATGGAGCCATCATGGTTATTATTTAAGGATATACTAGGAAGAGGTATCAATAGATTTATCCCCAGTAAGTTAAAATCTGATAAGAAAGAACCTCGTTGATTTAATAAGGAAGTCAGGATTGCCTTAAGACGACAGAGGCGTAGCCACTCAAAATTGAAAAACATACCTACCACCGCTTCCGATGAGTATCGCACAGCTATAGTCCATGAGTATAACAGTGCCCGCGTACTAGCGAGAAAAACCATGCGTAACGCATTTAACACCTTCCGGAATGAGGTATTAAATACAAAATTGAAGGAGGATCCAAAAGCGTTCTGGTCCTATGTAAGAGAAGTCAAGGGAGTGGGTCCTTCAATACCCTCCCTGCGATGTGATTCCGGAGACATCCTTCACGATGGGGAGGATAAAGCTAATCTACTAAACGTTTACTTCGCGAAGGCGTTCACGGCAGGTGGAAATATACTTAAAGATAATCTTATTCCCGATGGATGTACTCGGATGGATAATATTAAAATCTCTGAGGCAGGAATAGCGAAGCAACTGAGTGCGATAAAGCCCAACAAAAATCCTGGACCAGAAGGAATTCCCGCGCGTGTATTAAAAGAACTAGCAGAAGATATAGCTCCCTTCCTTCGGATAGTTTTCGAGAAATCTCTTACCCTCTGTGAGGTTCCTGATGATTGGAAACTAGCACACGTCACACCCATTCATAAGGGAGGTGACAAAGAAAACCCCGAAAATTATAGGCCGATTTCTCTAACATCATTATCATGTAAGATTTTGGAGCACATTATTGTTAGCAACACAATGCGTTATCTTGAGAGTAGATCGCTCTTAGTCAGCTGTCAACATGGCTTCAGAAAAGGTAGATCCTGTGACACCCAACTCGGTCTGTTTGTGAATGATGTTTTATCATGCGGCGAAAATAATAAGCAGGTCGATGCAGTGTTCCTTGATTTTAGAAAAGCTTTTGACAAGGTTCCCCACCGTAAGTTGTTATTAAAATTGGGAAATCTTGGCGTTAATGTTAAAGTCATTAACTGGGTTCGCGCTTTCCTTTGGAATAGAAAACAAAAAGTAGTCATCGATGGTAAGTCCTCGAGTGTGGCAGATGTAGTCTCTGGAGTGCCGCAGGGTAGTGTGATCGGACCTATGCTTTTCTTGCTTTATATAAACGACATCAGCTCAGTTGTAAAAAGTAATATCAGGCTTTTTGCGGATGACACCGTAGTCTATAGAGAAATTAGTGGTCCTAGCGACCATCGTCAGCTTCAGGATGATCTGGATGCGTTATCTGTTTGGTGCAAGGAATGACAGCTAGAAATCAATCAGAAAAAGAGTAACGTTCTAAACTTTTGGAAATCTAGAAGCCCATCGTCCGTGTTTACCTACTCGATAGATGGTGAGATCATTCCTGTTTCGGAATCCGTGAAATACCTCGGGGTAACCTTGAATCGTGACCTGTCTTGGGACACCCACATAAGACGAGTGATAGGTGCGGCAAATAAGAAGTTGGCTTTTGTGCGTAGGATAGTCAGGAAAAGCACGGAAAAGGTGAGAGAATCCTGTTATTTATCGTTGGTTAGACCTCAAATGGAATACGCTGCAGCGGTTTGGGATCCATATCAGAGGGGACTCATAAAGGATTTAGAAAAAATACAGCGGCGAGCAGCTAGATTCGTGAAAAAGAATTACGATAAAAAACAGAGCGTTACGTTACTCATTGATGAGTTGAGTTGGCCATCGTTGAAAGATCGTAGATTACAGGCGAGACTTAAACTTCTAGATAAATATAGGTCGGAGATATTCGTAAATGAAATGAGGGATATTATTCGACAACCAACGTATATCGGACGGAGAGATAATGAGGACAAGATTCGCGAAATTGATAGTAGGACGGAGAGGTATAAGGGGTCCTTTTTCCCTAGGACAATACGTGACCACAATAGATAAGTGAATAATAATTAGTTAGGAACTTGGTGCGCGGCACCCCCTGCCATCCACCGTCAAGGTGACTTGCAGGGTAATATGTAGATGTAGATATTAACCTGCAAGTCACCTTGACAGTGGATGGCAGGGGGTTCCACGCGCCAAGTTCCTAACTAATTATTATTCACTTATCTATTGTGGTCACGTATTGTCCTAGGGAAAAAGGACTCCTTATACCTCTCCGTCCCACTATCTATTTCGCGAATCTTGTCCTCATTATCCTTCCGTCCGATATACGTTGGTTGTCGAATAATATCCTTAATTTCATTTACGAATATCTCCGACCTATATTTATCTAGAAGTTTAAGTCTCGCCTGCAATCCACGATCCTTCAACGATGGCCAACTCAACTCTTCAATGAGTAACGTAACGCTCTGTTTTTTATGGTAATTCTTTTTCACGCCGCTGTATTTTTTCAAAATCCTTTATGAGTCCCCTCTGATATGGATCCCAAACCGCTGCTGCGGATTCCATTTGAGGTCTAACCAAGGATAAATAACAGGATTCTCTCACCTTTTCCGTGCTTTTTCTGACTATTCTACGCACAAAAGCCAACTTCTTATTTGCCGCACCTATCACTCGTCTTGTGTGGGTGTCCCAAATAGGTTTCGAGTAAAAATTGATGGAATAAATATTCAAGCAGCCGAGTATGTAAAATATTTAGGAATAACCATTTGTCGAGATACATCGCGAGACATGCACATTCGTCGAGTTATAGGCGCGGCTAATAATAAACTGGCTTTCATAGGTTTAATAATACGGAAAACTGCAGAAAAAGTACGTGAAACATGTTACTTATCACCGGTTAGACCACAAGTGGAATACGCCTCATGCATATGGGATCCATACGAGAAGGGACATGTAATTCAATTAGAAAGAGTGCAGCGCAGAGCAGCCAGATTCGTAAAACAATAGTACGAACATAAGGAAAGGTTCACCTCATTATTAGAGGATTAGAACTGGGTAACACCGGAGGATTGTATATTGAACTCAAGGTTGCGGCTTCTGGAGAAATATAGATCGGAATGTCTAAAAGACGAGGTGGTAGGAGTAACTGAGGCGCCAACGTATATAGGTAGAAACGACCGTGAGGATAAGATACGCGAGATCGATTGTAGGACGGAGCGTTATCTAGGCTCGTTCTTTCCGAGGACAATACGAGATCACAATAGAGAATTTCAACATATATATGTATGTTATATCTCCTTATGTATATATATATATTATATTTCCTTATGTATATATATATATATACACACAAGGAAATTTTTCAAAAGGAGAGTAGTAATATTCAGAAATCTTACAAATACATAAAATTATGTAATTAGATCATTGGAACAATTTTTGAAACGAGAAAAAAGTCTGCTATGACCGGGAATTGAACCCGGGTCTTCCACTTGCCGGGCGGATATTCTACCCCTGAACTATCGTAGCAGAACATTTTCTCTCGTTTCTGAACACGGATGTTTTCCACAGCTTATGCCTGTCTGCATAGGATCTTCGGATCATATCATTCCATCAATTTCATGTTTGGCAATCTCACCATTTGAGAGGAAGGAGTTTCTTTCGACGATCCTCTTTGAGGACATCTGTCGGGGTAGTTTGATATTAGCTTGGCTAGTTCCCGTCCCACAAAGGAAAACATCCGTGTTCAGAAACGAGAGAAAATGTTCTGCTACGATAGTTCAGGGGTAGAATATCCGCCCGGCAAGTGGAAGACCCGGGTTCAATTCCCGGTCATAGCAGACTTTTTTCTCGTTTCAAAAATTGTTCCACCTTCACAGCTTATGCCTGTCTGCATAGGATCTTCGGATCATATCATTCCATCAATTTCATGTTTGGCAATCTCACCATTTGAGAGGAAGGAGTTTCTTTCGACGATCCTCTTTGAGGACATCTGTCGGGGCAGTTTGATATTAGCTTGGCTAGTTCCCGTCCCACAAAGGAAAACATCCGTGTTCAGAAACGAGAGAAAATGTTCTGCTACGATAGTTCAGGGGTAGAATATCCGCCCGGCAAGTGGAAGACCCGGGTTCAATTCCCGGTCATAGCAGACTTTTTTCTCGTTTCAAAAATTGTTCCAACTTTCACAGCTTATGCCTGTCTGCATAGGACCTTCGGATCATATCATTCCATCAATTTAATTAGATCATGTTAATGTGAACATTTAGTGATGTTAATGTGAACCATTATTTTGTAAAAGTTTCAAAAGCTCTTCAAATCGGGGTTTTATGCTTGAAAGGCTGCATCTTAAATCATGCTCTGGATTGTAATCGGTTTCGTAACTTGGTTTATATGTTTGTAAGGACTAAAAGTCTGACTCACACAAATATGTAGTAATAAAGAGGAGTAATGCCTTCAGTACTTCATTTCCCAGGATTGATTTTTTCTTTCGTTTTTTCAACCAAAATGCACTAAGGGGCATAGTATTTTTACTAAAATTGTAACGTAGTGTCTCATCACATTGTAGTTTGATAAATTTATCTTCAAATTTATTAATATTTGCAAAATCATTCACTCCAAAATTAAATGGGATGCGCACCCAGTTGTATTTCGCGATATCTTCTTCTGGGATGTGGCGATTGAATTCTATCATCAGTTTTCCTAAAGAGCCTACGATGATATTCTGTATTTCCATGAAATTGACATTTCCGTCTTCAATCAGTAGATTCAGAGTTGGGAACAAAGCAACTTTCCTTTCCTCTACTTTCTCCTTCCACAACTTTAGCTTTCCTTTGAAAGCACTTATCTTCTCAGTTAACTTTATAAGTGTATGTTCACGGCCTTGCATAGAAATGTTTAGGTCGTTGATTTCTAAAAATATGTCTGCAAGATAGGCTAATTCTAACATCCACTTTGAATCTGAGAATCTTGAACCTAAAGGGTGGTTTTTCTCTGTTAAAAAATTTCTATCTCATGGAGTAATATTATAATTCGCTGAATGACTTTTCCTCAAGGGAACCACCTAACCTCAGAGTGATATAATAAATGTTCATATTCAGAACCAAAGTTAGAGCACATCTGGTTAAAAATTCTACAATTGAGAGCTTTCGATTTTATAAAATTAACAATCTCTGTTATGTCATTCATGACGGTCTTCAAACATATTTTTTGAAGTAAGATTTTCTCCATGTAGGAAGAAGTGAAAAATTTTAACCTTTGGATTAATTTCCTTTACTCTGGCACAAAAACGGTGACGAGCTCCAAGCAATGCCGGTGCACCATCTGTGCATACACTGAAGCATTGATTCCAGTTCAGTCCTTCTTCATTATAAAATGACTCTACCATTCTAAAAATATCTTCTCTAGTTGTCCTGGTGAAAAACGGCCTGCAGAATAAAATATCCTCTTCCATACCTATACACCTGGATATCGTGCGTAAACCATGAGTTGGGCATTTTTACCTACATCAGTCGATTCAACGAGCTGGATACAAAATACCCCGCTTGCTTTTACAGCGGCAATCATTTGTTCTTTAATGTCTTTCGACATGTCATAAATACGCCTACGAACTGAATCATTTGATGGTGGAATCTGTTCCAATTTCTGAACAACTACATCCCCACAAGTGATGCGCCCCATGTCTTCCGGTTTCACGAGGTCCTCCCCAATGTCATGTACAGTCTTCTGCTTCGCTATCCTCCAAGCAGCATAATAGGAAGCCATTGTAGCTTGCTGCATAGCAAATATAACACTGTTGTTTGGAGCGTTCATCCTCTGCCGTTTAATTTGCTGTTCTTTTCTTTCAAAAAACATCGCTCTTTTCATACAAAATCTTTGTTTCTTTTCAATATGCCTTCTGAGTTTATTTTGCTTCATTGACTCATTACTAAGGACTTCACAAAAGATCACACACTGGGGTTTGAATACTCCACGTGTAGTAATGTACCTAGGTCTAACAACTGTTCTTTGTATTCACGTTTTGACATTTTTAGGGTTATGGTCCAGTTGAATATATAAAATTAATTAAAAATTGTAAGGTATATTATTGTTTATTTACAAAACAAATATTATTAAAACTTATTCTAAACGTACGCAATACTCGAAAGTCGAAGTCGACTGATACTAGCAGTTGTGATTTCAGATTTTCTATTAATGATGTTACGCTTTGTTTACTATGGTAATTCCTCTTTACAAATCTAGCTGCCCTGCGCTGAACCTTTTCTATCTCGTTAGTGAGTCCCTTACTAAATCTCGTTCTATCATAGACACATCCAAACATTCTGCGTATTGTTACATAAATTAAAAATGGTTTTGGTCCTATTAAAGTTACTAATCGTAATGTTTAAAATTATTATTTGTTTACCACAAAATTTTCTTGCCCAATACTATTTTTACTCTCTGGAACATTCAATTATGGGAATTGTGCATGTATTCTTAACTTTTTAGTGCATGCTTCATTAGTATTATTAATTTTAATTTTAATTAAATATTTAAGGCATGCATACTTGTCATTCTTGACGAGCAATTACACTAGTAATTATTAATTAACACTTAATATTGGAGACTACGGCGAAGTTTTAACAAGGAAAGAATTCCTCCTAAGTCATAAATGATAACATTTCGACATTCACAAGGAAGGACAAAAGGGAGAGGGAACAAAGTGGATAGCATAAATATAATGCACTCCAGAGAATAGTTTTTGATGCAAATATTTAAAGTCCCGAGTTCGATTCCACGAAGTATTCTTCCCATTTGATTTACATGGGAAATCAGAAATCCATCGTGCAGGATAATTTTCTTTTGAATTATAATATGTCTTAGACTTGTAATATCGGAGCGGGATTTGTACTACTCTCTGAGCAAAGAAATTAAAATTTTTATTTTTATTGTAGAATTTTGCTTATCGATGGTATTTCTTCGAATTTTGCGTAAATACTGGCGTTTTTGCAGTTTTATCACTCATTACGAGAGTATTGCCAACGACTACTGTTGGACTCGGATTTGGTGTTGTCTAGCATGTATACGCGTTATTATGGCCACACAAATGTGCATGATCAATTTAGTTTTCCGTTACATTCCGCTATATTCATTTAATCTTATAAATGTTTTAGAGTGTGTATGTGTGTATGTTCTTTATACGTTTTTACACCATTGAAGCTATCGAATTCAAAAGTTTCATGGGCCATCCTATGGACCAAAAGAAGAACTTGGTAGAGGTTGGACAACGGTGGGGTCAAAAAAATACTATTTCCATAAGAATGCATTGGCGATGGTGTGGAGAAGCCCCAAAATGCCATGCACCCCTTCACTGATGTGGATATATATATATATATATATATATATATATATATATATATATATATATATATATATATATATATAGACTTAAGGAAATGAAAAGGTAGTGATGAGGGTGGCAACAAGGTGTTGAAGGAAGCCCAGCGGACACTTACCAAGTCGGAGACCAAGTTGGCAGGCTGCTGGGGGCGTCGAAGAGACACGTTGAACACACGAACACAAAAACAAAAAACACGCAAGCTTATCGGGCCTATGCCCTTCTTCAGCGATAGAGTAAATGAGAGTGACACACTGAGCGGGGAATGACAGGGTGATGTGGGGAGGTTGATGATCGGAGGAGGCGGGGAGTAGGAAGGGTGGATAGCCAATAAGGAAGGAGTGTGATAAGGTAGAGTACGAATAGTTACAAAGTAACATGAAGACATTGTAAGGGGGCTAATAGGGATAGCGGAGGTTGAGGCCAGGCGGAGAGAAAGAGTCAAGAAGATGTATGTGTGCAAGTTCTCAGTGTCGGAGAAGGAGGGCAAGAGTGTCATTGGGTAATGCGCGAATAACCCTTACAATGTAGCAACTATTAAATGGGACATTGTGGGCATTGGCGTGTAATGCAACTGGGAGACGCTATTCTGGTGACCGTTCATGCGGATATTTAACGGATTGCTGGTGAGGCCTACATAAAACGCGGGACAAAGAGTCCAGGTAAGGAGGTAAATGGCGTTTCGGGTGGTGCAGTTGCTTCTAGAGGTGATGGGGTAGGTGATATTGGTGGAGGGACTCGAGAAAGAAGATGAGGGTAGGTGGATAGGGCAAGTGAGGCAGCGAGGTTTGCCGCAGGGGTGAGACCCTATTGCAAGAGGCGTGGTAGGAGTGGGAAGTTCCTTCATCCACAAGATATTTCCCAAATGGGGGGCCGGCGGAAGGAGAGGAGCGGGGGATTGGCAAAAAGGTTGGTAAAGAGGGACTGGTGGGAGGAAGAGGTAAGAATTGGGTGGGCAGCATGGAGGATTGTTTTGAGGGCTTCTTGGATACCAGGAAGGAAAAGTGTAGTAAGGGTGAGTGGAGGGGTTGATACAGGGATAGTAGGTGTGCGTGGAAGGGATCCATGGTGGGTAGGCGTCATCGCCCTATGGATTTGTTCGCTGACCAAGACTGGAGGGTAGCCACGTTTGAGGAGAGCGTCCTCGAGGACAGAGTAGTATTGTAGAAGGGAAGCTCTATCAGAACAAAGCCTCCATCCTCGACGAGCAAGGGCATAGGAGATAGAGGTTTTAATATGAAGGGGATGGCAGCTATCAAAGTGGAGGTATTGGAGGCTGTTGGTGGGTTTGATATGAACACAGGTGCGAATTTTGATGTCTTGTAAATAAAAATCGACATCCAGGAATGTTATGTTGGAGGTAGAGGATTGGTGGGTGAAAGAGTGTGAAGGATGGGAGGAGAGGCGCGAGAGAAAGGAATAGAGAGAGTCAAGTCCATGCGTCCAAATGAGGAAGACATCGTCGATGTATCTCAGCCACAAAAGTGGTCTGAGTGGTACGTTGAGGAAGAGTCGTTCCCATTCTCCCAAGTAACAATTGGCGTATAAAGGCGCCATACGGGTGCCCATTGCAGTGCCTCTAATTTGAAGGTAGTGACGCCCATCGAAGGTGAAGTTGTTCATTTTTAGCACCATAGCTGCCAAGTCTAATAAGAAATGGGAGGAAGGTCTGGCGTCGGGTGGTCTTGAGTCCAGGAGTTTACTAAGGGCAGAGAGTCCATCATCGTGGGGGATGCTTGTGTAGAGGGAACAGACATCGATAGTGGCCAAAATGGTATTGGGTGGGAGAGGAAAGGGGAGGTGTTTGAGGCGTTTGAGAAAGTGGTTAGTGTCTTGGATGAAGGAAGGGAATTGACGAATGAGAGGTTGTAGGTGGGAGTCAACGAAGGCGGAGATACGTTCTGTAGGGGAGTTAAAGCTGGCAACAATGGGGCGGCCGGGGATGTTGGGTTTGTGGATTTTAGGGTGAACCGTTCGCGCGGGCCGGTTCGACCCGTCTAGGACCTGTTTCCGGAGAAGGAAAGGGACTTATCCTCGCGGCGGTGCGGTCATGAGTATCCTGGCCTGTGACGGAATCGCTTAATGGGTCCGCCACCGGCTCGGGGCCTATAAAAGCCATCGAGGGGACGACCTCAAGGCCTGTTTTTGTCTGAGCGCCGTGGCGACTGCACGCGCCCGTGACCAGGTGACCGCTCGGCGCTGCTGCTCCTGTTTCTCGCTCGCCGGCTCAGGAGGTTGGAGAGAAGACCACCTGCCACCCTGCCTATCTCACTGTAACCTCTGGGCTCCTTGTTAGTTAGGTTATAATACTGAATTTTTAATTAAGTTAGGGTTATTAAATGGTTTTGGGGTTATCATTTACGCCGTTTTTTTAAAGACTTCTCACGATTCATTAAAAATAGTTCAAGGGAGACGGTAGAATGTGGGTGTGCGGAGTTTGTAGGGGATCAATAGAGCAATGACGGAATCGGGAAGGCCTTCCTGTTTTCCTGAGGAATGAAGATAGGACGAAATTTTGTCGGAGTGGTGGTCTGTGGTGTTGGAAGTAAGGTGATGGTAAAAAGTTTCGTCAGAAAGTTGGCGCGCGACTTCCTCGATATATTTGGCGCGATCCATCACAACCGTGGTAGTGCCCTTGTCGGCAGGGAGGATGATGATATTGTCAATATGTTTGAGTGTAGAAATGGCATGTCTTTCACGTCTGGTAAGATTATCGGTATGGTCGATAAGATCGGAAAATTTGGGTTGGGAGACTCTGGAAAGGATATAATTGAGGTATTGTTCGACCGGATGTAGGGAAGGAAGGGTGGGTGGAATGTCTTGGGAAGGAGTATTGAAGATGAAAAAGGTAGGTGGAAGGCCGGGAGAGAGTTTTTGGGTTGGCAGAGGTAAGAGAGTCTTCTTTGGGAGGGTTGGTTTTTAGACGTAGTGTGCGGGCAAAGGACTGGACGTAGGCAAGGAGGCGAAAATGATCAAATTTGGTGGTGGGACAAAAAGAAAGGCTGCGTGATAGGAGTTAATTCTCGGCAGGGGTAAGTACGTGGGAGGAAAGGTTCAAGACATCATCTGGTTAGCAAGATGAGGAGGTGGTGGCAGGAGTGTGCGAAGAATAGGAGCGCTTCAAAGGTTTGCGGGTTTGGAGAGTGTGGGTCTTTTTCAGGATATAGAGGGATGGTGGCGTTGGGAATCCCAGGAGATCCGCAAGACAGGGAGTTTGGCCGATGTGGGGCGGGGAGGGAGTGGTTTGTTGACCTCGCCGGCTGATATGAACGGAAGGGGAAGACCAAGTTTGAGTTGCCGGACGCAAAGCAGAGAGAGTTTACGGAGAAGTCTGTTGCGATGTGCGGCAATGTCATTAGTCGCTTGAAGGAAAGCGGCGTGAAGGTCGGATATGGATTGCGAAGAATGACGAAGATAAAGAACGAGAAATTTGCAATTAGCGAAGTGGGTGTTAGAGAGGGTGGTATAATGGTGTATGGTGGAACGGATAATGTGGATAGAAGCGAGGTGATACGTGAGGGCTAGGGAAGCGCGGATAGGGGGAGGAAAGACTGAAAGAAGAATTCTGATGGTGAGGCATTTGGGGTTGAGTCCAAGTGCAAGGCAGGAGGTGAGGAATTGAATCTGGCTGTTGTGGGTGATGTGTCTGCGGAGATGATAACGGAGACGGGAAAGTTCCATGGTGGATGAGAAAGATAAGAGAAAAAGACGACAGGAGAGAAACGTAAAGATATAGACAAATAAGGAGAAAAAAGGACGGTATATATATATATATATATATATATATATATAGAACTAAGGAAATGAAAAGGTAGTGATGAGGGTGGCAACAAGGTGTTGAAGGAAGCCCAGCAGACACTTACCAAGTCGGAGACCAAGTTGGCAGGCTGCTGGGGGCGTCAAAGAGACACGTTGTATATATATATATATGTATGTATGCATGTATGCATATATATATATATATATATATATATATATATATATATATATATACATCTAACTATTAGCTTACGATCACGGAATATGACTTATTTTACGAAATAAAGACTGAATATTTTAATTCTGTTCATGTTTTCATCTACATCTACATTATACCCTGCAAGTCAACTTTTTAGTGGATGGCAGGGGGTGCAGTGCACCAAGGGTCTATAGTTTTCCTACGTTATCTTTTCCTATTATGTTCTCTTATTGCCCTAGGGAAAAACGATCCTCTATATCGCTCCGTTCTACAGTCGATCTCGCGAATCTTATCCTCACTGTCCTGCCTTCCGAGATACGTCGGGCTTCTGATAAGTCCTACTACCTCATTCGCTAGTCCCTCCGACATAAATTTTTCCAGTAGTTTAATTCTAGCCTGCAGCCTACGTTCCTCTAACGATGTCCATTTCAGATTTTCTATTAATGATGTTACGCTTTGTTTACTATGGTAATTCCTCTTTACAAATCTAGCTGCCCTGCGCTGAACCTTTTCTATCTCGTTAGTGAGTCCCTTGTTGTAGAGATCCCACACAGCTGAAGCATATTCGACATGCGGTCGAACCAAGGATAAATAGCATAATTCTTTCACTTTTTCGGAGCTATTTCGAACTATTCTCCCTATAAAGGCCAGCTTTTTGTTAGCGGCACCTATCAATCTGCGAATGTGAGTGTCCCACGAGAGATCACGATGGATCGTGACTCCGAGGTATTTAATCGAGTCTGAAACTGGAATCTCTACTCCATCCAACGAATAATTATTATTCAACGAGATACTCTTGGTTCTCCAGAAGTTGATGACGCAGCTTTTCTCCTTGTTGATCTCTAACTGCCATTCCTAACACCATGCAGAAATAGCTTCTAGGTCATTTTGGTGATACTGGTGGTCTTTCGGATTGCTTATTTCTCTGTAGATGACGGTGTCGTCCGCGAAAAGTCTAATTTTACTTCTGACTACTGAACTGATATCGTTTATATAAATTAGAAATAATAACGAACCAATTACACTACCCTGCGGAACGCCAGAGACAACTTCCACTAAGTTCGAAGATTTCCCATCTATAACAACCTTCTGCTTCCTATGATTTAAAAATTCACGGATCCAACTAACGATTTTAGAACTAACGGCCAAGGTCTCTAATTTCGTTATTAACTTCCTGTGAGGTACCTTATCAAAGGCTTTCCTAAAATCTAAGAAGATTGCATCGACTTGCGTATTCTTTTCTCCGCTTCTCAGTATACCATTAACAAAAAGACCGAGCTGTGTATCACATGACCTGCCTTTCCTGAAGCCGTGTTGACAATCATCTAACAATAAATCACTATAAAGTAATCGCATTATGTTGCTAACGAGTATATGCTCGAGAATCTTACACGATATCGAAGTTAAAGAAATCGGCCTGTAATTTTCTGGGTTCTCCTTGTCGCCGCCCTTATGAATTGGGGTAACGTGCGCTAACCTCCAGTCGCTAGGGACCTCTGCGCAGGAAATGGATTTCTCTAAGATTATCCGAAGAAAAGGTGCTATTTCCTCAGCTAATTCTTTTAAAACGCGAGCAGGAATTTCTTCGGGGCCAGTGGCTTTGTTATGTCTGATTGAACTTAATTGCTTTGCTATTCCCACCTCAGAAAATACTATATCGTCCATCAGGCCACCCTTATTGCGGATGCATAATGTACGCTATGGTCGCTGACTGCTGTGAATGCTTTTACAAAATGACCGTTTAACAGGTTGACTTTCTCTACGCTATCATGAATAACGGCACCCGAGTCATTACGCAGGGAAGGTATGGTAGGCCCTCTACCTTGGACCTCTCTCACATAGGACCAAAACGCTTTGGGGTCCTCCTTGAAATAATTATTTAATAACTTATTCCGGAAGTTAGTTAAAGCCTCGCGCATAGTATTTATCGCTTTAGCTCGGGATCCTTTATACGTCTTAACTGTTGTTACTCTATATTCATCGGATGATGTAGACGGCATATTTTTAATTTTCGCGTGGCTTATTCTCTGACGCCTAAGCGCACTCCTAACTTGCTTATTGTACCAACGTGGCTCTTTATTGTCGACCTTCAATTTAATTGGAATGTACTTATCGATACCTTCTAGCATTATATCCTTGAATAGTGTCCATGACGACTCAGCACCTGATCGTTCGGTCATGTCACGGAATCCAGGTAGTATTCCTCGTAGGCGCGACCTGAAGCTTGAAAAGTTTGCCTTAGCAAATATATAAAACTTTCTTTGAGGCTTAGGGTGCCTATCGATTTTCAACTTACACTCTGCATATACGGCCAGATGATAACTTATCCCATCTTCAATGGTGACTTCGTTTATTCCTTCTGGGACGTTAGTTGCTAATAAATCTAATATGTTTCCCGATCGCGTTGGCTTTCTGACTAATTGAAGGAGAGAGTGCTCGCAGAATGTTTCGATTAATGCCACACCGAATTCACGTTCTTTACCTCTAGATTCGAAACATAGATTTACCCAATCAATTGAGTGTAAGTTAAAGTCACCACCGACTATAACGATTCCATCTTGAATTATCAGTCTAAGCTTAGATAGCTGTTTCTCGAGACTTAAAATACAATCTACACCAGCGTTAGGTGGCCTGAAAAACGAGCATAAGAATACCTTTGTGGAGCCATTTTTACCTATGCGGCACCAAACACTCACGATATCCTTGTCACTTATCGGAATCTCACTGCTATCGTACTTATCGATACATATACATCTACAAGTTACCCTACAATTCACCTAGTTTGTGGGTGGCGGGAGTTGCAATGCACCAAATCCTACCTAAGGATTTTCTAACGCAATTCGAATTTTCCTATTGTGATCTCGTATTATCCTCGGAAAGAACGAGCCTAGATAACGCTCCGTCCTACAATCGATCTCACGTATTTTATCGTCTCGATCATTTCTACCTATATACGTTGGTGTCACAATTATTCCCACTACCTCCTCTTTTAGACATTCCGACCTATATTTCTCCAGAAGTTTCAACCTTGAGTCCAATCTACGGTCCTCTAGTGATACCCAGTTCAAATCGCTCAATAAAGAGGTGACGCTTTCCTTATGTTCGTACTTTTGTTTTACAAATCTGGCTGCTCTGCGCTGTACTCTTTCTAGTTGAATTTTGTGTCCCTTCTCGTACGGATCCTATATGCTCGCTGCGTATTCCACTTGCGGTCTTACCAGTGATAAGTAGCATGTTTCACGTACTTTCTCTGTAGTGTTCCGTACTATTCTACCTATGAATGCCAGTTTCTTGTTGGCCGCGCCTATAACTCGACAAATGTGCATGTCCCACGAAAGATCTCGACAAATGGTTACTCCTATATATTTTACATACTCAGCTTGTCGAATGCTCATTTCATCTATTTTATATTCGAACCCTAAATCTTTGTTCTTACTTTTCCATAACTTGACTGCGGCACATTTAGTATAATTAATTTCAATTTGCCATGCCTTGCACCACGCTTAAATGGCTCTTAAGTCTTCAAGCAGTGACTGATAATCCTCCTGGATTTTTATTTTTTTTATATAGAACACCGAAAAGCAGAATTTTTCTATGAACAACCGAGCAGATATCATTTACATAGATTAATAAGAGCATAGGGCCCAATACACTTCCCCGAGGAACACCCGAAGCAACTTTAACGGGGGACGAGAATTTTCCATCGATGACAACTATCTGTTCCCTATTCGAGAGGAAGTCTCTCACCCAACCGACAACTTTCGGAATGATACCACATTGTCCTAACTTCGCAATTAATTTCCTATGAGATACTTTATCGAACGCCTTCCTGAAATCAATGAATATGGCATCGACCTGAGTATTTTTCTCTCCGCATCGCAACAAATCGTCCACGAACAGGCTGAGCTGCATTTTGCATGATCTATCTCTCCGAAATCCGTGTTGGCATCCGCTAAGCAATGAATGACTCTCTAAAGAGCGCATTACACAGCTAAAGACTAAGTGCTCAAGTATCTAGCACGATAATGAAGTTAAGGATATTGGCCTATAATTTTCAGGGTTCTCTTTGTCGCCACCTATATGGATGGGCGTAACGTGTGCCACCTTCCAATATTCAGGAACTACTCCTTCCCTAATGCATTTCTCGAATATAATTTTCAAATACAGCGCGATTTTAGCAGCTAATTCTTTCATTACACGTGCGGGAATTTCCTCCGGTCCAGGAGATTTATTTGGCTTAATTGAATGAAGTTGGAGCGGAATGCCATTTTCGGAAAATACCAAATCTTCCATCGAATCCCCCTGACGCATAGGAATAGGGGTTTCACATTCATCGTCATCACGAGTAAAAGCTTTCTGGAAGTGATGATTTAATAGGTTTGCTTTATCCGTACTATCGTGAACTACGTTTCCCATTTCTGATCTCAGTGACGCAATAGTGGGGCCTCTACCTTGAACTTCCCTGACGTAAGACCAAAATGCTTTCGGGTTCTCTTTCAAGTTATCCTGTAAAATCGCCTTTTTATAATTGTTAAACGCATTACGCATTGACACTCTGGCTATGGAGCGTGCCACCTTGTATTGCTGCCTTAACGTTGCAATCTGTTCGACCGTAGCTGTTGAGGATATGTTATTTACGCGAGAGTGGTGTTTTCTCTGCCGTCGGAGAGCGCTCCTAACCTCTTGGTTGTACCATATAGGTTCTGCATTTTTACGCTTCAGTTTGCTTGGAATAAATTTATCTGCGCACTCTCGCATCATATCTCTGAACATCCACCAAGATTCTTCTGCGTCTGCGATATCTGTTACCTCGCAGAAAGTAGTATATTTATTCCGCAGAAAAGACCGAAATCATGTGAAATCGGCTTTGGCGAATACATAAAGCTTTCTTTTAGCCTTTACCTGTTTCTCAATATTGAGCTGCAAATCCACGTAAACTGCCTTGCGATCGCTTATTCCATCAGCAACAGATATCCTATTCATACGCTCTGGAATATTAGTAGCCAATAAATCCTTATTATTGCAATCTGTTCGACCGTAGCTGTTGAGGATGTGTTATTTACGCGATAGTGGAGTTTTCTTTGCCGTTGGAGAGCGCTTCTTACTTCCTGGTTGTACCATCTAGGTTCTGCACTATCACGATTCAGTTTGCTCGGAATAAATTTTTCTGTACACACTCGCATCCTATCTCTGAACATGCACCAGGATTCCTCCGCATCTGCACTATCGATTAAATCGCTGAAATTAGTATATTTATTTCTCAGAAAAGACCTAAATCATGTGAAATCGGCTTTGGGGAATATATGTTTTCTTTGGGCCTTAACCTGTTTCTCAATAATTAACTGAAATTCCACGTACACTGCCTTGTGATCGCTTATTCCCTCAGCGTCAGATACTCTATTCATACGCTCAGGAAGGTTAGTAACAAATAAATGTAATATATTATTAAATCTCGTGGGAAATCTCACTGACTGATACAATGAGTTCTTACCGAAAGTTTCTAAAGCCTCGCACGATTCAGGCTCTCTACCTCCGAGATAAAAGCATTTATGGCTCAAATCAATTGACGGGAGATTGAAATCTCCCCCGATTATAATTTCTTCATCTTTATTAGACGAATTTAGCGTCGCCACTTGTTTCTCCAGAGAATGTATAGTTTTCACGCGCGCATTTGGGGGTCTATAAAAAGCGCATATATTTATAGTTTTTGAGTCGCTTCTTTTCACACGACACCAAACACTTTCGACTTCGTCGTCGTTAATCTGAAATGATTAACTTTTGTATTTATTGCTAACTGCTATAAAGACTCCACCTCCCGACCGGATACATTGATCTTTTCTGAAGACGCTATAGTCACGAGGAAAGATCTCCAGACTGGCTACGTCTGCCGTAAGCCAACTTTCTGTTCCTATAACTACATCAGCACGCAGACTACGAATAAAATGTTCAAATTTGGCCTCCTTCCTGCGAATGCTGCGACAATTAACCGTAATGATTTTTAGTTTTTCGCTCTGACTACGTAACGATTCCTCGCGCTCTACTGGGGTATTATTATTGATATTATTGTTAAAATTATAATTATTATGATTATTTACTGCCTCCTTATCCTTCCTACTATGTCGACTATTTCTACGCTTGGAATGTATTATACTGGTACTTAACGTCGGGTTTATAGCGCTATTAATGTCGCACGCATTATCTACGGAACTGTTGCATGGAAAATCGTTTATCCCCATACCTTCGATAATTCTGTTACCGCACGGGTTTCTTACATTTTCCTCTATTGTGCTCTCAATTACTCCCGTACCGTTAAGCTGCCTACATCCTAACCTACCATCTGATCTACTGTTGACGTGCATGCCAACGTTTGCTGAAAAATTAAAATTGCTTAAATATAACCTAAAAAGCCCTAGAATGCTCAAACACCCTACGCGCTACCGCCTCCGCAGCCTCGGCAGTGTAGTGCACACCAGAACCGTTTAGGGATGCCCTACATGAGTCCAGGACCGGCCTCAGGTCAACGAAGTTCACTCCATTGCCCCTACAAAAGTCCCACAGTCTGCGGTCTACCTAGAAACTATTTTTGCATGGTGTAAGGAATGGCAGTTAGAGATCAACCCAAAGAAAAGCTGCGTCTTCAACTTCTGGAGAACCAAGAGTATCTCGTTGAATAATAATTATTCGTTGGACGGAGTAGAGATTCCAGTTTCAGACTCGATTAAATACCTCGGAGTCACGATCCATCGTGATCTCTCGTGGGACACCCACCTTCGCAGATTGATAGGTGCCGCTAACAAAAAGCTGGCCTTTATAGGGAGAATAGTTCGAAATAGCTCCGAAAAAGTGAAAGAATTATGCTATTTATCCTTGGTTCGACCGCAGGTCGAATATGCTTCAGCTGTGTGGGATCCCTACAACAAGGGACTCACTAACGAGATAGAAAAGGTTCAGCGCAGGGCAGCTAGATATGTAAAGAGGAATTACCATAGTAAACAAAGCGTAACATCATTAATAGAAAATCTGAAATGGGCATCGTTAGAGGAACGTAGGCTGCAGGCTAGAATTAAACTATTGGAAAAATTCATGTCGGAGGGACTAGCGAATGAAGTAGTAGGACTTATCAGAAGCCCGACGTATCTCGGAAGGCAGGACAGTGAGGATAAGATTCGCGAGATCGACTGTAGGACGGAGCGATATAGAGGATCGTTTTTCCCTAGGACAATAAGAGAACATAATAGGAAAAGATAACGTAGGAAAACTATAGACCCATGGTGCACTGCACCCCCTGCCATCCACTAAAAAGCTGACTTGCAGGATATGATGTAGGTGTAGATGTATGTAATTATTATCATTCTACTTGGGCCTTTGGTTATTTTCAGATGTTCTTTTCAACGAACTTCAGTTTTCGCTCATAGCCAATTATGATCATTCCACTATGCAGTGATGTCTTGGCTTTCGTATCAAGATCTTCTTTCCTCGTGGGATAGCGGAAGCCTTCCATTACTGCAGAATTTGCCTCAACAAAGGTACGGGAACGCAGATTCTTAGGAGCAAAGTCCTCCAATTTTCTTTCCGGTTTAAATTAAGTATCTCGCGAGTGTCCTATTATCAAATCGAAACAAATTTTAGGTCTCAATAAGTTAAGAATTATTCAAGATGATACGGAATTTCATTTAAATGTAGCTCGTAGGTCAGTGGTTCCCAAACTGGACGGCACGCCCTTCTAGGGGGCATGAGGTGCTTAAAGGAGGAGGCGTGTAGCCATGAGAAAAAAATCAATTTTTAAAGTGATATTCAGTTGAAAATCGCCTATTTTAGCCGCATTTAATCATTTCTTTTGTTAGCACCCGTCAGAATTGTTAATCCAGATGTTAAAAATATTGGGGTAGTTTTTATTATTTGTTAGAATTATTCATCGCCAAAGATAGAAATTCTTTTCTGTGCATGATATTTTTGCATCTGATATATGGGTAAATAATTATGAGTTAATTGATCATTAACAATAATATAAATCTATTATAAAATATGTAATAAATTTTACAAACAAATAAAATGCATATAAACAATAATATATGTATGCGTGCCATCAGTTACATTTATTTCAATCAAATAACTGAGGGGGGCGTGAGGGTTCCGTGAAAACCAAAAGGGAGGCATAATGTCAAAAAGTTTTGGAAACTGTCGTAGGCAGATAATTCACAAATGGCACCTGAACATAACTGGTAAGACATTCATCGCTGCACTTAGCCATAAAAAATTATTAATTTCATGTTTTAAAAGCTATGATTTCCATTCTGTCTCACCCATTGTTTGACAGATGTCATACTGTAACTAATGTGTGTACTAATATAATTTCGGTGACGAGAGTTTTGCTAAATGTAAACTTATGATTGCAGTTTGGGTAGGAGATCCATATTTTGTATTAGGTAGCAAATTCTAGAGGTTCATTCATTTACTGTATTAAAATCCTGAGAGTTTCTATTCACGTATTGCTTTATAAGTGGTGTAAATGTTTCACACATAGATAGAGGTTTACTTGATGTGCTGCAACTGAAATATGTGAGGAAGTGTACTCCGTAGCATTAATTCCATAGCGTATTAATTTCTGTATACCCGTAAAGTAAGACGAAATTTGAGTTATATTTGGTCGAGAATTGGGAAACCATTTTCCGACTACATTTAGCATCCCGTATATAAGCTAGTTAACCGTCCACACTTTCCTTCTAACAATAAGTTGTGTGAGTTGAGTTTTGAGATCATACATGCGTTGAAAGAAATTAGGACATTTTAGAATAAGTTTATTTTTATAGGCATTCATCTTCTCTGTTCTTCGCAATTTCTTATTATATAGTGTGTTTGTCTGTTCTACGGCTCTTTCGATGTTCATCTGCCTGCAACTCTTTTTATAAAATCTGTTAAGCAAGCTGGTTATTAATAAAATTGTGCATTTGCTAGTTTTTAATTCGGTCGTCTTTCCGGATAACTGAAATGTAACCTACAGTGTGTTAGGAAATTTTTTATGCAATACCTCATTGAGTAGCCTCCTCAGTAACATCGTTAGTCAGTAATAACATTGGAGTTGGACGATAACCGAAAACCCCCTTAGCATGCGCTCAAGCCTTTACCTGATCTGTGCTCCACGCCTCAACATATTGGATCGGTTTTTTTTTTCATTACGAACAACATGAATAGTTTTCTTGTTGCAACTTAAGGCTTCCATAACAGCGCTGTTGAGATGCTCCAGTAATTGTTTTATATAATACGTCTCCTTCAGAGTCATCTCATACACATCTCGCTTCTAGACCATGCTTTCTACGACTATTTGAAGTCCGCGACACCAGCGTTCTTATTCATTTGGATTATACGACATTTTGCGCGCCAGATGATTCTAATTCGTGACTTGCGAATGTGATCAATGCTCGAGTTTCTCAATTTTAATAATATATTTCGACTTTCGATTTGGTTTGTGTGGCACATAGACCTTTCTTGATAACGAGTAGGTGGTGAAAGTAAGAGTACGGCGACAATAGCTCACCAGGCTGATTCAAAATCCAACACACACACACACACATCATCATCATCATCAGCCGACTCTTGAAAAATTTTCTAATTACGCATTGAAAAGGAAAATTACGTTTATATCTTAGATTTTAAATAAGCTGCCACAGGTGATGTAGTAGTAAAAATTACGCTCGAAAAACTTTAATTTAGATTGTTTGATATATTGGTAAATTTAAGTCATTTTTGTTATTTTAAAAAACAAAAATATTTTTCTGCAATTATTTGCTAATCTAAACGAAACGGGAATATAAAATAAACTGTTTTCCCCTCAAAGTATCATTAAATCAATATTTTAAAATTTCATAACGGAGTACAATGCACTTGAGACTACCGAAAATTAAAATACCACCAATGAGAAGCCGAAAAAGCATATAAAATTCATAAAGTTATGATTATAATAACATTTTTTACTTGAAAGCATTCTAGTCATTCATAATTACTGTTTTTTCTAATTTTCCTTTTTACTGCTATAAGACCTTAACAATATTTTCAGACTTATTTTCCTAAAATAGATGTACCTAACACCACTATTTCTGCTACCATTCGAACGCCGCTGAACCCGAAAACCCTCACCAGCATCGAACATCATCGCTGCGAAAGCCTCCGATCGAAAGTGTGGACAGTTTACAAAGATGTTGTACTAATCCATTATTGACTCGAATGGGCGTTCTTTACTTTCACTTTAATAGGATTAAGAAAAATCAGAATTCCTCTTTTAATGGTGCAATCTGCATCTATATGTTACCCTGCAATTCACCTAATAGGTAGGTGGCAGGGGGTGCAATGCACCAAAACCTAAAATATTTTCTTTACGTATAAACAACGTTTGTAAGTGAAAAGAAATAGGTAATTTACGAAGAAGGTATTATATGTACATACAGATTATATTACAACTATTCGAGTAAGGTATGTTTTAAGTAATAGACTATTGTATTATTAATTACAATTTATTAGGAAATTAAACGGTTGATCAAAATTTCGATAATTACTTGGCATCACTATTGGCATTTCAGTTCGTAGACATTATACTAAGCCTATAATATTTTCTTTTTTGAGATGATTATATAAATCGTAAAGAACGCCTCTGCCTAGCATGTATGGAGTTAGTGAGCGTGGTGGTTGTGGTGAGCGTGGTGGTGGTGGTGGTGAGCGTGGTGGTGAGCGTGGTGGTGAGCGAGGTGGTGAGCGAGGTGGTAAGCGTGATGGTGGTGGTGAGCGTGGTGGTGGTGGTGAGCGTGGTGATGGTGGTGAGTGTGGTGCTGGTGTTGAGTGTGGTGGTGAGCGTGGTGGTGAGCGTCGTGGTGAGCATGGTAGTGAGCGTAGTAGTGAGCGTAGTAGTGAGGGTGGTGGTAGTGTTAAGCGTGGTGGTGGGCGTGGTGGTGAGCGTGGTGGTGGTGTTAAGCGTGGTGGTGAGCGTGGTGTTGAGCGTGGTGGTGAGCGTGGTGGTGAGCGTGTTGTTGAGCATGGTGGTGAGCGTGGTGGTAGTGCAAAAAATTAATAAATTATTGTGTCAATTTAATTTTAATAAGAGTGCAATTAGGAAAAATGCATGTTATCGACTTTTACTTACCAAAAATTATGTATTGATTTCTTATTATAAGAGACAGTATTAAAAACAACTATTAGTTCCATTGCTAAAAAATTTCATTCCTATTTTGAAAAATGTAGTCATAAATTTTAAAATTTTTGAAGATGCATTCATTCTAGTGATTTGTTTCCTAGAATATAACCCCATAATACAAGCACGTGGTGCCAATTTCATGCAATCACGATAATACACTCATTGATTCCTGAAAGAATTATAGAGTTTACCTAAACACTTGAATATAAAAAATTGATGGAATAAAGCGATCTAAAGATCCTATGCAGACAGGCATAAGCTGAAATGTTGGGAATAATTTTGAAACGTTTCAAAATTATTCCCAACATTTCAGCTTATGCCTGTCTGCATAGGATCTTTAGATCGCTTTATTCCATCAATTTCTTGCTTGGCAATCTCACCATTTGAGAGGGAGGAGTTTTCTTCGGTGTATCTCTTTGAGGACATCCGTTGGGGCAGTTTGATACTAGCTTGGCTAGTTCCGTCCCAACCAAGAAAACATCCGCGTTAAGAAACGTGAAAATTGTTCTGCTAAGATAGTTCAGTGGTAGAATATCCGCCCGGCAAGTGGAAGACCCGGGTTCGATACCCGGTCATAGCAGATTTTTTCTAGTTTCAAAATTATTCCCAATTTGAATATAAAGATGATGAAAGTATCTCACGTAGTGATATTAAAAATTATCATCATGGAACGGTCTATTACCACTGAAAATGGCTACAATATAGCTATGTGCATCTAATTCACTAAACTGTTCTATGGCTACTGGATATATCTTAATATTCTTGAACTTTTTTCCTGAATTTTCAATAAGAAACTTTTCAAGTATGTTTATAATACCTATCACAACGTCGATACAGCTTATTATCAAACAATCATATTCTGATTAATGTTGTAATGGTGATTTCACTAGTCCTTTCTTTGATGCTCAAGTGGTCGATATATCAGCCACAACTGTAAACTCCAATATCTAACAAAGAAAAACACATTTTTGCATTACAAATGTTACGAAATGGAAGCATATATATTGCATCATATTTCGTGAATAATGTTTTAGTTTTTAAATCACTCATAGTATTTTTCTATGCGTTGACGTTTCACTCCTCCCTATACGACTTTTTCACCATCCGTGATTCGCGTGGGGTGCTGTGGACACCCTAGTTTATGTTGTAGGGCGGTATTTTTTTTAGTTTAGGTTTTATGATCCTACCTTTCAGTAGCTGAAGTTAGAGATGTTCTGAACCTATTCTGTGAAAATCTTTAGTTTTGCCTGACATTCTTCTGAGTTCGGTTGCTTTTTTTCTGAAGGTGCGCTCTTGTGTGTGGCAGAAGTAACGAAGCTTTCGTTTGCGTGTTCGCGGATCACGCAATAAGCAAAGCCTTTTTTTTACTTAGTGTATTTATGTTTCAGTGTGTCATCTGAAAATCTTCTAACACTTTGGTCATCATATTACATTAGATAAGGTTCATAAATATACTTCTTATTTTATTTTTCCAAAAAAGTAATTTCAAAGACATCATTAAAGGATGTAAAACCATCATTGATAATAAATTAAGCTACAAGTTAAAAATTTCAAACCCAAACATACCTAAATTGTTCTGTCTCCCCAAAATACATAAAGATGACAAAGCCATGAGACCGATTGCATCAGGAATAAATAGCCCAACCTATAACTTGGCCAAATGGCTTAATAGTGAATTTAAACAGATGTCCTTTCCCGACAAACACTCTGTTAAAAATACCTATGACGTGATAAGTAAACTAAAAGACATAACATTAAAAGAGTCTGAGATTTTGGTCTCCTTTGACGTCAAAAGCCTCTTCCCAAGTGTACCTCTGGAAGAAACATCCCAAATTTTCAAATCATTGTTACTAAAACAAAATTTTTCTGATGAAATTGTCCTCGAATATTTACAACTTACTAATTTATGCATGTCACAGAACGTTTTTTCATTTAAAAATGAAATTTACAAACAAACTCAAGGCACTTCTATGGGAAGCCCCTTATCTCCCTTTTTAGCCAACATTTTCATGTCCTCTTTTGAAAACGATTGCAAAGAAAAATTTCATTACTTTCCAGATATATGGTTGAGGTATGTGGATGACATATTCACAATCTTTGATTTAAAGAAACAAAATGTAGATGAATTTGTTAATCAGTTAAACAACATATATCCTTCAATCAAGTTCTCTTATGAACTTCAAGAAAACAACACCTTGCCATTTTTGGACTTGCTTATCATAAATAATAGACAACACATTGAGTTTGACATTTTTAGAAAACCTACACATACTGATAACTTTATTCCTAACAACTCCTTTCACCCTATGAACAAAAAAATACCTGTGTTTCAATTTTTAACACACAGATTATGTAACATCCCCCTCAATAAAATCAGATATGCAAAGGAACTTAAACACATAAAACAAATTGCCGCTAAACTTGGGTACGATAATAATTTAATTAATAAATTAGTGAGAAAACATAACTTTAATAAAACTTTGTCCAATGCCACTTCCCTTAAATTAGACACCAAAAAAGAGGGCAAATTTGTAAAATTGCCTTATTTTCCACCATTAATCAGAGGCTTGGACAAAATTTTTAAACATAAGAATTATACCATAACATATACAAATCCTTTTAATTTGAAAAATTTACTGGGCAGTACAAAAGACAGAACAGAATCTTTGAACAAGTCCAGTATTTATAAAATACAATGCTCACACTGCGACAAAAAGTACATAGGACAAACAAGAAGGAAACTAATAACACGCTTCAAGGAACACATGGCTCACTATAAATATAATCGTTTTGAAAAATCAAGCGTTGCCAACCACATCTTTGAAACAGGTCATAGTATACACGTAAACGATTTAACACTGATAACTTCAGCCAATAACTCACTAAACTCGTTAGAAAACCTTCACATTTACAAAAACCGCGATACACTTATGAACACAGACACAGATTTCAACAAGACCCTATACAAATTGACAAATTTAAACGACACACACGCCGAAAAATCTTTCCGCGTTTCGCTTGTTTCTCGGTCGTCTTCTTAATACTTTCCGTTTCAACCTGGCAGTTGGCTTCCAGTCACTGTTGAAACAGGTTCTACCCCTGACGATGCCCACCTTGTGGGCGAAATGCATTGGGTTTTGCAGCCCTCTAGTTGTTTTGGCTAAAGGAGTATTCCACTTTTGTTAGTTTTGGCCAAAGTTATTGAGCTACTATCAATCACATATATTATACCAAATTATGCCTTTAAAATCGAATTATCCATGTTCTTCCGTTATTCGCACCCTTCCAAAATATTATAAAACTAGCCCGAGCTTATTATTATACAATAACCAAAGAAGTAGCCTGAGAGCAAAAGTATTAGGGTTTATTACTTAGGATTATTTGTTAATAATGTTCTGAAATCTAACTTAGAACTCAGCTGATACTGTTCAATCCAAATTTGATATAAATATGCGACTAATAATAGCTACCATTAAATTCTTTTTACAAGAATAATTTTCTGTGAGGTAACCTAAACGCCGTTTGTTTTATATCATCAGCCGTTCTAAATTCTTTTCCCATTCTCTGAAAACATCATCCCAAAGCATTTTCTATCTTCCACTATCCGATTGTCTCTTTTAATCCATTTTCTTCCCATTTCTCTCTCCATCTGCGTCATCCATTTTCCCTTCTTCCCTCTCGCTTTCAAGTTCTCTTTTATCTTCCTTCTCCTTGCGCATTCTGGTTTCGCATCCATCTCTTTCCTCGGTGCGACAGGGAAGGGCGAACAGCCGCTCTGGCCCCTACTTCGCGTAATGACCCTTAGCGGCGCCACTGCAGGTCAAATGGGGAACTTGGCGCGAGTGGAGGAGGTTGGGAGTTTTGTTGCTCGGACCGTGAGTTGGGGTTTAGGCAGGGAAGGTGTAGGGTGCGTTAAGGGGTGAAGGTTCTAGGGACAGGAAAGGGGCGCTGTGGTCCAGCGGAAGGAGGCGTTCTGTTGTAATGAGGACAGGGGGTGGGGGGAGGGCAGGGTGGTCTGGCTTTGTGGACCTAATGGGGAGAGAGGTGGGAAATAATTTTTTGGCCATGCTTGAAAGATGGACGGAGTTGAGTGGAAGGATGCTGGCGGAGAAATGAAGCTCCGATTTGTTGCGATGTAGGTTACACTTGGAACCCAACTTATTGGATAATATTTAGCGTTTAAAATCGATATGAATTTCATTGTACTCCCAAAACTACAATGAAGGGGATACGTAGCCAAACCACGATTGCATATGGTTTTTTCTCTCTCTCTCTCTCTCTCTTTTGCATCAAGTTCATCTATATTGGCGAATAACAAAATGACAGCAGAACTGTTTTCGTTTTGTAGCGTGAAATCCAAGAGCTGTAATAATGATGAATGAATACTTCTTCCATTGAATTAGTAAATCTGTACACTGAATTTATCTTAGAGCTAGAAATAGGAAGAATAAGAAAGTACAGCCAAATGTGATTTAAATGTTCAATTGATTCAATTCAGTTCAATTACCAGTTACTAATATTTTAATATGTCATGCTAAATTTAATACATCATTATAGTGTTATTTATATTTAATCGTTTGGGATGTAGTTTATATTAAATTTCTTTTTAGATAAATTTCAAAAATGTAAAAATAGAGCCTTGAGGTCCGTCTGTAGACATTTAACTTTTACATGAAAAATGTTTTTGTTTGGTTGGTAGGTACCAAAGACTACTACTCCTTCGGAAAGACAGGAAACTTAATGCCATGAATCGATGCCCAGGTTTTCACGTAAGGCAATACGTAGTCGTGCCGGGAAAACTTGGAACTACGTTTTCACGATGGCTCTTGCTATCGTGACGTCACCACGGCTCTCACTAACGTGACGTCACCACAGGGTGTTGCTCACCCCCTTCCCCTCCCGTTTTAATACAATAATCATAACAAATACTATAAATTGGATAGAAGAATTGCACTTAAATGAATGAATGTTGAATTGTATTTAAGAGATCAAATTTATTGGCGTATATCACACATTGCGAGAATACAAAGTCATTATCAAACTATATAACAGTGGGGTATTTGTATATAAATACAATGCATATAAAAATTAATAATCACAACTAACTTTTATAACGATAATACCTTCAATGCATGGAGACGCACCTAAGGGAAATTCACACGAACGACGGGAAACGTCAAACAATCACGTTAAGAACGATTTTGTAAATCTACCTAAAATATATGGTAAAGTGATTTTCATTGTTTTCGGCGTTCTTCGGCGGAAGTCCCGTGTTCGTACGGGAATCCTCTGTTCCCCCTGTAAGAAGAATGAAAAGAATTTCTAAAAATCTCAATCATTAAGTATAACATTTATCTACATGCTAAACCTGAAGAAGTTAATACAGGAAGCAAAGGGCATGCTTCAAATGTATTCCCAAATCTAATTTAAGGTCACTTGTGGTTTATAAACAAGTTTTTCTTTGAGGATCACATATATTGCACAACAAAATGTCTACTTTGTTTATTTAAAATCTATTATAAGGACAGCTGTATTTGCTGATGATCAGGTGTTCATAGCAGTCACGGTAAGGCCATTTTAGATCCATATGTATTAATGAAATAACAAACTTTTGATACGGAAATTTTAATTTCTAGATCGAAAAACAAATGCTTCTAAATACCTTTTGGGAGCAAAGAAAGCAGAATAATCTTAACTTCAAGGAATACAAGCGAACGCATAATAAGAAACAAGAAATAAACTGATGGAATAAAGCGATGTAAAGATTATTTTTTAATATTTTCTAATTTCTTTTCCCCATTTAAAATCATGGAGATGGGTGTAGAATGTTTTTCAATTGTACATTAAAACTATTAAAAATCATAGTAAAAAATCAGCTCATGAACTCGAGGACCAATAAAATTTCAAATACAGATCGAATTTTCCAAACCTGAGCTTTAAACTACATAATCTCAAGTTTTTTAATAAAAACGTTTTCCTTTCCATGGCGATCGATAATGTTGACAAACTCAATATAGTAAGCCTAACAATAAAACATGGAAATGAATTCAAGGACAGTTAATTATTCATGTAAATAAGAGATGGCATAACAAGCTATTACTTCAGTTTCAAATATTGAAAGAATATCAAGAAGAAGGAAGAGAGAGAGAGATGGAAAATAGGGGAACGAAGCTAGAGAAGGACAGAGAAAGAGAGAGAGAATGGGAGGAAGGAAGAGAGATAAAGGGTGGGAGAATGGGAGGAATGAAGAGGGAGAGGGGGAGAATGAGGGGAAGGAAGACAATAGATGGAGAGATAATGGGGGAAGGAAGAGAGAGAATGAGAGGAAAGAAGATAGAAAGGGAGAGTGAATGAGAGGAAAAGAGAAAGGAGGGGAGAGAGAAGAGGAAGGAGGAGAGAGGGAGGGAGAGAGAATGGGAGAAAGAGAGGGGGATAAAACATGAAGAGGTGGAAAATGTATTTATTTGTTGTACATACAAGTAGTTTGTGCTTGCATTCTGCAAGCATTTCATCTCACCTTGAAACCATTAATTTTTAGGGAGATATTTCATTATTAATTTTTAATACAAAATTTGTACCTAACTTGTAACTAATAACATAACAACGCAGTGAATTTACTTTTTATAATCACCTTTATAACACATATATAATAACGTAAGCGCCCTCAAATTTCGCGCCGAAATATGCAACGCAAAAAATCGTCGTGGAGACGTGATGGAATTCCCGGGGAAGGGAAAAAGGGGCAAGTAGAGGGAGAGAGGAGCGCACAACAACGCAATTGGAGGAGGCCTTCCCACAGCCGCATTTAGCGACCTTGGCTTGATTTCAATATATTTAACGGTCGCAATAACAAACGCATGGTAATAATCAAATGTTTATTTGTGCATATGCACTAAACTCTAAATAATATAAAAAAATTCAGTTCCCTAGCTTTTCCAGTAGTTCCTAAATATTTACCTATTTGTATTAATTTTAAGAATTTTTAAAAGGCGAACAAATTAAAATATCAAAATTCGTTTAATACCTATTTGGTATTTTCTTTACAAATTCCACCTTTAAGAAACATTTCAGCTTCGGAGCACAATCGAAAATACATAAAACTTAAAAAAATTTTAAACAACTGCGAATTTTTAGCGGTCGCATTGTTAAACTTTTCGTTTTTTTTTAGTCGATTCTATAAATAATCCTACCGTCGCAAATAATTACGAAACTTCAGCTCTTCTGGAAGTGCCTAAACATTAATATCCTCCTATATATCATAATGTATAGACGTTCCTTACAGAGGAGGATATAATATAGTAGTGGAAGGTGCTTGCATTCTTCAAGCATATCATCTCACCTTGAAAAAACATTCATTTTCCAGACAGATATTTCATCATTACAAATATGTTTTTAATTCTAAAGATTTCACCTCTGCAGCAATATTCGTTTTTCCCTTATGTAAAAATAATAGATTAAAATAACCCCAAACTTTGCAATTTTAAGAATTTTATATTTTCTCCATTATGGGGCACTAATGCTACACAGTTCTGCCAAATTTTAAAGTTGTAGCACTTCTAGAAGTGAAATAATATTTTTCTAATTGTTTAAAATTTAAACATTTTTAACGGCAGCCGCAATATATTTATGGAGAGATTCAAAAGTTTATTAATGCAAATGCACTACTACATAAGCCTTTTAAGTTTGTTTAAACAATTGCGAATTTTTAGCGGCCGCATTGTTGCACTTTTTCAAGATTTTCGTTTTTTCTAGTCGGTTTTGCACAAAATGCTACCTAAGAAAAAAATTTCGAATCTCCAGCTCAACAGGAAGTGCCTAAACATTAGTATCCTCCTATATGTTATCACTATATATCAGCGTTTCCCAACCTTTTTCGAGTCGCGACCCTTTTTTATAATAGCCAAGTAACCTGCGACCCCCCGCCACATTTGCATAAAAAGGCATTTTTAATAGGGTAAAGAAAACACATTAAAAATAGATTTTTCAGAATATAATTCTAACCTAATATTTAATGCGATGGTTGTACTTGCATCTGGGCAACCAGATTCAAAATTCTCGGCTGAGTGTTTGTTAAAGCCAACCTCATGTCATCCTCAACATTCAGTCTGTTTCTTGCCTTTGTTTTGATATGAAGAAGCGTTGAAAATACACTCTCGCAGAGATATGTAGAGACAAATGGAAGAAAAACTCGAAAGGCAATCATGGTGACATTTGGATATGACTGATACATAGCACACCATAACTGAGTCAGCAATTTTTCATAAAACAAATTACGTACCGAGGAATCGTTCCGCAGATCCAAGAATTCATCCTGTACTTCATCGGGAATGCTGGCTACATTCAGGGAAGTAGAGAATGGGTTTTGTACCAGTGCAGCTTCATCTTCTGTAAGCTCAGGGAAGTACCGCTGAAATTTCTATCAAGGGATTCAAGGTGCCCAGTAATCTCCTCTTTCAGATTCTCATCCAGTTCACCTTCAGATTCCTCTACCACACTGCAGAGTTTTTCAAACATGGCAATGTTTCCAAGATTTACTTTCCGGCGCCAGGTTTGCCGTTTGGATACAAATGCCTGAAGATTGTCTTGAAATTGGATAATGTGTGTTTCCTTTCCCTGAAGTTTCAGGTTAAGCTTATTTAGCTGGTCTAAAATGTCTGCTAAGTAAGCAACTCTTTTCTTCCAAGCTTCATCATTAAAGTAAGCCACAAGGTCATGTTTCCCTTGCACGTCCAGGAACTACGTGATTTCGTCTTTCAACTCAAAGACACGATTGACAACCTCTCCTTTCGACAACCAGCATACAGCAGTGTAGAAAAGAAGAACCTCGTGATCAGAATTCATGTCTTTACAGAGTTCTTTAAACAGATGGGTGTTGAGGGCTCCAGATTTGATGTAATTCACAATTTTGTTCAGAGAATCAAGTACCTCTTGCAGAGGAGCTGGAAGCCCTTTGCTTGGGGAACAAGTTCTTTCACTTTTGTCTGAAAGCCCGACTTTGACCCTAGCATAGCTGGTGCTCCATCTGTAAAAATTCCACAGACGTTTTTCCACTGTAGTCCTCCAGTTTCAAAAAAGGTATTTATCTTCTCCATAATATATTCACCTTTTGTAGTAGTTTCAAGTGCACTACAAAACAGGAACTCTTCTTTGATGTCATCTGAATGAATATATTTCACGAAGACAAGCAACTGAGAACATGAACTTGCGTCCGTTGATTCATCAACTTGAAAATAAAACAATCGAGAAACTTTGATTTCATTCAAAACCTGCTCTTTCATGTCTACGGACATATCTGAAATTCGCCTCTGAATAGTGTTATTGGACAGAGATATTTGTCGCATCTTTATCTCGCTGGCTTCCCCAAGAATTAACTTCACCATCTTCAACATGCAGGGTTTGATGAGCGTTACTCCAATCGTGTAAGGTTGTTTTTGTTTGGCAATTTCCAATGCGACTTCATATGATGCTTGCACTGCTGCTGTGCTCTGTTGATGAAAACTTCCTGTAGGATCAAGTCTCTGACGTCTGAGACAAGTTTCATGGCGTCGAAAAAACTCCAAATCCTTTTTAGTATGTTCTGAATGCTTTGTCTCTAAGTGACGTTTGAGTTTTGAAGGTTTCATAGATCCAGCACTGAGAACAACATCGCACAAAACGCATTGTGGCATCTCTATGCCATTGCTGATCAATATGGTAAAGCCAAATTTTAGATAGTCTTCTGAATATTTATGTTTCTTCTCCATGGGTACGGATTTCTGAAAATATAAATAAAAATTAATTCTTTTTCGAGAAAAAAATTTTCTTTTGTATTTTTATTATTTATTCGCGTTTCACGAATTTTATCAACTGTAATATTTTTTTTTAAATAATTGCTCAATAATGTTTAGCGTTAGTCCCTTGGCTCACAATTTTATTAAAATAATACACCTATTAATATTAATAATATAACAATATAAATATAAATATAAATAAATAATTACCCAAATAAATTGTTTTCCGTCGGGAAACGATAACAGCGATGCAGAAAGCCGACCGACAGCACGGACTGATGACGACCTTCTGACGCTCTTTAGATTTTAGAAAGTGCAAGCAGTAGCTAACCCGCGCTCGGCATCGAGTGGCCAATAAAGGTGGTTGACTATTGGCGAACCAAGTTCGCGCCAGTTTGCATTAGACGGCCCATCGCGGACATTATTGAATTACATCATTGCAAACATGGCAGTGTCAGCAAAACATACGGGGTGATCTTCAACTGCGTTAAGAGAGCAACTCATCTTTATTAGACGGTCCGTATTCGACAGTCTGTTATTCAAACATCGAGAAACCGATTAAAAATGAATTTTGCGTCATAGTGAATATTTTTTTCAGTTTACTATTTGTAACAGAATTTTATTCTAATGATAACACTGCATTTGTATATTTTAGGGTTAGGGAGTGAATCAATGTCCGCCGCGGCGGAAATCTGAAAAAATATTAAAGGCCCGCCATAGCAAATAATTAAAATAATATAAAATGTTTAATAACACGGCGGGCCTTTAATATTTTTTAAGTATCCGCCGCGGTGGACCTTAAGTCACTTCCTTTCATTTATCAAAAATCAGTGTTACAACCACTAGTAGAATATTGCAGTGTAGCCATATTGAAATAAATAAGTGTTTAAAACCTTCGTGGTGAAATTTCCTATAAAAATAATTGCAACTAAAAATAACCCCGGCGACCCCCCAGAAAACACTCTGCGACCCCCTTGGGGGTCGCGACCCACAGGTTGGGAACCCGGGTTATATATAGACGTTCCTTACAGATGAGGAGGATATAACATCTCTATATAATCAGAGGAGGAGGATATAACATATTAGTAGAAGGTGCTTGCATACTGCAAAACATTAATTTTTTAGAGAGATATTTCATCATGGGAGATATTTCTTTAATTCAAAAGATTTCTCCTAGGGACAAAATTTCTTTTTTTCTTATGGAACAATAATGGAGTAAAACAATCGCTAATTTTTGCAATTTTATGAATATTATGTTTTCCACATTAGGTTAATAATGCCACACATTTCTGCCAAATTTTAAATTTGTAGCACATTTAGAAGTGAAATAACATTAATCTAATTGTTTAAATTTAAATAATTTTTAACGACCGCAATAAGAATTTCATAGATACAATGAAATATTTATTATTATTATTTTTGAGGGGATGGGGAAGGGGGAGGAGTGCCATATATATCATATTCTACAGCATTTCTCGAAAAGCATGAAACTTAGAGACTTAAAACTTTGTAAACCTACTAAAGACATTATGAGGATGTATACCTCGTGGCCAGACTTTTGATTGTTTGGGGAGGGGAGTGCCACACAAATCATACCCTGACTAGTGGCCAGTGTTAATTTCTTGTAAAATTATATAATTTACTGTTAATATTCTTAGAAAAATATAAAATTTGAATCTATATTTAATTTGTTAATGCCGATTAAAGGGGAATATTGGTCACCTACCTTGAGAGTACCTTGAGCTTGAATTAAAATATTAGCGAGTGACATAAGCATGAAAAATTCGAAACTGAAAACCCAGGGTAAATCCGGGGTAGTTTTCTAGTTTACGAATAAATTTAACATACACTTCATTTATGGATAGTTAAATGCTTAATATTAATATTCATTTGTGCACAATATTATATAAATAAAATTCAAATTCGTTTATTTTTATTGAGCTCGTCTTTTGCTATTAAGGCAAATAGGTATCTCTAAAAATATTTCGCCTCTAGTTTGTAGCATGCAGTTAATGTGCAGGTATAATGGCACTGCCGATTGTCCTAAAATAACCTAATGTATTAAATTTTATTGTAATTAAAACTCTTTAAAGCAATGGAATTCAAATTATAGCCCGTAGGCAACGTCCGGGCCGCTGAGGGTTTTCATACGGCTCGCTTACTGTTTTCATACGGCCCACTGTGATTTAAAATTTACAGTTAAAGACGAATTGTATCGCTAAATATAAATTTGTAAAATAATTTCGTGTTTTTCTCTATTTACAATATGATTAATTAATAAATTTACAACGATTCAGGATAATTTACCATAGAATATTCTTGAATATAAGATAGTATTTACCCTCTACTATATATAACTTTATTTTATCCTTCGTGTGGCACGCCATGAGTACGGAAGTGGGTCATATGGCCCTCGAGCAGGAAGGTTTGGACACAACTGCTTTCATTGTTGAGTATAGTTCCTTCATTAAATTGCTCCATTCTCAGGTCTGTTCATTTTAAAGGCGTTTTCTTGTGTGTTGCGTTCGTTTCGCTAGGGAAGGTATTCGTTTATTCCTTGGCATATGATCTTTCGTGCACCTTTCTAAACTAGAGCAGTGGCATCAAATTACATTAACTTTAATTTCCTAGATTCCGTCTTCCCGTGATATGGTATTAATTGATACTAAGATTTCGAAGCAGACATATAGCGCTCTTATGTACAATTGGTGTTAATTGGGTGGCCTACTTCTCGGCGCTCGACTTTGCGAACACTATAGTGATGGACGTCTGGTAACTCTCTCGATAAATTTGAAAATTCATTGATTATATTAATTTTGTCGCTAATTTACCTTATCGCGCTGTCATTCAACAGGAGTCGGGTGATATACTCACGCTATCATTAACGTCACCTTCCATAAATTCCTATATAGCTCACTTCCTCCGTTCTCGTATTTCTACAACATTCCTATTCCAAACTATAGAATTTATCGCACTTAAACTTATAAGAGTTGAGATAACAATAGTATTTTGAGGTTTAACAATGTAATTGGTAGGCATGGCAACATCCCGTTAAAATGGCAAAATATGTGAATAAACGTTTAACACAGCAATTTCTAACTGTAGGTAGGAAAAGACGAACAGAATAAGAATCCTAATAATGTTTTTTTTTAAATTGGTTAAGACTTGATTATCGTAGGTTAGTTCTTTTTAATTTTAATCTTAAAAAGAAGAAAAGCCTGCACGTCAAAACGTCGATTTTTACGTGTTATCTTACGAGGAATGCAGTTCATCGTCTGAAGTAAAACCCTGGACGTTATTTGTAAATTTTCCTTGTCCCAGCATTTTTATATCCGAGTAGATTATCTTTGCCTAATTTCAAGTTTATATCTGCATATTTGATTGAGTTATTGTCGTTTTAAGAGCGTGACATGGACCAAACAACGGACCAACATAGCCTTTTATTATAAGGGGAGGATTATATATTGGGCCTCTGAGGTATAAAGGATAGAAAAATACGTAACTGTGGACCAAATTTCTCCGTTGTTGCTTTATTCGACGGATAAAACTATAAGATATCTTATTTTTGCGATGTTTATATGTCAGAAACACCCGTTTCTTTTCGAAATTTTATGGCTTTTTCGTACTCTTCCCGGGTGTTGCCAAGGCGACCCGCATTGTTTCCTCCGATTGAATTGGCGTCTATTAAGTCTTTAAATATACAAAATAATTATTCGATTCGCGTTTTCTATGAAGCATCAAAATTACAGTTGTAGCAATGTAAAACTTAATAGATTCCAAAGTTAATAATCGAAGATTTTATTCACTAAATTGCGTGCGGGCATTTTTAACAACTAACCAAAAGAAAAAAATCGTCTTTCTTTATTTAAATACTAGAATGTGAACTTTTTAGTATGGGAGAAGCAATTAAAATTGCACATATAAATTATAAAAACAAACAAAATTCAAAATTTCAGTTATCTATATTAATAAAATTGAAATTCTGTCTGACAATTTGTTTGTTATCGCATCATACAAAAACGGCTGAACGAATTTTCATGAAACTTGCAGGGTAACTTTAAGATGGTCCAACTTAAAATATAGGCTATGTAACGTAGACAAAATATTTTTGGTGGGAGGATTTGGGGGATACATACTTATCTGAATAAAACCGTGGTTAGCGGCACATCATTTTAATGGTTTTTTAATAGCTGAATCCAAAAATGTAACTTTCTTATACACCTTTTTTAGTTTGACCGATGTGTGAGATCAAGACTCGGGCAGAAGTGGGGGGTGACCACGCGCTAGCTTGCTGTAGCTCAGGGCTCAGTCTTCATCTAACCTCCGTACTGGACGAACTATCGCTCTCTTAACTGATACTGGATTGTTTTAAGCTATGTATTGGGACTCGATTGCAGTTGAAAACCCTCCAAAAGAATTTCATTGAGATGACAATTTTAATGGGAAGCGGTAAAGGGGAATCGGTCTTCATCTCCCGAATACCCCTTATACTAACAAATTACCCATTCGAGTTCAAACGCCTGCAGTTCCCTGTGAGCGCGTTTCGCCATGACGATTAATAAGGCACAGGGGCAGACGCTCCGAATAGCAGGTGTTGACTTACAATCAAGCTGCTTCTCACATGGGCAGCTTTATGTGGCGGGCTCGAGGGTGAACAGCACCAGGAATCTGTTCGTTTATGCCCTCGATGAAAAGACTAAAAATATCATGTACAAAGAAGCGTTGAACTAATGCGAAATACCTGAAGTTCCGGGCAACGCCGGGTAATACGGTTAGTCTAATTTTATAAGGAGAAATGGGCTATTATTACTTTTAAACATGCAATTTCTGTCTGTCTTCATAGAGTTTTGCGGGTACCAATAGTTTTGTTAATTATAAAAGGTCTTAGTTACTAAGTTGAAAGCGAATTGCGAATTGCGGCTTCTTTGTTGAATGTTTTGGATAACAGCTATTCTTACGATAAAAATGTATTGAATAAAAAATATTTTGAATTGTTCTACAATTTTTTAAAAAACCTATTTCGGTTGCACTAATATTCTACAAGATATGAGAAAAAGTTAGTTTTTATGCGTTCTTTGAATGAAGTGCACTAAGTGAACGCATATACTTAAGGGAGGTCGTTTCCGTCCGTCCGCATGTTAAAACTCGGGAACCGCTAGACTTATTTTGATGAAATTTAGTATTGAGGAGTTTTGCTAAAATTGGTCGACCGATTCCAGTTTTAGTTCAAATCGAACAAAAATTACGACTCCTTTACATGAAGACTTTCAAGGCTCCTTTGTATCAACTTGGGAACCGCTGGACATATTTTGAAAAAATTTGGTATTGGGAAGTTTTATTAAAATTGGGTAGACCAATTCCAATTTCGGTTAAAATCGGACAAAAATTACGACCACTATACATCAAGACCTACATGAAGTTTACAATGTTCATTTGTTTCAACTCGGGAAACGCCGAACGCATTATCATGAAATTTGGCATTGGGGAGTTTTGCTAAAATTGGTCGACCGATTCCAATTTTAATTAAATCGGACAATAAATACGACTACATGAAGACCTACATGTTTACAATGTGCCTGTTTGAACTCGGGAGCCGCTGGATGTATTTTGATGAAATTTGGTATTGCGGTGTTTTACTAAAATTTGTAGACCGATTCCAATTTTGGTTAAAGTCGGACAATACTAACGACAACTATTCAACTTGTTAGCCTGGTTTCCAAAGGAAACATAGCATTGTGATATGGTCGTGCCTGTGTGTGACTCCTCCACTAACAAATTTTCCATCAATGGACCGATGTTCACGAAACCTGGTATGAGGCTCGTACTACCAGGGCCCACCTCCGGGTTATATTTCATTTGGCAAAGATTGAAGTCCCGGGTTCGATTTCAGGAACGTTTTTCCCTATTTGTTTTACATAGGAAATTTCAAATCCATCATGCAGAAATGCGTTCATTAATACTTTAACATATCTTAAAATTGTGATATCGGAGCGAGATTTGTACTGTTCTAAGGGAAAAAAATGTAAATTCTAATTATAATCACAGAATTTTGATAATTGATCGTATTTTCTTGAATTTCTACTAAAACACAGCGGTTTTGCGTTTTAAATCGCATTTTATCGTAGTGTTGCCATGGAGAAGATTATTATCGAACTCGGCTTGAGCATAGACGAGTGAACAAATTGGTTATTTTCTTTTCCGCTCGACTACTCTTCATAAATGGACAGTTTATTCATACATATTAGTGTATAAACAGAAACATTTTTTAAATTCGTTAATTTAAAAATACATGGAAAATATAATGTCAGAGAGAGATTTTGACATTTTTTAGTATTTTAATCCTGAAAATGCTCTATTAATTTGTTTTCCAATTTTTCTCTATCTTTGATAAACTGTGAACTACAAGTGACATTTATGGTGTGAGAATTCCTTGGAATGACTAACACATAATGAATCATTTCCTGTCAATATAAGTAATAAATTCGGGTCGTCAACGTAGGGAAACCAGCCTGCATTAGTCCTGGTTTGGACGTCTTGTTTTATTTTCAGTAGTGACACCCCTAATTGGGTTATGTGAACCATTCTTGCCATTTAAAATTTTAATTTTAGCTATAGATCCTCAATAAAAAATGGCATGAAAATCCGTTGAGTAGAATCTGAGAATGAACATGCGGACGTACGGACAGAATGAAGCTAATCGGGGCTTACGTTGGAAAGGAAACGATCCTTAAAATGGTCTTGACTCAAAACTAACGGTCGAAAGAAAGAATTCCTTACCTAAACCAATGAAGGAGCTCTTCCTTTCTGGCTGGTTGCCTACATTTGGGTTATCTAGCTTTGAGCTCTCTTGCTCAATGATGGGGAGTGTCTGTCGTGCAATTGGATGACCAGGGTTCAATCCTCGGTCTAGATCAGAATTTCACTCCCTATCTCTGTCACCGCAACTTTGTTGATTATAGGCTTCCTAGCGTATAAAGTGCGTGTTATATTATTTGTTCCACAAAATGCTTCTTATTATTTTTCTAAATTATTGTGAAATTCATCGATCGTTGGTACAATAAAACATGAGATCAATAGTGTAAATGTACAATAGACATAAATGTAGGATAAGCATTTAAAATACAACAAATAATCGTTAAAGTGTAAGATTAATTAATATTCCTTTTATTAATGTTTTAAAAATCGTACAGATATTTTCACTATTTATCTTGCGTCGTAATTATTTAATTTTTTAAATTTTCCTTCCTTTAATTTAGTCGATAATTCTTGTTCGGATAAGATACATTCTTTTGTATTCGTGGAAATGAGAGTTCGTATGGCGGGACTTTTATGCATTTACAGCCTTGTTGCTTCAACTCACGCCACCTATGAACAAACCTCTCTTCGAGAACAGAATGTTTAGTCGAAACATTATCATCTGTTCCATTTCCGCTGTTCTTAATTGTATGTAATTAATTTTTCAGCCTCATCATTTAAGTTTCATTCGGTAGACATTTAAACCCTAGGTAAAACAGAAACAAGACGCATCATATGAGAGAAATAGAGATAGCGTGAGAGAGAGAGGAGGGAAATTGGCTCTATCAGCTGGCGACAAAGGGGCAACGGAAAAATGAGTGGAGGCAGAATGGTACAGGGGAGTTAGAGAGGAGTGAAAAGAGGAGAAAGAAGGGGGTAAGGGACACAGGAGGAGCACCCTTTGGCATCATGTCGCCTCTCCCATTGGCCCGCAGAACAGTGGAGTGGGAGAGTGCGCGTCGTTCTCTCCAAAGGGACTCGGCGGCGAAACGACCCTCGGGTGAGTGAGTGGAGGTTCGTGTTGAGGTCGGGTCGTAATAATAATATGAGTGTGTGCGGTGGGTGGGAGGGGGCGAGGAGGAAGAGAGAGGGCGAGGAGGAAGAGGAGGGGGGAGTTGCGGTCGATTTGAGGGGCGGGACGAAGGAACGGTGGGATGAGAGTGTTGCAGGAGGGTATAAGGTGAAGGGAAGCGGGCACAGTAGAGGAGGGAGGAGGGATTGTAGGAGGGGGAGAGGGTGGGAGTGGAGGGAGAAAGGGTGCGGCTTCCCAGACCTTCTTCGCAAAGATTTATGGCAACGAAGGCTAGCCTACTATTCACTCCGCGGAAATGAAGTCCTTCAAAAGGTGAATCTTTGTGGCACGCAAAATCGTTTTGTCCTCTCTCGCTAAATTGCGAACGGTTGGTGTTTTTCTAAAATGGGATAGCGCGTTATTGGAGAGGAAAAGTTTTGGGGGTTATCTATTCAAAACATGGATCTCTGTTGATGGCAGTGGCTGCCGTAGCGATCCTCGACGGAAAGGATAAGTAATGTATACATTCCGTTCTGATCACTAACCGTTTTTGGTCTGTGCTGAGTCACGAAGGAATCGCATTTTGAATAAAATTTGTTCTGGGCTTATTTAATAGCGGTACGAAAATTAAATCTCCCACAAATAGCTTTATTATTCAATTCGCTAAAAAAGAATGTTTCCCTGAAATATTTCTGCTTTATGTGGCATTAGATTGGCGATACGAAATTCAGTAGGAAATATTAATACCCTTCCTGATATCGATCGGCTGTGAATCACTGACAGACTTTCATCTTTTACGGGGTTATTAATATTCAGTGAAAAACTACACATTTTCAAATTGCCTGCCCAAGTTCATACTTACTGGTAGTGATGTTAAATTGAATGAATCCAATTAAATCAATATTGCCTAGCAGAATAACTATGCCCGGAAAAAAACAGTGCTACATCATTAAACTATTTTTAATACCTTTCCTCATTAATTTCTTACATCCAGAATAACTGTTATTTTGTTAATAAAATTGAGAATTTAAGATAAAAAGTATTTGAATCTTAATTTTACCTACGTCTAACACCTTATATAGCTTTTAATAGAATGGTTTAAGATGCAGTAGCTATTTTTATTTCCTTATTTGCAAGTCAAGAGACAACCGTTAGTTTGACTTGCATTTTAATCGGCGTATTTCTTTCCTTAGTTTGCAGAAAAGCCGAATAGATCCCAGAGTGAGATTGCTCACGACCTTATTTCTACGCATCTTCATCTTTCCATTCTCTCTGCCTTCCTTTTCTCACTCATACTCTCTCTCTCTATTTCTCTCTCTCTCTCTCTTCCCTTTCTTTATTCTCTCTCTCTCTCACCCTTCTTCTCTCTCTCATTTGCAAAACCTGCGTCCGAGTTCTTGCTGCGTTCGACTCGCGGCGATTTATAGAGAGAACGGACGCGTTGTTACCATAGCCATAAATAAGCGAAGGGTTTTTATCCCAAGCTTTATTTCAAGCTTTTCCATCACTAAATAATTCATTCCCTAAAAGAGAGTGGCGTAAGGAGATTTTGCTTAATTTGCGATGACTTTAAATGGTATTTTGATGAGGTAATTTCTCCGAAATACTTTTCCTCTTGCCTTACATTTTGCTGACATATCATATGATGATATTGAGAGTTGCAAAACTATGAATACTTTTCCATTATAAAAAACTTGTAACCTACCAACCTGCTAGTGTAATAGATACGTAGATAATTGAAAGTTGGGCGAAGATTTCATTGATCAGATAAATAACTCTTGAAAACCTGTCTTATTTTAGAAAGTGCTTTTATCGACAACGAAGTTAAGGATTAGGGTAAACGAACTCTACTTTAGGAGCGACTTATTTCGACCGAATTCAATGGACTTGATTATTCTCTCTCTCCATCTCCCTCACTATCTCTCCCTAGCGCCTCCGGTGATTTCCTCCATCTTCCACCCCTTCACTCGAAATCTCTATTTTCCATCCCTTCACCGCCTCTGCCCCCTCTCTCCCTCTCTATCTTTCTCTCCCTCCCTCCATCTCTCTCACCCTCCCCCTTCCTTTCTCTCCCTCTTTCTCTTCTCTCGTTCTCCCCCTCGTCTCCTTAGCCCCATCTCACGACAACTCATTCTCTCCCTCCTCACGTACCTTCAGCCATTCCTATATCTCCTTCCCTTCGTTTCTATCCTCCTCTCTCTCTGTCTCCTCTTCTGTCCTCTCCTTCTCTTCTCTATCATCTTCTCTCTATGTCTCCTCTTCTGTTCTCTCCTTCTCTTCGCTTCTATCATCCTCTCTCTGTCTCCTCTTCTGTCCTCTCCTTCTCTTCTCTATCATCTTCTCTCTATGTCTCCTCTTCTGTTCTCTCCTTCTCTTCGCTTCTATCATCCTCTCTCTCTATGTCTCCTCTTCTGTTCTCTCCTTCTCTTCGCTTCTATCATCCTCTCTCTGTCTCCTCTTCTGTCCTCTCCTTCTCTTCTCTATCATCTTCTCTCTATGTCTCCTCTTCTGTTCTCTCCTTCTCTTCGCTTCTATCATCCTCTCTCTGTCTCCTCTTCTGTCCTCTCCTTCTCTTCTCTATCATCTTCTCTCTCTGTCTCCTCTTCTGTCCTCTCCTTCTCTTCGCTTCTATCATCCTCTCTCTCTCTCTGTCTCCTCTTCTGTCCTCTCCTTCACTCCGCTCACAACAGTTCCTAAAGACACGGCTCTTTCTCCCGTCCCAATTCTTCCCTTTGCTCTCACTCTCTCCCATATCTCCAATTCTCACCCCTTTTATTTTTCTTCCGTTCAACGAATTATTTCTTTTAAACTCTTTACTCCCTCCCAGAATCATATTTGTAAAAATCTAGAACGTTATGTTATTCTCGGGTATTTTGGGTCTTGGAAATTCTTACTAAGCTGCCCAACGATCTAGTTAACAAATTTAATTTAAACTAGCATGCTATTTTTATTAAAAACTTCTCCTTTCGAGTAACCCTCGTCACATGGATTGAAGGGGCGTTAAGGAAGACCGTTAGCCCTTTCGTGACAGCTAATCAGCAAGTACACCTCAGTTTGCTCCCCCGCCCCTCCCTAGGGCTACACTTCACACAGTCTTCCCGAGCCGAGTCATTTCTTTAAGCTCCATCAAACGCACAAATCCTTCTATTACTATTGAAACTATAAAAACGTCACAAATTTATGTACAGTCAAGAAATCCAAAATTAATATCATAAGAGTAAACAAAATGGAAAAGTATAATCCATAAATGGAATTCACAGATTTCCAAGACGTTCATAATGAAAAATACTTATGGATCGGTATCAAAAGATTAGGTGATTCTCGATTTTTTATCCCGGAAACTATGTATAGTCTCGGGGACTATCTTCTAGTAAATGTTGATCTCTATCCAAATAAATTTGTTAATCTATACCTCGCAGATCATATAAGAGAATGGGAGAGAAATATATGGATTTTCAATTGTTGTTTGCTGAGAGAACCGTCTTAGCAATCGACGTAAAAAAATATGTGATGTTTTGCTCGAGATTTTCTCGAATTTTATCTCCGAAACTATAATTCGTAATTATGTGACCCCGCGGACTCTCTTGTAGTAAATGTTGTTCTTAATCCGAATATTTTTTTTAATCTATACCTTACAGGTCATATAAGAGCTAGGGAGATAAAAGTTTGATATTTCATTGTTGATTGACGGATGCCATTTAACGAGATACGAGTATAGCTTTATTAAAGTAATCATGTAAAGTGGAAGTTCTAATTGACATATTCAGTTTAAAATCACTATTGGGCGATAATTTTAATAAAAATCACTCATGCGTAATTAAATTAAAACCTGTCCAGCGGTTTAGGAGATGCAAGTTACGACGGACGGACGGACCAGACGTGCCCACAAGGCGTTCCGCTATTACCGCTTCGCTGGTAAAGTACACCTAAAAATTAGAGATAATATCCACAACTACAATTAGCTATATCAGATTCAACTATATGTGATGAAATAAAAATGTTTCTCGGAACGAGTCCCTATGAATTTATCAGTTTTAAGCTCTGAATGAAAAGTTCGTCGAAATTAACTTTCATTTGTATAGACATAGTTACACTGAAATGTACAGATAGTTCGAATTATATTGTTAGGTCTACATTAACTAAAATATAATTCTGAATAATTTTCTTTTAGAGTGGCTTGTTATACTGAATGTATACTAGGTATATCTGTTTATATACTTATTTACTGACAACATTTGTCATGAATTTTGTTCCACAAACGTGGGTACGCTGTAACAAATGTAAGTTACATATTGTTGATTTTTTTGTTTATTCATTTAAGCATAAATGATTATAGTATTTAAAAATCAAATGTCGAAACGCTGCTTCTGAAATCAGTAGTACCACGCGGTGTTATAAAGACGATCTGCTTAATTTCTATCCATCCTGAGTTCCGTATTAATGCATTCTGCATTATAAACATTAGCCGCAATCAACTCTGTATCTGCCAATAGTTCCATCTGTCAGACACACACAAAGCTTATAGTTAAGAAAATGTTATAATTTTGTTGTGATTGTGAATTCGGGATGCTTGACAAATGTAAGATATTTTATCATTAAAGGTAATTTATTTGAATTTCATATTTCCAATCTTTGCGTCGCCAAGTTTACTTTCCTATTTGAAATTACTAGGACTAGTTTTATTTTTCGAAACAGCTATTTTGTCATCGCCCCAAAACCTTCATGTCTCACCTCTTCACGTGCAAGATACGCACCGATACACTCCATCTCCTTCTCCCCTCTCTCATCTGTTGTCGGTTCGACATAAATAAAGACTCAATGTAAATTTGCCTGATTTTTATAGTACTCTGTACACACTGTGCACATGATAGCCAGCTACTAATATTCCATAATATCCTTAAAGTTTCGTTTCCTTTCGCGTAATTTTGACTCTGCTCTGCCCGTACTTGCCCGGTTGTTTAACAGTTTCTATTACGTTCGGTTTTATCCCCTCTTTGTTCCATTCAAGGGATTTGGATGCAGTAACTACTTATTACCTATAAAGGTCAACTAAAAAGGTGTTTAAAACAGCCATGGTTAATGCAGTTATTTCAATACGTTCCTAGGACTTGTATGAGAAATCACTCGAACTATCAAAGATGGGAATGATTTTGTAACCTTTGCACGTTTATAGTCGCAATTTTAGCTGTGTTCAAAGGGTAAAATATAGACAACTCCAAAAGGCGAGACGATGATTCAATCCCAAAGCAAACGAATAAGCTGAAGTAGAAAAACCACGTTTAAAATTTCTTTGGGTTGAATTTGAATCAACTTTTTCGCCTCCAAATTTTCCACTGCCGTTAATTTTTCAGTCCGGCGGAGACTTTCTTGTGTAAAAATTAAAGACGCGTTTTTCTATTGACACAATCTTTCATTTTTCTATTCTATTCCTTTCCTCAACTGCTCTCGGCGCTCCTTTGCCTAATTCTTTAATAAGTTGTTATTAGAAACTTCTCTTTCTCCCTCTCTCGAGCTTTCCGCCAGTTCAAACCTCCAACCCCTTCCTTCCCCCTCTCTCTCCTTATCAAAGTGCCTTTCACCGCACAGCCCTTCACCTTTCCTCAGAGTTTCCTTTCCCACTGCTAGCATCCCTTTCTCTTGTCCTCTCTCTCTCTCTCTCCTTCATTCCCTTCCTATTCCTTCCTTCCCACCGTTTTTCCCTCTCCGGGCCGTCATTCTCCTCTTGCGAGTCACGAGCTGAATGCGGGCCCAGATGCGCCCTCTCAACGAAGGATTTCCTACCGGCTTACTGAGCCTCCGGAATTCTCGAGACTAATCCGTCCCTCACTCCCTTTCCCTCCACTTCCATCTTCGCCCCTCTTTCTCTTCCTTTCTCTACCTCTCTCCTTACCAGAGGGGAGAGAGAGAGAGGTAAGCGCGTGGATACGAATGGATGGGTTAAACAGCTTTTAAAGAGCCAGAGATTAGAATCTTTCCTCGCCATTCGAAATGTTGTTTCTTTCGGATTGGTAAGTGATACTTGCTATTGCGTTAGCCACTGGTTTCGCGGATAAATAACGAAGGAGGCCTTGAAGCGCTAAGATGTCAGCCGCGAAAAGGATTTTCCTTGGGCGTCTTCGGTGGTCGAAAAATATACATATGTGGCCTAGAGTTTAAAAGCCGCGGATTGGTTAGTTTGCATCAGAAAATTTATTGAGTTAGTTTAAAGGTTATGGTAACTGAAATTACCTTCAAAAACGTATTTGACAACATTTGCTTTCAAAAATTAGAATTTATATCAATTCTAGCGTTTTAAAATAATAAATCGCTATGTAATAGGTTTGTCTTTCCATCCATCTGTGTAGTCAATATTTGTGGAATACTGCCGCCAAGAGAGGCCATTATTCAGGTAATATTGATCAATATGAGAGCTAGAAATGCTAAAAATTCTGTGGATCAAGAATTGGCTGCTGGGTAGTAATCGGAATCTGCATTAGAGCTTTACTAATGACTCCAGAAGAATTCATAATAGAAAGACAAGACGATTTTTGCAGGTCGATCAATAAAACGTTTGTGTAATGGATTGCGCATCGTATTTCAGAAATAAAGTGCTGGGGCTCGATTTCGCGAGAGTTTAATATCGAATTTTCCATTCTTAAATTTTTGTCGTTTTTGACAGTGCACATTAATATTTATTTACGGTTTTTTAAATAAACACGCCTTATTTTATTTGCTATGCAATTCTTCTCTCACTTGTTAATGATTGATTCAGCACTAGTAACTGAGAAATGGAAATGGTATGTGCTATGTTCACCTCTGATTATCAATTCAAATTATTGACACTATATTTAACTATTTTTTACGTTCCTTTCAGTAAAATGTGCCGTTACTTAACCCAAAATTATCCAAAAATTGAAAAATTATATTAAATGGCGTTCATAAAATTATAACTAAAATATTGAAGCACGGGGCTCGTGTTTCTTCATTCCAATATTTTAGTGACCGATGAAGCTATTAACGAAAACATTAATCATACGAAAGAAATATATATTACTGAAACAAAATCTTTTTATCGCACATCATATCTTTAGAAAAATCTTACTACCGATTCGGCATCAGGCCAAATTTTTATGGCATTGAGTTATGCAAATATCTTATAGGTATAGTTTACCATGTTTATCCTTACGTATCAAACTTATGGTATTTGGAGTTTCAAGTGGTAATTCCATATGTTATTTACAGAGCTTCCCAAGAATAAAAATAACCCCCTACGGCTTTCCGCTCTCAAATCCCTGTAATGGACTCGTTTGTTTTCCAGATCTTGTGGCATGATATTAACTCAAAGAGCTCCAGAAGGACGCTTTATATGCTGAATATGGAGATGAATTACAGTCAAATAAATGGCTAATCAAGATTTTTTAAATTCATTAACCTTATTCGTAGATTTTTAATTTATGATTGTTAATAAGTAAAGTAACTCTACCCAATGTGGCCTAGCTAAGCTTTATTAATTTTTTAAGCACTTTTCCTAATTGCTGAAAGTAAAACTAACATAATGTACTATTAGACATTTCATTTAAGTAAACAAAATGTTACAACTATAACACCTCAACATGGAATTACTGGTTAGAATTTTTCCAAAACCTTGCTGTTAGGCCATATTAGAAAGATATGATCTTAATGTGGCCTATTGGGTTATTGCTCAAAACTTTATAAAAAATAAGAGAACAAGAATCTGAAATATTTATCAAATACTTATATCAAAATTCTAATGCTTGATTGCTCAAAAATGGTTACAATAAATTGTCTGTAGGCAAAATTAACTAAAAATGAGAGAATAAAAGTAAAGATTCTAATTTTACACAGGTGAAAATTGTAAAATTGTACCACCAAAGATTCAGGAACAGGAGGTCAAAATATAATTTAAATAAGGAAATGAACAACAAAATGAGATCTAAAATCATTCAAAAATTTATCGTCTTTATTCAAGGCTCACAAAATGGGCAATATGGCCTACTTAGGCCGTAATGTGGAGACTTGGACTAGTAAAACATATTCCGTTGGAACCACATGACATCTCAATGAATTGCCAAACCAATCACACCACTAATAGCAGAGACAATTAATTATCTTGTAGAATGCCTAAAGTCAAACTCTTTAATTAACTTTTACCTGTACAAACGACTTAACCAACGTCTTGAAATTAGATGCACATAACCACAAACGCTGGTCTCAAACAAAACACTTCAGCAAATTCAGCCAACTGAGCGCGTCCAGCGGAATCCCATATAAACACAGTTGTTAGCAGTCTACCGATATACTGCAACCACCATCTATCAATTTCGTCACGAATAACGTTCCATATGGTGATTAGGCCATATTGGAGAAAAGGTAATATTTGATACAGTTATTTCCTTTCAAACACCACCATGTGCTGTGTGTTGTGTATTGCATAAATAAGTTGCTGACATTTTAAAACAGTTATTCATTGTTTTACCCTCCGCTGCCAATATAGGTACTATTCAACACTTCATATTAAATAAGGAGTTTGGAGATTCGGAAACCGAAACGTGCCCTTAATGAATGCGATTTTCGCTCAAAACTGGTTTATTTTCTTTATCAGCAAATAAAAAGGCCAGGCGCTTTCGAGGAAACCCAATGCGAGAGGTCTGAAAACTTTACCATAACACAACCACCCCATTGAGAAAACGGTCGGAATTGGCACGCGATTCCAAAATATCGCTTCAAATATCGTGCGGAGTTTTTAAATGGACATAAGCGCTTTCGCGAAATGAATAATTTTTTTGCGTCCTGTACTGTCAGATAGCTCTAGCAGCGCCATGGAGACCAGGATGGAAAAAAGGGGAGAGGAGAGGGATTAAATGGGAGAATGGAGGGAGAGAGAGAGATAAGGAGGAAGGGAGAGAAAGAGGGAGGGAGAAGAGCTCATTCAACTCGCTCAATATTAAGTTTTTTCGGTGCCGCACTTTCAGCGGCTCCGTATGAATGCCGAATGAGGACTTTATACAAAAGTAGAGAGGGAACGAAAAAGTTCTTCATGTCGTTCGACATTGGACAAATAGTAGGAATGAAAAATAAAGAAAATACAGGCGTGCAGACCGCTTAAAGAGAAGAGAAAACGACTATTAAGATGAAATCTCGGTTTAATGTGCTTAAAAATAAAGTTAATTTAATTTTTGTGAATGCTCTACTGATCCCCAGCAAGTGATTAATAAAAATATGTCAATATTTTATAATTTCGTACTTATTATCGTACTTTTCAAATTTAAATTATAAATTTGTTGGCCGCGCATAAAGATAATCTATATATTAATTTTTCAGTCTACCTGTGAGCGTGTGTGCCACACCGGTGGAGAAGTGATAGTTGCGGAGTAGGTGAGAATCTGATACTTAGCAGCTATGTATATATAAACGTGAAAGCGTGGGGAAAAACCTTCAATTGTGAAACAGCCATACATCTACATATTACCCTGCAAGTCACCTTGACGGTGGATGGCAGGGGGTGCCACGCACCAAGTTCCTAACTAATTATTATTCACTTATCTATTGTGGTCACGTATTGTCCTAGGGAAAAAGGACTCCTTGTAACTCTCTGTCCTACTATCTATTTCGCGAATCTTGTCCTCATTATCTCTCCGTCCGATATACGTTGGTTGTCGAATAATATCCCTCATTTCATTTACGAATATCTCCGACCTATGTTTATCTAGAAGTTTAAGTCTCGCCTCTAATCTACGATCTTTCAACGATGGCCAACTCAACTCTTCAATGAGTAACGTAACGCTCTGTTTTTTATCGTAATTCGTTTTCACGAATCTAGCTGCTCGCCGCTGTATTTTTTCTAAATCCTTTATGAGTCCCCTCTGATATGGATCCCAAACCACTGCTGCGAATTCCATTTGAGGTCTAACCAAGGATAAATAACAGGATTCTCTCGCCTTTTCCTTGCTATTCCTGACTATTATACGCACAAAAGCCAACTTCTTATTTGCCGCACCTATCACTCGTCTTATGTGGGTGTCCCAAGACAGGTCACGATTCAAGGTTACCCCGAGGTATTTTACAGATTCCGAAACAGGAATGCTCTCACCATCTATCGAGTAGGTAAATACGGACGATGGGCTTCTAGATTTCCAAAAGTTTAGAACGTTACTCTTTTTCTGATTGATTTCTAGCTGCCATTCCTTGCACCAAACAGATAACGCATCCAGATCATCCTGAAGCTGACGATGGTCGCTAGGACCACTAACTTCTCTATAGACTACGGTGTCATCCGCAAAAAGCCTGATATTACTTTTCACAACTGAGCTGATGTCGTTTATATAAAGCAAGAAAAGCATAGATCCGATCACACTACCCTGCGGCACTCCAGCGACTACATCTGTCACACTCGAGGACTTACCATCGATGACTACTTTTTGTTTTCTATAAAGAGATATTTTTTATAAAAATTTTCCATTAGAAACATATTACGTCGCCATGCATATTAATCATATTGCTTTATTAAATTAGTTAGAATTAAGATTTAAAACTTGAGACTAAGAAAGCTTTAATTCTAAAATAATACATTATATTTTTTCTCGAATAGATAATTCGTGTCCATGCCGAATGTACTAAAAATCGTTTAATGCTAGAACAAGAATGAAAAAGTGTACTCCATGTTGGAATCCAAAAGCGTTCCTCGAGATTTATGTTATGTCATAAAAGATAAAAATTAATTTTTAAACGCGGCAAAACGATATATCAAAAGCAATATCAGGGAAATATTGAATTCGTGATTTACCGATTTATTTTATAATAAGTAGCACATAAAAAACAATAGTTGAAATGAATAGTAGTAACCTTTACGTTCACGTTTATTCCATCGTCGTAAATTATCCATTTCTTTTCATTTACAAAACTTTTGTATAAGTAAGGAAAATGAACGTATTTAACTTAGTTAGTTTCATTGTTGTGGATAATTAATTTCGATTCACCTATAATATATTTTCAAAAGCTTGGATGTTTGTGCCGCTATAGCTAAACAACTACAAAACTTTGAAACTAGAGTAAATTTATTTAGCTACAATAAAAATAATAGTGGAATGGCATGATATTTTAATGACACTATTGATTTTTAAACCATTTAAGTCATTAATTTTTCGCGATTTGTACAAAACGGGACATGGTGTAGCACAATTTTTGTTTGCTTTTTAAAATTATTTAAAATCATTTTATGAATTTGAGACGCACACAGGAACGGAGAAAAATAATTTTATTTCATTACTGCCAAATTTTAACTTTTCTCTGAATTACAGTTATTATAGATATTTATATCACTCTTGTAAACTAAAGTTGAAGTATGATATTTATATGCTAAAGGACCGTGATCTTACATTCATATAATTCCTTGCCACTACCCTTTTGAATTAAAACGTTTTCAATTCCGCTAAAGGTTACTTCTTTAATGATTACTAGCTGCTTAGTGCAGCGTTGCCTGCAGCATCAATAAGATATGTGCTTGCTTCCACCCGGCATAGTAAATTAATGCAATGGGTGGGTTTATTTATATAAATGTTTTCCAAAATACTACAAAGCTCTCTGGTGGAGAACACAAACTACCTCCGATGGTCCAGCATTTAAAGTTATATAGATATAGAGGGTGCCGGAGGTGTAGTGGTTAGGACGCTGGCTGCTACTCGCCTGCTGCTTGAAAAAGCATCGGGTACGAATCCTGCGCAAGTAGGATTTTTCCAAGGTCGCCCGGCCCCCTGTTTGCGTGGTTTGAGGAGACCGCGCAAATTCAGCTGTTCCGTCCTTCGGAAGGGACGTTAAGCAGTTGGCCCCATTGGTGTTTTTCGTAATAGCAGGCAAATGCCGGCACCGGGTTTCCCTCCTTCCTTCCCCGGCTATTCATTGCACTACCTCTGAGATACTCACTGTGCGTAGGAAAGATTCGAATCGGCTGGGCATTCAAATACAAAACAAAAGAAAGTTATATCAGTGCCATGTATTGCCAAGAGATGGTAGTGTGGTATAATTGCATGACAACAACATTTGATATAAAAATTTTCTTTTCACATTAGATTTTCCAACATTAGATACTCGTAGTTTTTTAATTTTAACGTTTTAAGTGATATTTGTACTAAAAAAAGAAGTATAAATACTTTCAATGAAATTTCAATAACGTATTTAACAGGCCATGGATCAGTGTTGTCCAATAACCATGTGGGTACAAAATATATTGGAAAATTGGTTGACACCGTGCGTTTACCCGAGACCTTCGCAAATGATAGATGTGAAGTGTTATCGGGCTTTTCTGACACAGTGACAAAACGCACCACTTAATATGGGGGCCATGGAGAATCCCCATTTAATGAGAAGCAGGTGTTTCCAAAAGAAGTTCGGATTAAACGTATGGGCTGGAATTGTTAGTGATCACCTGATCGGTCCATTGATGTTACCACACAGACTGAATGGAAATTTGTTCGCTTAATTTTTGCGTGAAACGCTTCCTATCGTTTTGAAAGACGTTCCGATCATTGTGCGGAATCAAATGTTTTGATTGTGAATGCCCAGCCGATTCGAATCTTTCCTATGCACAGTGAGTATCTCAGAGGTAGTGCAATGAATAGCCGTGGAAGGGAGGAGGGAAACCCGGTGCCGGCATTTGCCTGCTATTACGAAAAACACCAATGGGGCCAACTGCTTAACGTCCCTTCCGAAGGACGGAACAGCTGAATTTGCGCGGTCTCCTCAAACCACACAAACAGGGGGCCGGGCGACCTTGTAAAAATCCTACTTGCGCAGGATTCGTACCTGCTGCCTTTTCAAGGAGCAAGCGAGTAGCAGCCAGCGTCCTAACCACTACACCACCGGCACCCCCGAATCATATGTGGCTACAGCTGGACGGGGCTATATCACAGCAGGAATGTTGTAAAATACCCTCAACACTGGATTAGTTGAGGAGGTCCTATAAAGTGGCCACCCCGTTCTCCCGACTTGACTCCCATGGATTTCTATCTCTAGGGATGTTTAAAATAAATGGTTTACACGGGTGAGGTGCAGACGCGGGATGAACTTGTAAGAAGAATCGTAGACGCAGCTACTGCCATCCGACGCAGCCCCCATCAGTTATCTCGAGTCCGTGAGTCATTCCTGCGACGATGCCGAGCAAGCATTAGAGCCTATGAAGGTCATTTTGAGCACCTGCTATAGGTGATTCTCGGAAAAAAGGGATATTACGTTTTCCGTGAGAGGTAAATGTCTGTTTTCAGCCATTATTCCATTTTAAGGAACATTTTTCAGATTCCGCACTTTAGCATTTCTTATAATCAAGGCCATGTTAAATTTAAATTTGATTCCGAGTTAAGTTCAATCGTATTTGTAGTCTCGATGTTATTTAAGTATCATTTTTGAACTTATTATGAAATACTATTCTTAAGCAATGTTAAATCGCACGAGAAGTGATTTCTTACATGGCGCGCATAATTCCAAACGCAATTTCTCTTGAACTAATCCCCTTAGAAAGTTAGTTGAGCCCTTTTGGGAAAGGTCATGCTGTGTAAAAGACTTTTACTAACCACTTGTTTTTGCGTATCTCGATAAATAAACAAGATACTGTCGAAAAATCAATTTTCATGGGGGCATTTACGTTAGATTAGGGGCGTTACCAAGGAGACAGCGCCAAATTTGGTTGATGTAATTACAGCCAAGCATGGATACAAATCTAATGCAACTTCCGTCAAAATCTGATCTCCCCTCATGGAAAGGGGAAGACGCTATGGCATGGTTTCTAGGATACCGCGTGAAGTGCCGGAAAAAATCTTTCGGTTGCCTTAGTTCCGTAACCATGGAGATTCGGACACATGTTTATAGGAACTTTTTTGCTTGGAATGACGTTTCACAAAAGTGGGTGAATTTATGCAGTAGTGTTTTGAAACACCCTGTATATAGATTAATAAGGCACAAGGTCAATCGCTAAGAGTTGTCGAGTCCCATTTTTGTGCAGATTGCTTTTCTTATGATCAAGTTTATGTTCAAGAGTGTTACCGAAATAATTTGTATATTCTTTAGACAAGTGACAAGACCTTCAGCATTATCTTTGATGAAGCTTTTTAAAAGATTTTCAATGTGTTTTTCAAAATTATGAATCTCGAAGAACAAAGTTATGACTTTGGTGTCATCAAAAATCATTTGTACCTATCTAAGGAAGCTTTTTAAGGTATTACAAAGATTGTTTTCCTTGACAACAATTAAAAAACATGGAAGTTCTAAGTGAATTATGGCATTATCGTTTATTTTCTTGAAAACGACTACTACTCCGATAAAAATTTATCGAAAAATATTTACTTTACTGGTTCTACTAATTTTCTTTGAAGATTTTTATATAAGTAATATTTTACGAGATATGACTGAAAGTTGATGTTTGTAACCATTAAAGCGGCACTCCTGGTCCATTTATATCATTTTGTGTTCCCTAAAGCCCTACATACCAAATTTCATCAACGTCCGCCCAGTACTTTTGGAGATGAAACATTGGTACGGACGGGTGGAGAAGAAGTTCCCAAAAGGAGTTCCGCTACTATCGCTTTGCTTGTAAAGAACGCCTAATAACACGGAATTTTCTCAAGGTTGTAATAAAGAAAATTTATGATTCGATTTTAATTGGCGAGACGCTTTTAAATAGGAAATGGAAAGGGGAGAGATAGGGATGTTGTTCTTCTTTTTTGCTTTCACATTTCCGTATATTATACATTTACTTTAACTTCCACGAAGACTTTTTTCGTTGACAACAATTAAAAACACGGAAAATATTTCTGTTCTAAGTAAATTACTACTTTCTCGTTTGATTATCTTAAAATCGGCTATCCCTTCGATAAAAATGTACTGAACTTAACATATGCTATTTTACTAATTCTGCAAATTTTTGTTTGAAGGCGTTTTTGTTATGTGATATTTCACGAGATATAAAGAAAAGTTCATTTTTTGCAACCAGTAAAGTGTCACTAATGACTATGATTCATAACATTTTCTTTGCCCTTATATTCTTAATACCAAATTTCATCATCATCTGCCCAGTACTTTCGTAGATATAAATAAATAATGCGTTCCTTTTAACTTTATGTTAAAAAACGCCTAAAAACTTCAATTTTTATGTGAGATTTCCATTACAGTCGCAACGAAATTGCGGTTGAATGCGTAATAGCAGAGATTATTTAGATCGCCTCCAGATGGATCTCTTCTTCGCTTCATGACTGTATTTTGAAGTCCTATTTCTACAAGTTTTATATGATATTCTTTGCATTTTTTGCTTGAGACAGTCTCAGCTGTTTCTCGGCGCATTGGCTCTCTATTTGTTGATATTGTCTCCCAGTATTTTACAGCTAAAAAAATTTTGTGTTTTGTATTTGCTAGGGAAAAAGACCTCGAATTCAGTTAGACTTGAAATACGTGCAGTCACTGTTCGGCTTGTTGTGATAAATTATTTTATACAAATGATATGAGACATGTTTGTTAAAATTACAAAACCAAACCATCGGTTAATAAATGTATTTTATGTTTTTATGCCTTTTTAGTACGCATTTACAGTGTAAAGTAATGTTGATATTAACAGTCTGAGCGATGCAAAACCCAAAGACATACCTTAAACCGAGCAAAAAATGTCGTGTGATAACGTCTTCAAGGGTAAACTTGTGTCGCAAACATATTTTTATTCGAAATTCATTTTTACTGCTCTCTCAAAAGCACAAGAGAAACACTTTAGCTAGTGGCTCCATCGTGCGATCTTAAATCATGAGAGAAATGTGATAATCATGTTATGAATGCTTTCTATTGATTTTAACCGTTTCACGCTAACTTTCTCATTCCCATGGACATTTCATATGGATCTTATAGAAAATCACGAAAAAAAAATCATTTCGGAGAGGCTGCATCAAAATTGCATCTTGATTACAGCTTCTTAGAAAATAACTGTAAAAAAATAATGTTACGGCCAAGACTAATATTTATGAATATTACGTAGTACAGTATTTGTTTTGGTATCTAAAATACCCTCAGAGCGTAAAGATAGAAGGATAATGAGACAACATGTTTCTCTTCTCCCTAAAATTCACGGTGTCATTCATAAGACAGCGGCAGGTAACTCTCGTGATCCGACTCTGTAATTCTATCCAGATTATACGTCCAAATTACAGTATTAAATCCTAGTTTTTCTATTTTTTAGGAAACATTCACTTCTATTTGATAATGAAAGTGATTGTAATTCCTAATATCTGCAAAAATTAAGATTAAAATGTATTGGAAAAGAGAGAGAGACGCTAAATTGATCTGATTGCAGAAGAAATTTCCTATATGTGCATATTCAACTTGTAGCATAAGCAGTCTCCATCAAGCCGTCTTTGGACAAGACATTTTAAACAACATAAGTAATTTTGATATTAGCTATAGATTCTTCTCTAGGTATAGGGTAAGATAGCATCATCGGTCATTGATCTTTAAATCAACGATCTCGAAACTACAATCTTGAATGATATGAATTTGTTGGATCTTGTGAGACCAGCTTCTGGGGAGTGATCGGAAAAAATCGTTAAAAAGTACATGCTGCTACATATGCAGCCATCGAACAATAAATGGCATCTGCGATTCTTTACTCCGATGGAAAGATGTCAATCGATGAAAAAAGAACCTTACGTAGTTTTCTCTGCAATTCTTCCCCATTTGTTTATTTTCGTTATTTTTTCACTCGTTATTGCTTAGCTAATGCGCAGTAAGCACACCATTACCATTAACGCTTGTATCCCCCTCCCCGATAGGGTGATTGGATCGATAGATCAGATGATGATCTGTACGATCCTGATCATATCGATCAGAGATCAGATCATCTTTTCGATTCTGATCATCAGATAATCAGATTATTGGTTTTGCTCACCGATTCGAGATTCGATCGGAGATCGATTTTGAGCTTATAGATCGATCGATAAATCGAGTAGCCCCATACAAAGTGCTTCTACGCTGCCTCTGCTCAGTGGCCTCAGTGTTTCCTCCGCAGTGATGAAATAAACTAAATATCCCGAGTTTACATTTCAACTATTTATATATAAGACGATCAAAAAATGAATGATGTATTTTATTTAAAACTATAATAGCTACCAAAGAAAATAATCAAACAAAATTAAATGCAAGGAACAAAAAACGATTCTTTCTGTAACATATGCGAAATTGTGCTTAGAAGCCTCACGTGAATCGACAAAAAGTATCAAAAAGCATAATACCCTTTTGGAAATATCTTCAAATTGGCAGGAATTAAGCAAAACTCAACTAAACGGCTTTTCTAAAATATCAGGATTAGCCACATTCCTCATGCTTAATTAAGTTGTAAGGTCCCTCAGATGCAGCATAATGATTTTTTACGCAGGTCATTCTGAGCGATTTGTGCTGCATAGCATTACGCTTTGGTTCACTTTTTATAGAAATGTTACATTGACGAAGAACGATGAAATTTTCGCCAACCCGACTCAGTTTGCGGTGGGTGAGGAAAACTAGAGGAGGCGACAAATCGAGAGAGAGGGAAGCATATCGATGCAAATGAGTCGGAATGAGTTACACGTGCTACTTTCCAGGAAGTCTTCGCGCAGGTGAGGTTCGGAACAGCGAAGGGATGATGGGAAGGGGATAAGCGATCAGTCGAGCGACGGCGAACATGTTCAGCGGATCGATGCTGGTGCATTCGGTAGTTCTAGCTCTCTCTATCTATCTCTTATTCGGAGGCTCTTCGAGCAAGGTTTCCTCCCTTGATCGATTTGCAAATTGATGAAGATGGGCAAATAGAAGGCCTCGATAAGATCACACGTGACCCACTTTAGGACTCTAAAGTCTTTTCCTTCCTCATGGAATGTTGCAGAAAATGAGGAAAAAAGCCACAGCTAAACATTATCACCAATTTAAACCCAGTATTTCCTGGTAAAATTTAAAAAAATCAAATCTGGATGTAATAAAATGCTAAATATTTAGTGCTGACTAAAGAATTTAATTTAATATTATTCTCAATAAATAACTGTCGAATTTTTATTAGTTGGACAGGATTCAGATAGCCCCAATTAAAATTTTATAGAAAGTCGTACATCGCAGAGTTTATAATGAAAAATAGTAACTAAATGTATAGAACTACTACGCACAAAAATATTCGTCTGCGGTGTTGTAAAGTTAAGCAAATTCAATGCTGGATCCCATAGATTAATTGAAGGGTGCGATAAAACTGATTAATTAACACTCATTATTGAAAGTTTAAAGTATATAAACCAAAACATCTGATGTGTCCAGCGCGTATCTTTCTCCATACAGAGTAATTACTATGATTGCAGCAGTACTTACGAGTTGCTCACGGCAACACCATCCTCAAGAATGACCTTTGTCAATGACAGTCGTGAATAAATTTTGAACACTGAATAATTTACATAATAAGATATATTTTGAGCCACATTTCCCATGGTAAATGCAATAAACAAACAAAATTTTCATTTGGTGCTGTGAATAACAAATAATTGATACGCGATTAAAATTACCGTTGGCGACGCTGGGGTTGCTGTAAATATCTGCAAGAAAATTTGTTTTCAAAATATTACTCTGGATGGTACTGGGATAATTTTTAACGCAATTTAAATTGTACTTGGCACTACCAAAAATTAGAAATTTTTATCATAGCAACGGAAACAGAGGTATTAGCGACATACTCAACAGATCCAAAGAAATTATCGAAATTTCTCTTAAGCAATCCGTTATAGGGAAAAGTGTTTCAGACAAAACATGTAGAAAATTATGTTGTCTACAACTTTCATAAAAATAGTGAAAACTTACTCAGCGGACCTTAAAACGTGTATTTCTGTTGATGTACCGAATTCAATTTTTTCACGGAAGCAATGCTTATTCCTAGATTGCGTATGGAGAAAATAAATATATTTGACGAGAATGCGTCCCCGCGCACACTTCAAACGGTCCCTTCGACTATCTTAGCCGGCTCTAACAGCGTAGCACGTCACAGGCTCTCCAGTCGTATAATAATGCATTTCAATTCCTTGTCACTAGAGGCAAGACTGGTATTTCTCGGCAACCAATCAAAACGCTTTATCTCGGCCGTGCGGCAGCAGACGTTAGGGTAATCGAAATATCTCTTGAACAATCCGTTTTATGAAAAATGTTTCAAACAAGACTTGTAGAAAAATATATTTTATACAACTTTAATTATAAAAATATATGCATAAATTAAATCCCAATTGGAAAAAACGGATAATTACGGGAGTTAATCTCCATTTTCGGTTAACCAATTTTAACCAAAATCTGCTCAGTTCTTGATTTTGTAACAAATCTTTATTGTAATGTTTTTTTACTGATCTAAGTAGTTTCTGAGTGTGAGTGCTCATAAAATTCCTACCTCACACAGACCCACGCACAGGTAATATCGAAAAAATGGTGAAAACGTACTGAGGGTACCTTGATACGTGTGTTTCCGTTATAATCTAGAATTCCACTGTTTTTACGAATGCAACACCTATACTGCGTATGGCGAAAGAAAAAAGTTCACACATTACGGGGCCGTTCAGTGTTTCACATAAATATTCACCTTATCAGCGCCAGTGATTTTCGTCTTACCTAAAACTTGCGAGGGAATATTACCAACTGTTAGTAAAGTAGGCCAGGTTTCCTGAAAATTTCGCGAATGATTAGAATTGCTTACACATTTTGTAAATTTGCAAAAACACTTGCTAGATTTTGAACAAAAATTTCCAAACTACGAAAAAATTCTTCGTATAACATGAAAGCAACAAAAAGTCTAAAGATCACACATTTTGCCTGATTTTCTTCCGCAGAACAATAACGTCTCGTTTTAGTTTCTTCATGATTTGATTTATTCTTACAGGATATCGCACAACAGACTGCGCAATCTCCTCTTCCTCCTTGCTGTCCCCACTCGGGCGAATAAGCATTTCTATTTCTTTCTAGGCATGCTTCTCTAGATGGGAGTTTTTGCTTTCCTCAGTTTCGGTTTTTGGACATCGGTGAAACTATCCTCTTTCTTAGATAGACAGGGATCACAAACTTTTTACTGAAAGGGCCACATGAGGCTTCATGATCCACTGTGCGGGCCACATACGGAAATTCAAAAGACTGATCGGGCCGTGTGAAATTTTCAGAGCAAGTTTTGATAATTTTTTTCTATTCTGTAATATGTAATTCGCTTATATTAAAAGTTGATTTCACCCAAGCACATGGAAAAGTCGTTTAGATATCATGATCGATATCTAATGAATACTCTTGCTGATATGGCGGACCGGATCAAATCACTGCGCGGGCCGGATGTGGCCCGCTGGCCGTAGTTTGGGGAACCCTGCGTCTATCACAATATGCGACCAACCCGCAATCATCCGCATCTTTTTTTCTACTGAGGGAACCTGTCAATTTGTTAAACGCTTTCCTTCACAACTTATCAAAGTCATCGGCCATCTTAAAGAATTTACATTCGTGACGCAGTTAGCGATGTGCGCATTTGGTCGCGAACTATGATAAAACTACCTGATCGAGGATTCTCTTGAATGTGTGGCGATTTTATTACGACATGAATGTCGCGATGATTTAAGACCTATTTCGGCCTATACGTCTTCTTTTCTGCAAGATTAAGTTGCGACGGGAAATTCTCCCGAGCTGATTTCTTCACCGCATTTATGCCATGGAAGCGGTCGCGTCTTTAAAATAAAACCTTACTAGCTTGGAAGAAGAAGCTGCCGCGGTGAAACTGATGTGTTCACTCTAAAAGGTTTGGTGGAGATGCTCGTAGAGGCACACAGATCCACTCAAAAGTACTTGCCTCTGAATATGTTCCACAATTATACTTTTAGTAAAAATATACTTCGGTACCCATGTAGGCAAAAGGCGGTATATTTCTATCTGACACGAAATGGCATAAATGTCCTAAAATTTCCTATTATAATATTCTCATTATATAATTTTGTGTGTAAGATTTTATGAGTTACTACGAATAACTAAATAACGATCGGTTCGTTCTTGGTACATAAGCCCTCAGATGCTTGGCGTCTGTCAAGTGTTAAACGTGTCACTGCGCATGACAATGGCGTGTCTTTGATTCCAGTGGATTTTTCCTTCATCTGATCGACATGCAAATTCGTGTGGGAACTTTTTCGTTCAGATTTTGGAAATAGAATCGAGACACGAGCTCGCGGCTTTAAAGTGCTTACGTTAAAAAAAAATGTTTACGGTAAATAAAAATTATTTAATTTCCTAATTAGCTTAAAAATTAATTTTAATTCCTATCGTAAACGATAAACGTACAACGATTAAAAAGTGAAATATTTTTCTTACCTCTAATACTTCACGCATTAGTCTTGCCTTTGATATCACCAAATAATTGCTACTTACCCCAGGTATAAACTAACTAATAAACATAACTGTAAATAGACAACATATAGTTATATATATATATATATATATGTTCGTGTATTTCACGTGTCTCTTCGATGCCCCCAGCAGCCTGCCAGCTTGGTCCTCAACTTGGTAAGTGTCCGCTGGGCTTCCCTCAACACCTTGTTGCCACCCTCATCACTACCTTTTCTTTTCCTTTAGTTAATATATATATATATAATGTATATATATATGCACGTAACAAAAATTCATTGTATTCAGAAAAGACACCTGTTTACTTATTAACGTTAGTAATTGAAATAAGTCAGCAGCGGTCTAACCGATCTCGATCGGTTTCAGCATCACGGATTATACTGCAAGAGTTTATTTTCTCCCTTTGACGTAAATGAAAACGACTATGAAATAATTTTATTTACATTTTAACAACTTAGGCTTAGATCGACGGGAATTAGAGATTATTTTTTTAATTTCTATCTTCAGTTTGTTTATTTACTCATGCATTAGTTTGGAAGTTAATGTTTTAAAACATAGTTGAATTGATATTAATTAGTATTATTTAAAATCAAAATCGTAAATTTATTTATATTAGAATCTTCTAGTGCATAGATGTGAGTTGATAATATAAAGGGGATCATTACTTGAAGTACAGTAGAATATGTACTTTTGCGATAATTTATCATCTATTCGTTACTAATGTAACTCATCACTCATTACTATCCGTAATTTCTGACGGAAAGTTTACTTCAAAATTTTAAAATCTTCACCTACAAAACCTACGACGAAGAAGGAATATAAACAAGCAATAGGGAGAAAAAAGACAGCTAAGCCGCATGTTTGTTGGAAGTAACAATTTGCGCATAACGCCAATGGTAAAACCTGCCAATCAAAAACTTAACACTCCGCGAATTCTAAATAGCGATACAGAGAAATCTCCATCGAATAATAAATACTGAGAATTAAAATCTGTGTTGAGGTTTTGCTATATGGCGTGTGGATCATTTGTTGGATAATCAATCGGTTTCTCATAAAATCCTTCTCAAATGAGCAGTTTTTACGGCCTAGTCAATTTTTACTAAGCTTAGAATCCTTAACCTATGGATGCGTGCGCCTAATCACTGTACAAGGAACAAATAAATTTCAAAGATGAGATGAACATATTGCTTTTACTTAGTTCGTCGTACGACAATAGATGTAAAGGAACTACGGTGCACGGCCTAACGTGATAAGCTCCTTTTAGGGAGACTCAAAGAAGCTTTTAAACAATGGTAGAGATTAACAGGGGAAGAATTAAGGAGATGAAAGATGTTTTGCGAATTCCGTTTCGCGTAACGGGGACCCGGTTTCGAGGGTCTAAAGAGCTCGTTCCTATGGTTGGCATTTCTCTGCGTCAAGATTCCAATTAGTCTCCAGACTTTTGCTTCTCCTCCATCCAGACTCATCCTACGTCCCTACGCTTCCGGCCTTCTCCCGTCCTACTCCTCGATAATGTAATTCCTTCTCATCCCTTGGTCACACCGCCTTCCCGTGAATTTCTTCATGTGCTGCGGGACTGGACGTAGCAATCATGCTATTAAATTACTAATCGATCCTTGGAGGAAAATTTTTATTTTTAAAACAGAAATTAACAAATCCTTTATAACTTTTCGAGAATTGAATTACTCACGTATACAATTCAATAAAAATGTTAACTATGTTAAAGGGATGAGTAATAAATCAAACCAAACCACAATAAATTACAATATCAATGGAATAAAGTAAGCATAAACCAAATCAAACCCCAATAAATTACAATATCAATGTAATAAAGTAAGCTTTTTATATGAAGAAAACTGATGTTGCACATCCGAATTTTTTAGAGATAACATTAATCACAGCGGTAGAAACCTAGATAAATGAGAATATAAATGCGAATATTCTTATTTCAAAATATATTCTGAAATAAATTAAAGAAAGCTAAAGCAACTTTTAACTGATTACAAAATAATTTGGATCAGTATTTCACATATTCACTATAAAATATTTAATTTAATATAAATTATTGTAATATGAAATAAAGAACTTATTAAAATAATTTCGAAGTGCGGTCATAAAAATTTATCACCATTATCTTATGAAATCTCAGTAAAATTTTATATTATGACTACCTTTATTACGCATTATTTGATCTATTTATAACAAAACATGACGAAAATCGGACCGCATCTTCCCAAATACCTTGCCCCTAGGCCCTTCCACTTCGCTTTGGAAGATATTGCTCCCAAGCATTATTCTCATTTCCTCATCTTCATAAATCAACGCCCACGGACTCTGGTATTCATCTGTTTACTTTTAAGCAGATATTGCATTTAGAGCCTTTCTCTCTCTCTATCTCTCTCTCTCTCTCTCTATCTATCTCTCTCTCTCCTCTTCTTCTGAAGGATCCTCGAGGATTGATGAGGTTATGCTGCAAGCAAAGTGATATCATCGCCGAGAGTCAAATTAGACGCATGACCTTTTACATTGCTCACGCCGCTATCCCAATTCCCTCTTTCCTGCTCCCTAATCCACCGACCTCCGCTCCTTCTCTTCTTCTTCCCTCTTCTCTTCCTTTGCCCATTCCCTCGCCAGCCGATCCTCCTTTCCTCCCTTTGACCACCTCTATCCGTTCCCCTCTTTTCAGAATCTCTCCTGGAGTGCTTTCACTTACATGCTTAACCTTTCTCCAAGCTGACGCCTCCCTCCTCCTCATCCTTCCCGTCATCAATATATCCTCTCTCTTCTGTCTCGTTACTTACTCTCCTATCTCTCTCTCGCTCTTTCCGCCTTCCATTTACGATCTCACAATGCCTACGCAATCTTAGCAAAGAGTTGAGGCGTCGAACATTCTCGTTCCACAATTCCTTTCGAGGAAGCCATCTCCCCCTTCCCTGTTCCGTTCTAGCACCCTTCCACCTCTTGAATTCAGCCTCAAATCCATTCAAAGGAGAGTGAAAAATATCTTATAGAACAGGAAGGATCGGATTTTACCTCTAAACACACGAGCGAAATTTCCGATGCCAGAAAAAAATAGTGAAAAGGCTTCTCTTGATCCGTGGTAAAATGAAATGAATGCCTTCTATTAACACCGATCCATCGATGCGTTCGTTGATCATGAGAAGTATTTTAACGCGCACGGTTAGTCATATCGGTGCGGAAAATAATGAAAACATGAAGCCATAAGCACTTCCCAGAGTTTTCAATATCGGTAGAAGTGATCCCACAATTCCTTTTCGCGAAGATAACTTACCTCGCATTTGCATGTGAAACCCTATTTCCGGGGGTCTGAACGGAGTCCTCTTAAAAGCTCTCTCCCGCAGTTCCAATTTCCCTCTTCCTTCCTCATACCCATTCTCCTTTCTCCAACCAACGTTCTTCCTCCCCATTCCCTTCGGTCCCGTGCAACCCCCAACCCCATCATCTCAAATCTCCCCACATTCTTTCTCCGTTCTCTCCCTTCCTCTCACCCCTTCCCAACTTTCGTCTGTCCCTCCCCTACTTTTCTCTCTCCCCTACTTCTGTCTTCCCTACTTCTCTCTCTTCTACTACTCTCCCCTACTTCCCTCTCCCCTCTACTTCTCTCTCTCCCTTAGTTCTTTCTCTCCCCTAGTTCTTTCTCTCCCCTACCTCTCTACTTCCTCTACTTCTCTCTCCCCTACTTCTCTCTCTCCCCTACTTCTCTCTCCCCTACTTCTCTCTCTCCCCTTATTCTCTTTCCACTACTTCTCTCTCCCCAACTTCTCCCTCTCCCCTACTTCTCTCCCCCCTCTACATCTCTCTCTCCCCTACTTCTCTCCCTCCCATACTTCTCTCTCTCCCTTACTTCTCTCTCCACTACTTCTCTCTCCCCCCTTCTTCTCTCTCCCTTACTTCTCTTCCCTTACTTCTGTCCCTCCCTACTTCCCTCTCCCCCTACTTTTCTCTCTCCCCTACTTCTCTCTCTCTCCCCTGCTTTTCTCTCTTCCATACTTCTCTCTTCCCTACTTCTATCTCTCTCTCTCTCCTACCACTCTCCCCCTACTTCTCTCCCCCTCTACTTCTCTCTCTCCCCTATTTCTGTCCCTTCCTACTTCTCTCTCTCTCCCTTATTTCTCTCTCCTCCCCTGCTTCTATCTCTCCCCTACTCCTCTCCCTCCCATAATTTTCTCTCTCTCCCCTAATTCTCTCTCTCCCCTACTTCTCTCTCTCCCCTAATTACCTCTCTCCCCTACTTCTCTCTCTCCTACATCTCTCTCTCCCCTACTTATCTCCCTCCCATACTTCTCTCTCGCCCCTAATTCTCTCTCTCCCCTACTACTCTCTCTCTCTCCTACTTCTATCTCTCCCCCACTTTTCTCTCCCATACTCCTCTCTCTCACCTTCTTCTCTCCCACCCATACTTCTCTCTCGCCCCTATTTCTCTCTTCCCTACTTCTCTCTCTCTCCTACTACTCTCCCCTACTTTTCTCTCCCCTCTACTTCTCTCTCTCCCCTACTTCTATCTCTCCCCCACTTTTCTCTCCCATACTTCTCTCTCGCCCCTACTTCTCTCTCCCCTACTTCTCTCTCCCCTACTTCCCGCTTCCCTAATTCTCTCTCTCTTCTACTTCTCTCTCCCCCCTAATTCTCTCTCTCCCCTACTTCTCTCTCCCCTAATTACCTCTCTCCCCTACTCCTCTCTCTCTCCTACTTCTATCTCTCCCCCACTTTTCTCTCCCATACTCCTCTCTCTCCCCTACTTCTCTCTCCCCTACTCCTCTCTCTCCCCTACTTCTCTCTCCCCTACTTCCCTCTTCCCTACTTCTCTCTTTCTTCTACTTCTCTCTCCCCCCTAATTCTCTCTCCCCCCTAATTCTCTCTCTCCCCTACTCCTCTCTCTCCCCTACTTCTCTCTCCCCTACTTCCCTCTTCCCTACTTCTCTCTCTCTTCTACTTCTCTCTCCCCCTAATTCTCTCTCTCCCATACTCCTCTCTCTCACCTTCTTCTCTCCCTCCCATACTTCTCTCTCGCCCCTACTTCTCTCTCTCTCCTACTACTCTCCCCTACTTTTCTCCCCCTCTACTTCTCTCTCTTTCCTACTTCTGTCCCTTCCTACTTCTCTCTCCCCCTCACTTCTCTCTCTCTCCCTTACTCCTCTCGGTCCCCTACTTCCCTCTCCTTTTCTCTCCTCTTTCTTCTCTCTCTTCTCTACTTTTCACTACTCTTGCTTCTTTGTATTCGTCTCCCGCTCCACGTCATAATTCTCTCTCCAAAAATGATAATCCAGGAACAAAAACAATCGCGAGAACATCCAGGAGGAGGAGACGCATTTTATTCGTTCGATTAATAAAGATTTTTCAAGGAGATAAGTGATTCACATTGCTGGAGAACTTTTGCAAATGCGATTATCTGATACTCTGTTTCGATTATATTCTTTTTATTAAACTTGGACGGTGTGTTGATGGATTCCGAGCCCTTCGCAAACGATTGTCGGGTTGTAATATTAATTATGAGCGTTTAAACAATATTTTATGACATTCAAGCTAATAGTTTGATTTTTTAATGAAGGTCCGTAGTATTAATTTATTTTGCAAATTTCAGGATTATGAATTACCTACCTGATTTTCAAAGAAGTTCAGCCACGTAGTGAATGCGATTTTTGAATAGATATTCCTCGTCTTGTATTGCTTTCACGCTTCATTCGCTAATTTTTAATTCTTTTTCTAAGAAAAATATCGCTTAAGTTTTCGTGTCATTCGTCCCTCTCTCCCCGTACAAAATAACTCAAGTTATTTGTCTATGGAGTTAAATAGGAGATAGAGAAAACCGCCTATTATTCAAAAACTTTTCATTTTTTACCATCAAATTTTCAGAAACTACTTGTAAGCGCAGCTTTTATATTTTAAGCTGCTTACTGTGAATATTGAAGTCGAAATTTTCATTTTAGGTGCATTTATTTTCTGTTTGATTAATTTTTGCGATGAGTGTGGCACATTAATCGTTCGCGTATTAATATTGCTTAAAATGATCCTGGGAGTTCGTGACTTGAAACAAGTAAAATTTGTTTTCCTTCCATCGATTTTTGAATACGCATCCATTTCACCAGCAAGTTAGCTTTTAACTAAAATATACAAATATTCAGTTTTTCGTTGATATTGTGCTAAATAAGTCAAATATAGAGTTTGAAATTTCTCTAATATTGAAATTCTTTGAAGAAAATTTCTTCGAAAACAGAGTACCTTTTTAATCTTTGACTAAAAATGTTCCATAAATAAGTAAAGATGGAGACTACGGCAAAATTGATGTTAAATATAAATTAACCCCTTAACCGTAAAATTCAAAATTAGAGACACAATGAAAAGTGGGGGAAGAAAGGAAGGAAAGGCAAAAGACAATAAAAATTATAAACTCACAGGTTTAGGGGTTGTTACTCCACTCCAGTGACCTGATGTCATTCACACATTCACTCACTCAATCGCACAAGCACAAATCCTAAAGGTGGAAAAGGAAACGGGACCGGGTTTGCGAGAAATTACTCTGCGCCAGGGACCCAAAAAAACCACACCGTTGCTAGAAGGTTTGTGAGTCAGTACGACCGCGACAGGGACCTACTAAGCAACCACAGACACACGTACACGCCAAGAGGTAAAGCGGAAAAAATAAAGGGGGAAGGAAAGGGGAAATAATACTTGGTTTACGGGAGATTAAACCACGCCAGGGGTCTTTAGGTTTATGTGCCTTCCGGCAGCGACAGGGACCTAACAGACGTAACAATCACGCGCGCAAGCTTGACGGATGCCATTTAACGACGAATATACGTTTATTTAAGAGTGGAAGATCTAACTGACATATGCAGTTCAAAAGCAGTTGATCGATAAATTTTAATAAGGATCACTTATTAAAATGTCTAGTATTTTTGGGGATTCAACAGGCGGACGGACGGACGGAGACGACGTGAACATTAGGCGTTTCGCTATTATCGTTTCGCTGGTAATGAACGCCTAATAACTCCAAACTTAAGTAATATGAAAACGTTAAAATATCAGGATAGATAGTTCTACATTAGGACAAACTATCTTATAAATTTGGCAGATCCAAGGTTAATTGCTAGAGATAAATCGGGAAAATTGCTAAGAAACACATACTCTACAGATGTAGACAACAGACAATACATCAAATCTGCGATTCTTTACTCCGATGGAAATATAGCAGTCGGTGAAAAAAGTGCCGTATGTAACTTTCTCTGCAGTTCATCCCCCACTTGTTTGTGCAATATGCGGAATTTGGTATCAACTCTGATTAATATAAACGTCACACACTTCAGCAGTTCCAAAATCTGTCTATATTTATTTTATGTACATTCTGGAATTTTTCAATTTTTGCCCGCCTTTTAAAAAACAAATTAATCAATGTGTAATTAAGTAGACGAGTAATTATAATATTTTTACAATAGATACGATGCAAATTTAACAATTCTTTAACTGGAAAATACTTGGAATCATGGAAAAAGTTTCATGATACCTTGGAGGGCATCTTCCACATGTGTGATAAAAGCGACGCAGGAGACGGAACAAGTGATTGTGGCAGGACAATACGACCGCTAGACGAATAAAGTTATCGGGAGACCGCGCGCGCAAGGCATAAAACCATCAAGGTGAGTCGTAAATCAGTTTGGCAAGTTGAAATAAGAGTTAAAGTGAATCCTCGGCTCTCGCGCGAGTGAGGAGGAATAAGTGAGGAAGATGTTGGAGGACCTCATTAGGGGGAGCGGGAGAGACTGGTGGCGCTGCAGAATGAGTGGAGGAAGGAGGAGGAGAAAGGGAGAATGCGAAGAGAGGAGATAAAGAGAAGTAAGGAAGAAGATATGAGGAGCAAAAGGAGATAAATTAAGTGTAAGGAAGCTGAGGAAGGTACAGCGAGGAATATGTCAAACGCCGAGAAGAGAAGAAAGGATAGAGAGAGTGGGAGAGAGAGGGGAGGGAGGGAGGGAGGGAGGGAGGGGAAGGGAGGAAGAGGGATGGGATGGTAGGGGGAGGAAGGGAGGAGGGGAGAGGTAGGAAGGGGGAGGGAGGGGGAGGGAGGGAGGGAGCGGGAGGAAGAGGGGAGGGCAGTGGAGGTGCCCGGCGAAATAGAGAGGGAGGGAGACGCCGCGGTGCGTGGGGAGACATATCGACAAGAAGAAAAGGGGCAAAGTGGAAAAGTAAAACGCCTAAGAGAAAAGGAAGCGCTGAAATATCGGTTATCCATGCAAATATGAAGACATATTAAAATTGGTCGTCAGAGAATGGAAATCGATTGAAAGGTAATTGAATAATATTCAAGCGGAGAGGATGAGAGAGGATGAGAGAGGATAAAGAGAAAGAAATTATCTGAATGATGCAGATGCTATGATTACATTTGTGAACATATTCTTTTATATTCCAGTAATTAAATATTAGATATTGGCCAAATGCGAAAAAATTGATCTTTTTGCAGGTGAAGCTGACAAAGATGAGACTAAAAAAAATTAAAATAGCGAAGGGAAGATGCTTAAAAGAAGAGGAAAAGATACTGTGCCACAAAGGAAGGAATGCTGAAAAGAAATTGAAAGAGGACGATGTCGGCGATAACAAAGAGAAGGAGAGTAAGTGGCGAATAGAGAAACAACTAGCTAGATAGATGAACGCCGAGAAGTAGAAAGAAAGAATGATTTGGGCATGAAGAGGAAATGACTGCGCATAGAAAGAGAAGAGAGAGGAGAGATAGAGAAGGGGAAATAGAAAGAGAGATGCAGACATATAGACGAAATAGTTAATGCATAAGAAATGCGAGGGAGGTAAGGAGAGAAGGGAATGAAGGAGTAGATACGATAGGGGATGATGGGAGAAGTAGTAGGGGTGTGCGTGAGGGGGCGCTAGGGACGAGAAGAAAAGAGTGAGGGAGGGAGAGTATTGTTTGCATAGGACGCCGGAAGCAGGAGGACGGGCGAAGGAGCCTTCCGCAGGAGGGCGTGGCGATAATGAGGCAGCGTCAGAGGAATCGAGTTGTGATCTTGCGCGCATCGGAGGATGTAAGGAAGGAAAGAGAGATGGGGAGAATGAAGGAGAAAAAGAGAGGAGAGATAAGACGCCAATGAGAATCAAAAGGGTTTTCTAGGTGCAGCTCCAGTATTGGGTGCAAGGATTCAAGATTCAAGAACAAATATTTTTTTAAAAGTGCTTGTTCTTGAATTTTTCCAGCCTTAAGACGAGCTCGATAATTCTTTGTTGAGTCCTATGTGACGTCAATCTGCAAATTCATCGATTCAATGTCGGGCAAAGATGAACTATTGGCGGCATTATCAGTTTTTATAAATTGAGACATTAGGATTCAACCGCATTGATATAATTTTAAATGTTTGAGATAAGGCTTCTTCTTCTTTTTGGTTTTATTACGCACCCTCTCGTTAGGCAGCTGATCGATCTGAAATAGTAGAAAGAAAACTTTTTCGGAAATTCTTTCATCTAAATGATTTGAAATTTTCGGAAAATAAAAATTTTCATTTTCTAACAAAATGTTAAGTCATACAAAGCGACGGTGAGCACGTGACCTCTTGGAAATTATTGTCTGGTATTGTATCGAAAACGTTCCAGATATTGTTATTACAGTTATATTCTCTGCGTAAACAATGCAAACAAGCTTTAGTGAGCAAATCGTCATATAGTATACAGCAAAACTGCCGGCGCGTGCGATGTGTCGTGACCGACAGAGAGCTTTGTCAATCACATCAGGAGTGTAGGTAGTCCGGATCCGTAAGTGGCACGGGAAATCAACAAAAGATCGGTAAACTCCTGAATAGACCTGTGTTTATCGATGGAAGCTAATCAAAGGTGTGCATAGGAAATTAGGGAGAGAAATGGGATGAATATTGGGGTAAAAAGAAATATATCCAACTGCGGTCAAGGTCTTGGATTTATGGCGGAATTGGTTATTCATATTTGCAGGTATTTTATAAAATGGAAACTGTTAATTTCATTATCCGGAATGAATTTCCTGGTTCTGTATAACTTAATTATATGAACGGAAATGTAATTAATCCAACGGGTATTTCAGATGCCTCCAAATTTGAAGTTGCGTGACAGTACTACAATTATATTAAATTTGGCATTTTTTGACGCAGTCTGTATTTAAAAGTAAAAATTTCAACGCTATCGTCGAATCATTTCATATCGGCAATAATCAAAACCCTTGGTATAGTGATAATTAGCAAGCCATAATTTCACACGTAAATTGGATATGGATAACTGTTTTGTTTATTGTTTAATTTCGCTAAAAGAGGATAAGATCTATTGAGCAACAAGTTCGATCATAATTAAAATTTATGAAAAACTGCTCTAATTTGTAACAGCCATTCACTGATTATGCCTCACGTGCTACGTAAGGCTCACTACTTGAGTGTTGCATCTTATCAAAACTCTTCCATAGTGAATTATAGGTACTTTATATTTTCAACTGGTACTTAATACATAATAACTGTTTATATATTTTAATTTTACAACTATGGTATATGTATTTCTAATGCGAGTTTTCGATGCTTGCATACTGCAAGCGCTTAAAAAATCACTATACACCAAGATCTAAACTCGTAAATAAACCAACGCTCTCTGCTATCTCCAGGGCAACAGAACTTCAACAAAGTAGATCCCATATGTATTAGATAATAAATTCCATGAGTTCTCGCAGAATATTTATAATTTTCCGCAAATTTAAGGAAACTATCCTTTTCAATTCTCGAGCAATCGGCTCGTGTCCAAGTTTTCGTATTTCAAGTTTCGTAATTCAAGATCGCCCTGCATGAGCAATGGGAATAATCATCATTAAGACAATACTCTATACCAGACGTGGCCAAACCGCGGTTTGCGAACTGCATGCGGCTCTTTTATCCTAGTATGCGGCTCTTTTAAATTTCCATGCAGAGGCGTGTCAACGTTTTCTCTACAGGACACAATGACGTAGTGTGACTCGAGACGTGTTTGTGATGCCTAATGAACATGCATTATATCCAAATTGCTTCGGATACAGGTTATGTTTTACTGTTCGTAAATTTATGAGCGCAGAATATGGCAAGCGGCTCGCGAACTTCTGGGAATCATCGTATGTGGCTCCGAGGGTAGGTAGGTTTGGTCACTCCTGCTCTATTCACTCAAATTATGGAAAAGTAGCATATTTTGTGCTAAGATAATGGCATCATCATTCGTGTATTTAGCACGTATTTGGATTTAAAAATCGCGAAAGAGGTATATTTAACAATTGAAAAGAGTTAAAATTTCGCGAACAATTACAAAACACAACATTAAAATACTTTTTACGTCTTACTAAATTTCGTATGTTAATATAATAATATAATATAATATAACATAATCATAAATTTACGTTGTAGTTTATAATCAATGTCATAATAACACAATATAAAAAAGACAATAATTTTCATTTTCCGTGATATTACGGTATCTATCCAGAATTTCTCAATTCTCTGGCAATCGGTTCTCGCCCAAGGTTTCGAATTTCAGTTTGTATGACTAAGATAGCCCTGTTTCAGTAATAACTATGATTACCATTAAGACAATAGCCTATATTTTACACAAAAATCTATGTAAAAATTAGGATATTTTGTGTTAGATTTCTACGTCATCGTCCGTGCCTTTAGTACGCATCCGGAAAAAAATAATTTAAAATTATCACGTCATATGTATACGTCGTTGGCTGAAATCAAATGTATTATAATGCAGTCTAAACTTGCTCTTGAAGTATGGGAAATTAATTCCCATTGAAAGGCATTGGAGTCTCTGAATGACACGTTTCGCCGCCGCCGGTTAAATTATTTTTGTTCATATTTTAATTTTGTTTATTGTTATTATTTTATTGTGTTATTTGTAATTTTAATTTTTTGATATCTGTGCGCGATTCTGGAGCATAATAAACCCGATGTTCTTCCTGTGATAAGGTATATTATTGCCTAATTATTGAAAGTGGCGTAAATTCGTGTTTTAAAAATCTGATGTGTCCAACAGATGACTTTTTTCATGTAAATAAAGCGTAATCTGGTCCCTTACATAAATATATGTATTAATAAACGTAACTTTTATCCAACCCTGATCGATTTCCCATAAGTTAGCATGGGAAAACGCAATCCAGTGTGTAGACCAATCTAATAAGTTTAGGAAGCTGAAATTGTGCAAGATTATAGAACTTTTCTCATCATCATCATCATCATCATGCTTCTGTCCGAAGACAGGTTTTAACTGAATCGCTGCCTCCATTTCTCTCTCTCCCTAGAAGCCTCTTTTATACCTCTATAAGTATTATATCCCTGCTTTATATTATCTAATATTCCTATTCTTTTTCCCCCTCTTCCTCTTCTTCCACTAATTTTTCCTTCTAAGATCGTCCTTTGTAAACACTGTCTTCTCAATATGTGCCCTATCCAATTTGCTTTTCTTTTCCTGATAGTTTTTATTAGCGTCCTTTCTTCTCCCACCATTTCTAATACTTCTTCGTTTCTCTTCCTCTCTGTCCATTTCACTTTCATCATTCTTCTCCATACCCACATCTCAAAATTTCTAAATATTTTTCCTCCTTCCTCCTTACCGTCCACGTCTCTGCACCATAAAGAGCTATGCTCCATATGTAGCATTTTGCTAATTTCTTCCTTGTTTCTAAATTTATTTTCTTGCTTGTGAGAAGCTCCTTCTTCTCGTTAAATGCTGCTTTTGCCATTGCAATCCTACTTCTGATGTCCTGTGTACTACTTCCATCCTGTGCTAAAATACTGCCGAGATATTTGAAACTACTTACTTGTTCCAATTTTTGGCCATTTACCATTATATTTAATTCTTTATGTTCCATTGAAACCACCATGACTTTTGTTTTTTCTGTATTGATCTTCATTCCATATTGTTGGCCAACCTCCACTAGTCTGTCTGTCATCCTCTGAAGCTCTTTCTCGCCTTCTACTATTAAGCCCTGATCATCTGCGTATTTAATGGTGGCTATACTTTCATCTCCTATCTTAAATCCTTTCTCTTCCATCAACGCTTCTTCTGTTATTGTTTCTGCATAAATATTAAATATCGCTGGTGAAATAGGACAACCCTGCCTCACTCCCCTCCCTATTGAAGTACTTTCTGTTTCTTCTCCTTCAACCCTGACTCTAATCTTTTGATCAAAGTAAAGGTTTTTAAGCAGTCTTTTATCTTTCCAATCTATTCCTATTTTGTTTAAAATACCCAGCATTTTATCCCATTTCACTCGGTCAAAAGCTTTCTCCCAATCTACAAAACGAAAATACATACCTTTATTGACTTCTAGCGCTCTTTCTGTCATCATCCTCATACATCCTATAGCATCTCTAGTCCCCCTTCCTATTCTAAAACCAAACTGATTATCTTGCAGCTCCTTTTCTATTTTACATTCAATTCTTTTGGTTATTATTCTGGTTAGAACTTTAGCTGTATGAGAAATTAAACTAATAGTTCTGTAATCCTTACAACTTTTTGCATTGTTCTTTTTCTCCAGTGGTACCATCACAACATCTAAAAAATCTTCAGGCCATATGCCAGTATCATATACTTGGTTAAAAAATTTTGTGAGTTGCTTAACTGCTTTAGACCCTAAAACCTTGAGAACGTCCACGTTTCATGTCATCAATTGCTCTTTTAACTTCAGACTCGAGAATACTTGGTCCTAGCTGATCTTCTTCCACATCCTCTTTTTCATCTAATTCAATATTTCTTGGCTTTCCTTCTTTGTCATACAGAACCTCAATGTATTCCTTCCAGACATTCTTTATAATGTCTGGCTCCGATACTATTTTACCACTTTTGTTCATGATTCCTTTACGTCCTATCTTTCTTGCTTTTTTCTTGAATAGTTCCCTTGCTTTGCTATACATGAGGTCTGTTCTACAAATTCTTTCACATTCGACAATCTCCTCGCATTTTTCATTTATCCACTGTTCTCTTGCTTTATCTGTTTCCCTTCTTAAAGCATTATTTAACTCCTTGTACTTTCTTTGGCCTTCTTCAGTGTTTATGTTCTTCCACTTTCTCCGCTCTTCCATTTTTTGCAGCATGGCTGCTGTGATCCAGGGTATATATATCCAGGGTATATATATATATTGCGGCAACCGTTAAAAATGTTTAAATTTTACACAATTAGAAAAATATTATTTTACTTCTATAAGTGCTACAACTTTAAAATTTGGCTGAAATGTGTATCATTAGTACCCCATAATGCAGAAAGTGTGAAATATTTAAAATTGCAACATTTGGGGATTGTTTTAAACTATTATTTTTACATTCGGGAAAAACGGAAATCGCTGAGGAGGTGAAATTTTTAGAATTAAAAGAATATTTGTAATGATAAAATATCTTTCTGAATCATTATTGTTTTTTCAAGGTGAGATGAATTGCTTGCAGTATGCAAGCACCTTCTACTAGTATAATATATTAGCGTAAAATCCTGTTAAATTCCAGCGGGAAATTTAAAAGGGTAATATCTTATTACGTATTTCTAGCGAGGGGAGAGGAAGAGGGAAAGGAACATGGATTAAAACAACAAGAAGTCCTCGGGATTTAACAATTTCATTGTCGTCAAGGTGTTAAAACTTCAAATTTTGTCTATTAATATGAATAAACGTGAAGCTCGAGCAATTTCGAATCGAAAACGAAAAAAAAAAACTATAAGAATAGGTAATCTTGACCATCCTTATTTAAAACTGAGGTTTGTATGTTAATTTGTCGAATTTATATAAGCAAATGAAACTATGAAAACTCAATCTTTAATGTATTTTCTAATTGAAATATTTTTTCGTTTTTATACACTAGCTGGCTTTGATTAAAATTTTTAAAGCACCAAAATCTTACGGCTTGCTAAATGCACCTGCGTACCAATTTTAATTGTGTTATCTTGTATGCTTTAAAAGTTATGAAGAATTAAAGAATTAAATCCGCTTAACAATTTTCGCAACCTCTCCTTATAGGGCTTACCCTACAATATTTTTGGCTTAAGGAGTTTTATACAACTGTTCAACTTGGAGCCAAAGTGATTACGAGCTACCATCTACTGCTCTCCTTATTAGACAAAAGTAAGTATAGAATAAATAAACTTATCAGGAGTGACCTCATGGAAGTCATTAATATTATTCATAATAAAATAAAACCAAATACCTTTGTAATTCAAAAGACTGCTTTGACAATCTTTCCAAATCAGGAGTGTACCGACTGGAAAGTAACGATTGTGAAGCAAATGACCTTGGTCAAACCGGAAGGAACTTTCAAGCCCTTAATGCACGAGCATAAAAGGTTCTACAAAAACAACTACCCACTTCATTATTTGCCAAACATTTAATAGACAATAAACATACAAGTGATTCTGCGCCAAATGACGAAATCTGGACGCAATGGAACAAATTGAAATTATAAATTCGTCAAGCACCGAATTGATCATTGAATATGATTTTCCTAACCATTCCTCTCCTCTCTCAACCATATTATCCCTTCCTTAATGACTTCTGAGTACTCAAGGCTTTTTTATTTTTACATCCTACTACCTACCCCCTCCCACTTTCTCTCCCTCCCCTAACCGATCAACTTGAATCCTACGTACCACTAATCTCCGTCCCTTAATCACAGTGTGTCTACTAAGTCTCTGCTTGTGGATGGTGTCTTTGTGATGGTCCCTCCTCCCTTCCCTCTCCCCATTTTCTCCGTTACTCTATAGACCAGTGGTTCCCAACCTGGGTGCCGCGGCACACTGGGGTGCTGCGATAAAATTAGTTTTTTAAATAAATCAAAGATTTGGATGTTTACAGGTAACTAGAGCATTAATTTTATCTCTAATAAATGTATTATGGTGTGATACCAACAAATGGACATGTCCAAAGGTTTTAATACTCGTTTGTGAAAATATGTAAAGATTGCTTGAAGGCTGGGGTTCCGCGAAACTCTGTTTATCCTTTACAGATACTGATATAGACCCTTACACCCCTATCTCTCCTATCACCAGATGATGTGCCGTATCACGGTGAAACCGGTCGTGAGAAAAATATATTGTGGAGGAGTACGAGTTTTGTATTATCATTAATAAATATAAAATATTTTTTTAAAGCTGAAGTAAATATTATGAAAGATTTCTATAAACTATCGATATATGGCGTAATAACTACATGATTACGAGTAGCTACTGCCGTCGATCGAGCATATTCTATCGAAATGATCCTTGTATTACAATGGTGATTTTAAGTTGTAACGCAAGATATTACGCTTGTATATTAATTTTGTCCTTATAACACACGATTCCGAGATAAAATATTTCTTTAAACCTAGCACACATTAGCAGAATTTTGAAGTACTTATCCTACATTCAAATAATTGAAAATTGCATTTTTATGATTCCTTGCACAAAATTCGAAATAACACCTGGCGGCGAAACGTAATTCGCGGCGAAACGGCTACGGCGAAACGGCCGCGGCAAAACTCTTAGACCCTCGGAGTCGTTTCTATGGTAGTTAATAGTTTTCATTGCTGAAAACCGAAAAACTTTTCATAATTTTTTATTAAAATAAATTTTTACGCAAATTTAGCATATATTTCAATTTTATCTTTAAAAAAATAAACTTCATTCTTTCATCCATATTACGGTGCATGTCACGAATTTGTATCTTAATTGTAACTAATTTAAAAAGCAATTATATATAGTCCTGCACCGTTTTCAGTGCTTTTCTTATGTTTGTTTATAATTAGATATTGGGGAAAAATACTCCTTAATTATAACTTTTTCTTAAACTTTGGATTTTTTCCAGAGGTTTTACCAAATGATCTACCTTCATGCCAAATTTCAGCTCTGTAGCATTTCTAGAACTACCTTAGATTTTACATGATATATCCTATATTAATATGTAAGAAGTAACTATTTATAATGATATGATATATCCTATCATTATATATAAACGTTCCTTACAGAGGAGTAACAAGTAACATATATATAGGATGACACTAATGTTTAGGCACCTCTAGGAAAGCGGCAGACTCATGCTCGCCGAGAGCCCTGATTCGATACTGGTAGCTTAGGCATATCCATATCGTTTCTTCGCACGATTACGTTCTTTTTAGTACTTGCGACTACCACTCGCGACTGTCGCGCGTCTGCTATTCCGCAGAACTCCGGTTTCGGGTTTGTTTTCCACTTTGTACGGTCTTCGGCAAGTCAGGTGAAGGCTAACGAGTCCCTTCTGCTCACCTGCACTTGTCGCCTACGGGTACGGTGGAGCCTGGCCTTCTGAGGTCAGTCTCCCTGTTTTTCTTGACCCTGAAAAGGGCCTAGAAAATTTCCCCATGGAGAGGATAATTTCACCCATGGAAAGTGACCCGAAAGGGTCTGTTGAGCTGGCTGCCCTTTTGGAAGGGAGCCTCCATATCGGTTCCGCTCGCCCCCGGTCGTCGTCGCTTTCAAGCGACTCCTCCTTTGGGAGAATTATCCCAGCGGAGTACAGGGAGATGTATGCCGAGAAGGCACCGGATGCTGCTGCCCCGGTTGCTTTCGAAGCCCTTCCCTCAACTCCGGCCCAGGGCCAGCATGTTACAGCCTCGGTAGGCGCCAGCGGGGTCACACCCGCGGTAGTACCCAAACCGAGGCCTACCAAGGAGAACGCCTCGAAAGAAGGCAAATCCGTCGCTTCGACGTCCCGGGAGGGAACCCTGCTCCCCCCCTCTGGTCGTTCGAAGCCCGCAACCGCCGCCACCAGTGCCGGCATTTCAGGCCCTGTTCAGGGCCATCAGCCCGCCGTTACTCCGGTTGAGTCTATGCACTCGACGGACGGAGTACTCGGCAAGAGAAAAATGACCGGGGGACAAGCGCCTGCCCCCTCCACTGCCTCTCTGGCAGACCAGTCCGCCCCCATTCTCGGTGCTGATGCAGTCGTCAGCACGGACGAGGATGGTGAGTTCACCCAAGTTACGAAAAGGAGAGCCAAGAGGCAGAAACCTTACCGTTCCCCTGCAGAGAATACAGCTCCGGAGGGACAAGGTCCCGACAAGGGAGCTCGAAAGAGGGTCCGCGTATCGCCGATCACGGTATATGGGATCCTTTCTCACAAGATCATAGCCGCTGAACTCAGCAAGGTGTGCGGCGATGAGTTTGAGCTGGAGGTCCACAGGGCCTCCACTCGAAAGTCGTCCACACGCCTGAGCACCACCGGGCGGCGACGAAGGTACTGGACGATGCTAAGGTCCAGTACCATACTCAGTTACTGCAGACGGTCCAGGGGACGCGTCTGCTGATTAAAAATGTTGGGAAGGGCTACTCCCCTGAGGACATCGCAGCAGGTCTGTCGGCAAAGGAATTTATTGTCCGTGGCGTCCGGCAGATGACTGCGATGGAGGGGGGGAAGCGGATCCCAATAGGGAGATTTGTTGCTAATCTGGAGAGGACTCCACGGGCCCCTCCAGCGTCGGCTATTAAAACCTTATGTCACTGCTCGGTAAAGATCGAGCAGTATAGAGGAAACAGAGAGCCGTTGATATGTTTCAACTGCCAGAGGTTCGGCCACGTGTCGCTCGCCTGCAGGTGCGACACACGCTGCTTCAGGTGCGCCGGTCCCCACAAGGGGGACGACTGCCCAAAGCCGCTTTCTGAGCCTGCTATATACGCTAACTGCGAGGGCGATAACCCTGCCTTGCACCGGGAATGCCCGGCATTCTTGGAGGCGCTGGCAAGATATGAGGAGAGGCAGCAGAAGTCGGTAAGGAAGTCGGTGCCGGGGAAGGCTTCGAAGACTGCACCAACCCTCAAAATGAAGGCTGCCCCCTCGGCAAAAGCGGACGCCTACCGTCCCTATGCCGCGGTGGCTGGGGTCACTGTCAAGCCGACACCATCGGCTAGTGCCCCATCTCTAGCTCAGCAGCCAGGTGCTGAGCCGGATAAGCAGGCGGACCCTAAACCCGCCGCAATCGCACCTGCTCCATGTCCCGTTGTCAGACGGGAGGAGACGGAACCAAAGAAGCCCTCAGCCTCCGCCCTACGGAAGGAGAGGCGCAGGGCGGCCAAAGCCCAGCAGGCGAAGATTTCTGAGGCAGCAACAGCGGAGAGTGAGGCCCCGAAAGGCCCCGCCGCGGCCCCTCTGGCAGGCCGTATCAGAGAAGCGGGTGGTCGTAAGTCGGCCAACCGCATCGGCCGAAGTGGTCCCTCCCAAGGGCCCCGAAACTTCGGTCAAGACCAGCAAGCCGCAGAGCAGTGCGCCAGAGTTGGTTCGGTCCGTGGAGTGCCCCGGCTTCTGGCGGACGGTGGCGATGATATGTGGGGCGCTGAGAAGTTATATCTCCTCAACGTCCGGTCAGCTCCTCCTCTCTCTCCTGGAGGAGCTGCTCAAGGAGCGCATCTCGGCCCCCAACAATGGGGACTAGGGGGTGCAGCGTCCTTGTACAATGGAACGCCCGAGGTGTCAAGGAGAAGACGGAAGAGCTTCGGGCGTTCCTACAATAGAAGCACGCCATCGTCGCCGCCGTGAACGAGACGCACCTCCGCCCGGCGGATGCGTGGAAGATACCTGAATGGGCAATATACCGCGCAGACAGGGTCAACCAACCCGCCAGGGGGGCGGGGCGCGGCGGCTCGGCACTGCTAGTTCATAGATCCGTAGAACATCGTCCGCTTCCGGCGCGGAACTACGGGTCGATGGAGGCTGTATCCATCGACATCAGGACCTGTACCGGATGGATCAGGGTCTCCTCGGTGTATTATCCGCCGGGGAGGCCGTGGGATCCGGATGAGGACTTGGAGGTCGTCGGGAATGGCTGCCCCTCGATCGCACTTGGGGACTTGAATGCCAAGCACACCAGTTGGCATTCCAGAGTCCCCAATCCGAGGTGTCTGCGGCTGAAAGATCTTGCCGATGAAGAGGGGCTCATAGTGCTCGCGCCGACCGAGCCCACTTATCTTCCTTCGAGGGACGTCCTCGATGTTGCTGTCATCAACAAAATCAGGGCGTTCCTCAGCATGCATTCCTCTAACCATAATCTGACCCTGCTACTTCTGGGGAACTTGCCAGTGCGAGTACCACCTTCGCAGCGTCTGGACCTAGCTCGTGCCGACTGGCAGCACTTCCGCGAGTTCATTGCGGAAAGGCTGCCGGTCGACCCAACACCGCCTAGGACGTGCGGGGAGGCAGACCGTATGGTCAACCTCCTCACCACCACCGTCCAGCAGGCCATGGACGCTGCGATCCCGAAGGTGGTCGTAGCCGGGGATATACGCATTGTTTTGCCTCGTGTCGTCAATCAGACGATCACGCTGCGCAACAGCTTGCGGCGGAGGTGGCAGCGCCACCGTACGTTGAACCTCAGGATCCAGATGGACTCCCTCAACAGGACGGTCCGAGACATGTTGAAAGACGTGCGTTCGGACGCGTGGGAACTACATCTCTCCACGCTTTCCCATGCGGACCAGTCCATCTGGAAAATCCTAACATTGTAGCAACTATTGAAGGGGACATTGTGGGTATTAGCATGTAATGCAACTGGGAGGGGGCGTCTGAGAGAAACGCTATTCCGGTGACCGTTCATTCGGATGTTTAACGGATTGCTGGTGAGGCCTACGTAAAACGCGGGACAAAGGGTGCAGGTAAGGAGGTAAATGACGTTACGGGTGGTGCAGTTGCTTCTGGAGGTGATGGGGTAGGTGATGTTGGTGGAGGGACTCGAGAAAAAAGATGATGGAGAGTGGATAGGGCAAGTGAGGCAGCGAGGTTTTCCGCAGGGGTGGGAGCCTATTGCAAGAAGCGTGGTAGAAGTGGGAAGATCCTTCCTCCACAAGATATTTCCCAAATTTGGGGGCCGGCGGAAGGAGAGGAGCGGAGGATTGGCAAAAAGGTTGATAAAGAGGGACTGATGGGAGGAAGAGGTAAGAATTGGGTGGGCAGCATGAAGGATTGTTTTGAGAGCTTCGTGGATACCAGGATGGAAAAGTGTCGTAAGAGTGAGTGGAGGGGTAGATGCAGGAATAGTGGGTGTGTGAGGATGAGATCCAATGTGGGTAGGCGTCATCGCCCTATGGATCTGTTCGCGGACTGGAGGGTAACCACGTTTGAGAAGAGCATCCTCGAGGACAGAGTAATACTCTAGAAGGGATGCTCTATCGGAACAAAGCCTCCATCCTCGACGAGCAAGGGCATAGGGGATAGAGGTTTTGGTATGAAGGGGATGGCAGCTATCAAAGTGGAGGTATTGGAGGCTGTTGGTGGCTTTGATGTGAACACAGGTGCGGATTTGGCTGTCTTGAAGGTAAAGATCGACATCCATCCATCCATCCATATATATATATATATATATATATATATATATATATATATATATATATATATATATATATATATATATTATATATTATATATATATATATATTCTATATATATATTTGCGAAAATTAGCACATTCTGAAATTTATAAACCTAAAAAGTACGTTTAAACAATTGCGAATATTTAGCGGTCGCATATGTGAACTTTTTCAAAATTTCATTTTTTCTATATAAAATTTACCACAAAATGTTTTCAAAAACGCAAACCTACAATTTATTATTTCCAAGATAAAAATTATCAAATTTTAATGTTCAAATGGGGTTAAAACAACCTCTAAAAATAACAATTTTGAAATTTTCGATTTTTATAGTTGGTTATGAGAAAAATTTCATCTTCCTAAACCTATTAGATTGGTCTACACTCTGGAATAACATTTTCCCATGCTGACTTATGGGAGATATTCCGGGGTATCTGGAGTCGAACCCAGGACAATGTAAGCAAAATTAACAATAATTCCTAGTAGATGTTGCGGCCATCCAGCAACATTAATAATTTCATTTTTTTAGCTTACCAGCAAGTGCCCAAAATTAATTTACAAAAATGGCGCAATGCTTTTCTTATGAAAAAAACGCAAATTTCGAAATTTCTGGAGTCGAACTCATGTCACTTAGATGAGATGTCTCATTTTAACTGTAAGTTTTTCCATCATATCCACAAAAACATAGTTTCAGCTTTCCAGCTCTAGTAGTTTGGGCTGGACATTAGTATCCTCCTATCCTACTCTGTAAGGAAAGTCTATATATAATGATATCGTTCTCCTCTGTAAGGAAAGTCTATATATAATGATATTCTCCTCCTCTGTAAGGAACGTCTATATATATATATATATATATATATATATATATATATATATATATATATATATATATATATATATATATATATAGGAGGATACTAATGTTTAGGCACAGAAATGTGGCGGATTCGAAATTTCTTTTTCGGTAGGATTTTGTGCAAAACCGACTAGAAAAAACGAAAATCATAAAAAAGTTCTGCAATGGGGTCGCCAAAAAATATAACATTTTTAATTAAATTTTCAAGGTTAATGTATTTTCGAATGTGCTACGGAACTGAAATTTTTTATAGGCAGAATTTATAAGAAAACGAAATAGGGATTATACAAATTTTGTTATTTTAATTTGTTTGTCAGTTAAAAATTCTTATATTTTAAACAAATAGGTAAATGATTAGATATTACAGGGCGAGTTAGAGAGCTAAAAGTGTTAAATTATTTAGAGTTTAGTCTTTACAAACGAATAAACATTTAAATAAATCCATGAAATTTTTATTGCGGCCGTTCAATATTATTTAAATTTAAAAATTTAGATAAAATTCACTTCTAATTGTGCTACAAATTTAAAATTTTGCAGAAATTTGTGGCATTATTATCTCAATTTGGAAAAAGTACAATATTTTTAAAATTGCAAAAATTAGTGATTGTTTTACTTCATTATTGTTCCATAAGAAAAAAACGAAATCGGTCCAGAGGAGAAATCTTTTGAAATAAATAATATTTCCCATGATGAAATATCTCTCTTAAAAATTTGTTTTTTCAAGGTAAGATGAAATGTTTGCAGTATGCAAGCACCTTCTACTAGTATATTACATCATTACAAATATTTTTTTAATTTTAAAGATTTCACCTCCGCAGCGATTTTCGTTTTTCCCTTATGTAAAAACAATAGATTAAAAATCCCCAAACCTTGCCATTTTAAGAATTTTATACTTTCTCCATTATGAGGTACTAATGCTACACATTTATACCAAATTTGAAAGTTGTAGCACTTCTAGAAGTGAAAAATATTTTTCTAATTGTTTTAATTTTTAACATTTTTACGCAACATATTAATGGAGAGATTAAAATGTTTATTTGTGCACATGCACTACTCTGTAAATAACTTGAAAACTTCAGCTTCCTAACTCATCCCGTAGTACCCAAACCGTTATCTATTTGTTTAAACTTTAAGAATTTTTAACATCAAAACAAATAAAAAAATTTAAAAATGTATAGATTTTGAAAAGAACAAAATAAAAAATTATAGAAATTTTGATATTTTAATTTCTTTGGCTGTTAAAATTTTTTTAAAATTTAAACTAATAGATAAATATTTAGGCACATTGGGGCAAGCTAGGAAGCTGAAATTTTAAAGTTATGTAGAACTCAATGCATTGAAACTAACAAACATTTGAAAAGCTCCAACAAAGTGTTATTGCGGCCGTTTTAATCTTTTTAAATTTAAACAATTTAATAAATATTATTTCACTTTTAGATGTGCTACAACTTCAAATTTGACAAAAATGTGTAGAATTAGTAGCTAACATTGGATAAAGTATAATTCTCTTAAAATTGCAAATTTAAGGCATTGTTTTAATCAAATATTTTTCAATAAGGAAATAGAAATTGGGGGCAGAGGTGAAATATTTTGAATTAAAAAATATTTCTATTAATGTTATATCTCTCTGAAATATTAATGTTTATCAAGGTCAGATGAAATGCTTGCAGAATGCAAGCACCAACTACTTGTCGTTATATATCGACGTTTCTTACAGAGGAGGAGGAGGAAAATGCTACTAATATTTAGGCACTTGCAGATGAGCTGGAGATTCGAAATTTTTTTCTTCGGTAGGATTTTGTGCAAAATTGACTAGAAAAAACGAAAATCTTGAAAAAGTGCAACAATGTGACTGCTAAAAATTAACAATTGTTTAAACAAATTTTCAAGGTTTATGAATTTCCGAATGTGCTTTGGAGTTGAAATTGTTTTTATAGGTAGAATTTCTAAAAAAACGAAATAGGGATTATACAAATTTTGATATTTTAATTTGTTTGGCAGATAAAAATTCTTAAAATTTAAATAAATAGGTAAATGTTTAGATACTACGGTGCAGGATAGGGAGCTGAAATTATTAAGTTATTTAGATTTTTTATACAAACGGATAATTATCTCAGTGTATCCATGAAATTGTTATTGCGGCCGTTAAAAATTTATTTATTTTAAACAATTAGATAAATGTAATTTCACTTGTAAATGTGCCATAAATTTAAAATGCGGCAGAAATGTGTGGCATAATTAGCTTAATGTAGAAAAGGTAAAATATTCCTAAAATTGCAAAAATTAGTGATTGTTTTACTCCATTATTTTTCCTAAATGAAAAAATGAAAACCAGTCCAGAGGAGAAATCTTTAGAATTTAAGAAATATTTCTCATGATGAAATATGTCTTTGAAAAATAAATGTTTTTTCAAGGTGAGATGAAATGCTTGCAGCATGCAGCACCTCCTACTAGTATATACTATCACTAAAAGCGTGATCGTATTATTATTTCTGGAAACCAACATTTTGATTGACTCATTAACGCGACAATGAACTGACAAATCTAATAAAACATTCATCTTCAAATGATTCTCTATTGCAATCAATTAAAAATCAGTCTGAAAAATCTTTTTTTACGAATTACTACGCTTTTAACGAGAGGTTTTCGTCCTCATTTGTCATCAATTAGGATTCACAGAGAGCACTTGAGGTCCAGCTTAGTCTACAACGGCAATTGCCTAGCGGATTCACTGCTTTTTATATATTGTTGTTCGAGAGAACAAACAAGACGTTTACTGTGGCGCCGTTAATGACCTCAAAGTTGCTGTTCCAGCAAACGCATATATTTTTCGAGAGCTGGACGTTCGCGGGCGCGCGGCCTGTGGGGATGTCGTCCTCGTTTGCCGGAGCCAGTGAAAGAGGTCCCCGCGCACTGGGAGACCATTAAGCGGAGGGCCACGATGCGCAAATGCTCATTCCCAAACTCTCCGGTCCGTAACGCCCCCTCCTCGCCCCGTCTCCTCCGCTTTGCTCACACATTCCTTGAACCCTCTTCCAGCCAACCGCTTGAGTAGTCGCCGACCAAGAAGCAGATACTTTGAGAGAGAGAGAGAGAGGCGGGGATGCGACAGGAGAAAGAAGCGGTGGAAGGAAGAAAGAAGAGCAAAGGAATGGTCGCGCTAATAGGCTTTCAGTTCATTCTATATGAGATATTCAAAACTTTTTTCGCACAGTTCATCCCAAATTAAATTTTTTGTCTCCTATAACGATTACGTTGACATGTTATACTTTGATGGCGGTCATTAAAGAAATTAACATGTAGGATTTTAATGTTGAATGCGATGGTATAATCATACCCGAGTAATCTGAAATTGCCATCGTTGTTCATATTATAGTTAAGCCGCAATTTCAATTTTATCAACTGCACCACGGACTGTGGGATGGAAGGACGAAAAGGTAAAAACATTATAGATTTTTTAATGAAACCCGCTTAAAATGACCTCATTTCATTATTAAGCTGAAATTAAACGCTAGGAACAAATATAATGCAGAATTACCGAATTTACACGGATACATTGATCCCAATTACATATGTTTAACTTCATTCAGAGAATATCAACGTAGTTTAAATAATTAACGAACATTTGCTGGAGTTTTGGAGGCAAGCAGGGACGCCGACACGCAGGGACGCAGGCACGCAGGGGCGCAAGCACGCAGGGACGCAGGGACACAGGGACGCAGGGGCACAGGGACGCAGGCACGCAGGGACCTAGGCAGAGACACGCCGGTTATAAAATATTATATTGCCTGAAGCGGTGCTGGTTCCATAAACTTTATTATCCTTACCGTACGCCCAACACAAATTATCAGGATACGACACACACACACACACACACACACACACACACATATATATATATATATATATATATATATATATATATATATATATATATGGATGTCAACAAGGTGTTGGGATGAGGAAACCCAGTGAACACTCACCAATCAGACGACTTCAGGTTGGCGAGGCCCCGGGGATGTCGAAGCGACACACGTAAAAGAACACTAAAACACAGAAACATTACAAACGTAGAAGCTTTCGGAATTATTCCTTCATCAGCTACAGCTATATATATATATATATATATATATATATATATATATATATATATATATATATATATCACGCTTAGAGGGATAACTACACAGAATGGTAGGAAGAAATGAGGAGGAATGGGAAGCACCTACCTTAATTTTAGCACTTTGTTTATGTACACCTGTCATTTTTACAGACAATTACACCAGTATAACACATAATAAGATATGAATATATATTCGTGTGTGCCTAAATGATATGATGACAACGATGTACGATAATCTCTCGGAAATGGAGCGTGATGGAAATGTTCATTCCATTTATAGCAAGTGAAACCGAAAGAGGATCGCGTCAATTTAGGAAAGTCTTTATGTAGGAAAAATTCGAAGTGTTCTAAGTTTCTCATGGACAATATAACCACAGAATGATGTTTTTCTTATCATCTTTATTGTTCAATGATACGTTAGGTTTCAGCGGAATTTTTATAGGGAGTTTGAATGATACTATTAAAATGGCAGTCACACTCGAAGTTTAACAAGTATTTGAATGAGTTATATTTTATGCATGTGTTAACATATATAACAATAAGATATAGTTTATCTCATTACCAATTTATTCCCATTGAGAAAGCTATTGATGAAAATCTGATCAAAACCAATGAAATGTGAAAATTTATTATAAACTTTCCGTTAGTATGAAAGTTTTTCAAGAAACATTTTTTGTCTATAAGTTATGGTAAAAAATTGCGCATTTATGTACTTGATTAAATGCAATATATCTTTTGTGTGACTATTTACGTTATTACACAGAGGAACCGTGCAACATTTTGAGTAACACATTCTGTATGCATCCACTTTACATAAAACAGAATACTAATAGCGGATGTGCAATGTTTCTAAAAAATTATTACGCTGGCAATTTTATCAAAACTTTCACAAATTACCATCTATTAATGCTTCCCACTTAAAAGATTTGTCCACTTTCCATTGAATAAAAGAAATATCGATTAAAAATGTTAGAAAGGTGTTCATTATTCAAGTTGGAAATGGCCAAGACCCTTTCATTTAGCGGGAAACCTTTTCGAAATCAACTCTTTCATCGCTCCTTCGATCTAAACCCATCGGAAACTCTTTATGAATGAAATTTCCATCGCAACTATCAGATGACATCCTTCCAAAACGGCTTCGATGGGTTCAGGTCCGATGAGGAATAAAGAGAGGAGCAGAGAGAGGGAGCGGTTTCCTCTCCGGAGAGAGACGAGTGCACGCGACAGGTATTTCGGCCAACAATACCATTTTCCCATAATCGGCCCAATCGTAATTTGCACAATTAACCTCGGAAACAGAAAGTGGACGGTGTAGGGTAATCGAGACGTGTCTGGGTCTTCGATCGACTCGTGAGACCAGAGATAAACATAAGGAGTTCTTTCGTTGCATCGTGTGCGACCTTGTTTCGCCTAGGCGGCACTGCAATCGTCTCCATGGCAAAGCCGCATAGGTCGACCGGTCTCATTATGTGAGAGAGCGGCAGACCATCCAAGCGTCCATCACCCCTCTTTCTCTCCCTCTCTCTCTCTCTCTCTATCTCTCTCTATCATAACGCATTCGATTGACCTTCAGGGTCCGCCCCACTGCCCCACACCACCTCTCTCTCTCTCTCGACGGCCCCGCCTCCCTTATCGAAGGTGTGTTCGTGTTCCTTTCCCCTCCCGTGAGCACAGGGTAAATTAATTATCCACGAAGTGGTCGCACGATGGCATGCATTATTGCGACCATACCGGGACCCCTGCGGGAATGCTCCGCTTTCAGGAGGCTACACCGCTGCCCGTCAGCACGCGCGAGGGGGTGTGGTTCGGAAGTGCGAGAGGACGGGGCGTGCATGAGGGGGCAGAAGGGGGAGGAGTTTAGGCAAAAGGGATTGAGGAGAAGGGAAAATTTAGGAGGGAGGAAGAGTAAGAGAGGAAAGGATTGCAGCGTTATGCGATATGAAGAGGGGGAGGAAGAGCGAGATAAGGATAGCGGGAGAAGGGGAAAACGATAACAGTGGTGTACCTTCTCCCGCCAATCTCCTCCTGGCTTCCCTTCCCTTCTCCGCTTTCCTCTGCCCCTTTATCCACTCATTCAATTATTTCAATTACCTCACTGCATTGGGATTCTACTGTTTGCTACACTGCCACAATCTCTCCCCTCCCAACTGTCTCCATTCCTCTATCTATCTCTGTCCCTTTCTTTCCCTTCGTCTCTCTCTCTCTCTTTCTCTTCTCCTCTACCCCAATGTGATCGTAATTTGCGTGCACTCATCCATCTCTCTTATATCGTATTTCGTACCTTCATTTTCCTATCGGGATATGTACGACTGGAAGATATTTCATTTCTTGTGAAAACGTTCTTTGGTGGTGAATAACCATGGATACGAAGCAAATCACAGCGAGGATCGCGTTGCTTTAAATTGTATAAACCCTCTTTTACTTCATGACGCTCCTTATCTCTTTTTCCTCTCTCTCTATTTCTCACACTTTTAATTATTATTATGCTACCTCTTCTGTAATCCTCACCTTTTTTCTGCCCGTTACTCTCATGTAATTGTCTTTCCCTCCTACTACCTAATTCTTTAGTACTTTTCTCATCATATTCCCTCATGGTCTTCTCTTTTTATGTCCTGTATACCTCTTTCTCTTTTATGAACTTTTCACGATGTAACTGAATTTTTTTTAGCGCTTTTCCGTTTCCTAGCCTTTCTCGACTCTTACCTTTCCCAGTTTATGTCCTATAATGTTTTTTTAAATAATTCGTTTCAAAACTTTTAAGATATGTTCTGAGGTATGCAAGAAATCGATTTTGGCTTGGCAAATAGGACTTCAGTAATCTCAGTCATTTTACTGTTCTCTTTGTCCTGTTTTCTCTTCGATTCCACAGATTAGAGAAATACTAACAAGTTTGATCATTAACAATAATTAAATCAACGAACTGAAAGGACGATTAAGGCTTTATTAATTTCTAGGATCAAAATGTAAACATAATGTCTATCAAAAGGTGAACCAAAAAAAAATGTCTACCTAAATCACACTGAAACTTTTATCCAACTCATAAATCAATGGAATCTCTGACTTGATCATGTTTTTCGTTAATTCTTAGTATAAATCTCGTCAATACGTGAATTATTTTTTTGCCATTTGCCCTTCTTTCATCTCTTCATATTTACTTTAGTCATAAGTATATTATCCTTCTTTCCATCTTCAGTGTGATTATTATTGAATTGCTAGCCATTATCCCTTTAGCATATTTATCAACATTTTAACACTCTCATCATGTTGGATTCGTCTTTTGTCTTCCATTCTTCATTGATCCATTTTCTCCCTCTCTCTTTTGCTTCAAATCCTTCGCCCTCTTGCTTTCCCCTTTTCTCGTTCCGCCTATCCTCTTTCCTTCCACCTACCCTCCCTCATCTCCCTCTCTCTCTATCTCTCTCCTCCCTCTATTTCACTCTTCCCCTCTTATAAAACATTTAAACGAGCCGCGTTGCTTCTGCCGCCTCTGCCACCGGCTTTTACTGCAAATTAAAATCAATACTTGGGGGTCTGCTGGTCGGGAGCGTAGAGGGGAGGGAACGGGAATGGAGGTGGGGTGAAGAAGGATGAGGATGGGGAGGTGGAAGGGGGAATAAAAGGGGTATGGTGGTGAGGAGGAGACGTGACGAGGTCGGGCAGGAAGGGAGTCGAGCCGGAGCGGAAGGAGGGAGGAGTGGGAGGGAGCGAAAGAGGGAGGGAGATGGAGTGGGAAAGAGGGCGGAGGAAGAAAAGGGATAGGAAGAGGGCGATCCGGTAGGTGGCGGGGGAGGATGGGGCGAAGGAAAGGACCTGGAGGAAGTGGAGATTACAAAGGACAGAGGGAGGGAAAGAGGGCGTAAGAGGGGCTGTCCCATCTAGAAGGATGGAGTAGAGGAGAAGGTCGATGAAGTAGAAAAGTCATAGATGATATTAGGGAGTGGTTATGAACACTGGTGATTGTACGAAAAGAAAATCAACTTAAGTATGAAAATCAAACATAATGGTAAACTTCATTCAATAGACGCTCACGGCATTAATTGAAAACATAATCATCAAGCTTTTTCTTTATAAAAACCTCGACTTTTAATCTCTAATATCATGGTTGTATAGAACTCATGGTGGGCAAGGCGAATTTTATGAGATGCTCTCAATGAGAAGTGGTCATGTGTCCTAAAACGACTTTAGCATTGATTGCCTCAACGCCGATATTTTTGGACTCGCTTGATCAATGAAATATTCATTTTGGCCGTGCTGTGATTTATTTGTTAAGCGCAGAGCCGCTATCATTCCCTTGCTTCTTTCTTCTTCAAAAACGACAATTTCATCGTCCGTTATGACTAAGCAAGAAAGTAGATAACCCGGCAATATGGCGTCATACTGACCAAAGACTAGGACCGAATAACCCTAGCTAATGAAATTTCGTTTCTCATTATCTAGAAATCCTTCCTTTGAGTGGAATTTATCTTTGCTGGAGTTGACGGAAAGCGCTACCGGTGATGTGGCTGCTAACTCACAGACGAAGTCAACTCTATTTTGCCATTTGCGCGGTTTATAGCTCTTAACATAGAGGATACTTGTTTGGTCGATTAATTTTTGAATCTTCATTACAGAACGCAGAGGGCGGTCATTTCATAAATAAAACCCTCCATTTAAAAATGAATTACTCATATTGCAGAAATTTCAGCAGTTTTCTTTAGATTTTTACTAAAGGAAAAACATTACTAACGCCCAAAACTTACCTAGAATTTAGGCTGCTATAGAAAAAATATAAAAGGATATTTTCTTTGCAGCATAAAAAAGTTTCAATGAGAAACAGAGAAATGTTTACTAATAAGATCTTTTGCTGTTGATATCAGAGAAGGAAATATATGCCATGAGATAAGGAAAATCTTAAATAACGTATATAAACTGTTCATTTGAATCTTAATGGATAATTCGACGCAATTATGATAACTTATGTAGAAAACTAGCACTCTACTCAGAAATTTTGCCGCCTGAGACGAAATAAAATATAACGCCTCTTTACTTTTTTCACGCGTATCCAGGTTGTCAAGCTGAAATGAAACTTATATAAATTTTTAATATGCGTAAATAAATGCAGAGAACGGGCATTTAATGTATTAAAAAAATAAATAAATATGCAGTCATATCTTGCTGTCACACTATATGAAAAATAGAATTGCATTGGATGCTCTGCTATGTTTTGCGTGTTTGCCCTGAGAAGTTACACTAAAATAACATTACTGCGGAGCCCAAGATAAATTCGGTATAAACACTTAAAAGACAGTTATTTGCAATATTTTTGAAAATAGGTATTGTGAATAAACTTATTCGAAAAAAGTATGAATGTTTATGAAAATAATCTCATTGTTGCTCTTCTCGAGAGGTGCCTGATGAGATAACCTACACGTCTCATTCATCGGCACCACACTGACCATAATCATTATTTCAAAATATTATATGTTTCTTCTCATTCGAATGAAGAATTTTATCCAAACGGTTATAACGCATAGCGGCCTTATCTGGAATATAGGATTAATTTCTATCAAAACTCAATTCCAAAATAAATATTTTCTTACACTGGAAAAATTGTAGTCAAGCGATTTTTTAAAAGCCAACATATTTTAAAATTTACAATAAACTGTTATTTTAATAAATGATAATTATAGCAATTGATTTATCAGCATTGAGAAGGAGAATATTATGTGGTGATTATTACTTGAGTGCTCCCTTTCACCTCGTTGCACGTATCTGGTGTGCACTTGGAGTTTATCACGAATGGGAATATATCGATTTCCATATAATGATGACTCGAGCGTCCATCACGAGGTTCATGGCTTCTGAGAGTCTCGGGAAACTTTTATAAATCGGCTCTCCTTAATATTCCAAATTTTTTGCAGATCTCCAGCAGCTCATCAAATCTCCTCCAAACTTACCTCAAATTATCACATAATTAACTCGAAATTGCTTCAAATCTCAACCTTAAAAACCCTCGGTATTTATAAATAACAATATTTTTAGCCGCTAAACTATCCCATAAAGAAAATGGAAAAAAGCTATCTCTAACTCAAAAACTATTGATCAGATCAACGCGCAAGTTTATATTTAACATTTTTATAAAAGTCAGAAGAATTGATTAGTTTTTGATAAAAATCGGTCAACCGGAAGTGGGTGCTTACAATTGTCACTTATCCGTTGTTTTTAAATATTTGCTTTCATATTTTATAAATGTTAAAATATACTGGAATTAAAGTTGTAGGAAATTTAATTTTCTACAACTTTTGTTTGAAACATTTTACCATATAATGCATTGTTTAAGAGATATCTTATATTTTTAGCTGCCTTCACCACGCCACCTACCGACTATTGTTAACAGTTGACGCTTAGTTACGTCTTAATTTTCTTAATTGTTGGAGTTTTGTGGCTATATCCAATATCAGAAAGCTATGGTTTGAGTTTATTTCTGTTCTTTGCAAAGTCTAAAATTTTCTCGTAGTTTCTTAAAATATTTATTATTATGTAACCTATTTGGATATTTTAGAAATATTACAGATACGGAGAAAGTAATTTGGTGGCCATATCAGATTTTTTTGTTATTGAAAAGGCAAAGGAAAATTTCATTCACTTAAGAATCCACCCATTTTAAACTTCATCGAATCTTTCGACCAATATTTTCCCCCTTCCTCTGAATGATACAGGGTTTTCTCTTTTATTGCTCTCATTTTTCACCCAAACTCTTTCTGTTTCCCCATAGAATGCTATTGTGAATTTCTGGAGGTCTAAATATTATGTCATTAGCAGCTTGTATTACCAATACCCACAAATCGATCTCCATTGTGATATTATTTTTCAAAATGGTTGTGTTCTAATCAAAATTGATCAGATAGAATTAACGCATCGGTTGAGAAAGAATTTTTACTACACGATATAAAGGTTTTTGGGATAGTTTAGCGGCTAAAAATATTGTTATTTATAAATACCGAGGGTTTTTAAGGTTGAGATTTGAAGCAATTTCGAGTTAATTATGTGATAATTTGAGGTAAGTTTGGAGGAGATTTGATGAGCTGCTGGAGATCTGCAAAAAATTTGGAATATTAAGGAGAGCCGATTTATAAAAGTTTCCCGAGACTCTCAGAAGCCATGAACCTCGTGATGGACGCTCGAGTCATCATTATATGGAAATCGATATATTCCCATTCGTGATAAACTCCAAGTGCACACCAGATACGTGCAACGAGGTGAAAGGGAGCACTCAAGTAATAATCACCACATAATATTCTCCTTCTCAATGCTGATAAATCAATTGCTATAATTATCATTTATTAAAATAACAGTTTATTGTAAATTTTAAAATATGTTGGCTTTTAAAAAATCGCTTGACTACAATTTTTCCAGTGTAAGAAAATATTTATTTTGGAATTGAGTTTTGATAGAAATTCATTCTATCTTCCAGATAAGGCCGCTATGCGTTATAACCGTTCGGATAAAATTACTGTAACTGTTTTGATAACAATAACTATAGTTAAAGCATAATCCTTAACTTTAACTATAGTAGAGTTAACTATAGTTAAAACTTTTTATAGTGAAAAGAGTGGGAGAGACGGGTTGAGATTACGTCATCGTTGCCATAGTGATGTAGTTTTAGGTGGTTATGTGGAAGTTAATAAAATCTGCCCAGTTTATGATATGATGACGGAAGTTGTCGCGATGGTAAATGCCTTATCATACGCTGTTTCGTTAATTTTCTTAAGAACCGCTCAATGAAGTATACTTGTTTAACATTGAAAATGTATCTCATTAGTAGGGCAAGTATTATTATATCCAGTTTGTTAGAATTAGGCTAACAGCTTGGTGGAAGCACAACTGTGAATGTACAAAACCACAAGAAAGAAGTGAAGTATTTACATTTATCCAATCGTGCTCAGCATGTGGAGTTCCGAGTTTTCAGATTCAATATAGGCCATTAGGGCGATCATAGCTGTGGCCCAACCGTACTTCATCACACCAAGCGATCCCTTAATTCCTCTAACTACGTCGCCGCATGTAGTATACCTACAGAGAAATGACTTTTGAAACTATATTCTTCACCTTATTTTAAAAATCCTAACATTTTTCGGAAAATGTTCCTCCGGCATCATTTTTCATTCACTTGCCCATCTATGTTGGGATTAGCGTATCCTTATGTTCGTTTCGTGCGTCCTTACTTCAATCATTAATTCGGGATTTCTTTTATTAATAAATTCCGCTTTATTAATTCTTATACGCAGATCAACCCATACCTGACCGTCACTCCTTGTTTGGTATTCTATTTGCTCCTCTTATATTTTTTTATCTCCCAACCTAAAATTTTGCAACATCTAGGGTACACTATGCTCCTTATTATTAGGTGCGTTAACCCCTATTAACTTCTGTCTGTCTGTCCAGAGGATGATTTGCATTCCCCATAAGATAAAACGTAAAAATCGGCTTTTTGACGTAGAGGTTTATCTTCTTTTTGACATTAAAATAGAAAAAATTAACTCACGAACATTAAATTTAAATCATTTAACGAAAAAGTTGCAGTTTTTTATTCTGTTCTTTATTATTCGTCTAGAGTTCGAATTTTCTCATGTTAAACGTTTAATTCACATATTTTTGGGAAATCTTGCCATTTTAACAGGACGTTGTCTTGCCTACCGATTACATTGACCTCAAAAACTTATTGTCATCTCAATCCTTATAGGCTTAAGCGTACTTTGAAGGCTTTTAATAGAAGAATGAAAGGAAGACGGAAGGAGAATTAAATGATTTTCTGTAAACAACTTTCGTTGCGTTATTTACGAGAAGGAAAATTATGAGCTGAAATACTCTCCAAAAAGATTAAAAATCATAATAATGAGCTAAACTCAATATTAATGAAACAGAAACGGTATGACAATCTGAGGAACGTGCTAGAAGTAAATTAACAAACCGAGCATGTAAAAAATTTATAGAGTGAAGACTGGGGCGATAGGTTACGGGAATTAGCTAGAGGATTGGAGAACTTGATGACGGTTTGGGAAATAGGGAGAGAAAGAGAGGTTTAAAAGAATCAAAGAATCACAAAAATAATTCTTGTCCTTTCTTTGGTCTGAGTGTAAAGTTATTAAAAAGCAAATAACTTGATCAAGGATGTAGATATAAAATTGAAATTTCACAGAAATTTATATGAGGTAATCAGAATTCGTTTATTTAGGGTTGACATTGTCATCAAAGAAATAAATGTCCGTTTGTGGCGCTATTTTGAGGGGGGATATATTGCAATTCCTTCGAATAAAACTAATAAATTTTAATTTAATGAAACGATATTTTATGTAGAGTGAAAATTAAAAAATACGTAATTCACATTATAGTATGTTCCAGGGAGTTGAATTCTATACTTGGCCTCATATACAAGCTTAATAAATGCACCATTTTAGTACTTTAATACGGATCAGAATTTTATACACTGGTAGTATAACACAAACTAAATCTATTAAATAGTAAGATGGGGGAAGGAAAAGGGAATGGAAGTGAGCAGAAATGGAGGAAGAGGATGACTTAGCATTTGCATAGGATCAAAAGCGGCTGCGGTATAAAAATTACAATAATAAATTATAATTCATTCTAAAACATTTTATACGATCGAATCATGCGCCATTTCCAAATGGTGAGACTTCATAAAACTAAATATAACGTTATTACATTTTAAATAATTTATAATTTGTTCAAATATTTCACGTAAATTTCTGTAGATTCTTCATACATTATATCTAATTATTTCGATTATAATCTTATTTCAGCAAATATTTGGATATGTTGGACTCTCTGATAATATTTTTTAACAATATAATTAAAACAAAGATAACTTTCAAAAACACTGATTTAATTGTGCATGAAAGCCAAACCAGATCATAGAAAGTTTTATTGATTTTTCATTACGAAATCAAATATCTTTGGAATAATTTTATGATGCTTTAATACGAGAGAAAGGAAGAAAGAAAGGAGGGGGAGAGAAAGACAAAAATATATGTTCCATAAATTAAAAATAATTTTGGGCATATAAGTATTCTATACTGTAATTTATTTCTTTGGCATAAAATTTCCATTAGCCCAAAACTATTTTTACTCTCTGGAACACTCAATTTTGTGAATTTTATATCCATTGAATACATCTTAGAGCATATAAAAGTTAGTTTCGTTGATATTTTATTTCAATTTTATTTTAAATTAATGCCCAATTCACGCATACCCGTCATATTTGCGTTACGCTGGTTATTATAATAAAATGATGGGGTTTGTGTGTAACGCTGACGTCATCAATGGCACTTTTAACGCGTTTTTAACAAACTTCTCGATTATGTGGAAGGTTGAAATTTCGCAGGAATGTTTGATTCAGATATGAAAATTAAATGACGAAAAAGTTGAAAAAAGACCTGGGTTCAACTCCAGGGGGGGCGATTTCCCGTAAGATAACACGCAAAATCGACTTTTAAAAGTGCAGGCTTTTATTATTTTGGAAATTAAAATTAGAAAAAAATTCAAATTTAAACTGTTTTAGGAAAATTAATTAAGTTTCTTATTCTATTCATCTTTTTTCCGCCAACTGTTCGAAATCTCTCTTATTAAATATTTAAATCACATATTTTGGGAAAATATCAGCTTTTAAACGGGATATTGTCTTGCCGACCACGTCATTGTTAAACTTCGATCATCACTTGTTTTCTCAATGTGTAATATATACGAGTGCATAGATTGCCTTAAATTATCTTAGAATCTTTCGCGAAATTACGTAATCCTAATGGGACTCGGATTTAGTTTGGATTCTTTTGCTTATCTAAACGACTATACATATAGATGTAGAGTAAGAGAGAGTGGGAGGATGTTGGGAGGTAGATAGGAAGGAAGGGATATAGAATGTAATTTACATAGAGAGTAAGGGAGGTATAGAATTAGAAAAGGACGGGAGGAAAGAGATAAAGAAGGAGACGGAGAAAAAGAGGAAGAGCTATGGATTGTGACAGGAGGGAACGAGAGAGGGGGGAGGTGAGAAAAAAGAGAGGCAGTGAGAAGGAGGGAGGGAGGAAGGGGGAGAGAGAGGAAGGGAGGGAGAGAGGAAGGAAGGGAGAGAGGAAGGGAGGGAGACAGAGGTAGGGAGACAGAGGGAGGGAGACAGAGTAAGGGATACAGAGGGAGGGAGACAGAGGGAGGGAGACAGAGGAAGGGAGACAGAGGGAGGGAGACAGAGGAAGGGAGACAGAGGGAGGGAGACATAGGGAGGGAGAGAGGGACGGCGAGAGGGAGGGAGGGAATATTATTATTTATCCGCCATATGACGGGAAATACACTAGTTATACTATAATTACGGAAATACGTTTATTAATGCATCAACTTCGGGAAGAAAAGTTTTTAATAGACAGACACAGTTGTGCCGTGGTGAATAGCTGTTTTATGGTGTGCGTTCGTTCAAAATATGTCATTTAGTTTCAAATACTCTATTTCAGGAAACTCGCCTCTTTGTGATACACTACACTTTCCTAACTTGTGTCTACCTATGACATACCTATCCGCTGTTCTTTGAACCATTTCTATCTTATTTATAAATCCTGCCTAGTGCGATTGCGTATACAAATATACTTCTAACTAATTATTTATATGGTTACTCTTTCGCAGTTTTATTGCCAACTTTAATATTCCTCATGACAACCTCGGTATGTCTTGGCTACCATTTTCTCTATCCCAGCGTAACTCCATTGTTACGTAAACTCCTAAGAACCTACTTACACTGATTACTTTCTCCATTCATCATATACTGATAACGGTCCCCAGATTGTTTCTGGTAAACGTAACATAGGTACTTACTTTTCCCTACGTTGATATTCATTATATTCGAATTTATTCTATCGGCTAACATTTCAGTATCCCTTTGCAGCGCGTCGTAATCTCTCTCGCATGTAATCTACATGATACCCTGCATTGGGATTGCAATGCTCTATAATCCTACAAGTAGAAAGTCTCAGCTGCAGGTTTGAATATCTTGTTGCATCTCTAATTGTTCTAGATAAAAAGATCTTCAATATTACTAATGCGTCCATATATAATATAATCACAGAATTAACCACAGTATCCAGCTCATTTATATATATTAGGAAAAGTAAAGGGCAAAAAACAGTTCCATAAGGAACTCGGAATTTCTCTTACCTAAAATAAAATTAGTTAATTTTCTTGTGCCTTCCTCTTTCTTTCGTCAACTCTTTCAACGGGTTCTTATATGTGGGTTGTTTACTCTAATTTCGTTATTTTTATGCACTTCCCTGGCTTTCCTATTTAGTATTCTGATTCTTGATTCTGTTTTTATGTCCTGGATCTGCGTTTCTCGAGTCTTTTTGGGAACTTATCCATGCATCCATTCATTTAGTATGGTCTTAAATGGTATTCACATTTCTTCAATACCTTCCCCTTTGCCTGCTCCTATAGAGAATTTTTTGCTTAGATATTGTTGGTATCATGCTCGATATCCTTTACTTTATTGCCATACTTTAGTGATTGGCTTATTTAAAACGATTCTTGGAATATCACAATCCAATGCCAGGCATAATATAGAAAGCGTCAAGGATATTTTCTTCTCTTGCAGATCAATCTATTACCTCCGCATTATCTTGTTTACTAACTCATGCGCTTTCCTATCTCATGCTGAGCTTCCTTCCCAGTTAACTTCTGATAGATTTAGCGCTCCTACAATTAGTATGGTGTGACTAGTTTAATTTTCTGAGGATAGCCCCGCTAACATCTCTAACAGGCACGTCTCCTTATTGTATGCAGTTATTATTTCGAGCGCTTTCCTGTTTCCGGGACTGACTATTTTTAAAACGCAACTCAAAATCACCTCTTACCCACACTCACTTAGAAATACATCTTTGATACAAACAAAGATTCCGCCTCCCCTATAATTTCGATTCATAAAGTCATCCGGGAAAGTTTTATTCGAGTAAATATCGTCCCTCAACCAAGAATTCATCCTTATTAATATATAGGGGTTGCAAATGTCGATTAACTATATAAATTCATCTCTCTTATTAGAAATACTCCTACAGTTAATATGAAGAAGTCATTGACAAATCTCTTTAATTAAGGATAAGAAATCATTATTGCGTTCCACTTCTAGTTTCCATGTTTTCTGTACTTCCTTACTAAATCACCAAGAAGTTCTGCACGTGTATTCTAACCACTCCCATGTAAACGTAATCCATCCCTTCCCAAATCACTAGGCATAATGACATTGTTGGTATCCACGAAACACACTCCTTGCTTTTCACACACCCATTGAATCTCTCCACTAACGTAGTCAGTCCTCTTGGACGTCACATTTCTTCTTCGTATAAAACCACCACATTTACGTTTTCGTTGGAGTATTACACAAACACTAAGCCATGCTCATTACATGGTTGTCACTTTTTCCCCTTTTACATCGTTTCTGAAGACATGCAACATCACTATCTCTTCTTCCCTAACACCGCCAATTTTATCAATCTTAGTTTTAGCTTCTTAGTTATAATCCATGGGAAACAATCCATAGCTACATATTTTTTCGAAAACTTTCCCTGGAAAATCTATTAGTTGAATTCGCCGATTTTCATACCAATATTCCCTAGTCGGTTTCCTTTTTTGTGTGTCATGCTCTTCTCTTTTTACAGTTAATGGTTTTGCCTCTCTCTTGCACGGATTTTATTTTCCTATTTTTCTGTCTAGAAATTTTATTTGTAATCTTTTCGATTCAAGTTCCTACATCATATTTGCTGTTAACTCTTCCTTTTCAGCAATTGCTAGTTTGCATTAACAATCCGCGGAACATCCAAAACATTGTCAGACCTCTTCTACACACTCCTCTAGCTCACTCTACTGCACTTAAAGTGGAACCAGCGGACTTAGATCCATGTATGAACTTCCTCCGGCAAACATTACATTTAATGTCTGCAATGTCGTTGCGGCAAATCTCGTGTCACGACCACCGCTGACTGACCCGTTTAGCTCATTCGTCACGCCTCTGAAGCGACTTATTTGGCGTTTTCGCCAATATGCGGCGCGGAATTAATCACTTGCAAGAGATTGCACCAAGTAAACGCGTTTATGCTGCTTTAGAGTGACCTTTCACGAATTATATTTGATAGAAAACTAACCAAGAAATAGGAGATTTTCAATCGTTTTGATTACCTACTTCTAATAAAATCATGAGATCGACCATCTAAAGAAATAAGTAACCGAATCAAAAATTCTCTCCTGTTTTAATAAGGCCATTCTTAAAATATTAGAATTAATTAAGTGCCAAATATAAGCGAAAAAACATACACCGCAGATAATTATAATATTATCTGATATGCCCTGATACATTGTGCGTATAAATTATTCATGATTATCACCTCACAGAGTTCTATTAAGTTTTCCATCTCAAGTAACGACCAAAACGTGAAAACCATAGCAACAGAGAATAAATAAATATAGAAATAGTTATGTTTATGAAATGATGTCTTCGCTATTAAAAAGAGGAAGAAGCCAGAAGCAACTAAAGTAAAATTATGGCTTGCGCAAGGAAGGAATATGAAACATATGAAACTGGATAGTTCTTGTCGGGCACAAGGAGTGGAGAGAAGCGCCTTTTCTGACGACCTTTGTAACTAAACGTGAGACCGATAGAGAGAGGAGAATTTGCGTGAGTGCGTGTCTGAGTGTATGCAAGCAATTAAAATCGAGTCGACTAACGCGGACTACTTGGAGCGGATTACGGCGGAGACACAAGCTTAATTCACAGTGTATAAATTCCAATTATTGGGATAATAGGAGTTTATTTAAATTTTCCAATGAATGTTTTATTGTTTTACATTTAATTCGTTTTTATTATACTATCTATACCAAAGTTAAATGTTTTTTTGGTTACTTTAAAAGAAATTTGTTTTGTTTCCACATGTCACTAAAATGATAGTTACATCCACATGAAAGCAATCTCAGTTGCATAGTAAGCAATACCGAGTTTTTAAAACTATCTGCGAGATCCACGTTGGACGCCCACATACAGCAACAAAATGAGTTCTCTTTCTTATGCTTAATTCTGAAGTAACCATTCCTGCAGAATGATTGAGCTCGTCTAAAAGCTGAAAATAAATTATTAAAAATCAATGAAATAAAAAAGATTGACAAGTAACTCAATTGAAAGTAACTCTGGTGAATTCAATAATCGTTACAAGGTCATGGAAAACCAAATGCGCATTTAAGCAACATCGCAGCCGTCTACAGTGATTATTACACAAAGGAATGTTCTAAAAAAAAGAATATTTTTAGAATCTACTATAAATGAATCACAGCTGAAGATGGCTGCATTGTAGTCTAAGTGCGTATCTGGTTTTCCATAACCTTGTTATGGTTATTGGCTGCACCTGAAATAAGTAGTTATTTTTTCAATTTTTCTTACATCAGTTCTTATTTTTAAACCACTGGCATTTATCCTCGTATATCTTATAATTAAAGCTTCCTCTACAGAATGGATTCGATTAACATATTTAAAAATCTGAATGAATTCTTTCATGATAATTTGTACTTAATAATTTCATAATTGCTATTAGATTTGGGATTGAGATTTTATATTATTTTTGTTATTTTGGTGGAATAATTGAAATAAAAATCGAAGCAACTTTGTGGAAAATTGCGATCGAAATATTTTACTGAATTAAAATACGTTTTTGACGAAAGGTCTTTGAATAAAATGTATTGAAGTGTCCGAGACTTCGCGGAACTTCATTATATTAGCAGTGGCAGCTGTTGTTTAAATAAAACAGTTTTAAATAACAACACAAGTTTAATATAAATTTGTATTATTTATGTGGAAATATCACAGACATATCAAACTCGTGTTATTATTTAAAACTCTTTTTTATTTTAACAACGCCTCCTATTCCTAATATAAAGCGTTTTTGTTTTACAGATGAGACTATCCTGACGTTTATGGTCAAATTTATTCGTATTTTAGCGTATGATGCTTTTCGTTTAGATTTTCAGAAGACACAATAGGTTGCGGCGCATCGAGTTAATATGGACACACTTATAAGAAGTGCATCTCTCCACTTTTTCCGTTCTTCACTAATCCTCGCTCTTGGTTCTTCATATGCTTCACCTCTCAGATTTTCGCCCGAACGAACCAATCACTTCTGCCGTCGGCATAGAAGGGACAATTCGATGACTTTCAGGAGTGTGAGGTTTGATCTTCCTTAGCCAGGGGATAAAAGATGGCAGCACGAGCGCAGACCTCTCCCCCTTATTCATGCAAAAATGCTCTTGTCTATCATCGGAGCGTTCCCATTAATACTCGACTGAAGACCCATAGGCGAGGGGAGCGCACGATTCCCCCTCCCCCAAACAGAATCCCTTCTCCCTCGCTAGCATCAGTCTTCTCATAACCCGTTCGTCTCCCTCTATAGCTCTTTCTTCGGAAGGGAAACTCTTATTCCAATTGCTGTGGAGTTTTTGTTGATAAGATTGGAAGAGTTGGGAGGAGCGTGCAGTGCACGTCTTGTATGCAGGGAAAAGGAGGAAGAAGGATCTCCACTTCACCCCTACTGAGAAAAAGACTGGGTGAGTGTGTTTTCGCGACTAAGAGGAAGCACCTGTCTGCGTTCGTGCCCGTTGATTCAACAGAAGTTAGTGGTGGCGGGTTTTCGAATGTTGTCATCGGAAAACGGAGGGACATCGGATTTAGCCTGCTATCATTCAGATTAATTACAATTTTAAATTACAAATTGACGAAAATTACCCGATATAAATTGAAAAGTACGCATTAAAATGCATTCAGTTATTATTTGTATAATATTGTTAATGCTTACTCAAAGGATCCACTCTTATGCAGATTTGATTTCGCATAATAATATAACATATTTAAAGCTATTTTCTTATTAATCATTTTGAAGTTACTGTTTAATTTTTCATAAATCAAGGACTACTAAATCGCTCCTTTGTCAGATGGAAATCATTAATTTTCTTGAGTGCCTTTCGAACTGTTACTTTTTTAACGAAACAATTTCCTGATTGAGTAGGAAATAAACATTCTCATCAGAATGGAGTACGAAAGCTTTTTCTCTTTAAGTTTTTTTCTCGGAAATACATTGAAAATTTTTAAATCGTGATAATAATTAGATTCTTTCGTAAAAAACTCAGAAACGGAACAAGCGCTCGCATAACGAAATGAGGAGGCGTTCTATTTGCCTCGTTAACAGTGAACTGGGTATCAGCGAGTCCAAGTTTGCGTGGGCGGCAGGGTAGGGTGGGAAGGAGTCGGGAGAGGGGCGCAGGGGGAGGGAGGGAGGAGGAGTGAAAGTGAGATGGGACTGGGACGAGAGCAGCGCCTACAAATCGAAAGGTGGCTACATGAGTGAGGTTGCATAAAAGATTGCCTCAAATGGGAAGGATTGAGCGAGACGAATGGTTTGAGTGGTGCGGCGACGAAGCTGCAGTTGGGAAGGGTGGTTGGGATTCGGATATCACGGAGATAGTGCGAGGGAATTCTGATTTCGAGATAAAACCACCACGCTGTCAACGCCGTATTCACCGCGAGAATGCATGAATTAATTGGTTGTTTGCCCATTCAGCAAAACGTGTTATTTTGTACTTGGTCGACGCTTTGGTGTCCCTTCCTCGTCTCTATTAGACTTGAAAATCATTGAATAACATTGCTTCTGTGTTGAAGCTTCGTTCTTATGAAACCACCTGAAAATCAATGATAGCCAGGAATTTAAAACAAATTTTATAGAGCAATTATTAATATTTATAAAAATAGATGCATTTTCAAGTGTTTAGATTCAGTAAATGAGATATAAAGACGAAAATAGAAATGATTAAAGAGCAAGTTGTTGGTATTCTATGTATAATAAATTCAAAAACTACCGTCCTTATGGTCAATTGCAGAGAAATTTGATCGCGTTTCATATCTGCTTAAAACAAATGAAGTGCAGTAGCACTCGTGACGTAAACGTCGAGCACGGGACTGTCTCCGAATGCATCTCTCCCTTTCTTTCTCCCCTTGCATTTCTCTCTCCCGCTTTGCGCTTTCGCCTTGTCGTCATGCAACCTGCATAAACGCAATTCGCCTGCTGTCCGACAGCAAGAATAATCGTCGTGCGAAAGGCACGGGGTCCCTTTGTGAGTGCTCCATCGACTAATCTTCCGCGATTGCGCTGGCTATGGAAAATGCAATACCCCTCCCTTTCATTAGGTTCCGAGACAATGACAAATTTATTAGGTGGGCAGCGACTGCGATAGGTCGTTTCGGATAGGGCGTAGACCTCTTAATTTGACATGCACTTAGATTGTCGTTAAGTTTCACATTAAAAGCAGAGCAATAAAACGTATTATTCTGATACACTTCACATTCCATTTATAGAATACATCACTGATAATTTTTTAAAAATTTTTAACGTCTGAATTACATATACATAAAGAGAAATAGGCGTCAAAATAATTATAATTTTATGATCTTGAAAACATCCTAAAACGTTTTTTCTCGATATTTTGTGAGATCTGATATTTTTATTAAGCGTACATGAAATATTTTTAGTTTTTTTACTTATCAAATTACTTTAGTAATCTGTGAAATATCAACCATGCTCCTTTCTTACTCAACGCGAATATTGTAGATAGGAATCGCCATTGTTGTTTTTTTGCACACTTGTAAATTTTACTAAAATTCTTGGAAACCCTTTTTTGTATTAATTAATATTGCCGAGAGTTTCTGTTTTGATAAGATTTGTTGCGATTGTGCAGATATCTTAAATAACTGGGAAAATATGACAATTTTACCGGATATTAACATAATGTATCTTAAAATGTTAACTCTCTGAGAATACGTATACTTTCTAAGCACTAAAGAAGAGGTCAGCAACCATTTCTGCATGATGGGTCACATTAGTAGTTATGATTGCTTCAGAGGGCCGCATTGGAAGTCATGAGATCTTCGGCCGGCCGGATGAGTGTTTACACCCGGGGTTGCCTAGAGGTTCTGTGGTTTCATAGTGGCGTTAAAACATCTACAGAAAAGGTTTTAATACCATAACTTTACTGAAAAAGAATGAAATTTTCTGTTAAATCTTACCGATCAGTTTTTCATCATAGCTTCGCGGGCCGCTTTAGGGGGTTGCATGCGGCCCTCGGGCCGTATCAACATTTTTTATTAACCTCCTCTCTATTTTCTCCTCTCTCTTCCGGCCATCAACTATCAATTGCATTTCATACGGGATAAGGTAAAAAAATAAAATATGAAAATATAGAACAATGAGGTTTCATTTTTCTACCACAACCTATTCTCTTCTCCGCCAAAAAAATAAGATATACATGCAAATGCTGTGTGATGGGAATTTATTTCCTGTCGTCGAAGATTGAGCTAAAAGTGATTAGGTTTTTGATAGAGGAAGATTTTTTGCGCTATCTTCATTATGCTAATTCCAAATTCAAATGAATTACTATGCCGCGTCTCATACGGAATTTTTAATGGAATATTTTTAAATGTTCGGTTTCGGATAATTCTGTTTCTTGTTGTGCCGGTCTGGGGACTATGCTTTACAATAAAGTTTAGGCTAAAACTGAGCAGTTTGTTACTGAAATTAATACTTTCGCTTTTTGAGTTCCCTTAGGATAGCATAACTATTCACTATGGATCGGATACATAAAATAACAAAAGATAAAAATACATATAGCATTTTAAAATTTATCTGATTTAAAAAGTTCACGATCTTAATTTCAGAAATATTATGCTTTAAAATAAGAAACATCTTTATAAACTGCTGATTTACCGACTGCTCCTTTTCACGGCATATATTAAAAATACTAAAAAGTTAGCTCGTGGTCAAGATTCGGCAAATTTCTGCAATTTATTCATATTCACAGTTCACCCGTGAAACATATAGTTTTAAAACATTTTTTCTCAAAGAGAAAATTTATCGTTTCTGATAAAAATAACAAAACGTCCTTATCAAGCTAGTATAGTCATTTATGAACGATGCAGTCATAAACTTTTCGTTTTATCTTCAAATATGTCCCTCAAATACGTTTTGACTGCCTCTTCACATCTGGCAGTAAGTTGATGTCGGTATGACAGCCCCTTAAGCCCATCATCTAATGCTCTCAATATTCTCGATTAGAGACAGATCAAAGCGTCGGAGGACATCGCGAGGGTGTATGCGATGCGTATTCCCCTTTCTACATTTCTCTCGGGCGAGCGAGCGAATTCGCTAGATAGGATGGAGAACAGAGGCAGAGGATGGGAGAGGGCGGTAGGGGTGGGGAGGGTTGTTGGTGCTATGGTTTACGCTTGGGGCGGTCGGTTTGGTGAACCCGCCTCCCCGCACCCGCTCACCGACGCTGTGCCGTGTTTTATTGACTTGCCACTGACGGCCGCACCTTCGGCGCATCGATCGTTCCGGCCGATTCAGCTCATGGGACTCCCATTAGGGTGGTGCGTTCCATATTCTCGGAGGAACAAATTAATAATGAAAAATAGGGATGGGATAATGAGAAGGCTATTAGGGAAAGTTTCTAAATATTCCTTGGGTTAGAAACGAACCCCTGGAAAGGAATGGAAAATTTATCAAAGTAAGAATGCTGTGAATTACAAAATGAAGTACAGTTATAACCAATACACTCCACGTATATAATCGAACTGCTTTTGACTTTTTAAAATTTATTTCCATTTGAAGTAGCTCCTGGAGGAATTGGCGTCCATTTATTTGACAGCGCTTCCTAAAAATTGTTTAAGGTATACTTCCCATGATTCATTCATTTTGATTACCATCCAGGAATGTAAATAAATTTATCTTATGTAAAATCAACGAGAAATTAACTTTATTTTGCAATTAGTTGGCATCTTTGGGTGAACAAAGCTGGAATGCATCAAATTTACACGTATATTTACTATAATCGTATAATATTGATGATGTTTTTGTTTATTATAGCAACTCTTGCTGCCAATACACTAAATATTACGGAAGCCGTTTATGTTGCATAGGATGCCTGTCTTTAATATGAATAATAATTAAATAAACTGGAAAATCATATATAATTTTCACATATTTTTTATGATTTTCGGAATTCTCTTACAAATTGTTAAACGTTAAATTGTTAAAACTAAAAAAATGGACACTTTGAAGTCACCGTTTCTAATAAAAGTGATTCATCTATTTCAAGATTTTGCCCCAAAATTTGTTATAATTAATGTCAAGATTTAGTAATTTGTAACTTTGTTAAAATGGGATTTAAGTTTGATACAGGATGTATATTTAATTTGTAGCAATATTAGCTATTTATTTCCATTTGTAATGCTTAATCCAGTGATGAAAAACGTCACGCGTAACGTAACAAAATAACGAAATGATTTTTGATTAACGTATCGAAAAACGTAAATGAAAGAAGGAGTAGTTCCGAAAGCTTTACGTTTGTGATGTTTCTGTGTTTTTGTGTTATTTTACGTGTGTCGCTTCGACATCCCCGGGGCCTCGCCAACCTGAAGTCGTCTGATTGGTGAGTGCTCACTGGGTTTCCTCATCCCAACACCTTGTTGACATCCATATATATATATATATATATATATATATATATATATATATATATCCCTCGTTTTACACGGTGCTTGATATATAATGTTTCACTTTTACATGGTCAAGAAAATGCGACCATCCCTCGATTTACACGGACTTGATTAACACGGTTTCGATTTATTCTGGATCTCTTTGTCAATTTTAAATTACATTCTCCTTTAATTGCTAATCTAATAATTACTAATGCGACTTCACAAAAGAGTTCAAGAATGACACTCTAATTTAAAATTTTGCGTAATTACCACTTTTGTTTACGTTTACATTATAGGGAAACCTCGTTAAGTCGACATCGGATAATTCGACGTATCAAATTATTCGAAATCGTTATTATACAATGGACAAGAACTTATGATGACGTTTTTATACTAACACACGAAATTTAGTAAAACGTTAAAAGTATTTTAATGTTGTGTATCGTAGTTTTTCGTGAAATTTTAACTCTTTTCAATTGTTAAATATAATGGCGTCATACCTATTCCGCGATTTTAAAATCAAAATACGTGCTGAAGGCATGGATGATAATTCCATAATCTTAACAGAAAATATCCTAATTTTTAGACGTTCTTTACCAGCGAAGTGGTAATAGCGGAACGCCTTATGGGCACGTCTGGTCCGTCCGTCCATCCGTCCGTCGTAACTTTCATCTCCAAAACCGCTGGACGGATTATAATTTAATTAATTGTGAGTGATCGTTATTAAAATTTATCGCCCAATTGTGATTTTCAACTGAATCCGTCAATTAGAACTTCCACTTTACATAATTACTTTAATAAACATATACTCGTATCTCGTTAAATGGCAACTGTAAAGCAACAATGAAAGAGCAAACTTTTCTCTCCATAGCTTTTACATGATCTGTAAGGTATAGATAAAAAAATTCATTCGGTTAGAGAACAAAAGTTTCTACAAGAAAGTTATGAAGACCACACACTTGCGAGTTATAGTTTCGGAGGTAGAAATTGTAGAACATCCCACGAAAAACATCGCATATATTGTTTACATCAATCTTTAAGGCGGTTCTCTCGTCAAACAACAATTAAAATCCAAGTTTTTCTATCCCACGCCTTTATATGATATGTGAGGTATAGTTTAGAATATTTATTCGGATAGAGGACAAGATTTATTACAAGATAGTTTCCGATACTACATAATTACGAATTGTGGCTTCGGAGATAAACATTCGAGAAAATCCCGAGCAAAGCGTCACATATTTTGATAAATAGAAGAGGAGACTGGCGGGTAAAACTATGAATCGAAGATGCGACTCCGACCAACTCGACAGCGGCAACTGATGTTGAGAGTTTGGCTCTCGAAATACGTATTTAATGCTCTGTTCTTCTCGCTAAATTCCTTTCTTTGTTTACGGTCGGAGTTGAATCTTCAATTCATCACATATTTTGTTTGTATCGATCACAAAGACGGTTCTCTCAGCAAACAGCAATTAAAATCCAAGCTGTTCTATCCCTCTCTCCCACGCCTTTATATGATCTGTGAGGTATAGATTTAAAAATTTATTTGGACAGGGAACAACATTTACTGCAAGATATTCCCCGCGACCATATAATTACGACTTATAGTTTCGGAGATACAAATTCGGGATTTGTCCAATTCTTCGATGGCATTTCATACGTATTTCTCATTAAGAACGCTTTTGAAATCTCTGTGTATTCCATTTATGGAGTATACTTTTCCATCTTGTTTAATAATTTTAGTGCATTGGCTTAATGATGACTATTCTTATTGCGTATGCAGGGCGTTTTTGCGTCACGAAACATGAAATACGAAAACTTGAGCACGAGCCTATAGCCAGAGAATTTGGAAATTACGGGTAGTTCTCTTAATTTAGCGGAAAATTATAAATATTCTGCTAGAACTAATGGAATTTATTTTCTAATAAATATAGGCTCCACGTGGCTGAAGTGCTGTCTCCATCGAGTTTACGTTGGTTTATTTACGAGTTTAGATCTTGGTGTATGGTGATTTTTTTAAGCGCTTGCAGTATGCAAGCACCGATAACTCGTAAATAGCTGATTCTTACATATATAGGCTATAGGATATATTAGGAACCCGTGTAGCAGTACTTCCTGCAAACATTGAGAGACCCTTGCGTGAAATGACACAATCCGATAGTTAATATGACAAAAAGTTGTTACAATGAGTGTTATTAGTTGAACAACTTTTATTGCCCCTCTTAAATTAATCATAAAGGTCACACCATTTTCATAACCAAAAATACATACCTAAATGATTTATACCAAGGGTTCCCAACCTTTTTTTGCTTGTGGACCCCCTGAGTCCTAACTTTACGTATGTGGACCCCCATATACGCATATGTAATATTCCTAAATGAAATATTTATTAGTAGGTTAGTAAAAGCTAATAATTAAACAATTCCTAAAGGAAATATTTATTTGTAAGTTAGTAAAAGATAATAATTAAACAATTCTTGTGGACCCTCTCAAAGCTTCTATGGACCCCTGGGGGTCCATGTGGACCCCGGTTGGGAATTTACACAAAACTTTTCACATAAATTTTTAATCGGTTATTGTCCTTGATGCATTTCTTTCTTTGTAATCTTAATTTAAATACACTTGAATGTCCGAGTCTAACAATACAAAAATCCGAGATCAAAAATTAAAATGTTGAAAAATCGGAAAGATGAAAGATAAGCTTTAAATATGAGCAAACAAAAATTAAACAACAGAATAGAAAGTAAGAATAAGAATCATTTTTTCCTACGTGAAATAGTGCAAATCTCGAGTGAAAGTCTCGATCGTAAATTATTTTAAAATGTTTAAGAGTAAAGGTATACACATCGTATTCCAGCCGATTACGTGTTAATCAAACGAAAGCCTTCCTGATATCGTACCCATGCTTTTTCGAGAGACGACTCCCCTTAAAAACTGCAAGAGTTCCCCTGAACACGTTTTGACCATTTTCTCAATGATGTGTGTGTGTGCGCGCGCACGCGTGCGTGCGTGCGTGTGAGTGTGTGTGCCCGTGCGTATGTGATAGATAGCTGTTTGTGGGTGCTCTAACTCAAAAACTATTAATCAGGTAAACGCAAAATTTTATATTTAACATTTTATTAAAAATCGGAAGAACTGATTAGTTTTTGGTAAAAATCAGTAAACCGAAAGTGGGTGTTTACTTTTGTCACATCCGTTATTTTGAAATATTTGCTTTAATATTTTATAAATTTAAAGCTGTACTAGAATAAACGTTGTAGGAAATTTAATTTTCTACAACTTTTGTTTGAAACATTATACCATATAATGCATTATTTAAGAGATATCTTATATTTTTAGCTGCCACCACCACACCACCTACCGATTATTGTTAATAATTGACGCTTAGTTACGCCTTAGTAACACCCCTTTTTCTTTTCTTAATTGTTGGAGTTTTGTGGCTATATCCAATATCAGAAAGCTATGGATTGAGTTTATTTCTGTTCTTTGCAAAGTCTAAAATTTTCTCGCAGTTTCTTAAAATATTTATTATTATCTAACCTATCTGGAATTTTTAGAAATACTATTACAGATATGGAAAAAGTCATGTGGTTACCACATCAGATTTTTTATTGTAAGCTTAGTGCAAATGCACTTGAAGCCCTAGTCTAACAATGTAAAAATCCGAGGTAAACGTTAGATACCCTAGCAAACTCCTTTTTGAAATGTCGAAAAACCAGAGAAAATTGAATATAAACTTAAAATATGAGCAAACAAAAATTAAACAACAAAATCGTCGGTAAGAATAAGAATCATTCTTTCTTTCTGCGTGAAATGGTTTAAATCTCTAGCAAAAATCTCGTTTGTAAGATATTTTAAAATGTTAAAGAATATAGGTCTACACATCGTATTCTAGCCGATTGCGTGTTAATCATATGTAAAAACGAAAACTATCCTGAAATCAAACCCATGCCTTTCCGGGGGACGAATGCCCACTTAAAATCTGCAAGAGTTCACGCTGAATATTCAGGCGAAAGACATGTCAAAATCGAACAGACCGTTCTCGGTTTATATGCGTTCATGTTTAAAGGTGACGTCACTCGAGGCTTCAGACGCAGGCACGCAGGGACGCACACAGAGACGTAGAGACGCAGGCAGAGACACAGCGATTATAATAAATTAGAAATAAGATATACATATTTATATATGATATATATATATATGATATATATATATATATATATATATATATATATATATATATATACATATACTAGGAGTGTTCAAATTTGACCTGGACTTTATTTTTTTCTGAACATAATTGAAAAGTGACATTGGCAGCCGTGTAGAGTTTTTAGCACCTGTATGTTGGCAATCCGCCCCTGCAATCTTCACTTGCTTGGGGCAACAAATGACAAGCGTATTCAATACGGAAGCCAGTGATGTACTGAACTCTGTTGCACATCGTATTATTATCAAGTTTTTATGCAAGGAGGGTGTAAAGGCGACTGTGATTCATCGCAGACTTCAAGCATAGTTTAAGGATGAATGCCTTTTACGTTCTTTGGTATTTGAATGGTGAAAATCGTTTAACGATGGTCGTGAGTTGGTGTCAAATTTGCCTAGTGCTGCGCGCCATGCCACGGCGGTGATCTCACACAACATTCAAAGAGTTAATGAGCTCATTCGCAGTGACAGGCACTTATTGGTATGTGATTTAGCTGAATTAGTAAACATCAGTGTTGGAAGTGTTAAAACATTATCCACAACGAGCTTAAATTTACCTGATTTCTAGATGGGTGCCGAAGCAACTTTCGAATGAGCAGCGAGAAAGATGTGCAGAGAACTTCTCCAGCGCTACAAAGGGGATGACTAAAAGTTCCAGTCATTGATAGTGACCTTCGACGAGACTTGGGTTTACCATTATACACAGGAAAGCAAGCTGGCTAGCATGGAATGGCGACATTCAACTTCGCCACGACCAAAGAATCTCAAGACTCTGTGCTCTGTAGGAAAAGTAATAGCCACTGTCTCTTGGGGTGCGGAGGGTCCTGTTTTTGTTTATTTTTTGGTAGAGCAAAAAACAATGAATGCGACTTACTAGAACGATCTGCTCACAAACAATGGCAAGCCAGCCACCAGGTTTAAAAGGCGCGGTCAGCTGTCCAAAGGGGTCGTTCTCCTCCACGATAACGCCCATCATCCTTCCGTACAAGTGACAACTGCTACTCTCGCTCACTTAGGCTGGAAAGTATTGCTGCATCCTCCTCGCAGTCCAAACTTGGCCCCACGCGACTTGCACCTGTTTGGACCACTCAAACAGACCTGAGAGGCCAGCGCTTCAGTTCAAACGAGGAAGTGATGGAAGCAGTGCTAACTTGGTTGAGCAGGCAACCGAAAGACTTATTCGCTGCAGGGATACGCAAGTTACCCGATCGATGGAAACATGTGTTGAAAAGCAGGGAAATTGTGTTGAAAAATAAGCAAGGTTTAATATTTGTGCAGCTTGTGTAAAAAATCAAGTCCAGGTCAAATTTGAACACCCCTCATATATATATATATATATATATATATATATATATATATATATATATATATATATATATATCATATAAAACCTAAGGTACTTCTATAAGTGCTAAAAAGCTGAAATTTGGTAAGAATATTAATCATTCGTTGTGATTTCTGGAAAAAAACAAAATTAAGGGGTGTTTTTGACCCCCAAATCCAATTTTAGACACCCATAAGAATGATAAAGGTAAAGTACTCCTTTAGCCAAACAATTAGATGGTTGTAACCCTCTAATTATTTGGCTAAAGGAGTACTTTACCTTTATCAATCTTAGCCAAAGTTATTGAGCTACTAACGATATACCCATAAGAATATATAAAAAAAATTTTTTTATTATTTAGAACAAGCTGGAGTTACCTGGCTTCGCTCGGGAAAGAATTTTCTTTTAAGTAGCAAATGATCTTTATCTCTCGGGGCCCCGCACTGTCGGTGCCCCCAAATTTCTCAAATGTGTTATTCGGAGAAGAGGTTCATAAGGAATTTTAACTACCACCTAAAGAAACCATCAAAAAATCGTAGTCACGCTTGTGCTAGTGGGTGTATCTCAATGCCGAATTCAAGGCAGATTGCTTTTCTAAGAATATTTGGCATGATCGAGCAGTTTTATTAAGATAGAAATTACCCCTAGTTACATCATAAGCCCTGAATTTTTGTTCCCCATTCCTTAATTATGTATGCAATGTTTACATTAACATTTAATATTTTATCTATTCTATTGTAAAGTTTTACCTTTATTATATTTACGCATTAATGTCTTGCTTAATATCCACATGGATAGATGCACCGAAACCTTTAAAACAGCAATAAAATTATGTGGATTATGTCAATACTATTAACCAAAACGTAAACAATACATAATGTATTGGTTACCGAACAAATGTAAGTAGATGTATCAATTTATGTTGCGATAAATCTTTTTATGTTAATGGCAAAAGATAAAAATGTTATATAATTCCTTAAAAATCATTTGACTCACTTTAAAAGTATTCATAGACAATATTTAATCCATTTTTACCCTTTATCTTGGCGTTGACTATTGTTCTACGGCTCGCCATGGCGTGGGCTTTCCTTGCATTAATCTTTACGTGGCTATCTCCCTTTGAGAAGGACAACAATTAAAAAATTTTGCTTCGTTGCCGCCTGGAAAATGTTAATAAATTTTAGCACTTAAAGAATAATTTCGAGTGATTTAACATGTAATACGACTAAACATGAAGATAATTAAAATGTTTAGTCTTCTGTGCGTAAAATAAGACATTTTTCCTGATCGTAAGTTAATATCCACATTAGTGAAGGGCTGCATGGCATTTTGGAACTTCTCCACACCATTTCCCATGCATTCTTATGGAAATAGTATTTTGTTGACCCCATGGGGTATAAGAGACCCCACGGTCTGCAATCCTAGACCATGTTCTTCCTTTTGTCCGTAGAAGGGCCTATGAAACTTTTAAATTCGATTGCTTCAATGGTGTAAAAACGTATAATGAACATACAAACATTCATATATACACATTTATTTTTATATATTAGATTAAGACACAAAGTTGGTAAATGCACTAGACTGTGGAAAAAGGAATGAAGTTTATTTTTCTTGAAGACAATTCAAAGCCATAGCTAACTTGCGTAAAAATTGGATTTTAATTATAAAATTATGACGTTTTTTTCGGTCTTCAACAATTAAAAATATTAACTACCATAGCAACGACTCTAATGCGTTTAAATGGGAATTGATTTTCAATATTTTAAGAGCAATGATTTAATGCTTTGACTGCATTTTAATAAATCTCATTTCAGCCAACGACGTATACATATGATGACGTGATAATTTTAAATTCATTTTTTTATCCAGATACGTGCTAAAAGTCACGAATGATGAAACCACAATCCTAACACTCAAAATATCCTAATTTTTATATAAATTTTAGTGTAACATATAAACTATTGTCTTAATGATGATTATGGTTATTGGTTAAAAAGAGCGATCTCAGCCATGAAACTTGAAATTGGAAAACTTGGACACGAAGCCGATAGCCAGAGAATTTAGAAATTCCGCATAGATGACTAAATTTGTGGGAAAATGAAAACTGTTATCTTATATAAATGGGCTCTGTGTTTTTCAAATGCTGTTGAATTTGTTTATTTATGAGTTTATATCTAGGTGTTGAAGATAAAATGGACAGATAGGATGAAAAACGATGAAGTGCTACGAAGAATAGGAGAGAAGCGAATGATTATACAGACTATCAGAAAGAGGAAGGCAAACTGGGTTGGACATTTCCTGAGGAGAGAGAGTATGATTAAAGATGCGTTAGAAGGAAAACTAGATAGGAAAAGGGAAAGAGGTAGGAAAAGGTTTCAGCTCATAGACGATTTGAAAGGGAAAGAGAGGTATCAAGATATGAAGAGGACAGTGGAAAATAGGAGTATGTGGAGAACCAGGTTTAACCAAGAATAATCACGGACCTGTCTACGGACAGACTACCTATGATCTTGGTGCATGGTGATTTTTGAACTCATGCAGTATGCAAGCACCGACAACTAGTATCAATTAGTAACCGTTTCCCTCAATTTACTATAGATATTCGATCTTCCGTTATACAACCTAATTCTAAATATGTTCTATTTATCGAAATATAAATGCGGTATATGCAGAGGCGTAGCTGGGAGATATTGCACCTACAGAAAATTTTCAAGGATGCGCCTTGTTTATGTTGAATATGAATTATTCTACTTTTTTATAAAGAATTAGTGTTTCTTATCAATAACTCTTTTCCAAGCTGCGACTATGGCAAATACCACCTTCGCCATACTCTAGTTACGGCACTGATCATACGTATTTGCTAGATACGAATCAGACATACCACATTTAGGACATTTTTCACTATGAACAAGGAAAAGATCCTATATTTTCATGTCACGATTTTTGCTGATTTCGTCGAATACAAGAAATAACGCACGCTCTTTTAAAATATGTAAGTTTATAATCAGAGATGCATCTGTAGCGAAAGCTGGATTCTTCAAAATGCATCATTGCACAGTGTTCTCTCAACAAGGGAATTTTCTGAAATTTTTTTATCTCCTTCTGCCAGTTCATTGGCCGTATTTATGCGAATTCACCCCATGTGCCTTCTTCTACCACAAGTTTAAAAAATTGATAAGACGACACTTTGAGTCAGTGGAATGAATCAAACAAAAATCTATGGCGACTCTGAGGAACTTGTATAAATATATCCGGATGCGTCAACATTGGATGATGTGTATAGAACGGCAAAGAGACTATTTTGGTGGGGACTATGTTACGACAAATTCATTTAATAACTGAGATTTTATGTATCATCATCATTTCGAGAACCTTTGGATTACACCTCATATATTGAAGTAGGATCTGGTGCTTTCCCGATTGATTGCTTGTAGAAACTTTTCTCGGGTACACAACCGGGTCAAACTTCCTGATGAAGATGGCAGAGTCAGCCGTCGAAACGTTGATCCTAGATCAAACTTTGACCCGGTTGTGTACCCGAGAAAAGTTTCTACAACCTCATATATTATTTTTATAAGAACAATGTTTTTATTCTACCCACTTGTTGGTTACCATGTAAGTCGAAATAATACTGGCTCATTTAACTATTCCAATAAATTAAAATGACGATGAGCCGAATTAGTCATTAATTTTTAAATAATTTTCCATTATTGTTTTATTAATTTGTATTTCACCGCTCGTACCACCTGATAGATATATATAGCACATATAAAAGATGTGGTTACTGATCAATAAATAAATTATCGGATGAATTTTGTTTGTAACTCTTGAAATAATTCTCAGGTTGTCAATTTAATGCTTATAAGTTATTTTCTTTCGTTAAAGACGGTTTATTTGCTATCGCTGAATGATTTACGAACTTGGCACATTTCCTATCACAGGCCAAATGCGATAGCTTGGCAAGGATATTGTTATTACATTAACTGCACCCTCGTCAATTATTTCATGGATCAGGATGTACTTTTAGCCTCGTTTCCAAAAACCGGAATAAGGATGTAAAACGAAATAATTTGGTATTTGACAAAAGGAATGCAGAACGAGAATGCGACAGTCTAAGTCCGTGTCAATCAGCGTGATTGTTTGGCTGTTCACAAAGGACCGTGGTTATATCCAGTGTTGCCAATTTAGAGATTTTTGTATCTAGATATGGAAGATTTCTTGACACGTAGAAACGGTTTCCAACTGTAAGAGATATGACGTAATGTTAACATTTTATAAATCCCCAGCAAAAGATTGGCGTATTTGTAATTGCAAATGAATACAATCCGTAAAATAAATGAGTAATTAAAGCTTATACATTCATAGCTAACACAGAAAGATTTGTAGTTTTCTCAGACTAGAAGAAAGGTCGCATTGGCTTCAAGAACTGTTAGTATATACATCCACATTTTTACTTTATATAATAATACAGTAATCGTGGATGTTACCATTCGTAAACGGATGCGTTTATTTCATTATATTTTGAAATTTTAACATTTTGTTCTTATCTTAATTAACTCTCAGTGGTTTTTGGCCACACTCTTGACTAGATATAGCGAAATTCACAAAATTGGTTTGGTAGCAACGAAAATTTCGTAAGAGCGAAATTGAATGTGGCTAAAGAGGCGAGTGTGATTGAATGAGCGAGAAAGGAATAGAAAAAGGGAGAAGCAGCAGGAAATTATCGGCGTGTGAAGGTAGATGGGGTGAGAGAGGCCAGAGTGAGGCATACGCGGAAGGAAGGGAGTGGAAGGGGGGTGTGAGGGCTGACGGGTTTCATTGATTGATTGGCTCTATTACGGATCTGGCAAGGGGAAGAAAGTCGTGCTTGGAGAGATGAAGATGCTGAAAATCGCCATGACAGCGCGGACAGAAAATAACAAAGCGAATGAGTGAATGGTTGAAATATGGGCCGTCAAAGCGAAAGCATTTTGTGCACATAAGCAGCATTATTTCCGGATGAGTTTGAAAGGTGGTAATAGCAAAATAATTTGCGCATTAATACTGACTCGCGGGTTCTTTCAATCCCAAAAAGAAATATTATGAAGACCCATTTTCGAAAAATGTCATTTAAAATTTAATGTTACATCAATTTAATGGAATATATAGAAAAATATTTTATTATATTGAAGAATTTAGGAGAAGGAAATAATAATTCGTTTGGAAACTCATTGAACGATAAATGTAGTTAGCTTTGCTAGGGAAGAGAAATGAAAGAGGGGATAAACTTGTGGAATTCTGCCATAGAAATAGATTGATTGTAACTAATACATGGTTTAAGCATCACCAGCGGAGACTTTACACATGGAGAAGCCCAGGAGACCAGAGACGATACCAGATAGATTACATACTAGTCAATGAAAGATTTAGAAATAGCATTAAAAATGTGAAAACACTACCAGGGGCAGATATCGATTCTGACCACAACCTTTTGGTGGCAAATATACAATGTAGACTGAAGAGCGTTAAGAGAAACATAAGAGTTAACAAGAAATGGAACTTAGAGGAACTCCTTAAAAACAAGGAGGCTATTATGACTGAGCTGGAGGAAAGTTTGGGGGAGAGAGATGAAGAAAATAGGAAGAATGTAGATGAGGAGTGGAGATACATCCATAGCAACATTAAAGATGTAATGGAAAAGAAGGTAGGAAAGATAACGGGTGAAAGAAACAAAAAACCCTGGATCACAGCAGCCATGCTGCAAAAGATGGAAGAGCGGAGAAAGTGGAAGAACATAAACACTGAAGAAGGCCAAAGAAAGTACAAGGAGATAAATAATGCTTTAAGAAGGGAAACAGATAAAGCCAGAGAACAGTGGATAAATGAGAAATGCGAGGAGATTGTCGAATGTGAAAGAATTTGTAGAACAGACCTCATGTGTAGCAAAGCAAGGGAACTATTCAAGAAAAAAGCATGAAAGATAGGACGTAAAGGAATCATGAACAAAAGTGGTAAAATAGTATCGGAGCCAGACATTATAAAGAATGTCTGGAAAGAATACATTGAGGTTCTGTATGACAAAGAAGGAAAGCCAAGAATATTGAATTAAATGAAAAAGAGGATGTGGAAAAAGATCAGCTAGGACCAAGTATTCTCGAGTCTGAAGTTAAAAGAGCAATTGATGACATGAAAAGAAGGAAGGCTGTTGGGAGTGATGATATACCCGTGGACGTTCTTAAGGTTTTGGGATCTAAAGCAGTTAAGCAACTCACAAAATTTTTTAACCAAGTATATGATACTGGCATATGGCCTGAAGATTTTTTAGATGTTGTAATGGTACCACTGGAGAAAATGAACAATGCAAAATGTTGTAAGGATTACAGAACTATTAGTTTAATTTCTCATACAGCTAAAGTTCTAACCAGAATAATAACCAAAAGAATTGAATGTAAAATAGAAAAGGAGCTGCAAGATAATCAGTTTGGTTTTAGAAGAGGAAGGGGGACTAGAGATGCTATAGGATGTATGAGGACGATGATAGAAAGAGCGCTAGAAGTCAATAAAGGTATGTATTTTTGTTTTGTAGATTGGGAGAAAGCTTTTGACCGAGTGAAATGGGATAAAATGCTGGGTATTTTAAACAAAATAGGAATAGATTGGAAAGAATAGTCCTACCCCCACCCTACCGATCCCCACCGCCGTTGCCCTCACCCCCTGTCCGAACCGTTAGAGCTTGGAACAAAGCTGACTGGCAGGTCATCAACCGTGCACTCTCCCTCCTTCCATGGGACCTCCTGGAGTGTGGGACTACGCAGGATAGCATCTCCCTTTTCTACGACATTCTCCACGGTGCCATTGGTGACCTCGTTCCCTCCCGCAAGATTTCCAAGAGACGACCCCTGTGGATGTCCGAGGCGACCGCTGCAACCCTCCGTAACAAAGAAGCCGCTTGGAAACTAAGTAAGACCCACCCAAACCCCCGCACACGCTCGGAGTTTGCAAAAATTCGCAGCCGCTCGAGAACGCTCCTCAGACGTGACTATGCCAAATATGTGAAAACAATCACCGAAGATCTCAAAGACAATTCCAAGAGATTTTGGACTCTCATAAATGGCAGAAGAAAGTGTTCTCGTATCCCCCTTACTGTGAGCTCCGATTCCAAGTCATTCCCGAACCACGAAAGGCCCACCGCTTTCAACGACCAGTTCACTTCGAACTTTTCCACACCCTCTCTCTCATCCCCCTTACCACCCGTTGAGTCCATTTGCACTCACTCCCTCTCAACCATTTCAACCACCCGCAGTGAGGTCCTAAGCCTTCTTTCCTCCTTACCTTCAAATAAGGCCACAGGATCGGACGCCATCGGTTCCCTATTCCTCAAACGCACGGCCAACACTCTTCATCTCCCTATCACGAAAATATTTAACAGATGCTTCTCCGATGGATCTTACCCGACGGAGTGGAAAACAGCAAATGTCAACCCTATTCTAAAGTCCGGTTCTAAAAATTGCATTGATAATTACCGCCCCATATCTATTCTTCCTGTTCTTTCCATCCTCTTTGAACGCATTATTCACAGCCGCCTCCTGTCGTTTATCCTCCCTTACATTTCCCCCTATCAACATGGTTTCCTTCCCGGGAGCTCATGCCTCACCAACCTTTCCGTCATTCACTATCATATTACCAATGCTTTCGAACAATCTTCCCAACTCGACGTTTGTTACGTCGATTTTTCCAAAGCTTTTGACACCGTGGATCACATCCTATTAATTCACAAACTTACCAATCGTTACAATATCCATGGACCCCTTCTTAGTCTTCTCACCAGTTTTCTATCCAACAGATTTCAACGTGTTACAATCGACGGCGTTACTTCCCCTTCCCTTCCAGTTCCTTCCGGTATTCCACAAGGAAGTGTTCTTGGTCCCCTTCTTTTCTCTTTATATATTGATGATATTGTTGATTCCGTTCTTCCCCATTCCTGCAACATACTGTTATACGCCGACGATTGCAAGATTTTTAAGCAAATAGACAACTCCAATGACAGTCACTTGCTTCAGCTTGCCCTCCATTCAATCTCTAATTGGAGCTCTGCATGGAAACTTAAAGTTAATCCCACCAAATCTAAATTTATACAGTTCACCCTTCGAACCAAACCCATCCCTTCAGTTTATTTATACTCCGCCCAACCCATACCCGAAGTTTCCTCACACAGTGACCTTGGAGTGCTCTTCGATTCCAAGCTCACCTTCACCTCACATATAAGAAAAATTTCATCCAAAGCCATGTCCCTTGTTGGCCTGTTGTACAGATTCACAGAAATCAACAACCTTCAGGCATTAAAATCAGTTTTTTCCGGTTGTGTCCTACCACTACTTGAATATTGCTCTCCTATATGGTCCACGGCATCTCCCACCAACCTTAAACTCCTAAATCGCCCTCTAAATTTCTTCCTAGCAATCGTGCGCCATCGAGTCCCCACTTACCGTAACTTGTCTCGCGAGGAATTGCTTTCAGTGATGGGTATTTCCTCCCTGCAATTGCGTCGGAAAACATCAGACCTAAAATTTCTCCATGGAATAATGAATGGTAAATACCGACCAAATGAACTTCTTACCTACTTCTCTCTTCACGTCCCCCCTCGTCCCACCCGCAATCCCAACCCCTTACACTTACCCAAATGCCGACTCTCCATCACCAAAAGATCTCTCTTCTATCGATTGCCCCAAACATTTAATTCCCTGGTTCGTTTGTTCCCTGTTATTGATATGTTTTCCCCCATCTCATCCTTTTCTGCACTAGTTGCCCGGTCACCCCCATAATTCTTATTGTCTAAACGCTTTTGAATATGTTTCTGTTTTTGCATTTTCCTGTTTGGAACAATTTAATATCTGTTCCACGATTGTTAATTTAATTTATTTTATTTGTTATTTTATGTTGTTATATTACGGATCCATTGTAAAAGGCCAAAATTTGGCTGTTTATGGACCTTTTTAATTAAATAAAAATAAATAAATAAATAAATAAAAGATAAAAGACTGCTTAAAAACCTTTACTTTGATCAAAAGATTAGAGTCAGGGTTGAAGGAGAAGAAACTGAAAGTACTTCAATAGGGAGGGGAGTGAGGCAGGGATGCCCTATTTTACCAGCGATATTTAATATTTATGCAGAAACAATAACAGAAGAAGCGTTGATGGAAGAGAAAGGATTTGAGATAGGAGGTGAAAGTATTACCACCATTAAATATGCAGATGATCAGGGATTAATAGCAGAAGACGAGAAAGAGCTTCAGAGAATGACAGACAGACTAGTGGAGGTTGGCCAACAATATGGAATGAAGATCAATGCTGAAAAAACGAAAGTCATGGTGGTTTCAAAGGAACATAAAGAATTAAATATAATGGTAAATGGCCAAAAATTGGAACATGTAAGTAGTTTCAAATATCTCGGCCGTATTTTAGCGCAGGATGGAAGTAGTACACAGGACATCAGAAGTAGGATTGCAATGGCAAAAGCAGCATTTAACGAGAAAAAGGAGCTTTTCACAAGCAAGAAAATAAATTTAGAAACAAGGAAGAAATTAGCAAAATGCTACATATGGAGCATAGCTCTTTATGGTGCAGAGACGTGGACGGTAAGGAGGAAGGAGGAAAAATATTTAGAAATTTTGAGATGTGGGTATGGAGAAGAATGATGAAAGTGAAATGGACAGAGAGGAAGAGAAACAAAGAAGTATTAGAAATGGTGGGAGAAGAAAGGATGCTAATAAAAACTATCAGGAAAAGAAAAGCAAATTGGATAGGGCACATATCGAGAAGACAGTGTTTACAAAGGACGATCTTAGAAGGAAAAATTAGTGGAAGAAGAGGAAGAGTGAGAAAAAGAATAGGAATATTAGATAATATAAAGCAGGGATATAATACTTATATAGGTATAAAAGAGGCTTCTAGGGAGAGAGAGAAATGGAGGCAGCGATTCAGTTAAAACCTGTCTTCGGACAGAAGCATGATGATGATGAATGTAACTGCCGTTCAATTTTTGCTTACTAATTTTCTCATTACTAGTAATATATTTTCATATTTTAGCACAACTTTAGTGAACACTTATTTCGCATTTGCATAAGGAATATCTTCGAAATTTAACCGTCATATCAGACAGGTATTCCTTTTTCAGCAATGACGAAAATCACTAAAAAGAGGGGAAGGAAAATCTTTTAGCTGATAAAAAGACTTGGTAACTCAACCTGATCTCAAGAACTATAAGAAAGAATTATTGCCGTTTATGTATCATTATATATAGACGTTTCTTACAGAGGAGGAGGAGGAGGAGGAGGAGGATATAACATACATATAGGAGGATACTAATGTTTAGGCACTTCCAGATGAGCTGGAGATTCGAAATTTTTCTTAGGTAGGATTTTGTGCAAAACCGACTAGAAAAAACAAAAATCTTGAAAAATTGCAACAATGAGGACGCTAAAAATTCGCAATTGTTTAAACAAATTTTCAAGGTTTATGTTTTTTCGCATGTGCTACGGAGTTGAAATTTTTTTTATAAGTAGAATTCGTAAAAAAACGAAATAGGGATTATACAAATTTTGATATTTTATTTTGTTTGGCAGTTAAAAATTCTTAAAGTGTAAGCAAATAGTTAACAAAATTTTTAAAATTTAAACAATTGGAAAAATATTATTTCACAACTTTAAAATTTGGCAGCAATGTGCAGCATTAGTGCCCCATAATGGAGAAAGTATAAAATTCTTAAAATTGAAAAGTTTTGGGATTGTTTTAATCTATTATTTTTACATAAGGGAAAAACGAAAATCTCTCCGGAGGTGAAATATTTAGAATTAAAAAAATATTTGTAATGATGAAATATGAAAAATAAATGTTTTCTTATGTTGAGATGATATGCTTGCAGAATGCAAGCACCAACTACTAGTTTATTATAAATGTATTTACCTCAATTTAAATACTTCCGCCTTAATAAATTTATCCCACTTTATTTTCCATTCCAAAAACGTTAAATATCACTGTCTGGTGGTTAAATGAATATATCTATTACAGACTTGCTTATCTCGTCATTGGATTCACCCGTCATATGACGAGTGTCAGTTACTTTATGGTTCTAAAACCCGTCGTAAGACTGGTAATCCTACTGAACCCATGCATCTTAAGTAATCGTAACTCATTATTATGGATAATCACAAAATTATTTTATTTTTCTAGTGTAATTGCCCGTTGAAATTCAATGGGAAACTTAGAAATGAATAAGAACAGCTGTAATCATTGAGGACGAGCCGGTATAAAATTTACCAAAATAAAGATTCGGGAGAATTTCTTTCGCCTTCTTGTTTTCTCTAATGATGAGCCCCTTTTCAAAAATTAAGTAATAATAATAAATAAATAATAATATTTCCTCCCTTCCTCTCTCTTTCCTTCCCTCTCTCTCTCTGCTTCTTTTCTCCAACCTCCCCCTCTCTCATTCCCCCCAGTCCCCATCCATAGCTCTTCCTCTTTTTCTCCGCGTCCCTCTTTATCTCTTTCCTCCTGTCCTTTTCTAATTCTATACCTCCTTACTCTCGATGTACATTCCATTCTATATCCCTTCCTTCTTATCCCCCTCCCCACATCCCCCTCTCTCTTACTCTACATCTATATAGTCGTCTAGATAAGCAAAAGAATCCCAAATAAATCCTAGTCTCATTAGGATTACGTAATGTCGCAAAAAATCCTACGATAATTTAAGGCAATCTATGCACTCGTATTACACGTATGCAGGTTGGGGAAACATTTGATTTTCGATGTTTAACAATGACGTGGTCGGCAAGGCAACATTCCGTTTAAAAGCCGATATTTTCCTAAAATATGTGATTTAAATGTTTAATACAAAAAAGACGAAAAAAGATTAATAGAATAAGAAACTTCATTAATTTTCCTAAAATATAGTTTAAATTTGAAGATCGTACGTCAATATTTTCTAATTTGATTTTCCAGAAGAATAAAAGCCTGCACTTTAAAAAGTCGATTTTTACGTGTTATATTACGGGAAATGGAAATAGCCCCCCTGAAGTGGGTATGGAAGCTGTTTTCGGCTAATTAATATTGAGTTAAAGATTTTAATGGTCTCTACGCTGCTTTTCCCTCAGTTAAACTTCTATAAAAACTAAAGCTTACGGGAATATGAGAAGGGAAAAGATGGTAATCTGAGGTAATCTGAACTAAATATTGGCAATATGAGTGTCGATCGAATGGAACTAACACGCAGAGAAGTTACAAACAATAAATAAACAACTGATGCTTAAGATAGTGGGAGAAAGGTGAAGAGCAGAGGCAACCTAAATGAAATATTGGCAACTTGGGTCTCAATCGACGGCAGATAACACGAAGATAGGTTATAAACAATACAAGTGAAGCTTACGGGAATGGAAGGAGGAAGTGGGAGGGCAGAAGTAATCTAAACCAAATATTGGCAAAATTAGTGACAACCGAAATGAATGGTTTTATGAATAGCTTATTTGTTTTTTATTTGCTTCGACATTTAGGCGATCGCAGATAGTAGACATTCTGCGCTTCGCACGAGGATCTGAATTCTCTTATCATACTTTGACGACTAGTAATATTTCGTAAATTGCAATTTAGTGCTCGCAGTGATTGATTACTATTTGATTTGATTATAGGAACTATTTCAGTAGATTTCATCAAGAATCACTAAAAAAAGATGCATGGATATTTTGAATGTAGTGAACAATTTACTTTTTAGGTTATTCTTGATAAAATCTACTGAAAATTTTCCTAAGGTCCAGAAATTTACTGGGATGTAAAAATCACATATTCATTAATTTAGTAACATCATAAATTTCCATGCATCTTTTTAAAGTGATTCATGATGAAATCAACTGATATAATTTCAAGTGTCCAGTAATATTTCTGGGACAAAAATTTTTTTTTGTTGTCAGTGCGCTTTATAAAAACGAGTATAACTTTAAAAGTATTTTTTATATTTAATATTATATAATAATGAAGATTCTCATATTCTGTTGCCAAAATAAACAAATTTGGAAGGAAGAGGATTTCGAGTTAACAAAGTAGGTGGTCGGGGTAATTGCCGTAAAAATGGCAACATTTCACATAAATATGTGATTTACATTATAAACATGGGCAATTTCGAAAGGCTGGCGATAAAAGATGAACAGAATAAGAAACTTCATTTGTTTTTCTTTAAAATAATTCAAATTTGAAGCTCATAGGTCAATTTTTTTATATTAATTTGAAAATAAGTAGGGTCTGCACGTAAAAAATTCGTTTTTTAAGTGTTAAATTATGGGAAAACGATTTGTCTTTCTTGGAAGGACTACTGTTATAAAATAGCACCCAGGAGCCCACCTTAAGGGCTCCCTTAGTATACATGCAAAGTTTTATGTTATATCTTTAGGTTTCACGAAGTCGTTCCCGACTGGGATCGCTCCCGCCTGGAGTCGTTCCTGACGAGTCACTCCCGCTTGCTCCACCGGAGCAGCCGGTAATAAGTTTCGTGGCAGAAGATAAGGGGTTTTGTGTACGTTTGGTGGCGTACATATCAGGCGAAAACTTGCACGTTGGGTGGAATAAAATCGAGGAACAATATTTAAATACGTTTCGGGGGAAACCAATAAAGGGTACATTGGTTGTAGGGTTGGTGGTCTTTCTTGTAGTAGTAGGCGGTATAAGTTAGGTAACATAAGATCAGGGCCTTTAGAGTAAGTTTGGTGGTATTGGTTTTAGGGGCAAACTAGTGATGTGACTGGCATAAAATCAGTGGGCTTTTGTTGTTTTACATGCTTCAGAGGCAAAATTATAGGTTGGTCTTTTAAAGGTGAGATAATGGGGTTCCTTAGTGTTATATATTTCTGTAAAATGCTACAGTAAGTTGATGTGTAACATATTGAATGGAGGAATTCAAATACGAGGAACTCCCAGCAGGACAAAACTTACGCTGTTAGGTGACAAAAGCATTTTCAAAAAATCTAGACATTGCATAAGTTGTATCATGATTGCGGTAAAAATAGCTCATTGTAGACATTAGCTTAGAGTTTATGCAAAATATCACTTGGTTTGGTTTTTGCTCATCTTTCATGATTCACTTGGATGAGATTTTCTTGTAGCTGCAATCATTGTGAACTTAGAGGAATTAAAGTAAAAAATGGAATTATTTACTTTTCTGCTTCCTGACATCATTAGCGGTTGAGTTACCAGCACCGTAATTCAATGAAATTCTTCGTACTATAAAGGGATTGAACTAAACGGATAGCATCTCTATTTATTTCTTCTTTTCTGAAATCGAACTGATCTTCTTCTAGCATTACTTTAGCCTTTTTATTTATCCTTTGAATAACAATTCTTGTGATAATCATCTACACGTGTGATAGTACGCTTATCGTTTTGTAGACTTCGGTTTCTACTTTAGAGGTATCATTGATACTTCTGAGACCACTCTATCAAAGAAAAAATAAATGCATATATGACTGATTAAGAGAACCTATTCGCCACGGATCTGTGGCCGATTTGCCTCATATGGTGAGGGAAAACACTGATCTATAGCAATACCTGAAGCAGAAGCGGATATAGACGGTGTGAGGTCCCTAGGCGATTGGAGTTTATATTTTAATAAAGAAAATATGCAAAAAAAATTTGAATTATATATATATACACTTACAGCTTCTGATGTCGACCGTGGACCAGTCTTAAAATGGATTAGGGGCAGTTGCTTCACTGTATTAACAACATTGGGCCATGGTTCTTAAATCTACAACTAGCAATTTCACATCAAATCCGTCTAGAGAATCTTCACTTGTTTTACAATAGCGATTTTCTACTCATGTGTTGGGAGATACTTTTTACTGTTCTTTAATACACGATTGTAGTAAAATGAACTAAAATGTCGGTGTTTGTCATCTAACGGAAAGTCGTCATTTTCTCTTAAAATGCGAATCGGACCTTTCCGAACAATATTGCTCAAGTGATTATCGGTCAAATGGAAAATCTACTCACCAGGATCCTTTAAATTGGCAAATACACTAGGCTATTCCCAAACATCAACCAATTTTGCTAACGTAGAAGTTGATGGAGCACTATTATCATAGTCATCACACCATTTTGGGCTATTTTGAATCATTGCACCTGTTTCAGCTCCAGTTTGCACAGTTATGTTAGGATCTTCAAAATTTTAATTTCTACTTTCACAGCTAACATCAATAAGATTTTAATTTTACTCAATAACACTGATACTAGAATCAGTTTTTTAATGCACTCCCTCTTTAAAATTTTCTTCAAAGATCCCTTACACTTTCGTTGTGATTCCTCCAAAAGGGAACGCATTTTCCTTTTAAATTCTCTTGATAGAAACTTTATCTTTATTCCGATCTCTCTCTCTGGCATTTTAATACTTAAATGGGGTTAATTATTCTTCTTAATGTAATAACGCTAAACTAAATATTTTAGTCACATTAAAATAACGATGTTAATTATGATAATGATTCACGAATACAATAAAATGTCGTGTGACAACGCCACTTAGCTATTGGCGATTCACGGAAACTACGAACCAACTATGAGGACAAGCGAAGTCCGAATGATCAAGTTATCGAACAATCGAAGAATATTACCTGTCTCTCCTTACCTATAGTCCAGGGAAATTAGGTTTTTTAGCGGAACTAATTCAGGCAAAGATGAATTTTGGTACCGATGTTCTACTATCCATCGTAATTAGCATACTAAAACTCCCCATCAATCCGATTGGACCTTCTGCCGCCATCTTGAAAAAATAGCTGCCGATACCGTTCCGCAGAGGGTCTTTTGCCTTTTACTCGGTAGCCGCTGCTCCTACGGTGATTATTAATTTATAAAGCATTAAATTCTAAACAAAAAAGGTTATTAGGAATATTAGTGTTAGTGTAACGGTTTCGCGAGTAATAATGGTTTTCCCTTTATGGTGCTAGCTGCGGACACTATTCCATGGCTGATTTTTCATCTTTTAGTGGTCAACAGTAAAAATGTATAGATATGTAACTGTAGAGCATAATATTTTACACTGAGTTGATTCAAAGAATGCACTCTTTTCCAGACAACACGTGGTAGAATGCAAGGCTAGTTTTTTTAAATGTGTTATCCCCAGTAGGCCTAATCCACAATTTTTGTTTTGTCGTTTATTATTTACAAACGAGGTTTTTTGACAGCTTAACTTATGCTTGGCATAGAATCTGAATAGCAAGGACTTTCTGTTATTCCTTTTGTATCTTCTTGCGATGAGCCAATACATTGGTCGCGTTCATTTTTAAGGCCAAAATCAGGATCACCATAATCGGAGTTAAAATTTTCTTCACTATCGTCATCGTCGTCATCGGTTTCGTTACATGATAGATTTTCATCATCAGTATTGTCATCAGCAACATTAAAATTAAGGAGCAGAAAGACTGCTCGTTGAGGATTATAAGTCCTCAAATTATTCATCTTCATCGTCAAAAATCATCATGCTTGAATTCAGTAATTGTCTCAGCAGAAACGGAATTGTCACAGCCAATTCCTTGACAATGGCCACAAACACTAGAGCATTTCAGACCAACCTTCTTTACAGCTGCATCCTGCATGACAACTTCTTACACAGTTGCTTCAAGAGTCTATCGGGAGCAGCTGCTTCAACAGCACTAACAGGATGCAATTCATTTCCCTTTATTTCCCTTCCCCAAAGCTGTTGTTGTATATTTCGCCCCCGCCACAGCTATATCTGATGGTAGACACGAACTACGTGTTGGCATGAGGCTGCTGATATTGAAGGAATGCTGGACAGCTTAACATCTGTGTTTCATTGAGCAACACTTTGAAGAACAGTTTGAATCTATAATAAAATTTCTGCTTCGCGTGCCCCATATAAAGCTAACAGAAACTGCTCCCCTGCTTGAGCTATGTCATTAGGTGATCTAGTGATCTCTTGCAAGTCTTTCCTCTTTTTAAATAATGTAATAAACTTAGTCATTCCTATGCCTGAAAGAGCATAGTAGCAACCACTTGATTGCATTTTAATAGATGAGTAAATATGCTTTGGAGTTTTACCACGGCCAGGTTTGAATAAAAATATATTCATGTCTTTAGGCGTCAATGCAGTGATTAAAACACAAAAAGTTTTGGATTAGATAGGGCTTGCTGAATAGCTGTATATATATTATGATAGTATGTACATCATCAGAGGCTTTTTTCACTTCAATTCCTACTTCAGTAAGTTTTTGTGAAATCTGTGCAATGAATCTTGATTTATTACTATCATTTAACAGAATCTTCTGTAGTAGTCATACTTCCATCGAAGACAATGTCTGGGCATATAAATTTTGCAGATCGCCGCAGTCTCTCATCGTTTTTGGTGTTTCTTTGATTGTCAGAGTAGCCATCAAACACGACAATTGGGTTTAGGCCGTAGCGCTCGATGACATATGAAACAAAAGCACTATAAATGTTTTCGCGAGTGGAAATTTCTGGCCACACAACTCTATGAAGAAGGAATGCCACCATCAATGAGTAAAACTCCATCATCTAAGTTGTAGTCCTGCGTTGATTTAAAACAATTGTACAGTGCCTATTGACTCGTATCATTGACTCGTTTATTTTTTAATGCGAATGAACTGCAGGCAACGGATGTACTCTGTTTTACGTTTCAATTTGATATCGTGAAAATTGCTTCCAATCACCATTATCAAAGCCTTCATTCTTTCTTCATAACTTGTGTAAAAATTGATTGTTTCATCTCCAATAAGCCCTTTGCAAAAGCTTTTGTCTGGAGTACCTTACTTTATGGTAGTGAAAGTTGGACGTTAGGAAAGAGGGAAAGGTCCCGTCTGGAAGCGACAGAAATGTGGATATGGAGAAGAATGTTAAAGACAAGTTGGACAGAGAGAAAGACAAACCTTGAAGTTTTGGAAGAAGTAAAAGAAGAAAGGAAACTGATCAGAGGAATGGAAGAAAGGAAGGCAAAATTTTTAGGCCATGTGATTAGACATAATGGATTAATTGTGAACATCTTGGAGGGGAAACTTTTAGGGAAGAAAGGAAGAGGCAGACCAAGAAAGAAATACCTAGATGACGTGGAGTCAGTGATGGGAGTTGAGAAATACGAGATGTTGAAGAGAATGGCAGAGGACAGGAGTTCATGGTTGCAGCGACAAGGCTTAGCCTTTAGATGAAGAAGAAGAAGCCCTGTTGCAATTGACATCATACTTTTCAGTTCCAAAAATGTGGCTGAGACAGAAACCAATCGACGAATTGTTTTAAATCTTATTCTTCCCTTTTTATTTGAGCTTGTCTTGATCAGACTGGATTGACAGGCTCACTATCGCCTCCTTGAAGTCGACGGACGCGTTTTCTATTACACCACTTATCGAAGTTGCACTAACACTGATATCCCTATTAGAGGAAGGAACTTCGTTTGTAAATCATAAACGACAAAATAAATATTGTGTGTTTGCTGCCTTTTCTACGTTTTTACTATTCAAAATGTTACTATATTGTAAATATCATTCAATATATTTAATATTATCTTACTGAATTTAGTATTTCATTTGTTAATCACCATACATTGTAAATACCATCCCTTAAAAAGACCGTTTTGTACAATTCTCCTGACTTTCAACAGCCTTTTCGCCACCCTTTGGTATCATCCCAGCCAAATCTGTATTTTTTATTTTTTTAGTTTCAGAATTATGGGCTAGTTAATTTTTATGAACAATACTTATAATTTTAAAATTTGTATTACCTACATTGACGCACAGACCGTTTGCCTTATAGCGTCCAAACTATCTGTTTATTAACTACGTAAATTTACGGGTGTGATTAATTACGGGAAAAATGCAATAATAAGGGATTAAAAAATTTTAAAAAAGGAAAAAAAGGGGGTTCAATCTATAAAAAATAGTTATAACCCCCATAAAAAATATCTATACATATTTTTTAAAAAGAACTTAAACAAACAAAAAATATATAAAATAATAATAAATCTCTGCAAATAATCCACCCATTAGTTATTTGACTGCTGTATGTATTTTTCTTAGTAATTAGGAAATAATTAGTCTTACATTATCATGTCAATTTTTTCTCAGCCTTAAGGCAATACTGTATAGTATTTAGTATACACTTAAGTTCCCTAACGCACGCATTGTATCTGCCGCCGGAAAAGTGGGCCACTACTCACGGGGACGGCTAACGATAGGTCTTTCAGACTATTATCATAATGTATTTGGATATATATACTAGTAGAAGGTGCTTGCATACTGCAAGCGTTTCATCTCACCTTCAAAAAACATTCATTTTTCAGACAGATATTTCATCATTACAAATATTTTTTTAATTCTAAATATTTCACCTCCGCAGCGATTTTGGTTTTTCCCCTATGTAAAAATAATAGATTAAAACAATCCACAAACTTTGCAATTTTAATAATTTTATACTTTCTACATTATGGGGTACTAATGCTACACATTTCTGCCAAATTTTAAAGTTGTAGTACTTCTAGAACTGAAATATTATTTTTCGATTTGTTTAAATTTTAAACATTTTTAACGGCCGATGCAATTAATATACGGTAAAATTGAAATGTTTATTTGTGCAAATGCACTACTCTGTAAATAATTTGAAAATTTCAGCTTCCTAGCTTATCCCGTAGTGCCTAAACAGTTACCTATTTGTTTAAACTTTAAGAATTTTTAACTGACAAACAAATTATCAAAATTTGTATAATCCCTATTTCGTATTTTTACGAATTCTACTTATTAAAAAAATATCAACTCCGTAGCACATGCGAAAATACATAAACCTTGAAATTTTGTTTAAACAATTGCGAATTTTTAGCGTCGCATTGTTGCACTTTTTCAAGATTTTCGTTTTTTCTAGTCGGTTTTGCACAAAATTCTACCTATGAAAAAAATTTTGAATCTCCAGCACATTTGGAAGTGCCTAAACATTATTATCCTCCTATATATATATGTATGTTTTATCCTCCTTCTCTTTAAGGAACGTCTATATATAATGATATTATATCCTCCTCTGTAAAAAACGTCGATATATATATATATATATATATATGTATATATATATGTATATATATATGTGTGTATATATATATATATATATATATATATATATATATATATATATATATATATGCAATGTTTTCCTCTATTTCATATGCAATGATATATCACTTTCAGCATCAAACGCCAATATTTATTTCTTTTGGATCAATTTTGGTTAAGCTATAGATACCTTAGCGCAACTTTCGATCTTTCTTTGCAGCATTAATCATGGGGTTATCTGCAAGCATTTTTTGTTAAATATCAGCGCAGAGAAAATTTCCTAGTTTCAATATCACTATGCAGGCTTCAACTAGCCCAATCACAAATAAAAACTATTAACATGGCTGAGAAACAGGTCGTTTTGTTACAGAACTAGTAAGGCGCAGAATTCAACTGAAATTGTGTGTCATAACTTGCACGGAATATTTAATAGAATATTTTTTTAATAACTAGTTTTCGGATAATTCTTGTTTTTAGCCATTTGTAAGTCTAATTCATATTCATCGTAACTATAAAATAAACAAACTTACGAATTATATTTAAAAATATAGAATATTTAATTTTGAACTTGATATACTACTGCGTTAATTTATGTACATGACTGCATCCTGTTACTCCAGTGGCGGATCCAAGGGGGGAGGGCCCTCCCCTTGGACGACCCAATTCCCTAAACTTGGTACATTCTTAAATTCATTCTGCGAAATATTCCTTGTTTCTAGACCAATGATTAAGACTTTTTTACAAGGGAAAGATAGATTCTGATGGGGATAGAGATCTTCAAAATGTATTGTCTTCGGCAGAGGCGGAATCAAGAAGGGGAGGGGCAATTGGGGCGATCGCCCCTCCCCCCCCCTTGGGAAGTTTCTGGATCCGCCCTTGTGTTAATCTCTGTGACAGTTTTTATTCAAGTCAGTAAATGTGATACACTACAGGGACTGGTCGAACACAATGAAATATAAGAGGGCAATGACTAAAATAATTTATTCTGTCTAGTAAAATTTGGAAATGAAGTTCGTATTAATTCAATATAGCTTATATGTCGATTTATAATTTGAGTTTGTCGACTTTTTTGCAATCATGAAACTATTTAAACATTAAGAAAATCATACCATGGCATTTAATGAGTATTGGAGCATTCCGTTAAATATATGAATGCTTTGGCAACATAAATGTTAGTGTATGATAATGAACAAATTATCAAAGTTTTATCGCCATGATGTTTTTAAAGGCGAATTCTATAGGGAAAGATAAATTACAGAGTGACATCTTCTAACGAATTCAATAAGCGAATCGCTGCTAACATAACACATCTTTGCTTTGAATTTTTTGCGACAGTTTTAGAGAAAACATAGGTAGTATAGGTAGGATCTCTTTCCCCCCTTTTATTGTTCTCACGAAGCAATTGCAGAATAAAATGAGGCGAGGACATTCTATTGCTTCAGTGCGATGAGGACATTTAGCCTCGCCTCCCTCTCTCCCCCCTCGACCTTAAGTGGACCTGCCCTCCGGGATTGTGACTTTAGTGCTGGGATCGGTGGAGAAAAAAGAAGGAAAAATAATGCAGGGCAGGGCGGCGTTCCTACCCTTTTAAAGGGGAAGCGCCGAGGAGACTCTTCTTCCTCTACAGGATGTCACACCTCACCGGTTCAAAACGGCCGAGGTATTATTCTTTCCGGCCTTCAATTAAACCTCGACGCACGCGTAGAGCTGTCAGAAAATGTCGTTGAATGGTACCAACCCTTGAAATCGCACCATAATTTTGTTTTATTTGCTAAATGGACCGATCCACACAAAACAAAATGGTCTGGCGCTATGTATCGTGCGCTGGTGTTTTTGCGAAAGGTGGCGGCGAGTTTGTTGGAGAAGGCTCTTTTCGGATCCCGAGCTTCAAAGTTAAAATATATCGAGTGCTTGTATTTTTTTAACTCCAAGCGATTGATTAAAGAGTGCTCATGTGGAATCGACTATATCTACGCATGCATTCGGAGCGTGCCCCAGGACAGAGTGATCCTCGATAGTACTCGTTCTACGCTCTGATCCTATTCCTCCACGAATGCTGTCTTGACGTTTTTTTCTTTCGCGGCTCTTTTGTTCTCGCATCGTTTAAACGTTTTCCTTATATCGGAGCGAGTTTGGAATAGCTGATTCTCACTCAAAATCTCAATTTCTCAACGCAAAATGCACTTCCGCTAATAAGCCTTGAAAATGCGGAACAATATCCGACGAAGAATTATTTTTATAAATTTTTGCAAAATATCGTTGCCCATTTTTGTGTTTTTTCTAGTCTTATTGGATTTTGTCGGCCATACATTTCAAAGATGCGCATTATTTAAGATTAAATGCAATACGATATTTTTCAGTAAAAGTTCTTTTAATATTCCCCGCTATGTCAGTAAATAGTTTTTCATTACCAAATTTATTGCAAATATTCATCTAACTCAAAATCCTAAAAAAAATGTTTCCAATAGCTCGTGCACAGTCATTATTTACTTTTATCGGGTTTATTAAGGAAAGAAACGTTTCGCAAGCACCTTTATTTGTTCACTGTATGCAACTAAATCTTGGGTAGTTTTAACATTTACACTCGTTTTTCACGAAGCAGTATCAACAATTTGTTATTGAAACAGCATATTGCTGTGATTTTATGAAGTTAATAGCTAACACTGGCATCCTCTTAACTATGATTTGTAACTAATCCTTCAGAATTGGAAATTTCGTCGAACAAACATGTAGTCAAGATTTTCATTACCTTAGAGAAAAAAGTTACACATAGAAAAACAAGTAGTTTTGGAAAGAACTAATCCGACTACTTTCCCTTCAATAAAATTTTTACCTTGATATTGTGATAAACCTGTTTAATCGACCTGTTTGAAAGATGAGTGTGGTTATTTATTTATATGAAGATTAAATATACTCTATTTGGTTCAAATCTATCAGATTAATTCTCTAAAAATACGTGTAAAAGTAATGTTATTTCACAAGTAGGTGTGTACACAGGTTTCCCGTGGTACAGAAGTGCTTTTCGTCAAATTTGCCGTAGTATAACATTACTGTATTTGCTTTTAAATCAGAACATTATTTTCCTCATATTGTAGTAGCCCTGCTTTTCTATTCTTTCTAAACATATTCATCTCGTTTTGTAATTCTATACTTGCCCAACAAACCACATTTCTTTGAGATCAGTTCAGCCAATACCTTCCAAATTCTATTCACAGAAAAATTCTAACCTTGATATTGTGATAGCCCTGTTTAATCGACCTGTTTGAAAGATGAGTGTGGTTATTTATTTATATGAAGATTAAATATACTCTATTTGGTTCAAATCTATCAGGTTAATTCTCTAAAAATACGTGTAAAAAGTAATGTTATTTTACCTTTTATTGTGGTTGTACTGCTCTTTAGCTCCGCTTTTATCATTTTGATTTCAATATGGTATGTTGTAAAAACCTTATATACAAAACTAGCTGAAACGCCCGGTTTCGCTCGGGAAAGTTCTCTTTTAAGTAGCAAACGATTTTTATTATTTATTATTTTTATTGATATATCACTTTTGATGTCTTATTACAATAAAAATAATACAATAAATTTTGAAATTTACTTACTTTTGCTGTTGGGTACCCCAAGTTTTGAATTGCTGGTTCGGGGGTTTGGGGACGGAGCCCCCGCAAAAACAGATCCAAACTTTACCAAACGTTCCCCATTCCTTAATTACACAAGAGATGTTTACATTAACATTTAATATTTTATGTATTGTATTGTAAAGTTTTACCATTAATATAGCTACGCATTAACGTCTTACTTAATATTCACATGGATAGATGCACCGAAGCATTTAAAGCAGCAATAAAATTGTGGATTATGTCAATACTATTAGCCAAAACGTAAACAATAAACAACATCTTGGTTACCTAATAAATATAAGTAGATGTATCGACTTATGTTTCAATCTTTATTTATCTGTCAATGTTCATGGTAAAAGATAACAATGTTCTAATATTCTTTAAAAATCATTTGACTCACTTTAAAAGTATTCGTAGACTATATTTAGGCATGAATCCATTTGTGCCCTTTATTTTGCCCTTGGATATTTTTCCTCTACGGCGCTCCACGGCGTGGATTTTCCTTGCATTAATCTTTACGTGGCTATCTCCCTTTGAAGAATACAATAATTAAGAAAGTCAGCTTTGTTGTCCCCTGGAAAATGATCATATAAACCGATAAATTTTGCGCTAAAAGGACATTTTCGAGCTATTTAGCATGTAATACGACAAAACATGAACATATCAAAATATTCAGTCTTTCATGGGTAAAATTGGCCATTTCCCATGCATTCATATGGATATAGTATTTTGTTGACCCCATCGGGTATAAGAGACCCCACGGTCTGCAAACCTAGACCAAGTTCTTCCCTTGGTCCATAGGATGACTCATGAGACTTTTGAATTCGATTGTTTCAACGGTGTAAAAACGTATAAAGAACATACATACAAACACACATACTCTAAAATAATTATAAGATTTAATTAAAATCCTTTCGGTCAATTCCTTCCAAATCCTTAGTTACTGAAAGAGTTTAATTTGTAATTGTGGCACTCCTGTTTGGCTGATTCAGTTTAAATATGGTAATGTGATTTTTTTATATGTTTATTATAAATGTTAAATTTGCTTAAAATTGATGCAGACATTTCAAAAAAATACGAGTAAAAAGGTATCCCTTGTATTGTGGCAACCCTGCTTTCCATATCTATAAATACCATCTTGATTTTGTTATTTTATGTTGCACGCCTACTTCATACAAAATTTCGTTGAAATATGTTGTGCTAATTCCTTCCAAATTCATAATTACCGAAAAGTTTAACTTTGCAATTGTGGCCCCCCTGCTTAGTCGATCCGGTCCAAATATATCATTTTGGCCATTAATTTATGTGAATATTCTCTAATAAATTTAGATGAAATCGGTTCATTCATGAAGATGTTAGGGACACACACACAAAGTAGACTAAAAAATTGCATTATCCGTAAATGTGCGTAATTTTCTTTGAGCTGTAGCTGGCGCTACGCTAAAATTGGGTTCTATTTGGTCAGTAACATTACTATTAGCATATTTATCAGACAAATGAAAAATTAGAATTTAATATTACTGTCTGATTCTCTAGGTTGGGGTTTATGCAATGCAATGCACCCTATATACTTAAAATTCATTGTACTTATAAGTAATCTATGGGCATCGAAACAGGCTGATTAGGCAAATCCGTGAAAAAGATTGTGATCAATTATTAGTATATTCATATGGCAAATGAAAAATTATAATGATTACAACACACGAAAAAACTACACCAATAAAATCTTTGGAGCATAGATAACATGGAATCATTTTATATGTTCAATCTCTTGGATGTGGTAACTCCATTTATCATATTTTTCTTATCATAATCGCATTTCAAGCGTGTAGTTGAATGAGTGCTCTTATATTTACTTATTTATTTCGATCTAATAGCTTAAATCGCGACGTGGTTATAAAAAGCAAAAACTTTTAAATAATGAGAAAAATATTTGAAAAAATTTAAAAGCTAGTCATTTGAAAAATTAAGAATGACATTTTTATTGGTAATAGTAGCTCTCTTAAGAAACAGAAAGTAATTATTAAGAAATAAAATCAAAATTGTAATTAAATTGCTTGATCGTAAGATTTAAGTCTATAAATAGCAATAAACTTCGAATTTGTGGGAATTAAAAATTCGATGAAAAGTATTTGGGGTCAGTAACTGTCGATCTAAACTGCCAATAATTCATTTTTTATCTTTTTTAAAAATTATTTTTTTTTCGAACGACCAGCTACTGATAAACACCAGTCCATATACTTTATTAAACAATATTTGTATGTATATTCATGTAGTTGAAGGATGTCTATGTTGATATAAAATCCGCAGCCGAAAAGTAATTATCCATCAGTCTATGAGGTTGCACAGCTTAAACAAAAGTGGTTTTATTGTGATTTTATTTAAACAAAATTATATTTGATATCACGCACGATCTGTTTGATTTAGAATTAAAAATAGTTTTAGTTTATGACTCTTAGTCTCTGAAGGAAATCGCTTGAAGAATATTAAGTAGAATTCAAAAATAATGAAGTTTGTAATCTCTTATATACTTTCAAGGCTATGTTTGTTCGCTAAAAACTCAAGATCGGCTTCGCGTATATTCACCTAATTTTTAATACAGAATCATGCCACTAGAAATTAATGAATGCACTACTTTTTAATCCTTTCTCTATAGAATAAAGCGTTAAAAAAGTAATTTAAAATTTCAATTGCACTTGTTAAGCCTTCAAAATATACAAAAGAATTCCCTTCCCGCTTTCTTTGTCATCATCGTAGCAATAGGTACATACATATCAACGTGTAAATATAATAGACAAAATAATAGCGTTATTCCTTTCCCGCTTTCTTTGTCATCATCGTAGCAACAGGTACATAACAACAGCAACAACGTGTAAATATATATTAAAAGCAAGGCAATCGTTATTAATGATAGAATATTTCCCTTTTGGTAAGTAAAAATATTATATTATATATTTATTATGCTTATTGAAGCGCAATTCGAAGTTCGTGATGAAACAAGATTAATTTCCTTTTCAAGAATACGTAGAAAAGCAATGTAATCGTCATTAATGCTAGAATATTACCATTTTGGTAAGTAAAATTACCATATTATATATTTATTATGCTTATTTACATGCAATTCAAATTTTGTGATGAAATAAGATTCATTTCCCTTATAAGAATAGGTAGAATGATATTATCATTAATTAATAAATTTAGGTTAACGTTCATTATGCTTGAAGTTGTTACCTACGTCAATAATAATGACTTGCAAATGAAATAAATTAAGCATGCATAGGAAAAAATCAAATTCTTTCAAGTTTTAATTAAATTTCTATTCTTATTGTGATTTTTTAAATTAAATTAAGAAAAATTAAGTAAATTGAATTTGCAATAAAATTAATTAATAAAAAAGTTAGTATACAAGATGTGACTGGAAGCAGCGCCGAGCACTTCTGCTATTAAATATATACATCCTTATATAATAATTCTTGTGTCCATCTGTCTGTCTGTCCCGGTATTTTTGGACGTTTCCCAATAGAATTAAGAGCTGAAACTTTCACAATCGTTAAACCTCCATAAGATGGTCTCTATAAAAATCAAATATTCCGGAAAAAGTCTCGGATTAGACTCCGGAAGACAATTATATTTTCCCATAAGTTTACGCGGGATTTTCGATTTTTCAAGGTGCAAGGTCTATTTCCTTCATCATTAAAACATGTAATTATGGACCGAATTTCCCCATTTTTATTTTATTCGACGGCTAAAACTATAAAATATCTTATTCTTTCAATTTTTAGATGTTACACGGAAGAATTTGTCAGAAACACGCATTTTTTTCGAAATTTTATGGCTTTTTCGTAATCTTTCCGATTGAATTAGTGTCTATTAAGCCTTAAAATAGACGAAATAATTGTGTTATTCGTTTCGCGCAATGTCAAACTTAATAGATTGCAACGCTAATAATTGAAGATTATTATTATTCAGTAAACATACGAAGAGGAAATATAACGGAGCCAAAGAGTGACAAATCATGTAGTATATTGATGCCAGAATGAAATAAATTTCAAGCACTTCATTTTCTGGGAGAATTCAAATGATTGTCAGGAATTTATTAATTAATCAAACAATTACATTTACAACGAAATCAAGATTTTTTTAAAGCGGAGCTTAAGAGCAGGGCTACCACAATTAATAAATAATCAAAATCGTTTACAACTTAAAAGAAAACTTTCCCGGGCGTTTCAGCTAGTGTTTTTATATTTTTATTGAAATTGTTTCGTCGAAGTAACCGATCATACAAAAAGGGTTTTTTGAGAAGTTAAGCAACCTTCTACAAAATCAAAGGTTTTTTAGCTTCTACGAGATATGAAAATCAGCCGTAGACATCATGGTATTATATTATTTTTTAGAAAACTCAAAATATGGAAACGATACTTCTAATATGCTACGTAAATACATTGGTTCTATACGTTTTCCAATTCGGTTTCTTCACCTTTGATATATAGATATTGATGTAAAAACTAAAATAATGTGCATATACACGAATAAATTGACATGTTAAAATAAAAATTGACATTTTTAACCTCAATTCATAATATTTTCATATAATCACAATGAGAGTTAGATTATCAATTCATATTTATTAAAATTTTCATTGTTAAAAATAAAGACCAAAATAAACGTCAGTTTTAGCTACCTAACTAAAGAAATCATAAAAACAATCTGTTAGTCTTCGATTTTTCTAAACATATGTTTAAACATTACCAAGTCTACTAACAAAATATAATCGTTCGATACAGATACGGATGAATGATATATCAACTGCCGTCTTCATTTATATTGGTATTCATGCTCAAAGCAGCACAAATTAGCACCATACATCACCCTAAATGTGTGACAGAGTGATAATTAATTTAATTCCCTACCCCAGTAAAGTTAGGATATTTTCATAACCAGTGACACAGGAACGTTTTATTCACTGCCTGGCAGTCTTTCTTCGAAATTCCAAGAAATAGTGTCGAGTGTCTCGTTCTAGACTCGCATGCATCCAAAAAGGAACTATGCGCCGTTAACATGCATCTCACACGCCCCGCTCTTCATCTTATCCTCCCGCCGCCAACCCTTTCCTTCTTACTCATCCTTCCCTTGCCCCACCTCATTTACACGCCCTTCCCTCCCACCCCCTCCGTTCCCCACTTCTCATTTCTCCCCACTCCCCCATCTTGAACACTCTTATCCGTCTTCCTCCCTCTCGTCCCCTATCTCACCTCTTTCCCTCTCCTCCGGGCTTCTTTTCCTACCAGTTCAATCTCGGCAGCCTACCTTCCCGCCAACTCTCCTGCTCCCACCACTGCCTTACATTTCCACCCTGAAATCTCCCGCAATTCCTTCTTTCTTTTTATCCGTTCTGAAAATTTACCATAGCCTTCTCCTTTTTTTCTCAAACCTCTTAGATGCGCCAACATCCCCTCTCACCCCCTTACTCCCCCCTTTGCCTCCTTTTCCCGCATAATATCCTTTTTCCTCTGTCCTACTCTGCTTTCTCCCCAGCAGCTCCCATTCCATCTCGCTCTTGCATTCCCTAGAGATGTCTCACTGCTTCTCTCTCTCTCTTTCGTTTTCGCCATCTCGTTCATCTTTTTCTTTCCTCTATCACCTTTTCATTCTCTCGCTTCCTCCTTTTGTATTTCTTTCGCGTAGTGGGGAAATTTTTCTTTGCGAGATTTCTTTAATGCTTCTCTTCTTCTTGACTTGAATCCCTTCGTACGTGATTTACGGGAAAGGAAAAAAACGGGACTTAAATATGTTTCCATTGACGGAGTAAGCGAAAGTGGAAATATTATTGCAGCACTGATACCGATGCGGCTATTTGCTTTTTCGAATTAAAATTTCCATTTGGTGACTCAAGCACTGGATGGTTGCGACGATTAAAAAGCCAAATTCAGTTACAATAATAAGTATTATCATCGATTTGTGATTATATTTCAGAATTTGAGGAATACATTTTGCATATTAAAAATGTATAGCCTTCATTTTTTCGTTGATTGGCATATATGAAGTATCGCTAAGCATATTAAATTAGCAAAATTGAAGAATCTTTAGTAATTTTATTATACGGTCCTTAACCGCATCAAAGTTACCATTAGGTCCGAACAGTAGTTAGAGTAAAATGTAAAATCCATCAAAATTGACGTGAGATTATAAAAAAAATAATTTATTTTGGTTAAAGATAAGAAACTCTATTAAATAATGCAAATATTAAATCGGTGGTCCAAAATATCTTCATATTCCAATTTTATGAAATTTTGTCTTCTAACTTTAGTTTCAAAGAAAATTTCATCTTTTAATAGTTATATATTTCATCTATATTGAAGCGTTTTCTCTATTTCACGGCCTAAACGATCAACTCAACTTTGGTATTACGAGAGAATCAATATATGAGACTTGCTTGTCAAAGTAACTTTAAAATGTTGACAAGAGATTTCCATATCTGTATACTCATAATTAAATGGATCGAATTTTTAAATAAATGGTATATTACTACATTCGGCCGGTTTTCACCAATTTGACCGAACCGGCTGTTGAAAAAGCAATAAACTGCCAAACGGGTTTTGTGTGAATAACGTATTCTTGTGGCGTACCATGAAACATGCATAAAGTAAGCTAATGTATTGTTGGTGTTTTCATTTATAATAGGTACATAATATTTTGTCGCCTCTTCAATGATAATATTTATTTAACAACTTATTGCAAAAGTATAATATGTATCACATAAAATTATCACTCAAAATATCTAATAATTATTTTAAAGGATACCGGTTAAATGAATTGGAATGACAAAACTGTATAATACTAATGTGCCAAAATGCTGAAATCGAAATGAGAAATGTTTAGGAATGGACTACGTTACTACGTTAGTATTCTTAGAAATAAACAACTTAGAAATTATGATTTTAAAAAAGTCCAACTATGGTTGCATAAATTCTTTTAAAGAGTTATCTGGCTTTATGTAAGCCAAAAAATTGTTATTCACGACCAAAGCTAATTATCATTATGCAGTATTTCCTTTTATTTATTTATTCATTGAATAATTCTGTTTTCCTTTCTAATAAATTAATATTTGAGCATTAATGTAAAATTTTAAAAATTTTTAATCTTGATTAATTCCATCTCTGAATAAAAAACTGTTAATGTTTGAACAATTTTTCATAATGACAAAAATTAACATTTCATTAATTTTGCTTTTTTATCAAATTGGTGAAGGCCCTTTGGAAATCATTTCCCTTTTCACGAAGTGTGCTTCTATGCAGTCGGTGGCTTTCCATTCCGCTCTCTCTCTCTCTCTATTTATCTCTCTCCCTCTATCTCTCTCTCTCCCCCCTCTCCCCCCTCCCCCCCCTCTCCCCCTCTCCCCCCCTCCCTCTCTCTCTTTCCCCCCCTCCCCACCTTTCCCCCTCTCTCCCTTCCTGTCCCATTCTCTCCCACCTCTTCTCTCCTCTTCACCCCTCTTCACGTTATCCCTTCCTATACTCCCGTTTATCTACGCTCTCAGCCGCATTTTCTTCCCATTCTCATCCTATGTTCTTTTCCTTTCTCTCACTTCCCTTCTCCCTCGGCAAGCCTTCCGCAAGCCTGACAGGTTACGCAGCCCCCTACTCACCCCGCCCTTCTCATCGACCTTTTGCCATCTCCTTCCCTCCAGTCTCTCTCTCTTCTTTTTCTTCCCCCCCTCTATCCTCCCTCTTCTCCCTCCCTCCCCCTTTCCCTTTCCACTCCCCCTTTCCCCTCCCGCCTCCCTCCCTTCCCTCTGCATTCCCTCTCCTCCCTGCCTCGAGCCCTTCTCCACTCCCCTCTTTCCCTTCACCCTCCATTATCCAATCCTCCCTATATCCTTTCGCGCCCCTCCGTCCTCGCACCCAGTTGCCGGATCATCCCACACCGCCGCCCCAACCGAAAGCGCTGCACGGTAGCCTAGTGAGTCTGCGATCTCCGCCTGTGGGGGAGTGTGAGAGAAAAAAATGCTATCTCTCTCTCTCCCTCTCAGCGGTATGATTTCATGAGCGCAATCCGCCATTCCGGCTTGTTCGGTTTTTTGCCCTCCTTCCTTCGTCACCGCCTATTAAAGAGTTCACTGCAGGCCACCGACGATTGAGTGAATGTGTTTTATCGTTCGTGTGATCGATTATTGGGTGTTGATTTACTGCTACGTCTCTGTATATCTCTCTCCCCCGCTCTTTAGATAACAATCGCATCTTTTTTATGATAACGTCCAGAGCGGTCGGATTTTTTTTTGTCGCTCCGAGCATCGATCGAAGATTTTTCCCGTTGAGTAGAGCAGCGCCACCTACTGTTTGTTTTTTTTAGTTAATCTAATACGGCAATGTGTCCACAATTTATGCGTTCAGAATTGGACCACGTCAGGAACGAGTATTGTCCGCCTTGAACTGTCCTATATAAAGTTTGAGCGGTAAACTACCACTCCAAAAAGTCTCTCTCGTCTAACTATTCCTCAATAACAAAGCAATCATTTTCAGAAGATATTCTTAATGAATTGGCTATTTTGTTCTCCCTTTCAATTTTTTTATCTAGTAATTAATTTTGAGTGAGTGACCGCATCGTTTCATGAATTTTTCACGATCTCTTCCCCCCTCTCGCTTTGCTCCTCTACCTATCCCGCCTACTTCCGTCTTCATCTCCCTTCTTAGCATAACGATACGATAATGACGCGCCCCTGTTATGCTGGGCTATAATATCATTCAGTTGTCAGAAAGGTTTCCAAGACGTCGCGATCTCCATCTGTCGCCGCTTCAGTAATCCTCGAAATGAATGTTTTTTTGCGATTACTTCGGGAGGCGTCCGTCAGTTATCGGCGTTTTTCTTCCCATCGTTTTCTGCTCTCTTTTCCTCTGCTCTATCCCCTTTAGGAGGGAGTGGGGTTATAGAAGGGAGGTACGTAGGGAGGGGAGGGCGACACACAGCCCCTCTTCCCGCCGCCCACCCCAGCGCCTGTTCAATAGCCCACACTGGCCATTCCACCCTTTGAATAGGGAAAACTCAAACAATCGCCGATTATTCCATTGAGGGTGGTCATGTGGCTCCCTCGGCGACAATGTCCCTTACTCCCCGGGTATATAGATGAATTAACTAGATATCATCGGTAAATATAAATGGGGCCGATGGATTCACGTCCTATTGGACACGTTAAATGTGCGAGTGTGCGCCCATATTAATGAATCGAAATGCTATGAATAACCCAGTTTTTTTTTCAGACAGCTCATTTGAAATAAAAAGGAGATTTTTTTGGCGTGTTCAGCTATCTAAACTGAGCTGTCGATCCTGGTGTTTTTTCCGTACAAAGCCAATTCTGTCAATCTCACTCATTTGTATCGAAACATTTCCTTTGAATAAGTTTTTTTTTAAACAGTTTCTTCCTTGTTTTGTATAATTGCTAAGGAGATGGTAGTTTTCTTATTTCATGCCTAAATTTATATTTATTTTATTTTTGACCAAAAATAGATATTTGGGATTTTATTCTAATATTCAATATTTTTAATGAACGCCGAAATTAATTTTAATAAACATAGCACGTTTTGAAACTTTCCAGACGGTGCATTTCGTTCTCTTCTCCGTTTATTCGCAAATGAAAACTTCCTAATGTTCTATTTTCGCGCTCTTGATCTAATCTTAACACATTTACTGGCAAAGTGTTCGTCTAATTATTTTCCAAGCCCACACAGGCTTTAAAACTGTTGGTGATCTTTCCGTTGTGTTCGTTTAATTTTGGAATATCTCAGTGCATCATACATGATTCCTAACAGTTATTAGATATTGGCCATAACCATTGCACTTCAACATGGCTTTGTTTCAAGTTTTACTTGGTGGATAACACTGCCGAGTCTATTTCACAAGAACTTCTTAGTTTTTTTAGAAACTACTGTCGCTGAAAGCTACTGATAGAGGCTGCTTTATATTATTTATTGGAATTAACTAATTCAACAATTGCATGTAATCTGACTAATCAAACAACTCCATCTGCTACACATTGTTCTCTATCAGTTTTGTAATAGTCAGAAAAATAACATACAACCGTGATCCACGATTGGATCAATTCCTACAACAATTACACTTTCCCGATAGCTGTTTCATTGTCCTGAAATTTCTTTTTGTCAGCAAAATTATATTTTAATTGACTCTCTTAATATCGATGTTAGACAAATTGTTATTAAATTCCCGTCTTATATTTATTGCCCTCTTGTGCCTTTCGATGTGGATTGAATACTTTCAGAAAAACAGTCTTACAAACGGGGGCAAAAATTCACTTACAATTTTATGCACCGTAATGGTAAAGAACGCAATCAGCTTATGTATATTGCCAGTTACTATTTTACTGTATTTATGCTTCCTGTACAGTTCTAAATTGGTATAACCGTTTTAATTGCGTAATTTTGCTGAGCCTTAGGGTAGTTATTTAGTGAACAAATGTGTTTAGCGAAATTGACAAATATATACACCACCACCAATATTCCCATATACACCGATGACCTCGAACGGCATAAAATTAAACTGCGTGGAGTATTAAATAATAGTTCTAAAAATGTATTAAATGATACTTCTCATAATTTTCTGTTTTTAAATAAATTTAAATTAAGATTAATCGGATGTTTTAAAAACATCCATACTTGGGATTCCGAAAAAATGTATCTATACAATGTTTACATACCGTATATCCAGATGTGGACGGGCCTTAGGGTCTCGCGTAGACAGAAACGAGTCGCGCAAACTTCTACCGTTGTCCTGATGTAAAACGCCGCTTAAATATGAACCGTGTAAACATAATTCGCGTAAACCGTAACTTCAAAATTGAAATTTTTAATTTATTGGGATTTTCACTATTTAATCAATTCAGTAAACTTAGTTTGCTATCTAGCATTCACCAATGATAAAATATTGTATCACGCTGGTTTCATTGTAAACTTTTATCTTCCATGCCATCGGCATGCCACGATTTTGGACAAACTAGGGAAGCCTTACAATGAAATAGTGTAAGCTATGTTTGACATATCTCGTTTCTTATGCTGATAGAGAACCCTAAGCTTGTTGAAATACTAATCAGTAAACATTCAATAGATATGGAAATCGTTACTTTACCTTTTTCTATTTAATCGACTAAAAATAACGAAACTATTACTGCTTTGTCCTTATTTTGTATCAATTTGCAATACCCATAGATCTGACTAATTATGGTATACGATGAATCAACAAAAACAAATGTGGCTAAAATGATAATGATAATGCAATTAGTCCCACTGCTGTAGGCATGAAAACCTGTCTGTAGCTAAATAAAATTTATTCTTTCGCTCACACAAATAATAGAGCCAATTTTTTAACGATGGTGTTTATTACTGAAACGCGAGTTAAAAAAACTGCACTTGTTCCTGCTTTAAACAAACTCAAGCGAGAGAAGGAAACGTCCCTGTGATTGAACTCGGGCTCCTTCAGAGATTATCACTTTTTAAAAGCAATTTACGATCGCCGAGATCTGTGCACTATTTCAGCTTTCCATTACATCTGAAAGTAGGGAAAAACCGTATGAGGCGGAAATTTTACGAGGCACGTTTTAAAATAGACAATAGAGCAACGTTTTAAGTTTTATAAGTTAATTTCCCTTAATACAATTTCATCAGGAGCAGGCAGTGTTACCGATCATATCCAGAAGAGTATACCTAAATAATAAATATATTACCATTATATATTTATTTATGTTTGTTGCATTTTGCAAATACTATGCAGCTAAATAGAATTTTAAAACTAATTAAATTTGATATTGTTACAGCAAAGAAAACTTTCCTATATACAACATAAAACCTCTTCTTTTCTAAATTACTATATTAAAATTCAATACCGAAATAGTGATAAATCGGAATAATACTGTATCATAACTATCAGCGTTCTACCTTTTAATTACCTGCCATTAGCAACCCCACCTGCTCTTTTCCCATTATCTAGTTCCTCCGTCTGCCGTCTCCCACGATTGTGGCGCTCCATTCTCTCTTCATCTTCCCCTTCTATCTCATTATCCGGACCCTTCACAGATTTCGTAACCTTTTTCGCTATTACTTCCTTTTTTCGTCACCGCTTCATTTTCTTTGCCTTTTGAACTGACTCACTCTGTAATTCGAACCCGTCTTAATTAACTCTATTGCTCCAATTTGACTGGAATTGGGCGTTAGCCAGTAGTTCTTATTCCATTGGTGAAGAAGCCAAAGTAAAACACCGCATGGAACGACTTTATTAAAAATTTTCTGGTCAGTTTTAAACAAAATTTTAGTTAAATATCGAATAGGTCTATTTTGAATTACTTCCAAATTAGTAGTGGTAAATTTTGCCGTGCTTCCAAAAATCATGTACATCAGATCTCAAACGCGCTGCTACCCTCTCAAAATTTTGAATATTCCTTGAGTAATTAGAAAAGAATGTGTAAGACGAGAACAGAGTTACATGATATGAAGCGGCCCGAGGAATTTTGGTGCCCCGGGCGAGATGGCACTCCAGCGTCCCCCTCCGTTAATGTTTGTTGATATATTTACAAAGTTCATGTTAATTTATTCATCACTCTGTAAGCATTATTGATAATGAAAAATTAAAAGGAATGTCATGAAGGTTCTAGCCAGTTCCTCGATATAAATTGGTATCCAATATTTATTCACTTGCAAGTAATGCATAGATAAATGATCTGGATAGCACCCCCAAAACTTTGGCGCCCCGGGCAGCCGCCTGGCTTGCCCGTAGCTCGGGCCGGCCCTGGTAGCGATACTAAATATTCAACATTCATCAATCATATGATAATTTAAATGATTCATTTAAATTTATATTATTAGTGATGTGATTGTTTCAACAAAATATTTAGTCTAACTATTGTTCCATGCTTACCTACATATATTTCTAAATCATCTGGTTGGTCCCCATGCAATCTATATATGTATATAAAGGGCTTAATGATAGATGAGTTTGAAAGTTTGCAACGCGAGATCTCCGAATCTACTCGGCTGATGTTCACAAAACTTTCACTGAAAGATTATGCAAAATCTCAAAGAGGTTTTAAGCTTAATTTTATTCTTCTATCATAAGCCGTTTCAAAGATATATTTTTCCGCGAACACCCATTTTTCTACGCTACTTTATGACGTTCAGCGGGCGATGGGAGGGGTGGGCGGTGGGGAGAGATGAGTGAAAGAGGGGCGGGTGCATTCCCGAATCGCACCCGGGCAACGCCGGGTCATACAGCTAGTATGACTATATAAATGCAGAAAACCCCTTATTCATATATATGGAGCATGAAATTTAACCGATGTAATTTCTACGAGCGTTATTTTCCAATGCCATCATTTAGAGAAAAAAAATCTCCTCTTTTCCCCTCTCTCTCTGATATTCATCAGGCCAACTCACTCATACTTCCTTTCAAAAAACAAGTGTACACGGGTTTCCCGTGGTACAGAATTGCTTTTGGTCAAATTCGCCGTAGTATAATCGAATATTAATGTATTTGCTCTGAAATCAGAAAATTATTTTTCCTTT